>OU343148.1:3914000-5217000 GCA_910594945.2 Amphipyra berbera | reverse complement strand
AGACATGATAGATAGCTACCACCAGGTATTTCGCGTTTTTACACGGTTTTAATTAGCTTCACTTTGACTTCTTCTTTTCGTGTGGTTAGTCACTAACCTGGTGTCAGAGTTTATGCCACCCATGGAACTCTGACTTGACTTCACATGCCGTCGAGAAATATCTCTCAGGCATGCTGGTTTCCTCACGATGTTTTTCCTTCACCGTTTTTAAGCAAGTGATAATTATACAATACGCACATGAATCCGAAAAGTCAGAGGTGCGTGCCTTGGGTGAGAACTCGAGACCTATGACTCGGCAGTCCGACGGTCACACCACTAGGCTATCACTGCAGTCACTTCGTATTTTTATTTGATTCAAATCTTGCAACAGATTTTTCAACTACTTCTGCTGAACCGATTCTCCTGAAACTTCGCACACAAATTCAATTCCCATGACAATACAACATTATAATAATTTCAACCTTCAATCCTCAAATCCTGATGCTGTAGTGGTACTGCAAGATAAAACCGTATAAATTTAAAGTTTTTCAAGGGATTATTATTAGGCAAATTAACTGTCTCGTTGATATAGTGGTGACAAGTGCAACTGCTGGTCGTGAGGTCCTGGGTTCGATCCCCAGGTCGGGAAAAGTGTTATTGCGTTTGTCCGTGTGGCATTCCTCAGTAGCAGCCCGGAGTTTGGATTTGTGCCAGTTTGATGGCAATAGGCTCGCCCCCTATTACAACGGCGAATTGAGGTTGTTACTATACACCTCTGCATAACTCTTCCAGGAATACAGGTGTGATGTTATATATTATTAGGCAATTTTTTCTTTTAATAAAAACATTGCCCCACACTAGGATTTCTCCTGTGGGTGCGTTTACAGACACAAAACTTCACATGCACAAACATCCAGACCCGGAACAACTATCTGTAGGCCAAACAAATAATGTTCCGTGCGGGAATCGAACCCACGACTCATAGCGCAGAAGCCGATCGCTCAGCCACTGCACTAAACGTGTTGTCATTATTTGATTGTGTCTATTTAAGAGGACCAGGTAAGTAGCTTTGAGTTATCTCTTTATATTTTGGATATGTGCCGCTGACATTTATATTTGAGGACTGATGTTTCAAAGGAGTCTATTTCCATTTTGATCAACGAATAACCGTTGAATCATGAATGCCGTCGTAAATACATTGTTACAATAACAACAGTGATAGCCTAGTGGTGTGACCGTCCGACTGTCAAGTCATAGTTCTAGAGTCCAAACCCAAGGCACGCACCTCTGACTTTTCGGATTCATGTGCGTATTGTATAAATCCCTTGCTTAAAAACGGTGAAGGAAAACATCGTGAGGAAACCGGCATGCCTGAGAGATATTTCTCGACGGCATGTGAAGCCAAGTCAGAGGCCCATGGGTGGCATAAACTCTGACACCAGGTTAGTCACTAACCATACGAAAAGAAGAAGAATACATTGGTGAAATGTATAAGTCAAGTTTCAAAATATCACAAAACGTGTAAATTCTTACAAATAATTTGTACGTTTGGACGAAGTTTAGCGAAAAGGATCCAACCCACAAAATTGGGGTTATTCCTTTTGACCCCCAGTCCTTCGTCCCCACTGGGGGTGAACAGGATTTTTTTCCTGTTGTCCCCCACTACAATTTATTGGGGGTGAACAGGACTTTTTTTTCCTGTTGTCCCCTACTAAAATTAAACGTATATTTTTTCATTAAAATTAAGATATACAGGTAGTGGTTTGATATCGACATCAAACATGAAAGAAAAAAATGAAAAAAATATATTAATAAAATTAATATTATAAATAGTTATTATATACATTTATTTTAAAACAAATATACTGTGATTTATTTGAATTTTACCTAATCATAATATTTTAATAGGGACGAACAGGAATACAAATTCCCGTTGACCCCACTGGGGGACAATAGGAAAAAAATCCTGTTCACCCCCAGTGGGGACGAAGGACTGGGGGTCAAAAGGAATAACCCCAAAATTGTCGAAATGAGGTATTTATACCAAAATACTCCTTAAACTAAGCTTAACTACACATTTAAAAAGTAAAATATTATAAAATATTTACATTATTATAAATATTATACATTTGTCCCTTAATTACGATAAAACCATTTAACAAAAAATAAAAATCAGGGAACCAATGACAAAATACAGGCTAAACTTAAAGTTTCAAACTAACTCTGTGTAGGTTGGATCCTTTCCGCGAAACTACGTCCGTTATCGACGGTCCCTACGTATACTATCGAAACTACAAAATCTCAGTTTTTATTTTATCTGCTTAAAATGTGTGAAATTCTGTTATCTTAAAGGTTATAAAATAATATTTTTTTATGGGACCAAGTGGCAACTATTCCGCATCAAACTAAAGAAGAATCACGTAAATCGGATCTTAAATCTCAGCGTAATCGGTGTACATACATAATAAAATAAAAACTGAGATTTTGTAGTTTCGATAGTATACGTAGGGACCGTTGGTTTGTAGGTACTCTTAATTTACGGAGCGTTATTGGTTTAAAATTGAGACTCTCACATCTTTGCCAATAATGAAGCATAGACCTCATAACTTTGCATAGTAGACCCTCCCATATGAAAGTAGTTATCACAGATAAAATTAGCTTACAAGTCTATTTATATACCCAGTTTGGCAAAAAAATGCTACCATTGGTAAGAAAAACGATTCGTTTTCGTTTATAGGAACCGGGCATGTATCTATGTACTTTTTTTTTAAACTTGGGAATATCCTCATGGATGTCCCTCGCCCGGAGTAGGCGAGGGGGTCTGTGTCTGCCCGACTCTTACCGGCTAAAAACCCACGGTGTTCCTCCTTGTGACCGTCGGCCGGGGTCGCGGGATTCGCCTAAGCAAGCACCGCAACCCCGGCAGGTCTTGGTCCACCAACCGCTGGTGGACCCCTCCTCTGTGATTATCTTGTGAGTATGTTCTATCTCTTTGTAATGTATCTAAGATTGTGTCAAATGAACTTGTTATTTTTTATAATTACCTACTCATTATACTACGTGGTAAGCGCGACTACTGATCGTGAGGTCCTGGGTTCGACCCCCAGGTTATTGGGTTCTTCCGTATGGAATTCCTCAGTAACAACCCGAAGTTATAATTTGTGCCCGGTTGATGGCAATAGACTCACCGCCTATTAGGTACATGAGACTAAAACATGACGGCGAAATGAGGGTGTTAGTATACACCTCTGCCCAACCCTTCGAGGAATACAGGCGCGATGTTATCTAATATATAATTATTATCGAATATATAACAATCTAACGACTAATCTCGTCATTTTTACTTCAGCATCAAAACACCTAAGTGATCGATAAGTGAGATTAGCTTTGACCTCTAACGGACAAAAGGATACGTCTCTAGCGTACAAGTGTCCTTTGCCGGGGACTTTGTGAAGTACTCGTTTAATACGCAATGCGGAGTTTACTTGGAGCGTTTTATTCAGAATGGGCGGGTTTTTAAAATTTAATGGGATTCTTTATGGTAAATGGATTAAGTATTGTGTTGCGTAGGTATTCTCTTCTCTATGTCGGCGTGGACTATATCGTCGGTCGGCAGTGAAAACCACGTACCTATGTGTAAAATACAATTTTTTAAAAGACAAATAACTGTCACTTGCAAAAAAAATGGCCGATCAAATGTTAATACAAGTTTGTCATCGTACGTCATAGATAGCTTAGAAGTATTTGAATTGAAATTTTTTTGAACTAGTACGTGTATGACGAGTTTATCAAACTCGTTTTAAAGAACAAATAAAACGCTTTTGAAGAAAATTTTATTTACGAGGTTTTCACTGCCGAGTGTCGATATGAGAATTGCTTATGCCGTGCTAAAGAGATCAGCTAGTCAGCAAGGTTGGTAGTGGGTCTGACTGCCCAGGGATCGCTAGACGAACTTGAGGATCGTCGTCTAGAGGCTCAAAGAGGTGGTATTCTGGGCCAGCTAGGCCTGAAGCAAGGTCGCTGTCGCCAAAAAGCGCCTCGTCGTGATGACACGAGAGCCAATGAATACGTTCTTGGTCATCGAGCAAAGCGAGGATTAGCAGGAAGGCGGACCCTGACGATAGCTGGAGTAACAACGCCAGCAGAAGAAAGACAGAAAGAAAGAACGAATGCACCTACCTAGTTTATTACCAGTCACAAAGCCTCAAAGTCGGAGTCGCCTAGGGGCAGGTAGTTTCCTGCCGAGGTTGCGGTGCATGCTTTTGCGAATCCCGCGACCCCGGCCGAACGGTCAGGAGGAGGAACACCGTTGGTTTTTAGCCGGTAAGAGTCCGGCAGACTCGCCTTCCCCGGACGAGGGACATCTATGAGGAGTATCCAATTAAAAAAAAGGGGGGCAAGCAGTTTGGTGACTGAGCGACTCCGACTTCAACTCTATTTCATAATAGCTAGGGGTAATAAATCCATGTGTCACTTGATTATAAGTTCCAGTTGAGAACCAGCGCCTGGCACACGCTGAACTGAACACCTATCTAGGTACCTACCTACCTATTTGATGCAGCAGCAGTAAGACACAAACGTCATAAGCATAATGTAAAGAGTCGTAGGTAAATTAAATAATAAAAAATAAACAATTAAAAGTATTGGTTGTTTCTTTCTTTCATCGTTCGATATCCATCCGCAATAATCCACATGGTCAATTTAATTTAGTAGGTAGATACTTAGGTACTTTCAAGTAGGTAGGTATCTCAGCCCAAAAGTTACCTAAGTATTTCATCTTTATGATTCATGCACGAAGTAAAACATTAAAATAAACACATAAAAAAACGCCTATAATTTTTATCGGCAGGTAGTTCATTTAATTGCTAAACTAACGTAAGTAAATAATAATGTTCTCGATGTCCTAAGTAGTTTACCCGGCAAGTGCCTAAGCAATTACCTATTTAAGTACGTCCAACCGATTCAATATTCATTAATTTCAGACTGGATCGCAATGAAATGAAGTTCTAAATTCGATTTCCTATGAGTTTATTGGTCTACATTCTGTCGTGAATTAGCTAATAACGTATCTAGCATGTTATTATAACAAGAAAATCATAACATAAAGGCTACTATTAATTTCCTATCTTACTTAACCAAAAATTCTTTGATAAACAATAATAATACTTTAATACTACATAATTTACATGACATAACTTACCACCAATAGAGTATTGAAGTCACATAACACAAAATATCACTTACTTTGCATTATTTTCACAAATAAATAACAATGAATGAATTACCAATACGGAAACATAACAGCAACACAAAGTGAAGGATTGTATTGTAGAGATAGCAATTTAACATTTTCAAATAGTGACATCTATTGAATAAATTTTTATTTAGTTACTACATTTTAAACAGAAAGTTTACTAATATAGTCAAGAGATGGCAGTGGTAAGTTTTTAGAATTAATCACTAGATGTCGCTAGTGGGAAGAGATATTTTTGTTATTTAGTTTAGCTACTCGATAACAGATGGCCAATGATAAAAAAAAAATTAAAGAACGATGTAATGAAATTATTATATAGGTTTGTCATCTTTCTTACATAATTAACTGGACATTAATTATTTGAGCTTTTCTTGCGGCAAGGGAGTTGGCCGCATGAACCACAATCTATTCTTTCTCGGGAAGCAAAATACACAACACACAAATTATTACCGATCACTGCCATCTATGATCCAGTAGTAGAACTAAAAATGACGTCACAGCAACGTCGACCAACCGGTTCGGACAAGTTGCACGGTACCGTTGGGTTCAACGACCCTCCACGCGTTTTGTTTACGCGGGAAGCAGAAACAAATCCGAAAGATTGTGAATTTGGTGGGATTTTCTAAATTCACACGTAGTTATAAAGCTTGTAAAAATAAAAATTAACTGTGTAACGTTAGTTTTAACTTTTAGAGTTCAAAAAACTTTGGGTAACGGACCGCTGTTACTTTGCCGCGTCCTTGGAGTTATGTACCATCACGTAATTAAAAATTACTGTACATTGATGAGTATGCGAATTTGCTAAGAACATTTCTAAAATCTTTCTGCTACAAGCTCGTGCGATGGGAGCGAGACGATCGCCATAAATTGGTTAAAATTCTAACCCTAAGCTGGAGTTCCTGGACTGTGATAGGATGAGTAGATTGCACCTTTTAGTAGAAGTAGAACTCCTTGTGAAAGAATATGTCCCGAAAAGTACTACTACTATACCGATTTCTGCTGCCAAGCAGCATTGCTGTGTCCCGGTTTAAAGGGTATGGGTGCAGGTGTGGTCGAAGCCAAAGACTTTGGGGGGGTTCATATCTATACTTCTATACTAATATAACCGAATGGTTTGGCACGTGACGACGGGAAGAGACCAGATGGCATGTCGCTATTGCCATGGAAGATGGGTAGGCCTTTGGTATGGGACGCAACTTGTGTCGACACCCTTGCTCCATCCCATCTTCCTAGCTCGGCGGGCTGTGCTGGCGCTGCCGCTGCGGCCGCGGAGGCCCTCAAGTGGCGAAAATATAGTAACCTCATTGGTTGCTGTGACTTTGAGCCGTTTGGGGTCGAAACGCTCGGGCCATGGGGTCCGAGTACACGTCTTTTCTTTAAAGAAATTGCCCAAAGGTTGGTCGACGCTTCGCGTGACCAGAGGGCTGGCTTATTCTTTGGCCAAAGAATAAGCGTTGCCATCCAGCGTGGCAACGCTGCCAGTCTTCTGGGCACGCTTCCGGATGACGGTGATGAGGAGGAATATTTTGACGCCTAAGTGATATTTTTGAATAATTTGTATTTAATAATTTTGTATATAGGTCGTTAGTTTTGACTTTAGATTTGTATGTTTGTAGTTTAGTTTTATATTGTATATATTAGGTTAAAATGTAAATGATAATTGTTAATTATACTAATATGAAAGATTTGTATTTTTGTATGTAACGAATAAACTTAAAAACTACTGGAACGATTTCAAAAATTATTTTGCTGTTAGAAAGCTACATTATCACTGAGTAACATAGGCTATATTTATTACTGGAATAAAACTTCTTAAGTGAGCGGAGCCGTGAGGACACAGCTAGTTAACAATAAAATAAGTTGAGCACATTAGAATTGATTGCACATTTGTTTTTTTTTTGTAAATTATCTATTTTTAGGAGGTTTGTTCATTTGTCGTGTACGATTTTGGGGGGGCCATGACCCCTATGACCCACCTCTCTCAGTCCGCCACTGTATCAGTGCCGGAGAAATTACAGGCATATGAAACTTCAGCTTTGCATCAGCTACTCTCCTGGTGCTGTAGGTGTATACATAGGCGGTGGTAATCACTTATCATCAGGGCCAACAGCTTGTTTGCCAACTTATGGCATAAAAATAACAGTGATATGATGAGTAGAGGCATCTGCAAAATAAGCCATCATCATACCAGCCCTTAACAGCAGTGATAGCCTAGTGGTGTGACCGTTTGCTCGAGTTCCAACCCAAGACACGCACCTCTGACTTCGGATTCATGTGCGTATTGTATAATTATCATTTGCTTAAAACGGTGAAGGAAAACATCGTGAAAAAACCTGCATGCCTGAGAGATATTTCTCGACGGCATGTGAAGCCAAGTCAGAGGCCCATGGGCGACATAAACTCTGACTCCAGGTTAGTCACTAACCACATGAAAAGAGGAAGACCAGCCCATAAACGTCTACTGCTGAACATGGGCCTTTCAATGACAGCTACAATGAACGGTAAGTTTGCCATAATAACTACATTTGGCAGATGGACTGGTGATCATTGTTCTTCTTCTTCTTCTTAGCCTGTCGATGGCAATCTAAATTGATTTCGACCCAGAACTTAGCTACGAGTTTAGTGTTATCAGTAGCGTCCATTAGTTCCTATAACGTGCAGGTATCAAGGCAAGCAGGCATGATGTCAGGTGTACCATCGTTTGTGGAACAGCACCACATTTACACTCCAAGCTGGAATCGTCTATGAATCTCCAGCTGAGCAGGTTTTCCTTGCTTCGACCAACGGTCCAGAGTCTCTTTAAAGACTTCTTAGTTAGTCAAGGCAACTCATGTCCAGGTGGGAGATTTTCAGCAGGTGGAACAAATGGGATGGGTAAGGAAGCACTATCACGCCACAGCTTTATTCTTTTTTGTGACTGTTCGCCAGTGAGCGGGAGTATCTGCCTAGCTTTTTCCTAACTATGTGGGGGTCAGCTTCCGGCCTAACCAAATGCGGCTGAATACCAGAATTTTACACGGAGCGACTGCCATCTGACCTCCGCAACCCAGTTACTGGGCAGTGCCGATATCCTAAGGTTAGACCGCTTGTCAGACTTTCGGGCTTCTGACTACCCGTAACAACTGTCATAGGTCATTTTTATGACACCCGGGACCGACTGTTTAATGTGCTCTCCGAGACACGGAGGGGTTTCTATTTGTAACGGTAACGAATGGTCACCCATCCACGGACTGACCGCGGCAAATGCAGCTTAACCTTGCAAATCATATGATCAGTGCGATTGTTAATTAGCCACGAGCCCCTCTAGGCCTAGTAGGCACTATTTATGCCCTATTCCTATAGTAACGTTTTTTATTGTCTAACTTGACAATAGACGATTCAATTAATTTTACCTGTGACGGCTAGTAACATACTGAAGGTCTACTACGCATTTGCTTCATTTCATTTGTCAGTGAGCGGGGGGATACACTTTAAAAAACTGTTGCGGTTTTGTTATGGACAGAAATAAGGACGCTGCTATCGACCCTCTTAACAAAATCCCTTGGTTACCTTTAACGATATCCACGGGTGGAGAGATGTGGGAGGGGGTATAATTTACCAGGAACTACATGGAAATCAAAATAAACTCTAAGTGGTGCTCTAACACAGCTGGAGAGCGTCGAGGCAGATTCTGAAGAACATGGCGGGACGAGCTGGACAAATTACACAAACCAATACTCCACATTGAAGACAGAAAGGTCTGGAAATCATTGGAGCCATTGCCCAGCAGTCAACCACAGTATCAGTAGAGTGGAAACCAAGGGGGTTAGTAACATCACATGTGGTGAATCATAATTATAACATCACACCTGTATTCCTCTAAGGGTTGAGCAGATGTGTATAGCAACACCCTCATTTCGCCGTTATGTTTAAATCCCATGTAATAGGGGGCGAGCGTATTGCCATCAATTGGGCACAAATCCAAACTCCGGGCTGCTACTAAGGAATTCCACACGACCAGGTGCAGGCCCAGGCTTGCCACCACTAGACCAACGAGGCAGTGAATCGTATTTCATTTCAAATACGTAATCAGTGATAGCCTTTTTTTTTTTTCTCGTTGGAAAATCCTCATGGATGTCCCTCGCCCGGCGAAGGCGAGGGGGTCTGCCGGACTCTTACCGGCTAAAAACCAACGGTGTTCCTTCTCCTGACCGTACGGCTGGGGTCGCGGGATTCGCAAAAGCATGCACCGCAACCCCGGCAGGTCCCGGTCCGCCAACCCATGGCGGACCTCTCCTCTGTGGGGCCTTGCCCCACGTCCTCCTGAGAAGCGCGCACGGAACACGCCGCGCCGCCTTCTCGGGCCTGTTACTGGTCGGGCGGCGAGTCCCCAAACCCGCCGCCCGCAGGCCACACACTAGGGTGGCTGGAGATCATCGCGTACACGCGCCCTCCGGCGCCCGGTGCGTCTGGCGCGGGAAGGGAGAAGAGCACACCGCTCCCTCTCCCTCTCTGCTTCCTCTTTGGTTGCCATCACCCTCTCACAAAAGGAGGCGATGGCTTCCCACGCAGTCTCGCTCCCGACCATGGACAGAACCACAGCCGGAAGCGAGAGGTCACCGCCGACCGCCGCGACTAATTCGCGGCGCTGCGACCCCCAAGCTGGACACGCCTGCAAAGTGTGCAGCGCCGTGTCCTCGGGGCAGTCGCAGTGGTGACAACCGGGCGTCTGCTCCCGGCCTATGCGACACAGGTACTTCCCGAAACAACCATGTTCCGAGAGCACCTGCGTCAGCCGGAAGCTGGGGGCGCCATGCCACCTCTCCAGCCACTCCTCCATCACATCAGTGATAGCCTTGCGGTTAAACGCTTGCCTTCCATGCAGGAGGGTCTGAGTTCGATCCCGGCCCGTACCTCTGACTTTTCGAATTCATGTACGGATCAGAATTTGATTATCACTTGCGTTAACGGTGAAGGAAACACATTGTGAGGAAACCTGCACACCTGAGAGGGCTCCATAAAGTTCTTGATAGTGTGTGTAGTCTGCCAAACCGCATCAGGCCAGCGTGGTTGGACTAAGGCCTAAACCTTTCTCATTCTGAGAAGAGGCCCGTGCCCAACAGTGGGACAGTAATGGGCTAGTTATATTTTTTTTATGTATTCGTAATCATCAATCAACTGCAAGTGGATTGCAAATCTAGTCGGCAGTTGGCACACAGTTACACTGACTGCATCTTAACTGTCTTCAACCTGCATTGGCAGTTGCATAGTTTACAGTTGCGACTGAAGTGCAGTCCACTTGTTCTGCCTAGCCTTTTTCCAACTATGTTGCAGTCAGCTTCCGGACTAACCAGATGCGGCTGAATACCAATATTTTACACGGAGCGACTGCCATCAGACCTCCGCAACTCAGTTACTGGGTAATGCCGATATCCTAAGGTTAGACTGGTTGTCAGACTTACGAGGTTCTTACTTCCCGTAACGGCTGTCGTAGGTATTCTTATGACACCCGGGACCGACTGTTTAACGTGCTCTCCGAGGCACGGGTGGATCTTGATGTGTAATGAACGGTCACCCATCCACGGACTGACCGCGGCAAGCGCAGCTTAACCTTGCGAAACATTATGATCCGCGTGGTTGGTAATTAGCCACGTGCCCCATTGTGGATGTGCAGTCCACTTGCAGTTATAATTACGGATATGAAACGAAGTATGATTCACCAAATGTGACGATATTAGACCCTCAGGAACTCTCTCACCCTCACACCCTCACTCTCACTCACGCACTCACATGCCTGCGTGCATGCTGCGTGTTTAGCTTAAATTTTCTCTTTTTTGTTTATATTTTAGTTTATATTGTCATTTCCTTTAGAAGTAGGAACCTACATTTTTATAAAACACTAGCTGTGTCCTCACGGCTCCGCCCGTAGCCTATGTTACTCAGTGATAATGTAGCTTTCTAACGGCAAAAGAATTTTTGAAATCAGTCCAGTAGTTTTTAAGTTTATTCGTTACATACAAAAATCCAAAAATACAAATCTTTCCTCTTTATAATATTAGTATAGACGAGCGACCCGCCCCGGTTTCACACGGGTGCAATGTAGATACTAATGTGGGGCATATAAACCTTCCTCTTGAATCACTCTATCTATTGCTGAAAACTGCATTAAAATCCGTTGCGTAGTTTAAAAGATCTAAGCGTACAGACAGCGGGAGCGATTTTTTTTTACTTAAAACGTTTTATATTAAACTCTCATGCTATCTCTGTTTTTGTCGGAGAGAAAGACAAAGACAGCATGAGACTTGCTTCAAGAAACTTGCACCGTGTAAATGAGCATTTACTTGCAACTACAATTTTATTTACGCTTACAAAATATCAAAACTAACAATTTATAGAATTTAGACTTTCGAGATAATTATGTAAAACTTTTTTTATGAGAGACTTTCGAAGTAGTTTCCTCTGTACAAATAGGTTGTAAAAATGTTTATATGTATCATACATTTTTGATTGGATTCATATTACAGGTAGTACGACTTCAATAAAAATGTAACTTTGTCTAACTAGTTTCGTAACTGGTTAAGAAGTACCTGTTAGTGCCAAAAAACTGTATGTACACTTCCACCTACCCATATTCTAAGACGTTCCTCTAAAACTTACTCGACTCGACTCCACCTCGACTCACCCTATAGTAGACATAATCGTCCTCGACTCGAAATTTTTCCTCAGTCGAGGTAAGGAATCATCTGTCAAACTCAAGGTACCTCGGAACCTACCTTAAGGAAGGAAGTGTCAAACTTCGTATGTAACAAAAATGAATGAATTTTGAAGACTTTATCGAATATACTTACGATAATCCTTACAAGTATTTATCGCGGCGTTAATTGCGCGATGCAGATAATACAAATTATGACGTAATGACTCCGTCGAGGAACCTCAAAGTTCACTCGAAATTGCGACTAAGAATACAATTTTGAAGGTGTTTTCGAGGCCGTCCTGAGTCGAGTATGAGTCGCGTAAGTTTTGGAGGAACGTCTTAGAATATGGGTGATAGTTTGGGATAGTTTGGTTGAAAATTTCCTCTGTGAAGAGATCGGTGGCCAACTATTTGTCATGAGTAGATGAAATGTAAAGTATGTAAATTCTAAGTGGAATTTTATGTTTTTCGCGAGATGTTTGTTACCTTTAGCGTTTACTTGTTTGTCTAGTGGTCGCAAGCGCGTCTTCTGAGCATGGGATCCAGGGTTCGATCCCCAGGTCGGGCAGTGTTATTGGGTTTTTCCATTAGGAATTTCTTAGAAGCAGACCGGAGTCTGGATTTGTGCCCAGTTGATGGCAATAGGCTTGCTATTATATGGGACTTAAACATAACTGGTGAAATGAGGGTGTACTGAAACACCTCTGCCGAACCCTTAGGGGAATACAGGCGTGATGTTAGTTTATGCCGTTCATTATAGTAGATTTTCACATATTATTATAACACTTTAAACAGTGATAGCCTAACGGTAGTTTCCGAATTCATGTGGTGATCAGAATTTGATTACCACTTGCGTTAACAGTGAAGGAAAAGCATCGTGAGGAAACCTGCACACCTAAGAAGGCTCCATATAGTTCTCAATGGTGTGTGTAGTCCGCCAACCCGCAACAGGCTAGCGTGGTGGACTAAGGCCTAAACGATTCTCATTCTAAGAGGCCCGTGCCCAGCAGTGGGACGGTAATGGGCTATTTATGTATAATACGTTATTATAAAATTTTAAGCCCATTGTAAACGTAACTCTCCGCACCCGTCATCAGTACCCCCCATAGTACGAGTTCGCAAATTACGAAGACGGCAACAGTTTTCATGTGCTCGCTAAACTGAATGTAAAACGGGGTGAATAGGGGTGCAGGGGTGAATCGGGACGAAAAGGAGAATGGGCTAAATGTTTAGAAGTTGGTCTACTCTTCCTCTAGCAATGAGTAATATGTCATTAGAAAGGTCTTTTTAAGCGAAACATTTGGTACTAACGCAACTAAAATCAATTGTTAGTATTTTCGGAGCTATTAAAAGTGAAAAATCGTTTAGATCCATACTATCACAATTTCTTCTTTTTTTGTTACTTATACTAATGTATCGCTACGTTCTTATCATATTATTTGCAAATAATGTGTGAAGAAAAATAACTTAACTGGCGAAACGTGGGTGCATTATACACATCTGCCTATCCCTTTGGGAAATTCAGCCGTCAATGTTACGTGAGTTACTTAGGTAGGTATCTTAAATAATTATTATGACAAAGATCCTGCGGCTAATTTTTTTTTTTTAATTCTAATAAAATAAGTTTTTAAATGGTTACATTTAATGAGCTTTAACTCGATAAATAATAATAAATGACAGTAGCTGTAATACAAAAAAATAATCTACTTAAAATAACCTTTCTATTGATATATCACTCATTGCTAGAGGAGGGGTAGACCAAAAGGCCCATTCTCCTTTTAAAAGGATTTTAACATTTAAATAATATTTTTTGTTGCCAAAGAGGACTCTAATGTGTTTACTGTATTATAATGAACGACTAAGTGTCCTTGTACTTAATCCATTTTAAAATTTTCGTCCCGATACGCCCTTGCATCCCTATTCTTCCCCATTTACATGGTATTTGTATCTTTTTCTTGTGGGTGTGTAACAGTGATAGAGTTCAGCGAGCTCTATTGCCGTTCTCGCAATTTGCAAACTCGTACTAGGGTTACCGGCCTCCATTGTAAGTAAAGTACCCATCCTTTCTGTATTGCTACTAACCAGGGACTGAATAACCTGAAAATTAAGATATCTTTAAGATATGACGTCATACCCTTTTTTCTCGTTGGAAAATCCTCATGGATGTTCCTCGCCCGGGGAAGGCGAAGCCGCGTGGGGGTCTGTCGGACTCTTACCGGCTACAAACCAACGGTGTTCCTCCTCCTGACCGTTCGGCCGGGGTCGCCGGATTCGCAAAAGCATGCACCGCAACCCCGGCAGATGAGGTCATACCCCTAAATTCTGGTTACCTAAATATTACGATACTTAAATATAGAGTTCGAAAATGCGAAACGGTATATTCTGGTATCGGTATCTAAACCTTTATAAATAAGGGTTTTGTTTGATTACCCGCCGCTCCACCCCGTCCTTCGCTATGAAGGCCTGGACAGCATATATAGGTACAAGGTTAGTCGGAAAGGGGGTACTAAGCCGCGGGCCACCTAAAGTATCACTGATGATTGTTTTAAAGAAAGTGTTAAAATTTAAAAATTATGTTTGTGTTTATTAGTTTTTTTTTTCATTTGGCGGCCTCTAACTTAAGGAATATACCTACCCCAGGCTAGCTAGTAATAAACGTAAATTCTAATAATAAATGGTTTTTTGATTGTGCATATTTCGTGCATATTATATCGCCCTTTGTTAGTGCATATGATCCGATGTCTACTGATGACTATTTTAAAGCAAGTGTTAAAATTTCAAACTTCGATAATTTATATTTGCATGCAAAAAGATTTTTTTTTTCTAATCCGTGACCCCAAATATGACCTAAATTGTAAAATCAGCTGATCATAGCTATAGACAGATAGATTTTAGCATATTTTTTACCAAATCTTTGAAAAGCTATTTCTCTTAAACTATCGAGTTTTGGGGTAAGTTGTAGAACAAAAGTTATCCCTTATTATAGGTACTTTAACACCCTTTCGGCTTAGTACCCCCTTTCCGACTAACCTTGTAGTATGATTCAATCATCATTCGATGTTTTACGATACGGAGATCGTAAAAAGGTTAAATAAAGGTACCTATGGCCCAACCTTTATAAGAATATTGCTTGGAGACCCTTCTGGTCTCGCCAATAATAGCCCGGTTACGTAGAAAAGGTCCGCAAGACCATCTACAAGAGTCGATTAGGAAAAAAAAAAACCTTTATAAGAAAACGGTATCCTATACGATAACTGCCACGTTGGTCTAGTGGTGGCAAGCGGGACTGCTGACCGTGAGGTCCTGGGTTCGATCCCCATGTCAGACAAAGTGTTATTGGGTTTTTCCGTGTGGAATTCCTCAGTAGCAGCCCGGAGTTTGGATTTGTGCCCGGTGTATGGCAATAGGCGGACGGCGAAATGATGATGTTACTATACACCTCTGCCCATTCCTTCGGGGAACACAGGCGTGATGTTATGGTATCCTTATATTTTAAAGGTATGGTAACCTTGTACTGTTACCGCTTTCAGTCCCTGCTACTAAAACACTAACCAATAAGTCAGATGCTTAAAGAAATAAATATTATTTGAATATTTTGTCAGAATTCAATCAACGAAATCTTCTACTAATTCTTTTATTAGTTTCTGTGAATATTCGTAACTGTAAACATATAAAATGACAGCAGTTAATTTTTAAATCTACGTATTAGACTATCAAAATAACGACTATGAGAATTTCGACTTCTGAATTATCGTAAAATCGTTTATTACAATTTGTGACTTGGTCGCGTTTGGCTTAAGCGACAGACAGGGTCTAAGATGGAGCACACGAAAAGGGGCGTAGCTACCGCCACATCAGTCGTATCAATGATACAGGGCTCCCGCTCTACAGGGGCCCCGAGGTAACATAACATCACGCCTGTATTCCCCGAAGGGTTGGGCAGAGGTGTATAGTAACACCCTCATTTCGCCGTTATGTTTAAGTCCCATGTAATAGGGGGCGAGCCTATTGCCACCAACCGGGCTCAAGTCCAAATTCCAGGCTGCTAGTGAGGAATTCCACACGGAAAAACCCAATAACACTTTTCCCGGCCTGGGGATTGAACCCGCAGGACCTCACGATCAACAGTCGCGCTTGCCACCACTAGACCAACGAGGCAGTGGCCCCGACGTGTGTAAGCTAAAATCCGTAAAATATTATCCATAAACCCACTCAAGCTCTCTTTAAACTCTTAAACGCTAAACTTCGCAAATCCCAGACACTCCATATAACCATGGACCACGGTTTTAGGTTTGTTTTACGTAAGTACACGTAGGCACACTATACATATTATTTATTCATTTAAATGCAAATATCTTAGTATTTATTGTAATTAATTAATTTTATTCATGTAAATAATTTATTAATTTTTGTATCTGCTCGTGGCAGCCCGTGGCCTCACTATCAGGACCCATCCGAAAACCAGCGCTGCTATACTTCGGTGTAGCAGCATTATGCTGAGATGGGCTTCTTTTTTAGTCTCATGGAGGCATGTAACTTTTTTATTTTATTGTATTTTTTTTATTTAATATGTTTGTATTTCTGTAACGAGAATTAAATAAATAATTTTCTTTCTTTCTTTTCTTTGTTTTTCTCTATTTAGGCTGCGCCGCACTCGGGTAAGGCTCCTCGACAAATTTTGATACAGGTTCCGTCTAGGGCAACCTAGGCCACTGCACACGAATCTAAGTAACAGAGACATAGAGGGACTCCCCTATACCCCTCTAGCTGTCACATACACACGACGGAACACAGTGAACTGTTTTGCGCCGATGGTAGCCAGGCGGACCGTACAGATTCTGCCACCAAGCGTAATGTATTTTGTTGAAACTTACAACACGCGTCTATTACCAGCGTGTGGTGAGGAAGTTTTATAGTCTGTGACACGGGATAGTATTGGAATTGACATAAAATATGAAGATTTTGACAATAATAAGCTTCTTCTTCTTCTTCCTGCCCTTATCCCAACTAGGTGGGGTCGGCACAACATGTATTTTATAAATCCATGTCAACCGGCCGCCTGCCTGACGTCAACCCTCCTTGGGAACTACTATGACATTAATTAAGCATTTTTTTTTTTTAAAACGTTGCCCCACACTAGGATTTCTCCTGTATCGTGGGTGCGTTTACAGACACAAATCTTCACATGCACAAACACCCAGACTCGGAACAACTATCTGTATGTAGGCCATACAAATATTTGTTCCGTGCGGGAATCGAACCCACGACCCGCAGCGCACTGCACCAAACGTGTCGTCAATTGAATTATTATAATATATATGCATTGAATATATATGAGGTGGTCATCCCTAGCAAGCCAGAAAAACATTGGTGTCCATTCTGTTGCGCACTCTGACAGGACTAAACTAAACTAAGGGTGTTTGTCTCTTTCTGTTTCAATAGAAAAAGAAAGTGACAGTTGCGTTTAGTTTAGTACTGTCAAAATATGCAACAGAATTGACACCATTATCTGCCTAGTTTTTTCCTAATTATTATTACGGCGATAGTTCCAGTCGAACTAGATGCGGTTGACTTATCAGTATTTTGCAGAGAGGCACTGACATTTTATTGGGAGGTACCAAATTAATAAAGTAAATCAGTAATAGACAAGCAGAGCACGTTAAGCCGTTGGTCCCGGGTGTCATAGGAATACCTATGACAGTCGTTACGGGTAGTCAGAAGCCCGAAAGTCTGACAAACGGTTTAACCTTAGGATATCGGCATTGCCCAGTGACTGGGTTGCGGAGGTCTGATGGCAGTCGCTCCGTGTAAAGTACTGGTATTCAGCCGCATCTGGTTAGTTTGGAAGGTGATCCCAACAGAGTTGAGAAAAGGCTAAGAGGAAGAGTAATAGACAAGCAGTGATAGCCTAATGGTGAGACCGTCGGACTGCCAAGTCATAGGTCTCAAGTTGAAACCCAAGGTACACCTACACACCTCTGAATTTCGGATTCATGTGCGTATTGCACAATTACCACTGGCTTAAAAACATTGTGAGGAAACATGCCTGAGAGATATTTCTCGACGGCATGTGAAACCAAATCAGAGGCCCATGGGCGGTATATACTCTGACACCAGGTTAGTCACTAACTAAACAAAAAGAAGATCCGTTGACAGACTCTCGGGCATCTGATGGCCCGACACGGTTGTCTTCAACCAACTTCTTTGGTAAATCATTCACAGTTCAGGCTGTTCGGCTTTGGAATGCTTTGCCAGTTACAGTTAGACGCGCGCAATCCTTGGTCACTTTCAAAAGACTCGTCAAGGATCACTACCTATCAATATAGTTAATTTTGCATCTTTATGTATAGTTATTTATTGTCTGTTTATATTATGTATTACATACACATTACACTACATATATTTATATATATATATTTATTTCATATTTATTGTATAATTATAATATTTATTTATTTGTGTTTTTAGGTTTATTTAACGTACATAATTTAATGTCTCCTAATTAATTGTTACACTGTGAACTACCACTCTCTTTTTTCTTGCACTTCATGTCCATCCAAAGGTTGTCTGGAAGAAATCGCCTAGTGCGATAAGACCGCCCATTGTACATCTCTATTTTTATAGTAATGTTTCTTGTTTGTTTTGTGTACAATAAAGAGTATTGTATTGTATTGTATTGTATTGTATTGTTGTCATAGGAGTTCGTGTAACATCCGGACAGACTGCCTAAGAGCGACACTGCGTACAATCCGAATCCGAAAAAATAACGATCCAAGGAAACAACATAACATCACGCCTGTATTCCCCGAAGGGTTGGGCAGAGGTGTATAGTAACACCCTCGTTTCGATATGTTTAAGTCCCATGAAATAGGGGGCGAGCCTATTGCCATCAACCGGGCATAAATCCTAAAGCCGGGCTGCTACTGAGGAATTCTACACGGAAAAACCCAATAACACTTTGCCCGACCTGGGGCTTGTACCCAGGACCTCACGATCAGCAGTCGCACTTGCCATAAGCTATTTGGCTGCGAAAATTATTTTATTTAAAAATTAAATATTGCTATTTTGACAGAACTATGAGTTGTTATGAAAACTAATGACGAATCATTGGATGTCGAAATGATCGGAAGTAACCAATGTCTTTTGATGTCTAATAAGAAAGACATCTGGACAATATTTCCAAATCAACTAATCCAAAATATTCAAAGAGCTGGCGTGCATATGGCAATGGTTCCGTTTTACAAAATACAGAATACCTACTTGACCAGGGGCCATTAAACTCGGAGAGAGGAACATAAAATTCGCCTTCTCTGATTGATTGAATGGTAAATTTTCAATCAATGCCTTCGACAACCATTAGAAATTTAATTCTTTCTCCTCATGCAAAATAACTGCAGCCTATCATAGATTTTATGATGCCAACAAACCCATTCGCAAAAAAATCCTAAAACCGGAAATCTCGGATCATTGGCAGCAATCAAAATTGACCGTAAATCGAATTAGCCACGCGTCCGAAATCATCGTCGTTCGATGGCAGAAGAAGATGTGAGTGGAAGAACCGGCCTCAACACCGTTACTGTTCGCATCACGAAAAAAAATACAGTTAGCCCGAGTCTCGAGCGCGCGCCGCATCGAAAAAAGCACAACCCGCCGCCACACCACATCTCTAGGACGTACCGACGGGTATCCGAACGAAAGCGCGGGAATTTTGACATTGACAGCTCTGTTGGCGCCAAACAAACGTTTTCAAATTGTGCATTATTTTGTGCCGTGTACTCGTGCTAACTGTGTTTATTCAAGTGAAAATGTCTGAATTCGGATAATACATTTTTTATATTGTGTTAATAGTGACGTTTTATGGATTGTTATTCAGTGGTACTCCGCAAAGGATTTTGACAAAATGCCGAGTACAATAAGAGGTAAGTTTAAAAAAAAGTTACTTTTGCAACAGATTAAATATCGTTTTATTACAAAAGAGTTATGGAACTCTTTGGTATTTTTCCTATTTGTAAGTTCTAATTTTAAATCTCTTTCGTTCATAATTTATCAAGGAATTTAAATGGACTTATAATGTTTGGCTAATAGTCGATTTGAATCAGAGTGGAATTTTAAATGTTTCTTATTGGATATTCGTTTTTTTTGTGCTGAAACATTTTATGTCGCATTCGCTTAGGTGACAGAGGTGAATGCACTTTTCCGGTGTGTTGACGGAAGCACAAAAGTCGTGAGTGACAAAGGTACAATTTGAATTTCATGTGATAATCTCAAGTTTAGAAATTCAAATTTGATATCTGTCACTTTCTATCAAGTTACCATCTTTTTGGTTAAAACAAACTTGAATTTTGAATGGAAATCAATGTTTGGGCTGAATTTCGTATTCATTTAAGTCATAATCAAAATTATTGTATAAAATATTCTAAATAGTTATGTATTTACTGTGTAACCCTGACAAGATTCTTACGGGTGACCGAAAATTGGGTATTCCTACAAGATTAACATTTTTGATACCAAAATCATGACCTGTAGGAATTGAATGAATATCTTTGACGAAGCTGAATATAAAATTGAAATAAAATATTTCGTGTGATTTGCGATAACTTTGTTACATTTTGTGATCGGCATATATCATTATTTGTACTTTTTCGGTCATTATACTACGCGCCCTTGTTGCTAGCGTCGGTATTTTGATAGCCTTTTGTAGTTTTTTCATAATCATCCTTAAAAACAGTTAGATTCTTTGTTTTAATTTCGACTTTGATATCCAATACAACTTCTTTTTCTACTGTCAGTTCTAAAACTCTTTTTGGAATCTCGATTTGTGTTACTTTACTTATAACTTTGAATATTTCAATTACAACAGGTGCGTATTATCCAAATCTCAAAATTATAACAATGATGAAAAATATAAGCTAAGTTACTTTTAATTCTAATTTTGGTAACGTGTAATGACCTAGACTCCATCAATAGAAGTCTAGAACTTTCGTCTATGGTTGTCCTACGCCATCGAAATAGTAAATAAGTTCTCTATAAGAATTTTAATCATGTAAGCTCTTGTACGTTACTCATTGATGGCTCAGTAAATATTTTGTTAGAACTTTTCTATACAAAAGGTGCAATGGTCATAAAATCGGCTAGAAACGTAGGTCAATGAGTCCAAGAACCTATATTATGGTAAATGACATAATTACAGTGTTGCATAATTCATTTATCAGCCTACACTTACTGATAATGGGGCTGCTCGTAAAATCATTACAATGATCTTGATGAGGTATATCCTGGAGCTGTTTCCTGTAGAAAGATTGATCAAGGAGCGTTTGAACTTTGCCAATGTTGTTCCAAATGTTGGTGACAAAGTTGGCCTAACAGTTGGGACAACTTCACCACCATTTGTGGTAACACTTATCTTGTCAATCCTCCTTAAAACTGGTATAATATAATGTTGCTGCTACCCGCCCTGATAGTCCCTTAGTTGAATCTTAAGATGGTCACGTCAAATGCAAATGGGTCCGTCCATTCGTAGCCTAGACTGCATGGCGACAATTGCATCGCTTGACATATATTTTAATGACATCATTGTTTCTGGCCGGGAAGAGACTACCTCATTTTTTTCTCTAAACTGTCATTAGAGGTTCAGGTATTTTATCACGTAAATGACCAGCAGCGTCTACATGGTACTGGTTTTTCTATATATCCTGCTCTTTGCAAGGTAAAAACGATAATAGGAATTTCCCTTTGCTTCAGTTCTGAAAATTTTCAAAAATATTTTTACCAAATCTTTATGTAGTAAATGCATTACATTCTGTATATACTGCAGAGTCCAGAGTCCAGTGTCAGCAAGTCAACTAACGATGAAACTTACACAAATTCATCCTAAATCATTAACTGGAAATTCTATAAATATTCACAAGGCCTTTATGGTAAAGGTTGCAAAAAGAAAAAAACAACGTGAGATAATTTGCAAAAGCTGTGTGACTGTCAAACCGTTCTGTAAAGCCAGTGCCGAAAAATGGACAGTTGAGGTCGTTGACCTTATGTACCGGCTCTAGCCTTTCAAATTTTATTTCACTATACGGCCATATTTTTGCCACCATCTTTAGCCATCGCTCCTATGATACTCAAATCACCAATTTTCTCAGATTCTGAATAGTAACTAATAACTAATGCTTATTTTCCTTCAAAAATTGTCAACTATTCTGAAAATCGAATCACCGTGACAGTTTCTTAAAGACAAAATTCGAAATTCGAATTCGAATAACAGCATCAACAGATTCTGCGCGCACCGCAGACGTGCATTCTGTGCGGCCAGCGTCAGAAAAGCGACAGTAGGGCGGCGCTCGGCCCTGTGTACCGTAAGCCGCAATCCCTTTCTTTGTGACGTAGCGTACGGTACTCTGCGCTAGTGATGTGCTTGTCTGTTTGTATCGATAAGGCTTTTGGGGCCGGTGGTTTATGTTGAGGATGTTGATTTTTTTGGTATCTTTTGCTGGTGTTTTAGTTGTACTTTCATGTAAGGTTCAGTTTTGGGTAGTTGCATCTTTCGAAATTTTACTTTTCACATCAGTTTTGTTTGTTAAATATTTATATTCGCCCCTAGGCTATGGAACTTTTGAATTTGGAAAATAATATCGTAAGAAACATGAAATACCTACCGCTAAAATTTTATTAAATTCGTCGTGTATCTCTCCTTTTGCAGATATTAAGGTCATTGTCAATTCGGAGCCACCCACTTAGTATTACATAATTATGTATGCATGTATGTACTTGTGTCCCATCGACACATAAAAAAAGGAACTCTGCCACAGACAACCATCGACAACGCCCCCCACTATCAGTGACGTAGACTAACGGTGATCGCAGTTAGCCTCACCCACATACTGTGTAACTGTGCGCATGCACCCGTTATATGGACGCGTTCCGTGCATGCGACGCCGTGGGACCGGCTGTATACTGAACAACCGTGCTTGAAAAAAAAAACGTAAATGACAATTGCGTGTCGCGCGCGACTTGATTTTAATTTATGGTTCGCTTTTTTGTCTATTGTTGACTGGCGAAGGGTTGTGATTTTTTGCCGATTAATACATGTATAGATTTGTCATTCATTTTCAGTTCTGAAAAAGTTTTGCCAAGTAATAGATTAATATTATTTAGTGAAATAAGTTTGAGTACGTTACCCTACATTGTTACACTCGCATAGTTTTTATACCACAATGTCTGGAGTTTAAAAGAGAACACGATCTCTGAGTTTGTTTCAGCTTTTCTTCTCAGGGCTAGTTAAATAGGAAAAGCAGGCGCCATCTAGTCTTAAAAAAAAACATTACATTGACTTATAAAAAGTGTCTGTAATAGATTTATTTACAGAAATAAAAATCATTTATCAATTACTTATCAGTATATTCTGTACACTGTATAGTAGACCATTTTTGACTCTTACTAACTGCCTTCGTTCTTGTTCCTAGGAATATTTAGAAATTAGGGTACTTCCTGAGTTGCGGAAATATCTATATCTTCTCCACTTTGCTCGGCTTGAACCTTAACGATCTCCCTCAAATAACTAGTAACTGTATACAGGGCTACTTCGATGTAACTGGCAACAAGATACCTTACTAACGACCGAAACCAATAACCCATCTATCGGCAATTTTCCCTACCAGAGATAGAAAATTTACATAACCTCCATAGAAGTAATGTCAGATTTCTATCCTCTAGTACGGCAAACTATGGATAAATTGGTTAGGTTTTGGCCGAAATACGGTTTGAATTTAAGGCATAAGATTCGAAACACAAATTACTTCAGAGTAAATGCAAGTAACCTAATTGCAGATCCAGAAACCAAATTATGGCGACAGATGGCGCTAAAAATCTTGCCTATCATACCTCCTTTTAAGGCAGTATTACCAACTGCCACCACAAAAAAAAAACAAGTTTAAAAATTAAAAAAGAAACCAGAGTTCGTTGACTTTTAACGAATTTGCATTGGTCAGTTCGAAAGGTAGGTAGGTAGATGTAAAGATACGGCCCAGTCTAAAGTCTAGACGTTTTTGGAACTTTATAGCTACAAATAAACAACTGGGACATTGGTTTGTTAACTTTTTTTGAATACTTCATTAAGTTGCTAGGTAAAAACTAGGCGAAGAATATTACTGACAAGAAATTGTTATATTTCAATGTGTTGAGCTGTTCCTTCGTTCAAGCTTAAAAGCGATGAAGGGTGGGCGTTTTTAGGGGCAGTCTTTTGTTATATTGACGTCTCAAAGCACTAATTTTAATCTAGTTGAATACATTAGTTTAAGTTTAGTCCGTGAGAGACGGATTAAGAATAGAACTCTCCGTCGTTGCCAGGTAAGCGAGTCGTAAGTAAGAGGCAATGAACCTGACACCATAATTGTGCCCGAAAAATGGCAATAGGCTCGTCACCTATGAGTCTTAATACAAGAGGTGATACGTGGGTGTACAGACTTCTGTATTATGAGAACATCTCTGCTTACCCCTTCGGGGATTACAGGCGTATGGATGTAAGTTTTTTTTACCAAAGATAACATTAACATAAACTTAATAAGATTTGATTGCATATAATAGACGGATTGCCAAATATAAAATCAACGCAAAAATTAACTACAAATCAGCTGTCAAATTTCATGACAGGTGATGTGATTGGTTGTTACCTAATATTTTGGTAGATCCAATCACATTAGTTGACATTAGATTTGACAAGAGCCTATATTGATCATCCTTTCAGACATGGAAACCGACATTACTTTACAAAAAGCTAGAAAGCATTAAGTACATTGGTGGGTACCTACCTATGCGTATTTTTTCAACATTTTGTGCAAAACACTATACAAACCGTTAAGGAAAATAAAGAATAATAACAAAGATGACAAGCGCGCGCATACCAGTGCGTATTTTTTTATTACGCACTTTTCTAGGAAGTGAAAAATAAAACGGCTCATACTCTATGGTTAACACATAATTTAGAACTATTCAAACGTCAATCAGTATTCTTCATTCAAACTGTATTTTTTTTTCACCAGCTATGGTAATTTTACTCAAATATTATTCCGTTAGTTCTATTATGAAGTTATTTTAGTTTTTAGGTAGTTAGTTCTAAATTCATACATAAAACATTTATTAGTAACTCACCTGAGTCTTCTAAATAAAACACCCATGTAAAATGTATGTCAACTTGTAAATTATTAGTTAAAATAACGTTCCTTTAGGCCCCGATTTTACCAACGTTGTATAGCGTTTTGACAGAATTTCTATACAAAAGCTGTCAAAACGTCAAATTTATTCCTGAGATAAAAGTTATCCGACGTTGGTGAAATCGGTACTTAGTAAAGTTAAAAAAATTACTGTTTAAATCTGAAACTACGTCTAATAAAACGTCATTCATATCAAAGTTACGAAAAAGTAACATTTTTTTTATAAATTCTGCAAGCGCAAAGACCTCATCACCATACAGCCTTTAAAAAAATAACAGCTGCAGACAATTATCTAAAATTGAATTTTATGAAAAATCTCGCAGATTTTTTTAGTTTTTTTCTGTAATTTCTTATTACCAAGTTTGTAATCTATGTTTTTTGAATGGTAAATAATAAAAATTCGCTCTATAGTCCAATCAGTAATTATTGTCAGATCAGTTAGAGAAATGGTGCCGAACGCGGTCATTGAACCCGACCGGTCTTCGACCACCGACGCTTATTAAAAAGTATTTACTACTAGCCCGTTATATTTGCCGTGTCATAATATTCTATTGATATATTAAAAGCTGGTTTTCAATTTAAATTTGTTTATTGCCGAAAAAAGACAGGCTTTTGACTCCCAGTTAGGTCAATGGTTCGGATACACCTAGGAGAGTACAAGCCGAAAGTTTAAAACAAATAAAAAACAAAATTGTTTAAAAATGCAGTAAGAATGCATTATATTGTAATATAAAGGCTGGTGACGATACAACATGACCCTAAAAAGCAGGACACGAGGAAAGAATGCGATACGGCCATCAACATTTATTGTAACAGCGACTGTTACGTCAACATATTAACGACCTTGCTCCCCAAAATACTTAAGTAACAGAAAAAAAAAATCACATACAGCCAAAAAAACATACCGTTAAAAAAACAAAGATACGTACATACAAATTGCGACCCACATCCGAACGTGAAATTTTAAAATTCGCGCCACGAATTGCCGAATACGTGACATTCGAAGTTTGAATTCGTGAGTTGAAAGTTGCGCAACGAATGCCTAAAGTGAGTTCAATGAACGCAGTTCGGCTATTTCCCGTTAGGTAGCGCACGTGAACGTGGTTTTACTTTTAAATTTGTAATTTGGTCCCGCTATTGGACAACAGAGTGCGCTAACTCGTTTTTACTGTTTTTAGAGCTTTTTTTGTCTATGATTGTGTTCGGATAAAAAGGTGGTATTACTTTATTTATGGTCGAAAATTTGCAGTAATTCTTTTTTATGGTAAGAGTAGTAACGGAAGTTTTTGGAATTGTTATTTTTATTATTTTTCTCAGCTGTTTATAAATGAATGTTTTATTAACTGTTGTACTCTTATAACAAAACCGCCTTCTGACTTCATATCGATAAACAGCGATAGCCTAGCGATTGAAAAGTGCCTTCCATGCAGAAGGTCTGAGTTTGATACCGGCCCACAATTCTGACTTTTCAAATTCATGTGCGAATCAGAATTTGATTATCACTTGCGTTAACTGTGAAGGAAAACATCGTCATGATACTTGAACATCTGAGATAGCTCAAAAAAGTTCTCGATGGTGTGTGTAGTCCGCCAATCCGCATCAGGCCAGTGTGGGGGATTAACGCCTAAATCCTTCTTATTCTGAGAAGTCCATGCCCAGCAGCGGGACAGTAATAGACTGATTACAATAAACAAACAACATCACGCCTTGTATTCCCTGAAGGGTTATGCAGAGGTGTTTTAGTAACACCCTCGCTTCGCCAGTTATGTTTAAGTCCCATGTACTTAATAGGGGGCGAGCCTATTGCCATTAACCGGGCACAAATCCAAGCTCCGGGTTGCTACTGAGAAATTCCTAATGGAAAAACCTAATTTCACTTTGCCCGGCCTGGGGATCGAACCCAGGACCCCATGCTCAGCAGTCGTGCTTGCGACCACTAGACCAACAAGGCAGTCAATTAACAAAAACTCACAAAATATTTTTTTTCTAAAGCAAATATCGTGATTCATTCAAAATTTCGCAGCCATGTTGTTTTAAAAGGTTGCTATCATGTTCAACAACCCGTATAATTTCAGATCATATGATGTAATTAGTTGAACAATATCTTGATCCACGTAGCTGTAATATTGCGGGCATTGCAACACTCACGAATAACCATAATGTTACTTGTACGTAAAAGGAGATTTTTGGCTTGTAGTATTCTAGAATTATTTAAGCGTATAAGGAGTAGTAAGAATACTCAGTTAAATCTATACTAATATTATAAAGCTGAAGAGTTTGTTTGTTTGTTTGAACGCGCTAATCTCAGGAACTACTGGTGTGAGTTGAAAAATTATTTATAATAATATATAGGATAGTCCATTTATCGAGGAAGGTTATAGGCTATATAACATCACGCTACGACCAATAGGAGCGGAACATAAATGAAAAATGTTGCAAAAACGGGAAAAATGTCCACCCGTGCGAAGCCGGGACGGGCCGCTAGTACAGACATATAACAACATGACGCCTGTATTCCCCGAAGGGTTGGGCAGAGGTGTATAGTAACACCCTCATTCCGCTGTTATATTTAAGTCCCACGGGGCGAGCCTATTGCCATCAAACACAAATCCAAACTCCAGACTGCTATTAAGGAATTCCACACGGAAAAACCCAGTAACATTTTGCCAGACCTGGGGATTGAACCCAGGCCTCACAATCAGTAGTCGCGCTTGCCACCACTAGACCACCGAAGTTATTAATGTTCGTAATATTTTGTATTTGAAAAAAATGTTACATCTATCTTATAAGGGGCCGTGGCTATTTAACAACCGATCATATGATTAGCAAGGTTAAGCTGCGCTTGCCACAGTCAGTCTGTAGATGGGTGACCGTTCGTTACACATCGAGATCTCCGTGCCTTGGAGAGCACGTTAAACCGTCGGTACCGGGTGTCAAACAAATATCTATGACAGTCGTTACAGGAAGTCAGAAGCCTAAAAGTCTGACATCTGGTCTAATCTTAGGATATCGGTATTGCCCTGCTACTGGGTTGAGGAGGTATGATGGCAGTCGCTCCGTGTAAAATACTGGTATTCAGCCGCATCTGGTTATACTGGAAGCTGACCCCAATATACTTGGGAAAAGGCTAGGTAGAATACGAACATATCGTCAGTGGAAAGGTAAAAAGACTAAAGCGCCAATATACTTACTTTACAGTAGAGAGTATCAAAGATTTTTTTAAGAAAATAAGCATACTTATTTTTCTTAGAGTATACATATTAAATAGATAATTAAATTATCTGTTAATATGTATGCTTTAGTCTTTTTACCTTTCCACTGACGATATTTAGGATTCGATGGCGTTCAAACTGCCACATATTCCGAGTTCAACGCACCACAGAAACAAGGACGCCATATTTATTCAAGTTATCTGCAGTAGTAGTACTACAAGAATCCCGTAATCGATTAGTATGCGCCCGGCCTAATCTCCGTTGTTTTACGCAACCTGATCACGTGAAATAACACGACAACATTTATTTATAAAAAAATGTAAAAACAAGCGACTATCCAGTGGGTGTGTGTGACCACGCGTTCCTGACGTGCCGGCGACTACAAGCTGCCTACACACGAAGCGATGAATTGTAGCTTTGAGTTGAAGAATAAAATGCAATGATGAATGTAATTCGATGATTTCACCTCGCGAAATAAAGCCATTGAAGTCTTTGAGTGGTACACGCTATATTTATTTTTAAAACATAAAATAAAGTCGCCTTTGAGGATTTGATATCTTCAATGTTTAATATCCCTCCAAGTGGTGTTTGTTTATCAAAAGTCATATATTTCATTAAATTATACGTTCGTGTCGAAAGTAAAAATGGTAAATTAAAAAAAAAAAACCTGCACAGTTTTCCAATTACGAATAAATGACATGTAGACCCGTAGTCTGCAATGGCTGACTACTGGTCGATAAGTCGATAGCAGCCTTGTAGCAGCTTTTTTACTCATGTCTTACGACAGTCATAATGAATGAGACACAGATACTTATGATTAGCAGTCTGGTTCTCTAGTAGAAACTCGTCGCTGCGGCTGCGCTGCGGCGCGGACTCTTTTACGAACCCAGCGCTGCTGCAGCGATGGGTTTCATAGCACTAAAGAATATCATAGTACGATTTTGCTAATTATCAAAACTGCAGCCGAATGTGGAAAATGGGACGTAGGAGTGAGTAAAAGGGATGAATGCTTAGAAAGGGATGGAGTTAAGCATTAAAAAGTAAGATTAAGGTGACGGATGTTTTTGTAATTGAGACGTTGTACGACCTTTATATTGTTTAAAAATAAATAGTTTTCGTTGGATGTTATCTACTGTTTTACTCCGAGTCCTTATATTTTTGTCTCTTTTTCGTACTGGTGTGTAAGAGAGATAGAGTTAAACGAGCTCAACAAAAATCGTACTATGGGTACCGATGTCTGTAACAAACAACTGTGCTGAGCTGATTGCCCTTTTGGGACTTATTTTTTGTCTCTTTCATGTGTACCTATTTATTGTACTGTGTGCCGATAAATACATTTTCTTTCTTTCTTTCTTTCAAACAATGGCACCGTGTGTAGTCGCCCTATCATGCTCACGTGTGTATCTGAACATGCGTCTGTGCGTGATCAATACTTGATTGAACTAAGCTCTATTGTTGTACCTAATACAAATATTGAATAATGTTATAAGATTTTTTTTGGCACTGCCTCGCTGGTCTACTGGTGGCAAGCGCGACTGCTAATCGTGAAGAACTGGGTTCAATCCGCAGGTCGGGCAAAGTCCCGCGACCCTGTCCGAACGGTCAGGAGAAGGAGCACCGTTGGTTTTTAGCCGGTAAGAGTCCGGCAGACCCCCTCGCCTTCACCGGGCGAGGGACAACCATGAGGATTTTCCAACGGAAAAAAAAATAAAATAAAAAAAAATAAAAAAGGTCGGGCAAAGTGTTATTGGGTTTTTAAGTGTGGAATTCCTCCTCAGTAGCAGCCCGGAGTTCGGATTTCGGCCCGGTTGATGGGAATAGGCTCGCCCCCTATTACATGGGACTTAAACATAACGGCAAAATGGGATGTTACCATACACCTCTGCCAACCCTTCGGGGAATACAGTGAGGACGTCCTAGAAGGACATACATCGATGTTATTGGTGATGTTCTTCACAAACGACAGGTGCGTAGGACTCTCAATCGGCGTGCGTGTATGACAAGATGTATGAATGTGGATGAAGCGAAAGGAGTATGTAAGGGTCGTAGCATGTGGCGTTCTATAGTTTCTGCCTACCCCCATAGGAAAAAAGCGTGAGATTATGTATGTATGTAGATAGTACCTAGTTTCTATTCTCATTAATATTTAATTTAGTTCTTCTATACAAAGCAAAAGGAGACACAAACAGAATAAGTTACTATTTTAATGTTAACAGTGAAAATTCTCTTTTACATATTCATCTGAATTTCGCAGAGCTGATTAGTAAATTTAGATTTTTTTGATAGAAAAAAAAATTCCGTTTTATCTATATATGTATATAAAAGGAGAAGCTGACTGACTGACTGATCTATCAACGCACAGCCTAAACGGCTGGGGTTAGAAACTTGAAATTTTGACAGTAGGTACCTTTTATAACGTAGGCATCCACTAAGAAAGGATTTTTCAAAATTCCTCCCCTAAGGGGGTGAAATAAATCACGCAAGCGAAGCTGCGGGAAAAAGCTAGTTTAACATAATAACCGGTACAGAGAATAGTTATGTGAACAAAAATTCGAAGATCTCAATTTTGTTTATAAATAAATTAAATCTCTTTGAAACACTAAAATTAATATTCAGCCTCCTTCCAACTGTTATTAAATACATAAAATATTAAAAAAAAAAAAACTTAATAAAATTATACATTTCGCATCACAGAAACAAAGGCCCACATTCGCAAAATATCACTTCAAATAACTACTAAAATTACATTTAAAACTTAATTTTGTATTCCATTGCATGTTCTAAACTACGCGATTTAAATTTCTTCCAAAAAAACCACGCAATGGTAACTGAAATTTCATGAAAAATTTTCGCATCGTTCATCCGCAGTGAAGCTTTCAACGGCCTTGAATCCACCGCCGCATAGCGTTCCACGCACACACACACACAACACACATATAGACGCACACTTGGACATCCTAGCGTACCTAGGTCATACCCTGTATCTAACTAGATCGGCTATATCGAGACTTCGTTCTAGGAACTAAACTTGGTAGTACAATAAACTTATTAAAGCCTTTTTTTCTGGTTGAAAAAGTAATAAAAATATTGATGTAAATATGGACTTTTAAGGTTTCCGATGTTGCACTAAAAAAATTTAACAAAAATAAAACCGACTTCAAATTGTCTATCTCCGAGGTTCTTCATTAGATCTTCACCAAATTTAAATGGGACCACTTCGAAAGAATACTCTTACAAACAAAAAAATAATCATTAAAATCGGTATACAATTAGCAAAGATATCGCGGAACAAACATACAAAAAAATAACAGGTACCTACAGTCGAATTGTGAACCTCCTCCTTTTTTGGAAGTCGGTTAAAAAGATTATGTCAGTTGGTATACATCATTGATAAAAAAATCCTTTTAGTATAAGATCTAAGCATTTGTTTATTGTAGACTAGCTGTGTCCTCACGGCTCCGCCCGCGTAAGAAGTTTTATTCCAGTAATAAATATAGCCTACGTTACTCAGTGATAATGTAGCTTTCTAACGGCACAAGAATTTTTGAAATTGGTCCAGTAGTTTTTAAGTTTATTCGTTACATACAAAAATACAAATCTTCCCTCTTTATAATATTAGTATAGATTGCGTAAGGCATGATGTGGTTGATGTATCCACATGGAATAAAAACCGCAAATTAATTTAATAAAGATGTAAAAATCAGTACAGTATTTCAGCTGTATCTGGATTGGAGGCTGACCTAGCGACCTAGATAAATTGGGTAAAGGTTACAGTGATGACGAATACTCTGAAGCTGGATATCAATTTTCCATCACGTATATTTATTGATAGCGGTCGATCAGGTGTAATAACGTCTCGTTTACATAACATAATTAGCCCATTACTGTCCCACTGCTGGGCACAGGCCTCTTCTCAGAATGAGAAGGGTTTAGGCCTTATTCCACCACTGGCCTAGTGCGGGTTGGAACATGTCGCGAGGAAAGTATTGAGTATGAATGTGGATGGTTATAAGAGTAGAGGAAGACCAAAGAAGCGATGGATGGGTACTGTGAAAGATAAAATGGCTAGAAATGGGGTGACTACTGAAATGACGGCTAATAGAGATGTATGGAAGAAGAAGACATAGTGCGTTGACCCCAAATAAGTTGGGATAAGGGCAGGACGATGATGATAATGCTTGGTGCGGATTGGCAGACTACACACACTATTGAGAACTTTATGGAGTCCTCTCATGTGTGCAGGTTTCCTCACGATGGTTTTCCTTCACCGTTAACGCAAGTGATAATCAAATTCTGATCCGTACATGAATTTGAAAAGTCAGAGGTACGGGCCGGGATCGAACTCGGACCCTCCTGTATGGAAGGCAAGCGTTCTAAGCTATCAACCGATTATGATACGATACTTCATGTTTTGGTGAATTATATTTCGTTAGTATCTGAAATGGGTTTGTTAAAGCACAGACAGACGGACTGTGTTTCGACAGCAACTACAATTGTCAAATGCAGTTTGAAGATGCAGTGAGTAGAACTGTGTATAGTCGCCGGCACGCAACTAGGCAAGGTTTTGGCGTAGTGGGATAAGTTTGTGCATGTACACTTAGTACAACAAAAAATGATCACTTTTTGCTTGTCGATATTCTATGGTTATTGCCATAATTTATGTTCAAATATGCCTGTTTAGAAGAAAGAAAGGAGAGGAATTCTCTTCTCTACTCTTGCCAAGTTACGTGCCGACTATAACAACAGAATGCACAAGATTTGCGGTCCAAGCCTACGCATTATCGTTTTGATTCGCGCATCGTGCACGGATGGACAATGCGAAGAGGGCTTAACTCGTAGTATTACGTTGTTCTGCCTAACTATGTTGGGGTCAGCTTCCAGTCTAACCAGATGCGGCTGAATACTAGTATTTTACACGGAGCGACTGCCATCATACCTCTGCAACCCAGTTACTGGGCAATGCCGATATCCTAAGGTTAGACCGGTTGTCAGACTTTCGGGCTTCTGACCACCCGTAACGACTGTCATAGGCGTATGACTCCCGGGACCGACCGAGGCACGGATAGGTCTCGATGTGTAACGAACGGTCACCCATCCACAGACTGACCGTGGCAAGCGTAGCTTAACCTCGCGTAGCTAATCCGAGTGGTTCGTATGACCCACGAGCCCCTCATAGTATTACGTATTCTTAAGACAATAATATAATTTGAATGTAAGCCATATTTAAAAGGATTTATTCTAGTGAATAATGTACCTATTATGCCGTTGTCTCATTCATATCTAACTGTCAAACACAGCTTCTTGGAAAAGAAATGCTTTTTTTCCCCTATTATGAGATAGTAGAATTATATCTAGTATTATTGCTATGATGCATTTGATTTTTAAATAGTTTTAATTACCTTCATGTTATCGGTAGCTGGAAATGTTGATAAAGGAGGGTAGTCGTCAAGATGAATCAACGTATCCAAAGTTATAAAAACACTGGTCATTTGACGGAGCAGAAGATTCCATGTCGAACAGCTGAAGAAGTCTGACCTATTATATCTGATTTGCTTGTCTTTTTTTCTAATCTTGTGTAAATTATTATATTGTGATATATTGTGAACTAGCTTCTGTAACTAACCACTAATCCAAATATAAGTACTCTCAGTGGTGGAGAGTCTATGTTGGTTTCATTTACTTTATTTACCATGTTCCCAATCCTGACAGACCGATATTAGCTATAACTGTAATTCTCTATTATATGTCTTTTACATACACTATATATATAGGTATAATTGTTTGTTTGATTCAAATCTTGCGACAGATTTTTCGACAACTTCTGCTAAACCGATTCTCTTGAAACTTCGCACACAAATTCAATTCCCATGACAATACAACATTATAATAATTTCAACTTTCAGTCCTCAAATCCTGGTGTCATACGAATACCTATGACAGTCATTACGAAATTCTGACAACCGATCTAACTTTAGGATATCGGCATTGCCCAGTAACTAGATTACGGAGGTCTGATGGCAGTCGCTACGTGTAAAATATATAGTATTTATCTGCTTAGACTGGAAGCTGACCCCAACATACATACATAAACTCACGCCTTTTTCCCGTGGTGGTAGGCAGAAACTATAGAACGCCACATGCTACGATCCTTACTCCTTTCGCTTCCACATTCATACATATTGTTATACACGCACGCCGGTTGAGAGTACTACGCACCCGTCCTTTGTGAAGATCATCACCGATATCGTAGCTGGGAAAAGGCTAGGAAGAAACAAAACTACTGAAAAAAACGTTAAAAATTTATCCAAAAATACTCCTTTATTACTGTTCTTAAAAATAGCCATTGTTTGTTCTTTACCCTTATGAATTATAATACCGGTTACCTGGACAACCGTAACCGTTTGTCGTAACCGCCATCTCTAGTAACATCGAAGGACGTTGAAAATCAATATAGTGTCTTCACCTATATATGTTCTGTGGTTCAGCATCTGCATGTACGTTTGGTAGTGTGGTTAGGATTCCAATCTTAAAATTGATTGAATCGTAAATTCGTTGTGCTAGAAGTTACGTAGAGGTCTGAAGAGGTTGGAATCTAAAAATAGTAGGTCCAGAAATTGGGAGAATTTGGGGAGATCTTTGCCCAACTGTGGGATTGAGTGGGCAAATACAGGCTGCAATAATATTCGTGGTTAGTGCTAGATCGGGTCGTATGTTAGGTTTTTAATTAAAAAAGGTTGAGGGAAGAATTTGGGGTGTTTGCCCAGCTGTGGGACTGCGTGGGGTAGTACTGGCTGAAATAATGTCCTTGATGCTAGGTTTGTTCAAGTGCTTTTTAGTTAAAAATGGTTTGTATCCGGGATGTAATTGGTTATGGGTCAAATTGTAGTACGATTTGTTTTAAAAACTAGCGGCCCGTCCCGGCTTCGCACGGGTGGACATGTTTCCCGTTTTTGCAACATTTTTCATTTATGATCCGCTCCTATTGGTCGTAGCGTGATGTTATATAGCCTATAACGTTCCTCGATAAATGGACTATCCAACACAAAAATAATTTTACAATTCCAACCAGCAGTTCCTGAGATTAGCGCGTTCAAACAAACAAACAAACTCTTCAGCTTTATAATATTAGTTTATATTGAGAAATTTCCGGGTTTAATGAACACTCACCCCAAACATGAGTTGATGATCTTGACACCAGGATATGATTCACAGGAATTACTGGTGCGCAGGTTATTCGCTGTATCATACCTGATACTATATTATTACGAGCAAATAATCAGGCCATTGCAGGCCGCGGGCGCTCAAGGCCGTTCGTAGTGGAAATAAAATAGTTGGAACGGTTTCTGGAATTCTAAATTACCTACCAACATTTTGTTGAAATAAAAGTAAGAGAAGATTCTTTATTATATCTTTATGTCAGACTATTATCAGGATAAAAACAATAGGTACGCAACTGTATTTTGTCTATGAAAGAAAAAAAGAAAAATAAAAAAAAAATTCTTAACACAAAGTAAAGAAAGGCACAAAAATAATAAACAATAATAAAACATAAGAACATTTTTTTTACGTTTCTATAACTTCTTTTTTTCTAAATTCCTCTGTCATTCTCTTTCCAAAACATTACCTAATTTAAAAATAGAATCATTAAAAAAATGGAATTCATAACTGGTAACTTATTACGTACTCTTTAAATGACGTTATCTAACTTGTGACTCGTTAAAAAACAAAAATAACTTCCTTACGTATGTTTACTTCGACTTTCCTTGTTTTGGCTGTCATCAGTCCACGTTATGTAATGAGGGTTTGGTAGCGTCAGCAACAAAAGTCGATCAAAAATGTTTAGAAGGGAAAATTGATCTTTTTTTGGTGTGAAAATTTGCTGAACCAAATTTTGTTCTCTAAGATTAAGTAAAATGCGTAAATCAACTTAAACATTAGTGATTATATATGGAGATTACTGTTTTCTTTGGAAAGTCCTCGGTTCCGTTCATCAAGCTAAGTGTCATCCATACTTGTGACGTCACAGGAAGTCGCACTAAAAAGTAAATTTCTGATATTCAGTCACATAGAAGGAAAGGTAACACCTCACGATCTTCTTTTCGTGTGGTTAGTGACTAACCTGGTGTCTTGACTTGGCTTCACATGCCGTCGAGAAATATCTCTCAGGCATGCCGGTTTCCGCACGATGTTTTCCTTCACCGTTTTTAAGCAAGTGATAATTATACAATACGCACATGAATCTGAAAAGTCAGAGGTGCATGCCTTGGATTCGAACTCCAGCCAGACCCATGACTTGGCAGTCCGACGCTGTCGGACGAGTCAATGCTGCGTCGATTTCCATACATTTTAAATGACATGCCACATTAAAGCGTTGCGTCGTCGCACGCGATGTTTCAAGGGATCGGCGGACGAGAGACGAAGCGGGGGCAGGGTGATGCGCTGCGCTGACTGAGGTGCGTGCGTCGTCCTCTTGCGCTGCGACGTCGTGCGTCGTCGCAACGCAGGTGTGGCATATAATGCGTTGATCCGTTGCGACGACGCAACGCAACTCACTAATGAGGCATCGCCCTTAGTGGTATAGAATGAGTGAGTGAATGAATGAAGCTGACGTCATCGACGCCTGACCTGTGTACTTTACTCTTTAATTAGGACTTACGCTTGCTACACATACTTATCAGCTGAGTTCTCGTAATGAAAAACAATTTCTCTAATAAAAAAAAGTCAAGCATAGTCCGGAAAAATAATTAGTTCACGGTTCAAGGCCATTACAAAAAATTATCCCATTTTTTTTTCTGACCGTACTACCAACATAAATTCGATTATATGCTTTTTCGCCATTCTGAAACGATCGAAGCGCGTAGAGAGGGACAGATATATGCTGTAGGAGGGAGAACGAGGATGAAGGTGTACCGCGCATGCGTAGGCACGTGCCGCCAATGAAGGGCGGAACACACGGGGTTATAATGCTGGGATATGTTTGGAGATATTGAACCTGTCCTTTTCTGTGTTTCTGTAAGGTAGTAGTAACAATGGAATAGGTAAATATAGTTTGTTAGGGAAAACTGTGATGGACGAATCCAAGATGGGATTGGAGTATACATTTGAATGGTATGATTCGAAGAGAATTTATTAAAAAAAAAGAAATAAGATTAAGTAGTGTTTTTATTATTTTTTGGAGTTAATGTTGTTTTAACATTTATTTATACACAAAAGTGGTACCAGGAAAAAGCCTTAAATACGAGAGACGTAATCATATTATTCAGTTTTTAAAATTTCACTAAAAACACTGTTTAATGAGGTTGGAAAACAGTGAAGTTGTAAAAAAAATAACAGGCGTTTTATTTCGTCGTCAATAATACAATGGGGCTTACTAACTTAGAATCGTATTTTTCTATAAAATATATCATGCTATATTACGTAAAATAAGAAAAAGTAGTAATTGTTTTTTTTATTTAATTTACACTTGAAACGACTTATATTAATTACTACCACACACTAAATATCATTACCAGGGCAGATAAACAAAAATATAGCAACAAAGCACAAAAAATATCTTAAGAACTATCTTCAGACAAATATACGGAAGTGTGTTGTGAACCGGGCCTACGCGGCGTCGGCGTAGCGCTACGCTTTCGTAGGCCTCGCAGTGGCTACGGGGGCCAACGCGCGTCTACGTCGCTCGCGAAATTAGGACAATGTGTCACTGTGTCTAGCACAACAAAACAAACACAAGTATGTGAGCATCACATTGTGCCTGAAAACCATTCACTGCCATTAAGTAATCTATTTCTAACGCACAACTAATCTACGTTTAACAAAATCCATTTTTCGGTAGGACGTTCACCCCTGACCCAGTTTCGATGCATCTGCGCGGTGCACTACCGCAGTAGGAGCCTAAACAAAACCAGTAGTGTCATCAGAGTGTTCAAGGACGATACCTAGGAGTGATACCCGTGTTCATTAGATAATAATCCTTCTTAGATTAGCTTTCTTGTGCAATAATTTTAAATCATTTCTCGACTGACACTGATAAGTCTGACTTTCTTCAAATTTCCGTGTGTAGTGTTGTGTGAATATCGATGAATGGTATCGAGAGTTAAGTCTGTTTTTTGAATAAGGAAGGACAATATGGCGGGTCGTGACGGCTCCTTGGAAGGTCAGCTGACTCATGTGATCCAGCACCATATATCGCAGCCTGGAACGGAGGCTCAAGTGAGCGTTCACCAAGTGCAGAGTCCTTCTGGGAGCTTAACAAAGAGGCATCAAATCATCATAGATATTAAACAAGATATCGATATCGATGAATTATCAACCAGATCCTTAGCTGAAAGTGTGATGGAGACTCTAGGAGCTCGCTCAGCAGCGGTATACATCGACAACTCCCACGTTGCTGGCGAAAATTCTGGTGATCTTGAATCTTTGACGACAGTCAACGTAATCGTCGCGAACGATTTGAGCCAGGCGGCTCCCAGTCCTCAAGTGGTTGACGACCCTGACCCGCAAGTTGTCCAGGAACCGGCAGAAAGCTCGGGAATATTGCCCGGGAACCGTATAGCTGTTGACAGGATTGTGGAGATGACCAATGCCAGTACTTCTGGGGAGTCTACTTCGACCACGAACACGGCTGTCACGACCGCTGCGAGTACCACTGCGTCAGGTATAATGCGCTATTTTTGTTTTATGCAGTGAATCTAGATAAGTTTAGGTATTTTGTCTCCTTTGTTTTAGGAGTTTTTTCGGGAAACCAGTGCTTGTGTGTACTGTATTTTTCAAGGGGCTTTCTACCCCAATGCTGGACAAATTGTGTGGTTTTAGTATGAACTGAGAAAGGGATCAATGGCTTCAGGAATTAAAATTGAAATAGAATTTCTTTACAATAGATTTTTCTTCGATTATGTAGGAGTTTTTGAACGTCAAACAATAAAAGATTGGTCCCAAAAATATGGTTTTTAAGGTAAGTTATTGTGAGGTTTATTTTCAAAGGAATTTAATTCCTAATAATTTTGATAATAAATTATATTTATATATACAAAGTTTTTCATCATTATGCTTCTTCTTCCTGCCCTTATCCCACACTAGGTGGGGTCGGCACTACGTGTATTTCATAAATCCATGTTATTAGAGGTTTTGGTTTATGGTTTTATGACCGGCCGTCTGCCTGACATCAACCCTCCTTGGGAATACTCGTTGCGGTGTCGTGCGGGTAACCCAATGTGCTTGCTGATATTATGCACTGGGTCCCAAAATGATATGCTTGTCAATCTTATAGCTGACAACTAAGCAGACTATGTTCTTCTTGGTGGAGTATACTTGAAGTTCCTCGACCCACTCATTCAGTTTTCATCATTACTATATGCATTTATTACATGATTGGCCAACTACTGAAACACTACTCAATTTTAAGTTACCGTTAATTTCATGCTATCTCTGTCATTTCACCTTAAGGTGACAGAGACAGCACGAGACTTAGCGGCAAATTAAAATTTGGCAGCGTTTGAGTATTTGGCCAGAGTTATATCCGGACCATCTTCTTTTAGTACTTAAAGATTATTGAACACTACGGTTGCAATCTCGTCAATCTCGCAATGCATCTATAACATAGAAAATCCTTTTTTCTGGCACAATACGATCAAAGTTTATTCAGAACCTTTGCGTGAACGTACCCACCTTCTATATAACCTACGTACACACTTTTACTTAAGAACCGGATATCCGCCTTAACAAGGATTTTTCCTGGAAGAACAATATGCAAGTCAAGTACTTATATAGTGCTGACGTTAAGCAGATCTAGACACCTTTTTGGTCCAGCCGCGAGACACATACCTACACACCCAAGACTTTTATTTTTTATATCACTCTTTTTATCTGTTGTGTCTCTTTGTGCTGTGTCCAAATAAATATTTCTTTATCTTTGTCTTTTATCTTTAAGCTGATCCCAACATAGTGGGGTAAAGGTTAGGCAGAACAATTTGTTGTTGGGGTACATTAAAAGCGTCCCACTAGTGACGCTACTCAAGTCCTCCGTCGCGCCTTGGGCAGTCAGCCCCGCTAACAACCTTGCTGACTGGATAATCTCCTCACCACGGCATCAGCTATTCTCTTATATCTCGTACCGACACAAATGACGCTACAATCGGAGTTGACTACAAATGTAAAGTCATGGACGTGAACGGTGTTAAAGTCAAGCTTGGTATTTGGGATACAGCAGGACAGGAGCGATACAGAACATTAACATCAAGTTTTTACAGAGAAGCTCACGGTGTTATTTATTAGTTTACGATGTGTCAGAACCAAAGTCCCTAGCAAAACTGAATGAGTAGATCGAGAAACTGCAAGTATACTCCACCAAGAAGAACACAGTCTGCTTAGTTGTCGGCAATAAGATTGACAAGCATATTATTTTGGGACCCAGTGCATAATATCAGTAAGCGTGAATTTTTGGATCACCCGCGCGACGGCGCAACGTGTATTCCCAAGGAGGGTTGATGTTAGGCAGGCGGCTGCTCATAAAACAATAAGCCAAAACCTCTAACAACATGGATTTATGAAATACATGTTGTGCCGATCCCACCTAGTGTGGGATAAGGGCAGGAAGAAGAAGACCGCGTAGCGACAAGAAGATCTGGCACTTCTTCATAAAACCAGGCCAGGGTTGCGTTCTATTTAAATATAGATTCAACACTGTTCCAGGTAGCTATAGAACCTTCTAATAAAAGCCTGCATATAAACTGAAAGTTCCTGGTAAATATTTCCTTTTGAACGTAAAACATCTTTTGAAATATTACAGGAGGTACTTCTATATTTCTTGGAAAGTCTTGTTCATTTATTATGATATTTCATTTAAAATTTCTTTGAGGTACTTGTAAATCGTATTCAAATAACCATCAAAGGAAGATTTAGAAAAGAAAAAGATGTTATATTTTACTCTTAAGTTTTTTTTCAACCCATAAGAATTAAAGTCCGGCCGTCGAGAGAATGCGTTCTTGACAGATCGTTTTTCATATTATAACATCACGCCTCTATTCCCCGAAGGGTTGGGCAGAGGTGTATAATAACACCCTCATTTCGCCGTTATGTTTAAGTCCCATGAAATAGCGGGCGACCCTATTGCCATCAACCGGGCACAAATCCAGACTCCGGGCTGCTACTGAGGAATTCCACACGGAAGAACCCAATAACATTGCCCGACCTGGGATCGAACCCAGGACCTCACGATCAGCAGTCGTGCTTGCCACAACTTGACTAACGAAGCAGTTTTAATAAACAATGTAATGTATATATATAAAAGGAGAAGCTGACTGACTGACTGATCTATCAACGCACAGCCTAATCGACTGGGGTAAGAAACTTGAAATTTTGACAGTAGGTTCATTTTGTGACGTTAACATCCACTAAGAAGGGATTTCTCGAAATTCAACCCCTAAGGGGGTGAAAAAAAATCACGCAAGCGAAGCTGCGGGCAAAAGCTAGTACATTATGAATGTGAATGGTGGAGGACCAAAGAAACGATGGATGGATAGTGTGAAAGATGATATGGCTAGAAAGGGGGTGACTACTGAGATGACGGCTAATAGAGATGTATGGAAGAAGAAGAGATACTGCCCATACTACATACCCTTCGGGGAATACAGTTGTGATGTTATGTTATCTATACTAATATTATAAAGAGGAAAGATTTGTATTTTTGTATGTAACGAATAAACTTAAAAACTACTGGACCGATTTCAAAAATTCTTTTGCCGTTAGAAAGCTACATTATCACTAAGTAACATAGGCTATATTTATAACTGGAATAAAACTTCTGACGCGGGCGGAGCCGTGAGGACACATGTTTAGTAAAATAAACAAGAAATATTATTACACAATTTATAAGTTAATTAATAATCACCCAACAACATTAACTTACAAATAACTCCTGGATGGGGGTCAGTAAGTAGAAATACTTACAAAAAGTTGGTCGTGATAGCAAGCATTCTGAAAATACAACGAATTAAACACTTAAAGTATTTTAGAACAAAACAATTCGGTAGATGACATATTTAAAAAATTTGGAATTTATATTATATCAAAAAAGGTATAGGAAGGTAACGATCGTTGAAATCTTTACTAATATTATAAACGCGAAAGTTTGTATGTATGGATGTATGGATGTTTGTTACTCTTTCACGCATACACGACTGAACGGATTTGGATGAAATTTGACACACAGTTAGACCATATCCTAGATTAACACATAGGATACTTTTTAACCAGGTACATGAAGTAGTTCTTCTAAGATGCGAGTGAAACCGCGGGCAACAGCTAGTAATAAATAAAATCAATCTAAAAATGGAGGAGACACACGTTTTGAATAGCGCATTTTCTGTCCTTGTCGCACGAAACGGACATCGTACGGAGGAATGTCAAGTTGCTATGAAGTTTTTGAACGATGACGTCAACGTTCTATAGTGCGTTCTCTGTCTATTAACAATTTTAAATCGCTTATAACTTGGGCATTTTATTATATACTAGCGACCCGCCACGGCTTCGCACGGGTGCAATGTAGATACTAATGTGGGGCATATAAACCTTCCTCTTGAATCACTCTATCTATTGCTGAAAACTGCTTTAAAATCCGTTGCGTAGTTTAAAAGATCCAAGCACACAGACAGCGGGAGCGACCTTGTTTTATACTATGTAAAGATGGCACGGTTTTTATAACGTACTCAGCACTTTACACACAACAACTCATTGTTTTTCCCCATGGGGATAGGCAGAAACTATAGAACGCCACATGCTACGATCCTTACAAACTCCCTTCGCTTCGTCAACGTTCATACATCTTGTCATACACGCACGCCGGTTGAGAGTACTACGCACCTGTCCTTTGTGAAGAACATCACCAATAACATCGATGTGTGTCCTACTATGGCGATCTTTCCCGTTTCCACTGACATCCGCCTTATAAATTCCTTTCATTAATCGTCGTTCCCTCATTCTCTCAACATGACCAAACCACCTAGGCATACTCCTTTAAATTTTTGTCACTAGTTTAAGAATTATCAAGAGACGATGTGTAGCGCTGAATGACTGTTGAGAGAGAGCGAGAGAACCGATGAGTGGAAGAGATAGTAAATTACGTACTAATCAATCGTTAGGTACTGAAAAATAAATAAACAAAAACTTATTTTAGCATACGCCTTTAGAGCTTAAAAAGCATGATAGCTTCAACATTTTCACTAAAATATAAATATTCGAGTTTCAATTGTAATATACACCGGTTTGCGAAATATCGATAATGTCATACCTACATCACTAAAGTTTATATTCATAACGTTTTGAACTCACTTTGCTTATGCATTGGTATTTGGGAAATAAGTTTATTAAACCAATATTCTCATACATATAACATCACGCCTGTATTCCCCGAAGGGTGGGACAGAGGTGTATACAAGGTTAGTTAGAAAGGGGGTACTAAGCCGCGGGCCACCTACAGTATCACTGATGACTATTTTAAAGCAAGTGTTAAAATTTCAAAATTCGAATATTTTTATTTGCATGCAAACAGATTATTATTTTAGTTTTTACAAAAAAAAGAACATACCTGCTTTAGTTATGAATTGTGTTATCATAGCTATGGACAGATAGATCTTAGCATATTTTTTACGAAATCTTTGAAAAGCTATTTCTCTGAAATGATCAAGTTTTGGGGAAAGTTGTAGAACAAAAGTTAACCCTTATTATAGGTACTTTAACACCCTTTCGGCTTAGTACCCCTTTCCCACTAACCTTGTAGTAACACCCTCATTTCACCGTTAAAGTCCCATATAATAGGAGACAAGCCTATTGCCATCAACCGGGCACAAATCCAAGCTCCGGGCTGCTACTGAGGAATTCCACACGAAAAAACTCAATAACACCTAGGACCTCACGATCAGCAGTCGCGCTTGCCACCACTAGACGAACGTGCCAGTTATTATAAATGACGGATATTTATAGCATATGACGGCCACGTTACATCCCTAGTTCCAACCCATACGAACGTATCGATCTTTACTAATTTTATTAGGTTAGTGGCACAGATTACTTAATAGTTTATTAGTAGCAATTTGAACATCTAAATCTGTTAGTATTATTAGTTTTAACTGAGATATATTCTGATTCATTTGTTTAATTGGTTTTCAGTCAATAACCCACGCGTTAACTACAGAAAATATCACCTTTTTGGCTGTGAATATGTAAAAAAGATGGGCAGCACCGTTCTCCTGTCTGCTAATAACAAAAAAACTGTAAACACCAATCTGTTTGACAACCATGGTGATTATGGTGATAATGGTGGTTTCCCCTTAGACCGTTCATTGGAAGGTCTAAGCCAGTTAGGGATGTTAACGTGCTCATATGATATGATTTAGAAGTGCCCTATGTCCAGCAGAGTTGTTGATCAAACTCCGGAATATTTTCATGACTGTTTAATTTTAAGCGAGTACCATTGATATCTACATCATTCCCAATGGTTAGACAGAGGTATAGCTTGGCAAAAAAGAGTGGAAAAAATGGGGGCGCCACTAGTCATACATTATAAAAAATTTGCTTAAACACCACTTTTCTGAAAGAAGTTTTGGTAGTCATATTCATTTGAAATTCATTGAAGCGTTTTTGGGCACATTTATCGCCTGATAATTCACTGACAGACACAGCACTGACAAAGATTAAATTTTAGTTCCGTTTTCAAGATGTTATTACTAAATGCTAAGCTGCAAATATTATTCATACGACATTTCAGCGAGTACTATTTACTACGTTCCACGAGAATAGTGTACCAAAATAACTTTTATTGAACACAATTCCAATTATGTTCATATACCTAAGTTTAAAATATTTTTTTTCTAAGTAATATAGTAGGTACGTACCTACCTAATATCTTTTTATTTTGGTGCGACTTGAGAGTTAAAATGTGCCGTAAACGTGCAACTATTTGCTATAACTAGATGAATGACATCTAGACTTTCTAATTCATAATTTGTTATAATAAAATGTCTACCTAGTTTACGTTATGATGTATAAATACAACTCTTTTATTTTTCAAATCAACAAAATACCAAGTAACGGTAATAAAATAACCATCAGATAGAAAATTATAATTATACAGCTCGGTTTTATTATCATAAAGTTTTACTGTAATACTATAAATAATATAAATTGGCCATTACATTTAGAGAATTATAAAATTAAAATATTTATACGCATCAACTAACTACATCTATTGAGCAATAGCTGTACTAGTTTGACACATATAGGAACCAGCTGCAACGGTACTTTTGTATAAACCCTTTCTCAGGCAATAATCTTTAGTAACAGTAATAGGACACCCGGAGTCGTTTAATTATTTCAATTAGGCTCATTCATTTGATAATTGAGCTCTCAGCTTTTAGGTCGTTGACGTTTAATGACATCTAGCGGTAAAACTTAGTAACTGTACATTTTATTTTTATATCGTCTACTTCTACGTATTCTTTTATAAAGAGGACTTAATTGCATACTAACAGAGTGCAATGACAAACATTTATCAAAGATATAGCGAATTACGTCTAGAACGAAGTGTTTTTATCAGTCTGACCTAAATATTATTATGAGTAATCGAAAGCACTAGAGCGCACACAAACCCACATTCAAACGATTGAATGCATCGACATTTACCCATCAATATCAAATTTGCAAAAAAAATATTACCACGAATGTTACGGTAATGCAGCGCCATCTCTTATCGAGTAGCGACATCAGTTTTTTGCCATGTACCGTTCAACGGGACTGCTAGCTGACACAGTTTTGACTCAGCTGATGTCGCGCTAGTGAGGGTGTGATGTACGTGGGAAACATGTCGATGTGTGCGTAGAATCCGGGATGCACCGATCCGTTAGCTTTGGGTTCTTTATAGAACCAGTTGGAGTGCCTTAGCGTGTTTGTTTTGTGTACACCTCTTTTGTGTTAGGTCTTTGACTGTCGTTAATTGTTTTCTAACAACTGGGGAACACTTGAGGGAGTTTCGTTTTGCAGTTCGAAATTTGAATTTGACGTTATGTTTCGATATTGTTTTGGTTTTTGTTCTTATGACTTAAAATGTAGTCCAAAGTTTAATGGTCGTATAACTCGCGAAAAAATAAAACGTAATTTAAAAAAAATGTTTCTAGTTATTTTTTTATTATAATTTACTGTTGCACCAATAATGTACGTAACTTATTGTTAAAATCTTATACACATACTCGTATTTTAGCGGCTTAGTTAAAAAAAATGAAATGAACAACCAATACAAATCAAATAATGATTTTAGTTACAAGTGACAGAACAAAACTAGCATAATGTAATATTCCGACATTTGGTCGATCATTTGCGCGAGCCCTTGCAAGCGCAAACAATGCCAAAATCATTTCATTTAATGAATTAAAATCATTCCTCTTCATTCTGTACTGTTTTGAAAGGATAAGTGCAAACCTATGTAATATTTTATCAAAATGTCAAACTACATTAGGGTTGTGATGTAAAAATTTTGAAACTTAATTACCTATGACGAAAATTCCCTTTTAATATCCCCGCTGTCATGTCAATATTTATGACAGTCGACACGGACAATCACAAGCTCGAAAATATCTGACAACTGGTCAAATTTTTGGGTAACCAGTACTCCAAAAATTGCAGAGGTCTATGGGAGACACTACGTGTAAAATACTGGTATTCAGCCGCATCTGGTTAGACTGGAAGCTGACCTCAATATAGTAGGGAAAAGGCTAGGTAAATGATTAGCTTTTTTATGATGCGTCATCGATATTAAGATAGTGTCATATCAGTCATTGTGTTAAATATTAATATCGAAATTCAAAATAAAATAATGCATCCTCCAAAAAGTTCTTATCTATTAATAATGAGACCGAATTTGAGGAAAGTTACTTATGTCATTGACCTCTTATCGTGACGAAGAGTCGACGAAAGGAAATAGTTTTTCAAAGACATTAAAATTTAATGACTGCATATCACTACTGGCAAAGAAAGAAAATGCCAATTCTTGTCGTTAGTTTCCCAAAAGGCGACTATATCCCGTTTCCTATGACCAACTAACCGTTATATATGTATAACTAACCGTTTTCTGATAGCATTTTTATTGTCAAATAGAGCATATTAATAGACTCGTTGGTTTAGTGGTGGCAAGCGCGACTGCTGATCGTGAGGACCTGGGTTCGATCCCCAGGCCGGGCAAAGTGTTATTGGGTTTTTCCGTGTGGAATTCCTCAGTTGCAGTGTGGAGTTTGGAGTTGTGCCTGGTTGATGGCAATAGGCTCACCCTCTATTACATGGTATTCCCCGAAGAGTTGGGCAGAGGTGTATAGTAACACCCTCATTTCGCCGTTATGTGTAAGTACCATGTAATAGGGGACGAGCCTATTGCCATTAACTGGTCACAAATCCAAATTCCGGGCTACTACTGAGGAGTTCCACACGGAAACCCCAATAACACTTTGTTCAACCTGGGGATTGAACTATGGATCTCGCGATCAGCAGTCGCGCTTGCCACCACTAGACCAACGAGGTATTAAAAAAAAATATAAATCAATTTTATTGTAGCTGTCTATAAGTGTCTTTATTCAGCTGTGAACGCATACAGGTTAAAATAATGATGCGTGACGTCATTTTTCAGTTACAATTACAATCACTGACCACCATTTTTTTTTAAAGAAACCTTTATCGTTCTTTGATTTCTCCTGTATCGTGGGTGCGTTAACAGACACAAATCTTCACACGCACAAACACCCAGACCCGGAACAACTACCTGTAGGCCATACAAATATTTGTTCCGTGCGGGAATCGAACCCGTTACCTGTAGCGCAGCAGCCAATCGCATGGCCACTTAAATATGTCGCTAAACAACAATAAACGTCCTGAAATTAAAATTGAACCTTCGACTTCGAAGTCCGTAACAATACTGACTACTACTAAATCAATGATAATTTCTGTTGTTAAAAGAATAGATTGTATTAAATTTTATTTTTATTTTCAGGTAAGTAATGGATACACAAGAAGACATCAATCAAGACAATATTTTACCGGTGTGAGGAATATACAGGTTTAACTTTTAACGCTATAGTACATTACTGCCGCGTTCTGTAATGACTGCGTCGCTGGCAGCACTGATGATGGCCGAAAGCACAGTGTAACGCAGCTACAGGCCATCACAGCGCAGTCAGCATTGCAGCTCTTGATGGACAAGCTGGAATAAAGGCGGAGGCCTTTATAGCGCGGACAGCAAGGGCTGCAATGATGACCAAGCTTGAAGGCCGAGAGCGTAGCTAAACTAAGCTCGAGGCCATCATAGCGTGGCCAGCAGCGTAGTCATTGCGGACCAAGGCTTGTATAGTGCTTTACACAAACAATGCGAGTAATTTAAATAAAACCAGCTTAGTAGTAAGAATTTATTTAAAGTAACGATTTCTTTCTTCCCCAGGCTTTAGCTTTTTTTTAATGAGTTTTTAATGATTGTGCTGCCTGTACCTATACAGCCAAATTCTGAATAAAAACTTTTTGCACCAGACTATTTTTGAAACAAAGGTCGACAATAATGGATTTTCAAAGGAAATTGCTGGTGGCTAAAACTCACCAGCAATGAAATTCCATACAACTTTGCTGGCGCCTATTCAAGTAGCGCGGAAACGTAAACTTTGCTCAAAGAAGGTTGTCAAAATAATTAACACATTACAAGTATTTTTGAGTAAAGTTAATTTCTAACTGAAAAAAAAACAAAAAAAAAATGTTTGCTTACATTTTTTGCTGTCTGTACCTACCGTCGACGCAGCTTGTCAAAAACATAATATTAGACGCATTAAATCTATACATATTACTATAATTACTTGTCCTGACTGACTGATTCATCAACGCGGAGCCTAAACCACTGAAGCTGAAAACATGAAATTTGAACAGTAAGTTCCTTTTGTGCCGTAGACTAAGAAAGGATTTTTGGAAATTCTACCCCTAAGGGTGTAAAATAGGGGATGGAAGTTTGTATGAAAATTCGCGAGGACGAAGTCACGGGCTGAGTGCTAGTATACAATGTGTTACAAAAATACCCCTAAAGCCGAAAGGGGGTTAAAAGGTACCTTGTAAAGAGTCTATTGGCAATATTTGGAAACTATAGTATGACTCAAAAAAAAACAATTTGGATAAAACATAAAATAATCATCATTGAAACGCAACCCTGAAAACATAAAACTAAAGAGTAGACTACCCAGAAAGTTATTTACATTCTTACCTAATTTCCTCTGAGAGGTAAATGACAACAACCATAAAAGACTGCTTGATTATTTTCTTTTTCATGGGGAATTATGTAACACGTAATAACCAATGACACCATCTTTAACGCCTAGCAACCATAAACTTGTTACAAAAAACTTGCGCTCGCGCAATTTAATTCAGTAAGTTTGTACAGTACAGTCAGCATAATTCGATAGTGCACACGTGTTTAAAAATAGTGTCACATAACATATCGATATCGTGAATTAAATTGTAAAAAAATATAATTTAATTTACTTAATTCGATATCTGATTGGTCTGTTGTAGATCATGCGATAATTTTGTAGGCTTTTGAGAAACATTGAGTGTGAACTGATCAAGAGGCTCATTTGCAAGGTTAAATTGCACTTGCCGTGGTCAGTCCGTGGATGGGTGACTCCGTGCCACAGAGAGCACGTTAAGCCGTCGGTCCCGGGTGTCATACGAATACCTATGATAGTCGTTACGGGAAGTCAGAAACCCGAATGTGTGACAACCGGTCCAACCTTAGAATATCCGCATTGCCCAGTAATTGGATTGCGGAGGTCTGATGGCAGTCGCTCCGTGTAAAGTACTGGTATTCAGCCGCATCTGGTTAGTTTGGAAGGTGATCCCAACAGAGTTGAGAAAAGGCTGAACGAGTGTGAACATATCAAATAGAAACTAAGGCCCTTTTTCCATAGCTCCCAACACGACACAACTCAACGGCGTAACCAGGATTTAGTTCAGGACGGTAGGCAATGCTAAACTAATAATATTCATCCTACAAAAACGTTTATTAATGAAAAAAAAAGTGAGTGGAATAAGCAACGCTAATTTTCTGAATGATATTAAATGCAACGTTGCTTGATATTTATTTACTCTTCGGTTCGGGAGCACTCCGACTGAGCCTTTAACCAGACCCTGCTAGGAAGGGGGGGGGGGAGGCAGCTGTACAAATGCAGTATATAAATGACAAAGAATTAAAAAAAAAAAGTAATTGAAAATGACGCAGTCGCCACAAAATTACAGGGTATCCTAAGAGGCCCTTTTTTTTCTCGTTGGAAAATCCTCATGGATGTCCCTCGCCCGGGGAAGGCGAGGGGGTCTGCCGGACTCTTACCGGCTAAAAACCAACGGTGATCCTTCTCCTGACCGTAAGGCCGGGGTCGCGGGATTCGCAAAAGCATGCACCGCAACCTCGGCTGATCCAAAGAGGCCCTGCCAAATTATAAACGTCATCACCATTGAGCGTAGTACTTTCAACCTGCGTGTGTGTATGACAAGATATATGACGGATGAAGCAAAAGGAGTATGTAAAGATCGTAGCATGTGGCGTTCTATACACGGTGTAAACAAAATCATGAATTCCTTCACACATCGTGATGTACTGCTGACATAGATTAAACTTGAAAGGGATACTTTTGGAATCAATAAAAAAATTATTACAAGAAGTAAAGATGTGTTCTTAACGTGAGGCACTTTAGCGCCCCGAGCGAATTGCGCGACTACCGCTTGCCACATGGTCATTTAACTCGGGGCGCTAAAATGCCTCACGTTAAGAACACATGTTTAGTTGTTGTATTTTTTTTTACTGAATCCAAAAGTATCCCTTGCAGTGTTAGTCTATGTTAGCAGTAAATCACGAGGTTTGAAGGAATTACATGATTTCGTTTACACCCTGTAGTTTCTGCCTACCCCCATGGGAAAAAGGCGTGAGATTATGTATTACCATTGAGTTGGTCTCTCTTAAACGGGGATTTTTTTAAAGGTAATGAATGTTTCGCTTTTATCAGGAAAACTAACTGACATAGGTACTAAGTAGTGCAATAGCTGACGATTTGCTTAGCTGTCGAAGGTTTTATGACGACAAAATATACATACATACATAACATAACATCACGCTTGTATTCCCCGAAGGGTTGGGCAGAGGTGTATAATAACACCTTCATTTTGCCGTTATGTTTAAGTCCCATGTAATAGGGGGCGAGTTTATCACCATCAACTGGGTACAAAACCAAACTCCGGACTACGACTGAGGAATTCCACACAGAAAAACCCAATAACACTACCCGACCTGGGGATCGAACTTAGGGCCTCAGAATCAGCAGTCGCGCTTGCCACCACTAGACCAAGGAGGTAGTTAGAAAGTACTAGCGACCCGCCCCGGCTTCGCACGGGTGCAATGTAGATACTAATGTGGGGCATATAAACCTTCCTCTTGAATCACTTTATCTATTGCTGAAAACTGCATTAAAATCCGTTGCGTAGTTTAAAAGATCTAAGCGTACAGACAGCGGGAGCGACTTTGTTTTATACTATGTAAAGATATGACAACTTTACTAGTGAATACTTACATACATAAACTGAAAGATAAGAGAGTAAATTATAATATGGCGGCTGACAGGGAAGACTGGAAGAGGAAAACATATTGTGCCGACCACAAGTAACTTAGGACCACGGCAGGAAGATGATGATGTTAACAATTCTACTATTCATTCCACATTTCTTCTTTTTGTGTGGTTAGTAACTAACCTGGTGTCAGAGTTCATGCCGCCCATGGGCCTCTGACTTGGCTTCACATGCCGTCGAGAAATATCTCTCAGGCATGCCGGTTTCCTCACGATGTTTTCCTTCACCGTTTTTAAGCAAGTGATAATTATGCAATACGCACATGAATCAGCAAAGTCAGAGGTGCGTGCTTTGGGTTAGAACTCGGGACCTATGACTTGGCAGTCCGACGGTCACTGTGAAGTGCTTTCGACACTTCTGTTAACCACCGTTCTGCTAAAGATTGCCGTGATAATACGCAATAGTATTGTACCAAAATGTAACTAATTTTGTACCAAAACATATTGTAGGCGTTATCTATGTTATATCGGACATTGACCGAGATACAAAGTGATATGTTATCAGCAAGATATGGTCCAAAATTAGGTTACTGTATCTTTAGGTACCTATCACGTTTGTGGGGAGTACGGGGTTCGAGGCACTAGTGAAAACTTTGGGTGCGGTTTGAAAGAATTGGTTTAGTAAAATATAGGCATGTTTTTTTGTATCTATGATTATATGGTTGCTGCGTTACGGGTCGTGGGTTCGATTCCCGAACATGACAAGTAATTGTAAGGCTTACAGATAGTTATAACGGGTCTGGGTGTTTGTGCATGTGAAGATTTGTGTCTGTAAACGGACTCACGATGCAGGAGTATTCCTAGTGTGAGGAAATGAAAGCATAAGCATGATCAGACCATTACTGTCCCACTGCCGGGCACGAGCTTCTCAGAATGAGAAGGTATTGGACCGTAGTCCACCATGCTGGCCTGGTGCGGGTTGGGGGACTGCACACACCATCGTTTTTTTTGGTGCTCTCTTAGGTGTGCAGTTTTCCTCACGATGTTTTTCCTTCACCGTTAACGCAAGTGATAATCAAATTCTGATCCGTACATTAAGTTGAAATGTCAGAGGCACGGGCCGGGTTCAAACTCATACCCTCCTGTGATACCTCTAATTAGATCTGTAGGTCTAGCACGTACTTTTAACGTATAGTATCATAAACTTATCGCTAATGTAAGCGAATTTTGAATCGAAAATACAACTGTCCTATAACATTTTGGTTTATTTTTTTGCGACAAGCACAATTTGTATCATACCTATAGATATGAACAAAGTTTTCAATTTAATCAAATAGTATGTACGAAACGAATAAGTGCATAATATCAGCAAGCACATTGGGTCACCCGCGCGACAGCGCAACGAGTATTCCCAAGGAGGGTTGATGTCAGGCAGGCGGCCGGTCATAAAACAATAACCTCTAACAACATGGATTTATGAAATACATGTTGTGCCGACCCCACCTAGTGTGGGATAAGAGCAGGAAGAAGAAGAAGAGTATGTACGAAAAGAGTATTCCCAATTCAAAATTCACTCACATGAACGTTACGTTTACGTCACGTTAGCGTGACAATATACGTGCTGGGCCTACTAATATGGGTAAATACCAGTATTACGTAATTCTACGTTAGTTTTTTTTTTATTTAATAATATTATGCGATGTCGTTCTTTTCATGAAGTGGACATGATTTTCAAGTTCCCCCATTTTTGAGACACAATGTGGACATGTTTTTCTGAATACAGTTATGTGTGAATCTGATTCGCGAGAAGGGTTCTGTATCTGAAAACTATTGCTGTAGCATTTCGGGTAGCTTACGCTGAGATTGGGGTCTATTTTGATCTTGTGCAGGTTATCATTATATCTAACTAGCAGCCCGTCCCGGTTTCGCACGGGTGGACATTTTTCCCGTTTTTGCAACATTTTTCTTTTATGCTCCGCTCCTATTGGTCGTAGCGTGATGTTATATAGCCTATAACATTCCTCGATAAATGGACTATCCAACACAAAAATAAATTTTCAATTCCAACCACTAGTTCCTGAGATTAGCGCGTTCAAACAAACAAACAAACTCTTCAGCTTTATATGTAATATTAGAATAGAATAGAATATACTTTATTGTACACCAAAATTGTAACACAGCTCTTATACATGCTCTTATATTAGTATAAATTTGCATGAAAAATAATATTGCAAGTTTACATACATCACGTCATATTTTTCTTGGGGTAGGCAGATACGTGTTCTATGATCTTGGCATACTCTTTGCATTGTTTGACAATAATTTTCAAACTTCTTTACATACTTGCACCGTTTGCATATACTTACCTGATCTATATAAGGGCTTTTATAAAATTGCATGTTACTATTTAATAATAAAGGGCTATATTTAACACAACAATAGTATCATAAGGAATATGTTTTAATGTTTTCCCTCTCATTAGGCAATAATGCAACAAAAACATTACCACTGATGATCCCTCGTCAAATTCTATGGACATTTTGTTAATAATTGAAGAGATGGGCAAAGATATTTAAAAAAACCTTTTTTGAACAGTCCTGTATCTTTTCAGTACTGAAAAACAAAAGATTTTTTTTAAATCGACTTTGTGTATGTAGCATAAAAGGGCAACCAAAAATGCTGTTCATCTTTGAGCAAATTTTTCACGTTATAAGGCGTAATTGTAAGACAAATATTTGGCAAAATGGAAGACAAACCTGAAAAAAATAATTATGATGGATTTTCTTAATAGACATTTTCGATGTTTTTTTTTTCTCTACTCTCGCTCAACCTCCATAACAAGAACGTTGACCATTTTTTTATTCGCGACAGAACCCTAAAAAATATGTAACCCCTGCCCTGTCCGGTTTTTCTGTTCAATGGACTTTACGTGTCCTGTCATTATGTTTGGGGCCCGACAACCAACAAAAGGGTTAGAATTGCGAGTAAAAATTCGCGGTTAAGGGTTGATTGTCATTTTAGATTTTAGAATGACCTACATTTTATATTGATTTGAAGATGTTACTTGCGTAAAAATATATTATGTGTGTGAGTTATGTTTGCGTAAAAAAGCGGCCATCTTTTTTAATGTTCGAAACTTAGATATTCAAACTTTTTGGTGTGTTTAGCTAAAAGAAAATCATGAATATTGAAAGTTGTCGACCTAAATTCGTCTCAAAGAATCGTAAAATGTGGTAAAACTTGCCTATTTTTTATGAGTAGAAAGGTGAAATTGTGTTAATATATTTATTTTAATGTAATTTTATTAACTATTAATTAAAAATGTTAAAAAAACATTCCTAGTAGAATCTAGCAGAGTTACTTACTAATGTCTTTTTTAATTTCATGTATTGCCTGTGACAATGATTGATTTTGTTTTTCTAAATTATATTCATACTTTTTTCTAATTCGGACATAGACAATTATGTGACATTTACACGACGTGTGTTGACATTTAGTTAGAGAAAAAAATAGATTAGTTTACAGTTTTCAAGCTTTGTCGACTGTCGTCCTTAACGCCTATAAATGCTCGTAGGACAGACAGAAATAGTCTATGATTTTGTTCTTGTAGTTTTATTTAGCGAATCTATTGGGCTACGTTAGATTATTTATTTTGACTTGTAATTTGATTCTAATAATTTTTTTCGTCTATATTTTTTTTATTAAAGATTTCGCCTTAAACATTGAACTTTCCTTTCGCGTCATGAATCGGTGTTGTATTGCGAATTTTCTAGCAACATTGCCAAAAATACTTATTAACTTACAACTTAACTTTGAGTAAGTTGATTAAAAATGCTTAACAGGCACAGGTCTAACATCAACAGCCTCTATTTATACCAGCAAGACAGGCCGATGGTTAAAAGTCTTCAAATTAAATGCTTGGGCCAACACCTTCTCAGTCCTGCTCGCCGTGCGCCAACCATTCGCTTGCGCTTACAAAATTCAGTTTGAGTTGCAAACCGCGCGCGCACGGCCGCACTACGCCCAAACTTTTTGGCACCGCGTACTTACATTTTGGAAAAAAAAAAACAAACGTCAAAATTCCCGCGCTTTTGTTGAATCGACTTTTGTGTTCCTTTTTAAACAAACTTTTTAATAGCCTGTGCATATTGCATTTTGGACTCGTGTTGTGAACTTTTTGGATTGTTAACAAATGCATTACGTTGGATGTGAGTAACTTGTACTTTTATAATACATCTACATATAAAATTGTTCGTCCGTCGATATGAATTAGGTTTTTCTTTTGATATATTTTTGTCATTACCAATCATTGTTCATTAAAAATTGTATTTAATTTTGTATATAAGGCTTGCATAAATTACTTTTAATTCATGAAATTAAAAAGTAATTTATCCCCGAAAAAGTACCTATCAAACCGTGAGGCGACACTGATTGTGAAACACGCAAAAAAAAAGTTAACGCCAAGTCACAGACAAAAAATGCGTTTTTTTTAAATATATTTTTTAATGGCAAAGGCCCGTATAATAATCACCCGTATAACAATTATCTATCACGAAACTTGCAATTTATCAAGGTCTCTAGTTGCATGAGATCTTGTATTGCATACTGTGCGAGCGAGATACAAAGAATTCGACCTTGCGTTGAACAGAGACAGAAGATGTTAGGAAACTCTTGGGAAATATCATTTTTCTCTTTCGGGGGCTGAAGGGCACTTTTTATGAATATTTGTTTTTGAGATAATTGTTGTGTTATCTTGTTATATTTTTGTTTGCATTTTATTTGGGTCGATGTTAAAAGGATCGTGAGATGTTTGAGTAATTATTAAAATGATGGATTTGGCTTTATTTATTTATCTATGTGACTTAATAGGTCATACGTTAAGAGTTTGTTGATAAACTGAATGATAATTTTAGTTTTAGTAAGTAGGTACCAGTGAGTGTTTTTATTAGAGATTTTAAGTCTATTTGAGTTAAAAGCTTTGGGATATTAATTTTGCTTTATTTTACATACTTTTCTGTTCATATTTAATATGTCAACAATAATATTATCTGTGTTTAACATGGCATTACAAGATTGTCCTTCGACTTTTTTTGTCATTTTTTTTGTTTTTTTTTTCAAGTTATTTGGCTTTTAAATCCGGTCAAAATTGATTTCGATATTTAAAAACCTTCATGTAGGGGGTGAATCTAAATAAAATAATAATTATGCACTAGGCTTGCAACACTGACGTACTTGTTTTATTATATAGCCATAATTTCACTTAATCCTTACGCATTAATATGACAGGTAGCCTTAGCAAGAACGAATGGACCATGTGTTACTGTCATACCTTTTAAAGAATTGTGTGAATTAAATTCGCTACATTTACACTTTGGGCATAATTATCAATCAATCAATTGCAGCCCACTGTTGGACACATAATGTCGTCTAAATATTAATAGCATGTATTATTTTAACTTTATTACGAGACGGCCGAGAATATCTAGCCCTATTATTTTTGATTCGCTTCCACAAAGACATCAAAGGGCGATCAGAATCGAAGATTTAGAATCAGATAAAAAAAAACTTAAAATAATATCCGCATAACACAAAAATTTGGCCTAAAATTTGGAACCCTTAAAAGAGGATATAAAAAAACTCGAAAATTTGGCCTAAAAACTCGAAAAATTCGTCTAAAATCTCGAAAATTTGGCCTAAATATTCTTGACACTCGAAAACCGAGTCTCAAGGCCTGAAAATCTTGTCTAAAACTATCCTTGCACCAGGTCGTTGCTACGTATTTATTTCTAACACAACTCTACACAAGTATCTAAGGTTTTGTGGCTAGCGTGTCTCGAGGCCACATAGATCTCGTACCTATAATTGTTCATTAATATTGATAGCTAAATACTTTTTGTTCTCATCCCACGAAGTACTTGCGTAATATTCGCAAAATATTAGCCGTTTTTTTGGTGCTTGCAATCGTGTTAAGGTATTTTTCGACTAATGCTTTCTCTTATTTCAATTAATCAAAGTCTATTGCAGACTCTAACAGATTCTTCTAGATCTAACATTTGTGAGACCTAACCTCTTGTCTGTACAGTCTCTGGCTATTTTTAACTCATTGTTCCATCCATACTATGGTTTTCTAATTTCTAATATGACTATGGGTTCCATCACTGGCGTGCATTGGTTTTCGGACTAGGTAGGCAGGCACTAGCGATGTCGCCTTTCAATTGTACGCTTAAGCCGATTTCAATACGATTCTGACCAAAAGAAATCATAGCCATACACGCTTTTTTTATTCATAGTAATACTTAAAGATGGTGTAGTTAATTAAATCTTATGAGGTAGGCACTGCAATGCACGCCACTGGGTTCCATAGTCATATTAGAAATTAGAAAACGGTTGATATTTACAACTGTAATCCCTTAAAAATCTCTGTATTTTATTGTGTATTAGAAGACACATATAGGGCTCTTTACAGATGTAAACAAAAGATTTTTCTAGAAATATTTCAGGACCATTCTTTTTCTAACAAAATTGTTAAAATTCGCAATCGAAGCGCAGTTCACCCACGGTCGTTTGACTTTTTTTTCTAATAGAGATAACGGTCGAACTGCGTTCAGCTGCGGTACGATTGCGATTTTTAATAATTTTGTTAATAGAATTGTTCTCCTGGGCTAGAAACCCGTCCATTGTAGCTCTTATTGCAATCTATAGTTCCAATGACTTATTGCTACATTTAGCCTTGAATGCAAACAGAAATAAACGTTACATTACAACTATATGTTGCCTAGTATTGTTGCCTAAACTTAAGTTAAACACAGTAAACTTATCCCCAGAAATAAGGATCTCGTCAATGAAATATTTACAAGGTTTCAAACTAACTTCCAAGTTAGACCCAACTTCAACTACCTTTGTCTAAATGGATGCTATTTATAGACTGATTCAAGTTTAGATTTGTACACGTTGTTAAGTTAGTAATAGCTTTTATAAGGTTCCTTCGTGATTGGTGGGAAATCTTTTGAAATAAGAAGTGTTAGGAATTAGACTTATTTTGACGACAGAGGTCCTGTTCTAATTTCAAACATAAAATTGAGCAAAAAAAATAATTAGGATTCCAAACTGCAATATACAGCTGTTATTTCAACAAAATTCTATATCTATGATTCCAAATTCAAACGTTCATCCAGACCAAACATACCGACTTTCAAGGAATCTACCAAATAGGCTCGCCACAGTACACCACGTGGCTCATTCAAATTCAAGTCTTTTCAGCCAGTGTTTACAAAGACTCCTTATACGTATACGAACTCTTTGCTGTCAAAGAAACGCGAAAATGAGAAAGGAGAACCGCTACTTACTAACTGTGCAAAAATAGGCAAAATTATTTCCTAACTTCAGTGTACTAACTTCATACAAGGCTCGCCTTTCTTACTCATACACTTTCTAATGTCACGAGGTTTTTAAACAAAAATATTTTAACCATTTATCACTTAGGCGTTTGTGGGAAGTTGATAACTTTTCAGTGTTTTTTTTAAGGTTGACAATGTAATTTTCTTTCTTTGTCTATGTCTGCTAAATTTGTCTATGGCGTGATGTTCAAGTTAAGAACTAATTTGAATATCGAAGACAAATGAAAGTATTTCAGAAGCTCTAATTACTTTTTCTTTTGTTTCTTTTATAAGAATGCCCTGAATATAACGCAGACATTTTTCACATTGTATTTCATAATTTATATGGATATAATAGGTGATTTAAATAATGAAATAAGATATAAATCAAAAATTTTAATAAAACGACCAGAAATATTAGTTTCGAATACCACATTTTACGGTCATAAAACCGTGAAATGTCTTTTTCGATCTAATATAGCTCTTAAACTTTCATACCTATAAAAAAATCCTCTCACTTAACTTTTGATATATCGATACTGTAGCTGTCTAGATTTTTTATATCGATACTCGATTCCTACATCCGGCTTGCTTTTAGCATATCTCTTATAATGGTAATAATAATTATGGCATCGATCAACTCTCGACTTTCACGCGAGATTTTGGCAGTCGTTACTTTCACTTGGTTTGCGTGTGGTGCAAAGTGGAAACTGACAGCGATTGGCAATAAAGTCTGGTTTTCTTTTTAATATGCGTAAAATATTTTTGTAGAAGGTGTATCCGAATTCGTTAAGTAAGTCCTTCTTAGGATTTTTTTAACTTTAATTGCTAGTTTTAAAGCGTGTTTTTGTTTCATGAAGAAAATAGGATTGCCCATGTATTTAATAAAATTTTGTTTTGTTTTGTTTTAAACTCCGCACAACAATTATAATAGTGATAATTACCGCTATGTAAGCTAAACTAAAAAATGTCTAAAGATATTATTTTTACATTTAATTACTAAAGGAAACGGCTCGTTATAAAATTTACATAATTTTTTGCAAATTATCTCCGACATTTAAGAAAGGTACAAAATTATTTTCACTTATAATTATTACGCAAGCCAACCATTCACAATTTGATGATTTAGAAATTCCGTTAATTATTCAACAGGCATGTAAGAATTATAATAAGTTTTAGTAAATAAACAAATTGATCATCTGTAAATTAACATTTAAATTGTGAACTATCCTTTGAAAGCATAAAAAGTTTATTTTCAGATATAATTTATTCATTGCATACATTTGAACGTTTTGGCTCATCATTCAAATCACCATTCACTTCAAAAACAATAACAAATCTACATTTATATAACAAATTTTCTGCCTAGCTTTTTTCCAACTATGTTGGGGTCAGCTTGCAGTCTAACCAGATGCGGCTGAATATCAGTATTTTACACGGAGCGACTGCCATCAGACCTCCGCAACCCAGTTACTGGGTAATGCCGATATCCTAAGGATAGAACGGTTGTCAGACTTTCGAGCTTCGTCATAGGTATTCGTATGACACCCGGAACCGACGGTTTAACACGCTCTCCGAGGCACGGAGAGGTCTCAATGTGTAACAAACGGTCACCCATCTTTATCGGTCATTTATGTAGGTAATAAATATCATATTTAAAATACCTTTCATTCATCCGCTTACATTCACTTACAAAATACGCAATTATACAATTAAGTAATTAATACCTTGCAAAACAATGTTATCTATACGATCTACGCAAATAAAATCGCATTCACTTACTTCATAAACTGTAATTAACTATTTTCATATTCATTCATAACGAAAACGGTACTGTAACTTACAAAAATTAACATAATTTCACGATTTCGATTGTCATTGTAATTAAGACTTAGCATGCCAAGCCTAGCCTATCTTCTTTCTACAGTTGTCTATGGAGCCAGTGTCTTCTTTAATTTATATTCATCCTCGCAGCTTTTTTATAGCTATGGTACGTTGGGATCAATTTCAGCCTAAAGTATAAAACATTCGTTACAGGTTTCGCTATTACATAAAAATATCGCAACTGCTTTTCTAATACTTGCTACTAAATATTTAAAAAAACATTTATTTTTGTCAGCCTACCACATATTGCTTCCACTCTCATTTTAGATATGTCACATCTTTAATAACATTCAATTCAAAAGTCACATTCCTTAACCAGTAGCGAAAGGTCAACACACACTTCATCATAATGCATGATTCCATTCACTTGCCCGCTACTGCTTTTAACTCGGACATCCACCTCCAAAACCGGCGACTTTCATCGGTGCATGCGCGGGCGCATACGTAACATAATCTTGCGTAATGTGTCGCGCACGCATCGACTATGATTAAAGGTTTCGGCGAATTTTTATGTTTTTTTTCCTTTTATTGTTCAAATTTCGAATTGTTTTTCTTGAGATTAAGTTCGAGGTCTATTAATACCTACCTACATTTGTTTATAATGAACGTCCTTGGATAGCGCTATCTTCGAAGATGGAGGGATTTGCTTCTTATTATTCGTGGTTCTAAAGATAGATCAGCATTTCCAGAGAGACCTGAATCGATAGGATATAAGCCTTCGGAAGGAGCTTCGTCCTCCTTCGGAAGGAGCTTCGTCCTCCTTCAAGGAGGTGGTGCTCCTTGTCACCAAAATGGGTTAGTAAGAACGTGAGACAATTGTTTTTTCTGACAATTTAGCTATTCGTCGGTGAGCATCATTACTGGGTATCTTCGTAGCAAAATATTATTGAAAGTTATTAAGAATTAGTCTAAGAAACAAAAAAATCTACTCTGTAACCATAATTAAGTTCTATTCTGCCTAGCCGTTTCCCAATTATGTTGGGGTCAGCTTCTAGTCTATCAAAATGCGGCTGAATACCAGTATTTCACACGGAGCCACTGCCATCAGACCTCCGCAACCCAGTTACTGGGCAATGCCGATATATGGTTAGGCCGTCGCAGATTTTCGGGCTTCTGACTACCCGTAACGACTGTCATAGATATGACACCCGGGACCGACGGTTTTTAACGTGCTTTCCGAATCAAGGAGTCTCCGTGAGTAACGACCGATCACCCATCTATGGCCTGACCAGGGCAAACGCAGCTTAACCTTACAGATTGTACGATCACATAATAAAATAATTATATCTTATATATAGCAGGTTGAAAGTTACTTGCAGTTTAGGCTATGCAATTTAGCGCGCCGCTTAAAGCGACGTTTAATCGGCGACACTTGACACTCGATGTCGACATTGAGTGTCGTAGTGTCACTTGATGTCGACATAAAAATTGCTATCGTTAAGACGCCAGTGACACTAACATCGAGACTTGCGTCTAATGTCAGTGTCACTGTGTAACTTTAGACAGCAACAGTTGCAGTTAATCTAGATCGCACTCTTTATACTACAGGATTGAGTGTACTTACTACCGTTACATAACTCAAAAAGCCTAAAAACCATTTCCCACGGCATACAACACAACGCGACAAAATGTATCGACGACGTCTAACGTCATATATTCCTATGCCCTGTTTACTACGATACTAGTAGTGGAGTGTAATTGCGTGAGTAAACAGACCATAGGATATTACGCTCGGAGTTGTCAACACAATTTGTCGTATCGTGTCTTGTCGTGGAAAAACGGCCAATCTGAGTGCACTTAACACATTGCATAAGATACAAGTAATTTAATTGAAAATGTTTTAAATAAGAGATGTATAAATTTAACCAGTCTGAGAGAATTCTATCTTTATATCGCACTGTAGCTTGAACATTACGCAACTGAAGTTGCCTGTGGTACCTGAATGGGAGAAGGCGTAACTATACATGTACATTGATGTATACTCAATGTGCAATGTACATGTACACATGTAACAGAGTGAGACGGAGTCAGTAGTCGCACTAAATGGACATGATTTGTTGAATATCGTTTTAAATGATCTTGTTTTTGGATTCAGTTCAATAGTTGCGAGAAATTATCTTTTGATCTAACCATTTCTCTAAAAACATTTAATACTCTATAATCTGTTACAAACTTAAAAAAAGAACACTAGCCTAGTTCTTATAATGAATTTTAAATAACTCGTTGCACCATAATTGCAAAAACACGTATACTATATTTGAGCCACACTACAAACAGTTAATTCAAAATAAGAACCTCATTAGAACATACCAACAAGTTTAAAATAAATACCAGCCAGTACCCAAGTACGTACATTCACACTCCGCAGTGTTGCAACACTCAATAAAGAAACGGTCAACAATAGACAAACACCTATAGCTATAGAGCCTAGTAACCAGACATCAAAGTGAATGACATAATAGACTGTACATATCTATTCATGCAGGCCATATAGCGAGTAAGAAAAGTAGTGTTTTAGTCGGTATACCTCAGCGGCCACGCGGGATCGATTCCGGGCATGCGCAAACCGAACGAACGCTTCCGACCCCCGCCCCCCCTGAAACTGTAGCTGAAACACCCCCACGCTGCAACTGCACTTCAGTGCATGCGAGAACGCGACCATAGAAAAACTTGAAAAAAAATAAAACGCAATATCCAGTTATTTGAAAAGAGAACACAATATTTAAACTCAAATTAAGGCGCGTTCGGATTATGTGTCGTTTCTTCAATCGTTAGAATGTTATCTGCAACGTGTGGACTCGGAAAACCATAGACCGGTCACAAGTGGGGGCGAACTCACACCAGCTATTAACGAACTATGAAGAAGAAAAAACGAATGCACGGTACACAAAATAAACGCGATCAATGCCATATATTAAACACAAACCACTTCGTATGAGCACTTTGACAATATTAAACAATTCCGAAAGCATTTAACTCACAAGTTTATTAAATTTATACGCAATATATAACCACAAAACCATAGTTTTTAATAAAAATCAATAATTAAACACAAATTAGTGATACACAATAATAATAACCTCCCGAGCAAATAAAACCCAACCTTAAAATCGAAATTTTAGACTGATATATAAAATTCCGTAAGTAGATTTAAAAATAAAAAAATATAGTATTTACATTAGTTGAGCATTTGAGAAAGTTTATATGTAGAATAAAAATTTAAAATATTTATTAAATTAAAACGCAATATAATACAAATTTTAATCAGGGATCAGTGACGTAGCCTTAGTATTTTGTACGACGGTCGAACAATTTTGACACTTGCTATTTTCAGTGTACAAAAATGGATGATCGAGTGTTTGTGTGTGCAAGTTAAGTGTTATGGTACCATTGTGCTAGTGTTGGGCCTTGGGGCCAATATGTTGAACATGTTCGATATGTGGAACTCTGTTAGCACCAAGCTGGAGCAGACCAACGTCCAACAAAGCCAGCAACCGCACACTTCAGGTGGGAGCATTAAAGGTAATTTCCACTTAATAAAACCGGGCCGGTGTTTGGGGCAAACTTTGATCCAATAATTAGAAGTAATTGATAGAAAAATGGGTGTAGTTAGTTATTCTTTATGTGAATTTGAAATGGATACCACGTAGTTAGTAATTTTAATGTTAATATTTTTTTCAAAGGTTATTTTTAACCAAGTTTTGAATTGGTTTCAGTCAAAACTACCAACATTAAAATTTCACTTACGGACTGTAAGAAAGTTATAAATGAGATCTCCGTTTAAAGAATTGTCGGGTATAATATAAAAATCCTTTAAATTATGAAGAGGGACTGGTTTCTTTAAAATAAAAACGATTTAGCTAAGTTTGCCCCAAACAAAAAAGCAAAAAATAACCATCACGGCTAACATTTGCAAAACTAATGAATCGATAACTTTTGCAGTATATAAAGACTGACTTTGATGTAAAGACGAAATATAAATCCTTAAACACGGGCTGCATGTGGATTGTGGATACACGTTTTATTAAAAATAAATATATGTATTAAAAATTTTAGATTGCGGTACTTTTTATCGTTATTCATCTTAGTTTCCTACTATTTATCTTCTTTATGAAAATTCCATTAGATACTATGATGAATCCTTAAATTTTATTAAATTTATAGCAAGTTAAGCCTTTAAATAGATATAGGAGTATTAGTTTGCAAACTCTGTTTAATGCCACTTACTTACTTTAATGCCACTCTGTTTAATCTCCATTAATGCCCTCAAAATTCTGCATAGAAACAGCGAAGTCATCATGTTTTGCACTTTTGAAATTAGTGAAAGAGTTGCAAATGAAAAAAGACGGTTGCGTGAAACAAAACTATAATAAAAATATAAAAAAAAAAATGTAGAAAGCGAGGTCCGAAAACTTCTTTTTCCGGTATATTTACATCCACATAATTGTTTCTCATATAGTGGTCTTGCGTAAGACATAAGAAAGTGGCCAATTAAAATTCGGCTGTTGTCGTCGCTCTGTCGTGATATTTCGTAATTATTTTATAGTCTTTTGTGTAAAAAAATGCATTTTATCTTTGCGCTTGTAGTTGTTGGTAACGTGAGCAGATTTTCAGCAACCCATGTGCTTAAAAAGCCTTGCAATTTATTGAAAGGTTTTCTACTTTTATTTTGCCCATCTCGCTAAAATCTGGTTTAGATTGTAATTTGTAGTGCACTCATTGGGGAGCATTTCTCTATCTATGGAATGGGGTTTTCGGTAGCACGGTGCAAAACTTATATTATTCACCAAATTATCAGAGAAATCGTCGAAACTGCTGTCACTATCTGTAGTACTCCTGTTGTTAGACTATGTAGTTCGTACTCTTACCTAGTCTCTCTTCAGGTAATGTCTTCACTTCCACACTACGCTCAGAAGGAAATAGGTTAGCCTATTCACAGCATCAAATGTCCTATCTTCCATTCCATACATATACCTCTAGGGGGTATAAGTATTGAGAGGTTGTTACCCCAACGCCTACGGTCGCCACAGTGACCCAGATTCGAGCCACAGACTCTTATAACTGGCACGGGATGACAACCACCAGATGCACTTTATTTTTTAAACTCAAATCTTTTTCATTCTAGAATTTTCTGGTTTATTGTTGAGGTTTGCTTGCAAGTAACTGGCCTGTGAGAGATCTTTTTACTAATCTATGTCATGATAGCTTTTCTAAATTGAATATGCAATGTCATGCTTTTGTTGTTTTCTTTTACTGCTGGGTCAAGGGACGCTATGGTGCTTTTTAAATACCAATTATCTTACTAATTTTAGGTCTTTTCTAATTTGAATTTTCCCTCAAAAAAAGCAAATATTTAACGTTGTATTTCTACTTTTTTATCGTAGAAAGCGAAACTAAATCTAACAATGCAAAATATCCTTTAGAATTTTGAGTACCTCCACTCATCACCGATTAAATCTTTTAATATACAATACGAATGTGTCAACTGCACCTGTTCCCACGCAAAATTTATTTTTGCAATCTTTAACACTTGCATAATTTTGCTAAACTTGTCTTTGAGACTTGAATTGGCATTAAATTCAACTTTTACATCTTAAAAGTTACATTTTAGTAAGACATGAAATACATTACATACATAAAAGCTACTACAAGTCCACTGCAGAGCATAGGACACCTCTGTCCCCCATATACGCTTTCATAGAATGATTTTAGGGGGATAATGAGATAACAATGATTGACACCAACATTGGTAAATTCAGTAAAATATTACAAATATTGCACGCTTATAGGGGATATCACGATTTTCCGTATTGCAAGTACAATTACACACAGAAATCAGATGCACAAGTATCAAAACTTGTTAACAAATGTTTTTTAATATGACAAATATTTTGTCCCGATGCAAGTCATCTAAGGACTGACGACGGATGTCTTACAGCTGCGTCATTTAGGTCATCAAAAATATCATTAGGTTTAATCCTTTAGATTGAGTAAGTCAAAGGGAATGTTTAGCGCTTGACACATTCATGAAACGTCAGATATACTTAAAACAACGCTGTAGGATAGGTGGCGCTTCGATCGCCATTAGCAGAAGGACCAAAGTTTATAACGATTTGTGGTTTTCCTTATATTTCTGTTTTCTATTCATGCGCTCCATTCACAGTTTGAAAGCCGTTTATAAATTGTCTATGGCTTAGAATTCGAGGTGAACCTGGCTCACTTATAGTATAACATTTACTGAATGCAAAAGAGCAGCCATGGTATTTTTTTAACCAGCTTTGCTTGCTAGCAATGACTTTTGAACATGTAGGGTCTAGTTAGATTGTTAATAAGCTACTATAAGTAGTCTTTTTTAACTTATTGGCCCATTTTTACAAAAAAATGGCAACTATCTCTCCATTTACATACAAAACTTCAATTATATATGTACCAATTTAATCATAATCATCAATCAATAATTGAAGCATAGAATCTATCAATATATGCCATTCATGTTACTCCATTGTAATAATACCAGAGCCATTAAATATGATTTTTAATGACTTTGTTCACCATAATATTCAGCCAACGATAAAAACTTGTTCTTTTTTAATTTCAATTGACATTTCGGCGGTACTTTCACGCGTGGCGCGTTCGGTTTATTGCACAGAAAATAATAAAGGACATATCGAGCGTTTCGCATGCCGTTGTTAAGAAAGCTTTGTAGGGTTGATATTATGAAAAAAATGTTTATTTTTGTGAGAGATAAAGGCAAATTCTCAATCAATTGAGACTTCTTTGAAAAACCTGTAAAAGCTAGAGCAGTAACATTATTGCTTAAAGTCTTATTCATCCTATTAATCGAAAATTTATTTTTAAAATAAATTCTATTTATACAACGCCTTTCTTAAAATCGTAGCTACATCTTATACTCACGACTTTAACTCCTACTTGACAGCTTTTTATATTTCAAGTGAAAGTCGATTCAGATCTTACATCTGCATTGTCCTGTCCAGTATAAATAAAAATGGCGCTGACTAAACAATGAGATATATTTCTCGTAATTCTTTTTCAAGCTTTCAATGTTTTATATAATTATATACTGGGAACGTTTAGCCATATTTATTCTGCTTTTTGGTTAAGAATAGACCGTTAATTATTTTCATTTGAATTTCGTAAGGGGATTAAAGCAAAAAGGATTTATATCAAGAGCATGAGCTCCAGCTTTGGCGGTTGAGGTTAATTAAATGTCTATTTGTAATATAATTCAATAATGTATCTTCAAAACAAACAAAGTAAATTGCCAGCCCAACCCATACCATAACAGCTATCCTCTCACAACAGATTCCGCAAACTTTCATCAGATACATCAATCATTTGATATTTGATACTCCTTATATATTACATAAACTTTCTTTTTATAACGATAAATTAATCACACATTTTTAATCTTTAATTACATTCACATTCAAAATTACACACTTGCAATCTCAACATACAATTTAAATGAAGTGAAAACCCTAAAGCGAACAGTCTGGTTTCTTTTTTTATTCGTAGTTGCGTAACAAGGCATTGCTAACCAGTTCCATTTAGCATAAGTTATGATTGGTGTACGAGTTCCAAACAGGAATGCGCCCCTCCGATTTAGAAAATAAAAGAGAAACTGGTGCGATATTTTTCGTCCTTTGCAAATTTGCAGAAAATCAGTCGCGTTTGCATTTTAAACAACAATTTTCGCAAAAAAATATACGGCCCTCTGCTCTTAAAATTAAAAATGGCCACACTGTTTCGACAGAATTTACTAAATATAAAAATCATCCATTCATAAGTAAACATGGAATAGAGAGAGACCAATATTGCCAAATATTATAATAATATAACCAGCCAGCTCAAGCTTTATTCTTTTACATTCTCTCCAAAATATTGCGTGGATAATACCTAATTTTTAAATGAAATTCGTGTTTGCGATTTAACAAAAACTCTGTTTAATTCTTAAGGGGTAATATACAATAAAAAAAACTTGATTTACCAGCACAATGAGTACATTTGCCAACCAGCAATACTAGTTATTGCCGAGTCTGCAAACGGCTCGAATTTCCACCGGACGCAATAATTATTGGTATCAAAACTATTATATATATTTATTAAAGTAAGCAATTTTGAATCACTCACGTTTTTGTGTAGATATTTATATATATTCAGTCGAAGTAAATAATAACGCCATGTCATCTTTGCATCGAACTATTTGTGACAGGCGTTCGATTTTCGAAATGAAAAAGTATAGTCTGGGTTTTGTTTTTTTTTATGTGATAAGCACTGACTGGGTTTAGTAATTAATAAAAAAATGAACGAAGATTTAAAAAAACTTAGAATTTGATTGTATTCTATTAATGTTTCGCCAGTTAATTCGAAGTACCTAACCCTTTATATTAAATACTGCTTCCTACACTAAAGTCACAGATACTTGAGACGCCATGTTAGTAACAATATGAATGAATAATATTAGTATGTCAGGCCAGTATTCCAGTGCAAGTCGTAGTGTAATTGAAGGAAATAGATTGTTTAGCCCGTAGTAGTACGATGTGGAGTGTTACTAGTTCATCTATGAACTATATGGCCGTTATTTGTGCGTTTTTGTCGCATGGCAACACTATTTGACAGATTACTTTATTTACAGGAGGACAAATGTGTAAAAGGACATATTTATCATTTGGTTGCTTTTTTCGTGTAATATTTTTCAATGAAAGGCAAATCTGACCATCTAAGTGAGTAGAAGGGTATTACCAATTTATAATATTATGTATAAACATCATATTCGATTTTTAGGTAACTGAATCTCCTACCAAGTCAGTTTTCCGAGACTTTAAAGCAGCTTCTAGCTTCACCTCCAGTTTTATAATAAAAACAAATTTAATTATTTAATTGGAAAGAACTGGGGTAGGTACTACGATAACATAAGCTCTTAACAGCTCTCAAGAACAACATTTTATTAAATCTGTAGTTAAAAACTCCTTATTGTGAACCTATTAAATTGACAAAAAAGACAATTATATAAAATGTACATTACATATAAACATATGAAAAGTACCAAGCTACCAGGATAGTATAAACATGTGACAGGTCGCGAGTTGGTTTAGTACTAAAGTGCGCAAGAAAAAGTTGCCTGGCCAAGACCCATATAGCGTGTTCGATGTACTCTGACCAACGAGTTTTGATACTTAAGTGCGAATGTTGTCATGTGTCGGACGCCATTTTAGCTTTTTTTTTATTAATGAAAATAATTACATATTCGGTGTGTTGGCTGTCAGAAATAGATGAGCCATCTTGTAATTACTGTAATAATATAAATAAGTTTTCAAATCTAATGTGGTGTTCCGTTTCATTATGTACCATATCATAAAAAGGAGATTTGAGTCACCTGATTGACGCTCAGTTTTTGTGCAAATCCAGAAGTAATCTAATTATAACCATACCACCACTTATAATTTAACTTATATCACTGCCTACGGCTCTAACTAGGTACTTGGATGATTTTATGCGTTTGCATATATGAAATAGAAAGAGTTATATTTTCATGACAATAGGCTAAACTATCAGTAATAAATATTCATAAACAAGTCGACAACTTTCGTTCGCTATCATCCTGATTTATGTTTGAGAATAACTGTTTTTATTATCATTTATTTCTCTACTTATGTATGAATTTATGGTTTTAAAATACGACAAATAATTTATTCACAATGTTATGTACCTAATCGAGACAAAGGTGTAACTTTTATACAGATAAGCGGATACGACTTTTACTTTAGTGCTAACATAAAAATAAAAATACGAGTTTAGAAATTCTTAGCAGAATAACAATGCTAGAAAGTAATAAAGAAGTTGTCAAGGCATAACATTAATCCTATTAACATGCGTGGGATGTTAATTTATAAAAAAAGTTGACATTTAATAGTTTTTTTTTATAAGAAGCTTAAGAATATTTTATTTACAGATGTTAAATTATTTTCGCAACTAAATGAAATTTTATAATAAACTTCTAACGGAAAGGTGCGACTTTTGATGGAAGAAAGTCTAATTGTCATTTAACATTTATTGTCTCTTTACTGCGTTCATCTAAAATTATATATCTAACATTACTTCTGTTTAACTTAACTTTAAACTATTTTTGAACTAAAACAATTAAGTATATATCCATAATAGCTCTACTAAATGTGCATTTACGACCAAAAACTGAAAACATTCGTGACAAGTATCAACACGTATTAGTCGCAGTCCACACATTTACGTATGCGCATGCGTGGAGCGTGCACTCAGGTACTCGCGACTGATATGATAATATTAGCTGTCTGTGTGTTGCACCGTGCTGCGTTTAGATCGCCTAGTCTAGCCGGTGGCTAGTGTTTAGTACTTAGAAGACCGTATGTGAATATGCTCTGTGCTTCGTTTAGATCACCTGGTCTAGGCTGCGGTCAGTATTCCAGTTATCAACTCACTACACTAAGGGAATATGTTGATTAAATCAGCTGTGTAAATACATCACAGTGTTTCACTCAGATCGTCTATTCTAGCCAATAGCTAGAAGCCAGATTGAACTTGGTATTTAAGTAGTTAGCTCACCACAAATGACCGAGTGAGTAGGTTAGGCTGGCTAGCGGGTCATATAATGATATAAGTTGGCCTCTGAATGCACCATGCTCTGTTTAGATCGCCTATCGTGTTAAATTGCTAGCTGCGCCAAAATTATAAGGTTTGGTTGGCAAGTTGTATTTGTGTGTTTACATTGGGCCTTTTTAGTTCACTAAATGCTATGGTATTATAGTTACCAGATAATTATTACTGAAGTTGGACTAAACTGGGTGACTAGACAAGTATCACACTATCTTTCACACTACTGTAGTGGAATTGTCATGATATATTATTTTAAAAAGAGTTTCTTGTTGACTCTTCTCCATAGGACCTACCTTTTGACGTTTTATAATCACTTTTTAACAAAAATAAAACCGACTTCAAATGGTCTATCTCCGAAGTTCTTCATCAGATCTTCAATAAATTTAAATGGGACCACTTCGAAAGAATACTCTTTCAAACAAAAAATAATCATTAAAATCGGTTCACAATTAGCAAAGATATCGCGGAACAAAGATACAAAAAAAACACAGTCGAATTGAGAACCTCCTCCTTTTTGGAAGTCGGTTAAAAAGTATCTGTAATCTGGTCTATTCGAAATAAAAAACCCTGACGTTGACTTTAGGAAAATTGTCTATGACAGATTGACAAAGTGACACCTGTCATCCCACTTGTCATGATAATGAGCCGCCGGCTTCTAGTATTCTGTGTTAGATCTAGCGAGTAGTACTTAATAGTTAGGTCGCTAGTTCAAAGTAACCTCGTCATGTGCAGTGCTTTACTGGGGGAACTTACAAGCGGCTGATAATAATATCTCTATGTGTGTGTGAATGCACTGTGCTGCGTTTAGTATACTTGTTCTAGCTAGAATATTGTTAGCAGTACTTGTATATGTGTCATATGCTATCTCAAATAGAGCCACAAATAAAGTGCCCTTTCTTAATTTAGCAGCAAAAGTTCGTCAACTTACATACATACATGATATCACGTCTTGTATTCCTTGAAGGGTTCGGCAGAGGTGTTTGTAGTACACCCTCGTTTCGCCAGCTATGTTAAAGTCCTATGTAATAGGGGGTGAGCCTATTGCCAATAACCGGGTACAAATTTAGACTCCGGGCTGCTACTGAGAAATTTCTAACGAAAAATCCCAATAACACTTTACCCGACCTGGGGATCACACCCAGTATTCTCAGCAGTCGCACTTGCGACCACTAGATCAACAAGGCAGTTTCTCAACCGTTGTAACCTTAATAATCTTTTGATGGCACTGATATTTTTCTTAAAAACTTAATTAAACTTCCAGTAACGATTTCCCAAAGCAGTCTTAGATTTCCCTCGGGCTTTCGTCTATTTCTTTTTCAGGTTAGTAAACAAGGCTTCAAACTCAACTAATGATTGTCCTCGACTTCGGTGCTTCGTTTAGCTAAATAAATTGAACAGTTAATCATACCCCCGACGACAACTAGTGAACAAGCAACAATATTTAAAGACGTTTTCTACACAATGTTGCGATTTTTACTAGCTTAGGTATTCGTGACGTCACTCTAGATGTAAGGGGACAGTTATTACACTACGTTTCAAATATAACAGTTTTGTTCCAAATAGTAAAAGACAAAACCACAAATCACGTAACTGTTGTGTAAATACACACTTTACTATCACAATATTTGATCTTACATTGTCTCGATATTGTTTTATTTTGTTGCCTACTGTGAAAAGCGTTAAGTGACTGTTACAACCGCTATTTGCATCTAATTTTCAATAATGACGATGGCTTTTTTAACACAAAAAAAGGTACAAATGATTTGGGTTGCGGAGATCTGATGGCAGTCACTCCGTGTAAAATACTGGTAATCAGCTGCATCTGGTGAGACTGGAAGCTGACCCCAACATGATTGGGTAAAGGCTAAGAGGAAGAGAGGCTTTTTTAACACGGGTTATATCATTATATTTTGAAAAATCATGGGACTTATACATAGCAGTGAAATGAGCCAACCCTTCGGGGAATACAGTCGTAATGTTATGTTATTTAAAAATAATTTCGGAAAATCTTTGTTCTGTCCAGGAAAACGTGACAAAAAATTCTGTCATGGAACTATAGATAAATGGCGATAGATAAGTGACCGAATACTACAAAATGGAAGTATACCATAGTACAGCTTAAACATTCTCTAGAAGAACATCATTTATTAACCTACCCAGCTGTACTCCCAGCATTCGTACAACAAACTGGAAACCTATGACTACAACAATGCTCAAAACTCAACCTCTATCTTCTGAAATGTAGGTATAATCGTCACACAACAATAGACTTCTACTATACTCTTCAATGATAACTGGCGCAGTAACTTTTTCCAACAACCAATTCTCTAGGCAAGTACTAGTATTTCAGTCAAGTACTAACCCTTTTCAAACACTCCTCGAATAACTATTTAAACGATCACGTGCGTGTGTGCGTGTACGCATGTCCGCACGTTGCGTTTATACCGATGACGTCACCGAGCAGTATTCACATGAGGGGGGTGTCACCCATCCATGGGCTGACTGCAAGCGCAGCTTAACCTTACAAATCTTGGTTGGTAATTAGCCACTCATATAATAACTTAATTAAAGGATATCAGCCACGCCTACAAATTGCCAATTTTTCATTAGTTTTTCTTTGGCACGCCTCAAGGACGGACTGCTGACCCCGTTTCGGGTATCAGTACACAAAAACCATTATTACCTTGATGGGATATTGCGAAATGTAAAAGCGGTCTGATTCTAAGTGTCGAAACCAACGGAAGGTTGTTCTCTCTTTGATTTTGCCTGCCAATTGTTGATATTGTGACAATTTTGCAGTTGTTCTTGTTGTTAAGATGCCTGAAAAATTTGACTGCTGAAGCTTAGACTATAAATGCCTACATGATTGAGTCGTAGCAAATGGCAGTCGCTTCTAGTAAAATACCTCTCATTACCCAACACAGTTGGGTCAATTCCAAACTGAAGATTCCTCTATCTTAAATCAATATAATATCCTAAAAACTTCGTTCAGACAGCAATAATTTATTTTTACGAGACTTCAGTCCATGCTTTAAAATTCAAATACAGAACAGAAAAGCTGTGGTAGGTTAGATATTGACACATCAGTCGCCATTTTGAATTCAGAAAACATAATTCGATTTGACAACAAGACCACAGATTAATGATATGTGTCTACGAACAAGATGACTCCTCCAAGTCGCTTGCTTCTAAGGTCCTGTTCGAATTTCAAATCAAGCAAAAAGAATAAAAACTTTCTGTATGAAAAATTTATAATACTGTTCCTATCTGCATTGTCCCGGAATAAGGTAAAAAGCTCATCTCTTGAGACCTTAATATCTTCCCCAAATGTACGTATCTGTCTTCTAACCAAATATAGCACGGTTACGGTAACCGGGCAGTTATTGGCGAGACCTAAAGGGTCTCCAGCCTATGGGGACGAAGTAAAATACTTAACCTAAGCTAACTACTACTCTAAAATCATGACTACTAGCAACAACAGCACTAAGGGTGAACCCTAATGGGACTCGTACCTCGGCTTAGGGAGTTGCTGGTGGGAGAACTGCGAGGGAGACAGCTTGATGAGGGCTGAATGAATAATGTGAAAGTCATGTTAGAAAATAATAATAGTATTAATACCTAAAAGCTCTACTGACGCCATATTTGATAAAAAGCTTGAACAATACACATATCAGTGTCTCTAGGTCAAACGTTCTGATAAATGATAATTTAGTGTCTAAACATGGACTTTGATAGACGTTCTTTAGGTTCTAAACACATAATAGATTTTACCCGACTTCAAGTTACTGTCGATTGTTAAAAAACCAAGCTTTAACGGTTATTTCACACGATCGTTTTAATTGTAAGTTAAAGGAGGGTCTGGATTCAATCACGGCCTGCACCTCTGACTTTTCGAATTCACATGCGGATCAAAATTTGATTATCACTCGCGTTAACGGCGAAGGAAAACATCGTGAGGAAACCTGCACACCTAAGAGGGCTCCAAAAAGTTGTCGATGGTGTGTTTAGTCTGCCAACCCGCACCAGGCCCGTGTGGTGGACTAAGGCCTAAACCCTTCTCATTCTGAGGAGAGGCCCGTGCCCAGCAGTGGGACAGTAGGCTGGTTATGGTATGCTTTATACTATGCTGATGACGATAATATCAACGATCCGGTTCATCTTCTCCTGATCATCATCAGCCTAGCTTTATTTTCAAGGTGTTGTTTTCTCAGGGTCGTCTTTTAGTCTAACTTTCTACCCGAATGACTAAAAATCATCTACGTTCTTCTTTTCGTGTGGTTAGTGACTATTTAACCTGGTGTCAGAGTTTATGCCGCCCATGGGCCTCTGACTTGGCTTTACATGTCGAGAAATATCTTTCAGGCATGCCGGTTTCCTCACGATATTTTCCTTCACCGTTTTTAAACAAGTGATAATTATACAATACGCACATGAATCTGAAAAGTCAGAGGTGCGTGCTTTGGATTCGAACTCAAGACCCTATGACTTGACAGTCACACCACAAGGTTATATCACTGCATCTACGTTTAAATTAGCGACTAATCTGTAAAAACGATATCGACAAAACAAAGTCGATAGTCAGTCTACGCCCTTATTTTCTATTGTGATGTACACAGATAAAACGATTTAATTAGAATACTCAGAAACTCGTTTGTGAAACAATTATTATGTATTTAATTATTGTCTTAGAAATTGCATGCTTACTGTTTTTATGGTATCGGTAGAATTCGAAGTGATACTATCTTTTATCTTTGCATTATACACAATATAACATCACGCCTTGTATTCCCAGAGGGGTTCGGCAGAGGTGTTTTTAATACACCCTCGTTTCGCCAGTTATGTTTAAGTCCCATATAATATTGGGCGAGCCTATTGCCATTAACCGGACACAAATCCAGACTCCGGGCTGCTACTGAGAAATTCTTGATGGAAAAACCATTATACCTTTTGTCAAAGTCCGCCTAAGTTGGGAAATTGTCATCATTGTTTTTGAGAATAGAATCCCTTCATTTTCTCGTCGTTACCAAGGTTGCTTGCTCTATTACAGTAGCAAAAGACCTACCACTGGTATCACCAAGTTTCTGGCCCAGTCTGGTGATTATAAAGAGAATGTCAGGCGTCGTCAATTATAGGCAGAATAGAAAGATACTTTTGCCTATCAATTTATGCGTAAATACAATGAACGCAGAATAGCGATCACATTCGCTATTTTCAACGCGCATCCGACCGGCCTTGAACACTTTTTTTCGGGCTCGCAACCCATCTTTTTCGCGTCTTCACCCCTTTTGTTTGTCATAGAGTGTTGTCACCTATCTTTGTAGGCGTAAATACAATGATGATTTTAAGCGTTATTGTAGCCACATCCGCGGTTTTGATCGCGCATTCATAGATAGCCCGGCCTTGCGCGTGCTATTCAACTCTGTGACATACTTTTCAGTTGGCTTCAAGCCGTGTGACTTTACAAAGAAAATTCAACTTTATTTTCAACAAAATATAGTTGGTATTCAAATGACGAATGTTAACGTAAAGTTTTAATTGAGACAACGCACCGTCCTATCGCGAATTTCGAAATTTGAATTTCGAATTTGGCGTTTTTTTATATACTCTCTCGTTCAATTTTAATTTCGTATAGGTACGTTCCAATGATAAATTATTATGTGTAATGTTTTTTTAATAAAATTGTTTTTATCTTTTTATTACGGTTTAAATTTAAGGGAAGTATAGATCACTACATGATGATGGAGGAGTTTAATGAGTCTTTTTCATAATTGTAACACTGGCCACTTAAAAACATCCATTTATTCATCAATAAAATAATACATGGCAGCCATTTTGGTTTACTGGCCACTATTGCTATAAATATTTTCTATTTCATTTCTTATTCATCATCACCGTAAATTCAATGATCATCACCGTATCAACTGTCAGAGGTCCAACGCTGGACTTAAATCTAATCATAGAAAATTAAGCATTTAACTTTTCATAAATTATACATTTTAATTTAATTATGGGCTTTGCAGCATTACCTTTAATTAAATTAAAATCCATTGCCGATGCATCGCTCATTAATTATTTTATAGATTTATATAAATTAATTTTAAGTACCTACTATGTAAGTACACTAGCAAATTAAATGCTTGTAAGCAAATCGAAGGTTTTATACAAGTAGAAGGTGATTTGTTTAATTAACTATTATCCTGTGTCAATTTGGATATAAAACCTCAATCGATATCAAACATAACATTACGCCTTTATCCTTTATCCTTCAAGGGTTGGGCAGAGGAATATAGTAACACCCTCATTTCGCCGTTATGTTTAAGTCCCATGTAATAGCGGGCGAGCCTATTGCCATCAACTGGGCACAAATCCAAACGCCGGGCTGCTTCTGAGGAATTCCACACAGAAAAACCCAATAACAACTTTGCCCGACCAGGGGATCAAACCCAGGACCTCATGATCAGCAGTCGTGCTTGCCACTATTAGACTAACGAGGCGTGATGTTATGATAAGTTATATAACTTATAGGTATTGACAAATGAGCAAACATAATCGCTTAATGAGAATCGGTTAAGCAGAAATAGTTGAAAAATCTGTTGCAAGATTCAAATCAAACAAACAAATATACGAAGTGAAGTAAATTTCTTCTTCTTCTCCTGCACATTGGGTCACCCGCGCGACAGCGCAACGAGTATTCCCAAGGAGGGTTGATGTCAGGCAGGTGGCCGGTCATAAAACAATAAGCCAAAACCTCTAACAACATGGATTTATGAAATACATGCTGTGCCGACCCCACCTAATGTGGGATAAGGGCAGGAAGAAGTGAAGCTTTTAAAATCGACTACAATAAAACACTATAAAGACATTTTCCCAACATTTTCCTTTTCGAACTGATAAAATAAAAGTTCGGTACTCAACAATGACGTAACACACATGTGTAAAAGACAAACAAAAAGCGAACGCATGCGCTTGCGCAACAAGGGCTCGGCACGCGACGAATTTTACCTTTACACACACACAACCCACTCACACATTGGTACAGAAAATCACTTAAATGTTTGTTGAAAGTTACGCTGTAGTTTTTAAAGGATAAACATTGATATATAGGTAATCTGTGCAAAAATATATTTAAGTAAGTAACCCTTAATCGGGCAGTGTTATGCAATAGTGCCAACCCACAAAAATTATGAATTTTGTGTTAACGTCATCTAGTTCTTGTGGTAGGTCTACCAAACGCTTGAAAAAATGCCCAGAACTGTAGTAAATTTAATAGAGCGTCGACTATCAAAAAATTCTTAATGCAGTTTGCGTTTTTTCATGCGTTGAGTAGACCTATCACAATAACTAAATGGCGTTAACACGGAATACATATTTTTGTGGGTTGACACATTATTGCATAACACAGCTCAATAAAGCATCTAATGGCCGATTCCTAAAATTTACGGAGAGTTGTTGGTTAAAATTGAGAATTTTGTGTTTACCAATCATGAAGCTTTGCATAGAAGACCCTCCCATGTGGAAGTAGCTATCACAGATAAAACTAGCTTAAGAGTCTATTTACATGCACAGTTTGGCCATTGGTAAGCAAAACGATTAGTTTCGTTTTAACCAATAACGCCTCGTCAATTATAGGAATCGGTTATTAGTCTACGAGGTTTTCCTTCACCGTAGTAGACTAAGGTAAATCTGAAATATTATTATATTGATGGGTGACAAAGGTTGTTATAACTCATCCTAAAAAGACTTCATCTCATTGTTACTATGTCAGTATTATCTATCATCATAGTTCCAAACGTGTGACGTAACACAGAAGTGCGCAGTGCCAACATGAAGTACACACGGCGCTTGCGCAAGTGAAGCGTAGGGCTCGCGTAGTACCGTGAAAAAATGTAAGTAGGTAATCATAACTTCATCATTCTGAGTTCTGACTGACACAGAAAGCTTAGAAACTTTTAACATTTTTATCCAAGACTAGCGGCCCGTCCCGGTTTCGCACGGATGGACATTTTTCCCGTTTTGCAACATTATTCATTTATACTCCGCTCCTATTGATCGTAGCGTGATGTTATATAGCCTATAACCTTCCTCGATAAATGGACTATCCAACACAAAAATATTTTTTCAATTCCAACCGGTAGTTCCCGAGATAAGCGCGTTCAAACAAACAAACAAACTCTTCAGCTTTATAATATTAGTATAGATTTTCAATACCCAATTGTTCGATTCCCAGGTCGGGCAAAGTGTTATTGGGTTTGTCAACTAGGAATTTCTCAGTAGCAGCCTGGAGTCTGAATTTGTGCCCGGTTAGTGGCAATAGGCTCGCCCCCTATTACATGGGACTTAAACATAACTGGCGAAATGAGGGTGTACTAAAAACACCTCTGCTGAACCCTTCGGGGAATATAAGGCGTGATGTTATGTTGAAGATTTTGTTTAATGTTATGAGTTTATTGTTCTGCCAACTTTTTCCCAAGTATGTTGGGGTCAGTTTCCAGTGTACCCAGATCCGGCTGAATACCAATATTCTATACGTAGTGACTGCCTTCAGACCTCCGCAACCCATCTACAGGGCAATGCCGATATACTAAGGTTAGACCGGTGGTCAGACTTTCGGGCTTCTGACTTCCCGTCACGACTGTCATAGGTATTTGTATGACATGATTCAAAAGATATTCGTGCTTTCACGGGCCACTTTTGTCGAATGTTATACAAGGTGTAAAAAGACCCTTCACGAAGCCGTCAACCATGCATTCAGTACATCAAACTAAGTAACCCTACGCAAAAATTGTCGCTGGGTAACGACTTTCTTTTTGGGTAAAAAATGTCGTTTTACGGCATAGCTCAATGAAACGCACACAAAACATTGTGCTGATGGATGCAATGAATAGTAAATGGGTAATGGAGGTATTTCAAGTAGGTACATTTACAACCTTCAAAATTAGTAGGTATTTAAAAAAAAGTTGTGAAAAAGATGGAACTTTGACCTCCAATATCTCCGTAACTAGAAGTTTCCCAGGGATAGTCCAGAACAAAAAAATTATCGCAATGACGTGGAGAATAAGCGCCTTTCGGCTTCGTTAAGGGTCTATTTACACCGTTTATGAAATGGAGTAAAGATAACTTTACTGCTCCCCGTCCATATACAATCTCAAGCGCCTCTCACGACACCCTATACTAGAACTAATCTGGCCTATTCTTATCTCCATGACGTAAGCGATCCATTTATACCACATCATAACATAAAACTTGTTTACAATTTGATACAAGTAAAGATTAGTCACCACTTTCCCTCGAATATGTTTAGTGTTGCAACAAGGAAAATATGTGCGCAGGCGCATGGTCGTATTGGCGTAAGCGTGAAGGTTGTAGAAAGTGCTAATATTTAGATTGTCTTTATTGAAGTAGCAGAATCGTCAAAATTAAATGCAAGTAACGTGCACGAGGCACGGAGAGGTCTCGTGTGTAAGGAATAGCCACCTATCCACGGACTGACCGCAGCAAGTGCAGCTTAACCTTGCTAATCCACCTACGAGACCCTAACACGCAGTAGCAAACGTTCTGCCAAGCCTTTTCCCAACTATGTTGGGGTCAGCTTCCAGTCTAACCAGATGAGGCTGAATACCAGTATTTTACACGGAGCGACTGCCATCGGACCTCCGCAACCCAGTTACTTGGCAATACCGATATCCTAGGGTTAAACCGGTACACAGTACACGGTTCAACGCAGTAAATCAATTCCCGTTCCTTCTGTAATTGCCTTTCAAACTGTGGACTCATAACTAGGAAGTCGATTTCTGCAAGTTATACGAACTAAGCAAGCACTTGCATACAATAACTAACTAATGGATTTGAAATTTTACAAAACATAACATAACATCACGCCTGTATTCCCCGAATGGTCGGGCAGAGGTGTATAGTTAACACCCTCATTTCACCGTTATGTTTAAGTTCTATGTAATAGGAGGCGAGCCTATTTTCATCAACCGGAGACAAATCCAAACTCCGGGCGGCGACTGAGGAGTTTCACACGGAATAACGCAATAACACTTTGCTCGACCTGGGGATCGAACCTAAGACCTCACGATCAGCAGTCGCGCTTACCACCACTGGATAAAAGAGGCAGTTTACAAAAGTATTGGTAAAAGTGAAAATCTTCACACGTTATATGGCACTCGTGGTACTGATTAGCACTCAGATACTAAACGCCTAAAAATTGATATCTTAGAGCACTTTCTTGTATCTTCTATTCTTACTTCCTTCATTATTGACGACACGTTTGGTGCAGTGGCTGAGCGATCGGCGTCTGCGCTACGGGTCGTGGGTTCGATTCCCTCACGGAACAAATATTTGTATGGCCTTCAGATAGTTGTTCCGGGTCTGGATGTTTGTGTGTGAAGATTTGTGTCTGTAAACGCACCCACGATGCAGAAGAAATCTTAGTGTAGGGCAACGTTTTTTTTTTTTAAAAAAAGACCCAACCCAGGGCAGCTAGGTACTAAGATTTTCCCAATAACATTTTTCCCGAGCTGGGAATCCTCGAACTTGCTAGAGAATACTTCAGCTCAGTGATAGGCTGATAGACGACCACGTCACTGTGGTGACCAATCCACTTGCATCGTGAATGCAAATAAAATCTCTTTTTTGTATAACAAGAGGCTGGGGCCTAGCCTCTTCTTATCCTAGGCGATGTAGAACTTCGCACATTAGATAGCAAATAAATACAAAAAAAGTTGCACATAACAGTTGCAATTGCAATTCAAATTAAGAATCGTTACAAATGACGTCAATATACCGCATGCGTTTGCACAGCCTTGGCGCTGCTTATAATAAGGTTGTATCAAACATGATATGCCTTTATCGGGCAATAACGTTTCGATTTATACCAAACTCCTTTTACTAATAGACTTTTAGGATCGATTTAAAGATGGCGCTGGATTTTTAATTAAGTGATGTTTTAGTAATTAATTATAGGTTTTTTTTTGCCATAAGTATGTTATCTTTGAACTGTTATCAGTTTAAAAAATCCTACCATTGGTAACCAAAATAATTCGTTTTTACCCATAGGAACCGGGAACAAAAATGTATTACGAATCAGGTGCCGATCGAATAAAACAGTCAAAGTTGTACCTAGAGAGCTTTTTCGCGGGCAAAACCGCGGGCAGAGCTAGTCCTATAGACATATTTACGACCGCTTCATTCAGTGTATACATTGCCAAAACTCGTGATTGCGATCTCTACGTCATAGAATAACTTTCTTTCGTTCTTTCATACAACTTTCTATTTTGTTAGTTTCGCATTTCAAGCCTACGGCATTCCTTTTTTAATTCGCGAAATTTTATATTTACAACACTGAGAATATTTTTGTTAATTAATTACATTTTAAATTACTACATTTGCGAAATTATTTGTAAAGATGACACCCTTGAAGTTTTTAGTTGTTTTGTAAAAGTTGTTTTAGTAAAGTTAGGTTGTTTAACATAACATCACGCCTGCATTCCCCGGAGAGTTGAGCAGAGGTGTATAGTAACACCCTCATTTCGCCGTTATGTTGAAGTCCCATATAATAGGGGGCGGGCCTATTGCTAACCGGGCACAAATCCAGACTCCGGGCTGCTACTGATAAATTCCTAATGGAAAAACCCAATAATATTTTGCCTGACCTAGGGATCGAACCCAGGACCTCACGATCAGCAGTCGCGCTTGTAACCACTAGATAGAGGCAGTCAATGTGGTTTATGGTCTACGAATAACCGTAGCAAGTGTAGCAATCATAATTATTGGTATGTCTGTCAGAAACTAAATCTTGATTGTCTGTGGTAAATGCTATGTCAGTTCTGTCCGGATAAAAATAGGCCAATAACTATAGTTGCCACAATAGGCTTCAAAAATTCCAATGCAAATTCTTACGAGACATCACTGAATTGCCTCTTACGTACCACGAGAGCCGCCGTTGGTCTATTTGCAACCAAACAACGGTAGTGCTGGGTTGCTAGGTTACCAATGGTTATCTACCAACAACCTTGACATAATTCAGGCATATAATTTCAATTGCTACATAATCTTTCTGCGTTGACAACCAGCGTAAGTCATTGCATTATTGACCTTGCATTGAGGTCAAATTAGGCGCTTTTTTTTCATGATTTGGGGATGAAGAAAGCCACAACTTGTCAGTCGTTTTTTTATGTTTGTTGTGGTCACCTTTGACCCTAGTCTCACCTAATGGTAAGCGCAGATAGGATCTAAGTAACAGAGATATAGAGCGATTCCCTTATACCCCTCTGGCTCTCACATACACACCCAATCCAAGGCTGCATCTCTCTCTCATCTCATCTCCAAAAGAAGAAGGAGAAAGTTAGCTATCTCTAGCCTGTTCTCTCTGACAATAGCAGTCATGCGTGATGCCTCACGTTATCCTGCAGGCTCTCATATATTAGGTATGCAGATTCGAGGTCGCGATAGCACGCGACGACCAGCGTGACTTGAGAGTACTGTTGCTATACAACGCTCTTTTCTATAATCCTTACGACTTTTTTATTAAGCGGGGTGGTCCTCCTCTCTGTACTGTCCACTGCTGAACAAAAGTCTCTTCTAAAAAGGAGTGATCGCACGTCTACGTCGGCTACGTTTAGTACTATTATTTATTCTAGTTCGTCTACTTACAGTTCATATTCATGCGATTTGCGAGGTTAAGCTGCGCTTACCGCGGTCAGTACGTGGATGGGTGACCGTTCGTTACACATCGAGACCACTCCGTGCCTCGGAGAGCACGTTAAACTGTCGGTCCCTGGTGTCATACGAATACCTATGACAGTCGTTGCGGGTATTCAGAAGCCCGAAAGTCTGACAACCGGTCTAACCTTAGGATATCGGCATTGCCCTGTAACTGGGTTGCGGAGGTCTGATGGCAGTCGCTCCGTGTAAATTACTGGTATTCAGCCGCATCTGGTTAGACTGGAAGCTGACCCCAACATAGTTGGGAAAAGGCTAGGCAGATGTACTGCAAATCAAGAATCATGAGTGTAACCAATTATAAAGATCATTATCCAGTATATAATTATTACGTACAAATAATCAATTTGCTATAGGTGTTTAAGTACCTGTAACAAAAGGTAGGCCTTCACCGTATTTTGTTTGATGCACGCGAACTGCAATGTTGTATACGGGAATCACGAATATATTAGCTACCTACATAAGAAATTAAATTGCCTCGTCGGTGTAGTGGTGGCAAGTGCGACTGCTGATCGTGCGGTCCTGGGTTCAATCCCCAGGTTAGGCAGAGTTATTGCTTAAAATGAAGAGTCTTGTGACTTTCCTAATGTTCTGCCTAGCCTTTGTCCAACTATGTTGTAACCAGCTTCCAGTCTAAGCAGATGCGGCTGAATACCAGTATTTTACACGGAGCGACTGCCATCAGACCTCCGCAACCCAGTTACAGTGCAATGCTGATATCCTAAGGTTAGACCGGTTGCCAGACTTTCGAGCTTCTGACTTCCCGTAACGACTGTTATAGGTATTCATATGACACCCGGGACCAACTGTTTAATGTTCTCTCCGAGGCACGGAAGGGTCTCGATGGAACGGTCACCCATCCATTGACTGACCGCGACAAACGCAGCTTAACCTCGCAAGTCGTATGTTCTGCGTGGTTGGTAAGTAGCTTCAAGTCTCTTCTCAGGTCTTCTTTGCTTGTATAACTTAATATTACCTACGCAGAGACTGCCTCGTTGGTCTAGTGGTGGCAAGCGCGACTGCTGATCGTGAGGTCCTGGGTTGGACCCCCAGATCGGGCAAAGTGTTACTTATTGAGTTTTTCCGTGTGGAATTTGTGTCCGGTTGATGGCCATAGGCTCGCCCTATTATATGGGACTTAAACATAACGGCGAAATGAGGGTGTTACTATACACCTCTGCCCAAACCTTTTGCGAATACAGGCGTGATGATATGCTATGTTACCTACGCATGTACATACATCAACACAATCTAGGGATATTTTATTTTTTATTTTGAATTTAGAATACAGAAAATAAAGGGGCCAGGAACAAATTTTCGTTTTTTTTTATATGGCCAGTACTTTTAAAGTTAGGTATGATACTAACCCTAAAATATCCCTAGACAGTGTTGATGTGTGTATTTAGCTGGGTAAGCACAGAGAAATTAACTAGGTACCCCTTTCGCTTATTTCGTCACAAGCACTTATCAGTTGGACCGGTCCATTATCTAACTGGAGAAAGTTATTTCGGCTCCTGACGCTCGAAATTTGTGCAGACTGTACTTACTTGACGATTTCTCTGTATATTTGAAGTTATAAACAGGTGTAAAGTACGCCCAATATATTTTTTTCCTTCTCTTTTCTGCCACCAGGGCGGCGCTACTTTGTATTGAGGTAAAAAGAACGTCAAACATTTTAAATTCCTTGCGATTTCCAACAATTTTTTTGACCAATTTTACTGTTCAAGTCATGTTTTAATATCGGTTCCGTTGTTTTTCATCTCGATGTACAGTGGCGCCGTCCAGTGGATTTCCAACCTCAAATTAGTGTCCATTGAAACTTATTGAATTTGACACATTATTGCTTTTTTTGCATTTGAATATCTGTTTTAATTTAAAATTGAGAGAAACACTACAGCTTTCGTTACCGAATAAGCCATTTTGTAAGAATGGAGGTTAAAAAGTATGCCCAGCATTGCCCATCATGTGCAGAAGCTGTGGTCCAGCATGAACCATTATGTAAAAAATATATTACATAAACAAAATTTAATCTATGTATCTACCAGCCCTACGAGAACGTGACGTTACGCGTCACAGATAACAAAGATAAGAAACAAAATTATTCGGATACTGTAATTATGTAAAGATTAATGTATGAGATGTCATTATACTGTGGTTACGACTACTTACTACTTGAAAGAGTGATAACCTTTGATATATTATGTGTGGGCTTTTCTGATTTTATTATATTATGTAGGTACTTTGATAGACATTTTGTTTATGTATGAAATCAACTTAAAACCTGCTAATCCGAAAGAAGCCTTGATTTGAATGCCTTGTTGGTCTAGTGGTCGGTCCTTGGTTCGATCCCCAGGTCGGGCAAAGTGTTTTTTCATTAGGAATTTCTCAGTAGTAGCCCGGAGTCTGGATGTGTGGCAAGCTCGCCCCCTATTACATGGAACTTAAACATGGCTGGTGAAACGAGGGTGTACTAAAAACACCTCTGCCGAACCCTTCGGGGAATATAAGGCGTGATGTAAATCCTAAAGAAAAAAATAAAATAGTTTGTTCAAAGCATGAATAAAAAATAATTGAATGATAAATAATTTAATCAGCACGCATCCGTTAAACAGTGAATCTTTCCAAGCTTTTATACGACTAAAATAACAAATTAAAAAAAAAAGCACTTGTTATAGCAGTTATTTTTAAAAGCTTTCTTGGGAACGCCTATCCGAAACCAAAATAGCAACACACACACGTCACAAGTCCACTTTCGAATAGGTGAAAGTTGTTTCTATGTGTGAGTGGGGAAAAAATCAAATTTCGAACGCGGAAGTTACGTTCGGATATGCACACGCGAGCTTTCTGTTATGCGATATTACGATATCGATTGTTAATCGTTTAATAACTTTTAAATCGCCATATTTGTTATATAAGTTTAATATTAAAAGCTATTTTCGCATAAAATTCGATACAGCGCATTATTACTAGATGTTGTTAAATTTAAATATGTGTATTAAATAACAAGCGATCATGTAAATTTAAACTTTGTAAGCTGACATACAATGTTGCACCAAAGAATGCAACTTAGTTCTATGATTGCATATGTCTACTCGAATTGGCTAGGTCATGTCACTCAGAGACCTAACTAAACTCGACTCATAGTGCGTACGGAATTACCAACACAACATAAACGTTAGGAAGTAAATAACTATTATCTTTACGATGACAAAATCGCCCGATAACAGCGCGAAAACAAGCATCAAGTAAACATTTTGTTAGTTTTTTTACGTAACCCTCGTCGTTACAAACGTCCAAGATCCATTGACCCGCTGCCGTATCGGTATTCATAAAAAGTGCCGGTCGAGATGGGTCACCTTAAATTGGTCGCGTACAGTCAATAAGTAAAGATGGCGGTCCCGCGGACATATGTTCGGGCGACGGAAACGGCCGAAGTGCGCCGAACGCGTTCGTAAGTGGGTCACACGGATGCACACACACACAGATAGGTTAGGAACCATGAGCGTCGCACTACTCATCGTCTCGTGATTACAACTGTGGGCAAAAAAACTTTTTGTGTTGACACACTATGCGAATTTTCGCATTATGTAGTGTTGTAACCATTTTATTGTTAATTTTATTTTACGTAGTTAATAAGGTGTTTTGTTACCAAATATAGATTTCGTCAATATAAAACGAGATATCATGTTTTTTTCGCAAAATAACGGATCTTAATTTGAAAAAAATACTCATTTGAATCTTCTAGAGGAATTTATCGACTCGACTGCTATTAGATTGATTTATTTGATTGATTTATCAATACAAATATAAAAAAAACCAAAGAATCGATAAAAATATAAACTAACGACATTGATAACTTACATAAACGTAAATCCAGTATTCATATCTATTTAACCAACCAATAAAATTAGATAAAAATTTAAATCGTCATAAAATTCAACTCGATAAATTAAAATAATGAATAATAATTATTTATATACCTACTAAGCACTGGAACTTACGGCATTGACCAATTTTAGTAATAAGCCTTCATAAGTACGTGAATTATGCAGACAGGCTGCGTTAGTGTCAGGTTAGGACTTGAATGCAAAACCCGAATGGCATAGGTAATCATCTGAGTTAAACAAACACTAGTTTGGTGGGTTACACGTAACTTGGTAACCCAAGGTCTGTTATTTATGACTAGTTTGTACGCCTGTCGAGGTAAAAGCGACCTTTTTGTACTTAAATAACATGTTGTTTTATAGAAAATAATATAGAGTTGGCTTTTATTCGACTGATATGTCACTGTTGCTTTGTATTTTATTTTGGGAATTGTTTTTGTTGAACTAGATGGTTCATTTGGCTTTTTACACTTGGAATGAAACGTCTGAACACCAAATGAAACAAAAGTGAACGTGAAATGAAAGATAAATGAATGTGAAATGAAATGATCTGTATAATTTCGCTTTTATAATATTTAAAAAGAAGGTCTGTTTTATCCCAAGTCAATAACTCCTTAATATGATAGAAAGTAAGATTATTTTAAATTAAAGCAATTAATAGATAAATGCAAAAAGCCATTTTATAGTCACGCCTGTAATTCCTGAAGGGGTAAGCAGAGGTATTCTCCTATTACAGGAGTCTGTACATCCAAGTTTCGCCTCTAATATTAAGTCTGAGGTGGTAATCCTATTGCCCTTTTCGGGAAAACAATGCTGGTTTTATTATATAAATTTTGTTTCAATTGTTTTATTATATATATATATTATATTTTAATTATTTTGTTATTTAGTGTGTTGATTTCCTGTTCTAGTCTTATGTTAATGTAATTGACTTATTGAAGCCGTGTTAGCATAGATAAATAATAAATAATAATAATAAATAAATAATAATAAATAATAAAAATACTTCACAAATGGAAGAAATGAAAGATTTTGCCTTGCAAAGTAAAATAGGTAGCTCATAAAGAGAGTGGAACTTTGTAAAAGCCAATAGTCAAGTTCATCTCCTACATATTTCACCAATTTCCATTAAATACCAACCGCGCGGAACATATGATTTGCGAGGTTAAGCTGCGCTTTCCGCGGTCAGTCCGTGGATAGGTGACCGTTCGTTACACGTCAAGACCCCTCCGTGCCTTGGAGAGCACGTTAAACAGTCGGTCCCGGTGTCATAGGTACTACTACAGTAACTGGGTTACGGAGGTCTTATGGCAGTCGCTCCGTGTAAAATACTGGTATTGAGCCGCATCTGGTTAGACTGGAAGCTGACCAATAGTTGGGAAAATTCTAGGTAGAACGTAGAAGGTCAATAAAACACGCTAAAATTCTCTAATTCTATGCCTTAGCAACAACCTAGTACTCACGCGCAACTGCGTTCTCTAATTTGCATTATTACTGTAGGTACATGACCTCACTCAATACGCACCTTGTGTAAGTACTGGTACTATCTGCTTACTACGCCAAGGAAAAGGCGTGATACATCTATGTTACAATTTGGTTTTTCCAAGTGACACCACCGTTTTATGTTGCCTTGGTACCTTTTACAGTTGTAGTAAGTTTAGGAAAATATTATTTTGTAAACAAAAATAAAAATCGGAACATGCTACTGATTTAACATCACGCCTGTATTTTCCGAAAGGTTGGGCAGAGGTGTATAGTAACTTAGTAACACCGCCTATTGCCACCAAGCGGGCACAAATCCAAACACCGGGCTGCAACTGAGGAATTCCACACGGAAACTCAATAGCACTTTGCCCGACTTGGGGATCGAACCCAGGACCTCACGATCAGCAGTCACGCTTGCTACCACTAGAGCAACGAGGCAGTTAAGAAACTACTGCATAAAAACAGTAAATATGCACGTATAGTATAGTTTTACTAAATTAACATACCGATACTTGAAAATGTTGTAACCGAATACTTTTCAAAGTGCAACCAATTTATTTCGATTGCATAAAATATCTAAATTGATTCTAACTGATTTCTCTTTATTTATTGGTTACAAGTAATTTATTTTACTCTTTGATACAGCGCCATCTGTATCTTTAGAAATATATAATATTATATGCCGTCTCAACACGACACTGGCAGAATAGATGACAACATTGATTCAGACGACAAAGGTAGAAAAAAATATGTAAAGATGAAAAAAAAAAACAATGGCTCCTATGTATAAAGGCCAAAGTGCATTCTCGCCAATTCCTTGGCTAGAGACCTTTCAGGTCTCGCCAATAACTGCCCGGTTACGTAGAATTGGTCCGCAAGGATCATCGACAAGCCGACCAAAAGAAGAAAAAGAAAATGCCAATTCCAATGTATCTAGGCACACGACAGTGTGTCAAACCGAGTTCGTTATTTAAAATATATTTTTAATCTTAATTCTTATAACCATATTTTCGAAAAATAACTTTAAAAAAATACATCATTGATTATAAAAAAATATTAACGATATTTTATTAAAGCCCGTGTTATACTATAGTCAAAAAAGGCATTTAAAAAATACATCGTAATTGCAAAAAAATGGCATCGATATTATACATCTGGCACAATACAGATTATGACTAAGATTGCCCTGATAGCAGCTATAGGCTCGTCCACAAGGAATCTAACACAGTCTGCGAACTCTGCGTGTACGATAGTACGTATATTTGTGTATAGCTCTGACTAAGCCTATTGTGATCACGGATGCAAGTTATTGTTGTTATGTGTAATAAAAGTAAGCACACATAATTATATTTTGTCACAAGATTCTACAAATCTACATTACTTAATCCAACTAAATTCAATTTTTTTACGCATTTACGGTTCCACCGCCACGAAAAAGCAGTGATATAGCGGTTGAATGTTTGCCTTCCAATCTTGAGGGTCTGAGTTAGACGTCAGCTCGCACCTCTGTGAAACTTGCACACCTGAGAGTGTAGTCCAAATAGTTCTCGATGGGTGTGCGTAGTCCACCGACCTACACCAGGTCAGCGTGGTGAACTAAAGCCTTAATCCTTCTCAGAGGCCCGTGCCCAGCGCTGGGACTGCAAAATGGGATTCTCTTCCTTAGAACATTGTTTAAATCATTTGTAAAAAATTGCAAAAAAAATTCGTAGAAGCAGAAGCTTCGTAGCAATCGCTACACGTCTGTATCGTTCTTTTTCTTTCAAAAATATCATTATAGACATCATTATCATATGATTATTCGCCTATTTCTCTCATCATATTTCAATAACCTTTCTCTATAATAAACCTACTTTATTATCTACTTAAAATGCAAATAGATATAACAACTTAACAGTTCCAAGCAATAACATTATTAAAATCCAGAAACTTGGTTATTAACAGTTGTAACAAATACTCATAAAACACTGTTTTAACTCAAACTATAGTAATACTGACTCTTTAATATGCTAAACAGTCGTCGATAATTTGCTGTGGAATAATTCAAAATGTATAAATCATGAACTGGTTGCGACAATTCGTATTTGACGCGAACTGGCATAACTAGGAATTCCTTAAATATTATTACTTACTAGCTTTTGCCCGCAGGTTCGTTTGTGTGATTTTTTTTACCCCCTTAGGGAATGAATTTTAAAAAATCCTTCCTTAGTTGCTGCCTACGTTATAAAAAGTACCTACTGGCAAAATTTAAAATTTCTAACTCCAGCGGTTTAGGCTGTGCGTTGATAGATAAGTTAGTCAGTCAGGTAGTCCTTTTATATATCGCACAGTGAGTATGATAGTGAGTCAATCCAATAATTGGGTAAAAAATTATGATATGATTAAGCGGGAACACCTTTACACAAATACATTGCTTTGATTTCCCAAAAAAAACATGAATTTTGGATTGTGTCACTTTTGTTCTCAGCGTGTGATATACAGAACATATAGAGTTTTTGTGTTAGTTTGTATTTATTTCGGAATAAATGGAAATGCGTATCTCTCACAAAAAAGTTCAAACAGGGCCTGGTTATTTCCTCGTTGACCAGGGAGGTTAATAATGTCAAATTTGGTGAAACCTTTCGTTTATTGATACCGCATCGTAACTGCAAGTGTACTGCACATCCAGTCGGCAGTTGTCACGCAGTTGACTGCCTTCAAACTGCATTGGGTAGTTGCAGTCGGGATGCAGTCCGTCTGTCTGGGCCCTTACAAACCCATTTCTGACGTTATTAGCACCCCTCTTAGTATATTTTGCCATTCTTCCGCAATCATACTGAAAAGAAGAACTTTAAAAGCAGAAATAACAAAGTATACCATTATATAGCCGATTCTCCTGCAACCTTATTTTTGTCAGAAATAGCCCCTAAAATGTTTTTCTAACAAAATTGGGGCGTGACCTAACTGCTTACTGTATTGTAATAGCATGCAGTCACGTCTCTTTGCAAAATACTTTTAATGCAACCACGTACATTTTGACAGCCTTTGATTCTTCAAGATTTACATGTCTCCGATTAAAGTTTTGTCCATAATTGGGCACTAAAATTAAACATGTCATGGCCACGTTAGGCTTTGTTTATATTATTCATAAAAACATATTTTTCCTCTATCATATCATAATGTACATTTTAGTCACGAAATCATAGACTAATAATGATATTACACTATTTCAAGCTAGCAACACTGACTCATGACTGCTAGACTAGTAAATATATAATTTATATACCTACCATACGTGTTCGCAATAGATATATTTCTATTAGGATTTTTACAAGCGAACAATTTTGCTGTCAGATTTAATTGAGGAATTGTATAATTATAGTTATCTATCGTCAGGATGGAACTGCCATATTAGACTGAAGGAATAACAATATAATTATTGATTACCTTTAGCGTAAATACCTACATTCATAAAATACAATGGAGCGGAGAGAAGCGGAGTGGTGTGGAGATAACTCCGCTCTGTGAATATTGTGCATTTCTATTGGTTAACTCTACACCGCTCCTCGCCTCTCCACTCCAGAGGACAGGCAACCTAAAGCCGGGTGCTGCGACCATATTTTTGTTGGAAATAGCTCCTAATGTGTTTTTTTTTAACAAAATTGGGGCGTGGCAACTTTTTACTGTGTTGTAATTGGTTCAGGTGTTCTTTATACATGTTTAGTTAGATTTTTTTGTTAGATTTTTGACTGCCGAAAAAGGCCACACATTGATGGAATGTAAATACATTCCTATTGCCTTTAATATGTATAAATGAACACTATGATGCAGTAATCACACTTATTACTATAAACGTTAATGTTTGTAAAGATGGATGGATGTTTGTTACTCAATTACGCATAAACGGCTAAACGGATTTAGATGAGATTTGGTACACAGATAGACTATGCCCTGGATTAACACATAGGATACTTTTTATCCGGGTACATGAAGTAGTTACCCTAGGATGCGAGTAAAACCGCGGACATAATAATTCATAATCTAGAATTGAATCTTTAATGCCCGGCTCCTATAAATAAAAACGAATCGTTTTGCATAGAGGTCTACCAGAATCTGACGGCAAATAGGCAAATTAAATTTTTTTGTGGGTAGCACAAGGGTAATTTGAATAAAAAGTCTTGATACTTGTAATGTTATTCTTAAATTTCTTCTTCATCTTCTTCCTGGCCTTATCCCACACTAGATGGGGTCGGCACAACATGTATTTCATAAATCCATGTTGTTAGAGGTTTTGGCTTATTGTTTTATGTGACCCAATGTGCTTGCTGATATTATGCACTGGGTCCCAAAATGGTATGCTGATGTATGATTTTTTGCAATTTTATTGTAATGGAAGAGGAAACCTTGTTAAAATAAGTTTGTTTATTAAAAATGTTTGAACAAGAAAACATTAATCAGAACTGGAAAATGTATCAACTACAGTCATACTCGTTTTGACAAGTGACATTTTGACATTGCCATATGAAAACCACTATTTGTTATTAATTTTTAATGCCATGGGATTCTGGTTGACCTATACCAATGGTAGCCTTTTTTATTACCAAACTGGGTATATAAAAATACTAGTAGGTAAGCTAATTTTACCTGTGATAGCTACTATGCAAAGCTATGATGGGGTCTTTGTTTCATTTTTGGTAAAGATACAAGACTCTAAATTTTAATCAATAACGCTACATAAATGATTGGAATCGGCCATTATTGATACTTTCTATAAGTACATCCATATTTGCACTAAATCGTAACCCAATCATCATTCCCGCTTGTCACGGTGTCGAGTGTAAAATGCTTCGTTTGCAAATGCCTTAAAACATTATTATCACTGTACCTAGTTCCCACGTAATCGCCATACGTATAATACGTAGTAAGTATGTATATATTTACGTATTGTTGTAGGTCAGGTTTTTGCAACGGGTTCCAGAGTTATTTTAGTAATAACTAGATGTGTTTGTGGTTTTCGATGTTATGCAAATTATTTTTTAATTCGTTCCTGTGTGCATGTTATTATAAGTATTTATGTTTTTTTTATCTATGATTCAGTTTTTTTTTGCGTAGCACGTTTCGGATACATTGTACGGAAATGTTGTAAGAAAACCAACATTTGAAAAATTTGAAATTAATTATTTTCTCGCACTTTTTCTTTCAGTATATACAGTAGGTCTTGATATGGGACCTTCACCTAATAAATATAATCGCTTTTGGTCTAACTAATGTAACTAATTAAGATTCTTATTGCAATTAAGTACCTACCTATTTAAAATAATCGGATGAATGAATAAGACATCACTTATTTGTTGTTAGACATTGTTAACCTGTAAATCAAAAATACGGATCGCAAGTCCCTCTATACCACCTCTGAGCGGCAGTAAATAACGTATTGACGTTGGCCCAGTGCTGCGTGGTGATGGTGGCGGTCGGGCCAGGTCGAGCAAAGTGCTATTGGGTTTTTCCGTGATGAATTTCGTAGTAGCAGCCCGGAGTTTGGACTTGTGCCCGGTTTTTAGCAATAGGTTCGCCCCCTATTACATAACTGACGAAACGAGGGTGTATTAAAACACCTATGCCGAGTACAAGGCGTGATGTTATGTTACATTATGTTATAGGAGCATAGTATAGCAGTGATAGCCTAGTGGTGTGACCGTCGGACTGCCAAGTCATAGGTCTTGAGTTCAAACCCAAGGCACGCACCTCTGACTTCGGATTCATGAGAGTATTGTACAATTATCACTTGCTTAAAAACGGTGTAGGAAAACATCGTGAGGAAACCGGCATGTCTGAGAGATATTCTCGATGGCATGTGAAGCCAAGTCAGAGGCCCATGGGCGACAAACTCTGACACCAGGTTAGTCACTAACCACACGAAAAGAAAGAGAAGAAGAAGAAATTATGTTGACAAATGAGCAAAAAAATCCTTCTAATAAATTCTAACAGACTTCATTTCAAGGTCGGTCAGTGATTCCATTACCTTCACTGTACTAAGATGCATTTTCCGGTTCAACCTACATCTAGTTTTCGCTGGCTAGAATACAAAACAGTTTTAGTATGAATATATACATGTATTCGCGAAATAAAAGGCTTTACACTATATATATATTAGAGGGAGTTTGAAAGTGGCACCAGTGACAGAAAAGTTGAAAGGAAAGCGTTTGTCTTGGTATGGGCATGTGATGAGGAGGGATGAAACGCATGTGACTAAGACAGTGATGAATATGAATGTTGATGGAATGGATGTATACGAATACCTATGACAGTCGTTACGGGAAGTCAGAAGCCCGACAGTCTGACCACCGGTCTAAACTGAGGTGATCGGCATTACCCAGTAACTGGGTTGCGGAGGTCTGATGACAGTCGCCGTGTCCGTATAAAATACTGGTATTCAGCCGCATCTGGTTATGGAAGCTGACATAACATCGTTGGGAAAAGACTAGTACAGTTTCTTGAAGTAGGACTCGTTTTGTCTTTGTCTTGCTCTGCGATGAAAACAGAGACAGTATGAGAGGCGCTTTTAGAAAATATATCCGTGTAAATGAGCATATGATCTTATATCGTGTCGTCACGAGGTATATGAGAATACCTCATGTTGTGGTGATAAGATTAGCTAGTCAGCAAGGTTGGTAGCGGAGCTGACTGCCCAGAAAGCGACAGACGTACTTTAAATATCGTCACTTGTGGTGGCTCTTTGCATGCCCCCCAAGTCAATTATTTCAAGTCTATTATAACAGACTTATTTTTACTAGAAACTAGCGACCCGGCCCGGGCTCGCACGGGTGCAATGTAGATACTAATGTGGGGCATATAAACCTTCCTCTTGAATCACTCTATCTATTGCTGAAAACTGCATAAAAATCCGTTGCGTAGTTTAAAAGATCTAAGCGTACGGACAGCGGGAGCGACTTTGTTTTATACTATGTAAAGAATATCGTGAATTGTAGCGTAAAAAAATTGCATTCCCTACCCAGACTTAGCGATAGTGGGCAGTATTAGTAGTTTATTACTTCCTTCTTGGAAAAAGCCTACAAAGCGCTCTAGACTGGACTCTCATGAGTCGCTATAGACAGAAGTTGACTAAAAAAAATTGATCAAAGTAGGTCACTTACATCTCGATACATTTTTATTCTAAAGTTTAAAATTCATAACATAACATTACGCCTGTATTCCCCGAAAGGTTAAGCAGAGGTGTATAGTAACACCTTCATTTCGCCGTTATGTTTCAGTCCCATGTAATAGGGTGCGAGCCTGGCCATCAACCGGGCACAAATCCAAACTCAGGGCTGCTACTGAGGAATTTCAAATAACACTTTGCCCGACCTGGGGATCGAACCCAGGACCTCACGATCAGGCAGTTTAAACTTCATCTACTTGACATAAATAAACAAAAAATCCCTTCAAGCTAAGCAAAATTTCTAAGTTCAAGAATTTGGGCTTGGCATCGATGAGTCACCAGTTACATAAGTATAATCCATCGGTTAGTTAACTTTGACTATTATAACGAAGAGAAACGGGTTCCAATTGGACCTTTGACTACCGGCACAACTTTGTTAAAGGAAATTTAATAGTATTTCCCTTAGACAAACGCAGTTCTAACTTAAATGTCAATAGCTATCTTGAACTTTTGACATTAATGTCATATTTCAAGAAAACAAGCATTGTTTGACGTTTCGAGAGATTTATACTTTCAAAAGCTGATTAGAAATGCATCGTTACTTACATAACATCGATGTTACAGGATATTTCATGAAACTATATCATAATTACAACATAACATAACATCACACCTGTATTCTCCGAAGGGTTGGGCAGAGGTATTCAGGGGGCTGTTGCCATTTACCGGGCACAAATCCAAGCTCCGAGCTGCTACTGAGGAATTCCACACGGAAAAACCCAATAGCATTTTACTTGACCTGGGGAACGAACTCAGGACCTCACGATCAGTAGTCGCGCTTGCCACCACTAGACCAACGAGGCAGTGTCATAATTAATTCGCATATTTTACGAAAGTCTTAGTAATTAAAACTAAAAAAAAAAACTCAAAGAGAATCCGCACCAATCCATTTCATTTGCCTTTAAAAAAAAAGTAAAAACAGAAAGGGTGGCGAGGCGAGCCAGTCAAAGAATTTCCCTTTTCAGTGCTTTTAAAAAGTACTCGTATGAAACCCGCATTCCACTAAAGATTAGGCCGCACACACACATCGACGCCCCACGTGAACAGACCACGTGTGCACACATACACGAGTGACGTGTGCGCGTCACTCACACTATCGCACCGCAGTGATGTAATGCCAACGTTGACGCCTGGCAGACATTTTTTATGGGCTCTGACGCAACTTTTTTTTTATAAGCGTGGCTCTTAGGCCGTTTTCAGGTTTCCCTCGGTTTGTTTAACTTGGTTCCGTATTTGTTTATGCGTTTTATGAAGTAAACAAACGTACCGATGTACCCAATTTCTCAATTAAGATAGTATACATTTTTTGTAAAAAATTGCAAGACTGTTTTCTTTAAGAGCCAGGGATTTTGTAATAATAAATATTAAAAACATTTAAAGTAACTCCCTAAAACATCTACAATCCCAAAAAAATGCATTAAATGCTGTATAATTTAATTAATGTTTGCTGAATAATTTGTACTAACCATTACATTTTTTTTTCCAGGTAAGTTATCCTACACCCAAGAAAAAATGGAATCAATCACCAACAATTATCGTGGTTTGTATGAACAGTATATCAACTAACAGTTTACATAAGAGCATAAAATTAAAATAATTTATCACATAAAATATATGATGCAGTGTGTAACGATCCTTACGATGCACGTACAATACATAGAAACAACGTATAACTGTAAAGCAAGGCTGCACACATGCGCAACAAGGACAGGTCAATGCACTCTGTTGCCTTGCACGAGTATATTGGCTATATACGACTTCGTTGTTGCGGGACAGAGACGGCAACACGACGCTCGGTTTCGCGTTTCAAACGAGGAACTCTCCGCGTGCGACAAAGATGACGCCATATAGCCGGAAAGGGATAGCTATATAAATATTATGACTGTTATTTCACTTCCTCTGCTGTGATGCAATAGCAATTTTACAGTAAAGCATCTATTTTGAGACAAAGATTCATTTATTTTTAGGGTTTCGTAATTATTTATTATTTATTTTAATTATGCATAGTAAAGCTGTGTTCGAATAACAATATTTAGGTAGGTATGTGTGCATAAAACTTACAAGCATATTATTAGTAATAACAATGTACTTACTGTACGCACTTTTGCTTGCTAAAAATAGGTATATTGAGACGGTTTTGCAACACGTATATTTTTGGCGCGAAACAATTGAAATAGAATTTCTTGAATGAATACGCTATTATAAAAAATCCAATTATTTAATTTAATGTTAAAATTAACAGAAAATACAGAAAAGGATCGAAAAAAGTTTATTTTCTCATGCGTTAGAAAATTTATTACAACGCCATCTAGCATCGGGTAGCGACACTTCATTATTGATGATTTATTGCCTATCGCGCATGTCCTCATTTTCGGTCAATTCTCGTTACGAGCGAATCATAACCGGAATGTTAAGCTGCAAGAAAATTCCACTTGTTAAAAGACTAAATTTTATCCTCCTGTTTCGAGGAAAATCGATTAAAAAAAGCCATAACACTGACTACGCATGCCCTAGTTTCAGTTCTGTGGAAATATCACGTCTTTTGTGGCGTTTGCAACCTACTCCGCAGTACATTTGAAAAAATCGGTGGGCCTAAGGAACGTGCCAAACCGTGTGTCAATGAACCCCTTCAAAAAGCTGCCGTGCACACCAGGACCACCACTAAATTCAACCTTAAAGCTTCCCAACGAACGCTCAATATTGCACTCCATTTTTCTAAAAGAAGAGTTCATTTTGAAAAATCCATCCCGACACTTACGCTCTTTCGTTCGAAATTCAAAAATGTAAAGACGCGCACACACTTGCACACGTATATACTAACAGCCACGCAGAAGTGTTTGTCTTGTATAAAGAAAGTACGTGTGAGCTTTCCCTGTGTTGAGTTACACAACCTCAATGCTCTGTCTTTTTTTAGCACGTATAAAAACTATCACCATCTCCCTCTAGCCGACTGTTATGTAATAACGGTTGTTGTGATTTAGCCGCGTAACATTTTTCTCTCAAACCGCTATGTCTCAGATTTTTAATCTGTCATATTAGATCTGTAGTTTTGATTACAATATTTTAATTGCAATCCTGATATTATCTACTTATTAGACTCTAATTAGAGTCGTGGAAATATCACTCTATGATACTGTTATTGTCTGAACTGTTTTGGCTGGTTAGAATGTTATTTTCTTTTCAAAATTTATGTGAGGCGATAGGCCTATTATAAATAAACTCCACATGCTGTCAAAACGTATGCACTTCACGCACACAAGTGCGTATAAAGAGGTTATGTGTGGCAGGCGCGGCTCGGTGTGCCGTCGCTTGTATTCATTTCCTAGTTGCTCCCCCGATGGCCCGCTTGCAACATCTCGGTGTGAGCGGGTCTTTACGAATTCGGCGCGTACACGAAATAATTCTGAACGCGAAAATTCCAACTTTTTTATTGAGTGCCCTAGTGTTTGTGTTATCTGTGGTGTGTGTTTAGTGTGACAGTGAATTAATAGGAATAATGGAATGATGTCAGGAGGTTTGACTTTTTTTCAAGCGTTGACACAACTCGGTTTTGGCGGCAACTTATATTTATTTAATTCGAAAGTTTTTTACGTAACTTTTTTAACGTGTAATAAATAATTAAGTTATAATTACGCAATTAGAGGCGCGAAGTGAGTTTTGCATGTGAATTTTTACAATCGCTAACGGTTTAGCTAACTGTGTTGTCTGCCCATAAAGTTTAAATTGGTCACGGTAACTTTAATAATGGAATAATAAGCTCTGTTATGTGATGTTACTGTTTAAAATTAGACATTTTGTAACTTCCTAACAAGAAATTATAGTTAATTATTTTTTTATGTATACAAAGAGTGTTATTATGCAATTAATTGAACGGTTACTTAACAATTAGTTATACAGAAATTAAGCAGACAACAGAATTAATTATTTATCTTGTATGAAAAATAATGAATGAAATGATTGTCGTAACCATATATCATTAATAATATTAAAGAAATTGTTTTTTTATAAAGCAGTATTTTCTTAAAACTATTACAAAAATGTAGGAATACCTACGTTTTTTTGTCTAATTACGTTTATTTATTCCTTTTTGTAGACTACCACAGACGGCCGAATGGTGACTGCCTACATATCACATTTTTTATAATAACTTAGTAACAATTTAACTTCCAATTACCTTATAATGTTAGTAACGTAAACAAATGTGTTATATTTAGTAATTGGATTACTGGGTAACAATGTAGGTACCTACGATCCGTAGGCGTGTTTATAAATTGTTTACTTCAGATAGGTACTTATCAAATGCTGTTGTTTTTTGTGATAAATCATATGACAAACATATTATATAAAAATATGCACGCTTCGCTAATAAGAAAAAATTTCAATTAAGTTTGTTAGATGTATTTCCACACCTTTAAAAAAACAGTATTAAAAAAAACATTTTTTAACAATAACCGAATTAGTTACCCTTCTATCTTGAAATAACAACACTTAGCTGCTTCTAGTTATTTCTAATCTAATCTGATTTATACTATAAAGGCTGGTTAGAAAATGTCAAATAAAACATATTACAATCGAAAAAAAGCACACATGTTTCACTATCTAATCCATAATAAAACACTCTATAAAAATATATATATATAAACAGGGAAATATAGGTATATTGAAACTTTAGTTCCAACAATCGGTACTATCATAGAGTAGAAACCGCAGAATGCTGATTGTTTACATACAATATCGATAAGGTCTATCTTGGTTTCGACGTAAAAGATAACTGTCTGGCTAAGTTTCATGCTAAATTTGTTTCCGTTAGCAACAATATCAAGCTGTACAAACATATTTAAATAGCTATCAGCCATACACCCCTTTGATATACAATTACATGGGCTTAAAAAAAAAGAAAAAAGAATGGCTTCATATTTGGTGTTCAATACTTGAATTTTCGACTTACTATTGAAGGATACGTGAAATAAGTACTTATCATAAAGAAAAACCTTTTCTTTTAGTTTTTGTCAAAATTATAATGAATTACTGTCAAATACACGTCAAAAAATAACTCTTCAGACAGCTCGTTATGGATATAAACTTTATATGAATCCTGTGATAAATATATTCAATATGATTTAATTAAAACACCCATGCATGAGTTTTACATCAAAATCACACAAAGCGAAAAACTATCAAAAGGTATACTGAACTGTCTTTCTATCAGGCGTGACATGCAACTTCCTGATGTCACCACAGAAAGCGTGACACATCAGGATACATCATGACAGTCTAACCCTAGAGTAACAAAAGTTAACTGAGTAACTTCTAGAACCCACTATCAGGTTTCGAGGGGAACACTATAAACAGAGCCCTCTCTTTCGCACCCACTGTACAACAATGAAAAGAAAGAGACAGAAATAGTTAAATTGTCGAAAGATAATGGATGACCCATTTTCAGGCCACGTGGCGTTTGGAAAGCTGTCTTGCAATTTCCTTGTTAGTTACAAGGGATATTTCAAGGGGTCAGAATAAAAGAGCGTGATTTTAAATGGTCTTGATGGAATTACGAGTATTATTTGCAATGAATAGGTATTATTTTGCAAATTTTGTATTAGAGACTTTACTATAAGCTGGTCTTGTAAAACGGGAAAAGATTCTAGTTTACAGCTAAGTGGTAACAATATGACGTTGTGAGAAACGCTTTAAGTCACGCACAGCGGTAATTTATTGTACTTTAAAGACTAACAGGGCTTGTAACAGTGCACCGCGCAGAGAAATGGGTTAATTTTGTGCGTTATATGTAGTTGTGAAGTTCTATACATTGAAAGGTTTGAGATACGTAGCTTCAAAATAAGCTTCTTAATAGTAGCACCTGTCTAGAAGAAAATGCACTTATCAGACGCGACATGCAACTGAGACTCACTGATCTCTCGTTGTTTTAATCTAATCTTCAGGCTTTTTAGATACTGTCAAATATACGATAAAATAGTTCATATACTTTCAAATAGTTTACATACTGTAAAGTTATCTACGTATTGTAAAATTATCTAAATTCAGTAAAATCCACACTGGAAGCTTGTGGATACTATAAAATCCATGATCTTTGCTTACACCGTAATCGCAAAAAAATGTTTTTTTTTTGCATTCTTTACATCCATTGCAAAAAATCAATCGGCAGTACTCAAAATACGCAAACATTTGCAATTCGACCTCAAACTTGCAACATATGTGGGTCAACCACAGGTCATAGCCTGACACGTTTTGGGCTAGCTCTCGAACGGCCCTAATCTGACCTCTGCGACCTTGGGTCTCAGGTTCAATTGGATTCGAGGTCAAAGTTGAACTTCTGCCCCAGTTCACTGTTCGGAAACTGAATAACTGAATTACCGAAGGACGCAGCCTGGCAGGACGAAGCGACGGTTGCAAATTGTGAATGATTCTAATAGGTACTATGTATTTCGGTTTTGTATATGAATTTCCTTGTTGTTTAATAGGTAATTGAAGATAAGATACGAAAATAATTATTTGGAAATAAAAAACAATAACAAAGCAATGGACTTTGATTGTTTTGCGTTTGTATGAGTAAATTTTGAAATGTAGATGATTTGGATGATGAATATAACTTGTGTGGTTATATTAAAAAAAAACAGTCTGTGTCAGTTCAATATATATTTCAATGTGAAAAAAGGTCCATTCCCTATATTTTTTTCAGAAATACAAAGAAAAAAAAAGATTTTATAATGCAGTTTTTTACTAAAAAATTCTTATATATAATATTTTTTGTAATAGTAATTCCAAATGATTTCACTAGAATTTTTTAGCATACAACATTATCGATTCAATGCTCCAACTGGTGTTCGTAGCATACGAAATATACAATTATCGGCTAGACTAGCTAGACAGTTCTAGATTAGTCCGGTTGGGTAATACTGACTGCTGCTGTCCAAATGTTATGTAGGTACGCTGCTTTCATGAATTAATTTATTATTAAATTAAGTATATTCATGCGCAAATTCCTTTGTGGAATAAGCAGTGGGGAGTGAATTGTTAGACAATTTTTATATTAGCAAAAAGTCATTTTAATAATTTGGGTTTACCAGTAGGAATTTCTCAGTAGTAGTCCGGAGTCTGGATTTCTGCCCCGTTAATGGCAATAGGCTCGGCCCATATGGCGAAATGAGGGTATATTAAAACACCTCTGCCGTACCCTTCGGGGAATACAAGGCGTGATGTTATGTTATGGTTTTCATCAATTAATCAAATCAGCTTATAGCAGTCCATTGCTGGACATAGGCCGCTCCCAAGTTGCGCCCCAACACGCAGTCCCCGCTTTTCGGATCGATTCTTCCCTAGTTATCTTCTTCAGGTAATCCGTCTATACCTGAAGGAGTGTCCCATGTAGCTTTTGCCGATTCGTGGACTCCACTCTGTGAAAAAAAAAATTAGCAAAAAGTTTGATTAAAAGTTGATAAAACTGTACTGCATTCTAACAAGCTTCCATACTATCTTTTATTATCTTTTAGTACAACTGTTACCCTCTCCCTAAATCGGTTTTTACGAGTTGATAATACGATAACAAAATTATAGGTGTATTTAACATCTCTTACTAAAAGATAATTTACACGTCTCTAGCTTTAGTAGTCAGTGTATATCGTCGGTCGGAATCAATACCGGTACAACTCAAATTATGCTGTTTTTAGAAAATCTAGAATTTTGCTGACGTAACTTTTAGTAATCTTGATATTTGATATGCCTACATATTATCGTAAAAAACTATAGCTTTTTATGAGATTGTTATAGTGTCTAAAATATAATAGGCCCGTTTTGACAGCTGTCAGATCAGTACATTTTATGTCGAAATTGACATAACATGTTCTTATCTGACAGCTGTCAAAACGGGCCTATTAAATTTTAGCCACTATAATAACTATGCAATATTAAAAGTTTTTTAGTAGTCCAAAACATATAATTTTGGAGAGGTTCCAGTAATGACTCCGACCGACGATATGGTTACTAAATTTTTTAGGACTCGAAATGTGTATACAATCACTCGACTAGTTTCTTAAATTATGGTACATTTGGCTCAAGCAAAAAAATAATTGTAGTCAAGTATCACACTTTATTAGAAGGAGCAAGTTTTAGATCAATGAGGAAATTCAAAGATTGATTTACAAGTACTTTTTTTCAGTCATCTTATCTAATTGATTCATAGTAAGATAATGTCTACACAATTGTTGAGTTACGTCAATGGGAGATTATCTGAGACTTTCTTCAATCAAATATTGATTAAAATTGATTTTTGTGTTGCCATCCAACAATTAAATAAAGTTATGTTGAAGTTAAGCCTCGTCCACATCAGACAATGACTGGTAATACAAAACAAAAACGCGACGAGTGGCGCCACAGTTGCGATACAATGTGACGACAAAAATGTGCCTCGGTGTGGACTAAGCTTTAGTTTTTTGTTCCAACAAGAAAAATAGTTTAATAAATATATTATGAATGTAGTTCCATTACTATGATTGAAAGGATTTTTCCTACTGAATCTTTTTATAAACAATATTTTTGGTCGAAAAATAAAAAACCCAATTGATCCCTCTGAATATGGCTGTCTTGTGACGTCATGGTATAATGGGTCTGAAAGGAGAATTTTTATCTCAAAGGACCCTTTTTGTATTCAAGACTGCGGGCCTAACCTTGGATTTTGCTTAGATTTAGCAGTGGGGGACTGTTACGATACTTTACGTTGAGCGAGCGGTCGGTATTAGGTAACTAACTTGAATACGATTTCATAACGCGTAATAGCATACGCATAACGCTTAGGAACTTGTTTTATTCCGTATTTATTAATATTTAAGCATTATTCAGTACAATTACCATTAGATCAATTTAGTAAGGTGTGGTTTTGGTAGTATGAAAAGTTGGAAGGACGCTGTTGTAACGCCATCTAGCGTTGAGTAGCCGAACTTTTGTAATTTTCACTGCAACAGATCCTTAAAATTTCATGCATAATATTTAATTCTATTCTGAAAATTGTGCAGCAGATGTTAATTTAATTTTTACAGTTATCAAAATAAGTAAAATGTTACAAACTAATTATGTTATAGTTAAGAAACTCACTACTAGATGGCGCTGTACATCCTGCGTAACACGTTGGGTCACCGACCGGCCATTTACGTTATGTCATAATATTTTTTTATCGTTAACTGCATAGCTCGGATATAATCGTTCGCTGACCGATTGCAATTTATTGTTTTTTTATTTACTTTTGCTCATAACAATAATGGCGTGGCTAATCAGAACTACCTAGTTACACCGCGATTTATTTACTCGAATTAAATACGATTATTTAATTACTTACATATTATGTAGGTATTTTCCATGCGCTTTCAACACTACATATTATTTCTGCTAATTGGGCTAGTGATAGCAAGCATAGCTATTTACCATGAGGTATTGAGGTGCTAATAATGTCACATTTTGGTGAATTTTATTTCCTTCATTGATATGGCATCGTAACTGCAAGGGGACTGCACATCTAGTCGGCAGTTGCACGGAGTGCCTTCAAACTGCATTTTGTAGTTGCAGTTGCAGTCGGGATGCAGTCCGTCTGTCCGGGCCATCCATTTCTGATAGAACGAAATATGATTCACTAAAAGTGATGTTACTAATCTTTCTGGTATTCGATTCCGCTGTTTGGTTTTTCCATTGAGAAATTATCAATCAAAATTTCAAGTTTCTAATCCCAGTGGTTTAGGCTGTGCGTTGATAGATCAGTCAGTCAGTTTCTCCTTTTATAATGTACAGATTATAACTTCATCAGTTTATAGCAGAGTTCCCCAAACTTTTTTATCTCGTAGACCGCTTAGCTAATATTGCATTTTTGCAAATTCATCGTGTGTTTTTCACTGATTTCTAACTGTACTGAGGTGTTGAGCGAAAAATCAATAAAAAAACACTCGTTAAGTTTTATACATTTATTAAACCTACGACAGTACAATAGTACTATCGTCGTCGGTCTGTTTGTTACGTTTTCAGATAAAAACTAAGCAACAAATCATCTGTAATTATGTGGGTTATTCCATTAATGAAAGTCAAAGTCACAACCTGCTTAAATGAGATCCACTATCGTGGGCCCCCGTTTAATTCTCACGGACCCCGAATTATTTTTTTCACCCACATGGACCCCTTCTAGGTCGTCGTTGACCCCTGGGGGTTGATATAGACCACTTTAGGTATCACTGGTGTAGAGGGATTTACAAATATATTAGATAAGATTATGCTACTGAGTAATTAAAACCTTCCAGCCTTCACTAAGTAATTATCGTTTTAAATTCCAAGTGCGCAGTGTATGTAAGATGCCAACGGTACTCTACACCTGTTAAAGACACCTGTAACATACATATATAGCTTCATTGGTGCCTTATATGTATTTATAAGGTTATTTCAAATGATCTGGCGAATATCAGTAGCTCTGTGAATTTTTGCCAGTTCATTACGGTGATGGTAAAACATCGTGAGGAAACCTGCACGCCTAAGAGAGCTCCATAAAGTTCTCAATTGTGTGTGTAGTCTACCAACCCGCACCAGGCCAGTATGGTGGACTAAGGCCTAAACCCTTCTCATTCTGAGAAGAGGCCTGTGCCCAGCAGTGCACAGTAATGTGTCTAGCGGCTGCGCCAAATAGGTTCAGTTCAGCATAAATGTCAGACCACTAGTGCCTGACGCTGGTTTTCGACTGGACCCATCTGTCTATCATCTGTCTGACTAAATGCAACTGTCACTTTCTTTTTCTATTGAAACAGAAAGAGATAAACACCCTTAGCTTAGTCCTGTCAAACTGCGCTAGAGAATCGACACCGTTATCTCAGTATTTGGAAGTTGGCTAAGAATACATGTACGTGCCCGCCCCGCCTACATAATTGACATGGGTATATTTTTTGCTTTCACATAATAAGTAATGATACATCAATATTCTGTGACTAATAACAATAGATCTGAGGTCGCAAACATTTTTCGTGGTAATTTTATTAAACTGTGACTTTGACATCTTTCCTGTTTTAAAGAGAGACCTTCGCAGTCCACTGCTGGACATAGATCTCCTGAAGGAGGAGTCTGCCTGTGTCACTTTGAGTGAGCAGGTTGGTAACCGCAGAGTCAGACTTCTCACATCTGTGATACCATTGTCTTAAAATTCATACTAAAATCATTTAATTACTAACATTTTTGGTATCATCTATATTAAATATGTTTTTTTTTAGGACCTCAATCAATACTTTTTGACTAATCATATTTTTGTTAGGCAGAGGTGTATAGTAACACCCTCATTTCGCCGTTATGTTTAGTCCCATGTAATAGGGGGCAAGCCTATTGCCATCAACCGGGCACAAATCCAAACTCTGGGCTGCTACTGAGGAATTCCACACGGCAAAATACTATAACTCTGCCCGACCTGGGGATGGAATCCAAGACCTCATGATCAGCAGTCGCTATTACCACAACTAGATAACTGTAGTTAAATTTATTCGTGTGCCAAATGTTCGTAACACCTGCCATAGATCATTCAGTATACAATAGTAAATGATTAATTGCTATCCTATACATAATTAATGTTTTTTTTAATACTGTGCCTTCGGGTACCGATACATTTTTTTTAGATCTGTAGTACAATAGCAATTTTCATTCAATTATATTTTTTGTAGATATGTATTATTAAACATATTATCGTATGTGTGATACGGTTTAGCTAGTATCAGTATTGTATGTGCGATACGGTTTAGCAATAAAGTCATTTTTTATTAGAAATAGGATGATTTTTGGCTAATATCTTTTAGAGTTTATTGTGTACTCATTTAAAATAATATAATGATCATAATCAGTCCGTTTACTGTCCCACTGCTGGACACGGGCCTCTTATTTGGTTATCAGTACCGAATATAATAATAGTCCATTCTATTTGTTATATTAGTTTTATATCTTCATATGACACAAGGAAATTCTTTGCACAGCGATGTACAGAGTTCGAGCGGTCGTTCGCAAAATAATGTTTACAAATTTTACGCAAAACAAACTGAATAACGATGATTACAATAAAAATACACATTTTCCTTGACGAGGTACGTATTGTATGGAAAAAATAAATCAACCATGCGTCATAAGAGGTATATAATACGCAGATAAGCTCGTTCACAGGGTCGTTCAACTCGATTTGGCGGTTTGAACTTTGGTACCGCTTCTCCACAATAGATGGCGGTTTTCTCAAAATTAGTCGACTTTTATTTACGACATAGTAAAATTGTTTTATAGGAATTCTAGATCATTCAGGGTTCAGTGATACATTGTTTATACGTGTTAGTGTGTTAGTGAGGTTATATATGTACACGCGGACTATGTAAGACTTTATTTTTTAAGATATTATTGGCTGCATGAGTCAGCTCGTAACCTTATTTCATCTAGTTCATAGATATCTCATTTCCGTCTATTTTACGGTTTTTCTCATTGTATCAGGCAAAAATATAACCTATAGCATACCGTATCTACTAAAAAGCCCAATGATTTCGAGTTCCAACAGTTCCATACTTTTTTTTGGCAAAATTGAAAGTAATATTCTGCAATATTGTATGTAAAGGACATAATATTTTTATATAAGAATGTGCCGGTAACATTACCATAATGGCGTCGATATGACGTCACCGCCAATTTTGCAACGCATCTAGGTATGTCATACAGATTTATCATTGTACCTACCTACATGCCAGATTTTCCCGCACAATCGCTAGCGAAGTTCGAAGATTTTGCAAAAGATTATCGATAATAATATTTTTATCATTGCCTTGTTAGTATAAGTACGTTATCTAATACTTTTCCACACACAATTTAATACACATGAAACCATTACATACATTACCAAAAATAGTTGTACAATCATCCTTGATAGGGTGTAATTCAAACTCAGTTCATTAACCCGAACGTTTGACCTTTAGTACTTCTACTCGATAACAGATGGCGCTGTTCGAAGGTATTTCCCTGATACGTCTGGTGTGGAGTGCGTTGCTCTTTGGCTCAGGTTGTTAGTCCCAACGAAATTGTTTTGGTAAAAAAGCGAAGGAAATTATTAGTAGTATTGTTAATTTATGTTTGTTTATCAGAGTGATGGCTTATCTTCGTTGCTTGTTCTGTCTCTTATTATTTGGAGGTTCGTTAGTCATTGGTATCATGTTAATTTGAATTAAAAATAAGGCGGTTTATTCGGTACAGTGCTTTTTTGATCCCGGAAGGGCGAGTTGACGTGAAAGAGAATTTTTATTAGTGTTTGCTTTACTTACATACATACTTATATATATATCAGCCTGTAACCTGCTAAACACGTTAACTTCTTAGTTTAAACAAAGAATCTTGAAAAATATCATAGTTGCCATCGAAAAAAATGCGAATACTTGAAATAACTATTTTAAAGGAAAGTGTCCTAGGGTTTCCAATTTTTGGGGCCCCAGTTAGACAAAGGGCCTCAATAAGTCTCGATCACATGCTGCCCAAGTGCCTAGCTCGGCTTCATTTAAATTCCTTGTTTACTTACCACGTGGATATAGCGTGAACATGATTCATGATCTGTCATACAAAAGCCCGGTGTTTGGCATTGTTCCCGATAATTGGCAATAGGCTCTCTATTACGTGGGACTTAATATCGTCATTGGTGAACGTCTTCTGACGTGTCGGCACGAGGGGTACAAGAATAGCTTAATATGTCGTGGTGATAAGATTAGCTAGTCAGCCAGGTTGGTAGCGGGGCTGACTCCAAGGGGGCGCGCGGACTTACCTACTTAAGTATCGTCACCCGTGGAGACTCTTTTTGCACACCGATAATTCAGCCCTCATCAAGCGGTCTCCCTCCCAGTCCTCTCGCAAGCAACGCCCTAAGCCGAAGTCCGAGTCCCATTAGGTCGCCCTAAGTGCTGTTGTTGCTAGCTAGTCATGATGTTAGTAGTAGTAATAGTAGTTTGCTTAGATTAAGTATTTTACTCTCGTCCCCATTGGTTGGAGACCCTTCAGGTCTCGCCAATAACTGCCCGGTTACGTAGAAACGGTCCGCAAGACCATCTACAAGCAGTCGAATAGAAAAAAAACGAGGCTCTATTCGACATACTGTGAGAGTACTACATACACCTTTGCCTACCTGGAGTATACAAGACAAGTCAGCTTCCATTCTAACCAGATGCGGCTGAATACCAGTATTTTACACGGAGCGACTGCTCTTCCGGGACCAGCCTTTTAAGCTAGTCAGGATGCGAAGGCAGAGAGAGTTGTATCGCGACTTGGAAGAAGCCTATGTGTGGACTAGGAGATTGGGATACCTATATTTACTCTGTATTAAAAGAGCGTTCGCATCTGATACTTAAGTACGTCCGTCGCATTCTGTGCAATCAGGCCCGCTACCAACCGTGTTGACTGGCCAGTCTTTTCACTAGGCTATTCACGTATAGTTCTTGTCAACACGAGATAAGAAGATGAGGACCGATATTTACTAGAATAACATAACATCACACCTCATATTTTCCGAAGGGTTCAGCAGTGGTGATTTTAGTTCACCCTCGTTTCACCATTTATCTTTTAGTGCCATGTAGTACGGGGCGATCCTATTGCCATTAACTGGGCATAAATCCAGGCTGCTACTGAGAAATTCTTAATGGAAAAACCCAATAACACTTTGCCTGACCTGGGGCTCGAACCCAGGACCTCGTGCTCAGCAGTCGTGCTTGCGACCACTAAACCAACAAGGCAATCTATTACTATTATTTATCTAGTATTATTTACTAGAATATATTTTAAGGTAATTACTGAAGGAAGCGAACGAGGAAGGAAGTTATATTTTCCTGTATAATTTGATGGTAGTGTCAATTCTAAGTAATATTTACTATTAATTAGAATCAGTATTGAGTTTATTTTTTTAGGTCAATGACATACTTTTTGATTTATGACTAATAATTTTGTAAATATTTTTCCAAGGTATTATACGAGGTAATGATATTCGCATAGTGAACCTTTGTAATAAGAATGAACGAATACAAAATTCTTGTTCTAATTTTAAAAATGACATTGCGTCATACGTCCACCGATGAACATGGCATGATGCTGGCAGAATGGTTGACATCATAGACACAGGAGCCAAAGGCAGAAAAAAATAATTACCGCTACCATAGACTGTCAGATGGGATATTGCTATATGGCCGATATTAATAACCTACATCAATTCGTAGATTTTGGATTGGAATCGAATATTGATATCGGCCTTTAACCTTCAAGCTTGTTCAGCGGATTGGTGATAAGGTGGGGGCTGCCTATGCTTTGCTGGGAACCACGCCGCTAAATAATAACATGTAGGTTTGTTATAATTTAAAATGAAAGTAAAATCAATTCTGTCACTCCTAAAACAATTTAAATTTTAAATTATTAATATTTATTTAAATTATAAAATTCGCTTTTCAGAAATATAAAAGAAAAATAACATCAAGGCTTATATTCCCCGAAGAGTTCGGCAGAGGTGTTTTAGAACACCCTCGTTTCGCCAGTAATGTTTAAGTCCCATGTAATAGGGGGCGAGCCTATTGCCATTAACCCGGCACAAATCCAGACTCCAGGCTGCTAAATTCCTAATGGAAAAACCCAATAACACTTTACCCGACCTGGGGATCGAAACCAGGACCCCATGCTCAGCAGTCGCGCTTGCGCCCACTAAACCAACAAGGCAGTCAGTATTTATAAATATATCATGGGTTATAAGTCCTCTTAGACAAGATGACAACCACTGATCATCTAGTCCTTAGCAAAATGGAGGTATTGTCCATAATTATATCGCTGGACTAAAAGGTCCTTGACCTTAGAATCGATACAACAAGCAAACACTGTTTAACAACTTCTCTATATTTTCCATTTATTACCAGCATCAATTCAAAGGAAATGGCCATTTTATATGAACATGCGTACCCATGCTTTCATCTTTTCACATCGATTCAACTTTCGCATGCATCAGCACGCTTACACATGCTATAGAACACATTCACAGCTTCTTTCTCGCCGGCACGAGCGACATGAGAATAACTCATGGCGTGGTGAAAAGATTAGCCAGTCAGCAAGGTTGGTAGCGGGGCGGACTGCACAGAGGGCGCAGGGTACTTAAGTATCGTCACTCGTGGAGGCTATTTTGGCCCCATTATTCGCAGCTGAAAGCACACAATGTTACAGGTGTTGCGGATAAGTGCGTCTAAAACCAGTTTTACACGTTAGTTCGTTTTTTGTGATTACTCGTTTACTCTTTCCTGAACATGTTTCAGCAAGTTACGAAATATATTTGTCATGTATTTGAGTTCATTAAACTCTTACGTTAGATAGATAAACGTAGTATTGACTCACATACAATTCTTAGCCCGTGGTTTTGGCTATACATGGCTTGGAATAAGTAGCATCAAAAGATGACGAATCCATCTATTTTTATGTGGAAAAAAATCCAGTTGATTCCTATCCTGTCTTCATGATTATCGCTCTTAAATTATTGATTCTTAAGTTTTCATAGACATAACATAACATCACTCCTGTATTTCCGGAAGGGTTGGGCAGAGGTATATAGTAAAACGTTCATTTCACCGTTATGTTAGGGCGAGCCTATTGCCATCAACCGGGCACAAATATACGGGCTGCTACTAAGGAATTCCACACGGAAAAACCCAATAACACTTTGCTCGACCTGGGGATCGAATCCAGGACCTCACGATCAGCAGTCGCGCTTGCCACCACTAGACCAACAAGTCAATTATATAGTTTCATAGACAATGTGCACGAAAAGAGTTTCCACGTGTGATAAGTATGTCCGGCGCGCAGTCTGTGCAATCAGCCCCGCTACCAACCTTGCTAACTGGCTATCTGGCACTAGCTATTCTCTTATAGCTCGTACCGAGAGAAGAAGTATGATAATATTTCAAGCGTTTGTTGTGATATAACTATACACATAAAAACTTATTTAATTTATATATTTGTTTATCAGTATATAAACATTAACTTCGCTGTCAATAAGTTATTCATTCTTTTATTTATTTTTGATACGTTAAGGAAATAGACACATTTCATTACTATGTAGTAATAATATTTATTGTAATTGATTTCAGTGCTGTTGTCTGTTTAGTTGGAAGAGAGAAATATCTATACTAATATTATAAAACTGAAGAGTTTGTTTGTTTGAACGCGTTAATCTCAGGAACTGCTTGGAGTTGAAAAATTATTTTTGTGTTGGATAGTCCATTTATCGAGGAAGGTTATAGGCTATATAACATCACGCTACGACCAATAGGAGCGAAGCATAAATGAAAAATGTTGTAAAATCGGTAAAAATGTCCACCCGTGCGAAGCCGGGACGGGCCGCTAGTCTTCTTCTTCTATACTTATAAAAGGAGAAGCTGACTGACTGACTGATCTATCAACGCACAGCCTAAACGGCTGGGGTTAGAAACTTGAAATTTTGACAGTAGGTTCATTTTGTGACGTAAACATCCACTAAGAAGGGATTTCTCGAAATTCAACCCCTAAGGGGGTGAAAAAAAACACGCAAGTGAAGCTGCGGGCAAAAGCTAGTATGTAATATTTAGAAAATGAAAAATAAAGCGGGCTCCCTTTTTTAGCCCATGTATATTTTTAAAATATAACTATGTGTTATTAAAACCTTAATATTCTTCATACCTTTAATTCAAACCTATATTTTTTTCGCACTGCAAAATATTTCCCAATGACCTCTACACGTAGTGTATTGATCATCACCTTATAAGGAAAAAAAAACTTCCCTAAGATAAAAAATATCTAAACAAACTCCAAAAAAGTTCAAATGCATCCAAAACATGGTCAATGACGTCACACAATGATTAGCCACACTATCAGCTGACGTAAGATGTCAGTCTTCCCATCCCGCTCGCACATTATAAATAAGCGGGCAGCGACCGGGTCGACGACCTGCCAAATTTCTGGGGTCAACGAACGACCGAGAGTTGAACGTTCTCCGTCGCCGTTGGAGTTCTTCGCTATTTTTTTTTAAAGGTTTTTACCGTATCTGCTACCCTGCGAGGGTGTTTTTGTGTTTTTTGAGGGCCGAACTTTTTTTAGTAACTTTTTTTTGGGTAGTAATGTGCGAAATTTTATTAAAAATCGTGTTTTTTGTGTGTTGACGTATTTTTGTTGACGCTTAGAGATGTATTTGTACTTTTAGAGTTGATGACATATGGTACGATATTAATTACGTGCTGCTTAAGTCATTTGATATATTATCATAAGAAAATATATTTAAAAGTTAGTACTTGAAGTGTATTTATGGCACATTTTAACAATAAAATCTGTGCATAATTTAAAAATATTTTTTACGTTATTTTTGTTACATAAATATAATTATAAATTAACTTAACAATTGACATTAAAATGACATAAAAAAAGAAAAAACAAAATTAAAAAAAAAAAACTATTAAAAATATTTAAAAAAGAACATATTTTACTATAACGCTATTGCTTATAGAGACAGAATGAGTGAACTACAGGTTATTATACCATCAAGAATTTGTACAGAGGTCGACGACACAATATTTGGTTGATATGTTACCTAGGGGTATACCGGGATCGAAAATCCTGACAAGAAAATGAAATACAATTAAAAATTAATTGCAACTGCCTTCAAGCTTTGACAGGAGACGTTGCAAAATTATAATTGACAGTAAAATTCGAATCAAAACGATCGTCTCTTGTTTTTTTGTGTATTTAAATGTGTGGATTCCATTTTCATAGTATGATATTCCCTTTATAAAATAGAAATAAAAATTTAAAAATTGAATTCTAAATTCTAATATTCAGCCACACGGTTAAACCAGAAACCAACTTCTGCATACTTGGAAATAGAACAGATTGACAGTGAAAAAAAACATATAAAACAAACAATATATATTTTAATTTATAAACTGGCATAAAAACGTCAAAACGTTAACCCAAATGTCAAACTAAAGTCTGGAAAAAACATAAATCTTCCGGAAAAAAAACCCCATTTTTAATCATAACATCGAAAATTGTTTTCATAACGTTAATCTCCTAGACTACTGAACCGATATCCGTAATACTTTCGCTGTTTTCTAGAGCAATTTATCATTACGGCGAGTTATTAGGGAGCAAGGCTACGCAATGAATTAATGACAAGGTCATGCCGCCGTGTACAATAGTAATATTAATGACGCTTATGAGTCAGAGGTAAGCCCTCTGGCTGAGAATTTCGAATTGGAAACGTCACTTTGAAGTGTCATTTTTATTTTTTACTTAATATTTTTCAGCCATTGTCAGGGCCAGTTATTTTGAAAATGGAACTGTTCGTTCGCGTTACAATATTTTTCGGAGATTGTCAGAGTCAGTTATTTTGAAAACGGAACTGTTCGTTTGCGATTAAATATTTTTTTATAATTTAATATTCTTCGGCCATTGTCAGTGTCAGTTATTTTGAAAATGGAACTGTTCATCGCGTTTCAATATTTTTTTAAATTTAATATTTCTCCGCCATTGTCAGGGTCAGTTATTTTGAAAATGGAACTGTTCGTTCGCGTTTAAGAAAGAGTCGGTCAGGCAGAATACAATTCCCTTAGACCTCTGGGTAAGGAGGCCCTAATTGTACCCGGAAAATGGCAATAGGCTTGCTACCTGGGGCTTAATGCCATAGGTTTATAGACTCCTACTTACTTTTGCTTGTATAACAAGATGTATGAATGTGGACAAAGGATATGTAAGGATCGTAGCATGTGGCATTCTATAGTTTCTGCCTACCGCCATGGGAAAAGGCGTGAGTTTATCTATGTATGTACAGACTCCTGTAATAAGAGAATACCTCTGCTTACCCCTTTGGAGATTACAAGCATGAGTATAAATGTATGTATCAGTGGCGTGCATTAGTTTTCGGACTAGGTAGGCAGGCACTAGCGATGTCGCCTTTCAAATGTACGCTTAAACCCATTTCAATACGATTCTGACCAAAAGTAATCATAGCCATACACGCTTATTTTATTTACAGTAATAGTTAAAGATGGAGTAGTTAATTAAATCTTATGAGGTAGGCATTACTTAATTGCTTATATGCAAAGCACACCGGTATGTATGTAAAAATAAAAAGTTAAGCTCGCACAGCTGATTTTAGATATAAACTTTGAACTATTGTTAGCCAGAGTACCAGTGTGTGATTTAATCTATACTAATATTATCAAGCTGAAGAGTTTGTTTGTTTGAACGCGCTAATCTCAGGAACTACTGGTTGGAATTGAAAAAATATTTTTATGTTGTATAGTCCATTTATAGAGGAAGGTTATAGACTATATAACATCACGTTACGACCAATAGGAGCGGAGCATAAATGAAAAATGTTGCAAAAGCGGGGAAAATGTCCACCCGTGCGAAGCCGGGACGGGCCGCTAGTCCATAATATATTTCACTAACTGTATCTCTATAATCCGTTACTGACTGTACCCATGATATCATGTATAGTTCTAAAGGTCAGAAGTACATTGTTAGGTCGCTAGCCCATAGACAAGGTAGACGAGCATGGCGTCATCGTTTCATTATGTCGGTAATCTAGCAATCTATTTGATAGGATATGAGTCGTTTTATTCAAGTTTTTGGGTAACGGGCAGACAATATTAACTTAGCCTATTGCTGTCCCACTGCTGGGCATGCGCCTCTTCTCAATATGAAAAGTGTTTAGGCCTTAGTCCACCACGCTGGCCTGGTGCGGGTTGGCGGACTACACACACCATTGAGAACTTTATGGAGCACTCTCAGGTGTGCAGGTTTCCTCACGATGTTTTCCTTCACTATACTGGTAATAATCAAATTCGGATCCGCACATGAATTTAAAAAGTCTAAGCTGGGATCGAACTCAAACTCTCCTGCATGGAAGGCAATCGTACAACCGCTAGGCTATCACTGGTTTTATCCAACCTGCATCAGGCTGGTGGACTTCTTATTCTGAGAAGAGGGCTGTGCCCAGCAGTGGGACAGTGTAATGGGCTAATTATGTTTATACTATAGGTATTTTGATATATTTAATTGACTTTTTCAAGTTGAGCTTACATAAATAATATCTAATAACAAACGTAAAAAAATATAACATAAACTGCCTCGTTGGTCTAGTGGTGGCAAGCGCAACTGCTGATCGTGAGGTCCTAGGTTCGATCCCCAGGTCGGCAAAGTATTATTGGGTTCTTCCGTATGGAATTTCTCAGTAGCAGCCCGTAGTTTGGATTTGTGCCCGGTTGATGGCGAAAGACTCGCCGTCTACTAAATGGGACTTAAAGCGGCGAAATGAGGGTGTTACTATACACCTCTGCCCAACCGTTTGAGGAATACAGGCGTGATGTTATGTATTGAAACAGTATTGAATAAGCCACAGTGAGTCGTCAGTTTTCAGTGCGTCAGCGGTCGCTTCAGGTTGATAACCTCAATTTCGTTAGTCGCTGAACATAATATTTTAGTTTAGACCAGCTTATGTCACTAAAAATAACATAACATCACGCCTGTATTCTCCGAAGGGTTGGGCAGAGGTGTATAGTCACACCTTCATTTCGCCGTAATTCCCATGTAATAGGGCGCGAGTCTTTTGCCATCAACCTGGCACAAATCCAAAAACTGAGCTGCTACTAAGGAATTTTATACGGAAAAACCCAATAACACTTTGCCCGACCTGGAGATCGAACCGAGGTCCTCACGATCAGCAGTCGCGCTTGCCACCACTTGGCCAAATGATTTTTATTTCTGTAAATAAATGTTACAGACACTTTTACAAGTCAATGTAATGTTTTGTTTAAGACTAGATGGCGCCGGCATTTTCTGTCTAACTAGATCTGAGAAGAAAAGCTGAAACAAACTCAGAGATCAAGGTCTCTGAGTTAATTATATTCTTTTGATAAATGTTACTTATTGGGTTATAATTTTAATAACCTTCAGAGGTTTGAAACCAAGGTAAAATAAAAAATGATTTAATGGAATTTTCAATAGTTTACAACAATAAATTAAATAAACAAACAAACAAACAGACACTAACTTTCTTATAATATACAGGGTGTAAACGAAATCATGTAGTTCCTTCAAACCTCGTGATGTACTGCTGACATAGATTAACCCTGCACGGGATACTTTTGGATTCATTAAACAAAAAAATTACAAGAAGTAAAAATGTGTTCTTAACGTGAGGGATTTTAGCGGACCGAGTTAAATGACCGCGCGGCGAACGATACCACACAATTCGCTCGGGGCGCTAAAATGCTTCACGTTAGAACACATGTTTACTTCTTGTAATATTTTTTTTGATTGAATCCAAAAGTATCCCGTGCAGAGTTAATCTATGTCAGCAGTAAATCACGAGGTTTGGAGGAACTACATGATTGCATTTACACCCTGTATAATCTGTCTAGCAGACCTTAAGCTCCGCTCGCGAAAAAATCTTAATTTCGCAGGATGTAAAGTCTAGGATACATTCAATCATCCAAATCCTCGGTAAAGACATCCAAACATCCATTTATAATATCAAACATCCTAACATCCAATAATAATATCAAACATCCAAATATCCATTTACATTATCAGTATCAGTAAAGATACTAGTTGCTATCCCATCGTCTTTTTAACCCCATAAAAGTTCCATCACGTGTTTTTTTTTTATATAACCTATGTCAACATTACGAAGTTGAAACTGAGAGCTCTATTAACACTGGCCGGTCGTTTCGCACATTCAACCTGACCGAGGTACATTGACCTTCGAGCGAGTTGATAACCGAATTTGTTAGTTACGGAAGTTCATGGTTATTTTAGACTACGGTTTTTCACCGGGTGCCGACTGGATGGGCAGTCCACTTGCAGTTATGATAACATAACATCACGCTTGTATTCCCCGAAGGGTTAAGCAGAGGTGTACAGTAACACCCTCATTTCGCCGTCTCATGTAATAGGGGCGAGGCTACTGTCATCAACCGGGCACAAATCCAACCTCCAGGTTGCTACTGAGGAATTCCACACGGAAAAACCCAGTTACACTGCCCGACCTGGGTATCGAACTCAGGACCTCACGATCAGCGGTCGCGCTTGCCACCATTAAACCAACGCGGCTGTCCACTAAAATGGGACATTATTAGCGTCTCTGAATTCACTAATTCAGTGTTCGCTACACCGTCCCTTGCACCAAATATTTGGAATCAAATAACCCCTTATCAAAATGATAGTCAAAAAAATCGAAAAGGTTACTATAGTACATATAGATAAGGGATTTCACATTTTGGCATAACATGGTGTAACTCCCTATGCCAAATATTAAGTCATTGACCTACGAGGTACTGTCGGTAATCACCACACAGCATGCTAACTCAGTACTTTTCCTATCCGGCTCAATGTTCAAACCATTAATCACCGGCTTGGCATGCTAATTGGTGATAGCAGCATGTTGTTATTAACAGACCGGTAGACGTTGCTGCCTATCCCCTTTACGTAGACTTTTAAGACAAAATTAATAAAAACATAACATAATCAGCCCATTACTGTCCCACTGCGGGGCACGGGCCTCTTCTAACAATGAGAAGGGTTTAGGCCTTAGTCCACCACGCGGAACTGGTAGCCTTGGCAGACTAGACACACCGTCGAGAACTTTATGGAGCCCTCTCAGGTGTGCAGGTTTCCTCACGATGTTTTTCCTTCACCGTTAACGCAAGTGATAATCAGATTCTGATCCGCATATGAATTCGAAACGGCAGAGGTGTGGGCCGGGGTCGATCTCGGTCCGTCCTGCATGGAAGGCAAGCGTTCAACCGTTAGGCTATCACTCAAAAATAATTTATACTTAACTGACAAAATTAATACATCTTTTTTAACATATCACACATAAAAGTACAACTATTGTAATCTATTATTCAAAGACAGAACTACCAACGTAACAAAAAGAACTTGGCTCTATACTCTATGCTCCATTATTCCGTTCAACATCCATTTTTAGTAAAATCGTATGAACCAATGACCCGTAGGTTAACGTTCGGTGTCAACGCACGACCTTCGTTACGAGCCTGGCCTTGGTGCGGGTTCGACTCCCGGTGACGTCATGGCTCGTGAGGGGTGACGGTTCGGCGATTGAACCCGGATCGGTAGAATTTTACAGTTCAGTGTTTTATAGTTAGTAGCTGGGTGGCAGGTTAAGAATTCCAACATTTTCTAAATACCAGTTCATAAACTTCCAGTTTTGGGCATGAGTCACCCCATATTTGAACTTGGTGGCAATCGGTAAGGAAGTCGATCACCAAGTTGAGTAAAAGTGGTAATTTTGGCAATATTGCCTAGGATTGTGACATCTATTGCTGCGATCTATGTAGTGGTGGTTATATAAATAATAACGAAGGTAGCAAGTCAAATAAGGGTTATTAGAGACTGAAAATCCACTAGGCCTTTTAGACAGAGTTGAAACATTACAGAACCAATATTAAAACAGATATTTGGAAATTGTTATTATTATGACGGCAAGTCGCAAAGAATTTGACAGTTTTGTAATTTTGCACCTCAGTCCAGTGGTGCCGATTTTAAACTTCAAATCAGCCCGCACTAGTTAGTATGTCGTTAATATAGCTACCTATCTTCCTGTAGCAATCCCCTAGTCACCTATTAATAGACTCAGAAAGAGTGGAAATTACCTATAATTGACATCTGATCACGTTTCTTATAAAAGAGGCGTATTAATCTTTATTAGCCACCCCTTTTCCACACGTGGGTGTCATAAAAGGTGACTAAGTGATAACGTCAAGAGGATGGGCAGGGCCGTCCTCCTGTCTGCTAATAACAACAAACTGCGATCACCAATTAGCATGCCAAGCGTGGTGATTATGGTGATTTCCCCTTTGACCATACTTCCTAGTGGTGATTGGGAGGCCCATGTTCACCAGTGCACGTTTACGGGCCGATATGATGCTTTTCATTTACGAAAGTATTCGCCATAGTCTAAACTATAGGTAGGTATAGGTCAGTACCTAGTCGGCCAGAAAACTTGAGGTCGTTGACTGGCCGATGACCGCCGAGCACGCCCGAAATTTGCCGAATCTATGTCAATTTTAAATAGTTATAATAAGATTATATTTTGTTTGTTTAAAAATAAATGTGTGTGTGGTACGCCATTTTTGTTTTGGTTGAGATTAGCAGACTTCCTAGTTAGTAGGTAATCGTAATGTTTAAATTATTTGACTACGCAATAATGTTGGTAGGTATTAGTGATCTTTGGCTTTTGGTAAAGTTGTTTTAAAATTGTCTTAAATTCATCCAAGGCGGTGATTATCACAATTATCACCATTTGATTCCCAGCACATCACCACATAACGACCAAATTTTTCAACTAATTTTTCCTGTTACTAAAAAACCTTTTGTCTGACCGTGGGTTTGCCACACCCCTCTGTAACATTTTTATAATAATAAATCGAGTAATAAGGTATAATTAAAAGATAAAAAAATATTTTTCATTTGTCTGGCCTTGGAATCAAATTTCAATAATACCATAAAGGCAAGACCAATACCATCACATCACAAAATAATCTTATACATAACCTGAAACTCTGCCCAACCTGAAAAAAGGCGGTACGACCATCCATCATGAGTTCAATATAACCCACACGTCATGTTTTTGTTAGAGGCCTTCCACCCTCAGAGGGAATGCCCTCCGAGGGGTAACGACCTCGGCTAGGCCTTAATGGACCCCTATAAAGTTAATACAGCCACCTAATGTGTGGCGGGGTGTCGTTAAAAGGGTAAACTAACCGAGAAGCTGATTTTTCTGACACCTACAGAATAAAACGTTAGTGTAGTTGGTAATTAATGCTATAAATATCTAAATAGGAACAAGAAGGAAAAACAGCATTTTAATTAACGCCCAATATAACACAACAAAAAAGATTTAAAAAAAAGTTGATTAAGCAAACATGACCCTGGTTTAAGTCTAAATAAATAATTAATTTATAAAAAAAAAAACTAGATTTTTTTTTTTTTTGCCTAAATACTTTTTGTAATATCCTCGCTTTTCTGAAACGCATTTCAATGCAAAAATTCTGAGTCGTCAGAATTCGGAAATATCTTAAATTAAAATAGGCCTTCCCAAAGGCGGTTTCAACATAATACGATGCAAGTTGGGCTAGAAATGTTGGCATAATCACCACTTGGTATACCGTCTCGTGTCCTGCTATCATAGACATAAAAGGCAGACAAGGGTATGGTAACCAGCGGCGTTGTTACTAGCATCCACCTTTGGAATGTGTAAATCGCCAGTCCGCATCCCATGGTTTTGTCATGTCTCGAAGGTACTTCATTGTAAAATTAATGTGGGAGGACCATGTAGGTACAACAGTGTAAGTCTATGTTATTTTATTGCAAATCGATCGATCAAATAAAAGTTAGTTTCTCATCGATCACAGTTTTATTTATTCTAATGATCTCATAGAAAATAACTTTGGAAGATGACTCAGTTTTTTTTTTGCAATTTCTTAGTACTTATTGGACATAATGGACAGCCAAAATTAGGTGCTAGTAAAAAACATGAAGTCTTAGCTGTAAATAGCCAATGCGATCATCCTATCATTCTTGGTTCATTATCATATCATCCTAACCATATCGATTGCTAAAATTTCATGAAATAGCAGGAGTATTCTCGTCCGAATATCATAATCACCAATCCGCATTCCAAGCTTGAAGTTAAGACCTGTTACGGAAAACACAATTTTTCTGTTAGGTTGTTTAAATGACACATTTTTAAATTTGGAATTCGTGATGTCATTAGTTGAAGGACAAGTTGCGCGCCAAAATATTGTCTGAGGTGAACACCTCATAATAGGGTTGCTAGATGAGAGTTATTATTTGGAAAATACTACAATTTTATTTTGATTTTTTTTCTGTTTTATTCTGGGATATAGTATACAGTCTTTATTTTTGCAAGCCATAGGTACATTTATGATACGTTTCTTTTAGAAAAGGATGGCAGTATATTTTCTTCCTGGTTAGATAGTCGTGCGAAATATTTTTCGCAGTATCCCGGAAAACGCCAGACATCTCTCAATCAATCTTCAAAGATAATCTTTCATAACAATTGCCAACCTTACCCTAGCGTAAAAAAGGCTTTTAAACAAGGTACATACAATTAGTCACCTGTCCGTTGACGCCCCATGCCATGAATGTGCGCAAGAGTTTACCGACGTATGAGTTCATGACTACAACAAAAATTACATGTGCGGGTGAGATGTTCACGTAAACACAGTGAAGATTTCCATGTGTGGATTCGATGAGTATGAAAATATGGTTGTGTTTTGTTTGTGTGCGTGAATGCGTGCTTGTGTGCGTGAGGCGCGTTCGGTTCAGCGACCCGCGTGCGCAGTGGGGCAGCCGTTGACCCACCACGTGGGCAGGGAAGGAACCGGCCCGTCTTATCGCCTTGCGCTGACTTCCCGGTCGCATTTTTGTCGAATTTTTCGTTTTTTTTTTCGAGTATCTTGCCTACGTGGTGGGTGTGTTGCTAAGGAGATATCTTTACGCTCTTGTCTCGATCAGATTAAGCAGGATAAATTGACTAAACCGTTTTAAGTCTTCGTTAAAAAAATCGCATATTGCCTTTGCTGTCAACTATAAATTTCGCAAAAAAAAATCATTAAAAAATATGCGTAAACATTCGCAATTCAAAAAAATTTAAAATTAATTCTGAACCTCTTTTGACATTTATTGCAATTTAGTTTGTATGCATGGCCAGTATTTTTATACTCGACAGTTACTGGTTTAACTCAGAGTAACTGCCGCCTGGCCTCCGCAATCCTTAGTGAAACCTGATTTTCACAGTACAACGTTTTGCAGTATACAGATGGCTGCTCCTGCGCATCCGTATATCCTGATATACCTCTTAGGACTTATGTTGTTTTTTAATCGTTGCCTCCTTCTATGCGTGCTCCTGTATCGTGGGTGCGTTTACAGACACAAATCTTCGCATGCACATACATCCAGACCCGGAACAATGAAATGATCTGTAGGTAAAGTTGGTAGCGAGGCTGATTGATCAGGGTGCGCCAGACATATTTGAATATCGTCAGTTTAAGACGCTTATTTCCTCATATTGTGATTTTAGCCTAATTTTTTTCTTATGGCATGAGAAAATTCGTAGAATGGTATCGTAAATGATTGATCCTGTTAGCACCATTAGTAGGCAGTCAAAGGAAGATTATTTGGCATTCTGATTTGCATAAAAATGCGTTAAAATCAGTCACGTTCAGAAAGTGTTTGTATACAGCCTTTTACTGACCACATTCCATAATGGATGTGACCAGTGAAAAAAATAACTAACGCACAATTATTCTCAAAAATTAAAAATATTTACGCCCATTTTCTATAGACTTTGTAGGGGAGGAATTAGAAATTATAATATTATAGAGATGGTCAGCAGTCTTGTGAAATAAAACACACAATATCTGGCTATCCTAAAAATGTTAGAAGACGCGCCATTTTATTTTACGATCTGTACTGAAATGAAACTCTGGGGTGAGGAAGTCGTCACTACATAAACCTAGTTTTTCAAGCTATGTGTTTTCAGCCTCTTTTATTGAGTGCGTGATTCAAAATCTCTTTATTTTTTTTCTTGTGATAGCGGTATATCAGCCTACTCCGCAAAAACAGCTGCGTACAAAATATTATTTAAAAAAGTAATTCCATGTTCAAAAGTTGCCATATCTGATGACTCTAAATCGTTAAAAAAACAGTTCTTTTTTCAAAAAGTTACGTGTAAAAGGCCGCCGTGTTTGATGATTCTACAATGTAAATAAACCTTATAAAAAAAATTAAAAACAAAATGAAGTCGTTCTTTTTTCAAAAAGTTATGTATAAAAGGCCGCCATTTTTGATGATTCTATAATGAATTATCACATGATGTTCGTAATACGTATATAACCGGGTTATATTTGTTTGTATTTCAATGTTAGGTTAAGCTTACAGCGAAAATTAACATTTTTCTTTTATTAGATACTTGTATTTGATGTCTGCGGCCTAAATTTGAAAGTTGTTGTTGTAGACATTTTTTGACAATCTTGATGACGTGTCAAGTACTTACATATAAAGGATAAAGAGATTTTAAAGATTTGATTTTGTCATTATTAGATTAGAGTCTGTTGAACCTGAATAAAATGTGTGTTATGCATGCCTCGCATGAGTTTGAAAAAAATGAATTACTTATGACTAAATCGGTATATCAATGGATTCTTTGAGTGATCAAGGAAGGTCATTACCCTTATCACTTAAAAACTAACTGTTACCAAGCAAATAAATATAAATAAACCCATAATCAGTAAAGAACTCCGTAAATCCTATAAAATAACCGTTAAAAACTAACTTCCAAATTCAAACGCTCAAAATTCAAAATTCAAACCTCAACATTCGAAAGGAATGGTCGAACAAAAATTCAAATTGTGACCAATAGATTTGGCGAATGCATTGCGATTCACGAACGCTAGACAAGGCATTGAACTCGCGATTTCGGGGTTCGTTGCCCGTAGAGCGACGAACCGCAAAACGTAGCGATAACGCGTACCAATATCGATTGGCGATTTGTTAGATAGATTGATGTTCCTTCGCCTGTAGTAGGAGGATGTCCGTTTTCCGCGTTTTTTTAATTTAGGTTGGTAACAGTTGGGCCATATGTTGGTGTAATTGATACATAGTCCTCTCAGATAATCTCTCTACATAAAATTAGTTACTCAGATTTAAAAATATAATTAAATCTACGAGAATTTTTATCAAAACTGATTTCAGGTAGCGCTTAGCATTAAATGATAGCTCGATTAAACGCATGATTTAACAATACAGATAGTCTTTCCGTGACAGCTAGATCACGTGATTGTACCTATCTACGTCATAGCTACTAATGAACCAATAAGCTTCAGCTTCTGTTTTTAAACTTTGTTGTTATTGGTGGGAAAATATGACAAATGGTGACGTAATACTGGACATCATTGGAAGATAATAGCTTGTATTATTATACCATGCACCCGCCGGTATTTTCTAAACTAAGTTTTGAAGCAATAACTAGAATTATGCTACTAGGTTAGAGTTACCTTACTATTTGTTGGTTTAAATGGCTAACTACTTAATATTCGTTATCAAATATCGTAGTTTTGCTAAAAAGAAACAGTTTTACAACATTTATACTAGTGCGACCATTTAAATCTATACTAATATTATAAAGCTGAAGAGTTTGTTTGTTTGAACGCGCTAATCTCAGGAACTACTGGTTGGAATTAAAAAAATATGTTTGTGTTGGATAGTCCATTTATCGAGGAAGGTTATAGGCTATATAACATCACGCTACGACCAATAGGAGCGGTGCATAAATGAAAAATGTTGCAAAAAAGGGAAAAATGTCCACCCGTGCAAAGCCGGGAGGGGTCGCTAGGCAGCTTATAATACTTCACAACCCACTGGCTTACCATACCTATTTCTACCGCAAGCAGCACTGCTGTGTTCTAGTTTGAAGAGTATAAGTGTCCGTGAAATTAGAAGTACATGAGACTTTACAACTTTGTCTCTCAAGGCATCAGCAATCCTCTTGGTGTTGTAGGAGTATGGGCGGCGATTACCACTTTCCATCAAGTGGGCTATCAGCTTGTACGCTGAACAATTAGTTTTTTTTAAATAGCTCGCATTTTTGGTCTCCACAATAAACAGTCATGAAGTTCCTCCCAAAATTTGACGACACGTCTGGTACGGTGACTGAGCGATTGGTTTCTGCGCAACGGGTCGCGGGTTCGATTCCCGCACGGAACAAATATTTGTATGGCCTACAGATAGTTGTTCCGGGTCTGGGTGTTTGTGCATGTGAAAATTTGTGTCTGTAAACGCGCCTACGATACGGGAGTAATCCTAGTGTTGGGCAAGGCATTTTTATAAAAAAACACACCACAGATGGCGAATAAACAGGTGATCGCTGTCTTGTTATTAGCACACATGACGCTGCACCCTCTAAACATCCTCTTGTCGCCTATTCCAACCCCCAACAAACGAGAGGCCATTATTCTTTGCCCAAAATAGCCTAAAACCGCGGCCTATTCAAATCCGAATTGTCAGGATACACCCCACCCCCTACCAGCCTAATAACATCCGGGGGTCAATGTAACAGCTAGGGGTCAACAAATCCGTACGGTTCATAGGTCATCGTACGTACACCAATGACACAGAATTTGAAATTCTTATGTATGAATTTCAGTGTGGAGTCTTGGGTGCGAGTTCTAGGTTATGCAAAAATGTTACGGACTTTTCTGCGGAAATAACATCACGCCTTGTATTCCCCCAAGGGTTCGGCAGAGGTGTATAGTAACACCCTCATTTCGCCAGTTATGTTTAAGTCCCATGTAATAAGGGGTGAGTCTATTGCCATTGCGGGCACAAATCTCTCTGGCCTGCTATTGAGAAATTCGTAATGGAAATACCCAATAACACTTTGCCCGACATGGGAATCGAACCCAGTACCCTATGCTCGGCAGTCGCGCTTGTTACCACTAGACCGACAAGGCAGTCGGTAGAAATATTTACGTACTAGCGGCCCGTCCCGGCTTCGCACGAGTGGACATTTTTTCCATTTTTGCAACATTTTTCATTTATGCTCCGCTCCTATTGGACGTAGCGTGATGTTATATAGCCTATAGCCTATAACCTTCCTCGATAAATGGACTATCCAACACAAAAATATTTTTTCAATTCCAAGCAGTAGTTCCTGAGATTAGCGCGTTCAAACAAACAAACTCTTCAGCTTTATAATATTAGTATAGATGAAGCAAATACTCCATAGCTTTGCATTATACTACCTCCTAAGTGTTAGCAGCTATCACATGAAAAGCTTACGAGGCTTGTATGTCAAATTTTACAATCAAAAATACTACCATTGGTAAGCAAAACGATTCGTTTTTGGCCATAGGAACCGGCCTAAAGTATACTTGTCTGTTATCACATTGCGAAACACTTTAAAATAAAAACATTTTGTTTTGTAGTAGAATCTATACGGTCCGCCTGACTAGCTACAACCCTTACAGTAAAGTCCAAGCGGTTTACTGTGTCCCGTCGTGTATATGTGAGAGCCAGAGGGGTATAGGGGTATAGGGGAATTTCTCTATAACGTGGTACAAAAATACCCCTAAAGCCGAAAAGGTCCCTTGTAAAAAGTCTATTGGCAATATTTGAAAACCGTAGTATGGCCCAAAAAAAAAGAAATGAAAACGCAACTCTGAAAACATAAAACTAAAGAGTAGACTACCCAGAAAGGTATTTACATTCTTACCTAATTTCCTCTGAGAGGTAAATGATAACAACCATAAAAGACTATTTGATTATTTAAATTTTTCATGGGGAATTATGTAACACGTTGTAGGTATATCATTGTTACTTCGTGTGCTCCATGTTAGACCCTGTCTGCGCTTACCATCAGGTGAGACTAGGGTCAAAAGCGACAAGTCTAAGAGTAAAAAAACGCTTCCTGGAAAGTCCAGATAGTTCATTGAACGGACGTAATCTGGTCCAGAATTTGTAATTCTTATTATCTACAATTCGGCCATGGATAATTTGAAATTCCTTCCGTCTTGTACAGCGCAATTTACAGTTTCAGATTTGAATTGTTGACTATAGCGGGGAATTCACTAAACGCAGTTTGTACGGGGGCATTGAGGTGAACATTCACGTACGGACATTTGCCCGCGCAGACAAAATGAGATCGCGCGGACTAGCAACGGGCAAGCCTGCCAGACTGACTGCGACGGTCCTTCACTAGCAAACATTGCACAGACCTATAGTAGCGAGGTCCGGCGGGCATGTCCGAGAAGTAAATTCCCCGCTTATGATTAGTTGATGCGGTCTTTGTCGTATCAACAGGAAACAGATGACTTCGTAGTCAAGCAATGGAATCAGATGTTGCTTTGAGGAAATCCATGACAGAAAAATACAAATACTGCCTCGGTGGTTTAGTGGTGGCAAGCGCGACTGCTGATCGTGAGGTCTTGGTTTCGATCCCAGGTCGGGCAGTGTTATTGGGTGTTTCCGTGTGGAATTCCTCAGTAGCATTTGTGTTTGGATTTGTGCACGGTTGATGGCAATAGACTCGCCCCCTACATGGGACTTAAACATAATGGCGAAATGAGGGTGTTTTTAATCTCTGCCCAACCCTTCGGGGAATACTGGCGTGATGTTATGTTATGTATGTGTATATTCAACTTCGTTTTCCACTGAATCTACCCGTGCGGCTCTGCACATCCATCAAGCTAAGATAGTATGAAAAATACATTAAAATAATCCCCAGACACAATATAACAAATTACTACTACATATATACATATATAATGTTAAAGTAATAATTTATTATAAAAATTACATTATTAACTGGAAGATATGATGTCATTGCACCACGTACGACTTATAACGATGTTTGAGTATATAATATACCAGCGGCCCGTCCTGTCTTCGCACGGGTGGACATTTTTTCCGTTGTTGCAACATTTTTCATTTATGCTCCACTCCTATTGGTCGTAGCGTGATGTTATGTAGCCTATAACCTACCTCGATAAATGGACTATCCAACACAAAAATAATTTTTCAATTCCAATCAGTAGTTCCTGAGATTAGCGCGTTCAAACAAACAAACTCTTCAGCTTTATAATATTAGTATAGATTTGATTGCCATTAAACTTCTTCATGCTTTTTCCTTATGCGAAATAATTCTTCAAAAATTAAAAACGAGGTTTTTTTTGCGGGTGGTTCTGTCCCGATGAGTTGATAACATGATACGTCTCACGTAGGCCCCATCCTGATTGGTATAACCTACCGTTACTCCTTCAAGTCGGATCGTTTAGAACCGTCCTCTGAGTGACCTTTAGAAATTTTGTTTTTGCGAGATGGCTGTGAAACGGGAACGGCCTCTTACTCCAAAAAAACAAAGGTGTTCGTGTAATTTTAGACCTATTAGGGGTCGCCCTTAGTGCTGTTGTTGCTAGCTAGTCATGATGTTAGTAGTAGTAGTTAGCTTAGGTTAAGTATTTTACTCTCATCCCCATTGGTTGGAGACGCTTCAGGTCTCGCCAATAACTGCTCGGTTACGTAAAAACGGTCCGCAAGATAACCTACAAGCAGTCGAACAGAAAAATAAATTTTAGACGACAACTAGTATTTATTATACAGCCTATTATGTGCACGTAACGTTCTAATTACAAATCAAATTGTTGAATCAAAAACATTGATCCTTTACGAAGTTAATAAATGCGTTTTAAAAATAGAAGTTAGTAATTTGTCTATGCTTATATAAACCGTTGGCTGTGTTTATGCTAAGACTATGATTTCAAATCATATAATCTGTATGTATCTGTCGAATAAATTAACACATACATGTGATTTACACTTTCTTGATTAAATACGATGGGAAGTAGTATGAAAGATATTGCTTACATTACATCATTTTGAGTTACATAAATAAAACATAACATAATTAGTCAGTTACTGTAACACTGCAGTGCACGGGCCTCTTCTCAAAATGAGAAAGGTTTAGACCTTAGTCCACCACGCTGACCTGGTGCGGGTTGGCAGACTACACACACCATCGAGAACTTTATGGAGCCCTCTCAGGTGTGCAGGTTTCCTCACGATGTTTTCCCTTCACCGTTAACGCAAGTGATAATCAAATTCTGATCCGCACATGAATTCGAAAAGTCAGAGTTACGGGATCGAACTCAGATGCTCCTGCATGGAAGGCAAGCGTTCAACCGCAAGACTATCACTGCTAATTAGCTATATAATAGCTTGTAAATCAAATTAAGGTAGGCAGACGCGAAGATTCATTCACATGCCAACGAGGATGACAGGGATAACTACATTTATTTTTTTATATCGTATTTTATGTCTCAGTAGAATCTTTATTTTTGTATAAGTTGACTTGTACGCATTTGACCCTAGTCTCACGTGATGGTAAGAGCAGACAGGGTCTAAGATGGAGCACACGAATCCAAGAATATATAGAGGGACTCCTCTATACCTGCGCTAATCTCAGGAACTACTGGTTGGAATTGAAAAAATATTTTTGTGTTGGATAGTCCATTTATCGAGGAAGGTTATTGGTTATATAACTTCACGCTACGACCAATAGGAGCAGGGCATAAATGAAAAATGTTGCAAAAACGGGAAAAATTTCCACCCGTGCGAAGCCGGGACGGGCCTCTAGTTTGGATATAAGACTGGGTATTTTTTTCCAATTCCTCCAAACGATTGGAACTATATTTAAAGTCCAAAGACGTCAAAAACGAATGAGGTTACGAGTTACAACAGTTTAGTAGGTCATTGGTATTGACATATTTTTGACCCAATTTACCGGCGGCAATGCAACCCAATTCCCTAGAATTGGTTTAACAATATGCGTAAGTAGAAAATCAGTTGATAAACCCATTACAGTTTTTATTGAACTATTTAATTAATATGAGAGCTTGAGAATATTTATTTTAATTTAAATAAACTTTGTTTGATATATAAATATTCATTTGTAACGAGTCTTCGAAATATGAATTTTAATTTACATTCATTCTTAAAGAACTTTTATTCTTGTTATTTTTTTAAAATATTAATTTTAGTTTGGACTGAATGTTTAAATATTAATTTTAGTTTAAGTAAAATATTTATTTAAAACTCGGAAAAATCATAATAATAAAATCAGATTGTCTCCTTTGTGGACTAGTCGCGTAGCAAGCAAAGCTACTGATTTTGAGGCGCTACGTTCGATTAGGTTGCGCAAATAGTACCAAATTGAATTCTTCTGTTGGAAAAATTCACATCCCGGAATTGGAAAATTGCCCAACGAAAAGCGGTAGGCTCGGTTCCCATTTCATGGGGCTTGAAGATACCACAGTCAGATCAATACGAATAGAATCTAACTCTACTATTTGAAGGTCTTATATCAGATCAATACGAATAGAATGTAACTCTACTATTTGAAAGTCTTATAAGTAATTTTTTTTTTGATTTTTTATTTTATTTCGACTTTGCTTTTATACTTGAAAAGCACGCCAATCGACCAGAGGTGGAAATAAAAATAACGTTTAAATAAAATAACGTTTGGCTTCAATATGGTTGATTAAACTTTGATGGAACCATACAACGGTCAGCACTTGATCGGTACATCCCGTTTTCTGCTTTGTATTCCCAAATCACTTTAGAATCTTCCATTTTTTTATCATTATATTACTTTCAATAGTCTTTCACACAATAGATAACCACGCATAGTACGCATTTGTCCCAGCAGTGGGCTCTTAACAGAACAACGACACAACACGTGGTCCGAAATCAATAGGTCGTTAGCCTGCGAGAAAGAGAGAGACAGCGACACATGACGTCACATCACCCATCTCTTTCCCTCACAAGGTCGGCGGCTTCCCTCTAGGGTTATTTACTTTTCATTTTTTTCTTAATATTTGGGGATTACTGTGTTTTCCTTCATGCTCTATGACTTTATTCCGTACTCTATGGGTTTTTAATAGGGCGTTCGTATCTCGGGAACCACTGGATCGATTTTGATGATGTTTGTAGCAGTAAGTAGGTGTACTTTTGAATAATGTCGCTTTGATTAATGGAGGCTAAGCAGTGAGAGTTAAATTTAATGGGTCGGTACTTTAATAGTGACTTATATGGGAGTGGTTGGTTAATCGTTATTAACTACTTTTTGTTAGTCAGTAAAAGTTTTAAGAAGAAAGTATTTGTTTTTCTTAACGTTATTTTTTTTTCTAATAACTATTACTTTTGAAATATCGGTAGAAATCATGCATTATTTAAGCAAATTTTTTTTTTGTGACGCATAAATATAATTTGCTTTGTAAGAAAACAGTGACCTCCAAGTCATATCAATGTAACAAACAGCATTAATTGACAAATAAATTCATTGACAAAAGCCATAGAATATTGAATAAAGCAATGGTACATAGAGTTTGTCCAACATAGGCCACTGTGTACAGCAGTCATTGAACTATAGCTAAAGGTCTGTCAAAAGTGACCTGACCTTTCGGATTCGCATGTTTCAACATGCTTAGTTTCCTGCATACGTATAGTGAAGGTTAATAGGCCGAAACTCTGTGTAAATATCATTAAAAAGTATTTATTTAACCACAAGAGCCGATACAAAAATAAAACAAAAAAAGTAAAAAAAATTTTTTTTTTTGCAAAAATTTTATTGCCGTGCGTAATAATTTAAAAGGAAAATAATGTAAACAAAAAACACTTTGCAGACGCGAAACGAAACAAAATTGCGTACATTTGTATTTGCGGTTGACAACACATTTTTCCTGGGTCAATGACTCGTTAACAGTAGTAATCAGGTATTGTTTTGTTTGACAGAATAACCATTTATAGGTAAAACCTGACTTGATTTAGTAGGCCTAGTTAAATTGAATTTACATTTTCAATGCAAAAAAGTAAAAAAAAAAATAACAATTATATGTGGTTTTATTGTTTACTTAGGGTTTTCCTGTTAAGACGTGAAAATTGCGAATTTTTTGCATAATAATTCGCATATATTATGCAAAAATTACAATTCGTATTTCAAATAAACGATGAACAATTATTGCCTGCCAGTATTCGAGAGTTAAACTCGCGAAAATAGTTAAAAAAAATAGCAGCGAATCCTCAGATTTGATAAAAGAACAAAATATTCGAGTCGCTTGCGAAAAAATTCGCCAGGAAAGGCGGCGACGTAATATCGCTCAGTGATTCCACATTCAAAACTAGAGTTCAACAGCATTTCACCGAAATCTACTTTGTTTGGGTCCCGGGGTCAATGAACCGCTGTGACGCCTGGAAGCTTGTGTGCGCGCGCCGCTATATCTGTACACGACACCGACGTACGCACACAATCAAACAACGCCTTGTGATCCGCTCGCACACTGATGGGCAATTTTGTCTCTTAATTACACTGTAATTACACACGTTTCCGTACATTTCTTAGGCGATTTGAGAGGTACTGTAGTGCTAATTGACACACCATAAGGAAATTCCCCTTAAAGATTAATATTGAAGGAGAATTTTTCCCATCGTAGTCCGCGCCGCGCCGGGGCGACTGAACTATCGCTATGAGCTAAGTTGATTATTCGGTCGGAATGAAAAAATATATAATTTTTTCGTGAGCCTGGCCGAAGATTCGTCAATGCGTCAGTCACGTTCGGGCCGCTCTGGCGTCAACATCTTTGGACTTGCCAGTTGCCGACGCGAAGCCGAGTTGTGAACAACCTATAGTACAAACATATAACGTACAAATTTTTTCCAGCAGTGAGGTGAACACGTATTGTTATTTTTCCACAAAACAAGTGACAGTGCCTTTAAGTGCAACAGTGACGAGATTTTATTAATTTTCTTTTTGGAAAATGGAACGTGGTGGCGTCTAACAACTTCTAAATTTAAAAATTAAATCTGGTGTTTCACGTAAATTCGGATAACGGATTTTAGATAATTGAGCAGTGCTGTTCGGTTAACTAAAATCTATTGACAGCAAAAACAAATTGGCATTTCAAATTTTCACCAAAAATATTTTAAATTCAAATAAATTCTTCTTCCTGTTTCGGTTTTCTCTTTACAGATTTTTTGTGTTTGTCAAATTTTGATAAAGAGATAATATAAAACCATTAGGATAAGGGAACAAGTGAAAAATTACAATAAAAGAAATAGTGCCTTACGTAGAATGTTTATTTAAGACGAAAGGAAGAAAACAAAACTTAACCACGGAGACAAAATGCCAAAAAATTTGTTGCTCTTCAAAAAGTTAATACCGGAATTAAACTTCGCTAAAAGAAATCTTACATCACCGCTTGGCCGGAATATATTTATCAGCTAAAACACAAAACTTGGTGCTTAAATCAACATAGTTGAAGAAACATTAAATTGGGAGTGCCATAGTTTTTCAAAGAAAAAATCTAATGGTGTAACAACACACAAAAGAAAAACAAAACAGTTGCCTTACCGACAAAGTCGATTAAAAATTTAAAAGAACAATATATTAAAATCCATTGGAACACCAAATCGTACAGTGATACTAGTGTAAGCCGCAATGCGAATTCGATTCGCGCGCACACAAATTCATTGGCCGAAAATAACCTAAAAAGGTTTTAAACTCTCAAGAAAAAAAAAAGCACGACGGAGAAAAATTCGAAGATTGAGTTTGGAATGATGAACAGCAATCAGTTTCATGATTTGTTCGGATCTCAGTGGCCTCCTGATCAGCACGGAGGGCACTCGTCCGCATCTACCATGCTGCACCAGTCCCAGGGTCTACCTCAGGGTATGCAGTTGAAGAGAGAACCTCACACGGATGTGCAACCGGGAATGCACAACCAGATGGGCATGGACATCACGTCAGGGTCTGTGGCGGACAGTACATCCCCCCCACCTGGCAGTAGTGATGGGATGTTCGGCTCATCAATATCTGGCATGTTTATGGATAAGAAAGCCGCTAATTCTATAAGAGGTACTTATTTTTTTTTTATTAATTAATCGTCGTTTGTGTGGCATGTTAAGGACGTAATACATACTTCCGCTTAAATGAGATGACTTTTATAGCCAACTCCTCAAACGTTACTCAATTTTAAGTTGCCGCTAAGTCTCATGCTGTCACTGTCACTTTAAGGCGAAGTGACAGTGACAGCACGAAATTAACGGCAACTTAAAATTAAGTAGCGTTTAAGCATTTGGCCATTAGATTCTTTACAAAAGAGATCGATTATCCAAATTCAGTGTCTTTTCTAATAGCCGAAAATTTTCGAACATTTTTGTCGTGATCGTGACGCACATTTTTTAAATTATCTTCTCAATTTTTGTGACAATATCGGCGTAAACTAACGTAACTCTGTTGTGATGTGTTGCGTACAAATGTCATTGGACCCTAATTGACAATGCGTTATGCAAATAACAGTATCAATTTAATTATGTTTGTTTGTGTTGATGACCAATTTCTTAGAGCAAAGTGCGTATTTATATCCTTAACTATCTTTTTTTAAAGGATTAACAGGAGACTCGCAACTTTTTTTAATTGTTTTTTTTTTGCGGGAAGTAAAGAAAGGCTGTCATCAAACACCTTTGCTGTCTGAATTTTTTTTTTATCAAACACTTTATAATTATGTCACAATTTTTCTAGTTATATCTTTATGATCTGTCAATGATATCTGAGATAAAATTACTACTAGTATTTAAATTAACATCGATAAGTAGATATGATAATGTTTAGTGTACAACTTGTCAATTCATAGATGAAGAAACTAGTCATACATTAGCTAAAAAGGGCGCGACCTTAAAGCAACGAAGAGTAGGTATCGGAAATATCCTTATCCGTAATTGTTGAATCTGGCAATACCACAGACAAGACAACTCCACTAGAAAAAAAACATTTGACAGATCAGATGACATTAAAACGGTATGTCAATAAGAAAAAAAAACTAAGTAGTCCAAGTAAAAGTGAATTTAGGAAAGCAGGTTACTATGGCGCTAATAGGCCTACCTATTCTGACCTATGGCTATAACTGTCACTACTTAAGCATTATTAAAAATTTCAGGTCATAACTACAAGGTCAAACTCACAGTTCCACCTACATTTTATGTCTAGAGATGTGCCATTATGGACTAAAATTTAGTTATTTTAGGTTAATTATACATTTGACTATTTTAGTCAAACTGACAGTTAAGTCTATACTTTGCATAAAATTAAAGCATATTTCAATGACGACAAATTTGTAGACTAAAACTCGTTTGCTCCAGTTTTAAGTACTCAATTTTTGCGTCATATGCCCTAAATTTTTGCCGTTATTTACAAAATCGATGCATTTATCTATTGCTCCAAATTGCATTTAAATGTTTGTGCCCTAAATTATAATTTTCCACAATTAACCTACTGGGTTTTTCTTTGTTACATTTTATTTGTGTTAATTGTTGTAAAATTCAGGTTACTACGTTTAAAAAGGCATATGACCAATACTTACGAGTATGTCATCTAAATATACAAATATTTTGTTAGTATAAAGTTCGCGTTGTCATGGCTAATGCAGTTTTTTGATAGTAGAGTTTGCAGAACTCTATTTGTACAAATATTTAAATTAAAAAATCCGTTAAACAACTTGTAATGATTAAAAGTTCTCAAACAACGAACGTTTCAGAAACAAATCAATTTGCACAATTCAAACTGTTTTACAAAAAGCAAAATTAGGCCTCTTACACACAATACGCATAAAACAAATTACAACTAACCTGCAAGCCATTAAATAAATAAAAAAACAAACAATTACTAGGCAAGTCAAAGTGCAGGTTGGTGTCATTAACCCCGGTCGAAAACCGACACGTGGATGCCATTACAGTAGTAAAACGACGTAAGTGAAGGCTGTATGCAGCGTTGTCTTTGCGTAATGTAAAGCATTTAGATTAATTGAGACTTTTATTGATCGAATGTCAACTTGTTAGTAATTTATGTTACAGGTTTTGAATTAAGAATTTTATTTTAAATTTTTATGAGTCAATTGGCTTTTAAAACAGAATTCTAATTATTTTAAATAAACTGTTGGCCACAGCAAATAGAGATGTAAAGTTATTAGATGCTTTTTTTAAACTTTGAATAATAATATTTCTTGTAAAAAAAGGAAAAAATAAATTGATGTGAAAAACTGCACTCCCACACAGCAGACAAGATAATTCCAATTCATTCTGATCTCAAAACTTTAAGTCCAATTGTCATTACTCATTTCTGTCGCAATGGCGCAATAGAACAATTTTGGGGTTGTCATCCGGCGACGAATTGGCCTCAACTGGCCGGGTTCAAGGCCATTGGCCGTTAATTTGATGATACGTTCACCTCTTACATGAATCTTGGTATCACTAGACTCATTCGTTATTTCTGGCTGTATGAAATTTTGTCATTGCTGCGTGGGGTGCCTGCAGTTGGCATAAAAAAAAATTACGTCATTTTTTAAAAATCATCTATTGGTATTCGAAACTTAAACAATAGTGATGAGAATCACTTTTATAAAATTGTCAATTTAAAAAAAAAGACTGGCTGAAAATCATTGGTCATATTTATAATCAAAGTTTAAAGGAAGAAATACATCAATAAAGTAGACATGATAGGCGCCGATCATTCAATAAAATCCCAGCTCACTTTTATTATACCTTATTGATTTTTGCACGCAGAAATTTTCCACGAGAACGGCACGAAACAGTGGGTGTGGAGCACCGAAATAATGTTCTTTTATAATACCCTAGTCTCTATTTAATTAAAAAGAATTAATGAAATGTTTTAGTAATAATAGAAAATATTTCGAAAGCTTTCGGTATTCCAATGAACATCATAACTTTAATAAACCAAGAAGAACAAATAAACTTAATGCTAAAGTGTTCATTAAAATGTACTAAAAATAAAAAAATAACACTTAAAATTCGAACTATAAAAAAATAACCAATAAAACTTCGTGCTAAAATTAAAAAAAAAACAGAAATTGTCAAAACGTTTCAAAAATAGAACGAACTCGTGATGTCGTCGACCCGTGACGTCACATGACGTATGCTGTCACTTTTATTTTAGGGCGCGTTCAAATGAGCAGTTTTGTTAACATACTTATCAAATGATTAAAATTCCCAAAGTTAATTGTTTTTGCTTGGTGGTAGAGTCGGCGCGGAATTTACTTTATTTGAGCAATTTTGGAACTTATTCTTGAACAGAAATTAGTTGGAACTATTTTATTAAATTGTTTTTAAATGAAGTGATATGATTAAAAAGTTCAATGGTTCACGATTATATTAGGGTTAACAGAACAGTCTCTTCACAGAATTACTGTAGTTTTTTTAAATAAATACGTTCTTTTTTAACCGAAAACAAAAATTGATTAAAAAAATTTAAAATATTTGCCCGGCATTATCATCATCTTCCTGCCCTGGTCTGCCTTTATAATTTACAAATATTTTTATGTTTCCAGTAACGTTATCTGCTTCCTAGTAGCTTTAAAGTTTAAGAACCGTAGCGTCTCTGTTAATAGGTCCACTTAGTTCTTATATAAACAAACTTACCACATAAGTTTCTCTTTTGTGTATATTATTATCGTTCAACACTCATATTACGAAATAGCGAGAAGCTGTTTGTAATATGAGATTAAAAATATGAAATATTTTAAACGATACAATAGGCCTCTTGTACGGTTACAACTGTTTTGGCTTGTAAAGACTTTGAATTTAGAATTTACTCAGAATACTTTTTCTTAAAAAGCCATAGACTATGAGACTTTCTCAATAGACCGCTGTGAAAACTATCTTGGGCCAGTAATGTCATAATCACTATGGTTGACTTGTGGATTGGTGATTTAAAAAGTTACCTATATTAGGGTGAGTGTATGCTGGCCATCTTTAATGTTAATTAATTGCAATAAAAAGTACAGGAGAATTGTATGGCGATATTAAAGTATGAGGAAAAGAATTTAAGAAGTTATCGTCAATACTATGTCCTGAAATAATTTGTGCACGTGCAGAAATAAAGTTTCACAATAAAATCCGCAATAATTTCATATTATTTCCATTACAAAAATGATTCATTTAGTTACTAATAATTGCTTAGTCATAATTTCTTTCAAATAACTGCAGTTCAATAACCTGTGACGTGCTGAAAATATGACTGTCATAATTATATAGTAGTTTCCGCCATCTTGAATTAGATGCGGAGTTTTTAACTTTTGAATATTTTGCTAAATAATTACATTTTCCTTAATATTAATTAACTATTAATAGAATTTGACCATTTTTGCCTACCTACTAAAGCAAAAATCTATGATTATTATTCAGAATTTATAATTTTTATGCCAATTTTAATAGATACATACTTTGTCATGAGTTCACCGCTTAATAATTTTTTCGTAGTTTTCCTAAAGGTCCGGCTACATGTAGTAACTTGCATGCGCAGACGGCTTGTGCAATTTGCGCAAACGATATTGTCGGTATTAATGGCATTGCGAGGTATACCGTTCTGCCGTCTTTTAGCATACATGGTTACTTGTCAATATAGAATGTGTGTAAATATTTGGAGGAGAGGCAGTAGCTTCCACCTGTCCCCTAAGAACAGCACTAAGATCACCAATTCGATTGCTAATAGTGGTGATTATGTTTTCCTCTTAATTAATTGCTAAACGATTTATGGTTAAAAACCACAGCCGTAGACGTCTTCGAGGCATTTTGAAACTATATAATATTTGTAGCAATAGCCAACATGAATGTAAGAAAATATTTGTAGAAGGAAGATCCAGAATTTTCTATGTCATTATAGATCGATGTTGACTGATAATCATGGTTTGCTACTTTTCCCATAGCCGAACAGGTATTTAAAATGTCAAAAACAAATAAATAATTAAAAAAATAAAATAAAACACATGAGAGTACAAAACATCATTCTTCATTTGAGCAGTTACATAAACTTCAAAAATAGAATGATCCGTCAAACGAAACATTTTGATAGACATAACAGATCAAAATAAATCAGTCACCTCAGAGTAAACAGAACAATTACACAAAGGCCTATCATTCCCAACTACTCTAAATACATCAGAGATCAAGATATATTTGTCAATTATAACGGTCTAACATCTATTATAAACTGATCTAACGACCCAAACATTTTTGTACGCACGAAAGGTCAAAGTAAAATGGTTTCGCCTAAATATAAAATGAAAAGCACGCGGTGTATCGAGGTCATTGGCCCGTGATGTCACCCGCGTCACAAAACGTAGGTAATTCGAAATACGGTAACGCGCTCGTCCGCGTTACGTATATGAATTTGCGATACGATCTCTAATGCGGTTTGCGTTTGACCGATATTCGGTCATTGCCTTGACTTGATAAAGTGATTCACTGTTGTAATATTTTTTGTAGGCCGTTCCTTGATAAAAAAGTTTGCTGAATTTAAATATCGATTTTATTGTTCGATGGTTTTTTTTATTTGTATTAATAGAAATTCAGTAGTTGACTTTAAAAAAAAATGGAGGTTACCAAAAAATGTCAACTTCTTATTCTTGATAGTATTCTATAAAATACTGAAATTCAGCAAATTCAGGGATGTCGATGTGTAGTATTTTGTAATAATAATATAAAAGATTTGTACATAAAGTTTTTTTTATCAATATTCGTTATTAATCCATCGATGGACTTTGATGTGCATCCCTCGGTCATTGACAAGCCATAGGACAATTACCTTTTGCGATAAAAGTGCACTACAATGCAAATTATTTTTATTTAAGGACAATTATATAAACCGCATAATGATCCATGCAGGATAAATATAATAACAGTTATTATTATTTTCCTGGTGAGTCCCGAGAACGTTAAAAACTGTTTTCAGTCTCGCATGTAAATAAAAAAATATTGCTAAAAGTTTTTTTTAATTGGCAGCACCCAGCAGGGAAGGCAGGGACATACTATCAAACACCCCTCATAGTTCCTTATACGGAAAGAAGACATTCTCGCCATCTTTCAAAATAAATTCGAATTTCAAACACCGATCGTAATCCAATCCTTTGCCTATAATATAATCTGTATCATATCCACAAATTCCTTTACCCATATTCGGGTTTAACCATCAAGATAAAATTCCATACAATTTGGATGAATTTTGTATGCAATATTGAGCGTCAGATATACAAGGTCGTTTCCGACCTTCGAATTATGTATGAATTTGTATGTATGTACCAAAATTGTATGAAGTTAATTACACCACCCATAGACAGGAGACTGCGACATAGAAATATAAACGTCATATCCGCTTTGTTTGTCTAGCGGCTGCGGAAATTGAGGTCATGAGTTCAATACCTACTTTGGGTAAAATGTCAATGTTTTGGTGTAAGAATATTTTTTTGTCAAAATCTGGTAAAATAATGCCCCGTTAAATGGAGATAGGCTCGTCCCTTGTCATTTTGCTTCTATGGCATTACACTCTGCCTAGCCATTAAAATTTGTTTTATTTTTCGTAAACCATTAACCAGCTTAACCTTCCCACGCGAGCGAAACCGCGGCCACATCTAGTATTGTGTTTAATTTTGTTGGTAATATTTGTGTATCGAAATGTTGAACTGCAGACGACTGTTCAAGGTCGTTCCTTGGCTTCCAATATATTATGTGTAAATCTTTATTCATACGTCATAAGCAGACGTGATATTATAGTACCAGTGCGTGATAGCTATGAATACATAGCAGTTCTAGACAGTTTACTGCTGAATATGAGTCCCTATGGACTTCTAGAACGAATGATAATGAAGATTAAGATGCTTGGCTCGCTAAATGGTGGTCGCAATAAGTTATTTCCAAACTGTGTTAAATTCGGCTTTTGTTTCTTCAATTAAAAAAGTAAAATTGACAACTATCGGCAAAGGCATTTAAAAATCCTGAATTTAGAATGCTAATATTTTTATTTTATTTGTTTTTATCACTGCCATTCTAATTTTAAATCCTCATGATTCATTCAATCATAAAGAGCATGCATTCTTGATAACCTAACAAGTTGACACTAAACAATAAAAAAAACTAAACCTTTTATTTTATGCCATTGACTAACTAATTCACAATACCAGACGGTTCATTTAAAAACTTGTGCAACGTTGGAAGAATGCGATTACAATACATTACCGAGACAATAGATAGGAGGTTCGATGACCGCTCACAGCTGATCTGAAGCCAAAAACTATATTTAATCGATTTATTATTAATTTAGGCTGTTTGGAAGATTTCCTTGGTCTGGGGATAATAGCTTCGTCAATATGTAGTGATAAAAAATATTGTTGTACACCTACAACAATATTTTTCACGTCTTAACAATGAATAAGCATCCTATACACTGTTGAAATCTTTAATTAATTAACCCACTAACTGTTTTAGCTCCATATTAAATTGTTGTATTTCATTAACTTCTTTGTTGGACCTCTTTGATGACAATATTTGATAGGAGTGAGTATTTGAATTAAAAATTGAAATGGCTATTGCTACATTTTGAAAAGCTGTGCCATCACATTTTTATACGATTTTCAATAGACTAGGAGTATATGACAGGTCTGCCAAAGCCCTTAGACGTGACAGTTATGACATGTGATGTCACAAGGTACATGTGATGGTATTCCATTCTTAATTGTTGACGCATGAAGTTGCATCATATTGGCTCAGTCGTTATGCAATTAAATGGAGTACGGTTTCGCAACATACAATGTTGTTGAACTTAGAATATTGCTGACTCTGCAAATATGTATAGTCTGTCGATTAAATGTGTTCACATGAAGGTTTTTTAAAACCTTAAAATCGTGCTCTGGTAACACTGTTGGTTGTTAAATGTAATTGGTGTGTAGGGCGATTGTTATGGTTGATAGCCCGTTGATATTTTTTTTTATTTCTTCTTTAAGAATGATGTTCGTAGTAGTGCGTTTTATTTCGATATAGTTAATAAATATATATTTCGTTATTCAGCGTGTAATAAACACACTGTTAGACGCGAAAGGGGCACATTAATGTGCCCCACAAAGATAGGACATACGACAAAGATAGGAACTAAAGTTTTATACCTAGTGATTTAAAACAACTGTCAAAACGTATCGATCGTTCTATATTATTTTGTTAGTGTGGCGAATACATGGATTTCAAAGCCTCTTTATCCCATGTAAACACATGTATTTGACAGACTATATTGTTAAATCTTTGATATAAAAAATGTGATGATTATAAAATATAATTAGATCATTGTAGAATAGATTTAACATTTTTAATTAAAGTTATAATGAAAACATAATGGAGGAGCCATACATTTTTTTGTATAGACATAATTAATTGGTCTTGTTTACGCATAATAGCGTTAGAGTCGCTAGCCTGGGCCACTGCTCAATTTAAATCGACGTAAACATCGAATTGGAAACTATTTTAAAATCTGAGACAGACATTATTTTAAGATTAACTCGCCCGTATTGACAATATTTTTAGCATCAGCTTCTTCAAATTTTCTGCTTACTGTGTTAATAATATAGCGTTCTTAAAAAAGTTTGTGGAAATTAAATAAAAACATACAACAGAATATACGAGAATATCCTGCCTCTATGCGAAAAAAAACAACATTAAAGATATAGAAACTATTTCTCGAGTCACATTCGAATTTCGAACTAGTAAATGCAAAAATATTTTTGCGAATCGCGAGCATAGAACTGTGCGAAAGTAAACTTTGTTTCAATGGAATAGGGTCTGAGTCGCGAATTTAGGGGTGGCACGATGAAGTTGTTTGTATCGCTAGTTCGGACAACTGCGGTCGACGACCCCTGACGTAAGCCGTTAGATTAAAATTCAAATTTGGGACTAGAATTAAGGTTGGCACGTTTTACTCGGGAAATTGAGTTTTTTGCGGAATATTGTGATGGATACAGTTTCTTTTATATTTTAAAATAACACTCGCATGTTTTGTAGCAAGAATCTATACTTACATATTTCCTACAAAATATCTTTATTATCTTTTATTTATTAGTGATTGACGACGTAGAATAAATTGTTTTCTACATAGTAATTATGACCTTTTATTAATATGTTTTTCTTATTTTGCGATCCCACTATATTTTTGACCAACATCGTTCCACTGTAAAACTTTATGTGGCAACCCTAACGAAAGCCTTGTTGAGGCTTCTAGAGGGCGTTGACCCGTGACGTACGGTGGGTGTGTTAATACTGAACATAGTATTGAATGCAAATAGAATATCGAATTATCACTAGCTCGCCTGTCAAGTGTACTACGGAGCTAAAATATTTGTGGATCTGTCATTTTGTCGCGTTCAGCGGGCGAAAGCGGGTGACGGCAAGTTAAAAGGGGAAGCGGAGGGGTTAGCTGATATTTCCGCCAGACAATAGCGGCAAATTAAGGCATTTTTTCTTCCGTCATCAGCCTAAACTTTTCCTAAGTACCTAAGTCCCCTATGAACTGAATAATATATTTGTCTCTTCTTCTTACGGGTGCGTAAGAGAGATAGAGTTCAGCGAACTCCCAAAAACTACTGCCGTTTTTGTAATTTGCAAATTCGTATAATAGTTATTTTACACAGAGCGACGGCTGTCTGACCTTCGTAATCGAATCAATATAATGGAATTAGACGGAAACTCGATCTCAATATACCTGGAAAAATCTAGGGAATTTTCCTGTTTTATAAGAGTTTGGTACTAGTACTAATAAGAAAAATAAAACAATTTATAATCGGTAATTCTATCGAGAATATCAGTTTTTTTTAAGAATTTACCACCACCTTCTGTATTTGAATACAGAAAAATAAATTGAAAGATTTTAAATTACAATCTCATTCGAAGCTAAAATATCTGACTACTTATCGATTTAAAACAGCATTAAACATAATAGTTAGCTGACCCAAGACACGAGAATAAATATATGGCTATGAAAAAACTAAAACAAAATGAAAATCATGTCACGAACCCAAATTCTAAACGTTCCAAATTCAAACGGCTAATTTCCCTTTTTTTACCGCAAGGGTCATTTTTACGTTCTGCCTCCAATAAATAAAAACAAAATCATGGCATTACGTAACTGTAAATCCTAAACGTTCCAAATTCAAAAGGCTAACCGTTGTGTGACGTAGCGGGGCGTGATACAATTCCGAACATGTTCGCGGTCGACGGCCGATGACGTCATGATCAGCTGAGCGATGGGAAAGGGATAGATGTGTTTGCATCTCTGTCTATTGTGGCCGGGAATTGCTGGGTCGATTTCGATGTGGTTTTTGCCGTGCGAAAATGGTTTCGATATTTTCACGAGTAATTTGAGGTTATTTAAAGATTGCAATTTTATGTTATGTGGTAAATTATTTTATATGAGGTCACATTACGAAATTGATGGAATTCATCATTGGTATATCCAACATAAAATGTAACTGTCTTTTAAAAAGATGAAGGTAAACATCGTGAACAAACCTGCACACCTGAGAGGACTCAAAAATGTTTTTGATGGTGTGTGTAGTCCACCAACCCGCACCAGGCCAGCATGGTAGACTAAGGCGTAAACCTTTCTCATTCTGAGAAGAGAGACGTGCCCAGCACTGGGACAGCAACAGGCTGAATGCTTACTAGCTATCTTATTAAAAAAAACATTAATTGCACGCTGTGACATTAATTTGACAGTGACACTGACAGTTTACTAAATCGTAATTTTTTTCATAATGCTAGCAGTCTTTTTCCAACTACGTTTGGGTCGGCTGCCAGTCTAACCAAATATGGATGAATAATGTCAGTATTTTACACGTAACGTCTTACATCTGATCTACGCAACCCAATTACTGAGGAATACCAATTCTCTGGTAAGACCGGTCGTAAAATTCAAGCTTCCTAAACAAGTATGTTTTTAGCCAATACGAATTCCATTTTTAAACAGTATCCATTCCAATGACGAAACAGCTAATTCGGCGTGCAAAAATGACAAAGACCAATCAGTACGGATATTGCAAATAGTAAAATGACATTTTTAAATTGTCAACCATCTTGTTTCGTAAAAGGAATGTTTTGAAAAGAATTGTTCTTCGAGTATTATGTCGTTTTACGTGCAATAAAATGTATTATTTTATTTTACATACATACATATACTCACACCTATAGTCCCCGAAGGGGTAACGAGAGGTGTTCTCCTATTACAGGAGTCTGTACACTCACGGTTTGCCTCTTGTATAAAGTCCCATGTAAGGTAGCGAGCCTATTGCCATTTTTCGGGCACAATGGTCAGTCTTCTGGTTCCCCAACGAAATCCCACATTCAGGTTGTTTGGTTGACCTGGTACACCTGGCAGTCGCTTTTTGTAAAATTAAGCCGCATCTATTTAGAGTAAGTAAACCCACCATTAGGAATAGGTATAGAAAAGATGACTTATCATCTTTAAAATAATAAGCGAAGACATAATAATATAATAATATCCATATCATATAATTATCCCAAAATTCATATATCAATGACATTTTATACTTTTTAAATACGTTTTTAATGACATTTGCTATTATATCCTTAATATCAGTAACACGTGTAAGATTAGTTTAAAATTTTCCTCTTAATGGGAAATTATGAATATTTTCTAAAATGAAATAGAGATAACTTTAAAATGCCTTTCTGCGATTTTACTGAGGTCTTTTCGGGAATCTGACAACACTTACCGATGGTCATAGATAATATTAGTATGACAGCATCTATTTTTTTTTTCATCTGTGGTCACTGGACTGCACCTATAAAAAACTTCAAAGGCCGAATTTCTAAACGTCAAATTAATTTTAACAGGAGAATTGTGACGTTGCTGAAGCTATCAACTCGTTAAAATTATTCTTTATTAATCTGAGATATTAAAAATCGTCACGATATCCACATTTCCAGACATTTCTAGAATATTGTGGAGGGATATATATTGTGGATTTTTCTTAATTTCTTTACACACGGAAAACGATTAAAATATTAACTATTAACACTTAAGTTAGGTCAAATACTCAAACGCTACTAAATTTTAAGTTGCCGTTACAACAAGTGCTGTCCCTGTCATTTTAAAGCAAGTGACAGTGATAGCACGAAATTGGCGGTAACTTATAATTGAGTATGTTGAGTATTTGAGTCAGACGTTTATTTTTGCATTATATAATAAGCATTAAAATGGTGGCTGATTTTGCGTGATCTTTACATTAATAAAGCCACATTTAAATATCGAATAGGATTCCAATGGGGTTAAAAAAAATAAAAAAATGTAAGGTACTGTCGATTTGACTACTTACATATAAAATATAAATCGCATGACATAAGGGAGCCAGGCAGTACACACTGAAGGGCTATCAGAGCGCACTCACACATACGCACGCTAAGTCATCGGCCGCGTGCCGACCTTGCCTCGGGGTCGATGAACTCGCGACCAAAAATGGCGGCGGATCAAATACCAGTTGTATCTTCACGGTTGAGTGAGTAATGGCACCAGCAGGGTTATTGGATAGGTTATATTTTTGTTACGTATTTCAAAAAACGTATTTGATTTTTGTGTAACATACCGAAAAATATTTGCAATATTTAAACTGTTATAGATTACGTGAATTTTAAAAATAGCGTTTAGGAATTCAATTTCTTTTTTCAATTTTTCAAACAGGACTCTCTAGATGACATTATAAAAAAAAACAAGCAAGTAATGTGACCGCGTCACATTTATTATGCAGTCCATGGTGGCGCTCGTCAAGGCTATTCGACAATAATGCCAAATACAGTACATTTAAAACGGGTACCAATTAATTGATCCGTGATTAAATTTATTTTTAATTGGCGCTTAAAAATTACTTGATCTGCGATGCTTGATCAGCAGAGGGAATTTTAATAGTCAGTTATTATGGGTGTTTAATTAAAACAAATTACAGCAGTGATAGCCTAGTGGTGTGACCGTCGGACTGCCATATCATGGGTCTCGAGTTCGAACCCAAGGCACGCACCTCTGACTTTTCGGATTCATGTGCGTATTGTATAATTATCACTTGCTTAAATATGAAGGAAAACATCGTGAGGAAACCGGCACGCCTGAGAGATATTTCTCGACGACATGTGAAGCCAAGTCAGAGGCCCATGGACGGCATAAACTCTGACACCAGGTTAGTCACTAACCACACGAAAAGAAGAAGAATAAAAAAAAAACCACGAAGTTCAACGTGATATCGTCACGTCCGTCGTACAAGGTGGTATTGTCAGGGTCCACTTATCTACCAGATGTTCTCCATTCCCCCATTTTCGTATCTCCATAATATCAACCCGTTAACGTCCATTGAGCCAGCCAATGACCGCTACGGCAAAACTGCCATAATAATCACTTATGGCAGACGGTTTGATGATCACAGTTTGTTATTATCAACAGACAAGAGGACAAACACTGCAGATTTTTCCATAATTGTTGTCAAAATATCACGCCCTAATAATATTTTCCATTTGTTTCAGCTCAAATCGAGATAATACCATGCAAGGTGTGTGGAGACAAGTCTTCAGGCGTCCACTATGGCGTCATCACCTGCGAGGGATGCAAGGGATTCTTCAGGCGGTCTCAGAGCACAGGTCGGCGTCTATTTTACTGCTATTTGTTTTTACCATAAAGAGTCCTTGATAAACCTCCTTGGAATCTTTCGAAGGGATTGGCCGAAATTATGTTATAAAAAAAAGAAATCATACGTAGCTCTCTTTTTAAAATAGATAGATTATAAACAGTCGTTGACGAGGCAGTGTCTTTCAGAAGCAACTGGCCAGAATAATTTTGCTATAAAAAAATAATTCTTATTTAGCTTCCTTTTTTAAATATCATACATTACAAATAGGTAGTCCGTGACAAGCGCCAGTAAACAAAAGCTATGAAAAAAAATAAGCTTCCTATTTTGAAAGCTGGTTATAATTATGAATCTGTAGTTGTAGCACGAATGCTGTCGAGTTAAGTACTACAGTAAATTTTGAATCGGAAATACTCGTTACACATACCACACACATACCATTTAATTAAATTGAAAACTTTATTCATATCTATGTATGATACAAATAGTGCATGTTGCAAAAAAGTGAACCAAATTTTTATAGGACAGTTGTATTTTCGATTCAAAATTCGCTTACATTAGCGATACGTTTACTATAACGTCAAACGTCTGTGCTAAGCCCACAGGCCCAAGCTTGGGACTGGAACCGTTGTTACTTGAATATACCTATCGATAAAAACACAACATAATTATACTTTTTATATCAATATTTTTCTTATCGCAATTATGTGGTAAGCGTACGAGAGGTACCAACAATAAGGTCATTGGTTTCTTTCTTAGGAGGTAAGCAGTCAATCAAATGGTTTTATGTTAAGGCTGGATTAGACAGTTAATTATTCGTTCACTCGGGAGAATATTTTATTTGAGTGAACGTTCGTTTTTGTTTCATTCGGAGTGAAAAAAACCGAATAGAAGCAAAATTAATAATCCCTTTAAAAATCAGTTCAACAGTTTTATCTTGAAGTACCACTGCACTATCAGGATTTGAGGATTGAAGGTTGAAATTATTATAATGTTGTATTGTCACGAAAATTGAATTTGTGTGCGAAGTTTCAAGAGAATCGGTTAAGCAGAAGTAGTTGAAAAATCTGTCGCAAAATTTGAATCAACTAATTAAAACCTTTTTAAAAATGGAAATTATCGATAAATGAACTGTCTAATTCTGCCTTTATGGCATGACTTACAGATAATTAAAGTAAGCTTTTGGAGAGAAAGAGACAGAGAGAGCCTACTAACGTTTCTGTTAACCCCTTATAATACACAAGCGACCCACCCCAGCTTCGCACGGGTGCAATGTAGATACTAATGTGAGGCATATAAACCTTCCTCTTGAATCACTCTATCTATTGCTGAAAACTGCATTCAAATCCGTTGCGTAGTTTAAAAGATCTAAGCGTACAGACAGCGGGAGCGACTTTGTTTTATACTATGTAAAGATCTATGAGCTAACCTAAATATCTTAAGTTAAAAGTGGCTTCAAGGAAGGCCCGGCGACGGGCCGGTGTGACCTGATGGGCCGGTCACACAGTCGGACGAATCGAAAGAGTGAGGGGAACGTCAAACAAAAAAAAAAGGTCGTCCAACTATCGCCTATCGCTTGAAAAAGAAGCCGCAAAATTGTTTGTGTTTGTAAATGCACCCAAGATACAGGAGAAAGAGTGAGAGAAGCGCCTAAAAAAAAGTCCGTCTAATCGCTTGGGCCGACCGTCTTTCAAATGCCCGGGCCCATTTCAGGTCCCATTCCGGCCCTGCTTCAAGGGTCATAATACTATAGTCAAATGTACGTGTTACCTACTGACCCCTGATCATCAACATCTATATATCGATACTAACCCTTCCTTTCTTCCAGTGGTGAACTACCAGTGTCCTCGGAACAAAGCCTGCGTGGTGGACAGAGTCAACAGAAACCGCTGTCAGTACTGCAGGCTGCAGAAATGCCTCAAACTTGGCATGAGTCGTGATGGTGAGTACAATGTTATTTGTATAAACGGTGTAAATAGACCCTTAACGAAGCCGAAAGGCACTTATTCTCCGCGTCATTGCGATATTTTTTTGTTCTGGACTATGCCTGGGAACCTTCTAGTTACGGAGATATTGGAGGTCAAAGTTCCAACTTTTTCACAACGTTTTTTTTAAATACTAGTTTTGAAGGTTGCAAATGTGCTTGAAATACCTCCATTACTCGTTTACTACTCATTGCATCTATCAGCATAGTGTTTTGAGTGCGTTACATTGAGCTTTACAGTAAAACGAAATTTGTCACCCAAAAAAAATTCGTTTCCCAGCGACAATTTTTGCGTAGGGTTACTTAGTTTGATGTACTGAATGCATGGTTGACGGCTTCGTGAAGGGTCTTTTTACACCTTGTATGAACCCTTGGATTCACTAAGGAACAAATGGAGGAACATGCCGCTGGACTTGACGCGTGACATCTACGTGAATGTCCCGGGGATAATGTCGTGGAATAATTCGCTCGCACGCTTTCGAAGCGGCTTGCAACGTCTCCCACGTTACGTAGAAATGCCGCACAATGTTGCGGGGTATTGTGTAACGTTGCAGCGTCACGTAAACTTAATGTTGCTCGTCATGTTGGGTAACATTTTGTTCCTTAGTGAATCCAAGGCAAGAAATCAAGAGTACAGTCTAACCAGATGCGGCTGAATACCAGTATTTTACACGGAGCGACTGCCATCAGACCTCCGCAATCTAGTCACTGGGCAATACCGATATCCTAAAATTAGACCAGTTGTTAGACTTCCGAGCTTCTGACTTCCCGTAACTACTGTCATAGGTATTCGTATGACACCCGGGTTTGACTGCTGTCCGAGGCACGTAGGATTTTCGATGTGTAACGAATGGTCACCCATCCACGGATTGACCGCGGCAAGCGTTGCTTAACTTCGCGAATCGTATGATCCGCGCGGTCGTTAATAAGCCTCTAAAATATTTTATAAAGTAATAGCAATATAAATTATACCTACTGATCATTAGTTCTACTTACACCTGTACAAATCAAATTTATACACACACACATATATGCACACACACACATATAAATAACCTATTAATTTCCTGAATAAATAATTTCCTTTCAAATCATAATAAAATAAAGAAAATAATTCAAACACACCTCAAACCACGTGTTATGCTACGAGGAAGCGAGCGCGGGATCAACGACCTGTTATCAGCACTGATAACACTATGTTTATACAACATTACATACCTACAGACGCAAGTTTATAGTGTAAAGCGATCTAAGAAATTGAGAATATTAAAGCTGATTTACACGAGGACATTTTCTTGAAGTAAGACTCGTTCTGTCTTTGTCTTTCTCTAAGATGAAAACAAAGATAGCATGAGACTCACTTTGAGAAACTATCACCGTGTAAATGAGCCTTTATTTTCTTCTTCTTTTGTGAAAAGATTATCCAGTCAGCAAGGTTGGTAGCGGGGCTAACTTAAGCATCGTCACTCGTGGAGGGTCTTAATGTACCAAATTCTTCACCATCTAGGATGATGTCATCATCTTGAAGTTCATTATACTAGACAAAATTAAGTAAAAAATTATAAATTTGTAATTACGTTGGGTAACTACTTCAGTGATTTATTAAAATTTAATTACAACGTGACGATTTTTTCTGGGGCCCCATCCATCTTGCCACGGGCCTCTGATGGTATAGTTACGTCACTGGTGATAGACTAACGGTTGAACTCCCAAGGAGGGTTGATGTCAGACAGGAGGCCGGTCATAAAACAATAAGCCAAAACCTACAACATGGATTTATGAAATACATGTTGTGCCGACTCCACCTAGTGTGGGATAAGGGCAGGCAGAAGAAAAAGTAGCAGGCTCGCACCTCTGACTTTTCATATTCATGTGTGGATCATAATTTGATTATCACTTGCGTTAACGGTGAAGGAAAACATCTTGAGGAAACCTGCACACCTAAGAGGACTCCATAAAGTTCTCGATGGTGTGTGTAGTCTGTCAACCCGTACCAGGCCAGCGTGGTGGACTAAGGTCTTCTAAGAAGAGGCCCGTGCCCAGCAGTGGGACAGTAAAAATAGAGAATATGTATTGGCTCAAGGAGTGCTAGATTTAAATTCTTGCATAAAAATAAACCGTTCATTTGAGAACTATTGCTGCCATCTATTATCGGTTTTACGAAACTTTTCAGTAAACTTTATTAGAACAAAATGAAAATGTTCCGAGTAAATGCTTTGTAAAAATAATTTTAACAACAGTAACAATTATAAAATCTTATCTATTGTTTATGAATTAGTTAAATATTTAATAAAGATTGGATTTTCAACACAGTTGGATAAACCAGAGACGCGAAAAATTTAACAAAAAGAAAATCTCAAAGAATATAATTTTGAGTCCGTTCAAAGGACTTTCTCCACTTATGAACATTATCATCATCATCATCAAAGGCCTTTGCATGTTTTACAGACAATTTATACAATATATTACGAAGAAAAACCCATTGTTTCCAATGCTAGACTGCTGGATCTATACCAAAAGTCCTCCATTGATTTTTTTGAAGAAATCTATGGTCCTTATTAATAAACAGCTCTCTTTTGAGAGATGTTCCGACAATTAGCTACCATAAAGTAGAATTCCATACAATCGACTACTTTTTTTTTTAAATTCTGTCTCATGTCATTTTAAAATTAGATCTGTCAAATGAGAGTTATATAAACGGGCATAAGTATGTCTCTTGCAAAAATCCCAGTCAAGTCACCTTAGCAGGTGGGTTGGTGACCTGCCCCCTTTTTATATAATCATTCTTAAATACATTCATAAATAAATAATATGTCACGTAAAATCGCGTGCGTCTACATAGCGAGACGTCGCCGACGCGTGCAGTGACGAGTTGTTGCACAATACACGTAACGATCGACGACACGGAGCGTTATCGATAAAGTGCTGTTTTATCGATAAGCAAAAATGCAAAATAATATATTTTTTACATAACCATCACGCCTGTATTCCCCGAAGAGGTTGTGCAGAGGTGTATAGTAACACCCTCATTTCGCCCGTTCGCCTATCGCCATCAACCGGGCACAAACATAAACTTCGCGCTGCTATTGAGGAATTCCACACGGAAAACCCCAATAACATTTGCCTAACCTAGGGATCGAACTCTGGACCTCACGATCAGCAGTCTTGCTTGCCACCATTAGACGAACCAGGCAGTTAATATATTACTTACATATTACCAATTTCTAAAGCCTAGCCAGTTAGCCTTATTTACTTTTATATTAAACTAGCTGCCCAGACAGACTTCGTTCTGTCAAAAGTTATTGGCCTGTAGTGGGAAAAGAAAAGTGTTGTTTTTACTATTTTCCACACAATTTTTATGTTTTTTCTCTCCATAAGAACCTTCCTTGTGCCTTAAGGAATATATTAAAAAAAAATTGCCGAATTAGTCGAGCCGTTCTCAAGTTTTGCGCTTAGCAACACATTTGGCGATTCATTTTTATTTATATAGATAACAGTAAATTCGCTCCTCCATGGCCAAATAAAACTACATCTTATCTTTATCAAAGTTTGAAAACCGTATCAGGTCTATTGGTCACGTGACATAGCTGTCAAAGATGACCTGGCACAGACGGGACTCTGAGTTGCTCCACTCCACCAGACACAATTGACCGCTATTTATTTTGAACTACTACCGTTTGGTCCAACATCAACGCCAACGTCTTGATCGTTCGAGCGACCGTCGTAAGATTTGAAACTGTGTCTCGATTTACTTCACTATTTGCGATGCTACGAACTTTACAATCACGACTAAATATTTCAGTAGCACCCTAAATATCACAGTCGTGAAATAAGGAATCGGCAATAACTGTAGTAAATTAAATAAATGTACCCTGCCAAAATGTTATTGTCTACTAATAAAATGAAATACTGACAGCTGTCACCCGCACCATGCTACAACGCAAATAGTGTCGTGTGTAGGGTTTCCAGGCCCAAAAATATAAAAGCCGGACACAGAGTCAGATTTAGCCGGACATTTTACCCTGGAAGCCTGACACACTGGTTTTTTAAGGAAAAAAGTATGTAGATGATGGCGATGACGCGAGTCATGCGTATCCGCGTGAGTCGCTCGCGCGCTTTTGTTCGGCATCTTTTGGCGGGGCGGGGTTGACCAAAAGCCTAACATTAGCCGGACAGGCCGGACTTTTATATATTTGGCCGGACACGACTGTAATAATCCGGTCACCTGGCAACCCTAGTCGTGTGTGCCTCGAGGCGAAAAACACGAGTCTGCATACACAAAGTGTCCCCGCTATTAGTGGCCTGTCTGTGATTGCCCTAATATCACTGTACGGTCTCTGTACAGTGAGTATATACTGATATTCTATTCTTCAGCTACCTACCTACATACCTAATACACAACATGTCACGTTGTATCGTAGTAACATGACAGCGACGTGTGCTGGCGACTTGTTGAGCAACAACTTGTTACAATGAGCATTTGTCGATACAGCGATGATTTGAATTCAAATGTTGGATAAGGGATAGTGTTTATAAGACTTTTATGTAGAACAATATAATAAGAAGGCATAAGAAATTGATTGTCCATCCATGTTTTAACAGGATTTGCTTTTCATCATAAAAATCAATATTACTAGCTCCTGAATCATTCTTAGACCAGTAGAAAATGGATGGACTATTGCCAAAGTAATAACAACAAAATTTAAATAAACAATATAAAATCAAAAGTTCTTGATATAATTTTTTTAAGATCCGCTATTAAAACATCGATAAAAAACTATCGATACACAAACTGTCACATCCCTACATATTGTGCAATGTAGCAGTCATGCAGCGTAACATAAACATATCCAAGTTTTTACAACGACACTCACACATACACAGTAAACTACATGTGTTATCACGAACACCACCACACGGGTCAGGTTTATGTAACATGCACTAATTCATGAAACAAGTCATATCGGTCCATATTTTATAATGTTATTACTTACGTTTTCACGCGGATTTGTTCGTGTTTATATTGCAAATTTAAATTATTTTAAATTCAAACGTAAGTTCGTTGCACAAGGTATCTTTGGTTATAAAGGACGGAGAATTGAGTCAGTTTAGGACTCTATTTTCAATTCCTATCATGAGTACTAGGCTTAATCTCCATTTTGGGAAAGGGCCCATGCCCCAACGAACGAATCAAATAAAACTTTTCTGTTTCAGACTTCTATAGCATTCCATTTGTGTGGTATGACATCATCAAAACTAGTAAAATTCTAAATTTTTAGTGCGCAAATCCGGCCGCATACCCAACTGAGCCTCTGGTATTGACTTAAGCACAAAAATAAATATTTTTTGACACATATACAGTTCAAAGACTCCTTTGTTTTTAGTGAACAAACAACTATTGTTACGATTTTAATTGTTTCTACAAAAATCTGGAACGATAAACTATGGAGCGACTGTTCCAAAATATATAAAGAAAAAATAACCAAAACGCACGATCCCTCTAAACATATGAAATGTTTAATACGACAGATCAAGTTACACTGGATATGTAAAAGTCATCGAACTTTTTAACAAAGAAAATTCATAGACGAATAGAAACACACAAAAACTCTATTCCTTCAAAAAGTATTTGCGCAATAAAATTAAAAAGGCACCTCACTAAGTATTCGAAGTTCGAACCGCGTTCGTAATTCAAATCGGTCGAGTTGCCGCCCAACGGGATCGCGCCGAGTTACGTAGCAAGTATACGTCACTCGTACGTACTATACATACATACGTCACGAGTTCGCGAGTTCGTTGTTCCACTAGGCAGTGTGCCAACGGCCGAAGTGTCCCGGACGCACACGGACGCACACCCAACACACACAACCAATCAACAGCCGTTTGTTCACGCACACCATCACATAAACGCGTTTCGTTCGTGTTTAGCACACTAGTTCGACGTTTGTGTGTAGGTATTGAGTAACTAAGCGATGAAGCTAGGTGTCATTGAGAACATAATTGCATTGTATTGTTAGGCTCACCGATTTTAGCTGCGTTTTTTTCGTCGTGTGAATATTAAGAGGCATGGGAACGATGCGAATATCGGATTCCCTGTTATGTCATTTGTGTCATTAGTTTTTCGTGTGCGACGCGAGCGCTTGTGGCGGTGAGTGGCGGAACTAAGCTAATATTATTATATCTTCGTTTACAGCGGTGAAATTTGGACGTATGTCGAAAAAGCAGCGTGAGAAGGTGGAAGATGAGGTGCGATTCCATCGTGCACAGATGAGAGCGCAGAATGACACAGCGCCCGATTCAGTATACGACGCCCAACAACAAACGCCGAGCTCAAGCGACCAGTTCCATGGTCATTATAATGGGTGAGTAACGCCATCTATTATCAAAAACTTAAATTATAAAAATGTATATTTTGCCATTTAATTTGTGTCCCGTTTCGAAGGCTTTACGAAATTGATGATTAATTTATGATGATCTATGCTTGACTCTCGATTCATCCAAATCTGATAATATTACGTACCATCTAGTCATATTTAATGTGGCATGTTAACCCTTTGCTGTAAGTATTGAATACATTTTATTCCACATAATCCAAACGCGCAATGTTATATTCAAATTCATAATATAACTTTTAGCAGTAAAATACATAATGGTTAGCAGTCAAACGACAACTCTATGACTCGTTAGTTGAACTCCAAAGCTTTCTAGTTTACCGTCACCGTTGTAATTCATTACTGCACGGACCTCAATTTGTGTCAGCGGTGCATCAGACGCTGTCATTATTGTAAGCGACCAACGGTATACTGTCGTGACGAAGTTGAATGGCGCTTAACGGTAAACTGTAAATACTGCCACCTAGTATCGAGTAGCGGTACCAAGAGTTTCTCATTAAGAATGATAGATGGCGTTGTTTTTATTATTGCGCGTCTGAGATTGTCTGTTAATAGATTTACGATTTGTTTTTCATCGGATTTAACAGTAAATAGTTGTTAGGTAGCTACGAGGGGAAAATTCTTAACATGACAGTTTTTGTTGTGAACTGGGATACTTCAATTACTCATTTTAATTAATAGCTTGGAGCTTAGTAGCATTTTTATATGGTTTTACTTTTCCATGAAGTTGAGGTCTAAGAACAGAATGTTGTTATGGTTACGGTGCATCAAATAGGTCAGAATTCTTCACTTTATACTTGGAAATAAGATGCAGTATACTGTCCGCAATAATGGGCAAATTGACATCCAACCAGATATTTTTAAATTGCAAGAGCTTACAAACAGGATTCTTTTCATTTTATCCTTTTATTTTAGGGAAGGTTCCGCAGTAAACTTCATATCTCATTTATTAAAAAAAAAACTTATAGCCAGACCGTCCTATGGTTTACCACATCGTGAAGTGTTGCATCCTAAAAGAATTTATATTATTATAAAAGTAGAGTATCGATATGGTATCACCGAAAAAATATCTCTGAGCTAAAAACTGAAAACACTTCTAGAACATCCCACATCTCTAATCTAATCAAATACCAATTTTATCCACAGATATCCCGGCTACGCGTCCCCTCTATCATCCTACGGGTACAACAACGCCGGTCCAGCCCTCACATCCAACATGGGGGGTATACAGCCACAACCAACCCAGCAGCAACCCTACGACGTATCAGCAGACTACGTGGACTCCACCACGGCGTATGAGCCGAAACAGACTGGGGGATTCTTGGATCCAGACTTCATTAGTCACGGTATGTATCGGATGTTGATGTGGATGATACAAGTTCAGGGATGAATACATTTATTTTGGCTGTCATTTAAACGGTTAGCTAAATATTGAAGTTTTGGTCAGCGAAAATTTATAATTGATCAGCGATGCTTGATCAGCAGAGAAAACTGTGTCAGATTTTCAACAATAAAATTTCTGAGTTGTTAAAAAGAAATAACCACACTTCTAACCTAACCTATGTATATCGCGAATCATGGCCTATGGTACTGTCAGCCAAAAGTCGAATTGGAAGTATCTGAAGATCGAGAACTATACGATAGTGATGATGTTTTAGAGAGGTCATATTTGTCATTTAAATAGTTATAAACATTCTTGAGAATTGAAGGGCTGTTTACAATTTGATCAATGTAATAGCCAAATACGCTACTCAATGTAAAGTAGCCATTAAGTCTCATGCTGTCACTGTCACTCTAAGGCGAAGTGACAGAGACAGTGACAGCACGAAATTAAAGGATCGTTAAAAGCCTTTATATCACTAATCATATGACATGTGAAATATTCTTTAATATTAAATTAACTACACTAGTTACTTTTATTGATAGACCTTAACTTTTACTGGAGTAAAATTAGATTAAAAAGGGCTACAAATAATTCTAGGTTCTGTAGTAGTACCGTTAGTAGAATCCACTAACACTCAACTTACCTATAGACGATCAACAAAAAGGGACGACAATAGTCCGACCTTCCGGCTCAACATCCACCTCAACAGCCACAACATCCACAACATCCATGAGACAGTCATCCATAAACGAGCTCCCGAGGACACGAATACAAGAATTCGATCGCTACGAGCAGGACAGGATCCAATCCCCAGCATCCATCTCAAGCGGCGTGATAAATATAAAGCAAGAAATAAAACCAGAAACATCCATGGGAGTGGATAATTTAGTCGCCAGTTATGTGGACTCCACGACGTTCTTGCACAGTCCATCAAATATCCAACACAGTCCAATGGATATCCAAAACTCGGTGTTAGTCAGTGGACAGAGTTCGGTGTCTTTAACAAGTGAAGATCTGAGCCCGGATGACCTGACTTCGAGTAGTGGTCATGGCAGGTTGATGGATCCCTTGAATATGAATATGTCGGGGATGGGAATGGTGAACCCCAACGCTGTGACGAACAGAAGACATCAGGGGTCCAGTCACAGTTCGAGTGATGATCTACCTTGTAAGTGGATGTTACTTGGTTCGATCCGGTTACGCTAAATGATATTATTTTGCCAGTCTTTTTTTTTTATTTTTTTTTGTAGATTTTCGTTTCGGTTTATTTTTAGGAAACTCATGATGGGTATTGCTTTAGAATATATCAAAATGGTTTAGACTGTATCTTTGAGTGTAGTGCAGCATCGATTTTGACGTTAGGCTCATTAAGAAAATGTATAAATAATTCCTTAAAAAAACTTTAAAGTTAAACGATTTTATCTTGCTGCATCAGGATTTGAGGATTGAAGGTTGAAATTATTACAATGTTGTATTGTCATGGGAATTGAATTTGGGTGCGAAGTTTCAGGAGAATCGGTAAAGCAGAAGTAGTTGAAAAATCTGTCGCAAGATTTAAATCAATCAAACAAATATACGAAATGACGATTAAAACCGTTTAAAAACAAAAGCCTCTAGAAATAACAAACATATCACCACGCCTGTATTCCCCGAAGGGTTGGGCAGAGGTGTATAGTAACACCCTCATTTCGCCGTTATGTTTAAGTCCCGAGGGGAGGGGGCGAGGGGGCGAGTCTATTGCCACCAACCGAGCACAAAAACTCCGGGCTGCTACTGAGGATAAACCCAATAACACTTTGCTTGACCTGGAGACCGTACCTAGGAGCTAACAATCAGCAGTCACGCTTGCCACTACTAGACCAACAAGGTAGTTCTCGAGGAATATTTTTCTAAAACAAAAAGTCTAGTGAAAATATTAATATTTTATTCCCAATAACGTTCAGAGATTCAAATCACATTCGTGTATTACCAATCTTCTGGAAGAGTAGTTCATTTCCTCTCCATATGACATGGTATCGTTGACCATTGAAGTCTTCGAATGTACAACTTTGGACATTGTTTCTCCCGTGAAACTTAAATAGAAACAAAAATTAATTATTATTATATTTAGACGTGTTCATCTCTTACGAGGAGTATTGGCTTATGTTAGCAGCAAATGTGAGGAAAAAAGGGATCTCTTTGCCCTACAATGGGTCAAAAATAATACATTCTTATTATATACTAGCTGCCCGGACAGACTTCGTTCTGTCAAAAGTTATTGGCCTGTAGTGGGAAAAGAAAAGTGTTGTTTTTACTATTTTCCACGCAATTTTTATGTTTTTTCTCTCCATAAGAACCTGCCTTATGCCTTAAGGAATATATATTTAAAAAATTGCCGAATTGGTAGAGCCGTTCTCAAGTTTTGCGCTTAGCAACACATTTGGCGATTCATTTTTATTTATATAGATTTTCTTCTCAGAATGAGAAAGGTTTAGGCCTTAGTTCACCACGCTGGCCTGGTGCTAGTTGGCGGACTACACACACCATCGAGAACTTTATGAAGCCCTCTCAGGTGTGCAGGTTTCCTCATGTTTTTCCTTCACCTTTAACGCAAGTGATAATCAAATTCTGGTAAGACAGCGGTTACAGGGTGTTATTTAGAAGAACCATAGTATGCGATCGAACTACTCGCTTGTTAGGCGTACATATATAGTTAGAGTTAAATGAAATATCATCTCTACCTCCTATCCTTTTTCCAACTTTGTTGACGTCAGCTTCCAGTCTAACCAGATGCGGCTGAATACCAGTATTTTACACGGAGCGCCTGCCATCAGAATTCCACAACCCAGTTACTGGGCAATGCCTCCTGAGGTTAGATCAGTTGTCAGACTTTCGAGCTTCTGACTTCCCGTAACGACTGTCATAGGTATTCGTATGACACCCGGGACCGATGGTTTAACGTGCTTTCTGCAGCACGGAGGAGTCTCGATGCCAAAGGCCGTTCCCTGAGACTTCTACCATTTTTATTGCTTGTTCTTTTACTCCTTATAAGTTACCAACTTCGTCTAGTCTAGTAAAAGTGTTAGTGGACATTTACGAGCTGATTTTATGATGATAAAACAAAATGTATACTTACGCCGTCACCGGCTTCTCTGTACTGAGTGTATTTTTTACAACTCGGGTGTTCCCTTATTACGAGCATCGGCAATGCAATAACAGGTAGATATAAACACAGCGGCAATAGACAAGCTGTAATAAAAAAAGAACATTGTTTATTGCATTACGATTAGGCTGAGGTAGCCTTAAGTCTTCTTCTTTTCATATGATCAGTGGCTAACCTGGTGTCAGAGTTTATACCGCCCATGGGCCTCTGACTTGGCATCACATGCCGTCGAGAAATATTTCTCAGGCATGCCGGTTTCCTCACAACTCGAGATTATGACTTGGCAGTCCGACGGTCACACCACTAGGCAATCACTGCCCTAAGTTAAAGAGATATTAGTTAGCAGGGCACTACATTGATACATTCTTAACAAAGCAAACCCTCAGGTCGTTTGCAAGACCTTGGAATGCATTCAGTACCCCAGGGAAAGCAGTTATGCTTTCAAAATAAAATTCTATACTCTCGTATCGGCATGAGCTAAATGGAAATAGGTCATGGCGTAGTGAAAAGATTAGCCAGTCAGCAAGGTTGTTAGAGGGGTTGACTGCATAGAGAGCGCCAGACATGTTAAAGGCTGGTTTTATAGCCACGCTGATCGTCGGCGCTGACAGCCGGAACGTATGACTTCCCCGTCAGCGCTGACCACCGCACGCGCAGATTATTCTAAAACGCTTCAAGACACTCAAAGCTCGTGGCCCGCGACGCTTACTAACCGCGCTGGCGAAAGCGGCACTGCAAAACCAGCCTAAGTATCGTCACTCGTGGAGGCTCTTGATGCAGCCTGGGAGTGACCTACACCCAGCAGAAGACTGCGAAAGTTTTAGTAGCATTGATATAATATGTACTTACGTACTAGATGCGCTGTTTAGGAGAGCAACATGTCATCAACGAGTTGTGGTTCCGGAACCACAGTGCCATAGAATTTGATAGCTGTCTAGCAGTAGTTTGAACCTTATTGCGTTAATGCATTTGGCACATGTTGTTTCGATATAGCGCGTCTATTTATTTTAATGTCGTTGTAACTAGCAGAGGACTGCGAAGGCCTTAGTACTTGTAAATCATAACAAAAATCATATTTTTTACTTACGCCAACAGCTGCAACAGCATGAGCCTAGTAAAAATGCCAACAGTGTGTCTATGGGCATGATATATTCATATAAAACATCATGATAATGTTTTTTTATTAATTAAATCTGTACTTCAGTTTGTCATTATATTGTACCCAAAGACATTCTTTGATTGTACCAAAATCCAAATGACAGGTCAGACTGACATTCGCAAATTGTCAAAATAGCATTTTTTTCTTTTTTTTCGTTCTTTAATGTTGTTTCATAGATATTTTATTTTGTTGTGGATATTGTGAAAATTGTTGTATTTTTATTATTTATTGTCGTAATTAGGAATAAAAGCTTGCTGTATTTCTTGATCGCTAGTTTTTTTTTTGTATTGTTATCAAATGGGACTGTCTAGACAATTCTTAGATGTATTTTTTATTATTTATTTATATTGAACTCTTTATTTTATTTTTGTAATTTGATCTTTTTGCACTAAATTTTAAACACTGCCATCTATTGGCGAGTAGCTAAACCCTTTTCTTTCTTTCACAGCGGAGGGCGACATCAGCAAGGTACTTGTAAAGAGCTTGGCTGAGGCACACGCGAATACAAACCCAAAGCTGGAGTTCATTCACGAGATGTTCAGAAAGCCACAGGACGTCTCAAAGTTAGTATACTGATATTATTTTGACTATGGTATTCACATTATATTTTTTAAGGTATTTTAACGCCATCTCAAGGCGAATTTATTCAACATTCCTTTCCTTATATTTTTATAAATTGAATTCTTTACGTACCTATAATTGATAAAATTAATCTTCTAAATTAGAATTAAAATATGTAACAAATAAAATAATCAAATAAACGAAGAGTTGATGATTTATTAAACAAAAAAAATCATTTTTACATTTATTTTCTGCTGAAATAAATACACAAAACCATCTTCTCCCTTAGACCTCTAAAGGTCTGATACCTTGCTATTACTTCTCTTGCACCCACGGTTTTAGGGCGCATGTAATAAGGGGCAGGCCAATCGCCAATTATCGGGCAAGATTTTAATCCCGAGCCAAACTTAACTGCATGACAGACTGAAAATGTGACCGATATTTTCTAACAGAATAATACATACACACTGCCCAACCATGGCATCGAACTCAGAACCGCAGCCGCAGCCAAGCCTGCCAAATCAACGGATTGCTATTAAAAAGTGAATTTATTGGCTACAATTTCTCTACTTACACCACTTAATTTCTTCATTTGCAATTTTCCTACTTATGCCACTTAATTTGCAGGTTGCTGTACTATAGCTCGATGACGTATGAAGAAATGTGGTTAGATTGTGCGGACAAACTGACTGGGATGATTCAAAATATCATTGAGTTTGCCAAACTTATACCTGGATTCATGAAGTTGACGCAAGATGATCAGATTCTACTGTTAAAGTCTGGTGAGTATAGTATCCATCCATCATCCATCATGGTAGTCCTTTTATAGGTTATATTAGAACTCTACTTAAATATTAGGAGGCCAAAATATTACTACTTAAGTATAAACATTGTTGACAAATTGCAGCCAAACCACATTTTCGTATTGAAAACTGTCAAAATGTTTGGTTGCGATATGTTAATAGTTTTGACAGTAGAATAGACCTCCCAGTACTTATAAAGGAGGATTCACAAAAGAGTTGCAATACTTTTTATTACATAAGAGATTACTTACGGCACATTAAAGGACTTACTTTCTCTTAGCCAAGATAATTATTAATATGATACAAGAAACAGAATTTATCTATTAGTAATATTGATTTAATCTTAAAATAGAATTTAGGTTTCATTTTAATTTTATTCAGAATAGACAAAACATTAGGGTCGGGTTTCAATCTAATTCGGCATAACCGAAAATTGAGTAACTTATCTATTTTTTGATGTGAAACATCGGTGTAAGAGGGGCTGTTGCGTGGCGTACTCGAGATAACAGACCTTCGTAACACGTCGGCTCTTTTCGGTTTCATTCGGGCAGTTTTTTTTTTACAAAATGAATTTTGATGTTTCACATCGGAGAGGTGTACCGCGACCAATTCATTAAAAAAAAATGTTTTTCCACTCTCGGAATACTACTGCAACGTGGGTAGGTTTACAGACATAAATATTCAAATACACAAACACCCACCCGGAACTATTATCTGTAGGCGAATACTATTCGGGTTCCATGCAGGAATTAAAACCACTACAAGTTTTGTTACAGCCAAGTGCTCGGCCACTTCGCCTTCAAATTATTATCATCATCATTTCATCAAACTAGCAAGGCCGTTCGGCATCGTAAATATAAGACAGTCATCTAAATAACCTATCTTCTCTTGTTCTAGGCTCGTTCGAGTTAGCTATTGTGCGGCTTTCACGGCTGATTGACGTGAACCGCGACCAAGTGTTGTATGGAGACGTGGTGTTGCCCATCAGGGAGTGCGTGCATGCGCGGTGAGTTGCGTTTCGTTTTGAAAAGTTACATTTAAATAGAGAATGCGTTTCATTTAAATAGAGAATGAGTTACATTTTAATTAAGATTTATTTTTCTTGAGAATTAGTTGTTTTGCTATTTTTATATACCTATCATATTCAAATTCAGAATAGTTAATTCATTGAATTAAATAGTAAAATCTTTAGAGATTTTTTACATTTCAGTATTGATTTTTGTTTAATTAACGTTATTTATAACAGTTCATTTATAAAATAGTTTCAAGCTGTTTAATTTGGAATACAGAAGCAATTTTTTTATCCACGTATCATTTGATATACCACAGAAATCTGCCACTTCTCATAAGTAATTTCTGATCTCAAATTGCAACAACCTCATTTGGAATATTCATCTATAACAAATTATTCTCACCTTCCAGCGACCCCCGTGATGTGGCGCTAGTTGTGGGTATCTTCGATGCGGCGAAGACGATCGCGCGACTCAAACTGACTGAGACTGAACTTGCGCTCTACCAGAGCCTCGTGTTATTGTGGCCAGGTAAGAATTACATAACATAACATCACACCTGTATTCTGGGTGGAGGTGTATAGTAACACCCTTATTTCGCCGTTATGTTTAAGTCCCATGTAATAGTGGGCGAGTCTATTGCCATTAACCGGGCACAGATCCAAACTCAACTCATAACACTTTGCCCGACCTGGGGATCTCAGGACCACACGATCAGCGGTCGTGCTTGCCAACCCTGGCTGGATGACTGTCAAATTGTAAATGGTACCAGGATAATCATTATCTCAGCTCATGAACATTCACTGCTGAACTCCATGTTCAAACCTTTCACAGACCGAGGGCCGTACTATGAATTGTAAGAACTATCATTGTTCCGTTGCGAGAGAGGAATGGCGCTATTTATCCTGTATAGCTCCATTCCTCTCTCGCTATGGAAAAATGATAGCTCTAACAGTTCATAGTATGCCACCAATGCCTACAATGGACGGTCACATTACCTCGTGAAAGGCTAAAGAAGAATCGGTTAGTTATAGTCATTACAATCAACTTAATATCGCCGGTTAATTGGTTTGTTAGTTTCTGGGGAGCCCAGCAATAGCACTACTAGAGACCGGTTAATCAGTTATCAGGGTTCAGGATACTAACTTTTGTGATGATAGTCTTATGATCGGTTTCTATGATTTGCCGAACGCAGAATTTTGTGTAGTATCACAGGTTAATTAGCACAGGTAAAATTTGCTTACAAGTATATATATATGTCCAGTTTGGTAATAAAAAATACATTACAATACATTTTTGGTCATGGAAACCGGGCAATAGATATGACATTAGAATTAGAACTGCCACTGACGGCTTAAAGTGCTCTTTGGCATGGAAGGATCTTGATGTGTAAGCACCGATTACTCAACTAAATGCTTGACTATGTAGGTCAATCTGGGTGGTAGCTCCCCTACCCAAGAATTGTAGAAGAATATGGCAATTTTATTTATCTTCTCTTCCATTTCTTTACAGAACGGCACGGCGTCCGCGGAAACCCAGAAATCCAGTGTCTGTTCAATATGTCGATGGCGGCGATGAGGCACGAGATCGAGACCAATCACGCCCCCCTCAAGGGTGACGTCACAGTGCTGGACACGCTGCTGGCCAAGATTCCCACCTTCAGGTATGTCGATTTGTAAGTTGTGGTGGATATTGTAGCTTATGTGATTGAAAATATGATAACTTTTTCATGACCTGTGATTTATAAGGTTTTTTGGAAGAAATTGTTATCTAATTGGGTCATTTAATAGAAATTGTAGCTTATGAAGGCAGTTGTTGGTTATGAAGATGGTAGAGTCTTGTGTTTTGGGATTAGAAGTGATGGTACAGCTCATACATAGTTCCAATAGACCATATTAATCTTAAGCCAATTATTAGTATTCTTTTACCACAGGCTAAGGCATCTTGGTTGTGTCATTTGTCGCAAAATAAATACTTTAGTTGTCTTTTAGAACAGAAGGAGCCTTCCTTTTTATGGAATACTAATAAAATTCAGACATGATACTAATTAAATTTAATTATCTGTTACAGAGAGCTATCACTGATGCACCTCGAGGCGCTGTGTCGCTTCAAGGCGGCGCACCCGCACCACGTGTTCCCGGCGCTCTACAAGGAACTGTTTTCACTAGACAGTGTGTTAGACTACACGCACGGCTAAGACGCGGCGATTCCCCCACAGGTTTCTATCAGATTGCGTTCGATCTCATTTTTGCCCAACAAAGCTGGACGATGGCATTTTGAGACCTTTTCAAAGACTCTTGACAGCTTGACAGCTATTTTTTTATTAATTCCCTTTAAAAAATTAAAACTGAACGCATATAAATATTTGTTAATATATTTATAATTGTATGTATGTACCTTGAGACTGTTAAAATATTTACTTAAAAGTATGTACGTACAATAATTAAAAGGAGGTTTATTTAATTCGATTCTAGTTACATTTAAATGCGTTCAGTTTTACATTTATTCTCAGAATATATGATTTTTTCATTTGTTATGAATTTCTCTTATTATTTTTTCATAACAAGAAATATATTATGTAGCGTTACACACATTTTGTGGTTTATTTAATACATAATTAGACATAATGTATGTTTGATTGTGTATTGTATACAAAGGAATATCGTAATATAATTATCGTAAAGTGTATCTAACTCTGAATGAAGAAATAATAATAATTATTATTATATAAAGATATAATAATAGGAATAGAGTTTTTATTAAGAAATAAATAAAAAAGTTATAAAGGTGTAGCAAGTTAAAGATCACACAGTTTCAATCGAACGAAACTTATTTTAAATAAATAGGACTCTCTTTTTATTAATTTTAACAGTTTTTTTAAAGAATGTAACTTGTTATTTATTTCAAATGATTATTATTATTATTGATGTTTTTTTCGCCTCTGTAGATTTTCGATTTAAGTTGTAAAATAGGAATACATGATACTGCCCATTTTTTTGTATTTTTTTCGTTGTTTTTTTAAATAAAGAAGTACATATATGTCGATATGTTAAAGCGATGGAAAATGCAAATCATAATTAAATATATTATTAAGTCGATTAACAATAGTGCGTTGAACAAAAATTTTCAAACGAGAATAAACTTTCGAGAATGAAATATCAAATTTTCACGGACAAAAAATCATTTTTGTAATATTTAGCAGGCAATTTTTATTCTTTTCATTATCTCGCGTGTAGAGTAAATTTGATCTCATTTTTTTTCATATTCTTTGCTTGGGTGCCATGTTTGGGAATTATGTCACATTTTTTGCATAATAAAATAAAACAAGAAAAAATGAAAAAAACACAATTTTGCATAATAAAACTGTTGTATTTTATAATCCGTAAATACGTAAATTATTTTTGTACCGTATATTTTTTTTATTTTAGCTTGACGCGATTTTATACGTATATTTTATTTTTAATTTAAATTGCCTGCTACTAATAATTAGAATTATTAAAATAACCATCAATTTTCTAACATTACGCTAAGTTTGTCGAATAGCCTTTACTATAGACTGGATTATATTAATGTTAATAAAAAAGTATAAATCTTAACTTGTATTTTGTAAATAGTTATTAATCATATGTATTTTATATTAAATATCATAAGGTTCGATGGGTTATCTTTAATTTTACATTCTATTAAAAAATATAATAAAAGAAACAAATTTTTCAAAATGGCCTCCAAGCACGCTTGACAGATCATGTGAAAAATGTTGTTTTTTTCCTTTCTATATATTATATATTTTTTGTTAAATAAAGCAATCTGTTATTGTCTAGTTTTGTTTTATTTTTTTTTATTTCCTTTTTCCTTTTTGTTTATAAATAATAAAATAAGATAATCATATAGTGAGATCATAATAGTAAAAAAACATACGGGTGGTTCTAATGTTAATTTTTCAATATGATATATTATAATTTTATTAAAACTCAGATATATACGTAGAAATAATTAATTTTTAATATTTCCACAACTATTAGTATATGCATACAGTTTTTCAAAGAGTATGTACTCTTTTTTTGCAAAAATAAAAATAAACTATGTAAAAACCTAGGCGCACACGTTTAGATTGTTTAGTCATTATGTTTAGCTTCGATATGGGAATGTCCAATTTGTAACATTATTTTGTAAAGTAATAAAATAAAATGTAAAAAAACAATATTATAAAAAAATGTATTTGAAACTGTGTTTTACCTTTCTTTCAGAACTATCAATCTATCAAAATGTAAGTAACGTGTTTTTAAGAAAAAAATTGTATTTTTTTTTGTAAAAATAATTTTTGTTTTGTATTCTCTTCATGACTCTTACTAGAATTGGACATTACCTGTGAAGAATAACAAAATAAAATTAGTAAAAAACGAAATATTGGAGAAAACGTTTTAGAGCACTAAGACTGAAAAATTGGCTGAAAAACCTATTACCTTCGCTTGGTTTTACATAAAACATTATCATGAAGATTGTAAAAAAAAAACAATTTTCAGTATTTAACTGAATTTTATGATTCAGAAATTCAGATTTTAACTCTTCGAGACCGGCCATGTATCACGAATTTATTTTAAAAATAAAAAAGATGGGCGCTACACACTTGCGATTCCGCGACAAAATTGTCTGACTGAATTCTGACTTTTGATTTTGCTCTATATCTCTAATAGATAGATCTAGTACATCTTTGTCACATCCATTGTAATAATTAACAGACAACTTTATTGTTATATTATATTATTTAAGCCTAACTATTCTCGGTTATACCGCTCATTTTAAAACGAACTGTATTCAACCGTAGCTTGATGTTTGAAGCACTTTCATCTTCACCGCAGTGTTCCCTATATAATTCAAATATGGACTCTTACTTTGAAAAGGTCTTAATTATCAAGTTGGAGTAACTTTTCTCAATTGACTTTGATCTATAAAGACTGTCACTGTTACTTTTATTCTTTACAGTAATTCTCGATTACTATTTGATCATCGAAATCAGATAATCCCGATTTTCGCAGTATGATGTACAATATTGAGCTGGTGATTACTGTACCTCAGTCGGTTCATGCGATCCTCAAGTGAAGAGATGGAGGTGCTATCAGCCATACTCTAAATGTTCCCCATACCTCATTTCACCGTTTACTGACTTTCGCCCCAAATTTGTCGTGATGTCTGATGTAGTTACGTAACTATCCAAATTATTACATCAATAAAATTGCATTTATTAAATAATCGTACCAAAAAGTCGCAAGTGTGTAACCATTCCAAATAACGCCGTGTCCATAACTTCGTGCAAATCTTAGACTTGATTGGTGCAAATCGAAGGGTGAAGAGAGTAGCATCTTGCCTCTCTTTCGCACATAAGCGTTTGAGTGTCAGTGCGATAGTGATAGTATATAGGGTAAACGTTTTACTTGCTGGGTAGTCTTAGTAGGTATTTCTAAAACTTTTGTACTATGTTTTGCTAAATTTTCACTAAAAAACTAATATAGATTTGGACACGTAAAGGATAGAATAAAAATGTATTTTGGAAAAAGCAAGCATGATAAATGAGGGAATAATCGGTTACGGGTGTCTGTGTTTTTTACAAAAATTGGTTCGATTAGTAAATTTTTTTCATTAATTCGTAATTTTTTTCTAAGAGTTTCTATTTTGTAAAACGGTACCTACGAATTTACGGGTATCTGAGATCATTATAAATAGTAAAAAAAAGAAATAAAAATAATAAAATTTTTGTATGTCTTGTTTTTCTATGAGATGATTTATATTATCAAAAATATTAATTTGTTAATGAAATAATTAAGTATTTTTACACATTACCTGAACATATTGAAGAGTAACAAATATAAAAAAACATAATATATCTATGTAAAAACAGAATATATTAAAAAACATATTTTGTATGCGCGGGATGATCGAAAATGTGAAAAAAATAACAAAAAATAGTAAAAATCTTTTTTTACTCATTTTTTCATTTGGAAACTGTGGGCTAAGCCTTTTTCGATGATGCTGCGCATTGCTTTGTTGGTTTATGAACTCAAATACAAAAAAAAAACATTGTACCTATGTACCTAAAGTAGATAAATGGTGAATTTTGAGAACCAATAGTAAATAAATGTTATTGTTTTTATTATTATTCTCGAATCACTTGCAAATGCGTTTGTGTTTTATTTATTCTGCCTACGACCTTTGCTTTGTGACGACATGGACTCGGTGTGACACTGACGTCCGAGTCGGGGGCCAATTCTACTAACAAAAACGTTGATCAATCGAACCGAAGCTGGGCCATTCAGTTTACAAATACTGTCAAATTCATAGACAACAAAATAAAATATTTTGACTGACGGTTGTTGTTGGAGGTTTGGTAATAATTTTGTTAGTAGCATTGGTACTGTTGACAAACAGAGAAAATTGTACGAGTGCCGAAGTACCTTTTTTTTTCAATTTTTTTCGAGCCATTAGTTCGCTTTACCGCGACTATGCAAGCCTCATTATGTACGTCTTATATTATTAGGTACTTAAGAATAACATTAAATATAAAAAAAACATAAAAAGAATTTAATAAAATTTCGACATCAGGGGACCGCTACACAATTTCACCAGCCCGAATTCCCACAACAGGAGAATCAGTGACACTCCTCCGATATACCTTTGATAGTGAAATGTATACTTCTCATACTGATTTGATACTGACCACTGCTGGGCACGGGCCTCTTTTCAGAATGAGAAAGGTTTAGGCCTTAGTCCACCACGCCGACCTGGTGCGGGTTGTCAGACTACACACACCATAGAAAACTTTATGGAGCCCTCTCAGGTGTGCAGGTTTCCTCACGACGTTTTCCTTCACCGTTAACGCAAGTGATAATCAAGTTCTGATCCGCACATGAATTCGAAAAGTCATAGGTACGTGCCGGGATCGAGCTCAGACCCTCTTTTCCTAAAGGTCAGTAAAAGTTAAAAAAAAAAAACAAAAAAACGTCTCATTCCTTTAAAATTAAATATATTTCTAGTAAACCATACAAATTAACGAAATCACAGAATCTTTTATGACTAAAATAAATTATTTAAGAGAATTTATCTTTTCCCAATTTCTTTTCTTTTCCCCAAAAGAACGCGGTTAGTTTCCATTGGCCGAAATAAGCGCCTAATCCAATGATAAATGCTATCAATAAGAATAATGGAAAGTAAATTGTCCCATAGGTTAATTTGAAGATTGGGTATGGCAATAAACCGCGCTGGTTGTATGTGTGAATGACCCTGAAAAAAAAACAAAATTAAAATTAAAAAACATCTTCAAGCAAGAAGTATTTGACCTCAGACCAATAAAAAAGTAAAACAATGATTGTACAGTCAGAATCAAAAGTAAAGGATGATTTCCACCAAACGGCTCGCATCGCATCGGACCGGTAAGGATACGATCGGATGCGGCGACAGCCGATCGCGTACGGCAGGATGTCGACGCATACGATCGGCTCCGTCACTTGCGAACGTATCCGTTTCTGCGCCTAGTCAAATAGTTTCATTCCTACCATGTTGACAGCCGATAGGATCCGATCGGATACGACTACAGGCGAACGGAGCCGTACGCGCGTCGCAGCATACTTTCGGCTACGATCGTGTGTCGCGGAAGACGCCCGCGGTCAAGCTGCTGTGCGCGGCTTGGTAATATAAACTTTAAATACTGTGTACACGACTTAATATCGTTTAAAGATTGTAAAATCCGTTCCGATTTGATGCGATGCGAGCCGTTTGGTGGCAATTATCCTTAAATGATCATTGTACAATAAATTCACGCCTTTTTCCCATGGGGGTAGGCAGAAACGATAGAACGCCACATGCTACGACCCTTACATACTCCTTTCGCTTCATCCACATTCATACATCTTATCATACACGCACGCCGGTTGAGAGTACTACGCACCTGTCCTTTGTGAAGAACATTACCAATAACATCGATGTATGTCCTTCTACGACGTCCTCTACCGGCGTTTCCATTGACATCTGCTTTATAAATTCCTTTTGTTATTCACCGTTCACTCATTATCTCAACATGACCAAACCACCTAAGCATACTCCTTTCAATTTTCAAATTCATTCCTTTCCCATATCACGGGCACATGTTACCTTTTCAAACTGTTGAACGGAATAGACCAATGCATGGGAAATTATGTTTAATTATTTGGTAGCAAATATCAAAATTGCCTTTTGCCTCTTAGGAAGTAGTAATGCTATGTCTTAAAAAATCTTGACATCAATCAAATCGATTATTAGGTCCCCACCTATGAAATTGGCGTTTTTTTCTCACAAATAGCCTCGTCACTTCTATGATTTAAAATATTTATCAATTGCTTGATATGATATCGAATAATGACCATCATAGACAACTACCAATAGTAAAAAAACTTTCTTACTTATAGTTTTCTAAACATAAAAAATACCTTAAAAGTGACTCTTCTTTTTGTTAGCAGAAATTACCACTATTTTTGTTTTAACTTAGCCAAAACTTATTTTTGTCGCATAATGTAAGTGGCATACGTTATCTTAGTATTTAAACATTAGTGCATAAAAGTTTTAAAACATTAGTGTTCATAGTTGTTAAATAAATTAGAGCACGTTAAGCCGTCGGTCCCGGGTGTCATACGAATACCTATGACAGTCGTTACGGGTAGTCAGAAGCCTGAAAGTCTGACAAACGGTTTAACCTTAGGATATCGGCATTGCCCAGTTACTGGGTTGCGGAGGACTGATGGCAGTCGCTCCGTGTAAAATATTGGTATTCAGCCGCATCTGGTTAGACTGGAAGCTGACCCCAAGATAATTGGGAAAAGGCTAAGAGGAAGAAGTTGTTAAATAAATTAAGAAAATGTTAGTATGAAAAATGCAACTTCTTTAAAATTCTCCATACAAAACGCTGATTTCATAGGTGCGGACCTAATATTATATTGCTAGTATTATTATATTCTATCAAAAAATACTTCAAATAAAATAAAATACTACAAAAAATACTAAAATGCCTCTGCCTTAAGGTGTATATCCTTTTCTTTCCCCTACTGTACATAGTTTTAAAATTAGATTATGTACTCAAACATAAAAGAAAATCACGCCTGTATTTCCCGAAGGGTTGGGCAGAGGTGTATAGTAACACCCTCATTTCGCCGTTATGTTTAAGTCCCATTTAATAAGGGGCGAGCTTATTGCCCTCAACCGGGCATAAATCCAAACTACGGGCTGATATCGAGGAATTCCACACGAAAAAACTCATTCACACCGCCCGACCTCGGGATCGAACCTAGTACCTCACGACTACACGTTAACTCAAACTTGTCAGTTTTTTTAATCCTACTAAGATAGAATAGAGAATATTTTGAATAAGAAAGTCGCATTTGGTTAGAATAGCCCCCTGAGGGGCTCGTGGCTAAATAACAACCGCGCCGATCGTACGATTTGTGAGGTTAAGCTGCGCTTGCCGCGGTCAGTCCGTGGATGGGTGACCATTTGTTACACATCGAGACCCCTCCGTGCCTCGGAGAGCACGTTAAGCCGTCGGTCCCGGGTGTCATACGAATACCTATGACAGTCGTTACGGGTAGTCAGAAGCCCGAAAGTCTGACAAACGGTTTAACCTTAGGATATCGGCATTGCCCAGTTACTGGGTTGCGGAGGTCTGATGGCAGTCGCTCCGTGTAAAATACTGGTATTCAGCCGCATCTGGCTAGACTGGAAGCTGACCCCAAGATAATTGGGAAAAGGCTAAGAGGAAGATTTGGTTAGAATAGAAATCGACTCAAAATAGTAGTGAAAAGGCAAGATTTTATGTAAATTATCCTATTATATTTCGAGGTCGTCGTACATTTTGACAAAAACGAAGAACTAGTCAGAATAATAAAATGAAGTTTTTGTTCAAAAAGCTTCTTTTGTTCCATTATTATTAATTAACTACATACGCTACCAAAACATTTTCTTTTTATTTAATTTTTTATTTGAGATGGCTTTGCTCTTGACTCTAGGACAGAGGTGACAGCGACAAAGTCTACGATGGAGTGAGCTTACCCATAAGAAGCCTGTTAACTCTAACTTTGAAGAGATTCGGGTTGTATGCGTTCGGGAACACAGACGCAGGTGACTACCACTCTTTAGCAAGCATATTACAAATTAGAGGATATCCAGGATAAGAATGCTTGGAAACATGCTGGTCCAGCTCCATAGGACAATCTAGAGTCTAGACAAAATCAAACTGGTTGCTATTTTAATTGTATAATTTTTTTTGAAGCCATTTATTTTAGCTACTATGAGTAGGTACATAACTCGCACACTGACCTTTAAAATGTTTGGGAAAACGTATAATTTTGCAATGTTTGTAAGCACCATGTATCTATCACATAATTAATTTGTCATTGCTCCTATTTTAATTATTTTTACCTATTATGATATAGTAATTTTATTCTAGGTGCATCGTCTTCACATATAATTGTATAATTAATGTACCTATACAAAATATTGTAAGACATTTTAACGGTGGAGTTTCTTGCCCATTCTTCTCCATACGAAACTACCTTTTGGAAGGGGCGACTAGAATCTATTCTTATTTTTTATTTTTTGTAAATTTTAACGTTCAAGAGTGCCTTATTTATGTGCCTAATTGAAATAAATATTTTGACTTTAGCCGCAAGCAGTTGAAGAAAAAAAAATGTCTCTAATGATTCCAACACAAACATTATTCTGAATGACATTTTCAACATTAAATTTTTATTAATTTATCTTTTTTGTATACATGGTCTAAAAAAAGACACTGGCTTTATTTTACTGGAGACCCAAACAATCTTAAACGTTTTTGAGTTGATTTTAATATCTTTTATAACCTCACAATGTTTTTATGTTATTGTCGAGTTCTGAATTTATCGATGACAATATTTGGTCCAACAGAACGAATTGTACCGAAATTAGGACAGTCCTTTTTTTTTCTTTCAAATTAATCGATCAATTGTACTCTGCAAGCAGACTAATGAGGCTATTACTAGCTAGTGACATGGCAATTGAAAAAGTCTATTTCGATATTCCTCGAAATGTTAGCCTATAGTAGACTAAGGTCTAACCCTTCGGGAAATCCCAAAATATCCCGAAAATCCCTAAATACGTATTACAGTATTGACCTATATTAAGGGCCATGTAATAAATGGCAAGCCTATTACCATTTATTGGGCACAAATCACAACTCCGGGCTGATAAGGAAAAAAATAGAAAAACAAAAAACACGGACCGTCTTGGGAATCGAACCCACGATATCACGTTCAACACTCGCACTTGCAATCACTAGACCGATGCAGTATTCCATTACATAGATGTAATAAATCAATGGTATCAAATCATAATCAGTTCCGCTACGGTCCCACTGCTGGGCATGGGCCTCTTCTCAGAATGAGAAGGGTTTAGGGTTTAGTCCACCACGCTGGCTTGGTGCCAGTTGGCAAACAACACACATCATCGCAAACTTTTTGGTGCCCTCTCAATAGTAGTACGAGTTCGCAAATTACGAAAACGGCAAAAAAAATGCTTAAAAAGTCTTATCTCTCTTACAAGAATTAAAAACTTTTTAACAAAAATAAAACCAACTTCAAATTGTCTATCTCCGAAGTTCTTCATCAGATCTTCACCAAATTTACACGGGACCACTTAGAAAGAATACTCTTTCAAACAAAAAAATAATCATTAAAATCGGTTCCTAATCAGCAAAATAACGCGGAACAAACATACAAAAAAAAACAAAAACATACATTCGAATTGAGAACCTCCTCCTTTTTTGGAAGTCGGTTAAAAAGAGACAAACATTTATTTACTTTAGCGCCAAAACTATTAGACTTTTTCGTAATTTACAAACTCGTACTAAGAGGGTACAGGATTTCTCCGGATTTTTTTCTTTACTCACAAAGAATTATACAGGGTGTAACAAAACACTAAGACTCCAATATTCAACGCGTGTGACTTCGGTACGGGTCTCGGCAGAAATGCGAGCTCCCATAACATAGCCGGCACTATGAAGAAATGCATGATCATGTTGGATTTAAAAGAAAAAATCTTGTCTATGAACTCGGGGAATAGCCATTCTCTATTGATTATGAAGATTGGCCAGAATATAGTGAAAATGATCTGAAACAAAAAATAAAAAGAAGGGTATAGAAGGATATATAAATTAACTTTAAAAATAATAATTCCCACTTCAAAAGCTTTAAAATTAATAGTTTGCACTTTATTTTAATACTTCGACTTTAAAAATAATAACAAATTATCACGCCTGTATTCCCCGAAGGGCTGGGCAGAGGTGTATAATAATACCCTCATTTCGCCGTTATGTTTAATAGGGGGCGAGCCTATTGTCATCAAGCGGGCACAAATCCAAACTCCGGGCTGCTACTGAAAAATTCCACACGGAAAAACCCAATAACACTTTTTGCCCGACCTGGGGATCGAAACCAGGACCTCACGATCAGCAGTCGCGCTTGCCACCACTAGACCGATGAGGCAGTTTGAAAATAATAGTTTGCACTATAATTTTAATGTTTCTAACAGATAGCTGAAAGGTCGGTTAAGTTATGTTAGAACTGTGACTTTTTAACGAGCGAGTCGAACGAGCAAAGCGAGCGATGACGCGGCAGTGCCAGAATCGATTCGCCGAGCAGTTTCCAGTATTCTTTTAACAGAATGGCAACACAGGAGCGGGCAGATGGACGCTCTTCAATTCACAGATGACTTGTTAATAGCCACTGCTGAGCAAAGGCCTCCCTTTTTACCTTCCAAACCTATCTATTTTGTGCCGTTTCTAACATATTAGCTCCGCAAACACGTCTAGATCGTCACGCCACCTACGCCACGGCCGACCTCGACGATGACGCCCTCCTTCAAGCATCCAGTGAGTGACGATCTTTGCCCATCTTAGACTCAGTTGCACCAACTAACTATAACAGTTAACTTGCCATTTTTATGTCAAATTTGTACTGATTTGACAGACATTTTGGTATGGTTACGATCATAGTTAGTTGGTGCAACTCAGACTTAGATTAGGTATTTCGGTTTAAAAGAAATGCTTTTATGGCAAAGATTTTACTTACCACAGACACAGGGAAGCCGAGCGTAGAGAAGAATGTATGTCGGAACCTCTTAATGTTCTTTGGTATCAAGTTGTCTTTGCCCGTCACCGTCAGGAAATCGCAGGCAAACGCCAGAGAGAAGTACGCTAACTGAAATCCCTGAAAATCAATTATAAAATTAGTATTTATTTGCTTCAACACTTGACTACTATCGGGTGTCAAATACCCTTAACGAAACCGAGAGCCACGTATTCTTCCCATCATTACGAAGATTTTTTGGTATAGGGCCATATCTGGGAACCGACTGGTTAAGGAGATCAAAGGTCAAAGTCACCATATTTTTGTATGTTATTCACGAAAACTAAGTTTAAATGTTCAAAAATATTTAAAAAATTTAAAAGGTGAATTATTACGCCGTCAAAATAATGGAGAAAATGAACTCACTATAAAATATGTCAACGGCACGCCTACAATAATAAACACCCCTGCAAAAAACTCCGAACAATAAACGAAACTATAGCTGCTACCATAAACTGCAATACCTACCAAGTACTTAACAACTACCAAGATATTCAGACAAACAAATCACGCCTTAGATTTTTCAACCTCAACGCCCGGAGCATACGCAAAAAAGGAAAATTGGATGAACTTAACTGCATTTTACGATCATTGCCGAATACGATACATATTATTATTGTAACAGAAACTTGGATAACTACTGAAACACAAGCTCTGGAACTACAAATAAATAACTACTCGCACTACTACAATTATAGATCTGACTCGAGAGGCGGGGGAGTCTCAGCATATATCCACAATGACCTGAAACATAGCTTAACAGAGTCCAAATACGCTGGAGGAAACAATTATCTATGGATACGACTAGAAAGATATGCGCTGGAAGTGGGGGTCGTGTATAATCCTGGTGACACTAATCTTAAAGACTTTCTTGAAATATATGACTCCCAACTACAGCATAGAAAGAGGGCAATAGTCTTTGGAGACTTTAACATCGATTTATTAACTAAGGACACAAAGACTAAACAATATAACGAACTCTTGAAAGAAGCTGGACACAAATTACTAAATAAGGTCGCTAAGAAATATTGTACCAGAGAATCCAAAACGAGAAAATCTATTCTAGATCATGTCAGCACTAACTTGAAAAACGACAACTTCCATATGGTAATAACTGATTCTTCAATATCTGATCACAAGCAAATATATGTTGAACTCAAAAATACCAAACCCCCTCCAAAAATACGGACCCAGTACGAAGCTATGGATTATATTAAACTACATAACCTACTAAAAACAACAAACCTTGAGGAATTGGATGACGACTACTCGCTACTAGAAAACAAAATAAAATTGATACTAGACAAAAGTAAAATAATTAAAACCAAAATTCTAAACCTACCACAAAACGACTGGATAAACAAGAACATCATTAGTGATATCAATCAAAGAAACTTATTGTGGGCAGAACTATAGACGAATCCAAAAAAATTATACCCTGGAAGTAGAATTTATTACGAAAAAAACTAATTTAGTCAAAAAAATCCAAGATACAAAGAATGCGTATTACTATAAAATTTTTTGTGATTGTATTAATAAACCAAAGAAAATGTGGAATCTAGTAAACACTTTAGCAAGTAATAAAATTAAACAAAGTTGTGCTCCTTCAAGGTTATTACTGGATTCAGAATATATTACTGCTCATAAAGACATTTGCCAAATTTTTAACAAATACTTTGCCACTATAGGACCACTTTTAGCGAATGACATACCTAAAGCATTTCATGACGATCATACTTATGCTTTACCAAAAACCCTTACCAAAAATATGCCAGTCTTATCCACTTTTGAGCCATGTTCTGTCACGGAAATCACAAAAATTATTACAAATCTTGACCCTAACTGCAGTACTGGATTAGATAGAATCACAACCAAAGCAATAATATGCATAAAAAATATTATAGCCAACCATTTAAACAAATGCTTCAACAAATTACTGACTGATGGCAAATTTCCCGACACCCTGAAAATGGCAAAAGTTACTCCTATTCACAAATCAGGGTCAACATCGGACCCAGGTAACTATCGACCCATTTCAGTGTTGCCTGTATTATCAAAAATAATGGAAAAAATATTACACAACCGTGTAGATAAACACCTAACCTCAATTAACTTCCTTTCAGATCGGCAATACGGTTTTAGAGCAAAAAGTAGCACACTTACAGCTACAATCGATCTCGTTGATAAAATAAAAAAAAATATAGATAGTAAAAATATAGTCCTTGGCATATTTATTGACCTAAAAAAAGCATTTGACACCGTAAGTCATAAATTGCTCCTAAAAAAGTTAGAATCCATAAATATCACCGGCAGTGCCTTAAAAATGTTTGATTCTTATCTAAAAAACAGAACACAATTAGTTAAAATGGATAATAATCACCAAAGTGACGCATTACCTATAACATGTGGAGTTCCGCAGGGATCTATTTTAGGCCCCTTGCTCTTTTTAATTTACATAAATAATATACACGAAATTAGATTACACGGCCATGTTACTCTTTACGCGGATGATACTTGCTTGTTTTATTTTGGACCTTCTATTTATGACATACTTTCCCAAGCTCAAGAGGATTTAAACACCTTATTCACATGGTTTCAATATAACCTATTAACGATAAATATCTCTAAAACTTGTTATATCTTATTTAAAGCCAAAAATAAAAAAAATACCCTCACATAACCCACTAACTACTAACGATGTGCCCCTTCGGAAGAAGTCCTGTGAAAAATATCTCGGTTTAAGAATAGACAGCTCTCTATCGTGGAATGCACACCTAGATCACATAAAAACGAAGCTTTCGTCACTTCTTGGATCACTCCGAAACATTGTTCGATGTATTCCGCATAGATTGCGGTACAACATGTATAATGCCCTGGTTAAGCCACACCTACAATATTTGGTCGAAATTTGGGGCAGTGCCGCCAAAACAAAATTAGCAGATCTCCAAGTTGCACAAAACAAAATAATAAAAATGATTTTTAACTATCCCTTTTTAACGCCCACAATCGAAATTTATAAAGAAACGAAAATAATGAACATCAGTCAGTTATATATTTACAACACATGTATTTTTGTCCGTAAGGTCCTTAACAATAGCATCCAGACTAACATCTCTTTCACCAAATTAAAACATGTTACCCAACGTAGCACTCGCCCAGCTAGTTTCTTAGTTGTACCGAAAATTAGAACCAATTATGGCAAAAAAATGCTAACATTTGAAGGAGCACAACTCTATAACAAATTACCCGCACATATAAAAAATGTAACCTCGTTCAATGCATTAAAATCTGAGCTAGCATTGCATAAATTACAAACTCTCTTGCAATAAGGTGAATGCATTGGATAGGAACACTATAATATATTGTTAAAATGACGAACTTAACATCATAGCATAAGTTTATTCATTGTTCTCAAGTAAGTGACTTTGTGTTTTTATTGAGAATAAACTTCTTTAAACCTAAATGTTATTAGTAAACATTCTTCTATACAAACATTATCAACATTTTTGAAATGTAGGCACAGTTTGTTGCGCGCGCGCTTCCATTGTGCGCTACAATTAAAAGCTGTTTTTTTAATACCAAATAATAAAAGTCGTCTACCAGCTATTATTTTTGCTGTATGTTACTTAGTTTGATGTACAGTATGCGTTGACTTCGGCTTCGTTAAGGCTATTTTTACACCCAGTATACAATAACAATATTTAGTCTTAATTCCGCCAAACAGCTGATCATGCTCGGATGCAGTATGCAGCACTGGGCTCCCGCCCGCAAATCCATATCCATACTAATATTATAAATGCGAAAGTGTGTTTGTTTGTTTGTTTGTCCTTCCTTCACGCCCTAACTAAGCAACCAATCGACTTGATTTTCCGCATAGGGTTAGTTGAAAGGATGGAGAGTAACATAGGCTACTTTTGGTCCTGGAAAAACATCATGTTAATTCCACCTGAGCGAAGCCGCGGGTAAAAGCTAGTAATTATATATATGTATTAATACGTGAAGCAAACACTTTGTACCCCTTTATACGAAAATAACGCGGACGGAGGAATATGAAATTTGGCACAGTTAAAGTTTATATAGAGAAGGACTGCAGAAAGCTAATATTTTTATATAATATGTATTAGAAATAAATTAAATTAATAAAAAAAACATTACACACACTACCATGCGTTTGACACACACACACACATATACAAGGTTAGTCGGAAAGGGGGTAGTAAGCCGAAAGGGTGTTAAAGTAACCATAATAATGGATAATTTTTGTTCTGCAACTTTCCCCAAAAGTCATTAGTTTAAGAGAAATAGCTGTTCAAAGATTTCATGAAATATACGCTAAATTCTATCAATCCTCAGCTATGATTAGCTGTGTTAACGTTTTAGGTGATATTTGAGGTCACGGATTAGAAGCTTTATTTTCTGAATTCGTTATTTAAGCAGGGATGAAGAATTTTTGAAAAAACTAAAATAAAAATGATTTTGCATGGATTTTTTTATCGAATTTTGACGTTTTAACTCTTTCTTTAAAACGACAATCAGTGATACATTAAGTGGCCTGCGGCTTAGTACCCCCTTTCCAACTAACCTTGTATACATAACATATTTAATAGTTCAAACATATTTAAATGAATCAAGGTCGAATTTCGACCACTGGGCGACCGCTAGCATATGTAAATGCAGAAGGTACGATTATTAAAATGCAACAAACAAACAAAACCAAACCGATACGACACGTGTTTCGTCCTTCCACGTGCATCCTCAGGAGAGGTTGACTCATTGAATTCGCTAAACAAAAAATGAAGTCACCTCGTCTGTGCGCGGTTTTATCGGTAACTACTGATCGGAGTTTAATACAATTTTCACCACAGTATAATTCCAATTCTTAGAGGAATATTGCCCAATACCGATGTCGTAAGGGGATTAATTAACAGTTACCAGAATTTCAGGCTTCTGTGGACCCGTAACGACTGTCATAGGTATTCTAATGACACCCGGGACGAACACTTTAACGCGCTCTCTGACCCCAGCAGGGATCTCGATGTGCAACGAACGGTCACCCATCCACCGGAAAACACTGCTTAACGTTGGTAATTAATCACCAAACTCACAATATTCCACACTGTAAGATAACGGTTCTGCATTGAAACCATGGTCTTAATGTCTGGGTCTCTAATCAGCTCCTCATTCTGCATCGCCAGGAACATGGTGATGGAGTTACCAGCGTGTAATGTGAGGGCTGTCCCTTGGCCCAGCAGCCGGTAGTAGATTGCTGATGACATGACCTGGAACCGATTAAAAAAGTTAGTTTTTAGAACCCGATGTAAGAGGGTAGTTAAAAGTTTAAACTTTTGTGTGTCTTTTTGGCAATGTAGCTTCCAAACGGATGTACCAAATTCAACGCGGCTTTCTTTGTTTAGAAGCTGGTTTGATTGGGCCATGCAGGAAGACGGCACCTCTAACTTTTCGAATAATTATGCGATTCAGAATTTAATTATCACTTGCGTTAACGGTGAAAGATAACATCGTGAGGACCTACACTCATGAGGGCTTCAAATATTGATGGTGTGTGTAGTCCGTCAACCCGCACCAGGCTAGCGTGGTGAAGTAAGGCCTAAACCCTTCTCAGTCTGAGAAGAGGCCCGTGCCCAGCAGTGGGAAAACTATGGGCTTATAAAACAAGTTTCTGGGCAACGTTTGAGTTTATTATCTACTAGTTTCTTATCTGTTAGTTCTTGTAAAGATATCATATTGTTAATCAATTCAAAACATCATTAATAATTTTCTTTGATAGCATTATCAATAGGCATTTAAATTATCTTTAAATCCGTAGTTTTATCAATAGTTTACAGGGTGTCCGTTTTTTAAACCTGGAGATTGAATTGACAGCCACAAATATTAAAATGACAAACTTTTTTTTTTTTTTAGTTTATTTATTTATTCAAAATCTGTATAACAGTAACATATAAAAAGTCTGCCAAACTGCAAAACAGTTTGTCGGCAGTTGTTCTCGTTTCACAATATCATTATAACAAATTTCGATTTTTATTATAAAATAATGTATAAAATAAAATAAAGTGAGTTTACAGAAAGAAACATTTTACACCTATGGAAAATTACTATTAGCTATGGACGCAATGAGAGATAGTGTTTTTTAAGAACACTTTTAAGTTGGTCTTTGGATTTAACATGCGATATCATCTGTGGGGGTAGCTCATTCATTAACGAGGGTACTACAAATTTCCTTGTGCGCTTACCAAAGTAGTTTGTGACTTTAGGAACAACAAGTGTCTTCTTTTTGGGAACGAATGTTTCTAAAGGTTGTCATTTTTGGCATTATCAATTTGGTCTCAGGATTAAAAAATGGACAACAGGTCCATAGTTGATAGGTGCCCAGTGTTAAGATTACACCTAAAATATAGGTACATTATATATTGTGGAACGCAAATAAAGAATATGAAGAAAATTAAATGAATTAATTTAATAAATAAATGAAAATTAAAAAAAATACTATTTCCTGCAATTTATCACATAATATCCCTTTGCAGTATTTGATCCTTATCAACAACATCATCGATTAGTGCATACAGAATGGTATCATTTTATTTTTCTTAAAAACTTTGGGCTCGATATTCGGTAAGCTGCTTTTTAAAAAAATCAAAAAGTGCTGTTTTTTTTTGTTATCTCTAAAATGGAGGTCCCGATTCCTTTGATAACTTTTCTCTGTCCATACTAATATTATAAAGAGGAAAGATTTGTATTTTTGTATGTAACGAATAAACTTAAAAACTACTGGACCGATTTCAAAAATTCTTTTGCCGTTAGAAAGCTACATTATCACTGAGAAACATAGGCTACGGGCGGAGCCGTGAGGACACAGCTAGTTCGTAAAAAAATGTTTTGTAATTGGCCCTGCAGCAATTCCTCAAAAGATCACCCTGTATTCCCTGTACGAAAAAATCTCTACAATGAAGGACAGATAAATTAGAATCACTTTGACATTCCGCTTACACGTGCAACTGATATTTTTCATCCATAATAGTTTAATTGTGTCTAAAAACTACGACAAGAGTAGGTACTCTTTGATACCGTGTGATACGGTACGAGACTGTAAACGTCCACTATAAAACATGGGATTCTTCATAAACCACTATAAAAGATGACTCACGCTAGACCGTGACGGGTCCGAGCAGAGTGTCGGCCGTAGCACGGTCAAGTAATATTACATATATTTTGTATGGACACACTCACGCTATACTGAATAGAATAGAATAGATTTATTTGCAAAAAACACGGGTAACGACAGTTCTATATAAGTCGCAAAAGTAGCCGCATATTTAACCATACAATGGTGTGCAAATTAAAAGGTTAATCTTCTGTACATATAAAAGGAGAAGCTGACTGACTGACTGACTGATCTATCAACGCACAGCCTAAACGGCTGAGGTTAGAAACTTGAAATTTTGACAGTAGGTTCGTATTGTGACGTAAACATCCACTTAGAAGGGATTTCTCGAGATTCAAACCCCTAAGGGGGTGAAATAGGGTTTTTAAGTTTGTATGTAAGTCCGTCATTTTTGAAGTAAGAAGCTTGAAATTAAATATTAAGGTTTTTGGTTAGAAAGAAACGTACATTTGTTTGAGCATTTTTGGAAATTCAACCCTTAAAGGGGTGAAATAAGTGTTGAAAGTTTGTATGAGAAATCTGGTATTATTGAAGTAAGAAGCATGGGGAGAAACTGACACACTGGCTGACTAATCTAGCAACGCACAGCCTAAACCGCTGGGGGTGATAAAAGACGACGTTTTGGATTTTAAAATGTCACTTTAAAAGGGGTTAACGAGGATTTCAAACTTCACGCAAGCGAAGCTGCGGGCAAAAGCTAGTTTAATACAAAATTATACGCAAGAACTTAGAATCCGATTACTTACATGGATATTTGAACAACAAATATGCAATAGTTGATAAAAGAGCTAACAATTATAATTTTTTTAATAGTATGAACACAGCTCAAAATAATAAATTATTTTTTTACTTAGTGAAATGAATAGTGTATTAAATATAATATTTTAGAAAGTACGTGCATCTAAGAACTGTTTTACAGAATATAAACCTGTTTTTACTAGCCACGAATATAATTTACGTTTAAATATTTTTAGTGGAAGATTTCTTAAGATCTCTGGTAGCTTATTATAGAAGGTTAGTCGGAAAGGGGGTACTAAGCCGCGGGCCACCTAAAGTATCACTGATGACTATTTTAAAGCAAGTGTTAAAATTTCAAAATTTAATAAATTTTATTTGCATGCGAAATGTGTTTATAGTAGTAGTAGTAGTTTTTTCAAAAATAAATCATACTAGCTTTAGTTATGAATTCAGAAAATTAATTTTCTAATCCGTGACCCCAAATATGACCTAAATTGTAAAAAACAGCTGATCATAGCTATGGACAGATAGATTTTAGCATATTTTTTTACGAAATCTTTGTAAAGCTATTTCTCTTAAACTAGAGTTTTAGTGAAAGTTGTAGAACAAAAGTTATCCCCTATTACGGGTACTTTAACACCTTTTCGGCTTATTACCCCCTTTCCGACTAATCTTGTATACTCTGATAGTCATTGGATAACACTTACGACGATAATAACGACTTTTTATTGTAGGTAATAGTAATCGTGTTGGATATCTCGTGTTAAAGGTCAAAGCACACATATCAAATCGGAAAGGGATCGTCACCGTATCAACTCAAGCCGTTCAGTATTCTTTGTATGAAACTCCCTACTGCAACGCACACTAATCGGAATCGTAACGTAATCGCCTCGCCTCGGGACAAGCTCACGAACCGCGGTGCGGTGTGTGGTCAACGTGGTTCCCGCGCTTACGGGTCGTCGTCCCCGCGCTTACGTCTCTCCGTACCCGAGCTTACGTCTCTTCGTCCACCCTTGCCCATCTCACCCCTCCCGCGGCCTGCCTGCAGCACACTACTGTTACTGCGAGCCGTAAGCGCGGCGTCGCCTAGCCGTAGCCGAGTCGACGTATCGGAGCTGCTGATCCGGTTTGGTTACGTGCTTACGTTAGGTTGACGCCTGTTTGACGGCGAGGCGAAAGGCGATACGGTTTCGATCCCTTTCCGAGTTGATATGTGTGCTTTGAGCATTTGTGCATTTTTCTATTAAATATGTTAATTTTCTATTAAATACTATTTCTTTTGTTTCGTTTTGAAGATCATTTGGTTGGTGTTATTGGGTTTTTCCGTGTAAATTTCCTCAGTAGCAGCCCAGTTTGGGTTTGTGCCCGGTTGATGGCAATAGGCTCGCCTCCTATTACATGGGACTTAAACATAACAGCAAAATGAGGGTGTTACTATACACCTCTGCCCAACCCTTCGGGGAATACAGGCGTGATGTTATGTTATCAATGTTAAGTTCTAAAAACAATAATAACTGAATAATTGAATATTATCATGTCAATAAATTGAAGACCATTTCATTTACACTTAACTATTGTTCTGCCTAGCCTTTTCCCAACTATGTCAAGGTCAGCTTCCAGTCTAACCAGATGCGGCTGAATACCAGTATTTTACACGGAGCGATTGCCATCAGACCTCCGCAACCCAGTTGCTGGGCAATGCCGATATCCTAAGATTAGACCAGCACAGGCCCGAACTGGCCATACGGGCAAATGGCCGGTGTGACCTGATGGGCCGGTCAAACAGTCGGAGAAATCGAAAGAGTGAGTGGAACGTTAAAAGTAAAACTTTTTTACAAAAAAATTAAACCGACTTCAATAAATAATAAAATAATTACCATATAAAATTAACAGTTTCAGAAGTCGGTGCTGATCCACGCTGAACCAAATTGAAGGCACCGACTTCTGAAACTGTTAATTTTATATGGTAATTATTTTATTCTTTTTTGGAGTCGGTTTAAATTTTTTGTAAAAAAGTTTTTATTTTTTTCATTTTAGTGGCCTTAATTAAAACTTGGTTGGACCTACTAAAGACGCTGCTCGTAACATAATCACATCATCACAATATGCGTACTGTTCGTCATTGAGGAGTTCCATTGCCTATCTCCGAAGTTCTTCATCAGATCTTCACCAAATTTAAATGGGACCAATTTCGAAGTATACCCTATCCATTAAAAAAAGAATCATTAAAATCGGTTCACAATTGGCGAAAATATCGATGAACACACACAAAAAAAAAAACATACATACAGACGTACATAGTAACCTCCTCCTTTTTGGAAGTCGGTTAAAAAGGTCCTCCAACTATCGCCTATCGCTTGAAAAAGAAGCCGCAAAATTGTTTGTTTTTGTAAATGCACCCAAGATACAGATTAAAGAGTTAGGGGAGTGTCTAAAAATAAACGTCGTCCCTCAAATCGCTTGGGAATGACATTTTTTTTGCCAGCACTGGGCCGACCGTCTCTCAAATGCCCGGGCCGATTTCAGGTCCCAGTCCAGCCCTCTATTCGTATGACACTTGGGACCGATTGTTTAACGTGTTCTCAGAGACACGGAGAGTACTCCATATAGTACTCCGAGGTACGGATCCGCGCGGTTATTAATACGTCACTAGCTTCAGCTTGATACATTGTTATACAAGGTGTAAAAAGACCCTTCACTAAGCCGTCAACCATGAATTCAATACATCAAACTAAGTAACCCTACGCAAAAATTGTCGCTGGGAAAAGACTTATTTTTTTGGGTGAAAACTTTCGTTTTACTATAAAGCTCAATGTAACGCACTCAAAACACTGTGCTGATAGATGCAATGAGTAGTAAACGGGTAATGGAGGTATTTCAAGTACATTAGCAACCTTCAAAACTAGTATTTAATAAAAATGTTGTGAAAACGTTGGAACTTTTCAAACCAAATTTTTAACACAGCTTTGGGTTTTTTTATGAAATTCAAACGCAAAGTTAGGGAACACTACTTGAAGTCGCTGCACTCCTAATCATCTAATTTAGTCTTCGTCATAATTGCATTAAGATTTTCATAACATTTTGTAATTGATATATATATTGTACTGGCTGTCCATAATGGTGTGTTGGTACCTACGCTTATGTATGGAAGTGAATGTTGGTCGTGGCAGAAGAGGCATGAAAGTAGAATAAATGCCGTGGAAATGCGTTCCTTGCGAAGTATGTGCGGTGTAACTTTGAATGATAGATTGAGAAATGAAGAGATTAGACAAAGTTGCGGTTTAAAAGATGATGTAGTGACAAAAATTGAAAGGAGTATGCTTAGGTGGTTTGGCCATGTTGAGAGAATGAGTGAACGGCGATTAACAAAAGAAATTTATAAGGCGGATGTTAATGGGAACGCCGGTAGAGGACGTCCTAGAAGGACATACATCGATGTTATTGGTGATGTTCTTCACAAAGGTCAGGTGCGTAGTACTCTCAACCGGCGTGCGTGTATGACAAGATGTATGAATGTGGATGAAGCGAAAGGGGTATGTAAGAGTCGTAGCATGTGGCGTTCTATAGTTTCTGCTACCCCCATGGGAAAAAGGCGTGAGTTTATGTATGTATGTATGTATATATATTGTAATATCTATATATTTTATTATGTGTAGGTATATATGTATTTTATGTAATTTATGTTTATCTTTTGAATTCCTAGTATATTCAGTCCAAAATTGTCAACTCATCTTTTTCCTGTACCTATTTCGATGCTTTTCTTTTTAACCCTAAGGTTGACTGGTAGAGAATGCCTTATGGCATTAAGTCCGCCTTATGTATCACCATAGTGCATAGAAGTAGGTATAAATAAATAAATAAACTTTGACCTCCAATATCTCCGTAACTAGAAGGTTCCCAGGCATAGTCCAGAACAAAAAAATGATCTCAATGACGTGGAGAATAAGTGCCTTTCGGCTTCGTTAAGGGTCTTTTTACACCGTTTATATTAGTAAAATCAAATCAAATAATTTTATTTGTATGATATGTCGTACCGGTGTTACAATAAATTTAACATAACAAATTATCACGCCTGTATTCCCCAAAGGGTTGGGCAGAGATGTATAGTAACACCCTCATTTCGCCGTTATGTTTAAGTCCCATGTAATAGGGGGCGAGCCTATTGCCATCAACAGGGCACAAATCCAAACACCGGGCAGATACTGAGGAATTTGACACGGAAAACCCAATAACACTACCCGACCTGGGGATCGAACCCAGGACCTCACGATCAGTAGTCGTGCTTGCCACCACTAGACCAACAAAGCCGTTATAAAAATTAAAGTTCTACACATTTCTCCAATTTGGGTGTACAGGTATATGACTAGACCATTTCATTTATCTATATAAATAAAAATGAATCGCCAAATGTGTTGCTAAGCGCAAAACTTGAGAACGGCTCGACCAATTCGGCTACCTTTTTAATAATATTCCTTAAGGCGCAAGGAAGGTTCTTATGGAGAGAAAAAACAAAAATTGCGTGGAAAATAGTAAAAACAACACTTTTCTTTTCCCACTACAGACCAATAACTTTTGACAGAACGAAGTTTGTCTGGGCAGCTAATTCTTAATAATATTCATGTAAATACAAAAATTAATTGCCAGAAAACTCTTTAATTTAATAAAATGTGTGCTGTATCAGCCATTTTTTTAAACTTTTTTTTCATAGGCATAGGAAGCAAAAACTCACCTTTATTAAAAAAAAATCGCTATATTTATTATCACTAATACACAATCGACACGTATGATGTTCAACAACAACACAGGCACACTGACACTTTTAAATTGGCCGTAGACCGTAAGTAACGGCAACAGTCAAGAGTGAGACGGCAATGTACCGGTTTTTGTCTTAGAACTAAGTTTAGACTTTTTATGTATCAAATTTAAAACGATTTAGGCATATGATTAATTGATAAATTGAAATTGTTCAACCTTGCCTAAGATTACAGCACACACACACACTACTATTTTTTCGCTAGAATTGTTCTATTCAGTTTTGTTAGTAACTTGTAACGTAAATGTAACAATAATGTAAGTGAATTTTGAATCAGAAATACTCGTTTCACACATACTATTTAATAAAATTGAAAACTTTATTCATATCTATGTATGATACAAATTGAGCATGTCGCAAAAAATAAACCAATATGTTATAGGACAACTGCCATATTGGTCTATTGGTAGCAAGCGCGACTGCTGATTGTGAGTTCTTGGATTCGATTCCCAGGTCGGGCACAGTGTTATTGGGCTTTTCTGTGACGAATTCCTCAGTAGCAGCCCGAAGTTTGGATTTATGCCCGGTTGATGGCAATAGGCTTACCCTCTATTACATGGGACTTAAACATAACGGCGAAATGAGGGTGTTACTATACACCTCTGCCCAACCCTTCGGGGAATACAGACGTGATGTTATGGTATAGGACAGTTGGTATTTCCAATTCAAAACTATCTCACGTTAAATCAAATCAAATCTTTTAATGCAATCCATAATGTACACTTATACAAGGTTAGTCAGAAAGGGGGTACTAAGCCGCGGGCCACCTAAAGTATCACTGATGACTATTTTAAAGCAAGTGTTACAATTTACAAATTCGATAATTTTTATTTGCGTGCAAACAGATTATTATTTTAGTATTTTAAAAAAAAACATACCTGCTTTAGTTATGAATTCAGTTTTTTTTTTTAATTCGTGACCTCAAATATGACCTAAATTGTAAAAACAGTTGATCATAGCTATGGACAGATAGATTTTAGCATATTTTTTACGAAATCTTTGAAAAGCTATTACTCTTAAACTATCGAGTTTTGGGGAAAGTTGTAGAACAAAAGTTATCCCCTATTATAGGTACTTTAACACCCTTTCGGCTTAGTACCCCCTTTCCAACTAACCTTCTATGTGGTAAATAAAAATAATAGAAACAATTATGGACCCTGTAGGACATAGCAAATTTTTAAATAAGTAGAGAGAGGAATAGCGCTTTATTAATTTTCCTTGTTATTTTATTTGAATCATTTTGTATCCTATTAATTATTTTATATTTCCATCGATTTACTTATCCTATTAATATTACATATACAGTCTATCTATCTTATTCTCGTGGCTCTGCCCGTAGCTTATGTTACTCAGTGACAATGTAGCTTTCTACCGGCAAAATATTTTTTGAAATCGGTCCAGTAGTTTTTAAGTTTATTCGTTACACACAAAAATACAAATCTTTCCTTTTCTTTACAATATTAGTATAGATTGCTTATTTAAACACTCGCTTAATTTTTTTAACGTTACTTTACTAATGTCACAGTAATCGTGCCAGGCCTACTGTAAAAGGTCAAGGCCTTAATTTTTTTTTCAGGTATTAAAAAAATAGTCGAGTATAATATATAACATTAAATAATAATAATTCCTCAAGGACGTAAAAACATCTTTCTATTCAAAATTAACGACAAGATTGTCGAGTTTGTATACCAAGATGATTTTTTATGTAACTCCAAAAGTCATAGAGCAAAAGTTGTTAGTTTTAATGATAGTAAATCCTTACTTCCTTACTAATATATTTTTTTTTTCCTAATTGACTCTTGTAGATGGTCTTGCGGACCTTTTCTACGTAACCGGGCTATTATTGGCGATACCAGAAGGGTCTCCAAACCAATATCTAACTACCTAACTAATTACTCTAACTACTGTAACATCATGACTATTATAGCAGCAACACCTCTAAGGGCGTCCCCTAGGAGGGACTCGAACCTCTTAGGGTGTTGAATGCGAGAGGACTGGGAGGGATACGACAGCTTTACTAATATTATATTTTTATATTAAATTATACTAATATACATATATACAAGGTTAGTCGGAAAGGGGGTACCTACTAAGCCGAAAGGGTGTTAAAGTACCTATAATAGGGGATAACTTTTGTTCTACAACTTTCCCCAAAATTCGATAGTTTAAGAGAAATAGCTTTTCAAAGATTTCGTAAAAAAATATGCTAAAATATATCTGTCCATGGCTATGATCAGTTGTTTTTACTATTTAGGTCATATTTGGGGTCACGGATTAGAAACTTAATGTTCTGAATTCCTAACAAAAGCAAGTATGTTTATTTTTTGAAAAAACTAAAATAAAAATCTTTTTCCATGCAAATAAAAATTATCGAATTTTGAAATTTTAACACTTGCTTTATAATAGTCATCGGTGATATTTTAAGTGCCCCGCGACTTAGTACCCCCTTTCCGACTAACCTTGTATATATAATATAATATATTAATTAATATATAATATATTATGTGGATGTATGTATGGATGAATGTATGTATGGATGTTTGTTACTCTTTCACGCAGAAACGGCTGAACGGATTTGGATGAGATTTAGCACACAGGTAGACATAGGATAATTTTATTATTACATAGGATAATTGATTAATACATAGGATACTTTTTATCCGGGTACATCAAGTAGTTCCCCTAGGATACGAGTAAAACCGTGGGTAATAGTTTAGTATAATATAAAATAGCATCTCCTGAGGATGCCCCGTCGAAGGGCGGAATACGTGCCGTACTCGTATCGGTTTGAGTTGTTTGTTTGTTGCATTTTATTCAATCACACCTTCTACTTCTTCCTTCGTCTCGGGGGGGTTTGAAAACGGACTGGTTTGGAAACCGTCTGCTTCTTTGTATTTTCGATTTGTGTGATCCTGAATGGTCATCCTGCAAATTTTGGGTCCAGCAAGTGCTTCCGGGCCTGTCACCTCACACTTTTATACCTCGTGTAAGGAGAAAATCGAAATTTTCGGTTTTTTCGGCAAAACTCCAGATTGTGACGACTTACTGGGCCCAAAATTTGCGGGATGACTATTCAGGATCACACAAATCGAAAATACAATGAAGCAGACGGTTTCCAGACCGGTTCGTTCTCAAACCCCCCCGTGGGGGAAGATACCACATAAAAATTTGCGGACCGTTACAGGGCGACTTGGGGCACTACCTACTATCGTAATTAAGACTCGGCAGATGGTGACTATACCTGTCAGTAAATCACATGGCCAGCTCTCTAACTATATTGTATCTTTGTATAGTAAATAGCAGCCATGAAAAGTGCTGATGTATTGTCATTTAGTATGATAACTGTTATCATTGATAACTGTTATCATTGATAACAAAATATTATGATTTTTAACCGACTTCCAAAAAAGGAGGAGGTTCTCAATTCGTCTGTATGTTTTTTTTTTGTATTTTTTTTTTTTTTTTTAATGTTTGATACCTCGTATCTCCGCCGTTTATAAACCGATTTAGATAAAAAAAAAATATTTGAAAGGATATACTTCCAGATTGGTCCCATTTAAATTTGGTGAAGATCTGATGAAGAACTTCGGAGATAGACGATAGAACTCCTCAATGACGAACAGTACGCATAATGTGATTATGTTACGAGCAGCGTCTTTAGTAGGTCCAATCATATTTTAATTAAGGGCACTAAAACGAAAAAAATAAAAAACATTTTAACAAAAATAAAACCTCTTCTTTTCATCGTTTTTTTGTTTGAAGTCGGTTTTAAGAACTCTAATAGTCAATCAAGATGTATTGAAACTCTACTTGAAAATATGGTTCAATAGATATTCGTGCCTTGGTGGCCCTCTTTAGTCTAAAGGTATATAAAATGGAGTATACAGGGTGTAAACGAAATCATGTAATTCCTTCAAACCTCGTGATGTACTGCTGACATAGATTAATCCTATAGGGGATACCTTTGGATTCAATAAAAAAAAAGAAGTAAACATGTGTTCTTAACATGAGGCATTTTAGCGCCCCGAGCGAATTGCGCGGCTATCGCTCTCCACGCCGTCATTTAACTCGGGGCGCTAAAATGCCTAGAACAAAAATGTTTACTTCTTGTAATTATTTTATGGTATCCAAATGTATACCGTGCAGGCTTAATCCACAAAACAGATAGATACAGAAGTCAATCACATGTATGTACTTCACTTTTCATACCTACGCTCGGCGGTCGCTCTATCTATATATCTATCTCTCTCAAGCGCATGGCACTCGCGCTCACTCGCACTCTAGTCCCAAACAGTCCGAGATATCGAGTCCGTGAGCAGTGTCTATGTGTGCGTTGCTCGACTTCTGTACTTATCTATTTTGTGGTTAATCTTTGTCAGCAGTACATCACGAGTTTTGAAGGAATTACATGATTTTGTTTACACCCTGTACCTATGTTTATAAAAATAAAAACGTATTCCATTCAAATCAAATCAAATCAAAAAATTTTATTTCACATAAACCAATACAGGTGCTTATGAAACGTCGAATTTAGGTGCACGGTTCCAATTAGTTGTTTCCTATGGAGAAGAGCCGGCAAGAAACTCCATGGTTACTCTTTTAAAAATAATACCTTTAACAATTTCAGTGGATACAGTACAATGATTTAGGATAGTGAGAGAACAATGAGGTCCTGACCACAGACCAATGAGTAATATAGTACTAAAAGACTTGAGTACAAAAACTAACAAACAAAAATATTATATTCAAATTTTGACAAACATAATACGAGCGAGGTCTTGACCTCGGAGAGCACGTTAAACCGTCGGTCCCGGGTGTCAAGCGAATACCTATGACAGTCGTTACGGGTATTCAGAAGCCCGAAACTCTGGAGAACCGGTCATACCTTAGGATATCGGCATTGGCCAATAATTGGGTTGCGGAGGTCTGATGGCAGTCGCTCTGATAAAATACTGGTATTCAGCCTTATCTGGTTAGATTGGAAACTGACCCCAACATAGTTGAGAAAGAGTTAGGCAGAACGAACGACGCTTGGTGGTAGGATCTATGCGGTCCGCCTATCTAACTACCACCCTCACATTAAAGTCCGGCGCCAAGCAGTTTACTGTGTTCCGTCGTGTGTATGTGAGAGTCAGAGGGGTATAGGGGAGTCCCTCTATATCTTTGCTACTTGGTTTCGTATACTCCATCTTAGACCCTGTCTACGCTGAACATCAGGTATGAACAGAATCTTATAGGGGTGAGTCTACTATTACAGTTATAGCTAATATCGGTATGTCAGGATTGGGAGCATGGTAAATAAAGTAAATTAAACCAACATAGACTCCACCACTGAGAGTACTTTTAATTGGGTTAGTGATTAGTTACAGAAGCTAGTTCACAATATAATAATTTATACAAGATCAGAAAATAAGGACAAGCAAGTCAGATATAAAAGGTCAGACTTCTTTAGCTGTTCGACAACGTCCCTGATCCACCGTGCTCCCCGCCGCAGCCACGGAACGGTCGTCTTTTCCGTGTCCGCAGTCCACCGTTAATTCAGCCCTCATCAAGCTGTCTCCCTCCCAGTCCTCTCACAAGCAACGCCCTAAGCCAAGGTTAGAGTCACACCTAGGGGACGCCCTTAGTGGTGTTGTTGCTATCTAGTCATGATGTTAGTAGTAGACGTAGTAATAGTAGTTAGCTTAGGGTAAGTATTTTACTCTCGTCGGGATTGGTTGGAGACCCTTCAGGTCTCACCAATAACTGCCCGGTTACGTAGAAACGGTCCGCAAGAACATCTACAAGCAGTCGAATAGGAAAAAAAAAGACTGTTCGACATGGAATTCTTTGCTCCGTTGAATGACCACTGTTTTTATAACTTCGGGTACGTTGATTCATCTTGACGGTTACCCTCCTATGTCAACATTGTCCAGTGTTACCAGCTACCGATAACATGTGACCACACTATTTGCAGTGTACCATGGTGCGGGTGACATCATACGAACATTACAATAATGACATAATACACTGGCCTGCAAAAATAAGTATCACACTTTTAAAATTTAATTTTTTTCTAAACTATAGAAGTTAGAGATTTAAAATAAAAAACGTTTTATAGCAATTTTTATCAGCTTTCTTTGAAACTATAGTAACAAAGTTAAACTCTTTTTTGAGTCCTTTTTGTTTCGAAAATATATCTTGTGTACTTCAAAAGTTATTGCAATTTTAAAAGTGTGATACTTATTTTTGCAGGCCAGTATATTTCAGTCGCACCCTAAATATCACAGTCGTAAAATACGGAATCAGTAATAACTGTAGTAAATGTAATATTAAATAAATGTATCCCGCCAAAATGTTATTGTCTACAAATAAACTCAAATACTGACAGCCGTCACCCGCACCATTTTTTTATTTTTTTTATCGGTGGAAAATCCTCATGGATGTCCCTCGCCTGGGAAAGGCGAGGGGGTCTGCCGGACTCTTACCGGCTAAAAACCTACGGTGTTCCTTCTCCTGACCGTACGGCCGGGGTCGCGGGATTCGCAAAAGCATGCACCGCAACCCGGTCCGTCACCCGTACCATGCTACACCGCAAATAGTGTAGGGTCTAACGCCTGCAGGGGTTGCGGTGCATGCTTTTGCGAATCCCGCGATCCCGGCTGAACGGTCAGGAGAAGGAACACCGTTGGTTTTTAGCCGGTAAGAGTCCGGCATTCGCGACCATGTTAAAGATTAAAAAAGAGGCGTTTTTTTTTTTTTAGATTACGAATTTTATTACATTGGATAGCCGAATAGTTCGAACATTTTTGTAATATAATTTAAATAAACCTTGAACGTGATACATCCATTTTGTTCAAGGGACCGTTGAAAAATAAACATTTCAAAAAAAAAAAAAAAAGTATATGTTTATTGGATTCCTAAAACAGAATTAATGTTTTACGATCAAATGTTAACGAACCTTTTATTTGCAAAAACAATATGGATGGAATATAAATGAATAAACCAAGTACCTACGAAATTTGTTGTTGTTCTACCTAGCCTTTTCCCAACTATGTTGGGGTCAGCTTCCAGTCTAACCAGATGCGGCTGAATACCAGTATTTTACACGGAGCGACTGCCATCAGACCTCCGTAACCCAGTTACAGGGTAATGCCGATATTCTGAGGTTAGACCGGTTGTCTGATTTTTGGGCTTCTGACTTCCCGTTCTGTCGTAGGTATGCGTATGACACTCGGTACCGACTGTTTAACTTGCTCTCCGAGGCACCTCTACCGAGGTACTCTCTCTCTCTAAACCTCTACCTTATTGGGGTAATTTGGGTACTATGGGGTAATTTGGTAACTTTGGGGTAATTTGGGTACTTTAGGGTTCATTTGGGTACTATGGGGTAATTTGGAAATTTGGGGTAATTTGGGTACTTTAGTGTTAATTTGGGTATTTTAGGGTTAATTTGGGGTAATTTGGGTACTTTGGGGTAATTCGGGTACTTTGGGATAAGTTGACATTTTAAATAACAATAAAATTTTGAATATTCATTAATAATGTTTTTTTTTTATTTATTTTTAGTAATGTTATTGCGGTACGTTTGTACCCCTATAGGGTCGGACTGGATTTCTTTTACATATTGTAGATGAATAAACCAAATTGCTTCATCACTGGAGAGGTCCACCAGAAGACCAGAAGCTGGTGGGCCGAGACCTGCTGGGGTTGCGGTGCATGCAATAGCGAATCCCGTGACCCCGGCCTTAGGTCAAAAGGACCACCGTTGGTTTTTAGCCGGCAAGAGTCCAGCAGACCCCCTCGCCTTCCTCGGGCGAGGGATATCCATGAGGATATTCCAACAAAAAAAAATAAAGATAAATAAACCAGGTACGAAAGGTGGTACGTAATGTGGTACGAGTAGGTTTATTACATCATTTATTTAACAGTCATGTTATTATGCTGGACATAAATAACCTATTATTTTCTTATTATAAATAAATAGTTTCTGGTTGTTATAGGAATGTGAATTATGAATCAGCATTTTCTACCAATCTGTTTATATTATATACTAGCTGCCCGTACAGACTTCGTTCTGTCAAAAGTTATTGGCCTGTAGTGGGAAAAGAAAAGTGTTGTTTTTACTATTTTCCACGCAATTTTTGTTTTTTCTCTCCATAAGAACATTCCTTATGCCTTAAGGAATATACAAGGTGTAAAAAGACCCTTCACTAAGCCGTCAACCATGCATTCAGTACATCAAACTAAGTAACCCTACGCAAAAATTATCGCTAAGAAACGACTTTTTTTTAGGGTGAAATATTTGGTTTTTCTGTAAAGCTCAATGTAACGCACTCAAAACACTGTGCTGATAGATGCAATGAGTAGTAAACAGGTAATGGAGGTATTTCAAGTACATTTGCAACCTTCAAAACTAGTATTTAAAAAAAAAGTTGTGAAAAAGTTGGAATTTTGACCTCCAATATCTCCGTAACTAGAAGGTTCCCAGGCACAGTCCAGAACAAAAAAAATATCGCAATGAAGTAGAGAATAAGTGCCTTTCGGCTTTGTTAAGGGTCTTTTTACACCGTTTATAAAAAAAAATTGCCGAATTGGTCGAGCCGTTCTCAAGTTTTGCGCTTAGTAACACATTTGGCTATTCATTTTTATTTATATAGATGTGTCCCGGTATGTAGTAATTAAACTACTAGAATAACTACCTGGAAATAATTTACTGGCTAATATTCTCAAAGTAATATTCTTCAGTAGCAGCCTGGAGTTTGGATTTGTGCCCGGTTGATGGCAATAGGCTCGCTCCATTACATTACATGGGACTTAAACATAACGGCGTAAAGAGGGTGTTACTATACACCTCTGCCTTACCCTTCGAGGAGTACAGGCGTGATGTTATGTTATGCTCAAAGTAGATAAATAGATAGATATACTTTATTGCACACTAAAAGAAATAAAACAGAAGGAATACACATCATTAGGAACAGTACAAATGGCGGTCTTATCGCTTAAAGCAATTTCTTCCAGACAACCAACCAAGAAAAATATAATTGTAATGTAATTATCGTGATGAACTAATATTAAGTTTTAATTAAAATAAAGAATGTGGACGAAGCGAAAGGAGTATGTAATCATCGTAGCTTGTGGCGTTCTATAGTTTCTGCCTACCCCTATGAGAAAAAGATGTGTGATTAAAAAGATTTCAATTTTAAATGTTAGAATTAGAATGCATTTTATTTTGTTCATACCACACGAGGCGAAACAATGATAGAACATAAAAATTAACATTAACATTTGGCCTTACGGGAACCGAGCAGGCGACCTTGAGCATAAATTTGATATTTTTTTGGTTCGGTGCATGCTACGCAACACGCTTCGCAATGCACTACGCAACACGCTACGCAATGCGCTTCGATACACGTTACGCAATGCGCTTCGATACACGTTACGCAATGCGCTTCGATACACGTTACGCAATGCGCTACGCTACATCTTACACCAGGCGCTACGGATCGAAGTCAAATCCTGCATGAAAGGCAAGTTTTGAACCGGTACCTAGGCTATCACAGTTTTTATCGACGTCATTTAAGACATTGCGTGTGCGCTCTTCGCTAAGTAGTAGTAAGGTATCTTGTTATCCAATTAATTCAAGTTTAGGTAGGTATTTTTTTATATTTAATATTGTCTTTTAATTATACCTAGTAAGACCCCGTTCACACAGCGGATCTGTCGGCTGGATGTGTTTTTCACACCTGTACCGACGGATCAGTTAAACAAATGGCGGCTGCGTCGCATCTGGCAGGCAGGATACAATAAAAATAACTGATCCAGTATTTTTTACTGGATTCGGAATACTGTCGTGTATGTGAACTCGCTCATACAACTACAGGCGCCATCACCATAATAAAAACGGATCCGCTAAAACGGGTCCTGTAAACAGTTTCTGTGTGAACTAGCTGTAATAATGTGAAGTTTCTCCAGTTAATTTGATGTAGATTTAGGTTTAACGGGCAGGTTACCACAATTCCACGACAAGCCACGTACTTTGCACCCGCACGCAAAAAACGTGCTTCGTCGTGGAGTTATTAATGGGGAATAGATTACTTAACATCGATGGACTGGACATACAAAGATATTATTCAAGGTCAGGTGCGTAATACTCTCAACCGGCGTGCGTGTATGACAAGTTGTATGAGTGTGGATGAAGCGAAAGGGGTATGTAAGGGTAGTAGCATGTGGCATTCTATAGTTTCTGCCTACCCCCATGTGAAAAAGGCGTGAGTTTATGTATGTATTATGTAGATTACTTATGCTATCCAACCCAACTCGAGAATGGCCAGCAGACAGTTAGTGTTGCTGACGATCTCTTGTAGACTAATCGGGCTACCGAAGTACTTAGCAGTTTATTTTATCATGGGAACATCCTCATGAATGTCCCTCGTCCGGGGAAGGCGAGGGAGTATGCCGGACTCTTACCGGTTAAATAAAAAAAATAAAAATCTTGTATTTCAGACTGAAAGTCATGGATAGTATACAAGTGACTTAGAAACTAATGTTAATACTTACATCATCATCATCAGCCTGAAGACGTCCACTGCTGAACAAAGGCCTCCCCCTTAGACCGCCACATCGAACGACAATCCGCCATTTGCATCCATCGGTTGCCCGCGACTTTCACAATGTCGTCGGACCACCTAGTGGGAGGCCTACCTACGATGCGCTTTCCGATTCGTGGTCGTCACTCAAGAACCTTTCTTCCCCATCGGTTATCGGTCCCTCGAGCGATGTGGCCTGCCCATTGCCACTTTAGCTTGCAAACCCTGACAGCTATGTCGGCGATTTTGGTTCTTCGCCGAATATCCTCGTTCCGGATTTTATCGCGCAAAGAAACTCCGAGCATAGCTCTCTCCATTGCCCGCTGGGTAACTCCTAGTTTCTCCAAAAGGCCAGCAGTAATACTTACATCTACCAGAAAATAAAAGGAGCTTGATTTAGAATTACGCCACATTGGCATGTAGGCGTATCCAATATCCCAGTATGGGGTTGTCCCACATGTCTACAATAGTTTGCAGGATGCTGTTGTGGCTAGCGCGTACTCTGCGCATGATGGAAGCGCATCGTTCGCGCGAAATGGCATGAAAGCCATCTATTCCCGCCTCTGTGATGTCACTGACATGTCTGAAGCACTGCAGTAGCACGGCAAGCCCATCAACACCCTAAATGCATTATTGTATTGAACGCGCAGAGCGCTGTTTGTCCTCTGCGTATAGTTACTACTACGGGCTACTACTGGCTCCTGAAATACAGGTGCTCTAACCAAGCTCTGGAGCCAGCGTCTCAAAATTTTCTGTGCCCTGTTTTTATTCCAATAAAGAATTTATTATTATTAGTTAACCCACAGATTGCATGTATAAAACGACTGACAGAATGTATACAACCCACGGTGTTCCTCCTCCTAACCTATTGCCGGGGTCACGGGATTCGCTATTGCATGCACCGCAACCTCGACAAGTCTTAGTCCATCAACTTCTGGTGGACCTCTCCCTTGGCGGGGTCTTGTTTCCCCATGCCCCACATCCTTCTGAAAGGCGCGCGCGGAACACGGCGCGCCATCATCCCGGGCCTGTTATTGGTTATGGGGGCCTGTTACTTAGCCCTGCATAATTTGATGTAACTCTGTATACATTTTGACATCAGCGGAGTTAAGTGTCCCCGGTACAAGTTTTATTGTAACACAATCAAGTTTCAATTAAGTAATAGCATTAAGTTCCTCACAAAGAAAGAGTTGTAAGGCTGAGGAACGGTCATTCACTTTTGCTATATCTGTCTACAGGCTGTTAACAAAATCATGTAATTCCTTCAAACCTCGTGATGTACTGCTGACGTAGATTAACCCCGCACGGGATACATTTGGATTCAATAAAAAAATAATTACAAGAAGTAATCATGGCGTTCTTAATGTGATGCATTTTAGAATTGCGCGGTATACCTCGCCGCACGGTCATTAATTAACTTATCTATACTAATATTATAAAGAGGAAAGATTTGTATTTTTGGATTTTTGTATTTTTGTATGTAACGAATAAACTTAAAAACTACTGGACCGATTTCAAAAATTCTTTTGCCGTTAGAAAGCTACATTATCACTGAGTAACATAGGCTACGGGCGGAGCCGTGAGGACACAGCTAGTATGTTATAAACGAAATGTATGAAATCTAGGAATTACATACAATTCCTAGGAAATGTATACAATGCTCAGTCAATTTAGGAAATGTGTGAAATAATTTATTAAACTTTCTTTAATACATACCTAGGCATTGTATGCAAATCCTAAATGGTACTAGGAAATGTATAAAATTAATATTAATATTAGGTCCCCACCTATGAAATCAGCGTTTTGTATGGAGAATTTAAAAGAAGTTGCCTTTTTCATACTAACATTTTCTTAATTTATTTAACAACTATGAACACTAATGTTTTAAAACTTTTATGCACTAATGTTTAAAAACTAAGATAACATATGCCACTTACATTATACGACAAAAATAAGTTTTGGCTAAGTTAAAACAAAAATAGTGGTCATTTCTGCTAACAAAAAGAGGAGTTATTTTTAAGGTATTTTTAATGTTTAGAAAACTATAAGTAATAAGGTTTTTTTACTATTGGTAGTTGTCTATGATGGTCATTATTGATGTATGATAACATAACATAATTGATGAATGTTTTAAATCATAGAAGTGACGAGGTTCTCTTTTTGTAAGAAAAAAACGCCAATTTCATAGGTGGGGGGACCTAATATTTGGCAATTGTTTCATTTGGTCACACAACGTTTGCGAAATTATTTAAAATAGGTTGAATTTACTGTTAATCCGACCATGCACCCCGACGTCCCTGACTTCACGTGGTCAGCGATGTCCTAACCCTAGAGTGTCATTTTAAAGCGAAGGGGCGACAAAGCGATTCTAATGGTGGAGCACACTCAGAAACAGTTGCATGCTTGCTTGCATCATGCATGTTTGTATGATACTCAATACTCAATCATTTATTGCATTCCATAATGTGTACTTAGGTGGTAACTTAAAGAAAATGAGATCATTATGGACTCTGTCGGGCACAGCAATATAGCGAAATATTAGGAGAGAGGAAGCTTTAGCTTATCAGTTTCTAGTGTTATTAAACGTACTTATCTCATTCATAAATAAATATAATTTCTGTTCTTAGTATTATTGTTAAATAATATTGCAGCTAAAATTTGTCATTTAAATATTCATTTATAGTAGGTATAATATCGTTTTTTTTAATAATAATTGTTTAAGTTTTCTTATAAATAAATAATTTTTTTCTTCTTTTTTTTATTAATGCAGGTAACTTATTATATATTTTTATTGACATTACGTAGGGACTTATAGAGTGTATTTCTGCCGTCATTATTAAAAAGGGCACAACTAACATTTTGTAAATATTGAGAAAATCGATGTTAAAATATTTTTTGAATTTTGTTAAAAAAAACACGACTAAACTATGTTTTTCGAAATTGTGTGAATGTAAATAGTTGCATTTATATAGTACATATAAGACCATAGCAATATTTTATTTATATTTTTAATGCATATAATAAATAATCTTAATATAAAAAATGACATAGAATGAGCAATAATACGTTTAAAAGGCATATACAACCAAATGTGCCTTTTCAGTGTAAAATTTTGAGTAAAAATTTAAAATATTACAATGAAAAGGCACTTTTATTCAATTGTGCCTTTTCACTATAATAAGAGTTCGATCCGTTCGTCGAATTCCGTTCAGAGATGTTTAGCAGTAAAGGCATAACCGCCAGTGTGCCTTTTTCTTATAGAAAATTTTAAGACGTAGGGTAAATAGTAAAGGCGTAACTGCCAATTGTGACTTTCCTTCTACATTCATTGCTGAGGTGTTGGTATAAAAAATAAGCACAATTGCCACATAAGCCTTTTATATTTGACGTACGCCGTTTCAATGAATTATATTAAAAATATAAAGGTGAAATAAAACTCATATCTCACAATGTGCCCTGTTCCTGTACTAAAACTTAAAAAATGGTGCAGTTGGGGCCTTTAAGCTTATTCTATCTCTATTATTTTGTTGCTAAAAATCACAAAAAATTAGACAGATAGGTAGGCCTTTTTTTCCTGATTCCGAATATATATATAACTCAATTTCATGAAAAATGTTAGTTGTGCCCTTTTTAATTAAAACGGCAGATTTTTAACCGTGAAGTTGGTACCTATATTTAATCTTGATTTATGTCTGAGTGTGTAACGTGATTGTATTTCTTCGCGTTTTGTATAAAACTCTTGATGCTTACGAACAAATTGCTGATGCTAAGTTGTTGGTTCAGTAGGTAGTAAAGGGACGTCAATGTATGTTACGGAAAATATAGGTACATTTCCGATTGCAGTTTAAGAAATGTAAAGAATTCCTAATAAATGTGTACCTATAATATAATTTATTTCACACATTACCTATCGATTTTAGGCATTATAATATACATTTCCTAGGAATTCTATACAATGACGGATTACATACATTTACGATAACATGATACCTACCACAGAGTTTGTTTCGGGAGTGGATTTGCATGTAAGATTTGTGTCTGTAAACGCACCCACGATACAGGAAAAATCCTAGGGTAATTTTGTTAAGGAAAAAAACTAACTATGCTTGCCACCTCTTAAGTTGCTACGAAACTCTAAAGAATCTAATGTGATTGTACTCTGCCGTGCCGTGACAAAACACTGTATCTAAAAACACATTAGTTTTCAGAAATCGCGTTTTTCTGTTTTTTTGGAAAATTCGTCATAAAATATTTAATATATGTCAGACTCCTTTGAATTTTGGATATATTTATAACCAGATTAGCTTCTAATCAGCCGTGTAAAAAAAAGTACACATTTTAGGTTATTTTTCATGTCTAAGCCTACAAACGTGTTCTGTCAAACCTATAAAATCACAAAAAGAAAACATTAGTTATTACAGAACACTGTATTTATAGTTGCAGTGATATGTCAAAACAAATATGATTCAAAACTAAAAAATACGTAAAATTGTAACCCAAGCTTGCTATAGATAAAACTGAACCTAGTTAAGAAAAATATTTTCCAGAAATAAAAAGCAGCCTATCATCGTCATCATCATCATCACACTGGAGACATCAACTATTGATCATAAGTTTATTTATTTATTTATACAACTAAGGCTACAAACAAGTAGGTATACGGCTGATGGAAAGCAGATTACTGTATAGCCTTTCGGACGCAGTAAGGCTTTAATATAGCTAATTAGCTATATTGTGGCAGTGAACTAAAACAACTAAAAATAATTAAAGCTTTCGTTTATTTATTCTAATCAGTAATCACCACAAAAATCCGTTTGTTTGGTCAATTTAAAACACAACATTCAAAAATCAACATCTTGTTCAGAGGATAAGTCAGCGACATCGGACACCACTAATTCTTCATAAAACTTCCTGCGTGACAGCGGCATGTACTGGCATAAATTAAGAAGTTCCATTTTCTTAACTTCACATACTCCTCTTGGATTTTCTTGCTTCTTAATTTCATTCAAAAGACTTTTACTATTTTTCAATAAATTGTTCATAGTATTTTCTGATTTCTTTTTTAAAAACTTAATTTCGGTAAAATCATAGTCATCATTGTAATTTACTTTAGCAAATAGTGACAGAAAACCTCTTTTAAATTTAACAATTTTAAATTTTTGTATATTCATGCCATCGGGATATTTAATTTTACTATCATTTTCAAATATAAACATATCTTCGTGAGTCAAAACCAAAGTATCGATATTTTTTCTAGAATTCTTTATTTGTTGAACGTAATCTTGAAAATCATAGACTTGTCCTGTTCTGTTAAGCTTATTAGTTATGCAAGCATGTACTTGATCAGCCGCCATATACGTATGGCCTGGTTCTAAATATTCAATAATAATTTCTTCAATGGAAGTGGAGGAATCGTTGACCAGTTGGACTAAAGCTGAGAAAAATATCTTATTTTTATTTTGGGCGTTGCAGTTGTCTGCAAAAAAATAAACTTGTTTCTGATCTCTGCAAAATTTCAGCAAAAAGTTAACATAAGCACTAGCAATATTAAAGGCTTTTCGGCCACTTTCACCTTCGTGCCATAAAACACAAACTGCTAGTTTATTTTGGCCGGGCTGGGCAAAAGTTTCATTAAATAAAATAAGTTTTCTAGAAAAATAATATGCCTTCGTCGTTAGTAAAGGCATACAAATTACTTTTTGCATATCAGCAGTAAACAATACTTTGTCAGTAGTATTCCTGCATAAATCTTCTATATCTTTGAGGTGTTGGCGAGACTTGTTCTTGTTTTGAATGTGTTCTGGAAAATAATTACACGCATCACAGCCACAAGCCTTGCAATCATAAGTAGTAGTGGAATCATTGTCAGGGTGACTAGATTTGTGTTTGTTACAGATATCACAACTATCTTGGGATGGTTCAGCTGTAGATAGGTTCATTTTCTTACATACATTAACGAAATATGCCCAAGAACATTTTCGCACATTATTGTCAAGACAATACGTTAAATAATCTTGATGAATTCTCGTAAATGTTATAGTTGCCGGTAGATCGGAACGTCGGTTAGGTGCATGCTTTAAATTGTAATGAGACTGTAATGGTCTGTATTCTTCAATAAATTTAATGAGGCTATCTTCGTATCCTTCGGGAAAAGCATGTTTCGGCGTGTGATGTCCTCTTAGATCAGGTGCTGCCTGAACTGATGGATTTTTGTTATTGGTTGCATGGTTAGCTTTTAAAACAGATTGTATAGCTTCATCATTAGTGTATCCAATAGTCGCCAAAAAAAACTTTTTACATGTTACAGTATTATTCAATTTCCATATTAAAGTATTATGTCTGCGAGAGTTTATTACAGTTTTAACTTTAGAATCAATTTTTATTATCTGTCTTGAAATAAAATCACGACATCTTTGGCGATCCATACTCCAAAAAGCTGACCATATATTTTTTCTATCGTCTTCGCCAATTTTTTCAAAGCATTTTAGTTTACAGTCGCATGATGGCAATAAAGGATGCTTCTGCCGTAGCTGCTCTAAAAGTTTGTTGGGATCTCTCTCTCGTTTCTTTTTTTTTGGTATTGAAGGGGATGGTGGTGGGGATACTACAGGCGACTGGGATGTAGATGCTACTTCATTATCTATTGAATGCGAAAAAGTTGATGTTGAAGGTATTACTGCGGTCAATTCTGTGTATGTATACGGCGTAGAGCGATCGACATATTCCGTTTCATCAGTTACAGGCTGTATTTGAATAGGAGCCGATAATGTTAACGTATTAACTAAATTCATACCTGCCTCATTCGTCATGATTGGAGACTGCACATTTTCAGTTGTAACAGTATAATCAACATGCGAATCAACTTCCATATTTGTTGCAACTACCTCTGTGGTGGTAGCTGTTGCGGGTAGTTCAGAAAATGTTTGGGGCGACACTAAAGATGGTAATGTGCTCGTACCTAACTGCGTGTTAGATAACAGCGCATAAACAACGTTGTCTTCCTCTTCTTGAGTCCCAAGAAGTTCTTGAGGGTCTGGGGTGGACATTGGATGTGCAGCTGCATAAGTCAAAAAAGAATCGACGTATGGCACAAGATTACTGGGTAAAATCAAATCTTGAACATCGTCACTCTGTTTACTTATTATAGAACTGTTTAAGTTCATAAAAAGTACCGCAGAATTCACATGACAATGTTGATTACGTTTTTGGGTTAGGTTAAAAATTAGTTTACTACGTTCTTTGCTCATTTTAAATATATAAAACGACAAAATAATTAATAGACGTCACTTTTGAATACAATCTATTATTAAAATAAACAAATCACGACATTTGACTTCAACCGAATGCACGCCGGATTGATAGGACAAAACACTGTATCTACAGATAGCGGGCGACTATTCCGTAAGCTGTGTTTTGACAAAACACTGTAATTGATGTTGCAGTGTTTTATCAAAACTGATCCTTATGATTCCTAAAATACAGTGTTTATTCCCTTTGGTTTTCACAGTGTTTTTAAGACTTAATAAAAATAAAAAATGCCCAACCTAATGTAAACGTATGCGAAAATCCTATTTATTCGTGTTAGCACAAAACACTGTATCTGAAGTTACAGTATTTTGTCATGACACGGCAGTACTTCTTCTCCATCTAAAATTTGAGTTTCGGCGTCTGTCCGCTAGATGTCACTATTTGAAAATTATGACAGTCGTACATACGTAGTTTCATCTAACTCGCCAACAGATGTCACTGTGCCGTGACGTCATTTTTGTGAATTGCGGTGTTAAGATTCTCCGCCGTTGAATGACCCTCGCGCGATACTGTAGTGAATTCATACTTACCTGGCGTAGGGGATACCGTGATCATGCAGGCGGTTCCCCCAGGGCGAGGCCTTCCCATTGCACTGCGGTTGGGTTGACCCCTGCGATTATCCCTAATGTGGATAACTCGGACGCGTTATTTTTGGTAGTGGGGACTGCGTACGCGCCGTCCCCTCAGAATTCCTATGTGTTAGCAAGAAAATTGATGGATAAAGATGAACCATCCATGATTTCTTGCATGACGTACGGCTTATAGCTTATATTATTAACGACGTTAATAATGAACATGGATTGGGAAGGGACTTCAAAAAATCCAAAACTCCCAATAAACGGTCATCGAAGGTACATATTGACCTAAAAAAATGTCAGCAATGCAAACCAATCGAATGATAATTTTGTAGGTCATATACGTCCAGCCTAATAATCGTCGTGCTAGGCGCAAAATATAAATAAGTAAAAGATAAGCGATTCATTTATCTTTCACTTTCAAAAAGAAAAAGGCTACCCTGCCTTTCTTTTTTTAATTATGAAGACCTAACGGTGGTATTCATAATTTAAAAAAATGCTAGACTTAACCACAAAAAAAAAACAACAGTTTTAAAATTCGAATTATTATTTCTTGCAAACTATTCGTGCCAGCCGGACTCGGTCAGTAACTTGCTGCTTGCTGATATAACGGTCCGAGCCGCTGGGCTGAATAGTTGTGTGTCAGTGTTGATAAAAACAATATAATTTTATATTATCTGTGCTGTTTACATAAGGAAAATCGAGGTAAACACATTTTATTAATTATTAAGTGTTTGTGTAGAACTTAACCTAAAAATAAGTAGTGTAGTGTTATAAAAATTGTTTTTACTACAAATGCACTTAAAAACGGTGAAAATATCTATAGATCTGTCATTTTTGGCCGCGTCAGCCAATGATAGCGGTTTACAAGTGAAATTGAGTGACGTGTAAGCCGGTTTACACTTTGACCAATCAAATGATTAATAGTAATAAATTACTTATTTACAAGTCGAATCATGTGAGTATGTTCCGCGTGTGTGGCGATCGAAGATATTTTATTATTGAGATATGACCTTTTCGCAAATTAAAATGTAAACCGGGCCAATTGAAGTTTTTTACTTAACTCGTCTTATTAGCAAGTTAACTTACTACTTAACTTGTGTGCAAATCGGGCTTTTACACACAGGTCTTTCGTTTGTTTGGTTTTTAATGTTGAGATGAATGTGTGGAATGACAAGAATGGATAAGATAAGAAATGAGTATGTCAGAAGAAGTTTGAAAGTAGCACCAGTGACTGAAAACTTGAAGAGTAATAGGTTAGCGTGGTATGGACATGTTATTTGGAGGGAAGAAAGTGATGTTACTAGAAGAGTGTTAAATATGAAAGTAGATGGATATACAAGTAGAGGTAGGCCAAAGAAAAGATGGATGGATTGTGTGAAGGATGATATGGGAAAGAATGGAGTGAGTACTGAGATGACGGCTGATAGAGGAGAATGGAAGCGGAATTCTTGTTGTGTGGGATAAAAGAGATGATCTTTTGTTTGTTTAGTTTAATAACCGTTAGTTACGATAAAACAGTAAATATTAGCCCCCAACAGGATCTCGATAGTCAGATTTTTAGTTACCTACCTAAATATTTTGATACTTACATAATGTAAATTGTTATCAATCTGGCCCGAAACAATTTTGATAAAACATTTTTTACAAAAAATTTAAACCGACTTCAAAAAAGAATAAAATAATTACATACATACATACATAAACTCACGCCTTTTTCCCATGGGGGTAGGCAGAAACTATAGAACGCCACATGCTACGACTCTTACATACCCCTTTCGCTTCATCCACATTCATACATCTTGTCATACACGCACGCCGGTTGAGAGTACTACGCACCTGACCTTTGTGAAGAACATCACCAATAACATCGATGTATGTCCTTCTAGGACGTCCTCTACCGGCGTTCCCATTAACATCCGCCTTATAAATTCCTTTTATTAATCGCCGTTCACTCATTCTCTCAACATGACCAAACCACCTAAGCGTACTCCTTTCAATTTTTGTCACTACATCATCTTTTAAACCGCAACTTTGTCTAATCTCTTCATTTCTCAATCTATCATTCAAAGTTACACCGCACATACTTCGCAAGGAACGCATTTCCACGGCATTTATTCTACTTTCATGCCTCTTCTGCCACGACCAACATTCACTTCCATACATAAGCGTAGGTACCAACACACCATTATGGACAGCCAGTCGTGCCTTTTTGGACATCGACCGGCTAGCCACAACCGCATGCAAAGCACCATTTACTTTATTTCCCGCATTTGCTCTCCTTTCCACATCTATAAAATAATTACCATATAAAATTAACAGTTTCAGAAGTCGGTGCTGATCCACGCTGAACCAAATTGAAGGCACCGACTTCTGAAACTGTTAATTTTATATGGTAATTATTTTATTCTATTTTGAAGTCGGTTTAAATTTTTTGTAAAAAATGTTTTTATTTTTTTCATTTTAGTGGCCTTAATTAAAACTTGGTTGGACCTACTAAAGACGCTGCTCGTAACATAATCACATCATCACAATATGCGTACTGTTCGTCATTGAGGAGTTCCATTGTCTATCTCCGAAGTTCTTCATCAGATCTTCACCAAATTTAAATGGGACCAACTTCGAAGTATACCCTATCCATTAAAAAAGAATCATCAAAATCGGTTCATAATTGGCGAAAATACCGATGAACATACTCAAAAAAAAAAAACATACAGACGAAAGAAAGAAGAAGAAAGAAAGAAAGAAAGAAAAAGTATTTATTTTCCGCCCACGCGGACGCATACGGATCCTTAAAATTAAAAATATAATGTTTCTTAAAAATTAACACTTATATTTAAACCTATTCTATTAAACAACACGGTAACCCAAACACACAAAACAAATAAAATAATCTATGGTTACTATTATTTAGTCTATGGTGCACGGGCTACCATAACCACGAACATAGTAACCTCCTCCTTTTTGGAAATCGGTTAAAAAGGGACAGTTTTTTTTAAACTTTGCCCCACACTATGATTTCTCCTGTATCGTGGGTGCGTTTACAAACACAAATCTTCACACGCACAAACATCCAGAACCGGAACAACTATCTGTAGACCATACAAATATTTGTTCCGTGCGGGAATCGAACCCACGACCCGTAGCGCAGAAGCCGATCACTTAGCCATTGCACCAAACGTGTCGTCAAATTTCGATTCTTTATTATATTTATTATAATTGCAGCTTCATGCCAATGGTCATGAAAGACATCGAACTCGTTCCGCCATCTTCTCCGAGGTCCGCCGCGATCCCGTCTCGCTATCTCGGGGCTCCAGTCTTGTGCTATACGGGTCCACTGCTCATTCTGCCCAGTCCTACTTCAGCTGCGCGGCCTTTTAAGCCACATCTACAATTTCCATACTTACATAATGTAAATTATTATAAGTCGGCCTGAACCAATTTTGATAAAAGCGTAAACAATTTTTTTGAGTCATTGTGTCTAAAACGGCTATTCAAAATTGAGGTATTAAATACAAATATACAATAAAAATATTTAGTGTTAAATCCGCCAGACAGTTGATCAAGCTTGGGTAGTCAGAAGCATGACAGCCTGATAACTAGTCGAACCTTAGGATATCGGCATTACCCAGTTACTGGGTTGTGGAGGACTGATGGCAGTCGCTCCGTGTAAAATACTGGTATTCAGCCGCATCTGGCTAGACTGGGAGGTGACCCCAACATAGTTGGGAACAGGATAGACGGAAGAAGTTGATCAAGCTAGGATGTAGTATGCAGCACTGCCGAGCTCCCATCCGCAAGTATATGCAAATGTAGAAGGTGCGATTAATAAAATGCCACACACAACCCAAACTGATACAAAACCGATTGTTTGTTGCATTTTACTAATCGAATCTTCTGCATTAACATACATTTGCGGGCAGGGCGGTTCTGCATCCATGGTTGCGGTGCATGATCCCGTGACCCCGGCCTTAGGTTAGAAGGAGGAACACCGTTGGTTTTTAGCCGGTAAGAGTCCGGCAGACCCCTCGCCTTCCCCGGGCGAAGGACATGTATGAGGATTTTCCAAGGATAAAAAAAAAACAAAAATAAAAATGGCGGTGCTGCATACTGCATTCAGGCTTGATCAACTGTTTGGCGGGATTAACACTAAATATTGTTATTGTATATTTGTATGTCATGGATTTCCGCAAATTTTATTTCTTACTACAAATTTTATTTCAAACAAACAAACTCTTCAGCTTTAAAATTTTAGTATAGATTATATTAGAAGAGGCTCGTGCCCAGCAGTGGGATAATTAGAAACAGTTTTTTTTCTTTAGCTTGCCTTTACCTTCGATCCATTTTCTTTTCCAGTACAATGTCGGGGTTAACCTACCTCCGCGTTCTGGGTTACACAGCAACCCTGGCCATGCACATATCGAACATCCTGTACATGGGCTGGTTCACCAAGAGGAGCCCGTCCAAGAATGAGCACGTGGAAGTTTTTAAGAGCTTGGAGTACAGATTCTTTACTTCGTGGACTTTTGTAAGTAATATAAAAATATTTTTTAGCAAATCTTCTTCTTCTTCCTGCCCTCATCCCACACTAGGTGGGGTCGGCACAACATGTATTCCGTAAATCCATGTTGTTAGAGGTTTTGACTTATTGTTTTATGACCAGCTGCCTGCCTGACATCCACCCTCCTTGGGAATACTCGTTACGCTGTCGCGCGGGTGACCCAATGTGCTTGCTGATATTATTCACTGGATCCAAAAATTATATGCTTGTCAATCTTATTGCCGACAACTAGCAGACTCTACTTCTTGGTCGAGTGTACTTGAAGTTCCTTGACCCACTCAATCAGTTTTGCTAGGGACTATGGTTCTGAGTATGTCAATGTTCTGTATCGCTCCTGTCCCGCTGTATCCCAAATACCAAGCTTGACTTTGATACCGTTCACGTCCATGACTTTACATTTTGTAGTCAACTCCGATTGTAGCTGGGAATTATGAATTTCAGTCTCCCGTTGTGAACGCGTTTTTTAGTTAATAGACCGTTGATATTACTAAGAAACAACTGTTCAGTTGTCATCTTGTTCAATCAGTTTAGAAACTGACCCAGGATTTTTTTATTCATAACAGAACATCACGCCCTGTGTTCCCAGAAGGGTACTCAGATGTTATAGTACACCCTCGTTTCGACGTTATGTTTAAGTCCCATGTAATAGGGGGCGAGCCTATTGCTACCGGGCACAAATCCAAACTCCGGGCTGCTACTGAGGAATTGCACACGGAAAAACCCAATAACACTGCCCGACCTGGGGATCTAACCTAAAACCTCGCGATCAGCAGTCGCGCTTGCGAGACTACTAGAGCAATCGCATTATTTGTAAAGTTAAACCCTCATTTATTTCCAAGACTTTCTGATGTAATTATTCGTAAGAGACGTAAAAATAACTTATGTATTCGTAGAGCAAATACAGCACTTATGTGGAAAAGCGTATTCTGTTGGGCTCCAAAAATCTATAACAAGCTTCCAGATTCTTACAAAGAGCTAACAGTACAAATATTTAGAAAGAAGTTAAAGGCCCTTCTAAGTGAAAAGTGATATTATACATACATACATACATACATAAACTCACGCCTTTTTCCCATGGGGGTAGGCAGAAACTATAGAACGCCACATGCTACGACTCTTACATACCCCTTTCGCTTCATCCACATTCATACATCTTGTCATACACGCACGCCGGTTGAGAGTACTACGCACCTGACCTTTGTGAAGAACATCACCAATAACATCGATGTATGTCCTTCTAGGACGTCCTCTACCGGCGTTCCCATTAACATCCGCCTTATAAATTTCTTTATACTGTTACATATTTAAGAATGACACTTTGTAACAAATGTTAAATATAATAAAATATAATTTATTATAAATGTACTAAATTTTAATTGCCATTTTCTCCTATACATGTTTGTTTTTAATTTTTTTTATTGTATTTAACTACTTATTTTGTTATTATTTGCACGCCATACATGGCAGAATATGATTGTTATCACAATAATGTATGTAAGATCTTATTTGTACCATGTTCATCCAAATAAAGATACTATTGACTACTATTGACTATTGAATACGAGGTAGTTATAATAATTAACTATAATTTCATAATATTGTCTGTTTCAGCTATTACAAATAGCCTACGCCATGTTTGGACTGATATGCGACCTCTTTATATTGAAGAATGCCAAGAACAAAAACTATAAGTTACCATCTCCTGTCAGTGACTTCAGGGAGATCATGTTCGCAGGTCTGGTGTGGCCGTGTTCATTGGTACGTTTAATGAGGGTTTTATGAAAAATGTTCTACGTGAGATGGCAGCACTGTAGCGTCAAGTCCAACCACCTGTCAAAACACATAGACGATTTGTATTTTTCGATCATTTTATTGGTTTATTTATTCTTAAAAACGTTACAAAAAGAATATTGTTTTCTAAAATGCCACAGTGTTGTGCAGTGCCTATGTGTGCAAATAAAATAGGAGGGTGCCATTTGTGTCTTTCTTTTTGAGATCAATCTTCAGTTCGGCAACCTTTCTCTGGCCGTAATCCATAATAAAATCAATAACACTTCCAAATAAGTAGAATTACACAAAAGAATTATATGTTCGGTAAGAATCTGGGCTCTCTGACAGCTGTTTCGACCTGACGCAAACGAAGCGCCTTCTGGTGGCAGAAAAAGTATCGAAAATCTTCATTGCTTGGACTCAATTTTGTATGAGGGAAGTTCTGGTATTTTGATTGTATTTAGACCAATACCAACAGGTTTGAAGTCTTTTCGTGGACCAATAATCTCGTTGGTCTAGTGGCGGCAAGAGCGACTGCTGATCTTGAGGTCCTGGGTTCGATCCCCAGGTCGGGCGAAGTGTTTTTGAGTTTTTCCGTGTGGAATACCTAGCCCTCAGTTTGGATTTGTGCTCAGTTGATGGCTATAGGTGTGCCCCCTATTACATGCGACTTAAAGGATAAATGAAGGTGTTACTATACACCTCTGCCTAACCCTTCGAGGAATACTGGCGTGATGGTATGTTAGCTCTAAACTATTTTAGTCTATTGTAAGTTAACGTTATAATATGAAACATAATCTGTCAGAAACGCATTCTCTCGGCGACCGCATTCTAAGTAAGGAATAAAATCACGCCTGTATTCCCCGAAGGGTTGGGCAGAGGTGTATAGTAACACCCTCATTGCGCCGTTATATTTAAGTCCCACGTATTAGGGGGCGAGTCTATTGCCATCAACCGGGCACAAATCCAAACTCCGGGCTGCTACTGAACAATTCCACACGGAGAAATCCAATAGGAAGTAAGGAATCCCTGCAAAATTTCAAGTTTCTAGACCCAGCGGTTTTTGCTGGACGTTGACGAATCAGTCAGTCAGGACATGTTCTTCATTGTGATACCTTCCAATTCCAGGTGGTGTTCTCTGTGTTCTGGGGCCTGTACTCCTACGACAGAGCCCTGATATTCCCAGAGTTCCTGGACGCTGTTATTCCTCCCATATCCAACCATGTGATACATACCATGATCGTGCCCGTAGCGCTATGGGAGGTGGTGTTCAGGCCGAGGTATGAACCGGAGACACATGCGAGGAATGTGATGCAGCTGACTTTGCATCTCTGTGTCTATATGAGCGTGTGAGTATTTTTTTTTAAACATTTTAGATACAAGCACATAACAGCAGTGATAGCCTAGTGGTGTGACCGTCGGACTGCCAAGTCATAGATCTCGAACCCAAGGCATGCACCCCTGACTTTTCGGATTCATGTGCGTATTGTATAATTATCACTTGCTTAAAAACAGTGAAGGAAAACATCGTGAGGAAACGCCTGAGATATATTTCTCGACGGCATGTGAAGCCAAGTCAGAGACCCATGGGCGGCATGAACTCTGACACCAGGTTAGTTACTAACCACACGAAAAGAAGAAGAACAGTTTAGAAGTACCTAGTTCCATTTTATTCAACTCTCTTCGTCCTAGCCTTTTCCCAACTTTGTTGGGGTCAGCTTCCAGTCTAACCAGATGCGGCTGAATACCAGTATTTTACAAGGAGCGACTGCCATCAGACCTCCGCAACCCAGTTACTGGACAATGCCGATATCTTAAGGACCGGTTGTCAGACTTCCGTGCTTCTGACAACCTAACAACTGTTATAGGTATTCGTATGACACCCAGGACCGAGACTTTAACGTGCTCTCCGAGGCATGGAGGCATCTCAATGTGTAACCATCCACGTACTGACCACGGCAAGTTTAACCTCGCAACCTCGCAAATCTCATGATCCGTGTGTCGTTAATTAGCCACTAGCCCCACATGTTAAGTAGCCACGAAGCCCTCTTGTTAATTAGCATGGAGGAGTGTCGATGTGGAATGAACGATCACCCATCCATAGTTCGATTTCATTTTGATCGTTACAATTAGCCATAGATTGCGATATAAATAATAAATACTCCAATCTTCTTTCTTCTCCTTCTTTTCGTGTGGTTAGTGACTAACCTGGTGTTAGAGTTTATGCCGCCCATGGGCCTCTGACTTGGCTTCACATGCCGTCGAGAAATATCTCTCAGGCATGCCGGTTTCCTCACGATGTTTTCCTTCACCGTTTTTAAGCAAGTGATAATTATACAATACGCACATGAATCCGAAAAGTCAGAGGTGCGTGCCTTGGGTTCGAACTCGAGACCTATGGCTTGGCAGTCCGACGGTCACACCACAAGGTTAATACTGCTGTAGTACTGCATTTTTTTTTATAATATCTTTGCCTCACACTATGATTTCTCCTGTATCGTGGGTGCGTTTACAGACACAAATCTTCACACGCACATACATCCAGACCCGGAACCACTATCTGTAGGCTATAATACCTACAAATATTTGTTCCGAGCGGGAATCGAACCCACAACCCGTAGCGCAGAAGCCGATCGCTCAACCACTGCATCAAACGTGTCGTCAATTACTCTTACATTTTGATTTTCATTCATGTATTTTCTTTTTCAGACTCTACTTCACCTACTTAGAGCGTGGTATATGGCTCTACCCCATATTTAGGAAGCTCTTTGGCACTATATACTTCGTCATCGCTCTAGCGGCCATGGCCGTTATGTTCTACATCTTCTACTACTTACAGTGGCCAATTACACACATGATTCACGGGTCTAAGAAAAAACAAGAGAATAAAAAAGCTAAGCTGGAGAAGAAAGTGAAATAACTTAAGGAAGAATAGTTTAATTATTTATTGATTGCTTCATGTTGTTTTTGGCCGATTCCTATAATTTACCAAGCGTTATTGGTTAAAATAGAGACTTTATCTTTACTAATAATGAAGCAAAGAGCTTTTTATATTAGATCCTCCCATATCGATGGCAGCAAAGTAGATACGGACATCTACATTTTTATCAAAATGCTTTTTTTTACAAAAATGGGCTTATATCAACCCTATCTACAAGTCTGTATTAAAATAATTTCAAATTTCAAAATCTGAAGAAAATTTGGCATGTAAATGAAGACATCTACACTCGATTTCTAAGAAACGCAGCAAAATGGCCTCTGTTTTTTACTAAATGTGCTCTCCTGTAAAATTGCGATACTGTAGATGTCTTCTTTTACTTTGCTGCCATCGTTAGGGAAGTAATCTATTTATATGCACAGATTTGCAATCAAAAGTGCTACCATTGGTAAGCAAAACGATACGTTGTTTTTATAGGAACCGGGCATAAGTGTTGATATTCGAATTTTTGAGAATGTATTTTGGTTGAAAATAAATAAATATTTTGTATGTTTTTCTTACATAAGTTTTATTGCATTTCAATCATTACTTTCGAAGAGGTTTTTAGGTTCCATACCCAAAGGGTAAAACGGGACCCTATTACCTACTAAGACTCCGCTGTCCGTTCGTCCGTCCGTGTGTCACCAGGCTGTATCTCATGAACCGTGATAGTTAGACAGTTGAAATTTTCACAGATGATGTATTTTTGTTGCTGCTATAACAACAAATACTAAAAAATAGAATAAAATAAATATTTAAGGGGATCCCATACAACAAACGGGGGTTTTTATTTTTGCTCGTTTTGCTCGATATTAATAGCAGCAACAGGTAGACGCTTGAAATATCCACAGAATATTTGGTAATATATTCTTTGTAAAAATAAATAATTAAATTAAAATAAAACAAATATTTAAGGGGGGCTCCCATACAACAGACATGATTTTTTTTGCTTTTTTTATAGATAATGGTACGGAGCCCTTCTAGCGAGAGCCCGACTCGCCGGTTTTTTTTCATAAATAATTTGGAGACTAAGTTTTAATACCTAAACTAAATTTTTCAGACCTTGTAGATGACCACCAATACCAGTGCGGGTGGAGGGGCTCAGCAAGCCACCTAATCAAGATTTTACATTTTTATTATGCAGGCAATTTTATAATAATCATCATAACTCGAAAATAAAATTCTATCGCAAATCACGACGACACGTTTGGTGCAGTGGCTGAGCGATCGACTTCTACGCTAAGGGTCGTGGGTTCGATTCCCGCACGGAACAAATATTTGTATGGCCTACAGATAGTTGTTCCGGGTCTGGATGTTTGTGCGTGTGAAGATTTATGTATTTGCAAACGCACCCACGATACAGGAGAAATCCTAGTGTGGGGCAACATTTTTATTAAAGAAAGAAAGAAAAAACAAATCAGACACACAATAGTCTGTGCAATGTAGTACGAAACTGTCGCATATAATTATACGCACATAAAAATATAGATGTACCTAATTGTAAGTAAAATGCAGGAAGATTTCACAAACATTATAAAATGGGCACATGATAATGGTATTTTAATTAATTTAAGCAAAACCAAATGTATGACTATACGATCTCCGTACCACCGGGGCAATGAGCGGCCGCCGCGCATAGTGGGCCATAGTTGGACGTAGTTTAGCAGAAAAGACTCAATCCACAAAATTGTCAAAAATGAGTTATTGGTACCAAAATGGTCTATAAGGTAGGGCCTTTCATTCAGCAAAAAAGATCCAAGAAATAAACAAAGGAAATACATTTTTTGTGACAGGAAACCAAACCATATATTAGACAGGTATTTTCTTTTTATTACATATAAAGACCCAACCTGCTTGAATCATCCAACACTATATTTTACTAAATAAGTCCAGAAATACACAATATAACCATCAACCACCGATTTTACCAAGGATGTGTAATTACGTAACAAAATCTGAATACAGCATCACTGAATAAAACCTCTCTGAACTTAAAACGTCAATATCTCAAAAGTGACTCTGTGTGGGTTGAGTCCTTTCTGCTTAACTACGTCCAGTTACAAATGCTTGGACGCTCACAGGCGGCGCGAGCGCTCGCAACGCAACCGCTTGCGCCGCTGAGCAGAGTGCGACGTATGCGTGCGCAGAGATACAGGTGGTGGAACATTACAGGTACCTGGGTCTAGTTATAGACTACAATTTCTCATGGAAGAGGCATATAAATCATGTGTGTGACAAACTAAGATCGGTACCAGTAAAATTCCACCACCTTAGTTATATACTGGATAAGGCAACATTGTACACAGTCTAATATGCGTTGGTGGACTCTTTAAACTCGTATGGACTGGCATGTTATGGACGTACTTTTAAAAGTTACTTAGATAAAATAAAATTATTACAAATTAGATTTATGAAATTATTAGTAGACAGAAATACAAAAAAAAAGTAAAATTAGTAATTATGAGGAATTATTTTTGAAATGTAAAATGCTGCCAGTCCATGACAAAGTAACATTGTTAATAGCATTAGAAGAATATTGTAGTGATCAATTTAAAATCAAACAAGTATCTAATAGCAATAGGTCTCGAAGAAGAGGTAATGTAGACTTTGGGCAAAGATGTAAAAAATATTTGGTACCAAGCATATTCAACAGCCTACCATTTGAAACGTGTTCAACAAAAAGAACATTTAAAAACAAACTTTAATCATATCTTGTCTAATTTTAGTGAAAATCTTATCTCAGCAATTTTTGGGTAATTTAAATGTAATAATACTAACAGTTTAACATGTTTTTGTAAAATTAAGTATTTTGGATTAATTTAGTTTTCAGTTGTGGTCAGATTCCTTTATTGTAATTTTTAATATTTAAATGGAAAAGTGAATGTACATACTTAAATCTTGAGATTATAGTGGGAGTTACGTCTGCCAACAAACTGCTCTGTAGTTTGGCAGAAGTAACAAAAAATGTAAACAACTGAATGTTCCAATTAAACACTTTTTCATTTATTTATTTTTTATTTAGCGTCAGTGTTACAGCTAGTTCACACACAAACCGTTTACAGGATCCGTTTCTATTTTGGTGATGGCGCCTGTAGTTGTATGAGCGAGTTCACATACACGACAGTATTCCGAATCCAGTAAAAAATACTGGATCCGTTATTTTTATCGTATCCTGCCTCACAGATGCGACGCTGCTGCCATATTTTGTTAAGCCTACTTTTATACCGAAAAACGCGGAAACAGCGATAAACTACATCCAACTGGGCGAAGCCGCGGGTGTCCCCTAATCTATACAAATATTATAAACCTGAAGAGCTTGTTTGTTTGTTTGAACGCGCTAATCTCAGGAACTACTGGTTGGAATTGAAAAAATATTTTTGTGTTGGATAGTCCATTTATCGAGGAAGGTTATAGGCTATATAACATCACGTTACGACCAATAGGAGTGGAGCATAAATGAAAAATGTTGCAAAAACGGGAGAAATGTCCACCCGTGCGAAGCTGGGACGGGCCGCTCGTTATAAATAATAATTTAACCGTATAGTGCATTTGAGATAATTATCTAACTATCCGTCGACATTATTGCAATAATTGTCATAGTTAGCAATAATAGTTTGCGCAATTAATATAATGATTACAAAGAAGTACGTTAATAAAACCGGTTTTTTAATAACTATAGGTTTACCGGTTTGCTGCCATTCTGCATGAAATAATTAAAAATCCATTGTTTTATGCATGAAGTCAGTCAGTAGGTAGTATTATATAACCATCGATTTAATTTCAGAACTATGTAACTGCTCGTTCACACGGCGGATCCGTTTTAACAGATCCATCGACTGGATGTGTCGTTCACGTCTGTACCGACGGATCAGAGCCCCTAGCACGAGTTTTTGCCAAATTGTGTAGTTAACGTACCTATTCGTTTCGTTTTCGACAAATTTTGTATGACAATTTTACTAGCGCCACGTCTGCGTATTTGGAACTAAACAATCTGTAGCACAGGTTTTTGACAACCGCTTTCGTATAGTTATCGAAAAGTACCTAAACGTCACGTTATCGCACCAAATGTATGAGAATCGGTAGCACGAGTTTTCATTTTGACATTTAGTTTCGAGTTTCTCGATAGCTGGGTTGAAACAAATACGAAAACGATCTCACTGACTTTTTCTTAGTGAGACACCTAACCGTTAAACAAAGACAGTTAAACAAATGACAACTGCGTCGCATCTGGCAGGCAGGATACGATAAAAATAACGGATCCAGTATTTTTTACAGGATTCAGAATACTGTCGTGTATGTGAACTCGTTCATACAACTACAGGCGCCATCACTAAAATAAAAACGGATCCGCTAAAACGGGTACTGTAAACAGTTTCTGTGTGAACTAGCTGTAAGGTTAGACCTTAACTAGAAGCTAACTTAATCACTTTTTAACAAAAATAAAACCGACTTCAAATGGTCTATCTCCGAAGTTCTTCATCAGATCTTCACCAAATTTATATGGGACCACTTCGAAAGAATACTCTTTCAAACAAAAAAATAATCATTAAAATCGGTTCACAATTAGCAAAGATATCGCGGAACAAATATACAAAAAAAAAACATACAGTCGAATTGAGAACCTCCTCCTTTTTGGAAGTCGGTTAAAAAAAGTTGCGCCTGCGCACGGCTGGCGGAGTATTCTGCCGTGTGGCGTGAACACGTCCACAAAACGATAGTATGACATGGATATGATGAATATACAATGCGTTCACAGTTATTTTACCTCCGTCTGTCTTTGTCCGCCTCGCCAGCAAATAAGATGTAGGAGTCTGGCATTTAATTTAGTTCGGACAAATCTATACTAATATTATAAAGAGGAAAGATTTGTATTTTTGTATGTAACGAATAAACTTAAAACTACTGGACCGATTTCAAAAATTCTTTTACCGTTAGAAAGCTACATTATCACTGAGTAACATAGGCTACGGGCGGAGCCGTGAGGACACAGCTAGTAAATAATAAATAAGTAGTAAATAGATGCTCAACTATGTATTCCGAATGTCACGCTAAGCCTGCTGGTAAGGCGAACAAAGGGAAATGTCAGAGGTAAAATAACTGTGAACGCAATGTAGATAAGCAATGTGCAGGATGTAAACAAAATCATGTAATTCCTTCAACCCTCGTGTTGTACTGCTGACATAGATTAACCCTGCACGGGATACTTAGGTATTCAATAAAAAAAATTTACAAGAAGTAAACGTGTTCTTGACGTGAGGCATTTTAGCGCCCCGAGCACATTGCGCAACTATCGCTAGCCGCGCGGTCATTTACTGTCTCGTTGGACTAGTGGTGGTAAGCGCGACTGCTGATCGTGAGGTCCTGGGTTCGATCCCCAGGTCGGGCAAAGCGTTATTGGGTTTCTCAGTAGCAGCCCGGAGTTTGGATTTGTGCCAGTTAATGGCAATGGGCTCGCCCCCTATTACATGGGAGACTTAAACATAACGGGTGGAGGGTGTTACTATACACCTCTGCCCAACCCTTCGGGGAATACAGGCGTGATGTTATTCCTTACTTAGAATGCGGTCGCCGAGACAATGCGTTTCTGACAGATTGTGTTTCATATTATAACCTCAAGTTACAATAGACTAAAATAGTTTAGAGCTAACATGATTAGACTATCAAATTAAACCGTCATGAACTATGACCCTTATTGCAAGTTTAAAATCGCCACTGATTTCTTAATACTAGATAATAATAGTTCAATAGAACTTTATCAGTACAAGGTTAGGTCTGTCTTATCAAGTCCAGACATTCTGTTCCAATTTCAAAGTTTCTGTGACTACTATTTGCGATGTAGCATGGTGCGGGTGACAGACGAACTTTACAATCATGACTTAACCCGTCAAGTGTCGGAGGCACACACGGGTGTGCGTAAGGAACGCGCTCCTATAAATTCGGTTCGTGTAAACAGTAAAATAAAACGTACAAAATCCGCTACCATAGGAGCGCGTTCCTTTCGCACACCCGTGTGTGCCTCCGACACTTCGCGCCCGAATTTATTACGCACACCCGTATGTGCGCCCGACACTTGACGGGTTAAGGCTAAGTTCATATGACCGCGCGGTACAAGATCGAAGTAAACAGCTAGTATTGTCTACATCACCGCGCGATACTGCGCGCCGCGCTCTGACCCGCGCGCTAGTTCTTGAACCGCGAGAAGCCGCGCGGCACCGCGCGGTTCAAGTTCTACAAATCTGTACCGACCTGTTCAGTTGATCCGCGCGAGTTGAGACGGATAGACACATAGATTCAGGAAAAAATTACCACCGAAGAAGACGACATTGTATCTATCGATTTGCTTATCGACGAGATTGAAAAAATAGATGCTATCTGGAATATTAACTCCAAGGAATATTCGAATAAAATAATAAAAAGAAGATCTTGGGAAGAATTAGTTTTAATTTTTCTTCATGTAGTCTCAGGTCGGGATATAAAGTAATGAACAGGCTTGAAGAAATTCTTTCACTTATAATGGGATGCACCCAGTATCGTCTTTGTGTTCTGCGACGTCTCAACCTTCGGTATAAAATCCATAAGCGAATTGCCTCCTCCACGTCCATTCTTAAGCAATGTTGACGCCAGACTGCCGCGCGTACATATGCCGTCATGTGAATGCTCTTACCGCGCCACGACGCGCGGCTCCGCGCGGTCATATGAACTTACCCTAAGGGTAGCTATACACATAAGCGGGACGGCATTAAGGATGACTCACGCTAGACCGTGCCGGGTTCGAGCCGGGATCGGGCCGGAGATCAACACCGCATACATTTTGTACCGAAGCAAGAGCTCCGTCGCTTCCAAACTGGTCATTGACGCTTAATAACCAGCACTGAGCGACTGAGGTCTTGCTTTGGTACAAAATGTATGCGGTGTTGATCTCCGGCCCGGTACCGGCTTTGATCCGGCACGGTCTAGCGTGAGTCATCCTTTAATCGGCACAGCCGGGCGGTAAAATCGAATATATCGCACTACTAGATTAATAGTACAAAATAAATTTATAAGGCGGATGTTAATGGGAACGCCGGTAGAGGACGTCCTAGAAGGACATACATCGATGTTATTGGTGATGTTCTTCACAAAGGTCAGGTGCGTAGTACTCTCAACCGGCGTGCGTGTATGACAAGATGTATGAATGTGGATGAAGCGAAAGGGGTATGTAAGAGTCGTAGCATGTGGCGTTCTATAGTTTCTGCCTACCCCCATGGGAAAAAGGCGTGAGTTTATGTATTTATGTAGATTAATAGTGTATCAACTCAAAATGAAGCTTTTTTCAGAATCGACAGAAAACTGATTACTTACTTCATGTTATAGATTACAAATGAAATGAATTAGGTACTTGTGAAGATTGTATTTGTAAATGCACCGACGATACAGGAGAAATCCTAGTATGGGGAAACCTTATTTAAAAAAAAAAGAAAAGAGTTGAATGTCATGATGAATGATGAAATGATGAATGTTCGAGAAAAGGCCGCTCGGCTTACACTAGGCGGGCAGCATCAGCTGGCTGGCAGTCATCGGCAAAGCCGGGCGGTAAAACCGAATTAGTTGAATGTTCGGGAATCACAACCAGCTTGGTTTAAATTTTAGTTCAGCTAACGATTATTATTATTGGAGCCGAACGCCTATGTAGTAGCCACAGGTCGGCTTTTTCGTTCCACAAGTATAGCTGAATCGAATGATGTGTCGACCCGAATGAACTACCCAATCGGCGCAAGCCAAATGAAACCGAAAAAGTGCAGTTATTACTTCGGGTCGGCTTTGTTGTTCGACAAATACTGCCAAACGGACTATGCCGGCCCGCTTATGTGTGTAGCTACCCTAATATTTCAGTTGTACCCTAAATATCACAGTCGTAAAACACGGAATCAGTAATAACTGTAGTAAATTAAATAAATGTAACCTTTTTTTTATCTTTGGAAAATCCTCATAGATGTCGCCCGGGGAAAGCAAGGGGGTCTGCCGGACTCTTACCGGCTAAAAACCAACGGTGTTCCTCCTCCTGACCGTTAGGCCGGGGTCGCGGGATTCGCAAAAGTATGCACCGCAACCCCGGCAGGTCCCGGTCCGCCAGCCTCTGGCGGACCTCTCCTCTGTGGGGCCTTGTCCCATATTCTCCTGAGAAATGCGCACGGAACACTGCGCGCCGCCTTCTTGGGCCTATTACTGTTCGGGCGGTGGGTTAGGAGACCAAAATAAATGTACCGTACGCAGGTCAAAATAAATGTACCCTGTCAAAATGTTATTGTCTACAAATATAAATATATATATATATATATATATATATATATACCGCAAATAGTGTAGAGAGCCGAACGCCAATATAATAATACAATGTTCTGCCTAGCCTTTTCCCAACTATGTTGGGGTCAGCTTCCAGTCTAGCCAGATGCGGCTGAATACCAGTATTTTACACGGAGCGACTGCCATCAGACCTCCGCAAATCAGTTACTAGGTAATGCTGATATCCTAAGGTTAGACCGGTTGTCTGATATTCGGGCTTCCGACTTTCCGTTACGACTGTCATAGGTATTCGTATGACAGCCGGGACTGACAGTATAACGTGCTCTCCGAGGCACGGAGGGTCTCCATGTGTAACGAATGATCACCCATCTACGGAATGACCGCGGCAAGCGTTACTTAACCTCGCAAATCGTATGATAAGCGCGGTCATTATAAGCCACGAGCGCCTTCTATATAATTATACGATGATTGTTGCCAAATCACAACTGTCTGTCAAAATGTACGGTTTTGTGTCAATTTTTATTGTCAAAAAATTTGACAGATTTTGGAAACGGAAATCTGTTTGAATACCGCTTCGTTTCCGTTGCGATTGTTTAACATGTATGTTAGTAGAATTAGGGCCCCCAGCCTTTGTTAATAATCATTAGTAGGTATTCAGCTGATTGGATACCGTTCATAATTATTTTGCTATCGACCCACACCAGTTCTGTTCAACAACTGATCCAGTGCGAACGTGTTATATTTTAATATATTGTGTTTATTACGGAGACATAATTTAGTGTGAACGAGTATTTTTTTTATTAGGAGAGTATTAAAACAAAGTGAGTATTAAAATTATATTATGTAGGTAATTAACGGCATAGTCCTAGCGTTCACAACGGAAGACTACAATTCATCATTCCCAGCTACAATCGGAGTTGACTACATAATATGTAAAGTCATGGACGTGAACGGTGTTAAAGTCAAGCTTGGTATTTGGGATACAGCGGGACAGGAGCGATACAGAACATTGACATCAAGTAGTTACAGAGACGCTCACGGTGCTATATTAGTTTACGATGTGTCAGACCCAAAGTCCCTAGCAAAACTGAATGAGTGGGTCGAGGAACTTCAAGTATGCTCCACCAAGAAGAACATAGTCTGTTTAGTTGTCAGCAATAAGAATGATAAGCATAGCATTTTGGGACCCAGTGCATAATATCAGCAAGCACATCAGGTTACCCACGCGACAGCGCAACGAGTATTCCCAAGGAGGGTTGACGTCAGGCGGCGGCCGGCCATAAAACGATAAGCCAAAACCTCTAACATCATGGATTTATGAATTACATGGTGTGCCGACCCCACCTAGTGTGGGATAAGGGCAAGGAGATGATGATACCGGTAGAGGAGGCCCTAGAAGGACATACATCGATGTTGGGAAAAAGGCGCGAGTTTATGGAAATAAATGAATAAATAAATAAAAAATGTAGACATATTTTATCTGCATCAACTGTGAAATTGTGTGCTAAGAACGCATTCTACGGCACGCGTAAGCGTTCTTAGCGTTCTGATGCATGTGTAACCTGCATCGATGTGAAAAGGTGAAAGCATGCGTACGCATGTCAATACAAAATGCCAATTTTTAGGGATCCGTAGTCCTTACAGTTTCGGTATGTCCGAATGTCACCATATTTGCTATTTTACTCGTAGGCTATTAGTGCTATGAAGTTGTAATTTGGAACGGCTATATAAGGTGTAAAAAGACATATACAAGGTGTAAAAAGACCCTTCACTAAGCCGTCAACCATGCACTCAGTACATCAAACTAAGTAACCATACGCAAAAATTGTCGCTGGGAAACGACTTTTTTTTTTGGGTGAAAAATTTCATTTTACTGTATAGCTCAATGTAACGCACTCAAAACACTGTACTGATAGATGCAATGAGTAGTAAACGGGTAATGGCGGTATTTCAAGTACATTTGCAACCTTCAAAACTAGTATTTTTAAAAAAAGTTGTGAAAAAGTTGGGACTTTGACCTCCAATATCTCCATAACTAGGTTCCCAAGCATAGTCCAGAACAAAAACAAATATCGTAATGACGTGGAGAATAAGTGTCTTTCGGCTTCGTCAAGGGTCTTTTTACACCGTTTATATTTATAACGACTACAGAGCTATGCAATAAAATTGATTAAAAATGTTTTTTGGTTTGCTCTACAAATTGACTTATTATTATATCGCGGACATGACCCTTAATAATTTGATTATACATATGTAGGTATCAGTTGACCCGTTGTATAATCCGTGTTATTGACCTTGATTTTGCAATATAGTTTAATTGAATGACAAGGGATGACCTATGATATCACGATGAAAAGAATATTAAAATTCTCATTCACAACCATTCCTTCGTAGCTTCACACCGCGATACGCGATTAGTGACGATACTTAAGTAAGTCGGGGCACCCCTGGCAGTCAGCCCTGCTACAAACCTTGCTGACTGGCTAATTAAAATCAACCAATCTAAAGGTTGGTAGCGGGGCTGATTGCCCACGTTGCGCCGGACATACTTATACAAGGTTACTCGGAAAGGGGGTACTAAACCGAAAGGGTGTTAAAGTACCCATAATAATGGATAACTTTTGTTCTACAACTTTCCCCAAAAGTCATTAGTTTAAGAGAAATAGCTGTTCAAAGATTTCATAAAAAATACGCTAAAATCTATCTGTCCATAGTTATGATCAGCTGTTTTTACAATTTAGGTCATATTTGGGGTCACAGATTAGAAAATTAATTTTCTGAATTCATAACTAAAGCAAGAATGATTTTTTTTTAAATTATAATTAAAATCTTTTTGCATGCAAATAAAAACTTTCGAATTTTGAAATTTTAACACTTGCTCTAAAATAATCATCAGTGATGCTTTAGGTGGCACACGGCTTAGTACCCCCTTTCCGACTAATCTTGTATAACATCACGCTACAACCAATAGGAGCGGAGCATAAATGAAAAATGTTGCAAAAACGGGAAAATATCTACCAGTGCGAAGCCGGGACGGGCCGCTAGTATAATAATAATACAAGACTGTTGTCGACCATTCGTTACACATCGAGACCCTTTCGTGCCTCGAAGAGCACGTTAAACAGTCCCGGGTGTCATACAAATACCTATGACAGTAGTTACGGGAATTCAGAAGCTCGAAAGTCTGACAACCGGTCTAACTTTACGATATCAGGATTGTCCAGGGACCATAATGACAACTCTCAAATATGACGTCACAGAACCCTGCATCGCGATATCAAGATTTGACACGCACATAGTATACAACTTCCCAACATCAACCGTTGGGCAGTAGCCCGTTAGGCATAAGACTCGCCTGGTTGAAGGATCCTCCCTTTTCATTGGAGGAACATCATACCACAAAACAGATAGGTACAGAAGTAAATCACATGTAGGTACTTCACTTTTCATACCTACGCTCGGCGGTCGCTCTATCTACACAAGGTTAGTCGAAAAGGGGGTACTAAACCGAAAGGGTGTTAAAGTACCCATAATAACGGATAACTTTTGTTCTACAGATTTCCCCAAAACTCGATAGTTTAAGAGAAATAGCTTTTCAAAGATTTCGTAAAAAATATGCTAAAATTTATCTGTCCATAGCTATGATCAGCTGTTTTTACAATTTAGGTCATATTTGGGATCACGGATTTGAAAATTAATTTTCTGAATTCATAACTAAAATAGTTATGATTTTTTTTTTGAAAAAACTAAAATAAAATCTTTTTACGTGCAAATAAAAATTATCGAATTTTGAAATTTTAGCACTTGCTTTGAAATAGTCATCAGTGATACTTTAGGTGGCCCGCGGCTTAGTACCCCCTTTCCGACTAACCTTGTATATCTCAGTATATCTATCTCTCTGAAGCGCAAGGCACTCCGCTCGCACTCACTCGCACTCTGGTCCCAAACGGTCCGAGATATCGTGTCCGTGAGCAGTGTCTATGTGTGCGTTGCTCGAGCGCACTTGTATGTAGATTGACTTCTGTACCTATCTGTTTTGTGACCATACCTCGTTCGACCACAGTAGTACTTCTCCTTCTACTTTTTAAAAGGAGCTCTATTACCTAACAGGTGGTTATTTATTTTTTCTATTTCCTGCGCTAGATGCAAAGCGACATGACCTTAATGTCAACCCACTAGCAGTCATTACATACAATTATGTTAAGTCTACTGACGTGTTCGCGTTGGAATCGTATCGTTCGTTCAGTTTAGCCTTTTCCCAACTATGTCTTATGCGGAAAAGTGTCTTTTGCATGGCTCCAAAAATTTATAATAAACTGCCAAAAAGTTGGAAGCATTTAAGTGATGTAGCGTTCAAAAATAAAGTAAAGAATTTTCTAGCAGATAAAGCCTATTATAATATTAATGAGTTTTTGGCAGAAGGTTTTCAACATTCTACATAATTTAATGTAATTATATAATAAATATTTGTATGCCATTGATCATGGCAAACATGATGATCTCTATTGTTACTTTAACATCTTGCATATATGCTGACAATTGTTTTTGTATGTATGTACACTCATGTTTGAGCAAATAAAAATTATCTTATCTTATCTTATGTTACGGTCAGTTTCCAGTCTAACTATATGCGGTTGAGTACCAGTATTTTACACGGAACGACTGCCATCAGACCTCCGCAACCCATTATAAAAATACTAAATCGGGTCTAATCGCGTAGAAAATTTATAAGGCAGAAAAATACCTTATTTATCCCGACGTTTCGACCGAATTTCACCGGCCGTGGTCGCGGGTAGACTGAAGTGGCGGATAAATTTTAAATTTTCCACGCTATTAGACCCGAATCAGTATTTTTATAATGCGTACACTCCGCAACCCAGTTACTGGGCAGTGCCGATACCCTAAGGTTAGACCGGCTGTCAGACTTCCGGGCTTCTCACTACCCGTAACAACTGTCATAGGTATTCGTATAACACCTGGGACTGACGTTTTAACGTGCTCTCCGAGGCTCGGAGCGGTCTCGACGTGTAACGAAGGGTCACCCATCCACGGACTGACCGCGGCAAGCGCAGCTTAACCTTGCAAATCATTTATGATCGAAATTCGGCATCATGAATTTATTTTTCTTTTTATACATTGCAGAATCATGGGCTTCCACATATACTTCCGTATCCTGAGTTACATAGTCACCATAACGATGCATGTATCAAACGTAGTGGTGATGAACACCTCGTTCCATGGAGAACCGATGAAGAATTATTATGTGAAACATTTTAGTGAAATGCAGTGTTTCTTCTTCACGTGTTGGACTTTTGTGAGTATTTCTTATTCTTCTCCATGGTCACAGATTTTTTTAAGAATACGTTGCCCTTCTTTGTGTTCTGTCCTGAACAATGTCTCTGTTTCTGTCCGGGTGTGCCACGGAGAGCACGTTAAACCGTCGTTCCCGGGTGTCATAAGAATACCTATGGCAGTCGTTACGGGAACTTTAGCAGTCAGTGTAACCTTAGGATATCGGCATTGCCCAGTTACTGGGTTGCGGAGGTTTGATGGCAGTCGCTCCGTGTAAAATATTGGTATTCAGCCGCATCTGGTTAGACTGGAAGCTGACCCCAACATAATTGGGAAAAAGCTATGCAGAACAATTAGCTTCACTTCATATACATATACTTCGGCGCACGTGTCACCGGGTCACCGCTATATAAACAGGTTTTGCCGACGCGACGTTTGTAGCTGCAACGTTGGAAAGGGGAACGTTTCTTTTTCTTTTTCTTTTATGTTTTTTATATTTTATTTTTCCTTTTTTCATATTATATAATATGTTTATTGTATTTTCTATTGGATTTTAAATTAGTATTTATTCCTTTTTATATTTATAATTACATATTTTATTTATACCTAATTATGCTGTACTGAAATCCGTGAGGCTAAAGGTTCCAGATGAAAACCAGCGCCAAGTACTTGTGACTTGTCATTAAGCTGATCTGGAACCTATTTGGTCCAGCCGTGAGACACATACCTACCTACTTTTGTTTATGTTAGTATTTTTCATTTATTTTGTATTGCTTTTTGTGTTCTGTTTTGCTGTACCTAATTGTCTTGTCTGTGTCTTATTTGTGTTGTGTCCAAATAAATATTTTTCATTTCATTTCATTTCATATATATTTGTTTGATTAAAATCTTGCGACAGATTTTTCAACTACTTTTGCTAAACCGATTCTCCTAAAACTTCGCACACAAATGCTATTCCCATCACAATACAACATTAATTTATTATAATTTTAACCTTCAATCCTTAAATCCTGATGCTGCAGGGGTACTGCAAGATAAAACCGTTTAACTTTAAAGTTTCTCTAAGGCATTATTTTAAGAATACATTGCCCCTCTGTGGTTTCTCTTGGGGTCTGTTTCCATAAACAAGGTTAGCCGGAAAGGGGGTACTAAGCCGAAAGAGTGTTAAAGTACCCATAATAAGGGATAAACGTTTGTTCTATAACTTTCTCCGAAACTCGATAGTTTAAGAGAAATAGCATTTTAAAGATTTAGTAAAAATATGCTACAATCTATCTATTCATAGCTATGATCAGCTGTGTTTAAAATTTAGGTCATATTTGGGGTCACGGATTAGGAAGTTAATTTTCTGAATTCATAACTAAAGCAGGTATGATATTTTTGAAAAAATTGAAATAAAAATCTTTTTGTAGCAAATAAAAATTATCGAATTTTGAAATTTTAACACTTGCTTTAAAATATTCATCAGTGACACTTTAGGTGGCCCGCGGCTTAGTACCCCCTTTCCGACTAACCTTGTATAAACCTCAAAAGCACTCAAAACTGTAGCAAAAACGTTCTGAATGGTGTGTGTAGTCCGTCAACCCGCACCCAGGCCAGCGTGGTGGATTAAAGCCTACACCCTTCTCATTTTGATAAGAGGCCCATGCCCAGCAGTGGGACAGATATGGGCTGATTATGCTGTCCAGGGTGTAATGGAATACAGTCTCGTGTGTCTTTTCCTTACCCATTTCTATTTTCATTATGAGCTGATGAATCACATTTATTTTTCCAGACATTCCAAACGGTATACGCAATATTTGCATTATATACTGATGTTCTGACGCTGAAAAACTCCAAGTCTGCTGACTATGAGCTGCCAAAGTTACTGGTTGATTGCAGAGACGCCATGTTTACTATAGTGGTCTGGCCATGCTCTGTGGTAAGTAAAGTTGTTCATTACTAATGTATTTTTAATGAGTTATTTGATATTTAAATTTAACTAGCGGCCCATCCCGGCTTCGCACAGGTGGACATCTTTCCCGTTTTTGCAACATTTTTCATTTATGCTCCGCTCCTATTGGTTGTATCGTGATGTTATATAACCTTCCTCGATAAATGGACTATCCAACACAAAAATATTTTTTCAATTCCAACCACTAGTTCCTGAGATTAGCGCGTTCAAACAAACAAACTCTTTAGCTTTATAATATTAGTATAGATGAGTTGTTTGAAATTTAAATTTAATTAATCACAATTTTATTTTGGGTTTTTATCCGTTTAGAATTTTTAAATATGCAGTTTATAAATAAAATGTATGAATGTGTAAAACTATGGACTAGAATTATCTCTGCAATCTATACCTACTAATATTATAAAGCTGAAGAGTTTTGAAGGTTATATAGGTTATGTAGCATCACGCTACGACCAATAGGAGAGGAGCCTAAATGAAAAATGTTGCTAAAACGGGAAAAATGTCCACCCGTGCGAAGCCGGGACGAGCCGCTATCTTTACTAATATTATTAAGAGGAAAGATTTGTATTTTTGTATGTAACGAATAAACTTAAAAACTACTGGACCGATTTCAAAAATTCTTTTGTTGTTAGAAAGCTACATTATCACTGAGTAACATAGGCTACGGGCGGAGCCGTGAGGACACAGCTAGTAGTTTATAATTTAAATGTATGAATGTGTAAAAATATGGACTAGAATTATGTCCGAAATAAATAAATAATTATTATTTAAGGTAGGTATTCTCATTGCTGTTTTGAAAACAATAAGTAAATGATTAAAAAGTAATATTATGTTATAAAATATACAACAAAGTCTACAAAATAATTTATTTGAAACTACCAAAATAATTTGTTTTCCTAATGAATTATCGTATTAAAATTGTAGACGATTTCTGCTTTTTAAAATGTGGAGGAATGATGTATGGTGTTGCTCCAACGAAAAGGGATGATGGGTTCTTATGCCTGGCGGGATACAGCCCAACTTTTTTTTTTATTGGACTTCTTCTAGTTGATCTTGCGGACCGTTTCTACGTAACCGGCCAGTTATTGGTGAGACCTGAAGGGTCTCCAACCAAAATCCAACGGATGATGTTGGGGAGTTGTAAATATACTATCTGCTTGTCAATCTTGATATCGCGATGCAGGATTTGTGACGTCACATTTGAGTTTAGTCTTTTAGGTGCTCCACCCACCCGCGCGCCGTCGCGTAGCGCGGGATGGCAAAATGCGCGCGGGGCGCCTTCCCGCGCATTTCCGCGTCGGCAGTGTGTTGTGCTAGGCGTGATTTCTATATAAATTGAGATACTTGCATACAATAGTAAAATCTGCTATCCCACGCTACGCGACGGGGCGCGGTGCAGTGGGTGGAGCGCCTTACTGTCGCTGTAGTCTGCTAGACATTCGTTGTGCTGCATAGTTCGCATGTGGCGTGGCTAGGGTTGCCACCCGTACTTTATAATAAAGTATTGTACGTTATTTCGGGTAATTGTACTCTATACTTTATGAGAAAAATAAAGTACACAAAAATACTTTATTACACATGATTTGATTTCTTTGGGATTTTGAAAAGTTTTGTCGTAAGTATTTTTTCGTTAAACGAAATTACAAACTGCAAAAAGCAATAAAAAATATGTTTTTAAACATAATAATAAAGAAAAATAAATTGTACTTTATTTTGATACCATGTACTTTTTTTTTACCTATAAAAACCAATGTACTTTAACTGCAAAAAAAAGGTGGCAAGCCTAGGCGTGACAGACACCGCAAAAAATTTAGAAAAATAAATGCAGAGCGCTTCCATCGGAATGGTCTCATTCAGCTTATTGATGTACCACGGACGAAATATTAAAAATGTTGTTCGTAGTTGTTTAGATGTGGTGAAAACGGTTGACTGTAAACATCAAATCGATGTCATCCGATGTTTGGATGGTAACGGGGTGTCCTGCGTAAGCGACAAACGCGACGCGGTGCGACGCGACGCGACACGACGTGGAACAAAATTACGCGTTACGTCACGTCTCGCTACATAGGCCGCTAGTAGGGAATGCTGTTGTCTTGATCGCGTTTGTCGCGTTCATCGCTTACGCAGGACACCCCTTTTTTTTTGTAACCGACTTTAGACGTGATTAGCTTAGCCCGCGACTTCGTCTGTGTAGAAGTAGGATAGGTTTTAATTTTAACCATTTTTAATTAGGAACCCTAATTAATATTCTTTTTCTAAAATAAAAATAGCCTACGTTACTCCTTATAACATCAGCTATCGACCAGTGAAAGTCCCGTCAAAATCGGTCCAGCCGTTTCGGAGACCAGCCAGAACAAACAGATAGACAGACAAATGTTAAAAAAATGTTTTTTTTGTTAGTAGTACCTTACCTATACAAGGTTAGTCGGAAATGGGGTACTAAGCCGCGGGCCACTTAATGTATCACTGATGATTTTTTTAAACAAAGTGTTAAAATTAAAAAATTCGGTTCATTTTTTTTCCATGAAAAATTATTTTTATTTTAGTTTTTTTTTTAAATCATCCCTGCTGTAGTTATGTATTCAGAAAATGGAGTTTCTAATCCGTGATCCCAAATATGACGTAAAATGTAAACACGTCTGATTATAGATAGAATTTAGCGCATTTATTTAGTAAAATACTGTTATTTTGACATTACTAGACATTGGATTATATGCACGATCAAAAAACCATTTATTATTAGAATTTACGTTTATTTACACATTATATCTACAAGGTTAGTCGGAAAGGGGGTACTAAGCCGCGGGCCTCTTAATGTATCACTGATGATTGTTTTAAAGAAAGTGTTCAAATTTAAAAATTATGTTTATTTTTACCTGTTTTTTTTTTTATTTGGCGGCCTCTAACTTAAGGAATATACCTACCCCAGGCCAGCTAGTAATAAATAGTACATGGTGTAAATTAAGGATAAAAAGAGATTTAAAAAAACTCATACGAGATTATGTATTGAAAGTACGAGATATATACGGCAGCCCTGGTACGAGAAAAAGAATTACCCATCTGGCAACCCTGAGTAGATAGGATTCACTGAGTTTGTGCGAGGTGGATGTGTCGACCAAAGGCTACAATATAATACGGCATAATACGACACGCCTAACACGTATAACTACTGAAATAAGCACTGTCAATGAAAAAGTACCAAAATATGCAATAACGCTATGAAAATAGAATTATATGCATTTGCATATGCAAACATGCCAAGAGGCGCTTCAATTTTAATCATTTGTATAGTTTTGATACCTACATCGTACTCATGCCTAACCTTTTCATGTTTTTCCAGATGGTCTTCACCACTTTCTGGATCTTCTTCCACTACGACCGCAGCCTCCTCTTCCCCGAGGATGTAGACCTGGTCATCACGAACACTTCGAATCATATCATGCACACGTATATCATCCCTCCTCTCTTGTGGGAGGTTATGTTTAGACGAAGGGAGGCCCCGAAGTCACATATGTGGCATGTCCTGGGAGTGTACCTGATTGCAGTTTCTTATCTGACTGTGTAAGTACAGTTTCCATATTGCCCAGTTTCTATAACAAAGAACGAATCGTTTTGCTTACAAATGGTAGCATTTTTTATTGTCAAACTGGGTACTAAATAGATTAGTAGGTTAACTGCCTCGTTGGTCTAGTGGTGGCTAGCGCGACTGCTGATCGTGAGGTCCTGGGTGCGATCCCCAGGTCGGGTAAAGTGTTATTGGGTTTTTCCGTGTGGAATTCCTCAGTAGCATTAATGGCAATAGGCTCGACCCATGTTACATGGGACTTAAACATAACTGGCAAAATAAGGGTGTTACTATACACCTCTGCCCAACCCTTCGGGGAATACTGGCGTGATGTTATGTTGTTGATTGCTGATGATAATTTTATCCTGTAGATGGGTATGGTAACAATATCTTGTTACTTCCTACTTCCTCTTATCTTCAGGTCAGCTTCCAGTCTAACCAGATGCGGCTGAATACCAGTATTTAACACGGAGTGATTGCCATCAGACCTCCGCAACCCAGTAACTGTTCAATGCCGATATCCTAAGGTTAGATCGGTTGTCAGACTTTCGGGCGTCTGACTACCCGTAACGTCATAAGTATTCTTATGACACCCGGGACCGACGGTTTAGCGTGCTCTCCGTGACACGGAGGGGTCTCGATGTGTAACAAACCGTCACCCATCCACGGACGGACCGCGCACCGCAGCTTAAAAATAAATTAAGGGAAGTCTGCGGTTTTGCGTTATTTAAATAACTCGTTATATGTATACTGCGACACACGCGGGGCGCAAACTTCGTACAACCGGTCATTTCCGACCACGAATGTTTATTAGTACGCATAACATAACATCACGCCTGTATTCTCCGAAAGGTTGGGCAGAGGTGTATAGTAACACCCTTATTTCGCCAGTTATGTTTAAGTCCCATATAATAGGGGGCGAGCCTATTGCCATTAACCGTACACAAATCCAGACTCCGGGTTCTTACTGAGATATTCCTAATGGACAGACCCAATAACACTTTGCTCGACCCGAAGATCGAACCCAAGACCCCATGCCCAGCGGACGCGTTTGCGGCCACGAGACCAATAAGGCAGTCAGATTCTATAATGTAGCATAAGCACATCAGCTTATCCCACTGCTAAGCACGGGCCTTTTCTCAGAATGAGAAGGGTTTAGGCCTTAGTCCACCACTGTGGCCTGGTGCGGGTTGGCAGACTGCACACACCATCGAGAACTTTTCAAAGCTCTCTCAGGAGTGCAGGTTTCCTTCACCGTTAACGCAAATGTGTAACACCTTTGGGTGGCTTTAGGAGTCAACCCTCAACTAGCATGTGTACATAAAAATTTGCAGGTGTGTACTTACGGGAGGATGAAGAATAACACTTGTAACCGTACACTATATACAAGGTTAGTCAGAAAGGGGGTACTAAGCCGAAAGGGTGTTAAAGTTCCCATAATAACGGATAACTTTTGTTCTACAACTTTCCCCAAAAGTCAATAGTTCAAGAGAAATAGCTGTTCAAAGATTTCATAAAAAATACGCTAAATTCTATCTATCCTCAGCTACGATCAGACGTGTTCACATTTTACGTCATATTTTGTGGTCACGGATTAGAAACTTCATTTTCTGAATTCATAACTAAAGCAGGGATGAAGAATTTTTGAAAAAACTAAAATAAATATAAATTTTCACGGAAAAAAAATTAATCGAATTTTTAAATTTTAACACTTTCTTTAAAACAATCATCAGGGATACATTAAGAGGCCGCAGCTTAGTACCCCTTTTCCGACTAACCTTGTATATTTAATTAAGAATTACAAAGAGATCAACAGGGCGTGGTTCGTAGCAATGCGAGGAGTCCAGGGTCTTCTTGAGCAGGTGTAGCACTTAACTTGGCAACTGCAGCGGCGCGAGGGGGCCGATCTGCAGTGTACCCGACCTTTTATAGGCCCAGACCCCCGCCAGTCAGCCACCACCCGTCACAGTGGTAATCAAATTTTGATCCGCCCTTGAATTTGAGGAGTCGGGAGATCGAACTCGGACCCTCCTGCATGGAAGGCATTCGTTCAACCGCTAGGCCATGTAAAATTAATCGTTCCTCCTAGCCTTCTCCCAACTATGATGGGGTCAGCTTCCAGTCTAACCAGATGCGGCTGAATACCAGTATTTTACACGGAGCGACTGCCATCAGACCTCCGCAACCCAGTTACTGGGTAATACCGATATCCTAAGGTTAGAACGGTTGTCAGACTTTTGGGGTTTCTGACTACCAGTAACGACTGTCATTGGTATTCGAATGACACCCGGGACCAACGGTTTAACGTGCTCTCCGAGGCACGGAGGGGTCTGAATGTGTAACGAACGGTCACCCATCCACAGACTGAGCGCGGCAAGCGCAGCTTAACCTCGCAAATCGTATGAACCGCGTTGGCAATTAGGCACGAGCCCCTCCCATGTAAAATTAATCAGTTATCTTTATTTCCAGGTTACTTCTCATCCACGCAATCAGAGGGGTGTGGGTGTACCCCATATTCGGCATGATGGCCGGCTCCATATACTTCCACCTGTTCTTCGGCGTGGTGTTTGTTGTTCTACCGTTCATATACTACTCGCAGTGGATCCTGACATCCCTAGTATGGGGACCACGAGGAAACTTGAAGAAAATAGATTAGGAGTAAATAAACTGCCTCTTTGGTCTGGTGGTGGCAAGCGCGACTGCTGATCGTGAGGTCCTGGGTTCGATCCCCAGGTTGGGCAAAGTGGTATTGGGTGGAATTCCTTAGTAACAGCCCGGAGTTTGGATTTGTGTGATTTGCCCGGTTGATGGCAATAGGCTCGCCCCCTATAACATGGGACTTAAACATAACGGCGAAATGAGGGTGTTACTATACACCTCTGCCCAACCCTGTCTTTTTTTTTTTTTTTTTTTTTCTTTTTTTTTTTTAACAACATTGCCCCACACTAGGATTTCTCCTGTATCGTGGGTGCGTTTACAGACACAAATCTTCACATACACAAACACCCAGACCCGGAACAACTATCTGTAGGCCATACAAATATTTGTTCCGTGCGGGAATCGAACCCACGACCCGCAGCGCAGAAGCCAATCGCTTAGCCACTGCACCAAACGTGTCGTCAACCCTTCGGGGAATACAGGGTGATGTTATTTATAAACTATATCTTTTGAAAGATTGTTAATGTTATCAAAATGTTACTGTTATAATTTTACTATCGAATTTGAAAAAAATGAATTATTATACTTACTTACTTATTTCTGAAAGAAAGTTGTTATTTGAAAATCTATTACTAGAACGTATACGTACCTATAGTCCAGCCATTGAAATCTATACTAATAATTATTATAAAGCTGAAGACTTTGTTTGTTTGAACGCGCTAATCTCAGGAACTACTGGTTGGAATTGTAAAATTATTTTTGTGTTGGATAGTCCATTTATCGAGGAAGGTAGGCTATATAACATGACGCTAAGACCAATAGGAGCGGAGCATAAAAGAAAAATGTTGCAAAAACGGGAAAAATGTCCACCCGTGCGAAGCCGAGACGGGCCGGTAGTTTTGTATAAAACGTCAACATACTTTTGTAAACATACTTATTTTTAGATAATAAATACAACACTTATTCCTGAATTATTTTAGTTTTCTAAAAATGTGTGGCGACATCTATCACGCCACACGCGAACTACGCAGCACGGCAATTGTCTAGCGCAGGTTTCAGAACCTTTTGAGACGGAAGAACCAAAAGTTGCAAATTACGAATTTTGAGATTTTAAAGAGCCACAAAAAAAAATCGTTTTCATAATATCGCTCATTTGGAGCAACAGTGGCATAATTAACCTTTTTTTTAAATTTTACAGAAGATGTTTCTCCCGATGTAAATAGTCTTTCCGCACATTTTGACATATTTAACTTGTTTAAAAAAAAAGCGTAATTACGTCATTGTTGTACCAAATGAGCGATATAGTATTTGCGTTTACAGGGTGTTCCGTAATTAATAGATAACCTTGAAATGACACTCGGCAGAAACTTAAAAAAATAAAACAAAAAAACATAGATTTAGATATAATTATTATGTCTATCCCTCAGCCATAGTCAGTATATTTCAGTCATACTATATTATAGTATTCAATTATGGATCGATTGCACGATTTTAAGGGTTTTCATAGTAAAATAATTATTTTTTGCGTGTGGAACTGGAGAGCCGCCACTTAACATCTAAAGAGCCGCAGGTTGCCGACTGATAGTAAGGCGTGTAAATAGCCTGCACCTTATTGTTGGTGTTTTTAAGAACTACCAATAGTTTTGAAATAAGAACCTATCAAGTGTAATGGCGGACCTCAACATAAAACCAATTTCCCTATTGATGAATCCTCGAGAAACCAATACCAAAATAAATTAATAGCAGCAAACGTGCCCACATACCTTAACAATCCAGAAATCCCACTTCAGACCCAGGGAGATGGGAAGATACCTCGTTCATGAGCGCGTGATGTCTTGTAGGTATGGGCTGCCGGCCGTCTAGCAAAATCTTCTTAAATCCACCGGTGGGATGGTTAAAACTCCAAAAATCAACACTGCACTATAAGTTCTCAATGAAGCACAGATGCAGGTCCATTTATTTTACGAATATCTTCAAGGTTTCACCAAAATTGGAATTTTCAAAGCGGAGCGGTGCGAAAACACAGTGTTTTGAATGACGGCGGAAACTAACCACCTTTTTCTTTGCGGAGAACGCCATCTATTGGTCAACTGCGAGCGCTTCAAGGAAGTTTCGATACATGGGCGCTGCGTCAACAATTATTATTGGTGCGAGGATTCATCAATTGAGAAGTTAAAATATTTAATTTGAAATACTAACCCATTATATTGTATGGAAGAATCCTAAAATATTATTATTTAATTTTTTTATACTGAAAAAGGCATTGACGCTTCACCACCGACCCCTGGACTAGCAGATTACAGCGACATATATTCTTTCCCTACTATACAGTATTCTGTTCAATCCCACTACCTCTTTTTATCTTAAAGAACGTTTTGAGTTCATGAATCCTTGAGATCATCGGAGAACTTGAAAATGAAGATGCCTATGCATTCCACAAGATTCTTTGACCATTCCTTCACTGTCCAGGTCATACGCTTGTGGAATGCACTACCTGTACCTGTACGGCGTGCTCAGTCGCTGGTTTCTTTCAAAAGAATGGTTAAAGAATATTATCTTGCTCTATAGTGGTTTATAAATTATCTGTATGTATAATTAATTATGTATGTACCCTATTTGAGTGTGTGTGTAGGTATATATGTATATATATTTAAAATATGTATTGTAATTATAATGTTATTATATAATTATTTGTGTTATAGTAGGTATTTTTACCTATTATTTAGTTGATTCCCGATTTTTAGTAGGTTACAATTTGTACCTACGCTGCAAACTGCCCTTTATATTTTTCTTAACAATTCTTTCCATCCAATGGTTGTCTGGAAGAAATTGCTTTAAGCGATAAGACCGCCATTTGTACTGTTTCTAATTATGTGTATTCCTTGTTTTATTTCTTTTAGTGTGCAATAAAGTATATCTATCTATCTATAATGAAAACCCTCAAAAAATGACATCACAGAATCCTGCATCACAATATCTACACTGGCCTGCAAAAATAAGTATCACACTTTTAAAATTTAATTTTTTTCTAAACTATAGAAGTTAGAGATTTAAAATAAAAAACGTTTTATAGCAATTTTTATCAGCTTTCTTTGAAACTATAGTAACAAAGTTAAACTCTTTTTTGAGTCCGTTTTGCTTCGAAAATATATCTTGTGTACTTAAAAAGTTATTGCAATTTTAAAAGTGTGATACTTATTTTTGCAGGCCAGTATAGATTTATACATGTATATACAACTTCCCAACATCAACCGTTGGGTAGTATCCAGCCAGGCATAACACCCGCCCGATTGGAAGGTCCTTTTCGTTGGAGTAACACCATACCTAGTTCCTCCACAAATTTTTAAGAACACTGAATGTTTTTCACGCTCAAAAGTTTATTTACCTTTTATACAAATTGTAAATGGATGGATTATAAATACGTGGTACGTTTTTGTACTTACTAGATTCAATGTTTGGCCAGACTGGCAGCGCGGTGCGGGGAGCGGCGCGGGTGCGGGAACGCGCGCGATTTACCTGTCCGCAGTGGAGCGTGGCTTCGTTCTGAGCGTTGTCGTGTCCAGTGTTTGTCAAAATATCATATGGATGAAGAAGACTTATTTTTACTGGAAAATTCTTACTAAATAACGATGTTTCGACATCCACAGTACAGATCGTGCTTGAATAGCACTTATTAATTCTTCAACATTTAATTTTGAAGACGCCATCACAACAACGCGCGTGGTCAGCTCGAACTAGTTTGTGATACCCCGCTCCCGCGCGGATTGTCGGTTGCCGCCCGCGCTCGCACTGCGGCCACTTGTATGAACGAGTTATGGCGTGAGCTACCCGCGCGCTCCCCGCGCCAAGTAGCCCGCACCGCTTCCCGTGCCCGCGTGCCCTCTATGGACACTCAAATGAAGTTCTTCGGTTTGAACTCGCCGCACCGCACCCGCCCCGCGCCCGCCCCGCGCCCGCCACGCGCCCGCCCCGCGCCCGCCCCGCACCCGCGTTTGCAGTCTGGCCAAAGGCTTAGATACAGCATATTTATATCAAAAACATGCTCAATATGTCTTCCTTTAAAGATAACACTTCTGCTTACCCCTTCAGGGATCATAGGCGTGAGGATTGTGTTTGTATATTTAAGTTATAAATAAACCTTTTTCTTTTGTTTTTTCTAAGGAGTACTTTTTTTTTTAATGACCTTATTATAATATGGTAGTGATAGCCTAGCGGTTGAACGCTTCCATGCAGGAGGGTCTGAGTTCGATCCCGGCCCCTGCCTCTGACTTAACGAATTCATGTGTGGATCAGAATTTGATTATCACTTGCGTTAACGGTGAAGGAAAACATCGTGAGGAAACCTGAGAGGGCTCCATAAAGTTCTCAATGGTGTGTGTAGTCTGCCAACCCGCACCAGGCCAGCGTGGTGAACTAAGGTCTAAAGCCTTCTCAATCTGAGAGGAGGGCCATGCCCAGCAGTGGGATAGTAATGGGCTAATTATGTTATGTATGTATGACCTTATATTTATTCCACGTTTGCCAATTCAAACATTATAAAAATATTGTATTAGCGCCTCTTAGATCTACACTACTCATCATGGAGTAAACGTATGTTATATAACTACCTACTAATATATTATATAAACATTGATATTAAATATTAGCGCCTATTCATCATGAATCAACAAGCGGGGTGGGGGACGTCCCCCTACTGGGCAGACGACCTGGTGAAGGTCGTGAAGAGCCGTTGGAAGTTGGTAAGACACAAATTATACAGGTGTCGCTTCTCATTTCATCTCGCTTAATCATGGTCCAAACAAAACCCATGGGACCCCACGGACTATCCTGTAAACCCCTGTGCATATTCCACGAAAGTTAATCGTTTTTGAGTACATCATTTTTAAGGTTCCGTACCCAAAGGGTAAAAAAACAGGACCCTATTACTAAGACTCCGCTGTCCGTCCGTCCGTCTGTCACCAGGCTATACCTCATGAACCGTGATAGTTAGACAGTTGAAATTTTCACAGATGATGTATTTCTGTTGCCGCTATAACAACAAATACTAAAATACAGAATAAAATAAATATTTAAGGGGTCTCCCATACAACAAACGTGACTTTTTGCTCGTTTTCGTATATTGATAACGGCAACAGGTAGACGTTTGGAAGTTTCACAGAATATTTAGTTATATATTCACTTTAAAAATAAATAATTGAATTTAAAAGAAAACAAATATTTAAGGGGGGCTCCCATACAACAAACGTGATTTTTTTTGCTGTTTTTATAGATAATGGTACGGAACCCTTCGTGCGCGAGTCCGACTCGCACTTGGCCGGTTTTATTTTTATAACCATAACAACCTAACCTAATCTATAAAACTACACCGAAAAAATATAGCTAAATTATAATTATGCCTATTTAACAGTACCATGCCATAATTAAATGTCAAAATATTATTATTGCCAAAGTAGATTAGGAGTTAAAAAATTATGCGCATCAAAGGGGTCCCATTTTTAATGAGTAATAAGACTAATATTGTTTACAAAAATTCAATTTTTGCATAAGTATTTCAGGATTGTACAATCCCAAAAATTATATAGTTAGCCGTGTAAGTAGTCACTGGATCTCGTAACTGACAAGGATAGTAAAGTATGAACTAGACTAAATAGAGAAAAAGTTGCGCTTTTACGTAGTTTATCGGGTGTAAAAATACCCTTAACGAAGCCGAGAGCCACGTATTCTTCCCATCATTACGAAGATTTTTTGGTATTGGGCCATACTTGGGAACCGACTGGTTACGGAGATATTGAAGGTCAAAGTCACCATCTTTTTGAACGTTTTTCACGAAAACTAAGTTTAGATGTTATTACTAAACTTAAATCTATACAAACATTATCAACATTTTCGAAATGTAGGCACAGTCTGCAGCGCGCGCGCTTACATTGCGCGCTACAATTAAAAGCTGTTTTTTAATACCAAATAATAAAAGTCGTATACCAGCAATTATTTTTGCTGTATGTTACTTAGTTTTATGTACAGTATGCGTAGACTTCGGCTTCGTTAAGGCTATTTTTACACCCAGTATAAAACTCAAATCTGACAAAATGTCACTTAAGTAACGACCTTTTAGAAAACGGATGACATCGTGGTGGGTAGAGGGATTAGTGAAAAACTTGCTTCAACGGTGAACTGTTATAGTAAGTGATAATCGGAGGAGCTCGTGGCTAATTACCAACCGCGCAGATCATACGAATTGCGAGGTTAAGCTGCACTTGCTGCGGTCAGTCTATGGATGGGTGACCGAACGTTACACATCGAGACCACTCCGTCCCTCGAAGAGCACGTTAAACAGTCGGTCCCGGGTATCATAAGAATACCTATGATAGTCGTCAAAACCCGAAAGTCTGACAATCGGTCTAACCTTGGGATATCGGCATTGCCCAGTAACTGGGTTGCAGAGGTCTGATGGCAGTCGCTCCGTGTAAAATACTGGTATTTAGCCGCATCTGGTTAGCCTGGAAGCTGCCCCAACATGGTAAAAAGGCTAGGCAGATTTTGTTAAAGTGATAGTCAAACTTTAATTCGTATGTTTACCGGGCCTAAAAACCAAGATGGCGGTGTAGTCACCTGGCCCACAGGTTAGGTAACTGGCCAGCCTTTTATCACAGGAAAATCCTATTCAGTATTGTCGGATCTGGGGCTCGAATTCAAGACCGATCCAGGTAATTCCGGTTTTGAAACATGGTGGATGCGGATCCGGATTTATAAACGGAATTATGATGTCATTAATGTCAATTCAGAATTGGTATTTTACATAATATCTATGAAGAAATCTCTTTGCGACCACTATACCCAGAAGGCAGTACTTACTAATGCCCGGTTCCTATAAACAAAAACGAATCGTTTTGCTTACCAATGGTAGCTTTTTTATTGCCAAACTGGGTACCTATATAAACAAACTCGCAAGCTAGTTTTACCTGTGATAGCTACTTCCATATGGGAGGGTCTACTATGCAAATCTATGAGGTCTATGCTTCATTATTGATAAAGATACAAATGTGTCAATTTTAATCAATAAACTTCCTCTTAGCCTTTTCCCAATTATCTTGGGGTCAGCTTCCAGTCTAACCAGATGCGGCTGAATACCAGTATTTTACACGGAGCGACTGCCATCAGACCTCCGCAACCCAGTTACTGGGCAATGCCGATATCCTAAGGTTAAACCGTTTGTCAGACTTTCGGGCTTCTGACTACCCGTAACGACTGTCATAGTTATTCGTATGACACCCGGGACCGACAGCTTAACGTGCTCTCCGAGGCACGGAGGGGTCTCGATGTGTAACAAATGGTCACCCATCCACGGACTGACCGCGGCAAGTGCAGCTTAATCTCGCAAATCGTACAATCGGCGCGGTTGTTATTTAGCCACGAGCCCCTCAATTTTAATCAATAACACTCCGTAAATTATAGTGAGCAGCCATAAGCACAGGTTTGCTCCCGGACGAAAGAATGTAAAAGTATGAGCTGGTAGGCCTGGTAGGCCAATAATACTTTGCCCGACCTGGGGATCGCACCCAAGACTTCACGATCAGCAGTCGCGCTTGCCACCACTAGACCAGACAGTTCTATGAGTACTAGAGACCAAAACAACGTTTTACTTAAACACGTTATAACAAACTGGTCGCAAAGGAGAAATTCATTCAATACTGCAATAAAAAGAGTATTCGAAAGAATCCGTTGTAACCAGTATAACATGAACTATCCAATCACATTTAAATTAGTGAAAAGAAGTCCTATTTAAATTGGTGCTATGACGGCTTGACCAATTTCTTTTGTAGTTGGGAAAGTTTGTTTTGTTTCTTACTGCGTTGTGTTAAGGTTGATATTAGAGTGTATTGTTTGAAATAGACGGTAAATGAAGTTTGGTTTTGAGACTAGTTCAACGCTACTTTCCACTTCACGGCCAAGAACATAAGTGTGACCAGTTTTTTAATTTTTCCCTATATTTAGGAGTTTATTCAGAATTTTGACGGAAATTTGTTTTTATTTGGGATGAGGTAAGTACATAATGTCCTAAAAACGGTTTTTATTTTTATTTTGAAGTAATCAATTTTTTTTATACAAGGTTAGTCGGAAAGGGGGTACTAAGCCGAAAGGGTGTTAGAGTACCTACAAAAATGGATAACTTTTGTTCTACAACTTTCCCCAAAAGTCATTAGTTTAAAAGAAATAGCTGTTCAAAGATTGCATAAAAAATACGCTAAATTCTATCTATCCTCAGCTATGATCAGCTGTTTACATTTCAGGTCATATTTGAGGTCACGGATTAGAAGCTCCATTTTCTGAATTCGTAACTAAAGCAGGGATGAACAATTTTTGAAAACGCTAAAATAATAATCATTTTGCATGAAAATAATGATAATCGATTTTTTAAATTTTAACACTTTCTTTAAAACAGTCATCAGTGATACATTAAGTGGCCCGCGGCTTAGTACCCCCTTTCCGACTAACCTTGTATATATTTAATTGTCCCACTTCTCTTATAATAAAGTAAGTATCCTAAATTAAAAAAAAAAAACAAATCGCAGTAGGTTACCTGAGCAAGTACCTATAAAATAAAACTTAATACATTTCCCATTTTGGTGTCACTAGTGACACTGGTCAATGCCAATTAATCACAAAAATACTTGCAAACAAAAGTTATAGACACATATAATGATATTGAAACCTCAAGAATGATAATTTTCAGAACAACCTTCAGAGCGCCAAACAAAAATAAATAATAAAATCAGGCAAATTTCATAATCCATGCAACCATCCACAGAATCATTTCATATAACAACACCATTGCGTATACAGCCGTCCATCCGCACGGACGCTACCTGTGCCTCAAAAAAAAAACATTAAAAAGTTAAACTGTCATGGCGGTCTCTTACGCGGTCTCCCGCGTTTTAAAGCGCGCGTCCCCTTTCTTTTATCAAAAAAGATTGGAATCGACTGTTGCGAGTTTGACAAAAGACGAGATTTTAATATTATTGCGACCCCCATTCACGAATTGGAGTAATATCATAAGAGATGCAGAGAAAGTTGTCGGATATCCTACTTCATTTATGAACTTACGGTGTCTGCTCAGCGATGAATTCGCCAATATGGCGCTGTATTTGAGGAAACTGGTGAGTTTTTTTTTTAAATTTAGAATTATAATTTCGTTGGTCTAGTGGTGGCAAGCGCGACTGCTGATCGTGAGGTCCTGGGTTCGATCCCCAGGTTGGGCAAAGTGTTATTGGGTGTTTCCATGTGGAATTCCTCAGTAGCAGCCCGGAGTTTGGATTTGTGCCCGGTTGATGGCAATAGGCTCGCCCCCTATTACATGGGACTTAAACATAACGGCGAAACGAGGTTGTTACTATACACCTCTACCTAACCATTCGGGGAATATAGGCGTGATGTTGTTATGTTTTAATTTCGAATTTTAGAACACCTTCTTTCAATTATATTTGGGGTCATCTGCCAGTCTAATCAGATGCAGCTGAATACCAGTATTTTACACGGAGCAACTGCCATCAGACCTTCGCAACCCAGTTACTGGGCAATGCCGATATCCTAAGGTCCAGTACCAGTAAGGACCAGTTGTTAGACTTTCGGTTTTCGAACTACCCGTAACGACTATCATAGGTATTCATATGACACCCGGGACCGACTGTTTAACGTGCTATCCGAGGCACGGAGGTGTCTCGATGTGTATCGAACGGTCACCTATCCAATTTTAGACCACCTGTACTCCATTTAATATAGCATTAGACAAAAATCGCCCACCAAGGCTCGAATATCTTTTGAGCTATTTCTTCAAGTAAAGTTTCAGCTCATCTTGATTGACCATTAAGGTTCATAAAAGCATAATACTGTGTTAAATCTCTGCTGGAAGCAAACATTTTGCTTATTTCTATACATTTCCTCACTAAACTGGGTCTTATTTGTATATTGTTATGTCAAATATAGTATATATGGTTCTGTAGTAGTGTGCCTGCTTCGTGTAGGAGCGATACAGCTAGAACATTGACATCAAGATTTTACAGAGAAATGGGTCGAGGAACTTCAAGTATACTCCACCAAGAAATACATAGTCTGCTTTGATGTCGGCAATAAAATTAACAAGCATATCATTTTGGGACCCAGTGCATAATATCAGCAAGCACATTGGGTCACCCGCGCGACGGCGCAACGAGTATTCCCAAGGAGGGTTGATGTCAGACAGGCGGCTGGTCATAAAACAATAAGCCAAAACCTCTAACAACATGGATTTATAAAATACATGTTGTGCCGACCCCACCTGGTGTGGGATAAGGGCAGGAAGAAGAAGAAGAGTAGTGTGTCTGCTTTCTGTGCATAGTAGTGGCCTCGAGTCCCACTTCAAACATAATTGTGTCTGTAAACACGCCCACGACATAGGAGAAATCCTAGTGTGGGGCAATGTGTTGTTCAGAGTACTATCAAGAATTAACGTGATCTGCATCATTGGCGTAGCTCAAGCACGACTGCACTCAAGACAGTGTCATGCGTGCAATCAGAAGTTCGAACCTCACATGGCTAAATTCTGTTATGTGGGAAATAATATCATAAATGCGTCCCTCCCTATCAAATTGGGTCTATTACAGTCATCGATGAATTCATTCTTTCTTTAAAATAAACATTGCCCCTCACTAGGAATTTTCCTGTATCGTGAGTGCTTTTATAGACACATTAGCACTACACACCTCTGAATAACCCTTCGGCGAATTTAGGCGTGATGTTAATCACAATAAGTTAACATAATAATCACAATAAGGTGGTAATCACATCAAATTGCGTCGCGTATTTTCGGCATGGTGTGATGCTCCACATCTTCACATGCACAGATAAGTAAATATTGTTAATGTACTATTTAAGCATCGTATCACATTAAACCGTCGTTCCCGGGTGTCATACGAATACCTATGACAGTCGTTACGGGTTGTCAGAAGCCTGAAAGTGACGACCGGTCTAACCTTAGGATATCAGAATTGCCCAGTAACTAGGTTGCAGAGATCCGATGTCAGTCGTTCCGTGTAAAATACTGGTATTCAGCTGCTTCTGGTTAGACAGGAAGCTGACCCCAACAAAGTTGGGAAAAGGTTAGACGGTATGTACTGTATAAGATTCATGCCTAACCCTTTTTGTATTGCAACCGTGAAGGTCATCGCTTCTGACGTCATTGTCAAATTGAGTTTTCAATAAAAAAACTTCATACATTATTAATATTGTCAGAATATGAAAATGCAGAATATACGTATCTAATATTAGTAATAGCGGCCCGTCCCGGCTTCGCACGGGTGGACATTTTTCTCGTTTTTTCAACAGTTTTCATGTATGCTCCGCTCCTATTGGTCATAGCGTGATGTTATATAACCTATAACCTTCCTCGATAAATGGACTAACCAACACAAAAAATATTTTTCAATTCCAACCAGTAGTTCCTGAGATTAGCGCGTTCAAACAAACTAACTATTCAGCTTTATAATATTAGTATAGATTTCAAATCACATTACCTATGTTGAAAGTGTTCAAATTGAATAATACGTATCATTAATTAATGTAACATTAATAATTATGCATTTTTTGTCCTCGTAATTAATTTATTCATTGAACTTTTACAAATTAGTTTGTGTCTCATTGACGAGAAGTAATTAGACTAATTATTCATTATCGTCAAGGTATCTACTGCTTGATAAATTAATGCAAAAGTGACGTTTAGGTAGGTAGGTACAGCAGGGAAATGAAAAGGGTCGACAGTTTTCAAATGTATTCCTTTCCCACATCGCGATCACATGCTACCTTTTCAAACCTTACCTACGGAGAGTGTGCTCAAGAACTCCACAACCTCATCCCACCGGCCCCCTTCCACCACCGGACATCTAGACGCACTGCATGTTACCATCAATACTTAGTTGCCATTCCATCGATTCGCACTAAGCGCTTCCAAACATCCTTCATAATGCGCACTGCAAAAGAGTGGAACTCACTACCTGCGTCTGTGTTCCCGAACGCATTCAACCTGAATCTCTTCAAAGTTAGAGTTAACAGGCTTCTTCTGGGTAAGCTCACTCCATCGTAGACTTTGTCTCTGTCTCCTCTGACCTAGACTAGAGTCAAGAGCAAACCCATTTCAATTAAAAAATAAATAAAAAAAGCAGTTGAACGGAACAGACCAATGCATGGAAAATTATGTTTAATTATTTGGTAGCAAAGATCAAAATTGCCTTTTGCCTCCACATGATGTAGTAGTGCCATGTAATGTTTTTGATTTGATTTAAGGAGTTATGTTGTAAAATCCATGACTTCAATCAAATCGATGTTTAAATAAATTGACATTGGTGTAGATTATGTACTTCTGTAGCACATTTTGACAATACTAAACTAGACTAAACGCAACTGTCACTTTCCTTTTCTATTGAAACAGAAAGAGACAAACACCCTTAGTTTAGTTTAGTCCTGTCAAAGTGCGCAACGGAATCGACACCATTGTGTCTGTCACCTATAAATATTCTGTCAAAAAATACTTGTATTTTTAACCGACTTCCAAAAAGGACGAGGTTCTCAATTCGACTGTATGTTTTTTTTTTGTATGTGTTCCGCGATGTCTTTGGTAATTGTGAACCGATTTTAATGATTCTTTTTTTGTTTGAAAAAGTATTCTTTCGAAGTGGTCCCATTTAAATTTGGTGAAGATCTGATAAAGAACTTTCGGTTTATTTTTGTTAAAAAGTTAATTATCATTTCTATGATCTTGGCAATACGTAGTCGGTAATATAGTTCGTTTCTGGCACTATGCAAGCAAAAATAGATCTTAAAGTACATTACCTTTTATATCTCCTACTGTACATCGCGTTTGTATGTTAGATGGTCAGATTTTGACATAACCTTCCGTCTTCTGAAGGGTGGAAGGTACCCACAAGGCGAATCACGACTGTTGTCTCATTTAATTTAATTTAGGACAAATACAGTCAACGCACTTCAAAAAATCACACATACGTAGTGGGCTTATTGTCGTCGAAATTATCGAAAATATGGAAATCGAAGAAAATACAGGGTGTAAACGAAATCGTGTAATTCCTTCAAACATCAAGATGTACTGCTGACATAGATTAAACCTGCACGGGATACACTGAGACTCAATAAAAAAAATACAAGAAGTAAACACGTTGTGTTCTTTTCGTGAGGCATTTTAGCGACCCGAGTTAAATGACCGCATCACGAGTTTTGAAAGAATTACATGATGTCGTTTACTCCCTGCACAGGCCAAACTTTTCTTTTTTATATTTTTTTTCGATGCTTTAGTTCATTTTCCGTGACTACAGAAGGCTCATAGGCGTCAGGCACTAGTGGTCTAACATTTATGCTGAACTGAACCTATTTGGCGCAGCCGCTAGACACACAGCTACTTTTTTTTTTTTTTTTGTCTCCTATGATTTTTTTTTGTCTGTGAGTCTGACTGCTTTCGTGCCAAATAAATTTCTTTCTTTCTTTCTTTTCTTTCTTTATAGGCACCGCCTATAGGCGGAACTTTTCTCTTAACTGTGTGTTTGTTAACGAGACACATGTTTTCCCACGGTAGAGCGTGATATGTGGAACAGCTATTAAGGGAACTGGGTAACAGTTCTTATAAGCAGTAAGTCAAGAATATGTTATTAACGTGGAATAACAAGATGTGTGTCGATCTCGTTTCGATGACCTGGATACCACGATGGCGGTGCCTCCATCCTCCGCGATGGATGAATTAAATCTCCAAGTATAGAAAGAAGGTATCTTTTATTTCCTGCTTTTGGAATATGGACATTTACTCCTGCAGTTGAGGGGCTCGAGGTTATGCTGCACTTGCTGCGGTCAGTCCGTGGATATGTGAGGTTAATTAAAACGGTCTTAGACCAATTACAATAATTAAAGATAGAAAAAAGAACAGGAATGGAAGAAGATGCATACAAAACAATGGAACGAAAAATAATGATTTATAAAAAAATATATATAACAATATGAGACACCTCTTTCACACAGCCCTCACAATGCACCTGACAATTTATTCTTCCATTCATCCGCAAACAGATCACAATTCAGTCATAAATGTATTTATTTATTTTTATACCATAAAATAAGTAAAAAGAGAATTCAAAACGTTCATGATACATTCCTCTCGCAGTACTCCAGGCATTCCGATAAAATCACCTTCCATTCATCAGCAAACACATCAAAATTCGGTCTGGCGTCCAGGAGAGCATTAAGTGCGGTTAGACTTCGCGGTATGGGTGATCGTGAACGAGCCACAGTACGACATATCGGAACAGCAAACAGTTTATGTTACACATCGAGACTTCTCCGTACTTCGGAGAGCGCGTTAAACAGTCGGTCCCGGGTGTCTTAAAAATTACTATGACAGTCTTAAGGCAGTCCAGCCTCATTTCATCGTTATGTTTAAGTCCCATGTAATAGAGGGTGAGCTTATTGCCATCAATCGAGCACAAATCTAAACTCCGGGCAGCAACTGAGAAATTCCACACAGAAAAACCCAATAACACTGCCTGACCTGAAGATCGAAACGAGGATCTCACGAGGATTTTTTTTTTGTCAGCCTTTACTGTCCCACTAAGAGCCTCCCAAGTCCTTCCATGTACTCTTTTCCCGCGACACATCAAATCAGACCTCGCGATGCCTAATAATGACGAATAAAAAAAAACATCGTTAACTATGATTCATTCACATAATATTTAGTTCAAGGTATTGCAAAAACTCACGATACCGGTTTAAATCCGTAGAAAGTAAAGGCAACACTTTCACATGACAATACGTTTATAATATACCTACCTGTTTGTTTGTATTGTTAGTTAGTATCTCGAAAATTGCTAGAGCGTATTGTTTGCGGTTTTGTGAACAGATTAGGGCACTGTTTGAAACTTTTGGAGGTCTTCTTTGTCAGTTTGTAATTAGAATTACGACATAATGGTTATGGTGAATGCGCAAGCGCAGAGAGACCATGGTTTGATTGCTACATAATATTAGCATGGTCTACTTTTTTTTTTTATAAATTTTTGTGCATTTTATAGAATATGTGATTTGGATATTTGGATATAGTACTCAATACTGGAAAGGGTAGTCTAAAGAAGCGTGTAAATCGTTTTTTGGAAATCTAATTATTACTTACAGAAGTTAGAAAAATCTGACCCCATTAAGCCGATTTCTAATGCGACTGATTTTAAATGTAACATTTCTTGTCCTCAGGTTGGCAGCAATCACCTAGTGATGCAGACAGCAAAGAACGTCCTCTACGGTGACTCGAAAAACCTTCAACCCTGGGGTCTCGTCATACTACTCCTCTCAAAATCCGTCAAAACACCAGAATATACTCCTCAAATGAAGAAGAACGAAGAACAAACGAGAGTGTTGGCTGAACTTACTGAAATGATGAGAACAGGACATTTAATACACAGAGGTATAGTCAACGTCCCTTTCGCTAAAAGATCTATGGACACAGAGTCAGCAATTTTTGGAAACAAAATAGCTATCCTCCTTGGAGACTACCTTTTAGTAACTGCCAACGGCATGTTAGCGAACCTAAGAAACTCTGATGTATCTTACATAATTTCGACAGCTCTAAAAGATCTTTCTGAAGGAGAATTCTTTGGGGAAAGAGATGAACAAAACATGCCTATACCAGGCAAACCGAAACCAACCGGCAAAGACTATGAAATTACTTTTGATACAAATTCCATAGCTGTAGATGACGTTTTAGGAAAGCCTAGAAAAGAATGGACAGCTAGGACAGTTTATAATGGTGTTAGCCTTTTAGGGAGAGGTTGTCAATCAGCTATGGTTCTGGATAGACAAAATAGAGAGACGCAGAACATTGCCTATCAATTTGGTTGTCATGTAGGCTTGGCTTGGCAAGCAGCAACTGAACTACAACAGCTTACCTCTGAGAGCAAAGAACAATTTTGCTTAGCAAGTGCCCCTGTACTCTTCGCTTTAGACAGCAATCCGAATATATACCAAATAATAAGTCAGTCGAAAAAAGACGTGAAAGATGTTGATTATGAAGATTTGAAGTTTAATATATTAAAGACTGATGCTGTTGATAAAACTCAGATGTTATATGAAGAGCATGCTAAGAAAGCGACAGAGTATATAGAGGGAATGGGAGAGAATGAATCTGTAGATATGATTAAGAAGTTGATTAATACTTTTTAAAAGCTTTTTGATAATATTAGAGTATTTGCTCAGGATTATATTCCCGCATCGGGACAAAATATGTGTGTATGATGTTCAAAATTTAATTATTGGTTCTGGATTTGTGTGTTTGTATCTATGTGATCGTGGGCACTTACGGAAGTGTGAAGAATTTATAAGGATAGAATACTACACGGAATTGTATCGTCAATGTTTGCAGTGTTCCGAGAAAATAATCGGAATGTGTTAAAATGGTTAGTGATTGATGTATATTCTAATGGGATGTGGTCATGTATTTAAATGTGTACGCAGAAACATGTATAATTAGTTATAGATATCTGTTAGTACGTTTATTCCGAACAGCTTATACGGGAGCTAAGCATTGACCATCCTTTCAACAATGTTCATTCTAATAGTTACTCTTTTGTTGAACCTTTGACTGTAACCAACGATCAAGGTTTGTCAGTGAGAACCATATTTTTTTCAAAGAATTCGGTTCGGAAGTTATCGGTTTTACTAAGTTTGCCGATGCGACTTCTTTGATGTGTCGTACTATACTGCAGCTATTCGGATCGTGTTTTTTCGAATTCAGATAGGACACAGTGCACACACGACAGTATGACAAATAGCTTGGTACTGAATTATAAGGAGTCACACACAGCTGTTGCATAGACGCACGTCTCTGTAGCGTACGTGGTTGTTGTCGCTCAGACTTGCGTTACCGTGGGGGTACTGCCTAAGAGAACACTATTTTACTCTATGATTTATTAATATTTTTTGACGTTTATATGTTCATACATACTGACGCCTGTAATCACTGAAGGGGTAAGCAGAAGTGTTCTATTACAAGTCTGTATACCCATGTTTCGCTGCTTGTATTAATTTCCAGGTGGCGAGCCTATTATTGCCATTGTTCGGGCACAATTATGGTGCCAGATAGACGAACCTGTCGAAACAGGTTGACGAAACTTGTCGGACAAGTGGGTCGTAAGAGGCGACGGCCGCTTACGACCCACTTGCCCGATGACGGAGGGGAATTGTGTTCTTAATCCGTCTCCCCATAAAGTACATTATTGTTATAATAATTACAAGTATAGGACATCTTATTAATAATTTATTTACAATAATTTATATAGTTCTTATTTAATCGTATTAATGTTATATGAAGATACTTGTTCCATTATTTTGATGTTATCATGCAATATCTATTTAAATGTTGTAATAATAAAAAATATTTTTAGATTCTATTGTTTTTAAATTTATATTCATCATCCTCCTGCCCTTATCCCAACTTATTTGGGGTCGGCGCAGTATGTCTTCTTCTTCCATACATCTCTATTCGCCGTCATCTCAGTAGTCACCCCCCTTCTAGCCATATCATCTTTCACACAATCCATCCATCGTTTCTTTGGTCTTTCTCTAGTCCTCTACTCTTATAACCATCCATATTCATACTCAAAACTTTCCTCACGACATGTTCCTCATTCCTCCGCATCGCATGCCCATACTATGACAACCGGTTTCCACACAACTTCTCAGTCACCGGTGCCACTTTCAGGCTTCCTCTTACATACTCATTCCTAATTCTATCCATTCGCGTAATACCACACATCCCTCTTAGCATTCTCATCTCATTTGCATTCAATTACCTTTTATTTATCCCTTTTGTGGCCCAACATTCCGATCCGTACAAGACAGCAGGTCTAACCGTGGTTTTTAACCGACTTCCAAAAAAAAGGAGGTTCTCAATTTGATTGTATGTTTTTTTTTGTTCCGCGATATTTTTGCTTATTGTAAACCGATTTTAATGATTCTTTTTTTGTTTGAAAGAGTATTCTTTCGAAGTGGTCCCATTTAAATTTGGTGAAGATCTGATGAAGAACTTCGGAGGCGGACAACTCCTCAATGACGAACAGTACGCATAATGTGATGATGTGATTATGTTACGAGCAGCGTCTTTAATAGCTCCAACTATGTTTTAATTAAGGCCACTGAAATGAAAAAAATATGTAACAGAAATAAAACCGACTTCAAAAACCCGAAAGAAGGAATAAAATAATTACTATATTACAAATTAACAGTTTCAGAAGTCGGTGGCACCGACTTCTGAAACTGTTAAATGTGAAATTTGTAATATAGTAATTATTTTATTCATTCTTTCGGTTTTTTGAAGTTGGTTTTATTTTTGTTAAAAAGTTGTTTTTTTTATAGATCTTTACCATGTTTTAAAATTTATATTGCAACTGCAAGTGTTTAAAATAAATGAAGTTGTCTACAACTTTATTATTTTAATTATATCTGTTAATAATCAAAATATGCCATCAATTTGAACTCTGCTCTGAAGTTGTATTGAAATGAAGGTAAACGACTGATGGTAGGCTGATAATGTAGTACCTACTAAGTATGAAATTTACATTTGTATGACTGTCCTGAAAGATCCCAATGTCTCCCAGCACCTGTCATGAATTTTATTGAATGCAACCCGCTTATTGAATTCGACCAGTTTATTTCGGGCTTCTGACTTCCCGTAACGACTTTCATAGGTATTCGTATGACACTCGGGACCGACTGTTTAACGTATTCTCTGAGGCACGGAGGAGTCTCGATGTGTAACGAACGGTCACCCATCCACAGACTAACCGTGACAAGCACAGCTTGACCTCGAAAATTGTATGATCCACGCGGTTTTGGTACTTAGCCGCGAGCCCCACAAAAATTGTTCTACAAATGTACCTAATTTTAAATTATTTTTTTGTGGGCTTAGTCCTTTTTCTTTCTTGAGGCCCATGCCCAGCAGTGGGACAGTAATGGACTGTTTATGTATGTATTCAGAATCTATTAATGTTTCAGTAAATAATAAATATTTCCTTGAATATTATATTTGAAATTACTTTTTACGTAAGTATGAAATATTAGACATTTGCTTCTTATTGATTGGAATCAATTAATTTTTTTGCGATGATTTCAAGGTCACGTAATGTGAGACTTGTGTAAGATTTTTGTAATAATGGCACGGTGATGATAGTAAGTGGTTACCGCTACCTATACAGCGTCTAATAGTACATTACTGCCGCGGTCTGTAATGACTGCGCGGCTGACAGCGCTGATGATGGCCGAAAGCGCAGCGTAGCGCAACTCCAGGCCAACACAGCGTGGCCAGAAGCGCAGTCATTGCGGACCAAGGCTTGTATAGTGCTTTACTCAAAAATGTTTGTAATTTAAATAAAATCAGCTTAGTACCTATAGTAAGAATGATAAAAATTAAAAATAGCTGTACATATACAACCAAATTCTGAATATATTATATATATAATATTATAAAGAGGAAAGATTTGTATTTTTGTATGTAACGAATAAACTTAAAAATTACTGGACCGATTTCAAAAAATATTTTGCCGTTTTCTAACGGCAAAATATTTTTTGAAATCGGTCCAGTAATTTTTATATAGCTTTCTAGCTACATTATCACTGAGTAACATAGGCTACGCGCGGAGCCGTGGGGACACAGCTAGTTCTGAATAAAATCTTTTTGCACCTGACTATATTTGAAACAAAATTCGACAATAATGGATTTTCAAAGGAAATTGCTAGTCTCTAAAACTCACCAGCAACGAATTTCCATACAATTTTGCTGGCACCTATTAAAGTAGCGCGGAAAAGTCGACTTTGCTCAAAGAAGGTTGTCAAAATAATGACCACATTTTACAATACAAGCATTTTTGAGTATACGAAATTATGTAATTCCTTCAAACCTCGTGATGTACTGCTGACATAGATGAACCCAGTAAGGGATAACTAAGGATTCAATTATATTTTTTTACAAAATGTAATCATGTGTGTTCTTAACGTGAGGCATTTTAGCGCCCCGACCGAATTGCGAGGCTATCGCTGACCAAATGCCTCACGGTAAGAACACATGTTTACTTCTTGTTAATTTATTCTCCAGCATTGTAGATCATGTTCGATATGTTTAACCCTTACGCTGAGTTTATTTTTGTTTCACATTATTATTTAAGATTATACATTTTTGGATATTGGAATAGTAATTTTGAATAACCAAAAGTGCAAACTTGCATTTTATGAGACCCGTGTTACCGGGGTTGTGGTCGAGCAAAGAGTGACATAAAATGGATATAATTATGTCAACGCCTCATCTTAACAGGAAGTGCGTACCGCGCCGCCTGCTATTTCAATTGCCATATTTTTGATTAGCTGTCACAAATTATATTAAAAGTAGTTTTTATCTTTTATTTTTTATTATATTTTTGTAGTTTATTGACACATTATAAAACACTTTTATCCATTCAAGTATAATAGAATATTATTTAAAATTAACTACCTCCATCCGTGTGTCACTGCGGGGGTGCCATCTGAAAATCAGCGCTGGGTGTTTTGACGCCTAGCATATGCTGAGTTGGTGACCTTTTCGGCATGGACATGCTCGACAGCATAAAATTTGTGTTTAATTCTTATTATATTGTTCTTTCTTTGTTTATTTTATTTATGCTGTCAGTGTTCTTGGCTGAATAAATAAATTACATGATTTCATTTACACCCTGTATACACCAACAACACCAAAAGGATTGCTGATGCGTTGCCAACCTTAGAGACAAAGTTGGAAAGACTGTGCCTGTAATGTCAACGGTACCCGTACGTTCTGCCTAGCTTTTCCCCAATTATGTTTGGGTCAGCTTCCAGTCTAACCAGATGCGGTTAAATACCAGTATTTTACACATAGCGACTGCCATCAAACCTCCGCAACCCAGCTACTGGACAACACCGATATCTTAAGGTTATATCAGTCGTCAGATCTCGAGCTTCTGATTACCCATAACGACTGTCATAAGGTATTCGTATGACGCCCGGGACCGACAGTTTAACGTGCTCTCAAAGCCACGGAGGGTTCTCGACGTGTAACGAATGGTCACCCATCTATGGACTGACCGCGGCAAGTGTTGCTTAACCTCGCAAATCATATGATCCGCGTCGCTAATAAGGCATACACTTCAAACTGGAACATAGCAATACTGTTTGGCGGCAGATGTAAGTGTGGTGCACATTTTTCCCGTTTTTGCTACATTTTTCATTTATGCTCCGCTCCTATTGGTCGTAGCGTGATGTTATATGCCTATAACCTTCCTCGATAAATGGACTATCCAACACAAAAATATTTTTTCATTTCCAACCAGTAGTTCCTGAGCAGTGCCTACCTCATAAGATTTAATTAATTACTCCATCTTTGACTATTTACTATAAATAAAATAAGCGTGTATGGCTATGATTTCTTTTGGTTAGAATCGTATTGAAATGTGCTTAAAGGAAATGCGGTCGGCATTTAGTTCATACAAACGTATTCCTCAGGTTCCTCCTTGGATAATATTGCTAGAGCAAATATTTTTTTACTACATGATATAATTATATCTACCACCACTATGTTCCTATGTTTTGTTTTTGTCAATTAATTAATTATTAAAAGAACTAGAAACGTTTAAATTTTACAAAAATGGACCGGTTTTACCTACGTTTTCAAACATCTGGCAAACGAATTTGAGGAATATAATAAATAAAAAAAGAACATACAGACATAACCAAAGTCTTTTTTAAATTATTACAGACAAAAATATTAAAATCGGCCCAGATTTGAAGAAGGAAACAGGGAAATACGAAAGTACTATTTCGCTAATATTGCACAGGAGAAATCAGTCCGAGATGCAGTTGTCTCTCTCGCGCTCAATTGGAAATGTTTGCGGGAGGGGTGGGACGGAAATAGATCGCTTAAAAACCTATTCAAATTATTAATATTTTGCAGCCCGCGTTTCCTCTTAAGCGTACAATTGAGAGGCGACATCGCTAGTGCCTGTCTACCTAGTCCGAAAACCAATGCACGCCACTGGTATGTGGGTAGTACATCTTCGGACGACCTCTTTCACATAGAGATCTTACTACTAATCTGTCACGCAAGTAAGCCTAACGGACGCAGAGCTGAACAAATATCTGCCTAATCTCTATGGAATACAATCGTGATGGTATATCATGGTGATTATCTAGGACAATCTTGTTAACCCACATATTCACTGAAACGGCATCTAAACACCTATTTGTACACCTTAATTAATGTACGCTTGGCTTAAAACCTTGACCAGGTGAAGTGCTAAGTGTGTTACGTTATGTCCTTTATGATAATAGAGCAGCATTGTCACGGTACATACGTGAAACAGTAGGTTTAGTACCACTGCTGTCGAGTTGCCAACGTAAACGTAGTCGCCGGGGCATAACTTGGCAAGGTATTGGCGTAGTGTGAGTAAGTTTGCGCATGTACACCAACATCCATATTCTAAGACGTTCCTCCAAAACTTACTCGACTCGACTCCACCTCGACTCAGCCTTTCGGTAGTTATAGTTGACATAAACGTCCTCGACTCGAGATTTTTCCTCAGTCGAGGTAAGGAATCATCTGTCAAACTCAATGTAGGTACCTCGGAACCTACCTTAAGGAAGGAAGTGTTAAAGTTCGTATGTAACAAAAAATAATTTTGAAGACTTTATCGAATATGCTTACGATAATCCTTACAACTATTTATCGCGGCGATAGAGGAACCTCAAAGTTTACTTGAAATTGCGACTAAGAATACAATTTTGAAGGTGTTTTCGAGGCCGTCCTGAGTCGAGTAAGTTTTGGAGGAACGTCTTAGAATATGGGTGTAAGTGCTACAAAAAATCGTCCCTTTTATTGCTTGTCATTATTCTATGGTTATTGCCATAATTTATTTTAAACACGTCTGATTAGAAGAAAGAAAGAAAGGAGAGAAACTCTCTTCTCTACTCTTTCCAACTTGCTACAACTATACCGTTAATGTGAATAAACTTTGAATTGGAAACTCGTTTCACACATACTACCTATTTAATTAAATTGGAAACTATTCATATTTATGTATGATACAAATTGTGCATGTCGCAAAAAAATAAACCAAAATGTTTTAGGACAGATATTAGATACAGAATTAGCTTACATTAGCGATTTGTTTATGACACTATACGTGCCAAGCATTTTGTTTTTAGTAGCCTATGGAATGTCCCACTTCTGAGCAAAGGCCTCCCCTTTTGCCTTCCAAACCTCTCTATTTTGTGCCATTTCTAAAGTGCGGTCGCGGTGCAGGACGAATTTCGTACAATGACACGTCACTACTTATCTCTGTCGCTCGCGGAGATGCGGTGACCGCCGTCAACACAGATTGCAATTGGTTGTAGTCACAAAGGTCATTGTACGAAATTCTTCCTGCTCCGCGACTGGACTTTAACTATATCGGCCCCACATACACACCTAGATCGTCACGCCACATATGCCGCGGCCGACCTCGATGACGACGTCTTCCTTCAGACATCCAGTGAGTGACGATCTTTGCCCATCTGTCAGGGTTCGTGCTAGGCTTACTGTAGTTTAACTTCGATAAAACAGTTGATTCACATAGACGCTGCTTATACGATGCCGAATTGGAGCCAGCAGTGGCAGTGACAATATACATAAGTGGAGTGTTCCAGCCGCCGGCAGATACTACACCGTCTTATTCGTACGAAGATTGAAGTCTATCTCTTTATCTCTCTCTCTCTCTCAGCGAGTGAACAAACGCGAATTAAATACACACACATACACGGATGTGCAGAGGTGTATAATAACACAACACCCTCATTTCGCCGTTATGTTTAAGTCCCATGTAATAGGGGGCGAGCCTATTGCAATCAACTGGGCACATATTCAAACTCCGGTCTGCTACGGAGGATTTCCACACGGAAGAACCCAATAACATTTTGCCCGACCTGTGGATCGATCCCAGGACCTCCCGATCAGCAGTCGCGCTTACCACCACTAGACCAACGAGGCAGTCAAATACAGCTATGTGAATTATCTCAAGAATATGGCTAGTTGTACTACTGTTTATATAATTTACTGTGGTAAGCTAAATAAAACACATACATTTTTGTTATAGAATTAAAAAGTTGTAAGAGCATGACTTGTCAATATTTCAGGGTTATTAAAGGGTGAGAAGTATAGTAATTGGTAATCACACATTGTAAGATACACGGTCAAGCAGGGTCACTAAAAGGAGGAGGAGATTTCATACATACATAAATTTACGCCTTTTTCCCATGGGGGTAGGCAGAAATTATACATCGTGTTACAAAAATACCCCTAAAGTCGAAAGGGGGTTAAAATGTCTCTTGTAACGAGTCTATTGGCAATATTTCAAAACCGTAGTCATCTTCCTGCCCTGCTCCCAAGTTACTTGGGGTCGGCGCAATATGTTTTTCTCTTCCACTCTTCCCTGTCAGCCGTCTCATTATCATTTACTCCCTTATCTTTCATATCCTCCCTCACACAATCCATCCATCTTTTCTTAGGTCTCCCTCTCCCCCTCCACCCATCAACATTGATATTCATCACTCTCTTAGTCACATGTGTTTCATCCCTCCTCAGCACATGCCCATACCAAGACAAACGCTTTCCTTTCAACTTTTCTGTCACTGGTGCCACTTTCAAACTTCCTCTAATATACTTATTTCTTACTTTATCCATTCGCGTCACTCCACACATCCATCTCAACATTCTCATCTCCGCTACGTGTAATCTTCTTTCATCCGTCTTCTTCACAGCCCAACACTCTGATCCGTACAGCACGACAGGTCTTATAATGGATTTGTAGATTTTGCCCTTCAGCTTGAGGGACATCCGTTGGTCACAAGTAGTTTCAAAACCGTAGTATGACCCAAAAAAATGATTAATTTGGATAAAACATAAAATAATCATCATTGAAACGCAACCCTGAAAACATAAAATTAATAAGTAGACTACCAAGAAAGTTATTTACATTATTACCTAATTTCCTCTGAGAGGTAAATGACAACAACCATAAAAGACTACTTGATTATTTACATTTTTCATGGGGAATTATGTAACATATTGTAGAACGCTACATGCTACGATCTTTACATACTCCTTTCGCTTCATCCACATTCATACATCTTGTCATACACGCACACCGGTTGAGAGTATTACGCACCTGTCCTTTATGAAGAACATCACCAATAACATCGATGTGTGTCCTTCTAGGGCGTCCTCTACCGTTTCCACTGACATCCACGTTATAAATTCCTTTTGTTAATCGCCGTTCACTCATTCTCTCAACATGACCAAACTATCTAAGCATACTCCTTTCAAGTGGAGCTATCAAGAGTGACGATATCAAGTTGACTGCCTTGTTGGCCTAGTGGTCCCAAGCGCGACTGCTGACCATGGGGTCCTGGGTTCGATCCCCAGGTCGGGCAAAGTATAATTGGGTTTTCTCATTAAGAATATCTCAGTAGCAGCCCTGAGTCTGGATTTGTGCCCGGTTCATGGCAACAGACTCGCCCCCTATTACACGGGACTTAAACATAACGGCCGAAATGAGGGTGTGTAGCACTTTAGGGTGGCTTTAGGAGTCAACCCTCAACTAGCATGGTACACATAAAATTTAGCAGGCGTGTACTTACGGGAGGATAAAGAATAACACTTGTAACCGTACACTATATAATATACTGGCCTGCAAAAATAAGTACTACACTTTTAATGATATTTACTTTTAAAGTGTGATACTTATTTTTGCAGGCCAGTGTATATATTTAATTAAGAATTACAAATGAGTGGGTCGTGGAAACACAAGACAAAGAAGAACACAGCCTGCTTAGTTGTCTCCAATAAGACTGACAAGCAAATCATTTTGGGACCCAGTGCATTATATCAGCAAGCACATTGAATCACCCGCGCGCCAGCGCAACGAGTATTCCCAAGGAGGGTTGACATCAGGCAGGCGGCCGATCATAACACAATAAGCCAAAACCTCTAACAATATGTATTTATGAAATACATGTTGTGCCGACCTCACCTAGTGTGGGATAAGGGCAGGAAGAAGAAGAAGAATTAAAAATTACAAAGAGAACAACAGGGCGTGGTTCGTACAATGCGAGGAGTTCAGGGTCTTCTTGAGCAGGTGTGTTACTTAATTGAGCAACTTCAGCGGCGCGAGAGGGCCGATCTGCAGTGTGCCCGACCTTTTATAGCCCGGAATCCCCGCCAGTCAGCCACCACCCGTCACAGGTGTTATTATACACCTATGCCAGACGCTTCGGGGGAATACAGGCGTGATGTTATGTTACGATATCAAGTACCTACGTCCAGCACACTCTGGGCAGTCAGCCCCGCTACCAACCTTGCTGATGGGTAATCTTCTCACCACGACATGAGCTATTCTCGTAAAGTACTTGCCGATACGAAAGAAGATCAGTTAGCAACTACTTTTCCACTGAAGGGCACGGGCCGAAACAGATAGGTACAGAAGTCAATCTACATACAAGTGCGCTCGAGCAACGCACACATGGACACTGCTCACGGACATGATATCTCGGACTGTTTGGGACTAGAGTGCGAGTGAGTGCGAGCGCGAGTGCCATGCGCTTGAGAGAGATAGATATATAGATAGAGCGACCGCCGAGCGTAGGTATGAAAAGTGAAGTACATACATGTGATTGACTTCTGTACTTATCTGTTTTGTGGCACGGGCCTCTTCTCAGAATGAGAAGGGTTTAGGCCTTCTGCGGTTGGTAGACTACACACACTATCGAGAACTTTATGGAGCCTTCTCAGGTGTGGAGATTTCCCCACGATGTTTTCCTTCATCGTTAACGCAAGTGATAATCAAATTATGATCTGCTAATGAATTTTAAGGGTAAAGTCGGTGGATTGAACTCAGACCCTTCTGCATGTAAGGCAAGCGTTCAACCGCTACTGTTGATGCCTCTAAATTTAACATAACGTAACATCACGCCTGTATTCCCCGAAAGGTTAGCCAGAGGTGTGCAGTAGAGATAAACTACGATAACATGTTCCGCCCCTCCAAAATTCAAAACGCTTCAATGTATTTGTGAAAGTATTTATAAAGCACCAAAAGAAAAGAAAAGTTGAAAGGAAAGCGTTTGTCTTGGTATGGGTATGTGATGAGGAGGGATGAGACACATGTGACTAAGAGAGTGATGAATATGAATGTTGATGGATGGATGGGGAGAGGAGACCTAAGAAAAGATGGATGGATTGTGTGAGGGAGGATACGAAAGACAAGGGAGTAAATGATAATGAGACGGCCGACAGGGAAGAGGGGAAGAGAAAAACATATTTCGCCGACCCCAAGTAGCTTGGGACCAGGGCAGGAAGATGATGATGATTTATAAAGCACCACCAATACTCCCAACGCATGTGTGCGTGTTGAGACAGCCGTCAAACAAAAACTACAACTACATACACACTCTTTCGTAAAGATGTGACTAAACACATTGAAATAGTAATTTGGAGGGGCGGGACATGTTATCGTAGTTTATCTATAACACCCTCATTTCGCCGATATGTTTAAGACCCATGTAATAGGGGACGAGTCTATTGCCAACAACCGGGCACCAATCCAAACTCCGGGCTGCTACTGAGGAATCCCACACGGAAAAACCCAATAACACTTTGCTCGACCTGAGGATCGAACCCAGGACCTCATGATCAGCAGTCGCACTTGCCACCACTGACCAACCAGTTAAACAAGCATAAGTACACAGGTACTGAGGTATGTCTTGTGCAAATAATGTACTATTTGAGAGTAGCTACAAGAAAATATACCACTGACTCATCATTGCTAACAATAAGAATAAATAAAGGAAAATACAGATCTAAGTTCTTTATAAAGAACTTATAATTAGTTACATATTTTTCCTCTTGAACTTGGTCGCGTTTGACCCTAGACTCACCTGATGGTAAGCGCAAACAGGGTCTAAGATGGAGCACACGAATCCAAGGAACAGAGATATAGAGGGATTCCTCTATACCTCTCTGGCTCTCATACACACGACGGAACACAGTAAGCTGCTTGGTGACTTTAATGTGAGGGTGGTAGCTAGCCAGGCGTACCGTATAGATCCTACCACCAAGCGTGCTGGGTTTTGTTCAATCATACCACACGCGTCAGTATCCAGTATTTTTTGTTTTTTTTTCTACTCGACTGCTTGTAGATGGGCTTGCGGACCGTTTTTACGTAACCGGGCAGTTATTGGAGAGACCTGTAGGGTGGGTCTCCAGCCAATAGGGACGAGTAAAATATTTAACCTAAGTTAACTACTACTACTACTAAAGTCATGACTACTAGCAATAACTAAGGGCGACCCCTAGTGGGACTGGGGCCTCGGCCTAGGGCGTTGCTGGCGGAAGGACTGAGAGGGAGACAGCTTGATGAGGGCTGAATCAACGGAGTGACTGCGGAGTCAGAAAATAAGACCGAAAGAGGCCTGAGCACGGTGGATCAGGTGTTCCTAGCGTGCGGTGAGGAAGTTTTATATTCTAGCTTATCCCCATTCGGATAAAAAAGTCCAGCGTGGCGTCGCACAGGGCAGTCAGCCCCGCGACCAATCTTGTTGACTGAGGCATAAATATTAGATTAGGTATTTTTCGATGCGAGTCCGTACCTAATCCAAAGCGTCGAGTATTAGGTACACAAAATATTCGTACACAGTTTACACAGAAGATATTTCATACCTTAAAATGTGGTACCTATAAGATTATAGTCGTAAGCCTGTGAGAAGGTCCATGACTGAGGGGAAAGAACGGGGGTAACGTCTAAAAAAAAGTTCGTCCAACAGGCCAGCGGCCATATTGAATAAATATTCGGATTAGATACTTTTACATACTAAGATTAGGTGGATTAGGTATCGTTTTTACCTAATCCGATCCTTGTCTAACTGAGTTATCTTATCACCTCGGCAAGCGTCTTCTCATAGCTCATAACACGAGAGGAGAAGATTGTTAAAAACGTTTTATTCCAAGAATATACAAGAGAATACAACCCTCCATCACCCTCACTCTCATTTCGCCGTTATGTTTAAGTCCCATGAAATAGGGGGCGAGCCTATTGCCACCAACCGGGCACAAATCCAAAGTCCGGGCTCCTACTGAGGAATTCCACACGGAAAAACCCAATAACACTTTACCCGACCTGTGGATCGAACCCAGGACCTCACGATCAGCAGTCGCGCTTGACACCACTAGACCAAGGAGGCAGTTTATGGGGATAGAACCTTTGTGGCATGTACCCCATTCTTTTTTTTTCAAAATCGCGGCGCACTTTGATACCGGTATGTTATAAAGATAGAGAACACATAAAGAAACAAAAAATGATAACAATATGGTGCTCTAATTATTTGTGTCATCTATCCAAGTGCAAGGTTAGTCGGAAAGGGGGTACTAACCCGCGAACCACTGAGTGTATCACTGATGATTGTTTTAAAGAAAGTATTAAAATTTCATAATTCGATAAAAAAATATTTCATGCAATAATATGATATTTATTTTAGTTTTTTTGAAAAATCTTCCTCCCTGATTTAGTTACCAATTCAGAAAATAGAGCTTCTAATCCGTGACCCCAAATATGACTTAAAATGTAAACACAGCTGATCATAGCTGAGGATAGATAGAATTTAGCGTATTTTTTATGAAATCTTTGAACAGCTATTTCTCTTAAACTAATGACTTCTGGGGAAAATTGTAGAACAAAAGTTATCCCTTATTATGGGTACTTTAACACCCTTTCGGCTTAGTACCCCCTTTCCGACTAACCTTGTATATGTATAGGGTGTAAAAATACCATTAACAAAGCCAAGAACCACGTATTCCTCACATCATTACAAAGATTATTTTTTATTTTGCCGTACATAGGAACCGACTGGTTATGGAGATGTTAGAAGTCAAACATACAATATTTATTAAGGTTTTTTACTAAATCTAACTTTAAATATCATTTATTTGATTAAATATTCTTCTAAACAAACTTTATCAAAAAAATTGAAAATTAGCCATAGTCTGCTACGCACGCACTTACACTGCGCGTTACAGTAAACAGTTGTTATTTAATAATTAAAAAAAAATCGTATGCCAGCAATTATTTTTGCTGTATGTTACCTACTTAGTTTGATGTACAGTATGCGTAGACTTCGTCTTCGTTAAATGTATTTTTACACCCGGTATAAAGGTTCCCATGTGCGCTGCAACTTCGTAAACAAATTAAAATGGCGGAAGGGTGGCTATGCCAGCTTCCATAGAAAAATGATCGAACCCCGTTGACGTTCGTTCTGCCTAGCTTTTTCCCAACTATGTTGGGGTCAGCTTCCAGACTAACCAGATGCAGCTGAATATCAGTATTTTACACGGAGTGACTGCCATAGGACCTCCGCTACCCAGTTATTTGCCAATGCCGATATCCTAAGATTGGACCAGTTGGCAGACTATTCGGACTTCTGAGTTCTGAGTTTCCGTAACGACTGTCATAGGTACCTATTCATATGTCACCCGGGACGTTTTTAACGTACACTCCGAAGCACGGAGGGGTATCAATTTGTAACGAACGGTCACCCTTCCACGGACTGACCGCGGCAAGCGCAGCTTAACCTCGCAAATCGTATGATCCACACGGTTGGTAATTAGCCACGAACCCTTCTCTAAAATGTCCTATCCTAACAGCATTTGGAACGAGTATTACCTACTATAGTACCTCTGCCTACCCTCTTCCTCAATAACAGGCGCGATTCTCTTAATAGTGACCTCTCTACGTTTAACAAGTAAGTGTTAAGTTAACTTACAACCATGACTTAGTAACTTGGTAAGTATTAAAAGTATTGTTCACTCGATAGATGTCGCTGTCATTACGTATGACTGTAGTTTGCGCTATTTACAACAGATGGCACTAGTTGTCTCGTCTTAAGGTACCTAATTTTTTTTTCAAATAAACTCTGCATTTAACATAACATCACGCTTGGATTCGCCTGAGGGTTGGGCAGAGGTGTATAGTAACACAATCATTTCACCGTTATGTTTAAGTCCCATGTAATAGGCTCGCGCCTATTGCCATCAACCGGCCACAAATCTAAACTCCGGGCTGCTACTGAGGAATTCTTCACGAAAAAACCCAATAACACTTTGCCCGACCTGGGGATCGAAACATGATCAACAGTCGCGCTTGCCACACTAGACCAACGGGGCAGTTGATCAGTTCAATTACTTAACCTTGATGTTATCAGCAGATATATGAAGGCTTCTTGCCTTTCCTCTTGTCAGAAACTAATACCTTTGGGTAGACTAGGAGTATCCCCAGAATTTTGTCCAGGGTGGGGCAAACTCAGTCAGACAGTAAATATTTGTCTTTTTAATAAATCTGGAAGTGTAGAATGGGCAATTTTGCCCTTAACCTTATTTTTGGGGTCCAAATAAGTATAGACTGAGTCGGGCATTGGTCTGCCTATTTTGGGCAATTGTTCTGTGGACATGGGTGGCAAGTTGACTGAATCTAGACCAGTATACTTTCCTGTGCCAGATTGTGGCAAGTGCCCCATCTGCCCCACACTTACGCCCACGGGAGTATCTAGTCCTATTATTATACAAGGTTAGTCGGAAAGGGGGTACTAAGCCGAAAGGGTTTTAAAGTACTCATAATAATGTATAACTTTTGTTCTACAACTTTCCCCATAAGTCATTAGTGTAAGAGAAATAGCTGTTCAAAGATTTCATAAAAAATACGCTAATTTCTATCTATCCTTAGCTATGTTTACTATTTAGGTCATATTTGGGGTCACGGATTAGAAGCTCTATTTTCTGTATTCACAACTAAAGCAGGGATGAAGAATTTTTGAAATAACTAAATACAAAATAATTTTGCATGTATTTTGTTATTACCGAATTTTAAAATTTTAACACTTTCTTTAAAACAGTCATCCATCAGTGATACATTAAGTGACCCGCGGCTTAGTACCCCCTTTCCGACTAACCTTGATATGGGAGTATTATTATTCATAGTTTTTTTAAAATTTATTTTTTGTTTGTTAATTTTTGTTCTCAAGTCTTTTAGTACTATACCTTACTCATTGGTCTGTGGTCAGGACTTCATTGTTCTCTCACTATCCTATATCATTGTAATGTATCCACTGAAATAGTTAAAGATATTATTTTTAAAAGAGTAACCATGGAGTTTCTTGCCGGCTCTTCTCCATAGAAAACGACTAATTGGAACCGTGCATCTAAATTCGACTTTTCATAAGCACCTGTATTGGGTTATGTTATTTTTTTTTCGATTTTGATTTTATTATTCCTAACCGGAAAACCCATGACACTGAGATCTTCATTACCATATTTCTTGACTTTAAACAGCATCATATCTTTTAAAACTAGGACAAGAATCTACCAGACATCCTAAAGGAAATGACCGCCGTGCTCTTATCTACACCATCTGCCTTATTAACGTGATTTTTATAATCACCGAAAAAGACAAGCATTGCCGCGGGCTATCATTAATCTAATTATGTTATTGATATAATTTTAAGATAAGGGCCGTTAAATATTTTTATCGTAAAATATTTAATTAATTTGTTATTTTAACATTGGTATTAATTTTAGACTAAACTAGCGGCCCGTCCCGGCTTCGCACGGGTGGACATTTTTCCCGTTTCTGCAACATTTTTCATTTTTGCTCCGCTCCTATTGGTCGTAGCGTGATGTTATATAGCCTATAACCTTCCTCGATAAATGAACTATCCAATACAAAAATATTTTTTAATTCCAACCAGTAGTTCCTGAGGTTAGCGCGTTCAAACAAACAAACAAACAAACTCTTCATATTCATATCGTTTATGTGCAAAAATTTGGGTATACAGGTGTTATGGGTACAAGGTATAGTTCAACACATTAGCCATGTAAGATTTATGGCATACAAATATAGAGTTAGACATTATGACTTTGACTTAATTAACTAATTTCAACTTAAAGCAATAATAATTATGGTACCTAAGATCAAAAGAGGTTTAATATTTTTTATGATTTAAATTTTAAATATTCGTCTACTGAGTAAAAGCAATTTTCACATAACCATCTGTACAATTGCTTTTTAAACTTGCTTACAGGTAATGTTCGAACACCTTGAGGTAAACGATTATAAATGCGCACCGACATAGCGTCACTATTTCGGCTGCCTAGCTCAGTTCTTAAAGAAGGAAGAACGAGTCTGTCTGGATAGCGTGTGTTAAATTTGCAAGCATCCTTCATGCTTACAAATAATTCAGGATTAGTTTTGACAAAGACACATACTTCAAATAAATATAGACACGGAACTGTTAACAATGCAAGTTTGCGGAATAAAGGTTTACAGGATACCCAAGGAGGTACGTTACAAATACCTCTTACACATTGTTTTTGTGATATAATTGCTCTATTAATTTTTACCGAATTTCCCCAAAGCACAATGCCATATCTAAGGCTGGAGACAACAAATCCGTGATAAGCTTTTAATGCGGTTTCTTTATTGGAAAGTTTAGTCAAGCGCCACAAAGCGTAAGCAAACTTATTAATTTTGCCACATACTTTATCGATATGAGCCTTCCAGTTACATTTGTCATCTAATGTTATGCCTAGAAATGGAATGTCGTTAACTTCTGATATAGTTTGACCATTATAGTTTAAATCTAAGTTATATTTTTTCCCGCCTCTGTTTTGGAATTGTACAAATTTAGTTTTACTTATATTCACGTTTAAATTATTACTCCTCAACCAATTTATTATATCATGAACTGTTCTATTGAGTTCCACGTTGTAGTTACTTTTCAAGTTGTTAGGTATCAAAATGGAAATATCATCTGCATAGAGGATGTATTGATATTTTGTAATAGATGGAAAATCATTAATATAGAGCACAAATAGGAGCGGACCCAGAATGCTCCCCTGGGGCACACCTACTCTATTATACCTTTTGTGTGACTTAACGGATACCTATTCTTGTACGGAATTAAAATTTGTGATTTCCACAAATTGCATCCTATTACTTAGATAGCTTCTTAGCCAGTCGTGAGCGGGACCACGTATACCATAAACTTCACATTTGTGCAACAACAAATCATGTGATACATAATCGAAAGCCTTACACATATCGAAGAATATCGCTGTTATATGTGTTTTTGTGTTGATATAATTATAATGAGTTTAAAAGTTGCTAGAGTGGTGGACTTTCCCTTTTGAAAACCATGCTGTTCTGGATATAATATTTTAAATTTGTTTATGAAGGATATTATTCTATTGTACATAATCTTTTCGAATAATTTAACTATGGTGGGAATTAAAGCAGTCGGACGATAATTATTTGCTATATTTTTGTCACCTTTTTTTATGTATTGGTTTGATCACTATTGTTTTTAATTTGTCTGGGAACTTTCCTTGAGTGACAGATAAATTAATTATATGAACCAAAACTGGAGCTATAAGCATGCTGCATACTTTGAGTATTTTAGTCGGAAAGTGATCGTACCCAACGGAAGGTGTATCTTTTAGTGAAGTGATCATCTTTTGAACCTCTCTAATGTCAGTAGGAAATAGAAAGATACTGGCATTGTTTGAACAGATATTTATATTTTCATGGACTAATTTGCGGTTACATTTATTAGTGTCCATTGTATTTGTCATATTTATGAAGTAGTCATTTCGTCAGAGTTATGTATATTCTTACCATTGTGTGATAATTGTGGAATAGCCCTTGTGGAATAGTCTGGTCTTATGTTGTTATTTATTCAGCTTTATAATATTAGTATTAATGACATTATTTTTTTAATTCTTGACTCGGTCGCATTTGATGATAAGCGCAGACGGTCTGAGATGGAGAATACGAATCCAAGGAACAGAGATATAGAGGGACTCCCTTATGTCCCTCTGGCTCTCATACACATGACGGAACACAGTAAACTGCTTGGTGACTTTAATGTGAGGGTGGTAGCTAGCCAGGCGGACCGTATAGATCCTACCACCAAGCAAAATAATGATGATTGTATGATGATGGTAATATGATTTATGTAAATGAAAGAGCATAATTATTACCTTAATGTAGGCAAGACACGGTAGTGTAGTACCTAGTTGTATTTTACAACGAAAACGCACTCTTAAGGATGATTTCCACCAAACGGCTCGCATCGCATCGGATCGGATTTTACAATCTTTAAACGATATTAAATCGTGTACACAGTATTTAAAGTCTATATTAGCAAGTAGCGCACAGCAGCTTGACCGAGGGCGTCCTCCGCGACACGCGATCGTAGCCGAAAGCATGCTGCGACGCGCGATCGGCTCCGTTCGTAAGTCATCGTATCCGATCGGATCTTTTCAAAATTTAGTACACTTCAACACGGTAGGAATGAAACTATTTGACTAAACGCAGAAACGGATACTTTCGCAAGCGACTGTACGGAGCCGATCGTATGCGTCGACATCCTGACGGACGCGTTCGGCTGTCGCCGCATCCGTTCGTATCCTTTCCGATCCGATGCGAAGCGAGCCGTTTGGTGGAAATCATCCATAATATTTGTCAAAAATCAACCCCTACAGGAGTGAAACACAAAGATAACGCTTATATGAAAGACTAGCTTTTGCCCGCAACTTGCGTGATTTTTTTTCACCCCCTTTTTTTATTATGCCGTGATCATCTCACTGCAGAGCAAAGGCCTCCCTACCCTTCTTCCACTTCTCTGGGTTTAAGGTTTTCTGCAGTCAATCCTTCCAATAAGTGTCTAGCTCGTCCCGCCATCTCCTTCTGGGCCTGCCGCGACGTCGACTGATGTTGTGTGGGCCAGTGGCGAAGGGTCAATTTTGGTAAGAGTGAAGCCGGAGCAAAAAATTCTTACTTTGGTCAAGCGTGACGCATGCAGTGCATGTAGGTAAAGGTTTACAATAAAAGTAAAACGTTTTATTTAATTTTACAACTTCCCGTGAGCCATTGATATTTGCTGTAAGTATAAAGATATCATAACATCACGCCTGTATTCCCCGAAGGGTTGGGCAGAGGTGTATAGTAACACTCTGATTTCGCCGTTATGTTTAAGTCCCATGTAGGGACGAGCCTATTGCCATCAACCGGGTACAAATCCAAACTCCGGGCTGCTGCTTTAGTTGAGGGATTCCATAGTAGACACTAGTAGGTAGTGACTGTTCAAAAGGGAAGCCGGTAGGAATCGGCTTGTATGGGGCCTTCGCCACTGGTGTGGGCTCCACTCAGTGATGAGTGTTGCCCACAGCTCGTCCGACATGCGGCAGACGTTACCTACCCAGTTCCATTTTAAGCTTGCGGCTTTCACGAAATAGAAAAGTCCTTCCTTAGTGGATACCTACTTTATAAAGGGTACCTACCGTCAAAAATTCGGTTTAGGTTGTGCGTTGATAGATTAAACAGTCAGTTTCTATGTATATACAGAACATACATGTTCTATCTAACCTATTAAGTTGAGGTCAGCTTCCAGTCTAACCAGATGCGGCTCAATACCAGTATTTTACACGGAGCAACTACCATCAGACCTCCGCAGCTCAGTTATTGGGCAAAGCCGATATCCTAAGGTTAGACCGGTGATCAGACTTTCGGGCTTCTGACTACCCGTAACGACTGTCATGGGTATTCGTATGACACCCGGGACCGACGGTTTAACGTGCTCTCTGAGGCACAGAGAGGCCTCAATGTGTAACGAACGGTCACCCATCCACGGATTGACCGCGGCAAACAAAGCTTAATCTTGCAAATCGTATGATCTGCGCAGTTGGTAATTGGCCAAAAGCCCCCTCGTATGTATGAAATATATATATACCTATACATCTATACTAATATTATAAAATTGAAGAGTTTGTTTGTTTGAACGCGCTAATCTCAGGAACTACTGGTTGGAATTGAAAAAATATTTTTGTGATGGATAGTCCATTTATCGAGGAAGGTTATAGGCTATATAATATCACGCTACGATCAATAGGAGCGGAGCATAAATGAAAAATGTAGCAAAAACGGGAAAAATGTCCACCCATGCGAAGCCAGGACGGGCCGCTAGTACAAAATAATAATGGAAGAATGGATACAACGTTTTTTTCAGAAATGACGTCATAGGTCATCATCGTTGTTTAACTGTTTTATTATCTACCGTTTTGAAAACGACCTACCTTATTAATATTTATAAGCTAGGTCGTTTTTCTTTGAATTTGAAATTCTGTATCATTATTATCTGTGGTCGATTTCAAGTCTAATTAAATGGTGCTGAATTTCAGTGGTTTTTTTTCATGAAAATCGCTGTGAAATTGAAAGTACGTCATTCGCTATAATTAATTTACAAGTCATTCTAAATCAAATTTGAAAATTGTCTAATCACTAGATTTTTTGTCGATCTTTCTATATGGATCGAATTTTGTGTTAATTTTCAATCGGAAACACTATGTTTCCGAGAAAAGCCGCCATGATGGACTCATTATGTTTTTTGTTTATACAAGGTTAGTCGGAAAGGGGGTACTAAGCCGCGGGCCACTTAAGTATCGCTGATGACTATTTTAAAACAAGTGTTAAAATTTCAAAATTCGATAATTTTTATTTGCATGCTAAAACATTTTTAGTTTAGTTTTTTAACAAAAAACAAACCTGCCTTAGTTATGAATTCAGAAAATTAAGTTTCTAATCCGTGACCGCAAATATGACCTAAATTGTGAACACAGCTGATCATAGCTATGGACAGATAGACTTTAGCACATTTTTTACGAAATCTTTGATAAGCTATTTCTCTTAAACTATCGAGTTTTGGGTAAAGTTGTAGAACAAAAGTTATCGCTTATTATGGGTACTTTAACATCCTTTCGGCTTAGTACCCCTTTCCGATTAACCTTGTATTTTGAATGTTAATTAATGTAAAAAAATGTTTTTTGTGCTCCATACCGAAACTGACTGTTTTGCCAATTTCGGTATGGAACACTTATAGAATCGTCTCGGTGTCTGTCTGTCCGTCTGTCTGTCTATCACAGTCATTTTTTTCAAAGGCTTTTTGACTTAAGGCGTTGTGTCACAGTTATTGTAGTTAATAGTAACAATAGTTAAAAGTAATAATAAACCGATTCTCCTGAAACTTCGCACACAAATTCAATTCCCATGACAATACAACATTATAATAATTTCAACCTTCAATCCTCAAATTATGATGCTGCAGGGGTACTGCAAGACCTGCCGTGGTTGCGGTGCATGCTTTTCCGAATCCCGAGATCCCGGCCGAACCGTCAGGAGGAGGAACACCGTTGGTTTTGAGCCGGTAACAGTCCGGCAGAACCCCTCGCCTTCCCCGGGCGAGGGACATCCATGAGGATTTCCCAACGATAAAAAAAAGGGGTACTGCAATATAAAATGGATTAACTTAAAAGATTTTTATTCCATTTATTCATCTATATACATATTATTTACATTTTTATTATTATTAATCCATACTTACGGCGTACTTTGGAGTGACGCGAATGGATAAAGTAAGAAATAAGTATATTAGAGGAAGTTTGAAAGTGGCACCAGTGGCAGAAAAGTTGAAAGGGAATCGTTTGTCTTGGTATGGGCACGTGATGAGAAGGAATGAAACGTGTGACTAGGAGAGAGATGAATAAGAATGTTGATGGATGGAGGGGGAGAGGGAGGCCAAAGAAAAGAGGGATGGATTGTATGAGAGAGGATATGAAAGATAAGAGAGTAAATAATAATGAGACGGCTGACAGGGAAGAATGGAAGAGGAAAACATATTGCGCCGACCACAAGTAACTTCGGACCAAGGCAGGAAGATGATGATACCCGCCGCCCGACCAGTAACAGGCCCGAGAAGGCGGCGCGCAGTGTACCGTGCGCGCTTCTCAGGAGGATAGATCTCAGGAGGCAAGGCCCTACAGAGGAGAGGTCCGACGAGGGTTGGCGGACCGGGATCTGCCGGGGTTGCGGTGCATGCTTTTGCGAATCCCGCGACCCCGGCCTAACGGTCAGGAGGAGGAACACCGTTGGTTTTTAGCCGGTAAGAGTCCGGCAGACCCCCTCGCCTTCCACCGGCTGAGAAACATCCAAGAGGATCTTCCAACGATAAAAAAAGGGCAGGAAGATGATGATGACGTACTTTTCATTGAAATAGAAACGTAAATATTATATGAATACGACATATTTAACTGTCTAACACAAATATCAAAACTTATCTTAATCGACATCTTTTTATAATATAGTCATAATGTCACAAATTAATATTTTATATGAATAATTATATGAAATCGGCGATAACGCAGGTATTACATCCTGTCCAAACCCGATGTTATTTTTGTGTAGAACAAACTACAAAATATTTAAAATCATTATGTAATAGAAGTAGGTAAATAATAATATTTCCAACAGGTGGTAAGTGGGTCAGTATGCAACCCATCAAACAAATAACATAACATTACGCCTTGTATTTCCCGAAGGGTTGGGCAGAGGTGTATAGTAACACCCTCGTTTCGCCAGCTATGTTTAAGTCCCATGCAATAGGGGGCGAGCCGATTGCCATTAACCGGGCACAAATCCAGACTCCGTGCTACTACTGAGAAATTCCTAATGGAAAAACCCAGTATCACTTTGCCCGACCTGGGGATTGAACCCAGGACCCCATGCTCAGCAGTCGCGTTTGCGACCACTAGACCAACAAGACACACAAATAAAAAGTCAAAGGCAGACAAATAAAATCTCTTAAAAATCTTTTAAGTTAAACGGTTTTATCTTGCAGTACCCCTGCAGCATCAGGATTTAAGGATTGAAGGTTGAAATTATTATAATGTTGTATTGTCATGGGAATTGAATTCGTGTGCGAAGTTTCAGGAGAATCGGTTAAGCAGAAGTAGTTGAAAAATCTGTCGCAAGATTTGGAACAAACAAACTTACGAAGTGAATCTAATTAAAACCTTTAAAAAAAAATTAAACAAGGCAGTAGCGTGTTCTGTCTAGCCTTTTCCCAATTATGTTGGGGTCAGCTTCCAGTCTAACCAGATGCGGCTGAATACCAGTATTTTACACGGAGCGACTGCCATCAGACCTCCGCAACCCAGTTACAGGGCAATGCCGATATCCTAAGTTTAGACCAGTTGTCAGACTTTCGGGCTTCTGTCTACCCGTAATGACTGTCATAGGTATTTGTATGACACTTGGGACTGACAGTTTAACGTGGTCTCCGAGACACGGAGGGGTCTCGATGTGTAACGAACTGCAAATGCAGCTTAACTTAGCCAATCGTAAAACTCCCGCGTGGTTGTTAATTAGCCATGGGCCCCTCACTTAATTAACCATTAATTGTAATTTATAGACCTAAGTAAATCAGTGATAGCTTAGCGATTGAGCGCTTACCTTCCATGCAGGAGGGTTTGAGTTCAATCCCAGCACATCTCCGAATTCATGCGCGGATCAGAATTTGATTATCACTTGCGCTAACGGTGAAGGAAGACATCGTGAGGAAACCTGCATACCTGAGAGGGCTCCATAAAGTTCTAGATGGTGTATGTAGTCTGCCAACCCGCACCAAGCCAGCGTGGTGGACTAAGGCCTAAACCCTTCTTATTCTGAGAAAAGGTCCGCCAGCAGCGGGACAGTAATGGGCTTATCTTCTTCTTCTTTTCATGTTGTTAGAGACTAACCTGGTGTCAGAGTTTATGCCGCCCATGGGCCTCTGACTTGGCTTCACATGCCGTCGAAAAATATCTCTCAGGCATTCCGGTTTCCTCACGATGTTTTTCTTCACCGTTTTTAAGCAAGCGATAATTATACAATACGCACGTGAATCCTAAAAGTCAGAGGTGCGTGCCTTGGGTTCGAACCCGAGACGTATGACTTGGCAGTCCGACGGTCACACCACTAGGCTATCACTGCTATAGCTATAGCTATGGGCTTATATTATGTACTTAAATCAGTGGACATTTACGTGGCTTTAGAATGAATGAAAAAAGAACACGCATTTACAGTTAGACATTTTAAAGATCAAGTTCAAATTAAAGATCATTATAAAACCAATCGACAGACAGATAGCGATCAACAACTAGAAGTTTACCCGGAAAATCTATTAAAAGTATGCGAGAACGAATTTTATTCTAGTTCATACATCCTCTTAGTGGTAACGATATAGTGATAAGCGGTAGCGGGTAGAATACTACTATGATTTTACTTTTTAATCGATTTTACAACCAAGACCCAAACGCGTGCGCATTTTTTTTCAAGTGATTTTACAACCGAAGTCCGCTCGTCGCGTGTGCATTTGTTTTCAACCGATTTTACAACAAATGTCCATTCGAGGCCTGTGCATCTTTTTTCAACTGATTTTACAACCGAGGTCTTATCAACGCCTGTGCATTTTTTTCAACGAATTTTACACCCGAAGTCCAATCGACGTTTATGCATATTTTAACAACTGATTTTACAATCGAGGACCAATCGACGCGTGTGCATTTTTTTGGTTACCGATTTGATACCATTATATAAGCTCTATTTTATATAACACTAGCGGACCTGGCAGACGTCGTCCTGCCCTAAAAATTTGGTGACATACCGATAGCAGCGCCACCTACCGGGTCATATTGTGAATCTAAACCATCCAAGGCGCAACCCATACGTATACAAAAAAAATCATTCAAATCGGTCCAGCCGTTTAGGAGGAGTTCAGTGACATACACACGTACAGTCGAATTATATATATAAAGATAAGACAAATAAGAAGACGGAGAAAAACATTTATTTACACACAATTAAAGACGCACTCAATACACATACTTAAAAACACTACAAACAATAAAAATAAAAGAATATTTATTTTTTTGCTCTGACAACATTAAACCATAATGCATGCTGCATGGTAATAATGATACTAACAAGAGATAGAGCCAACATTAATAATCTCTTAAAAAATCTTTTAGATTAAACAGTTTTATCTTCCAGTACCCCTGCAGCATCAGGATTTGAGGATTGAAGGTTGAAATTATTATAATGTTGTATTGTCATGAGAATAGAATTTGTGTGCGAAGTTTCAGGAGAATCGGTTAAGCAGAAGTAGTTGAAAAATCTCTCGCAAGATTTGAACCAAACAAACAAATATACGAAGTGAAGCTAATTAAAACCGTTTTAAAAACCCGTCAACGTCCACTGCCGAACATGGGCTTTCTAATGACCAAGACAATAAAAGGTTAAAGGCGAAATTGTCATAATCACCATGATTGGCAAACATCACGCCTTGTATTTTTCGACGGCTTAGGCAGAGGTGTATAGTAACACCCTCATTTCGCCAGTTATGTTTAAGTCCCATGTAATAAGTGGCGATCCTATTTGTCATTAACCGGGCACAAATCCAGACTCCGGGCTGCAGAATCAGAAAAAAATCATTCAATCACAGAAAAAAAAAGAAAAAAAAAAAAAAGAAAGAAAGAATCATTTATTCGCTAGAGATATGGTTTTACAAAGTTGTTATATTTATGGAAGGTACACAGACATCTCACCTGCAATAGGTATGCGAAAGTTACAGGCTTATTAAAAGCATTAGGTACATTAGATTTTTTTAATTAAAATAAATTGAAGTTAATTATAAATCATTAGAATGTCGCATAATTATAAAATGGTAACGAGATTTATAAAGAAAATGTCAAAATTAATGCTGAGAATTTCCTAATGGAAAAACCCAATAACACTGACCGACCTGGAGGTCGAACCCAGGGCCCCATGTTCAGCAGTCGCGCTTGCGTTACTGGATCAACGAGGTAGTTGGTGATCGTAGTTTGTTATATTAGCAAACAGCAGGACGCTGTTGTCCATTCTCTTGTGGCGGCATCTATCACGCCACATGCGAACTACGCAGCACGACGAATGTCTAGCAGCGACAACAATGACAGCTGTCAAATGAAATGTCTCAAATTCTGCATCGCGGTATCAAGATCTGACACGGAGTTAGTATACAAGGTTAGTCGGAAAGGGGGTACTAAGCCGCGGGCCACTTAAGGTATCACTGATGGCTATTTTAAAGCAAGTGTTAAACATTCAAAATTCGATAATTTTTATTTGCATGAAAAAAGATGTTTATTTTAGTTTTATCAAAAAAAAAACATACCTGCTTTAGTTATGAATTCAGAAAACAGCTGATCATAGCTATGGATAGATAGATTTTAGCATATTTTTTACGAAATCTTTGAGAAGCTATTTCTCTTAAACTATCGAGTTTTGGGGAAAGTTGTAGAACAAAAGTTATCCCTTATTATGGGTATTGTAACACCCTTTCCGCTTAGTACCCCCTTTCCGACTAACCTTGTATATACAACTTCCCAACATCAACCGTTGGGCAGTAGCCCGACAAGGCATAAGCCCGGCCTGGCAGGAGGATCCTCCCTTTTCGTAGGAGGAACACCAAACCTCGTTCCCCTACACTCTCAAAGTAAAAGTCGTCTCTTACGATACCCATGGTTGGAGAAGGGGTGGTTCTCTTCCGGGAACCACAAGCAACGGAACAATAACATTGAATTGAAATATAACTAATATAGTTAAGTAAGTGTACTTACTTAACTCTAATTAAGAAGTTAAATCGATACGCAAAAATAACTTACGACTGTTCTTAGTTTCTTGAATTAACATTATTTTACAACTGGTTTGGCGCTATAGCGCATTGATTGGCTTCTGTGTCACGGGTCGCGGGTACGATTACCGCACGAAACAAAAGAGATCAGATGGGGGTCCAGACTCCGGGCTGCTACTGAGAAATTCATAATGGAAATACCCAATAACACTTTGCCCGACCTGGGGATCGATCCCAGGACCCCATCGTTGTCAGTCATGCTTGAGACCACTATACCGACAAAGCAGTACATACAATAATTTCAGATCTTTAATCTGTATATGACATACAGATAGTTGTTCTGGGTCTGACGGTTTGTGCAGATATTTGTGTGATTACCTCGTTGGTCCAGTGGTGGTAAGCGCGACTGCTGATCGTGAGGTCCTGGGCTCGATCCCTAGGTCGGGCAAAGTATTATTGGGTTTTTCTGTGTAGATTTGTTTGTGTTGATGGTAATAGGCTGCCCCCTATTACATGAAAAAAAATTCAAAAATTCAAAAGTTTTTATTTCGAATAGGCACAGTACATGCACTTAGGAAACGTCTCGACAATTTAGTTGCACGGTTCCAAAAAGTAGATCCTATGGAGAAGAAGCCGGCAAGAAACTCCATGGATACTCTTTTAAAATAATTTGTTGTACAATCGGGTACAGTTACAATGCGGTGCTTAAAATAAAAATTATGTAAGAACAATGCAGGTTAGTGTAATAACAAAATACAAAATGTCAATAATAATTTACATTTTGATAATGCTACAGGTGCAGCCAAATCAGGCTCGACCATAATATTATGGGACTTAAACATAACGGCGAAATGAGGGTGTTACTATACAGTGTATAGTATACACCTCTGCCCTACCCTCCGGAGAATACAGGCGTAATGTTATGTTATACTATGATTTGTATCTGTAAACGCTCCCACTTTTTTTGCGTAGCTGTTAAGATTCTATTGTTTTTAATCTATACTAATATTATAAAGCTGAAGAGTTTGTTTGTTTGAACGCGCTAATCTCAGGAACTGCTGGTTTGAATTGAAAAATTATTTTTGTGTTGGATAGTCCATTTATCGAGGAAGATTATAGGCTATATAACATCACGCTACGACCAATAGGAGCGGAGCATAAATGAAAAATGTTGCAAAAACGGGGAAAATGTCCACCCGTGTGAAGTCGGGACGGGCCGCTTGTTATTAATATTATTAGAAGCAGTGATAGCCTAGCGGTTGTACGCTTGCCTACCACGCAGGACAGTCTGAGTTCGATCCTATACCTCTGACTTTTCATATTCATGTGCAGATCAGAATTTAATTATCACTTGCGTTAACGGTGAAGGAAAAACATCATGTGGAAACCTGCACACCTGAGAGGGCTCCATAAAGTTCTCGACGGTGTGTGTAGTCTGCCAACCTGCACTAGGCCAGCGTGGTGGAATCAGGCCTAAACCCTTCTCATTCTGAGAAGAGGCCCGTGCCCAGCAGTGGGACAGTAATGGGTTAATGATGTTATGTATATTAATATTAGTTTTACTTGTCTCAAATAAAGTTAATAAAATTTTTGATATCTACGAAATGCTACGGTCTTTGCTACGCTGCTTTTGCTACGGTAAGGTCTACAAAATATTATTTTACTTCGCAGTCTACAAGCTTTTGAAATTGCTTTTTGTAATCTATTATATTAGGTTAAAGGGGCTCATGGCTAATTAACAACCACGCGGACCATTTTGCAAGGTTAAGCTCCGCTTGCCGCGGTCACTCCGTTGATGGGTGACCATTCGTTACACATCGAGTCTCGTCCGTGCCTCGGACAGCACGTTAAACCGTCGGTCCCGAGTGTCATACGAATACCCGTGACAGTCTTTACGGGTACTCAGAAGCCCGGAAGTCTGACAACCGGTCTAACCTTAGGATATCGGCATTGCCTAGTAACTGGATTGCGGAGGTCTGATAGCAGTCGCTCCGTATAAAATACTGGTATTCAGCCGCATCTGGTTAGATTGGAAGCTGAACCCAACATAGTTAGGAAAAGGCTAGGCAGAACGAATATTAGAGTAGTATTTCGAGTAAGTAGGTATGTTTTTTTAACGGTATTTCTGTGCCCCATCATGGCTTAGTTTCGATATCGCAAACCAGAGCAACTAATTTTGCTGACCATACTTTTTTCATTCAAAAACCAAACCTGCGTACTTTAGTGTTGAAAGCCGATCACTTGGCCACTGCACTACTCAGAGGAATCAAGAAAAAAAAATGAATACAACTTTTAAATTTTTCATAAACGCAATTAATATTATGTAAAAAAGAAAATGTAAAACTAAAAAGAATATATCTGTTAAAAACTATTTCAAATCGCTCAGTTCTCCGCTCCGCTCAACACAGCGTTCAAGCCGCTACGCTTCTCGGCGCTACACCCCCTATATAAACGTTACAGTAGGCTGCCACCGGACAGTAACGTCGCACCCTGTGTATCAGTTGTTACCTTCAAATAAAAATAATACAAAGTGCCAGTGCCGTTCTGAATTCGCGTAAGTACAGTTCTTAATACGTATATTTTGATTGGTTATTAATATTTCAATTATTAGATAAAACTTTGTTTTTTTTATGATTTTTTTACGAGTAAACTTTTGAACAGAACAAAGATTTGTTAATTACGTAAGAGAATTTGCCCCATATTTTTATGTCAACATTAATATTTTTTATTTATTTTTATTTTGATGGAATATTATAAATTCAATTACTTAAAAAATATGAGGCATTTAATTTAGCGCATCAATTCGAATCACACAAATAGTAATCCTATGCCTAATGGTGTGATTCGAAATGGTGCTATTTAAATTGGTGCGCTAAGTTGAATGTCTCAAAAATATTACTCAGTTAGCTAAAACCTAGTTATGTACTTTTCCCGACTTATAAATAATAGGTACCTTAATGTTTCTATTGACCGTCAACGTTTCTAATGTGTAACTTTATACCTCCTTACAATGTTATGTAGTTAGGAAAGATGGTCAAAAAACAGATTACATGTTGGCCTAACTTTTCTTTACAATACTTATTCTAGGATTACATTTATTTGAATCCTATGTCTCCTAGACGCAATGTATAACATAAAACTTCGAAGGCTATTTTCCAAAATGATTGTAATTTTACCGTAAGCGAGTATACAAGGCTAGTCAGAAAGGGGGTACTAAGCCGAAAGGGTGTTAAAGTACCTATAATAAGGGATAACTTTTGTTCTACAACTTTCCCCAAAAGTCATTAGTTTAAGAGAAATAGCATTTCAAAGATTTCATAAAAAATACGCTAAAATCTATCTGTCCATAACTATGATCAGCTGTTTTTACAATTTAGGTCATAAATATTTGGGGTCACGGATTAGAAAATTAATTTTCTGAATTCATAACTAAAGCAGGTATGTTTTTTTTTGAAAAAACTGAAATAAAAATCGTTTTTCATGCAAATAAAAATTATCGAATTTTGAAATTTTAACACTTGCTTTAAAATAGTCATCAGTGATACTATAGTGATACTTTAGGTGGCCCGCGGCTTAGTAGGTACCCCCTTACCGACTAACCTTGTAGTACAGTCAACTGCAAAAGTTGATTAATACTTCAGAATTCTATAATCAATTATCATTGGAGCTTATTATTATTGTTCATAATAATACTAGTCTTTAAAGTACATCATAATTGTTTCATATAAAATAATAATAAACATAAAACATAAAATCACGCCTCGTATTCCCCGAAGGGTTCGGCAGAAGGTGTATTTAGTACACCCTCGTTTCGCCAGTTATGTTTAGGTCCCATGTAATAGGGGGTGAGCCTATTGCCATTAACCGGGCACAAATCCAGACTCCGGGCTGCTACATAGAAATTCCTGATGGAAAAACCCAATAACACTTTGCCCGACCTGGGGATCGAACCCAGGACCCCATGCTTAGCAGTGGCAATTGAGATCATTAGACAAACAAGGCAGTCACCAGTAATTAGTATGTTTTTATTTATAAAACACTAGCTGTGTCCTCACGGCTCCGCCCGTAGCCTATGTTACTCAGTGATAATGTAGCTTTCTAACAACAAAAGAATTTTTAAAATCGGTTCAGTAGTTTTTAAGTTTATTCGTTACATACAAAAATACAAATCTTTCCTCTTTATAATATTAGTATAGATTTTTGAAACGTTTTTTTTTTAATTTTCACTGTACCTACTTATACTGATTAAACATTAAATATGTATTAGCTAAAATGCCCAAGCATTAGACACTACGTCATCATCTGCTTGTAAACTAGTTAGTTGTAGTGGAATAACGAAACCATTTCGATTTTTTTTATCTCTTTTTCAAGTCTAGGAATTATCACCACGCGATTTAACGAAATAAAATCCAAATTATTTAAATAAAATCTAGTTTAATTGATTTCGGAAATGCATGTTTATCTAAAAATCTAGAAATTTGAATTAAAACAAACGGTCTTCTTTGCGAAAACTGCGTCAAATAAATTAATATTGTTTTTTTTTTCTATTGCTAATAGTTTCAGATTTGACCCAGTAGTCCTATCTTAAAACTCAGCCTGTATAGCACACCTTCCAGCCATTAGCAAGAAAGTTAAAAAAACCAGCCAAGCGCGAGTCGGACTCGCGCACGAAGGGTTCCGTACCATTATCTATAAAAACGGCCAAAAAATCTCGTTTGTTGTAGGGGAGCCCCCTTAAATATTTATTTTATTCTGTTTTTAGTATTTTTTGTTATAGCGGCAACAGAAATACATCATCTGTGAACATTTCAACTGTCTAATTATCACGGTTCATGAGATACAGCCTGGTGATAGACGGACGGACGGACGGACAGCGGAGTCTTAGTAATAGGGTGCCATTTTACCATTTGGGTACGGAACCCTAAAAATAACTACCAAACAAAACCTCCTGTATAAAGATTTCAGACTTAGATTACAACACCCTTTATTTGAGTGAAGTGACCCGTTACTATCGTGTTAAAAATATTAATAAACACGCCTTTTCATTACCTTTTCTAAGGGTTTGAGTTAAGCAGAGATGTCCCGTCATAAATAATGAGGGTAGTCCAAAAATTTAAATCCATAGACACCTATAAATGTTGCGTGTAACTTTTTCCCCTTCTAGTCGAACCAGATGTGTGACCGTCGGACTGCTAAGTCATAGGTCTCGAGTTCGAACCCAAGGCGCCTCTGACTTTTCGGATTCATGTGCGTATTGTATAATTATTTATCACTTGCTTAAAACGGTGAAGGAAAACATTGTGAGGAAACCGGCATGCCTGAGAGATATTTCTCGACGGTATGTGAAGCCAAGTCAAAGGCCCATGGGCGGCATAAATACTGACACCAGGTTAGTCACTAACCACACGAAAAGAAGAAGAAGTATTTTACACGGAGCGACTGCCATCAGACCTCCACAACCCAGTTACTGGGCAATGCCGATATCTTATGGTTAGACTGGTTGACAGACTTTCGGGTTTCTGACTACCCGTAATGACTGTCATAGGTATTCGTATGACACCCGGGACCGACAGTGAAATGTGTTCTCCGAGGTATGGACGGATCTCAATGTGTGGCAAATAGTCGTGCTTTTATACGCAAAACTGGCGCTAAATTGGTGTGACTAATATTGAGTGTTTATTGGATTAAGTAATCATAATCAGAATTGAAAATGTGTTTATTTTCTTGGAGTTTTTGAAATCGGAGTTGTATTCAGATCTGGATATTTTTTAAGAGTACTTTATTTATCTATACTAATATTATAAAGAGGAAAGATTTGTATTTTTGTGTGTAACGAATAAACTTAAAAACTACTGGACCGATTTCAAAAATTCTTTTGCCGTTAGAAAGCTATATTATCACTGAGTAACATAGGCTATATTTATTACTGGAATAAAACTTCTTACGCGGGCAGAGCCGTGAGGACACAGCTATCTATTTAAATAAAAATGAATCGCCAAATGTGTTGCTAAGCGCAAAACTTGAGAACGGCTTGACCAATTCGGCTATTCTTTTTTTATATATTCCTTAAGGCACACGGAAGGTTCTTATGGAGAGAAAAAACATAAAAATTGCGTGGAAAATAGTAAAAACAACACTTTTCTTTTCCCACTACAGGTCAATAAGTTTTGACTGAACGAAGTCTGTCCGGGCAGCTAGTTTATAATAATAATTATACTTTACTAAAGGTCGCCCGCGTGGCTGTCGGTTATCGCGTAGTAGCCTATGTTCTTCTCCTGGTTTCAGACTATCTCTGTACCAAGTTTCATCAAAATCGGCTCTGTAGTTTAGTCATTAGGAGGTAACAAACCGACAGACATACAAAGTTAATTTCGCATTTATAATAGTAAGGATTGTATACCAAATAACATCAAACAGAAAAAAGTTATAATTAAACCATACTATTGGTGGCATTATTGCTATCTGGGATTTCTTCTAGTCTTGTGTAGTTCGCGAACCAACTAGTTCGCAAGAGCGCTCCCACAGATGAACTACGCGAACTAGCTCCGTCATTCCCCGCTCCATAGTTCGTTAGTTCGTGACCGATATAAAATTTTTGATTATTAAAAGTTGATTATAACTTGTTTTGCTTTTGTAATGTGTTAATCTGTCAAGGAACAGAATAATAAGTTTACGTAATTGTTGATTATTTTCAAAACTTAATAAAAATCGTTAAAAAAACGAAACCTTTTATTTACTAACTAAACTAAGGAGTGTATTTATTTATTGCACCAATAATCTAGGTATTATTTACAATAATGATATACTTTTTAAGAATATTCATTCAGAGTTTTTTGCTGTTTATAGTGTAAAAATTGTAGGTAAAAGTATAGCAATCCATAATCTTGTCACGTGCCCGTGCAGGAGCAGTATCAAAATGAGCTAACGATATGCCTTCCTCTGATTTGAGCTGGGAGCTGACGAACTAGAAGAGCGAACTAGTTCATTTAGGAGCGGCGAACTAAACTGAGCGATCTCTGTCGCGAACTACTATGCGCAAGACTAATTTCTTCCAGGCAACCTTGGACTAACCCTGATCCAAGAAATAAACCAACCAACAAACAACTGACTCCAAAAAATCGACAAAAATTACAAAGAAAACCACTACCAAACATACACTAATAACTTCTAGGTTCTGTGTTATTACCTACAGTAATAACACAGAACCTTTTATTTTGAAGTCGGTTACAAAGTACAGTCTGCGCCAATGATTACTGTTTACTTTGACCGCTACAAAGTCGATGCGTCACAATCTGTCAGCGACTGTACTTGATATTATTTTAGTAACACCTTTACCGTTTGCCTTTTCTATTAATAAAAGGTGTTATTTTTATTTATTTAATATTAGATATCTTCAAGTGCACTATAAAGCGGTTAGATTTAGATACAATAACATATTTCCTGTTAAAATCAAATATAAACAATCTGATTTACCATATTGTGGTCTAATGGTCGAAAGTGCGACTGCTGATCGTGAGGTCATAGATTCGATCCCCAGGTCGGGGTAATAAATAAAACATCTGGACTCGAACCGGGGTCTTCTGGTTTCGAGACCGCCCGATTTCCCACTTGGGCTATTATAACATTGTCGATAGTGGTGAAATTTACCTTCGTATTCTAATGATATTATAGCAGTTTTTCGTTACCTGAAAACACGGATAAAACGACATTTTCTAAAAATGAAATCTAGCTAGATCGATTTATCGTCCCCGAAGCCCCCTGCATACTAAATTTTATGAAAATTTTTGGAGCCGTTTCCGAGGTACAGATTATATATATATATATACATATATAGAAGAAAGAAGAAAGAAAGAAAACGTATTTATTTTCCGCCCACGCGGACGCACACGGATACTTAAAATTAAAAAATATAATGTTTCTTAAAATTAAAATTAAACTTACACTTAAATTTAAACATATTATATAACAACATGGTAACCCAAACACAAAAAAAGAAACAAAAAAATCTATGGTTACTAATTAGTCTATATAACGTGTTATTTCACATATAACAAAGTGTTATTGGGTTTTTCCATTCGGAATTTCTCAGTAGCAGTCCGGAGTCTGAATTTGTGCCCGGTTAATGGGAATAGGCTCGTCCTCTATTACATGGGACTTAAACATAACTGGCGAAACGAGGGAGCACTAAAACACCTCTGCCAAATCCTTCCGGGAATACAAGGCGTGATGTTATGTATGATTTACTATAACAATTTCGTGGCTCAATGGGGGGCTCGAGGCTAATTACCGACCGCGCGGATCATACGATTTGCGAGGTTAAGCTGCGCTTGCCGCGGTCAGTCCTGGGATGGGTGACCCTTCGTTACACATCGAGACTCCTCCGTACCTCAGAGAGCACGTTAAACAGTCTGTCCCGGGTGTCATACGAATACCTACGACAGTCGTTACGGGTAGTGAGAAGCCCGAAAGTCTGACAACCGGTCTAACTTTAGAGTATCGGCATTGCCCAGTAACTGGGTTTCGGAGGTCTGATGGCAGTCGCTCCGTGTAAAATACTGGTATTCAGCCGCATCTGGTTAGACTGGAAGCTGGTCCCAACATAGTTGGGAAAAGGCTAGGCAGAACAGTCCTGTCGGTGATGAAAGATCGATCGCAGTACAATTCGCCACCCATCCACGGACTGACCGCGGCAAGCGCAGCTTAACCTCGCAAATTGTATGATCGGCGAGGTTGTTGATTAGCCACGAACCCTTATTATTTTAACCGACTTCCAAAAAAAGGAGGAGGTTCTCAATTCGACTGTATGTTTTTTTTTAATCTATTCAATTGATCAAGTACACATAAAAAATATAATTAAGCCTGTATTCCCCGAAGAGTTGGGCAGAGGTGTATAGTAACACCCTCATTTCCCCGCTATATTTAAGTCCTACGTAATAGGGGGCGAGCCTATTGCCATCAACCGGGCACGAATCCAAACTCCGGGCTGCTACTGAGTAATTCCGCACGGAAAACTCCAATAACACTTTGCCCGACCTGATAATCGAACCCAGGACCTTCACGATCAGCAGTCGCGCTTGCCACCAGCAGACCAACGAGGCAGTTCAAGTTTACAATAGGTAGATCTTCTTCTTTTCGTATGGTTAGTGACTAACCTGGTGTCAGAATTTATGCCGCCCATGGGCCTTTGACTTGGCTTCACATGCCATCGAGAAATATCTCTCAGGCATGTCGGTTTCCTCACGATGTTTTCCTTCACCATTTCTAAGCAAGTGATAATTTATTATACAACTAGCAACCCGCCCCGGCTTCGCACGGGTGCAATATAGATGTGGGGCATATAAACCTTCCTCTTGAATCACTCTATCTATTGCTGAAAACTGCATTAAAATCCGTTGCGTAGTTTAAAAGATCTAAGCGTACAGACAGCGGGAGCGACTTTGTTTTATATTATGTAAAGAAGATACGCACATGAATCCGAAAAGTCAGAGTTTCGTACCTTGGGTTCGGACTTGAGAATGACTTGGTAGTCCAACGGTAATACCATTACGCTATCACTGTTGTTATAGGTAGATAGATACAATAAATTGTACAAGCTCACCTACAGAACATTGGCATGGTAGTATCGACGTACCTACTAAGGCTTCATAGACGTCTGGTGGGGAGGGATTAGCGTATTACAGTATGCGGTTAGAGTTACTTCACCGAAATTGTTAGTTCACGTGTTTTTGTAACACAATTTATGTTCTGCCTAGCCTTTTCCCAACTATGTTGGAGTCATCTTCGAGTATTTTTAACCGACTTCAAAAAAAAGGAGGAGGTTCTCAATTCGGCTGCATGTTTTTTTTTAATGTTTGTTACCTCACTACTCCCTCATTTATGAACCGATTTGAAAAAAACTTTTTTTTGTTTGAAAGAGTATTCTTTCGAAATGGTCCAATTTAAATTTGGTGAAGATATGATGAAGATCTTCGGAGATAGACAATGGAACTCCTCAATGGCGAACAGTACGCATAATGTGATGATATGATTTATGTTACGAGCAGCATCTTTAGTAGGTCCAACCATGTTTTAATTAAGGCCACTAAAATGAAAAAAATAAAAAACATTTTAACAAAATTAAAACCGACTTCATAAAAACAAAAAATGAATAAAATAATTACCATATATAAAAAGTCGGTTTTAATTTTGTTATTTCTTTTTATTTCTTATTATAAATCGCCGTCTATTTCTATTGTAAACGATGTCGAATAGTAGTGTGTAGTGTCGAGTACGAGAAGTTTCAAGTTTTCAAGACAAGCATATCATTTTGGGACCCAGTGCATAATAACAGCAAGCACATTGGGTCACCCGCGCGACAGCGCAACTAGTATTCCCAAGGAGGGTTGATGTCAGGCAGGCGGCCGGTCATAAAACAATAAGCCAAAACCTCTAACAACATGGATTTATGAAATACATGTTGTGCCGACCCCACCTAGTGTGGGATAAGGGCAGGAAGAAGAAGAAGTTGGGGTCATCTTCCAGTCTAACCAAATGCGGTTGAATACCAGTATTTTACACGGAGCGACTGCCATCAGACCTCTGCAACCCAGTTACTGGTCAATGCCGATATCTAAGGTGAAACGAGTTGTCAGACTTTCGAACTTCTGACTTCCCGTAACGATTGTCATAGGGATTCGTATGATACCCGGGACCGACTGTTTAACGTGTTTTCGGAGGCACGGAGGTGTCTCTATGTGTAACGAGTGGTCACCCATCCCGACTGACTTACTAAGACAATGTATGAGACTAATACAAGGTGTTACATAATTCCCCATGAAAAATGTAAATAATCAAGTAGTCTTTTATGGTTGTTGTCATTTACCTCTCAGAGGAAATGAGGTAAGAATGTAAATAACTTTCTGGGTAGTCTACTCTTTAGTTTTATGTTTTCAGGGTTGCATTTCAATGATGATTATTTTATGTTTTATCTAATTATTTTTTTGGGTCATACTACGGTTTTCAAATATTGCCAATAGACTCTTTACAAGGGACCGTTTAACCCCCTTTCTGCTTTAGGGGTATTTTTTTAACAGAAATAGGACCGAATTCAATTTTTTTTTTCTTTTTGGTGTCTTTAATTAAAACATGGTTGGACCTACTAAAGACGCTGCCCGTAACCCAATCACGTTATGTGTACTGTTCGTCATTGAGGAGTTCTATTGTCTATTTCCGAAGATCTTCATCAGATCTTCACCAAATTTAAATGGAATCACCTCGAAAATAATAGTCATACAAACAAAACAGAATCATTAAAATCGGTTCACAATAATTGACGAAGAAATCGGTGAGCGTACATACAAAATAAATTAAAGAATACATAAGTACAGTCGAACAAAGAACCTCCTCCTTTTTTGAAGTCGGTTAAAATTGGGGGGCTCTTGCCTTTTGTCGACTGCGCGGATCATACGATTTGCGAGGTTAAGCAACGCTTGCTGCGGTCAGTCCGTGTATGGGTGACCATTTGTTACACATCGAGATGCCGCACTGTAAAAATATCTGTAACAGACTTATTTACAGAAATACAATTCATTTATCATTTAGCCGGTACCGTATGGTCAAAGCACAAATATCAACTAGGAAACGGATCGTCACTGTATCGCATTTCGTCTCGCTGTCTAACAAGCGTCAACCTAAGGTAAGCACGTAAGTACGTAACCAAAGCGGATCAGCAGCCCCGATACGTCGACTCGGCTACGGCTAGGCGACGCCGCGCTTACGGCTCGCAGTAACAGTAGTGTGCTGCAGGCAGGCCGCGGGAGGGATGAGAGGGGCAAGGGTGGACGAAGAGAAGTAAGCTTGGGTACGGAGAGACGTAAGCGTGGGGACGATGAGCCATAAGCGCGGGAACCAAGTTGACCACGCACCGCACCGCGGTTCGTGAGCTTGTCCCGAGGCGAGGCGATAACATTACGATTCCGATTAGTGTGTGTTGCAGTAGAGAGTTTCATACAAATAATACTGAACGGCTCGAGTTGATACAGTGACCATCCTTTTCTGAGTTCAGTCATATACAAGGTTAGTCGGAAAGGGGGTACTAAGCCGAAAGGGTGTTAAAGTACCTATAATAATGGATACGTTTTGTTCTACAACTTTCCCCAAAACTCGATAGTTTAAGAGAAATAGCTTTTCAAAGATTTCGTAAAAAATATGCTGAAATCTATCTGTCCATAGCTATGATCAGCTGTTTTAACAATTTAGGTCATATTTGGGGTCACGGATTAGAAAATTAATTTTCTGAATTCATAACTAAAGCAGGTATGATTTTATTTTGAAAAAACTAAAATAAAAATCTTTGTGCATCCAAATAAAAATTATCGAATTTTAAAATTTTAACACTTGCTTTAAAATAGTCATCAGTGATACGTTAAGTGGCCCGCGGCTTAGTACCCCCTTTCCGACTAACCTTGTATGTACATCAGTCAATAAACATTCACTACTAAAACATTTTGACTTTACATTAATATACTCATTTCCTTGTTACAGGTATTCACAAATAAATCTATAATCCATACTTAAAATGGAGCACGCGGAGTTCCGTGTTAAAGGTAAGAATATTTTGTTGTAAATTCCTATTTGCGTATATTATCGGATACCAAATATTCAAGACACGACACATCGCATAGAGAATACATTTTGGGGAAAACTTTATAATTAGCCCACTACTGTCCCACTGCTGGACACGGGCTTCTTCTTCTTCTTCAGGCTGCTGCTTCTTTAAATGTCCGGCTGATTGGTAGCGTCGAGCATCAGGTTGTTGTGCTCCTTAAAATAAGGTTTGAGCTACACGATGGCTGATGCATGCATGCCGGCAGTTAGGACAGGTCAACTAAAACCTGCTATGGCACTTTCCTCAAAAGACCATTCCGGAGTTGCAATACATTGTCACACTCGCATAGTATTTATACCACAATGTCTGGACTTTAAAAGTGACCTTGATCTCTGAGTTTGTTTCGGCTTTTCTTCGCAGAGCTAGTCAGTTACTCTGTTCCTTGAATTCGTGTGCTCCATCTGAGACCCTGTCTGCACTTACCATTAGGTGAGATTAGGGCCAAACGCGACCATGTAGAATAAATTTAAAAAAAGGCATTTATTAGGTCTTAATTTTTTACAAAAATGGAGTCTTTGAAGTCCTAAAATTTGGATGGTGATTAAAAATCATTAAACCATGTAATAGAGGGCGAGCCTATTGCCATCAACCGGGTAGAAATCCAAACTTCGGGCTGCTACTGAGGAATTCCACATGGAAAAACCCAATAACACTTTGCTCGACCTGGGTATCGAACCCAGGACCTCACGATCAGCAGTTGCGCTTGCCACTGTTAGACCAACGAGGCAGTTCTGTATTTTATTTTTTAATAGCCCTCTTCTGAGCAAAGACCTTTTTTTTTGGATGTCGCTCGCCCGGTGAAGGCGAGGGGGTCTGCCGGACTCTTACCGGCTAAAAACCAACGGTGTTCCTTCTCCTGACCGTTCGGCCGGGGTCGCGGGATTCGCAAAAGCATGCACTGCAACCCTGAGCAAAGGCCTGCCCTTTTGCTTTCCAAACCTCTCTATTTTGTGCCGTTTCTAACCATGTCAGTCCCGCAAACACGCCTAGATCGTCACGCCACCTACGCCGCGGCCGTCCTTGCCGACGACGTCCTCCTTCAGGCGTCCAGTGAGTGATGATCTTTGCCCATCTATCCGGGTGCATCCGAGCGTATAAAAAATATATAATAAAAAAAAATATATATATATAAAATATAATAATATAAAGCGTGTAAAAAACTAAAATAAATATAATATTACATGGAAAAATAAAATTAATCGAATTTTTAAATTTTAACACTTGCTTTAAAATAGTCATCAGTGATACTTTAAGTGGCCCGCGGCTTAGTACCCCCTTTCCGACTAACCTTGTATAATTCGTAAATTTTATTTCCAAAATAATTAATAGGTATCAATAATTGACACATGATACATATAATATAATCAGCCCATTATTGTCCCACTTCTGGGCACGGGCCTCTTCTCACAATGCGAAGGGTTTAGGCCCTTTGTCCATCACGCTGGCCTAGTGCGGGTTGGTGGACTACACCCACCATCGAGAACTTTATGATGCCCTTTCAGGTGTGCAGGTTTCCTCACGATGTTTTCCTTCACCGTTAACGCAAGTGATAATCAAATTATGATCCGCACATGAATTCAAAAAGTCAAAAGTACGGGCCGGGATCAAACAATTGGCAGAATTGGTTTGAAATATCAATGTGTAACAAAGTGGTCACCCATCCACGGACTGACCGCATTAAGCGTAGCTTAACCTTGCAAACCCTAAGTTAGCGTGGGAGTATTTTGTATACAAGGTTAGTCGGAAAGGGGGTACTAAGCCGAGATGATGTTAAAGTACCCATAATAAGCGGTAACTTTTGTTCTACAACTTTCCCCAAAACTCGATAGTTTAAGAGAAATAGCTTTTCACAGATTTCGGAAAAAATATGCTAAAATCTATCTGTCCCATAGCTATAATCAGCTGTGTTTACAATTTAGGTCATATTTGGGGTCACGGATTAGAAACTTAATTTTCTGAATTCATAACTAATGCAGGATTTTTTTTTTCTAAAATAAAAATCTTTTTGCACGCAAATAAAATTTATCGAATTTTGAAATTTTAACACTTGCTTTCAAATAGTCATCACTGATACTTTTAAGTGGGCCGCGGCTTAGTACCCCCTTTCCGACTAACCTTGTATACATGATTCCTCTTAGATTTTTGCCCATCCTTCCATAAGTTGTAAAACAGAACAAGAATTAATTATCAGACCACTAGTCCCTTATTATTATTTACCTTCAAAGCGCAAGGACCTTTCAGCCTACAATCATGTCCCAATTATAAAGTATTCTTATATAATTATAACAGAATACGACTACTTACATAATTGCATTATATTACTTTGTACGTTTGCTGAATATTAATTAGATTTTTATTGTAATTGTGCAATGTCCATGGTAATTTCCATAGTAACTGGAATATAAATAAATAATTTACGTTCTATAACACTGTAACTATTAACAAAGTAACTTACAATACTTTTAAAATTTTCTTATAATATCTTCTTCTTCTTCTTCTTCCTGCCCTTATCCCACACTAGATGGGGTCGTCACAACATGTATTTCATAAATCCATGTTGTTAGAGGTTTTGGCTTATTGTTTTATGACCGGCCGCCTGCCTGACATCAACCCTCCTTGGGAATACTCGTTGCGCATGGCGCGCCATCGCGCGGGTGACTCAATGTGCTTGCTGATATTATGCACTGGGTCCCAAAATGATGTGCTTGTCAATCTTATTATAATATGAATTAATTTATTTTTCAAATTAATTGGCCCAAATATCTTATAAGTCCAACATGCGCAGACGACATAATTTTTCTGTCGCATTATGTCTTGTCGAGACGAGTATGATATCTTTATATAAATCAGAAACCTGAACAAAAAAAAAAACAAAAATTACAAAACCCGACTGCTTAAAAATCAACTTTAAATAAAAACTTAAAAGAAAAACACAAGTATAGTACAAATAATAAATTCTAATACCGAACATAGGGACTTTACCAGTCTGGACCCATCATTGGGAAGATTTGAGCCGGTTCAGATTTTTGACTCTCACAAAAAAAACGAATCTAACGACGTATCATTCATCGATATCGGTTCAGCCATTTAGTAGTTACGAAGGAACATAGGGACGGAAGTACATACATACGGATCAAACACATAACCCTCCTTCTGTGGCTTCGCCGCAGTCGGGTAATAAATTAGGGGCGACTGAGAAAATTTAATCTAAAGGCGCGAATAAGCCTATTTGTTGATAATAAGAGCTATTTAACTAAGCATTATTGACTATTATGTATTGATCATCCAAGAACCCTAATTAAAACCAATAACAATGTATTGTACGATAGAACTAAGATGTCGCATAGATATACTTCGTAAAACCGATCATTTCCGAACAGTATACTAATTCAGATATTTTTAGAAGCAGAAAACGTGCATGATGCCTGCTGGTGACTTTAATAGTAGGTAAAGTTTCCGTTTATAAAATCTGTGAAATTATTTGACAATACAAACAAAACGAAACATTTTGACAACGAAAACTGTCCTATTAAAGAAACCTGCACGATTCCTGATTCAAAAAAATCCATGAATTAACCTACTATTCGGAAGTGAGACTACTGTTTTAGTCTACTGAAAGTGACTTCAAGACCACGAATACTTATTAGTACTGCGGTAACAAATGGTCTTTACGTTGACGCAATAATAGAGTGGCGTGAAAATGAGCGACTGCCATTGGTTGTTTGATCAAGTCTGCCGAAGCAACTTCTTAGTTGTGTCGTCCTGTAAATAGTAGTTTCTTTTAATACATTTTTTCTCAACCAGATTCAAACCTTCTTCTACGTCACATGTTATATTATCAGAGCAATAAAATAAAATCAACGTTCCTACCCTCATTTCGGATTTGCATGTGATGTTATTGAGTCGTTTGATCCAGTTCGAACTGGTTTATGCTGGTATATACTGGTTCATACCAGTTAGTGTAAATCCTTTTTATGGGAGACTTTATTGATATTCGTTGGTATTGTCTTTTAGAACAAATCTAGTGATCAAATGGAGGAAGAATTGTGTTTCCAATATGTTGTGTGTAGTTCCTATTGTGTGAATTAAGCGGGACTGCTGATCGTGAGGTCCTGCGTTCGAGTCAAGTCGGGCAAGGTGTTATTGGGTTTATCCGTGTGGAATTCCTCAGTAGTCTGGAGTTTGGATTTGTGCCTGGTTGATGGCAATAGGCTCGCTCCCTAACACTTAAACATAACGGCGAAATGAGGAGGAATACCTATGACAGTCGTTACGGGAAGTCAGAAGCCCGAAAGTCTGACAACCGGTCTAACCTTAGGATATCGGCATTGCACTGTAACTGGGTTGCGGAGGTCTAATGGCAGTCGCTCCGTGTGAAATACTGGTATTCAGCCGCATCTGGTTAGACTGGAAGCTGACCACAACATAGTTGTGAAAAGGCTAGGCAGAAAAACTATTAATTGTATGAATTACAGTCTTGATTATAGAGTGGTATTACACCGACGTGATCATAATCTGCCCATTACTGTCCCACTGTCGGGCCTTCTAAGAATGAGAAGGGTTTTAGGCCTTAGTCATCCACACTGGCTTAGTATCTACGATTTGGTGGCCACACACAGATTACCACCCGTTCACACAGCGGATCCGTTTTACCGGATCTGTTATAACGGATCCGTCGGTACTGGATGTGTTGTTCACATCTGTACCGACGGATCAGTTAAACAAATGGCAGCTGCGTCGCATCTGGCAGACAGGATACGATAAAAATAACGGATCCAATATTTTTTACTGGATTCGGAATACTGTCGTGTATGTGAACTCGCTCACACTACAGGCGCCATCACCAAAATAAAAACGGATCCGCTAAAACGGGTCCTGTAAACAGTTTCTGTGTGAACTAGTTGTTACCTCACGATGTTTTTCCTTCACCGTTCAAATTCAAATTATTTATTTGCAAGAAAATACATAGTTTACAAGGGAAGATCTTACAGCCTTAAAAGTCATTGTATTCTGCCTGCAAGCAAGCGTGCTAATTATATACGTTTAAATGTCATAATTAGTATGCAGATTAAACAAGGTTAGTCGGAAAGGGGGTACTAAGCCGAAAGGGTGTTAAAGTACCCATAATAATAGATGAATTTTGTTTTACAACTTTTCCCAAATGTCAATAATAGTTAAAGAGAAATAGCTGTTCAAATATTTCATAAAAAATACGCTAAATTCTATCTATCCTCAGCTATGATCAACTGTGTTTACATTTTAGGTCAGATTTGGTGTCACGGATTAGAATCTCCCATATTCTGAATTCGTAACTAAAGAAGGGATGAAGTATTTTTGAAAAAACTATAATAAAAATCATTCTGCATTGAATTTCTTTTTGTCGAATTTTGAAATTTTAACACTTTCTTTATAACAATCATCAGTGATACATTAAGTGGCCCGCGGCTTAGTACGACCCCCTTTCCGACTAACCTTGTATAATTAGTACAATTATTATTACATTATTATCATTTTCATACATTATTATCACACATTATTATTACATACAAATGTCATTAATTGATTTACAGTAAATCAAATTCAAATCCGCACATGAATTCGAAAAGTCAGAGCTGCGGGCCGAGTTTGAACTCAGACTATCCTGCATGGAAGGCAAGCGTGCATTCGATAGGCTATCATTGCTTTTTTTTAGTTTCTGTAAGATAGAAAAAAGTCACACATTTATAGGCACAAAGGATTGAATTAAAGGCTTTTGAGTGTATTGATCGGACACAAGTGTCCGCTTGTCCGGTTCCTTTCAATCAACCCGTTCTTTGAAGGACACACTCGTTGATAGAATTCAGAGAAGGAATTGAGTTTTTAAATCTTACTTGTTTAATTTTGTGATGAAGGCTACTGGCCATTATTAATAGAGAAGAATTTGTATTTAAAAAAAATCTGATTGGCCATTACATAACATCACGCCTGTATTCACCGAAGGTTTGGGCAGAGATGTATAATAACACCCTGATTTCGCCGTTATGTTTAAGTCCCATGTACGGGCGAGCCTATTGCCATCAACCGGGCACAAATCCAAACTCCGGGCTGCTACTGAGGAATTCCACACGGAAAAACCCAATAACACTTTACCCGACCTGGGGATCGAACCCAAGACCTCACGGTCAGCAGTGGCGCTTACCACCACCAGATTAACGAGACAGCAAAAAATTCATTGGGAATTGTAAATATTTTGATTTTACACGAGATCTTTTTCCTTTTCGAATTTGAATGTTGGTGATCTTTTCTCTCTTTCATCCTGGTGTGAGGAAACGGTTAAAAAGAAAAAATAATCCCTTAAATAGCAGTGATAGCCTAGTGGTGTGACCGTCGGACTGCCAAGTCATAGGTCTCGAGTTCGAACCCAAGGCACGCATCTCAGTCTTTTCGGATTCATGTGCGTATTGTATAATTATCACTTGCTTAAAAGCGGTGAAGGAAAACGTCGTGAGGAAACCGGCATGCCTGAGAGATATTTCTCGACGGCATTTGAAGCCAAGTCAGAGGCCCATTGACGGCCTAAATTCTGACACCAGGTTAGTCACTAACTACACGAAAAGAAGAAGATCCCTTAAATGTCCGTCCTGCCTAGCCTTTTCCCAACTATCTTGGGGTCAGCTTCCAGTCTAACCAGATGCGGCTGAATACCAGTATTTTACACGGAGCGACTGCCATCAGACCTCCGCAACCCAGTAACTGGGCAATGCCGATATCCTAAGGTTAGACCGGTTGTCAGACTTTCGGGCTTCTGACTTCCAGTAACGACTGTCATAGGTATTCGTATGACACCCGGGACCAACTATTTAACGTACTCTCCGAGCACGGAGGGGTCTCGATGTGTAACGAACGGTCACCCATCCACAGACTGACCGCGGCACGCGTAGCTTAACCTTGCAAATCGTATGATCCGCGCGGTTGGTAATAAGAAGATCCCTTCAATAAATAATCTTTTAAGTTAAACGGTTTTATTCTTCCAGTACCTCTGCAGCATCAGGATTATAGGGTTGAGGGTTGAAATTATAATAATGTTATATTGTCATGGGAAATCAATCTGTGTGCGAAGTCTCAGGAGTACCGGTTAAGCGGACGTAGTTGAAAAATCTGTCGCAAGATTTGAATCAAACAAACAAATATACGAAGTGAAGCTAATTATAAAACCGTTCAATTAATAATCTATATACTATATAAAAACTAGCGGCCCGTCCCGCCTTCGCACGGGTGGACATTTTCCCCGTTTTTGCAACATTTTTCATTTATGCCCGTTCTTATTGGTCATAGCGTGATGTTATATAGCCTATAACCTTCCTCGATAAATGGACTATCCAACACAAAAATATTTTTTCAATTCCAACCAGTAGTTCCTGAGATTAGCGCGTTCAAACAAACAAACTCTTCAGCTTTATAATATTAGTATAGATAAATGCTTATTTCCCTTGGTCACACCATAACTTGAGAAAGAACGACTTCACCGATTGTGGTCATATTTACACAATAAATTTCTTTTGTCGAGACAATGTTTCGTAGCTATGCTGGGATCCAATAGGTGGCGCTATAGTCAAATTATTTACGCGGGCACAGCCGCGGGAGTACAGCTAGTTAGTCTAAGGGCTTGTACACAAAACTGCAATGCGACGTCGCATCGTAGAAATATACGAGCTCGCGCGACGCATCGCAAGCACTTACGAATTGAATCGCGTAATTGATTTTTCCTATATCTTCTTATCAGTAACAGCAGTGTGCAAATCTTTTTACGCAAATTTATTCTACCTAGTATAAAATACGTTCAATACGGTTAACGATCGTCGAGGGATTGGTCACCCGAACCTTGGAAGGAACACGCCTTGCCGCACAAAATCGCATCACAGCAATTTGCGTCGCAGTTTTATGCGTTGCGAATTAGGATTGCGCCGATTCGCAGTTTTGTGTACAAGCCCTACGGTCCTAAAATTCACCTTTTTTTATCGTTTTCTACTTTTCCAACCAGCCAAGGAGATGGTAGACTACATAGCAGACTACTTGGAGAACATTCGGGACCGCCGCGTGTACCCTAGCGTGCAGCCAGGGTATTTGCACAAGCTGTTGCCGAAAGAAGCGCCCCAGTTACCAGAGCAGTGGGATGACATCTTCAAGGATGTTGACGAACATATTATGCCTGGGGTAAGTCATTTTCAAAACCGTAGATCGTCTTCCGATGACAGCTAGAAGAACAGTCATAACATAACATAATTAGCCCATTACTGTCCCACTGCTGGGCACGGGCCTCTTCTCAGACTGAGAAGGGTTTAGGCCTTAGTCTAGCACGCTGGCCTGGTGCGGGTTGACAGACTACACACACCATCGAGAACTTTATGGAGCCCTCTCAGGTGTGCAGGTTTCCTCACGATGTTTTCCTTCACCGTTAACACAAGTGATAATCAAATTCTGATCCGCACATGAATTTGAAAAGTCAGAGGTGTGCGCTGGGCTCGATCTCGGATACTCTTGCGTGATTCAACCGATAGGCTATCTATCTGTTCTACCTAATCTTTTCCCAACTATGTTGTGGTCAGCTTCCAGTCTAACCAGATGCGGCTGAATACCAGTATTTTACACGGAGCGACTGCGATCAGACCTCCCCAACTGGGCAATGCCAATATCCTAAAGTTAAACCGGTTGTCAGACGTTCGGGCTTCTGACTACCCGTAACGACTGTCATAGGTATTTGTACCTATGACACTTGGGACAGACGGTTTAACGTGCTCTCTGTGTGTAAAGCCGAGACTCCATTGCTGCGATGAAACCCACGCCCATGTTGCCCACGTCAGCTGCATGGCCGGCTGCGTGCATCTACCGTATCCAGTGCTATGCGTGTCCGTGGGCGACCGAACCTTGCTTTTGTTTGTGAAGTTATAAAACCACGCATTCGTGCGTAGCGTGGCCCTACGCAGCATGGAGCCTCGCCTTAAATCAAGCTGCTACCACAATGAATCTGGAAGCCTCCCATTATCCTTCTTTGAAGAAGACGAAGGGTTTTAACCACTCCATCTTGTCCTCAGTTGGTCCACTGGCAGAGTCCTCACATGCACGCGTACTTCCCAGCGCTGACGTCATACCCTTCTATTATGGGGGAAATGCTGTCCAGCGCCCTCAACGTACTCTGCTTTACTTGGGTAAGCTTCATAGTTGTTACGTCAGTTACTCCAGTTTCTTTGCAATGATCTTCTTGGACTAGTAACCTGCCAATGATGCGCTCTTGAGTTCAAAGGAAATTTGAAAGTAGCGCCAGTGACTGAAAAGTTGAGGAGGTTAGCGTTGTATGGATATGTTATGAGGAGAGAAGAAAGTGATGTTACTAGAAGAGTGTTAAATATGAATGTGGATGGATATACAAGTAGAGGTTGGTCAAAGAAAAGATGGATTGATTGTGTGAAGGATGATATGGGTATGAAAGGAGTGAGTACTGAGATGACGGCTAATAGAGGAGAAAAGCTGCAGAAAAGAAATATATGTATCAGACTAAAAACGTCGTTTTAGTTGAAAAATCTCTGTGAAGTTTTGTATCAAACAAACAAACAAATATACGAAGTGAAGCTAATCTTCTTCTTTTCGTGTGGTTAGTGACTAACCTGGTGTCAGAGTTTATGCCGCCCATGGACCTCTGACTTGGCTTCACATGCCGTCGAGAAATATCTCTCAGACATGCCGGTTTCCTCACGATGTTTTCCTTCACAGTTTTTAAGCAAGTGATAATTATACAATACGCACATGAATCCGAAAAGTCAGAGGTGCATGCCTTGGGTTCGAACTCGAGACTTAGCAGTACGATGGTCACCACTGGCTATCACTGCTGTCTAGTGAAGCTAATTAAAATAGTTTAAAATAAATTGTTGTTATAATTATTTTACACAGCGATTATTAGTAAGGCGGTTAGTGTTATAACATATCCCTCATAATTCTATCTTGTCCAGGCCTCTTCCCCTGCTGGAACAGAACTGGAGACCATAGCAATGAACTGGCTGGGTAAGCTGCTGGGGCTACCAGATTGTTTCCTTAATGAGAAGAATGACAGCCCGGGTGGAGGTGTTATACAGGTAAAGAAGTATTTCATTAACTGCTTCGTTGATCTAGTGGTGGCAAGCGCGACTGCTGATCGTGAAATCCTGGGATCAATCCCCAGCTTGGGCAGTGTTATTGGGGTTTTCCGTGTGGAATTCCTCAGTAGCAGCCCGGAGTTTGGATTTGTGCCCGGTTTAAGGCTATAAGCTCGCCCCCTATTACATGGGACTTAACTATAACGGCTAAATGAGGGTGTTACTATACACCTCTGCTCAACCCTTCAGGGAATTTAGGCGTGATGTTATGTTATGTTATATCCGATAATAAAAACCTATACAAGGTTAGTCGGAAAGGGGGTACTAACCCGCGGGTCACTTTATCACTGTATCACTGATGATTGTTTTAAAGAAACTGTTAATATTTCCCATTTGGATTATCGGATATTCAAATCTTCTGTGAAAGTATGGTTAGCGATTACAGATCATCGAAAACAAAAAAAAACATCGTGTAGTACTGACATAAAGTAATAACCGTTAGTATTACCGGAAGCTTACAGGAAGTTTGCTAACAATCGAGATTTTTGTTCAATCAAAAAAATCTGTATAACGTAAATACACTTGTTTGTTGAACTGACCTGGGGCCGTATGATGACGTCAGCCATCACTGTTCCAGTGAGAGACAGGGACGCGGCTATTCAGGTCGTAAATGGCCGTCACATTCTCACAACAGAACAATTGGACGTAGTTAAGCAGAAAGGACTCAACCCACACAGTCACTTTTGAGTTATTGACGTTTTAAGTTCAGAGTGGTTTTCTTCAGTGATTCTGTATTCAGATTTTGTTACGTAATTTCACATCCTTGGTTAAATCGGTGGTTGATGGTTATATTGTGTATTTCTGGACTTATTTAGGAAAATATAGGGTTGGATGATTTAAGCAGGTTGGGTCTTTATATAGGTAACTAGCTGTGTCCTCACGGCTCTGCCCGTAGCCTATGTTACTCAGTGATAATGTAGCTTTCTAACGGTAAAAGAATTTTTGAAATCGGTCCAGTAGTTTTTAAGTTTATTCGTTACATACAAAAATATAAAAATACAGAAATACAAATCTTTCCTCTTTATAATATTAGTATAATAGTATAGATAAAAAGAAAATACCTGCCTAATATGTGGTTTGGTTCCCTGTCACAAAAACGTATTTCCTTTATTTATTTCTTGGATCTTTTTTGCTGAATGAAAGGCCATATAGACCATTTTGGTGCCAATAACTCATTTTTGTCAATATAATGGATTGAGTCCTTTCTGCTAAACTACGTCCAATTATGATTTTAACACGTCATAAGACGCCACCTGGTGGCCAATTCTACTAACAAAATTGTTTAAAATCGTAGTCGAACCGTAGCTGAACCAAAGCCGGTTGCATACCATCACGCCTTGTACTCCCCGAAGGGTACTGCAGAAGTGTTTTTAGTACACCCTCGTTTCGCCAATTATATGTTTAAGTTCCATTTAATAGGGGGCGAGCTTATTGCCATTAACCGGGGTCCAGACTCCGGGCTGCTACTGAGAAATTCCTGATGGAAAGCCCCAATAAATCTTTGCCCGACCTGGGGATTGAACCTAGCACCCCATGCTCAGCAGTTGCGCTTGCAAGCACTATACCAACATGGCAGTCAACCTTACCATTGTGTCCTGATAACTTCTAATCATGCAAATTCTTCAACCAGACAACAGCAAGTGAGGCGACCCTAGTAAGCTTACTGGCAGCTCGCACCAGAGCCCTGATGGAGCTTTCCAAGCTAAACCCTGAGGTGCAGTCGGCTGAGCTGCTGGGACACCTCATCTGCTACTGTTCTGATCAGGCCCACTCGTCTGTGGAGAAGGCTGGGCTTATTGGTAAGTGTTACACCGTAGAGCCTTTATTTTTACTCTAGCGGCCCGTCCCGTCTTCGCACGGGTGGACATTTTTCCCTTTTTTGCAACATTTTTCATTTATGCTCCGCTCCTATTGGTCGTAGCGTGATGTTATATAGCCTATAATCTCCTTCGATAAATGGACTATCCAACACAAAAATATTTTTTCTATTCCAACCAGTAGTTCTTGAGATTAGCGCGCTCAAACAAACAAACTCTTCAGCTTTATAATATTAGTATAGATTTTTTGGATTTTGTTAGTATAAATCGCCGTTTATTTCTATTGTAAACGTTGTCGAAAACGAAGTACGAGAAGTTTCAAGTTTTTACAGAGACGCCCACAGTGCTATATTAGTTTACGATGTGTCAGAACCAAAGTCCCTAGCGAAACTGAATGAGTGGGTCGAGGAACTTCAAGTATACTTCACCAAGAAGAACAAAGTCTACTTAGTTGTCGGCAATAAGATTGACAAGCATATCGTTTTGGGACCCAGTGCATAATATCAACAAGCACATTGGGTCACCCGGCCGCGCAAACGCTCAACGTGTATTCCCAAGGAGGGTTGATGTCAAGCAGACGGCCTGTCATAAAACAATAAGCCAAAACCTCTAACAACATGGATTTATGAAATACATTTTGTGCCGACCCCACCTAGTGTGGGATAAGGGAAGGAAGAAGAAGACACCGTAGTGTCTTTATTGATGTGAAACATCGAATGCGGCGTTACGGATGTGAGAGCGGCTATTCCGTGGCGATTCTCGCGACGGCAGACTTTCGTAACTAGTCGGCTCTCTTCGGTTTCATTCAGCCAGTTTTTTTTTTACTAATTGATTTTATATAATACTAGCTGTGTCCTCACGGCTCCGCCCGTAGCCTATGTTACTCAGTGATAATGTAGCTTTCTAACGGCAAAAGAATTTGTGAAATCGGTCCAGTAGTTTCTAAGTTTATTCGTTACATTCAAAAATACAAATCTATCCTCTTTATAATATTAGTATAGATGACGATAAGTTTGGTGCAGTGGTTGAGCAATTGGCTTCTACGTTGCGGGTCGTGGGTTCGATTCCCGCACGGAACAAATATTTGTATGGCCTACAGATAGTTGTGCCGTGTCTGTATGTTTGTGCATGTGAAGATTTGTGCCTGTAAACGCACCCACGATACGGGAGAAATCATAGTGTGGGGCAATGTTTTTTTAAAAAAAAACGATGTTTTACATCTGCCAGGCGTCCCGCGACGACTTCAGATTTTTTCTGTTCCAATTTTTTTTAATACTTACATAAACTCACGCCTTTTTCCCATGGGGGTAGGCAGAAAGTATAGAACGCCACATGCTACGACCCTTATATATCCCTTTCGCTTCATCCACATTCATACATCTTGTCAGACACGCACGCCGGTTGAGAGTACTACGCACCTGACCTTTGTGAAGAACATCACCAATAACATCGATGTATATCCTTCTAGGACGTCCTCTACTGGCGTTCCCATTGACATCCGCCTTATAAATTCCTTTTGTTAATCGCCGTTCACTCATTCTCTCAACATGACCAAACCACCTAAGCATACTTCTACTTCTTAATACTTATTGTCTACATTTGATGTCCCATACTTTGCTAAGTACGCGCTGACTCTTGTAAAGACAATTCTACTAATCGCACCATCGCTCTATACCAGTGATAGCCAAAGTGGTCTATATCGACCCCCAGGGTTCGACGACAACCTACAAGGGGTCCATGTGGATGAAATAAATAATTGGGGGTCCGTGAGATGCAAACGGGGGTCCACGATAGTGGAACTCATTTAAGCAGGGCGTGACTTTAATGTTGACTTTCCATTCATGGAATAACCTAAGGCGCTACGATTGCGCCCGAGTTAATTATCAATAAAAGTCAGGAGATCGAAGTATTCTGTATTAGGTGCGTCATAGGTTACAGCACAATATAAAAATTAAACTTAAAAGGCGAACCGATACCGAGGCAAATAAATCTCTTAAGAATCTATCTATAACACAGAGTCCTTTTGTAAAAATCTATAATTTCAACTAGACAGCTGTCATTACTGAAAAACTAAAAACTAAAGGCGACCACTAATAAAACATGTAAGGAGGTTCGCCACACCCCCACATATACAGATGATTTGTTGGTTAGTTTTTACTTGAAAACGTAACAAACTGACCGACGACGATAGTAGGTACTGTCGTAAGTTTACTAAATTTATAAAACTTAACGAGTGTTTTTTTATTGTTTTTTCGCTCTACACCTCACTACAGTTAGAAGTCAGTCAAAAACACATTTGAAGTCTATGAATTTGCAAAATACAATACCGTATTAGCTAAGCAGGGGGGGGGGGGGGGGGTTGGGGGGCTACCAAAAACCGAAAAACATGGCAAGTGGTTTATGAGACAAAAAAGTTTGGGAACCTCTGCTTTATACAATGTGGTAGGTATCAGTGAAGGGCCGAATAAGGGTTTCACCGAATACGAACATTCGGTCGAATATTCGGCAGGATATTGCACGCTTTATCATGCATTGCAAAAATTCAAGTCTATACATGTCAAACGCATTAAATCACGCGACCCTTCTGACCGCTGACGCTGCTCTACCCCCGGACTATTATTGCGTCATCTAGTTAGCGACAAAACATTGGGACGTGCTTTTGTTTTTGTGTACAAAATCGTTAAAACTCAGTAAATTGCCAAAAAAACAATGAAATCAGTGGAAGGAAGCGGTCGAACATTTGGACATTTTTCTGTGAAATCGACTATAAATGAAAAGACACACTTAAGATGGATACAATAATGTAATTAGAATTAATAATAATAATTATAATAATTAATTATAATAATTATACTACTTCATACAAGCATAGAGGCAACTTTTTAACGCAAGATTATTCGGTAGAATGTTCGGCATTTTTGCCGAATAATCGGCCGAATACGAATGTTCGGTAAATCTGCCGAATATGCCGAATACCGAACATAAAACGAATATTCGGCCCATCCCTAGTAGGTATTGCCCTACCGATAATTTTACGAAATACTAAACACTTAATTTTATCGACAAAAATACCTTTTTTTTCGTGGGTAAGTCCTCATGGATGTAGTCGCCCGGGGTAGGCGAGGGGGTCTGCCGGACTTTTACCGGCTAAAAACCCACGGTGTTCCTTCTTCTGACCGTCGCTCGGCCGGGGTCGCGGGATTCACGCAAGCATGCACCGCAATATCGACAAAAATACCTAACTCCTTTTGTAATACCAACCGCCTCCTCTCCAAATGGCAGCCATTTTGATTTTTCACTTGCATAGTAACGTAGGTTATCATTGATAATTGTAATAATCTTTGGATCTAGAAGTAATAAAGGCTTAAAAAATATTTGCAAGCTGACAGACCCCTTTATCTACATACATACATAAAGTCACGCCTTTTTTCCATGAGGGTAGGCAGAAACTATAGAACGCCACATGCTACAACCCTTACATACTCCTTTCGCTTCATGCACATTCATACATCTTGTCATACACGCATGCCGGTGGAGAGTACTACGCACCTGACCTTTGTGAAGAACATCACCAATAACATCGATATTATGTCCTTCTAGGACAACCTCTACCGGCGGCGTTTTCATTGACATCCGCCTTATAAATTCCTTTTGTTAATCACCGTTCACTCACTCTCTCAACATGACCAAACCACCTAAGCATACTCCTTTCAATTTTTGTCACTACATCATCTTTTAAACCGCAACTTTGTCCAATGTCATCATTTCTCAATCTATCATTAATTTCACCCCTATATCTATTTCCTTTAAAAGTTATTAACTAAAATCATATTGTAGTTAACACCAGGTTCACACGATTCGATTCTAGTTGATCAACTGCTAAATCGTATGGGATTTGAACCTTCTGAACAGACTTTCAATCAAATTGAAGCAACAAAAAAGTTTCAACTTTTGTTGATCAAGTCATTTGTTGAAAGCGATTCGACCCTTGTGAACCTATCCTAAGGTCCGTATTACAGAACGAAACTCAAGCATTAATCTCGGTTTAAAACTAATTTTGAGTCGACTTTTAATTTTAGAACATTCCTCAAGCATAGATTCATAGTTCAGCTGAGTTTGGCTTTATTCTAGACCGTTACTCAGTTCGTAGATTCGACCCCAAGCAGTGATTTGATCTGTAATCAACCAATCGATCGGCTCGATTTGAGTCTCGTTTCTTCTGAGTATAGATTGATCGCCGTTCTGAAATAAGACCGTTCCTCAAGTACTGATTCTATACTTAAACAGTGATCAACTGATTAAATATCAAACTGGACTTGAGGAATGTTCTGTCACTGTCACTAAGCCGTAATAACAGCATGAAATTAACTAGAAAATAAAAGGCCTTTGCTATGAGAAAAATTATGTAAAACACATAACAACATACATAACAGTCGCTATTCCTTCAAAATTAAATTACGTAAACATCTCCACAAGAAATTGGCAGAATCATCTCAGCACTGATTTATTCTTTACTATATTTTGTAGGTATTATATAATACTATGTATATATATGTATGTAGGTATTGATTATTAATATACATATTTAAGTATGTTATGTTAATTTAATATATTCGTATAATTTATGTGTAAATATTACCTTTGTTTATTTTTAATATGGTATTGCCTCACATACACAACTCTACTTAGTGCACCTACCATGTTTTTTGTCTGCACCACCCTAACTAAGGTCGACTGGTAGAAAATGCCTAAGGCATTAAGTCAGCCTTTGTACAAATTATGTGCGAAAGTGTAAATAAATAAATAAATAACTGATGGAGGTGGAATACCAACATAGAAAGTGTGACAGTGTTTTAATATTCAAAATAAGAATTTGTCACTCAAAATCTGTTCCTTCAACTCAGAAAGTCGGTGTATGTTATTATTGCTTTTGTGTATAAATAAACGTGTTCTAACCAAAATAGCCTCTTGATTTCAAGAGGTTATGGGCCCAGCTCACGGCTCCTAAAAAGTCTAGAAGATAGAACACAATACATACGAGTGTCATAAAAAAGTGTCAGTTGTAAAATTCTCGTCATGGCAGAAGAACATTCAGGTTCAATTTGTGGGATAAGAAAATTGAATGGTGCTGAGGACTTCGCCAATTGGAAATTTGTGATAAGGAATTACTTGGAGTCCAAAAACTGGTTCGAGGTAATTGAAGCTACAGAGGTAACAGCTGAATTGAAAGATACTGACAGGAAGGCACGAACGACGTTATGTCTGCTACTTGAGCCTGCATGTTTCGCACATGTGTATAGTGCAAAGACAGCACGTGAAGTGTGGGTGAGTCTCAGCGAGGCTTACGAAGATAAGGGCTGGGGCAGACGAATTAAATTGCAACGAGAGTTATGGCAATGCCGACTAGAAAATTGTGACACCATGGAAAAATATATTTCCAAAATAATTTGTTTGGCGCAACAACTTGTAGTCATTGATGCAAAAATCTCTGACGAGTGGATAATATCGATTTTGTTAAGCGGTTTATCGTCAGATTACAATCCATTTATAATGGCGATAGACAATGGTGGAAAAGAAATTAAACTGGAGCAGTTAAAATCAAAGTTGATGCAAGAAGCAAGCCGACAGATTGAAAATGGTCAGAATAGAGAGCAAGCCCTAGTTACAATGCCGCTAAATAAGAAGAAGTTTAACAAGAAAAAGGCATTGATATTCAAGTGCTTCAAATGTCATAAAGAAGGGCATAAAGCATCTGAATGCAAAGTCACTATGAGAGCGAATCCATGCTTGAGTATGACGAACACGGTGAAAAAGGACCGATGGTATTTGGACAGTGGCTGCTCGAATCACATGACGAACTATGCCGGAAAATTGTTGAATTACAAAAGGCAACAGAATGTCCTGAAGATAAAAGTTGCAAGCGGGGAAGAAATGAAAGTTAAAGGAAGAGGGAATGCCATCCCGAAAATAAATAATAACTATGAACTCCTATTAACGAATGTTTATCATGTTCCCGGACTTTCTATGAATTTAATTTCAGTTAGCGATCTTGTAAAGAAGGATTTTGCTGTGAACTTTGACAAAAGAGGTTGCTCTATTAAAAATAAAACGGACCAAATAGTAGCAACGTGCAAAGAGGTTGATGGAATTTTCGAGTTAATTGAAAAAGAAAATTGTGTTGTCGACTTGACTTTGTCAAATGAAATTTTGTTAAATATTTGGCATAGAAGATTAGCACATTTGGGACAAAAATATATGAATTCATTGAAAAATATTGTGACTGGATTGAATTTTAAATCAAGTGATAAAATTGAACCATGTGTTCCGTGCATAAATGGAAAAACTTGTAAGAGCTCCATCAAAAATCAAGGTACACGAGCGAAAGAGTTTTTGGAAATTATACATAGTGATTTATGCGGACCAATGGAAGAACCGTCATTCAGTGGATCTCGGTATATGTTGTTGTTTATCGACGATTATACGCGTAAGACGCATGTTTACTTCTTGAGAAATAAGAGTGAAACACTTGATAGATTTCATGAATATAAGATGGAAGTGGAGAAGCAAACAGGAAAGTCAATAAAGTGTCTTAGATCTGACAATGGTAAAGAATTCTGTAATCAAGCCTTCGATAAGATTTTAAAGTCGGCTGGTATAAAACATCAGAAGACGATTCCTTATACGCCTGAGCAAAATGGTGTGGCTGAGAGGGCGAACAGAACGATCATTGAGAAAGCAAGAACGTTGCTCTATGAGGCCAAACTTAGTAAAAAGTATTGGGCCGAAGCGGTATCTACAGTGGTATATTTAAAGAATAGAAGCCCGACAAAGGCTGTCATGAATAAAGTACCTGAAGAACTTTGGTCCGATAAGAAAGTGGACTTGAGTCATTTGAAAATTTTCGGTTGTCGAGCATATGCATTGAAACCTAAACAGAGACTGCAAAAGCTTGATATGAAGACTGAAGAATTGATTTTCATCGGCTACAGTGAAATCACTAAAGGTTATCGACTGATGAACCCAAAAACAGGTCTGATAACATTCTCGAGAAATGTAAAATTCTTGGAAAATGTTTTTCCTGGAGATGGTACCGACATGACGAAGAACACAGTCGTTACTATTGATATAGAGGAGGAACGAATAGAATCTGTGGTTGAAAGTGGTGCGTCTAACGATAATATACAAGATGAAGAAGAGTTTCATGAAGCGGAGTGTGTTGACACTGAGGCGGTTGTGGCGCCTGATGAAACGTTTTCTACCATGAGCAGTACAGCGGAACCAGAACGAAGATACAATCTACGTGAGCGCAAGCCTATAATTTATAATGCGATCGCGCAAATTGATGGTGATCCATTAACAGTGGAAGAAGCATTGGCAAGACCTGATTCTAATTTATGGAAAAAAGCTATGGATGATGAACTAAAATCATTGAAAGAGAATCAGACGTGGTCATTGGTAGACTTACCACGTGATAAAAAACCAATACATTGCAAATGGGTCTTCAAAATTAAGCAGGACAGTGACGGTAAAGTGTCGAAATATAAGGCTAGGCTGGTAGCTAAAGGATTTACGCAGGTACGTGGAATAGACTACAATGAAACGTATTCTCCGGTCGTAAGAAGCTCAACCTTACGATTACTATTCTCATTAGCTGTAGAGAATGACTGGCTCATTGACCAATGGGATGTAACAACTGCTTTCCTGTACGGGAAGCTAAAAGAGGATATTTATATGCTTCAACCCAAGGGGGCGATTGTTAAAGGTCAAGAGGCAAAGGTATGTAAATTGCAAAGATCGTTGTATGGACTCAAACAAGCGTCAAACGCTTGGTTTCATTAACTAGATCAGAAGATGCACAATTTAGGTTTCGTACAGTCGAAAATAGAACCATGTCTTTATCAAAAGGTGTTTAGCGATGGAAATAGAATAGTAGCCGTCATATACGTAGATGACATTTTTATATTCTATTCCAACAATTATGAAACCGAGAAGCAAAAATTAAAAAATGGCTTGCTTAAAAGGTTTAAAGTTAAGGATTTAGGTCCTGCTAGACACGTGTTAGGCATGAGACTTAGGAGAGATAAAAATGCTATTTATCTTGATCAAGAACAGTACGTTCTTAATGTTTTGAAGGATTTTGAAATGACTGATTGTAAACCAGTCATAACCCCGATGGACGTAGGTCTCAGATTAGAGAAAGCTTCAGATTCCGGTTGTAAGTTGCCATATCAAATTATCATAGGTTGTCTTAATTATTTAGCTCAAAGTACTAGGCCCGATATCGCGCACGCTGTTAGTGTTTTGTCACAATTTAATTCATGTTACGATGAATTACATTTTAAATGTGCTAAACGGGTGCTTAGATATTTAAAGTGGACGTCGAACTTTGGACTAACGCTTAAGAAGACTGGTAACTTAGAATTAAATGGGGTGGGTTGGGTCATATGATAGGGAATCCTGTACAGGTTTAAATTTTTAGACTAGGAGATAATATAGTATCTTGGGAAAGTCGAAAGCAAGGGTGTGTGGCGCTATCCTCCACAGAGGCAGAATATATAGGCCTCAGTCAAGCATCGAAAGAAGCAATTTATCTAAGAAATTTGTTAGTAAGTTTAACAAAGGGGACTAGTGTCAAACCGGTAGTCATTTACAATGACAACCAATCAGCACATAAAATAGCGAAAAATAAAATGAACCATAACAGGACTAAACACATCGATATTAGGTTTCATTACGTTCGCGAAGCTATAGTGAATGAGGCGGTTGAGGTAAAATATATGCCTTCACAAGATATGGTGGCAGATATGTTAACAAAATCCTTACCAGGCCCAAAACTAAAGCAATTTTTAGAAAAATTATCTATTAAGGGGGCGAGCAATGTATGATGTAATGTGTTAACTAATATTGTTTTTGATGTGATTTTATTTTGAGTTATGATTTGTAATAGATAATTTTATTTTGTTTATGTTTAGTATTTTTATTATTGAGCTGTGTAAAAAATTGTATATCAGTGAACGATAGCTCCTGCTGAATATACTGTGTACTTAGAGTGTGTGCACACTGAGTAGTGTAAGGGTGCGTGCACATGTAGGTAATATGTTAGGTAGGTACTTGTAATGAGAGAGTATATAATATAATCTTGCGCATGCATGATACTACAGATTAAGGGTGCGTGATGGAGGTGGAATACCAACATATAAAGTGTGACAGTGTTTTAATATTCAAAATAAGAATCTGTCACTCAAAATCTGTTCCTTCAACTCAGAAAGTCGGTGTATGTTATTATTGCTTTTGTGTATAAATAAACGTGTTTTAACCAAAATAGCCTCTTGATTTCAACAATAACAAACACAAAAACATAATATCTTCTTTGCCACGCAATTATTCAAGGATACGCAATTTTTATCAGCCATGAAATTTCTTAGCGCCTGTCAATAATATAATATTAAGTACAAAGACATTCAATATTAGTAGCTATAGAAAGGACATCACATCAAAATTCTTGTTCTTTGAATTAGACGACAATTGGTGTTAGACGTTGAACATTATGGAAAATGTCAAATTTGAAAGAAACTATTCAATAACAGAGGTCGTTGTTTGCAAAAGAGAACGGTTTGAGTACCTATTATAGAGATGTGTATCCTATGGATTAGTACTATCGATAAACAATAAGAGAGAAATAATAAAGGAACACTGAAAATAGTCGAGTGCAAATATAGATATTAGTATAGCTATTTTTACTTATTTTGTTTAAATTTGTTGTTTTGTTTATAGGTTTTCGCTAATCAATATTCCAAGAGAAAAATAGATACAATTTGTCCAGAATGAACGCAACGAAAGAAATTGGTATTCATCCGCTGCGTATTATACATGATATTACACATTATTTTCACTTTTTCTAATATAATACAAGAACTGAAAAATATAACACGCGTCTTTTATGTTACTCTTTTAGTGTTTGAGTTGTTCTACACATCTGTAAAAGAATTGCACCTCTGTGCGACGAGAGTTTGAATATGTAGGGGTCAAAATATCTGAGCCAAATACTACTATTTCTCTATCGTTGGGGGGAAGGTTATTATTAAGTGGGTATTCAACCCCACATGTTGGGTGCTTTTGTCGATAAAAATGAGTAAATATAGCGCCCTTAAAGTATTGTTACTGCATACTCGTACACATTGCATATCAACCTCAGAAACCTTCATCGATATCATTATCGATAAATGATAAACATCTCTACAAATTAAAATTACGAGATAATAGCACGTCACCTACCGTTCGAAAGATTGAAACTTCGTCTTCTTGACCTTCGTTTATAATTATTGTTATGAATTTCAATTCTTTGATGTTTACAGCACTCTTTTGCAATATTTCTATACAAATACGCATAAAAATGTTGTTTTATCACCATTGCCAAATGCGGAAACGTCAACACTTTACGTCCGTGACAGTACTTCTTTGTCTTGTTCTATATTTTATTACATTACATATGCTTGAAAAATACCTTAAAATTGATTTGCTAAACGTAGGCTCTCTTGGCACTAACCACGATGATTTTGTAGCAGCAGTGGAGAGGCATTCTTTCGATGTATTAGCAGTTAACGAGACTTGGCTACGACCGGGCGAAGATTTGCGAGCGCCCACTGTGCCAGGTTACCGCCTGCGCCACACGCCTCGTCCGCTTACTGTACACGGGGGTCGGGGGGGGTGGTGTGGGATTTTATCTTAAACGCGGCCTGAACGCTCGTACCTGTACCACCCTAATTGACCCTAGATACAGCGCTATCGAACAAATGTGGATTACTCTTACACTAAATGGTAATAAAATCGCCATTGGCACAGCGTATCTTCCCCCACGCTTCGACTTGGACCTATTTCTCGACGCCATAACCGACTCCATTAGCTCCTTAGTAAAATGTGATCACTACATACTGCTCGGCGATTTCAATGTCAACTTACTGAATACTAATGGGCAAACTAGGAAGGTATGTGAGTTTTTAAATAGCCTGCGCCTAAAACAGTTGGTAAATTCGCCTACGCATTTCACAGACCATAGCGAAACATTGATCGACATTGTCTGTACGAATCTCAACCACAAAGGAATATCTGTTGAGCCCTATCGCTCAATAAATGGTCACTCACTTGTTGTGTGCTAATTTAATATAAGGCGTAGTAAATATAAACCCCATACAGTTACGTACCGGCCCATGAAGCAAATAAATAGAGAAGTACTAGATAGTGATTTATCGCATATACACTGGGACAACATTTGTGACTTGCATAATGTGAATGACAAGGTTGAAGAATTAAATAGAAATATTTTAGCAATATACGATGCGCACGCTCCGGTCAAGAAATGTTTAATTAAGGAACCGTCATATCCCTGGATAACAGATATAATTAAATTAATGATGCACTTGCGGAATGACGCTCTGACCAAGTACCGTAAAACTAAATCCGAGTCCAAAAAGGTATACTTTAAGCAGCTCAAATCTCTGGTGGTAATTTCGATATTTAGAGAAAAAGTTGCATATTTCAAATTTAACATTAATAACCAAATCAAATATCCTAAAACATTATGGAAAAATTTAAAAAGTACTGTATTACCAAAGAATCAAATTGATGACCTTCCTACTCACTTCAGAGATGCAAACCAAATCAATAATCACTTTTTGAGTGTTCCCGGTAACTCTGTCTGCAATATATCGCAACGCGCTTTCTTTGAGTCGCACCGTTATGGTGATGATAGCTTTTCATTTGCATTACAACCAGTAACTGCTGAACAAATTCTACGATACTTCAGCCAGCTAAAATCTAACGCAGAAGGCTGCGATGGGTTGACCCTGGATATGCTTTTACTTACACTCCCCAATACACTAAAAGTCATCACTGACATTGTGAACAGCTCAATCGTCTCAGCAACATTCCCTGACATCTGGAAAATTGCTATCGTTAGGCCATTGCCTAAAAAAACTAATCCCACTGACTTAAAAGACCTTAGGCCTATTAGTATTCTGCCTTGCCTTTCTAAAATTTCTGAAAAGGCTGTCAAAATATTTAGAACATAAAAACATTCTGCCTGAGCTACAGTCAGGCTTTCGGAAACAGCGTGGTACTTCTACGGCTCTTTTGGACGTGACAGATAACATTCTGTCAGCACAGGATAAGGGCCTATGCACACTTCTTGTCCCACTTGATTTTTCGCGTGCTTTTGACTGCATAAATATAGATTTGTTTCTATCAAAGCTTCACTACTATGGATTTGACCAAAATACGATACACTGGTTCCAAAGCTATCTCACCAACCGTCGGCAGCGTGTAGAAATACGACTGAGCAATGGATCATCTCTTGCTTCGTCACTCATTTCTGTTTAAAGGGGAGTCCCGCAAGGCTCAATACTGGGCCCTATCATCTTTATCTGTGCCGATATCATAGATTCCTTGAAGCAATGTAGGTACCATATTTATGCTGATGACGTGCAAGTCTATATCTCATTTAAGCCAAGTGACTATGACATCGCGATAAAGGATCTAAACGATGATCTTGACAGGATAGCATGTTGGGCTGAAAATAACGGTTTAGTACTTAACCCCACTAAAACCAAACACATGTTGTTTGGAACTAAGAAACAAATGAGTGCAGTGCCGGTAACACTCGGCGTTACCCTGCTGGGTGAGTCGGTCAGTCGAGTCAGTGAGGCACGAAATCTGGGTTTGAACATGGACGCTGGGTTGCGATACGAAGCGCACGTGTCAGAGTCAGTGCGCACTTGTTTCTACCGGCTTAAGGTCCTTTATAAAATAAGGCCTTATTTATCAGAGGAGCTGCGGATCCAGCTGACTGAGTCACTTGTGCTATCCAATTTAAACTATGTGGACACAGTTATTGGCCCCGACTGCTGGCAAGAACTGAACGACTGATCCAGAGGGTGCAAAACGCCTGCGCGCGATTCTGCTTCTCAATCCCATCAAGAAGTCACGTAACTCCATTCTTAAATGAGCACTCTATCCTAAAGATGAAGTCACGGCGCAAGTTGCACCTAGCGTGCCTACTATTTGGTGTTATAAAGTACAAACAGCCGGCTTACTTGTACAATAAACTAAGCTGGATCGCTAGTAGAAAGGAATGCGCAAGTAGTCAGTGCTCGCAGCAACTCTCCACTCAATCGCACAAGTCAGCTGCATTCAGGGGAAGTTTTAGATATGCCGCATCCAAATGCTGGAACAATATTCCCACGCCGATAAGGAATCTTAAATGTCTTGTTACCTTCAGAGTTCGACTGCGGCAGTTTCTTATCGCCTCGCAGAAAAAACTGGGTATGACTGTTTCGAACACGTCCATTATATAACTGGCTGTGTGTTCTTCCCGAGTCAATCTGGCTATTTTTAGCGTAACTCGTAATCGCAAACCTGTGGGCACGAGAGTACTGAGTAAGTGAATGGTTGGTGGATAATAGTTGTGGGTAATACATACACATAATATTTGTCTCTATCTATTTATTGTAAACATAATATTTTTTAGTCAAGCCATATCATTTATATATTGTTTTCTCACCTACGCCACTATACTTATAATAAGATTGTTGATTTATACATTATATATTAATATATACATTTTTTTAAATCACCATGTACCTACCTAAGTTCAAAACACAATCAACACATTAACTACCTTTTATATCTGTATAATCTATAACATTAATGAACAGGAAAGTTTCCCAATACAAAACTACTGTAGAATACATAATTAAGTTGCGGATACTTACATAATTTCACTCCACGCATAACACTTATTACAACAATTTATCACATCTGCTCGACGTCCGTATGTCACTGCAGGGATCCAGCAGAATATCAGCGTCAGGTATATTTATTATTATCTCCTTTATTCACACTGTATCATATTATTTACATTTTTAAATACATTTTATTATTATTATTATTTATTTATTTCAGGCATCAAGGCCCATATAAACACATACAATACAATATTAAAATAACTTATAAATATTATAAATACATACACCATTATAGTTATTTAAAACTATATTTGCCTGACACATGCTGAGCTGGACTCCCACTTGGTGCAACCTTGAGACGCACACCGCACCTTGTTCGAATTGACATTTAAAGTTTGTCATAGTGTCACTCGATTCTATAAATATGTTTTTCTTCCTTTATTTTTCCTTTTGTATATTGGCACCTTGTTTTTATATGGTTAATTTATTATCTAATAACGGTTGTGCTATTGTGTGATGTTCTATGTCTTTTGTGTGCATTGAATAAACTTATTACTTACTTACTTTACTTCTATCAAAGTTGTGTACTTTTACTATTAAACACTAGATGGTTGTACTGTAGAATGGGCCTAAAGCTTTTCTTTGAAAATGTCTCCAATAGCCCCTCTATACCTACATACTTAACCTTTTAGAGCTCTGCCTCATTAGTGCGTTGCGTCGTCGCAGCGTCAACGCTGCGTCGTTTTCCATACATTTTAAATGACATGCTACACTAAAGCGCTGCGTCGTCACACGCGATGTTTCAACGGATCGGCGGACGAGAGACGAAACGGGGGGAGGGTGATGTCGGAGCTCGACGTCGTGCGTCGTCGCAACGCAGGTGTGGCATACAATGCGTTGATCCGTTGCGACGACGCAACGCAACGCTCTAATGAGGCATCGCCCTTAGACGATAATTGAAAAAGATTTTGCTTTGAGAAATAATATACAAGGTTAGTCGGAAAGAGGGTACTAAGCCGCGGGCCACTTAATGTATCACTGATGATTGTTTTAAAGAGTGTTAAAATTTCAAAATTCGACAAAAAAAAAATTCAATGCAAAATTATTTTTATTTTAGTTTTTTCAAAAACTCTTTATCCCTGCTTTAGTTATGAATTCAGAAAATGGAGTTTCTAATCCTTGACCACAAATATGACGTAAAATGTAAACACAGCTGATCATAACTCGGGATAGATAGAATTTAGCGTATTTTTTATGAAATCTTTGAACAGCTATTCCTCTTAAACTATTGACTTTTGGGGAAAGTTGCAGAACAAAAGTTATCCATTGTTATAGGTACTTTAACACCCTTTTGGCTTAGTACCCCCTTTCCGACTAACCTTGTATAATAATAAGTAGAACATATAGCACTGGAAACACAAAATAAACAATAACTTCTTTGCCACGCAATTATTCAAGGACGCCCTATTTTTATCTGGCGTAAATTTTCTAAGCGCCTGTCAATAACACAATATTGAGTACAATTTTGATTCGATTTACGAGGAAAACGCGAAATCCTATTGTTTACTCGCATTTTTCGCACAGAATAATTGATTTTTATGTAATTTGTATCTATGGAGAGAAATAATTAGAGAGAGTTGCTTCAAAGGCTAATATCGAATGATGCTCTTTTATGGGATGGTAAAATTTCGAAATATCATGATCCTCCTGCCCATATCCCAACTTATTTGTGGTTGGCGCAGTATGTCTTCTTCTTCCATACATCTCTATTAGCCGTAATTTCAATAGTCACCCCCTTTCTAGCCATATCATCTTCCACACTATCCATCCATCGCTTCTTTGGTCTTCCTCTACTCTTATAATCATCCACATTCATACTCAATACTTTCCTCACGACATGTTCCTCGTTCCTCCGCATCACATGCCCATACCATGACAACCGGTTTCCACACAACTTCTCAGTCACCGGCGCCACTTTCAGGCTTCCTCTTACATATTCATTTCTAATTCTATCCATTCGCGTAATACCGCACATCCCTCTAAGCATTCTCATCTCAGCTGCATGCAATTGCCTTTCCTATAATAAAATTTCCAAATAATGGACAAAGAAATCATAAAACATAACATCACGCCTGTATTCTCCGAGGGGTGGGGATAGAGGTGTATGGGAAAACCCTCATTTCGCCGTTGTAATAGGGGGCGAGCCTATTGCCATCAACCAGGCACAAATCCAAACTCCGAGGTACAGTCAGCATCAAAAGTAAGTGATGATTACTCAAAGTTTCAAAATTGTTTAATGAATGAAAACTTACAAGCAATTAGTTCCTAAATTAATTAATATCGATATTCCAAAATATTCATCGACTTTTGCTGTTGACTGTACTACTGAAGAATTCCACACGGACAAACTCAATAACACTTTGCCGACCTGGGGATCGAACCCAGGATCAATATAATCATAATAATTTGTTAAATAAAAAAACGTTGCCATGCACTAGGGCTTTCCTGTATCATGGGTGCGTTTACAGACACAAATCTTCACATGCACAAACGCCCAGACCCGGAACAACTATTTGTAGGCCATACAAATATTTGATCCGTGCGAGAATCTAACCCTTGACCCGTAGCGTAGAAGCCAATCGCTCAGCCACTACACCAAACGCGTCATCTATCTATTCTAATATTATAAAGCTGAACAGTTTGTTTGCTTCTTTGTTTGTTTGAACGGGCTAATCTCAGGAACTACTTACTGGTTGTAATTGAGAAATTATTTTTGTGTTGGATAGTCCATTTATCAAGGAAGGTTAAAGGCTATATAACATCACGCTACGACCAATAGGAGCGGAGCAAAAATGAAAAATGTGGCTAAAACGGGAAAAATGTCCACCTGTGCGAAGCCGGGACGGGCCGCTAGTCGATAATAATGACGATTTTCTGTGCAGGTCTGGTTCGCATGCGGTATATCGAGTCTGATGAGAACCAGAGCATGCGAGGAGATCAGCTGGAGAAGGCCCTCGCCATTGACAAGGAGAAAGGACTTGTTCCGTTTTGGGTAAGTCTTACACTCATATTCTAAGACGTTCCTCCAAAACTTACTCGACTCGACTCCACCTCGACTCAGTCTTTCTCACTACCATCGATAGTTATAGTTGACATAAGCGTCCTCGACTCGAGATTTTTCCTCAGTCGAGGAAGGAATCATCTATCAAACTCAAGGTACCTCGGAACCTACCTTAAGGAAGGAAGTGTCAAAGTTCGTGTGTAACAAAAAAGAATTTTGAAGACTATCGAATATGCTTACGATAATCGTTACAAGTATTTATCGTGGCGTTATTTGCGCGATGCAGATAATTCAAATTGTGACGTAATGACTCCGTGGAGGAACCTCAAAGTTCACTCGAAATTGCGACTAAGAATACAATTTTGAAGGTGTTTTCGAAGCCGTCCTGAGTCGAGTAAGTTTTGGAGGAACGTCTTAGAATATGGGTGTTAGTATGTATGGAGCCGCGACACTGGTAACTGTTTCCAAGAACTGAGTGCAAATCCAATACACAATTTAGCACAGATGGCAGCACCGCCGAAGACACAATTAATGCTTGATTCCTATAATTTACTGAGCGTTATTACCTCGTGGTTATTTACCGACCGCGCGAATCATATGATTTGCGAGGTTAAGCAACACTTGCCGCGGTAAGTCCGTGGATGGGTGACCGATCATTACACATCGAGACCCCTCCGTTGCTCGGAGCGCACGTTAAACCGTCGGTCCAGGGTGTCATACGAGTACCTATGACAGTCGTTACGGGAAGTCAGAAGTCCGAAAGTCTGACAACTGATTTAACCTTAGGATATCGGCATTACCCAGTAACTGGGTTGCGGAGGTCTGATGGCAGTCGCTCCGTGTAAAATACTAGTATTCAGCCGCATCTGGTTAGACTGGAAGCTGACCCCAATATAGTTGGGAAAAGGCTAGGCAGAACCTTTTAGTTACAATTAAGACTCTTATTAGGACCTGGAATCAACAATTGGGCTAAGTGCTAAAAATGCAAACTTCCGATTTTTCGTGTCAAAGGATACATATCCCCTCGTTTCGCTATCCCAGGTAGTACCTCTTCTTTTCGTGTGCTTACTGACTAACCTGGTGTCAGAGTTTATGCCGCCCATGGGCCTCTGACTTGGCTTCACATGCCGTCGAGAAATATCTTTCAGGCATGCCGGTTTCCTCACGATGTTTTCCTTCACCGTTTTTAAGCAAGTGAGGTACCTATACAATACGCACATGAATCCGAAAAGTCGGGTTAGTCCCGCTATGGTATGGTCCCGGTATGGCACCCTCTTAAAATACCTATCAAAAAGTCCCGCTATGGTACCCATCTTTTAGATCTACGTTAGACAATAGAAGGTACAACTGAAAAGAAAAGTGTATCTATAAATAAATACTTTTAGGAGTGTATCAATAAAACGTCTGTTTGCGATATTAAATCAGTCTTTTATTAATTCAAAATATTTATAAAAAAATATCAAACAGTAAAACGAAATATTAATTGCAATGTAATTTTTAAAATAATCAACAATATTAATTACCAATAATCAACAATAAAAAAAATATAAAAAATCCACATCTCAGAAAAGTATTACTGTAAATATTATAAACTACAAATAAAAACAACATCCAGACATAAATATTAGTTACAAATAATCAACATTGAGAAAAGGCAGTAATTGTAAATTTATATAAACTACAAAAATAATCAACAACCAACTAGACAAATATATTAATTACAAATAATCAACATGGAGAAAAAGGCGCAAATTGTAAACATAAACTACAAAAAATAATCAACATCGAGAAAAAGTATTAAACATTTTAATAGGCTAAAAACAAAATTAAAATAAACTATTTTTTTAAATGTTCTGATCGAAATGTTGACTTTGATATGTTAATCAGAAAATCACCAATGGAGATAGCTTTATTTTCGTAACTTTTTGTTAGCTTTTGAATCTGGCGGTCGATTTCTATACTTGTTCTTTTTCTTGAATTTATAGGTGATCTTTTTAGTCGAAAGCTATAACAAAAATCATCAGTTATTTAAGTTAAGCTATATTTTTTTCAGTAACCGTCTGTAATAGAAGGCGACAACCAATAATATCTACCAAAATAAATAAAATCAAATCCATTTTCAAATTCTTCTATGTACTCGTATTATGTAAAAAAATATATATCTGCTTTTAAAAATATTATATCTGCTTAAAAATATTGTCTAAAAAATACAACTTACTTGGCTTGTTTTATATCAAAGTGACATGTGTCGTTGCCAATTGTTTGCAGAAACAATAATAAACTGGGATTTTTTCCAATAATTTTGTTGAATCTGCCATTCCATGATTCCGCCAAGTTAGTTGTTCTATGGCGTTCATTATGGCAACACCAAATGAGGTCTGGATATTCAAGCCACTGAGTGACAAAATAGTCATTGAATTTGGTCATAGCTTCATCGTCGAAACTGAAAAAAATACTTATTAAACGTTCGTACTTGTAAAGCAATGAAATTAACAGGTCCTTACTGATATTGTTGTTCTTTACTTTTTTGCCATATAATTAGAGTTAAGTACTCAAACATAATTTTGGAAAGTAACCAAGATATTATACCTATTTTCCATTATATGCAGCCAGCCGTCTTCAATATCTTGTTTTGGCAAAAACGCCAAGCCTATGCATTGCTTAACATGGTTCGAGGACTCTTCGTGTTCCATGAGATTTAAAGATTTCGCTTTTTTGATAACGTTCTTTTGAAAATGTACGTTACATCCATTTATTTTGATATCAGGAAAAATCTTCGCTGCTGCATTTATTACTCCTATTTCATAATCGAAGGTAAATTTCGATGGACGCCATTCAGGCAAAGTTTGTTTAATCAATTCGAAAACTTTTTCATAAGTTTTCCCTTCTTTGTTTTTTAACAGAATATAAAATAATGGTGCTACATTCGTGGATAACTCAGTGCTTCCCATGTCTCCATGAATGACATACTCTTGTTCGAATGGGTTTGGGCAGCCGTCGAAAGTGCCATCACCAAAGTAATGCGTTACACATTTTATATATTCCTTTACTTCTGTCGAGGAAAATATAATTATTCGATTACAGTCTTCATTACAATAATCAGCCAATACATACTTATTAAATTCTTCTGGTATTATAATTTCTTCCACATTCTTAAATTGTGTTTTTGGTACGTTCAACGACTTATTTCGGTGTCTGTATAATACTGTTTTTAATTTTTTATAGTCAGGAACATTTCCTGTAAGGTGTAACCCTTTGTCTTTTAAGTTACCCATGTGTTTTTCGAAAATTTTCTGTACTGATCCGTAATTTGAATTTACTTCTTTTTTGCACTCACTTATAGCCATTTGAACTTCATTGTCTTCAAAATGTGGCACGCACTGATCACTGTGTTTATAATCTTTAATTATTGTATTATTGGTATTCTCAATAGTTATATATCCACTACATTTAATACTATTTCTCCTATTTACACAATGCCAAGTACTTGCATTTTTATTTTCTCTGCGTTTAATATATTTATGTCCGGCACGTAATAAAGTTTTTCCACCGCGTCGACTGTCAATAATTATTAAATTTACACCACGTGAACTACTTGACCCAGACATTGCAATAGATAAACTAACAAGCTATCCTAATTACTCATATCGCAAAAGTACAGCTGCAAATAGCAAACTAAACCCGGAATAATACTGTCTCTCTCTATTTTCATAAAAACAAAAGGGAAGAGCTAGATACGAATTCGAGGAAGGGCTCGTCTCTATTGTTTTACGAAAAAACCGGTTGGTCAGGTAACTACCTGAAGTGAAACGACAATTACCGAGCGTGATTTGTTTAAAAAATAGTATTAATAAATATTATCTTGCTTAACTATAATAGTTAAGAAAAGATATTTTTTATTAATACTATTTTTTTCTTAACGCATTGTATAACTTTTCTTTACAACAGTACCAAAAACTGAAGGGTACCATAGCGGGACTTTTTGATAGGTATTTTAAGAGGGTGCCATACCGGGACCATACCATAGCGGGACTAACCCGAAAAGTCAGAGGTGCGTGCCTTGGGTTCGAACTCGAAAACTATGATCACCACTAGGCTACCACTGCTATTATAGTACCTTGGGACCCATTACAAAGACACTTACATTTACCACCCGTCAAGATTATTAATTTCACCATCTATTACTATATTCTCGAGCTATTTACATAATAAACCATTCGACTCCCTAGAGTCGTAAGAAATATAACAGAATCCTGTTAAATGAATACATTCATTATTTGAAGATTAGTTTGTCTCATTTTTAAGTTCCATCGGTCCCATTGGGACCAATTTGTGATGTTCCTCGGATTGTACGGAAGCTGCTTAGGATTTTAAAATGTGGGCTAACTCATAGGCGGAAGCGGGTTGGAGTTTAAGTAAATGAAGCGATTTTGGGCTGATAGTTACTTGTTTCTCTAGTTTTTTTTTTTTAGAAAAAACGTTGCCCCACACTAGGATTTCTCCTGTATCGTGGGTGCGTTTACAGACACAAATCTTCACATGCACAAACACCCAGACCCGGAACAACTATCTGTAGGCCATACAAACATTTGTTCCGTGCGGGAATCGAACCCACGACCCGCAGCGCAGAAGCCAATCTCTTAGCCACTGCACCAAACGTGTCGTCTAGTTAATGACGAGGGTGGTAAACAAAAGTGTGTGGCATGCGCGACTACTGATCGTGCGGTTCTGGGTTCGATCCCCTTGTCGGGTGAAGTGTTATCAGGTTTTTCCGTGTGGAATTCCTCAGTAGCAGCCAGAAGTTTAGATTTGTGCCTGTTTGTTGGCTATAGGCTCGCACCCGCACATGGGACTTAAACATAACACATTTTGCCCGACCTGGGTATCGAACCCAGGACCTCACGATCAGCTGTCGCGCTTGCCACCACTAGACCAACGAGGCGGTTTAGTTTATGAACATGGTGTCGATTTTGTAGCACATTTTGACAGTTCTAAACTGGACTATACGCAACTGTCACTTTCTTTTTCTATTGAAACAGAAAGAGACAAGTACCCTTAGTTTAGTCCCGTCAAAGTGCGTAACAGAATCAACACCAATATCTAGAAAATAATTCAATAGTGCAATATCTTATCAGGGGCTCGTGGTTAATTACCAACCGCACGGATCACTCGATTTGCGAGGTTATGCTGCGCTTGTCGCAGTCAGTCCGTGGGTGGGTGATCGTTCGTGCCTCGGAGAGCACGTGACACAGTCGGTCCCGGGTGTCATACGAATAACTATGACAGTCGTTACAGGAAGTCAGTAATCCGAAAAGTCTGATAACCGGTCTAACTTTAGGATATCGGCATTGCCTAGTAACTGGGTTGTGGAGGTCTGATGGCAGTCGCTCCGTGTAAAATACTGGTATTCAGCCGCATTCAGACTGGACGCTGACATGGCTAAAAAGGCTAGGCAGTGCAATATCTTATCACTTGTACCACACTCTCTTTGTGGGTACAACAATTTGTATTGTCTTGTGTTTATTTTGAAACGTTCTGATCTTGCTGAAATATTAATTTCAATAACATTTTAGTATATCTTATTTACTTTTATTTCCCCTGTGTTAAATGGAGATATTTGAAGCTAATGTACTGATGATTGTTAATCAGCGAGATGAGCCCCTCTTAATTACTAACTGAGATGAAACAATTTACTTCCCGTGTTATATCGAAAAGAGATTAGTTTACCTCTTAAAACACGGAATTATTATTATTATCATGTGAAGCGAAGATTACGAATAGATTGTACAAGGATGTTTGGGTACTAGAAGTGGCTTATACATTGTAGGGGAATGAGGTGGTGTGGTGAGGATTGTATGGGAGCAGTGGTGGCCCAGTGGTAACGGCCCCGACTTACGAGTTGTATGTCGTGGGTTCGAACCCAGCCAGGCGCATTACTTTGTGTAATTTATTTCATCACCACTGCTCTCAAAACGGTGAAGGAAAATATGTGAGGAAACCGGCATATCCTAGAACCAAAAATCCGAAGACATGTGACATCTACTAACCCGCACTGGGCCCGCGTGGTGGATTACGGCCCATGAGAGGGATCTCACAGAGAGGAGGCCTGTGTCCCAGCAGTGGGAACATTATAGGCTGATGATGATGATGATGATGATGAGGTATGGTGTTTCTCCTACGAAAAGGGAGGATCCTCCAACCAGTCGGGTCTTATGCCCGGTGGGCCACTGCCCAGCGGCTGATGTTGGGAAGTTGTATATACCTATACTAACTCCGTGTCAGATCTTGATACCGCGATGCAGGATTTGTAACATTTCATTTGACAGCTGTCATTGTTGTTGCTGTAGTCTGCTAGACACTCGTCGTGCTGCGTATTTCTCATGTGGCGTGATAGATGCCGCCACATACATACTGTTCTTTTTTTTATTCGATTTTTTTTTGAGGCTGTTTTCTCTTTCGCTACTATGCAAGCCTCATACGTACGTCCTATTTTAGCACTTAAAAATAACTATAAATAATAAATAAAATACATACATAAAAAAATAAGTAAATATAATATCGACATCAGGTAACCGCTACACAATTCCACCGGCACGGATTCCCACAACAGAGGAATCAATGCTATATTTTGATGATCAGCATCTGTGAAAGAATGTTCTGTAGGCGTAGTACGAACATCTGTAGATCATGTCTATCACATCTAGAGATATAGAAGCATCTATAAATTTGTAGATTACTACAATATTATTCATATTGCTTTTTTTATAATTTTATTTTTGTTTGTTAATTTTTGTACTCAAGTCTTTTAGTACTACATTATTCATTGGTCTGTGGTCAGGACTTCATTGTTCTCTCACTATCCTATATCATTGTAATGTATCCACTGAAATTGTTACAGATATTATTTTTAAAAGAGTAACCATGGAGTTTCTTGCCGGCTCTTCTCCATAGGAAACGACTAATTGGAACCGTGCACCTTAATTCGAAGTTTCATAAGCACCTGTATTGGTTTATGTGAATTTTTTTTTTGATTTGATTTGATGAACATTTGACGTATAGTAACGTAAACATATCGCTAATGTAAGCGATTTTTGAATATAAAATACAACTGTCCTATAACATTTTGGTTTATTGTTTGCGACACGCACAATTTGTGTTATACATAGATATGAATAAAGTTTTTAATTTAATTAAATAGTATGTGCGAAACGAGTATTTCAGATACAAAATTCACTTTCATTAACGTAACTTTTACGTTAGTAACTCGACAGCATTTGTGGTATGCCTACTGAGATTAAAAACTTAGATTCTCATCTACCTGGTGATTGATAGGTTATAAAGGTCAAATGTGTAGCTTTATTTAAAACAGACAGGCCAACAAAGCTAGCAACATAATCATAATCAGCCCATTACCACAGCCATTACTGTCCCACTGCAGGGTACAGGCCTCTTCTCAGAATGAGAAGGGTGTAAGCCTTAGTCCACTACGCTGGCCTGGTGTGAGTTGACGGACTACATAAACCATCGACAACTTTATGGAGTCCTCTCCGCTGTGCAGGTTTCCTCACGATGTTTTCCTTCACCGTTAACGCAAGTGATCATCAAATTCTGATCAGCACATGAATATTCGAAAAGTCAGAGGTTTGGACCAGCATCGATCTCGAATCTCACTACATGGAAGGCAAACGTTCAACCACTCGGCTATCACTGCTTATAAAATTATCTTTTTTTGTACCCATTTCGATGCTTTTCTTATTAATCCAAAATTTTACTGCTAAAGAAGTACCAACCATATTCATATTTTTTATTGACATGTCGCTTCCAGCGCCACTCTGTATCTGTAAAAGCTAATTACGAAGCCTCCATCTTGAGTTTCGATCAAATTTTAATAAACGCTCACCTTCCGTACGATTGCCTCCATAAGTGCATTGTGATTTTAAACACGTTACCTAGTTACCAGATCTTCACGTTGTATTTCTAGAGCAGTGTAGGCAGAGCACTTGCTAGGATAAATTAAATTTTTATGTTGTTGAAAAGCGTCGAGTATGCATGTCACAAATAGTGAAAGAGTTACGCAGAGATGTTTTGTTGTTTTTTTTAATTCTTTTAATTGGTCGCGTTTGTCCTAGTATCACATGATGGTAAGCGCAGACAGGGTCTAAGATGGAGCACACGTAACCAAGGAACAGAGATATAGAGAGATTCCCCTATACCCCTCTGGCTCTCACATACACACGACAGAACACAGTAAACTGCTTTGCGCCGTACTTTAATGTTCAGGTGGTAGCTAGCCAGGCGGACCGTATAGATCCTATCACGTCGCGTGCTGTGTTTTGTTGAATCTTACAACACGCGTCTATTTGCAGCGTGCGGTGATGAAGTTATACAAGCTTAGCCGGAAAGGGGGTACTAAGCCGCGGGCCACTTAATGTATCACTGATGATTGTTTTAAAGAAAGTGTTAAAATTTAAAAATTAAATTTTTTATTTTTTTTATTTTAGTTTTTTCAAAAATTCTTCATTACTACTTTAGTTATGAATTCAGAAAATGGAGTTTCTAATCCGTGACCCCAAATATGACGTAAAATGTAAACACGTCTGATCATAGCTGGGGATAGATAGAATTTAGCGTATTTTTTTTTTAATCTTTGAACAGCTATTTCTCTTGACCTTATTGACTTTTGGGGAAAGTTGTAGAACAAAAGTTATCCATTATTATGGTACTTAACACCCTTTCGGTTTAGTACCCCCTTTCCGACTAACCTTGTATATTCTAACTCGTCCCCACACGGGGTAAACAATTTAATTAGCTTCACTTTGTATATATTTTTGTTTAGATTCAAATCTTGCGACAGATTTTTCAACTACTTCTGCTTAACCGATTCTCCTGAAACTTCGTACACAAATTCAATTCCCATGACAATACAACATTATAATAACTTCAACCTTCAATCCTCAAATTCTGAAGCTGCAGGGGTACTGCAAGATAAAACCGTTTAAATTAAAAGTTTTTTTAAGTGATTATTTCGTTTCACACGTAATATCACGCCTTGCATTCCCCGAAGGGTTCGGCAGAGGTGTTTTTAGTACACCCTCATTTTGCCAGTTATGTTTAAGTCCCATGTAATAGGGGGCGAGCCTATTGCCATTAACCGGGCACAAATCTGGGCTGTTACTGCGAAATTCTTATTCCGTTTCATTCTATTAATTATGATCCTGTTACCTGTCTCTTTGAAACCAATGGTATCAGAAATTTAGTTTGGCTTTATTTTTTTTATCATAGGTCAGTAATACATATTCAACACAACTTTTCATCGCCAAACTGCTAAACAGTTTGTAGGCGTTCTGCTCCTTCACACTTTTAAACTTCATCATCATCTTCCTGCCCTTATCCCACACTAGGTGGAGTCGGCACAACATGTATTTCGTAAATCCATGTTGTTAGAGGTTTTGGCTTATTGTTTTATGACCGGCCGCCTGCCTGACAACAACCCTCCTTGGGAATACTCGTTGCGCCGACGCCGTCGCGCGGGTGACCTAATGTGCTTGCTGATATTATGCACTAGGTCCCAAAATGATATACTTGTCAATCTTATTGCCGACAACTAAGCAAACTATGTTCTGCTTGGTGGAGTATACTTGAAGTTGCTCGACTCACTCATACAGTTTTGCTAGGGACTTCGGTTCTGACACATCTTAAACTAATATAGCACCGTGAGCATCTCTATAAAAACTTGATGTCAATGAAAATGTATCGCTCTTGTCCCGCTGTACCCCAAATACCAAGCTTGACTTTGAACACCGTTCACGTCCATGAGCTTACATTATTTTGTAGTCAACTCCGATTGCATCTGGGAATTATGAATTGTAGTCTCAGAATTACCCACACCGCACACACCGATAAAATAATTTAAAATATATCTATGTAAAAAATCCCGCGAAAAATAAATTTGATAAAATATTATACCTAATACAATATAATAATAATAAAATACCAATAGAAATCAAGTATCAAGACTTGGCACACGAGGTTGTCGACATGTGGGAGGTTGACTCAGCAGTCATTGTGCCGATAGTCGTGACGGCCAATGGCTTAATAGCCAAGAGCCTCGACCAACACCTGATGAGGCTCTCGTTGGGCAGCTGGGTCAAGGGCCTGATACAGAAAGCGGTACTTCTAGACACGGCACGTATTGTCAGGAAGTTCCTCTCTCTGAGGTCCTGACCACCGGTAGCTTGGACCCTGTTCCCGATGCCGGTGGGCAGTGCATTTTTTATATTTTTAAATATTTTTTATATTTTTTGTGGAAATATTTAAAAATATAATTTATATGTATATACAATGAATAAACGAAATAAATACTACAAATAATATAATACTACCTAATCAGCACATCATCTTATTTTTACACATCACAGTAATTAAGAGGTGATCAACTCCTTAATAACTCTTTTCAGCTTAATTTTACATTTAATTCTATCACCATCTCTTAACAACGGGTATTTATTATACAACCTTGGTACTATTTGGTACTTTTTCTAGAGTGACATGAGTATCACAAGAAGTGAGAATGGTTTGAACATTTTGCAGGTATGCGCAACATTGGGTACTACCGGATCGGTAGCGTTCGACAATCTCCGCGAGATTGGGACTGTCTGCGAGAAACACGGCGTGTGGCTTCACGCTGACGCTGCATATGCTGGCAGTGCTTTTACGTGCCCAGAGTATAGGTAATATACCTTAGAAAAAAAAACCACACGATTCATTTGATTATGTGAGATTGCCGTCTGCGAGAAACATGGCGCATGACTACATGTGGCCACGTTCTCTGTTTTGCGAGAAACATGGCGCATGGCTACATGTGACCGTGTTCTCTGTTTTGCGAGAAACAAGGCGCATGACTACATGAGTCACGTGTGACTGCGTTCTCTGAGAACAGGTAATGCGAGATCTCATATTCACCTATAGAGTGTCGCCACATGTCCTAAATTAAGAGATAATCAAATTATTAATTGGGGCTACGTGAACAAGGCATACGTAACTGACACTATCCATATTTGCAGGCACTGGTTGGATGGCGTGGAGATGGCTGATTCATTCGCTTTCAACCCTTCCAAATGGTTGATGGTCAACTTTGATTGTACGGCTATGTGGTAAGAATGAATTAAAAGTAATGAATACTGAAATTTCAGACATCACACTAAGAGGTTTTATAATAATATCTCCATCCAGAGAGACCTAGAGAGACCATTCTCTGATGGACCTTGACAGTGATACACTTTATTTGCTTAAAGTTCAGATCAGTTCAGATTGTCTTTCATTCCAAAAGTCCGTAGTATTGTTTTTTAAACTATCACTATTGCTATTTATTTACAACGAAACGCAACTGCAAACTGATCTTTTGCTAATATTTTTAAACGGGTTTAATTAGCTTCACTTCGTATACAAGGTTAGTCGGAAAGGGGGTAGTAAGCCGAAAGGGTGTTAAAGTACACATAATAAGGGATAACTTTTGTTCTACAACTTTCCCCAAAATTCGATACTTTAAGAGAAATAGCTTATCAAAAATTTCGTAAAAAATATGCTAAAATCTATCTGCCCATAGCTATGATCAGCCGTGTTTACAATTTAGGTCATATTTGGGGTCACGGATTAGAAACTTAATTTTCTGAATTTATAACTAAAGCAGATATGTTTATTTTTTGAAAAAACTAAAATATAAATCTTTTTGCATGCAAATAAAAATTATCGAATATTGAAATTTTAACACTTGTTTTAAAATAGTCATCAGTGATACTTTACGTGGTCCGTGGCTTAGTACCCCCTTTCCAACTAACCTTGTATTTGTTTGATTCAAATCTTGCGACAGATTTTTCAACTACTTCTGCTTAACCGTTTCTCCTGAAACTTCACACACAAATTCAATTTCCATGACAATACAACATTATAATGAATTTAACCATCAATCCTCAAATCCTGATCCTGCAAGGCTATCGCAAGATAAATCCGTTTAACTCAAGTTTTTTTTAGGGATTTTCTCTTTAGTTTTAATGGCGATTATTTTCTTTTTATAGGGTAAAGGACAGCACAGCTCTCCACAGGACTTTCAACGTGAATCCTATTTATTTGAGGCACGAGAATTCAGGTTAGTATTTTAATATTGTGATTGACTGTTTTGGAAATGAATTATAAGTTATTAATTGTCCTTTTTTCTTCAATTTCAGGAAAAGCTATCGATTACATGGTAAGGAATCTATATTAAGTATAATTTTGATACCTAAAGTGATTATGTTCATAAATTTCAGCTGTTATAAATGCAACAAATATATTTAATGATATCAAATTGAAGATAGCCAACGGATGATTTTTACTTAGCTTTTTAGGACGCACCTTAAATGAAGGCCATGAGGGCCAGAGTGGCCAAACGGATTTTTTAAAATTGTGTTGATAATTTTTTATTGTCGTAAATGATTAAAGTAATAGAGCCGTGTGTGCCTAAGCCTTTGGCCAGACTGCAAACGCGGGCGCGGGGCGGGCGCGGTGCGGCGAGTTCAAACAGAAGAACTTCATTTGAGTGTCCATAGTGGGCACGCGGGCGCGGGGAGCGTGGGGGTAGCTCACGCCATAGGTCGTTCATACAAGTGGCCGCAGTGAGAGCGCGGGCGGCAAGCGACAACCCGCGCGGGAGCGGGGCATCTCAAACTAGTTCGAGCTGACCACGCGCGTTGTTGTGATAGTGTCTTCAAAATTAAATGTTGAAGAATTAATAAGTGCTATTCAAGCACGATCAGCACTGTGGATGTCGAAACATCGTTTTTTAGTAAGAATTTTCCAGTAAAAATAAGTCTTCTTCATCCATATGATATTTTGACAAATACTGGACACGACAACGCTCAGAACGAAGCCACGCGCTCCACTGCGGACAGGTAAATCGCGCGTGTTCCCGCACCCGCGCCGCTCCCCGCACCGCGCTGCTACTCTGGCCAAACACTAAGAGTGGTGCCATCTATTGAAAAATTATAGAATCGCTTTTAGACCATTGTGACTCTATTACTTTCATCATTTGCGACAGTAAACAAAATCCGTTAGGCCACTTTGGGCCTCATGGCCTCAATTCATATTTCTAGTTTTTGTCACATAGTCGATTAAGATACCTAGGACCTACACCTATCTTTACATCAAGTAAATATCAAAATTCTTATTCTACAATAGGTTGGAGATAAACAAACGTATATAAAGAAAAAACCGCTGAGGAAAATAAACAATAACCTTAAAGGTACAGATCACCCAACAATTATAATCAACGGTAATGCCAAAACTAATGTTGATGATGAAAAAACAAATATAAATCATAAACCTAAGCATGATAAAGACGTCAATGGAAATTTAGCGAACGGTGATCTCAAAAACGGTGATGTATATGACGATGATGATGATGATGGAAACCTACACGGTTATAACAAAATTTCACCAGGATGTGGTGAAAAAATTCAATTGGAAGATCCGGATAAAAAGGAACTTCTCGTAAGACTTTTTATAGGGTGATTGGTTTAGCGGTTATCGGTAATGGTGATGATTTTGGTTATGGGATATTTCAAAATCATGCATGCTGTACGATTATTGGAGGCTTCTACTGGTTAACTGATATAGGATAATTTATAAGCGCCAAAATTTTTACGGTTACGGTCGACGGATTTTTTTTATAGCACAAGCATGTTTGTCTTGGTGGAAGGAATAAAAATGATTTTTAGCTATGTTCAACACACAGATAATATTCTCATAAAAATAATGAAATATTTTCCCTAATTAACGTTTTTGTTTTTTTTAGCATTGGCAAATACCGCTGAGCCGTCGCTTTAGAGCGCTGAAGTTATGGTTCGTCCTCCGTAACTATGGCGTTTCAGGAATTCAAAAGCACATTCGTGAGGTAAGCTATAACAAAGTTACAAGTAGGTATATTACAAAAATACTCCTCTTCGCGATCTCGATGATATTATTATTACCACCGACCAGTCATAAATCAGTGTATTTGAAAATTTATATACTGCCTCGTTGGTCTAGTAGTGGTAAGCGACTGCTGATCATGAGGTCCTGGGTTCGATCCCCAGGTTGGGCAAAGTGTTACAGGGTGTTTCCGTATGGAATTCCTCAGTAGTAGCCCGGAGCTCAGTAGTGTACGGTTGATAGCCATAGGCTCGCCCTCTGTTACATGGGACTTAAATATAACGTCGAAATGAGGGTGTTACTATACACCGCTGCTCAACTCTTCAGGGAATACAAGCGTGATGTTATGTTATTTAACACCTTTGAAACCTTACACTGATCACTTAATTTTCGTGATGCTCTGTTTCTCTGTGTCTGTCAACCAGAGATGCGTTATCATATAGGATATTTGATCGATGATTAAGGTTTCTTTTGAAAGGAGAAAGAATCTTCGATTCTGTACAAGGTTAGTCAGAAAAGGGGTACTAAGCCGAAAGGGTGTTAAAGTACCCCTAATAATGGATAACTTTTGTTCTACAACTTTCCCCAAAAGCCATTAGTTTAAGAAATATAGCTGTGCAAAGATTTCATAAAAATACACTAAATTCTATCTAACCTCAGCTATGATCAGCTGTTTACATTTTAGGTCATATTTGGGATCACAGATTAGAACATCCCATTTTCTGAATTCGTAAATAAAGCAGAGATAATGAATTTTTGAAAATACCTAAATAAAAATAAATTTGCATAGTTTTTTTTTATCGAATTTAGCGCACTTTCTTTAAAACAATCATCGGTGATACATCAAGTGGCCCGCGACTTAGTACCCTCTTTCCGACTAACCTTGTACAATATCAGTCTCAGGTTATAATTAAAACCTATTTTTAACAGAAAACTCTTTGCTTCATCAAGTTTTTTCTGGTTTGCCACCCTAGTTTACTGTGGTCACACATTTGCATATTTTAATTTGTTTGATATTCATAAAGCTTGTTTACTGTTTTTCTCATATCCTGTACATTCTAAAGTTCGTTTTGTTGTTTCAGGGCGTGCGTCTGGCGCAAAAATTTGAAGCCTTGATACTTGCTGATCAACGTTTTGAAATACCTCAACCAAGGAACTTAGGTTTGTTTTATCCTTCCTTTTTATTGTAACGCTTTTTGTTTTTGCGTTTTGCATTAAATATCTAATCATGCTCCCATTTACAAATGCTCAGCCAATATTTTCTGAATCCAATGAAATTTTTTAGTAGATCACCTTTTATGACGGGAAACCACGAAAGGAAAAAGGCCTTGAATATTAAGTTTGGTGGTTTATCTCTTTTTAAATATACTGTTTAGAAAGAGATAGATTTCTAAACTAAATATACTATCTTTATCTAAATAGGGTATTTAGAAAGATATCACATCCAGTAAGACGCAACCTTTATTACTACTTCATCCGTGTTGTTACGGCAAAGAACCAAACATTTTGTTTTATAGTTACCCACCGTTCAATGGGGTAGGCAACTGTGGAACTAATGGCGCCACTTTCGATTGTTCCACTGCAATCTTATTGGTTGCAATGTGTTTGACATTATTGTTAATATCAACCTGATGGTTCTGATTGGTTGATATAACTAAGTATGGAGGTGCTGCCATCTAGTTTAGTTTTGCGTTGCCTTCCCCATTTATAATACTTGTGGATTATGTGTAAACATTTTAATGTATGTTTAGTATGCTTACTATAATTTAATGTTTATATACATTTCTCAATAAGTGAATTTTGTAAATTCTTGTGAGAAATAAAGTTCTTAAACCATATATATTTCAAAGCTAAAGAAGAATGGGCGAAATGTTTAGAAGTTGGTCTACTCCTCCTCTAGCAATGAGTGGTATGTCATTAGAAAGGTCTTTATAAGTAAAACATTTGGTACTACCACAACTAAAGTCAATTGTTAGTATTTTCGCAGTTATAACACCATTAAAATGAAAAATTGTTTATATCCATACTATCACAATTTCTTCTTTTTTTGTTACTTATACTGAAGTATCGCTACGGTCTTATCATATTAATTGCAAAAAATAGTTAGGGGCTTAAACATAACTGAAGAAACGTGGATGTAATGTACACCTCTGCCTATCCCTTCGGTAAATTCAGGCGTCATGTTATATGTGATACTTAGGTAGGTATCTTAAATAATTATTATGACAAAACTCCTGTGGCAAAACGTGTTAAAAAGATAATAAATAGCAATATTTGTGTGTTAACATAGTTTTTGAATGGTTACATTTAATGAGCTTTAACTCCATAAATACTAATAATCGACAATAGCTGTAATACGAATAAATGTTTTACTTAAAATTACCTTTCTATTGATATATCACTCATTGCTAGAGGAGGGGTAGACCAAAAAACCCATTCTCCTTTTTCGACTTCAATTAGGTGTTCGTATTGTGGTCTCCATTTTTACCTATACCTTCATTTGGGAAACTATAATAAGTGACAAAGCTGGGTTCATGATACAGATCCACAAGCAAAAGACCCTTGATTAACTGACCTATTGAAATAAGAACGATTCTTAGTCCAGGTCTTCCTAACAATCAATCCTTGTTCCAGGCATGGTAGCATTCCGTATGAAAGGCGACAACGCTCTGACTGAGCGTCTGCTCAAGCGTCTGAACGCTCGCGGCTACATCCACGCCGTACCAGCTTGCTTCAAAGGCATCTACGTCATCAGATTTACTGTCACTTCATCCAGGACTACTAACCAGGATATTTTGGGTAAAAATAACTACAACGACTAAAACAGCCTAATATTTTGGAAGAATATCATTCTATTTCTCTTTAACCTTGGTCATTAGCAGAGAGATGAAGGCTATTTCAAACCAGCAGTGTGTTGACGAGACCTATAGCACCTGCTGGAAGAGTTTAGATATACTTTGAACTATTCTTACTGTTAAAATCTTGGGATACCTTGGATTTGTATCTAGACTGATGTTAAATAATAATGGTACTATATCTACATATTACAGATGATTGGAACGAGATCAAAACCGTAGCAAAGGAAATATTGATGGACGTGTTTGGCTCTGAGAATGGCAATATTGTAATGCCCAAAAAACCCAGGATCTCTCTCAAAGGTAGCATATTATTTGATTCTGATTGGTACTTTTGTTTGTTTGGTTTTGTTTTATGTGTGTTTTTATTTGTGTGTGTGTGTGTGTGTGTGTTAATAAATGTTTTTCTTCTTCCACTGCTTTGATAAATTCAGTTTATTGCAATTCAATTATGGACATAGACCTTTTACAAAAATGGGGATAGCGGTCTTGCAAGATAATTTCGCTTCACGTCACCAATCTGGGCTACATAAACTTGCAATGTTGATACGTGTACCAACATCTTCACTCGTGTCGGCACTAGATATAAATGAGAATGAAGGATCGTTTCCACTAAACAGCTTGCATCGCATCGGATCGGAAAGGATACGAACGGATGCGGCAACAGCCGATCGCGTCCGGCAGGATGTCGACGCCTACGAGCGACTCCGCACCGTCACTTGCCAACGTATCCGTCTCTGCGCCTAGTCAGTTACATTCCTACCAAGTTGATGACGATGACAGACGAACGGAGCCGATCGCGCGTCGCAGCATACTTTCGGCTACGATCGCGTATCGCGGAAGACGCCCGCGGTCAAGTTGCTGTGCGCGGCTTGGTAATACAGACTTTAAATACTGTGTACACGATTTAATATCTGTTAAATATTGTAAAATCCGTTCCGATCCGATGCGATGCGAGCCGTTTGGTGGAAATCATCCTTTATTTATGATAAAGAGATTAGCCGGTCAGCAAGGTTGGTAACGGAGCTATCTTGACTATCCAGGGTGCGCCGGACGTACTTAAGTACGAGGATCGTGGAGGATCTTTTAATGTATCTCAACGATATGCAGCATTCTAAGGGCCTATCTTTCAACCTATTATTATCACTTGTTTCTCCTCAAAAACACTTGCGCCTCTCTTTGCCTTCTCTTTAGCACCTGTACTAACATTTTCCAGAAACTCGTGAGCTGAACGCCACTTTTGGCACCAGTCTCCTCCTGGCCAATAGTCCAATGAGTCCAAAGATCGTGAACGGTACTCACGCCGCTATCTGCGATTATGAACAGGTCCTGACGTCTTGTGCTCAAACCTTCGCGCAGCTGAAGATGGAGCCCAAGGATAGTCCTGGTAAGTGTAAAATTAATTGAGTAATAGATTCATGAGGTTTGGTTCTGTCATGTTTTTCATGGGTATTCATTTTTCTATTAGAAGATACGAGAGGATCGTTTAATTAGTCTGTCGATTAAATGTGTTCACATGGATGTTGTACTTAAAGCAAAAACTGACCGGCTGCACAATTATTTCTAAATTATGATTGGTGTGTAAGGCTATCGTTATTGTTGATACTTTGAAATAACTATCAAAACGTATCGATCATACTATATTATTTCGTTGGTGTGGCTTGACATGGATTTCAAAATCCCTTTATGTTCCCATGTTAATACATTTTTCCGCCACACTTGTGACTTGTGAGTTCCATCAGTTCATACTAAATACTTATTGCCATTACTAATCTTCCTGAATCACGTATATTTTTTCCTTTATCTGTCTTTTCTTCTCTTGCATCCTTAATTTTCTCCAAGCTTAAGCAAAAATTTTCTTGCATTGCAAATGGATACTTTATCTCCATCAATCTGCAAAACTAAATCAGAACAAACATCACCTACTTCAATTCCCTTCTCAGTCTTCTGGGGAACAAAATAAATAATCTAAAAACTAAAAAAACATTCCTATTCCATATTCACCCCTTTCCATTCCTATTTCGTATTCACCTCATTACATCCCAATTTCACCCCATATTCATCATCACTAACTAACTAACAGAGATGCGGCGTCGCATCCGAGGCATCAAGATGTGTGGCAAGAAGTTCTCTTTGGATTCCTGCATGGATATGGTGCAGGGCATGATGGTGGAACAGTCACTGCCACAATGCTGCGAGGATGAGAGGGAGGATATGTCTAACGGTGGGTAGAATATTCAAGAGTGTGACTGCGTGAGCACTATTAACACTTATTTCCTTGATTTGGTCGCATTTCACCCTAGTTTCACCTGATGGTAAGCGCAGACAGGGTCTAAGATGTAGCACACGAATTCAAGTAACAGAGATATAGAGGGATACTCCTATGTCCCTCTGGCTCTCACATACACACGATGGAACACAGTAAACTGCTTGGCACCGGACTTTAATATGAGCGTGTTGCAAAGCAAGCATGCCAGCAAGCTTGCTGGGTTTTGTTGAACTTACAACATGTTTTTATTCCCAGCGTGTGTTGAGGAATTTTTATATTCTAGCAAACATAGGATAAAATATGATAATATATTTCATATGTAAATATTATTTACCCTTATCGACTTTATTTGAACTTATTTTAATTACATAAGTTTGTTTTTAGGAGCAAAAACTGAAGCGCATATTTTATAAATCTGAGGTAATTCAAGCAAATTATTAGGTGGTGGTTATAAATTAACTTTTAGAAGTTGAAATAAACTAACCAGATTATACTTTGTTACATTTATGATGTAAGCTTAACTGTCAATCAATTTGGAATTAAATCTACTCAATATTTGGGTTCACTACTTCAATACTTACATTCTATATGATGAGTTTTGACTAACTCAGCTATAGTATAACAAAACTGTATAAAACTCACACATAGTGGAGGCAAGCGCAACTGCTGATCATGAGGTCTTGGGTTCGATCCCCAGGTCGGGCAACGCGTTATTGGGTTTTTCCGTGTGGGAAATTTCTCAGTAGCAGCCCGAAGTCTGGATTTGTGCCCGGTTGATGGCAATAGGCTCATCCTCTATTATATGGGACTTAAACATAGCGGCGAAATGAGGTGTTATACACATCTGCCCAACCCTTCGGGAAATACCGACATGAGGTTATGTTATTATACTAATAATCTGTTTAACATATCTTTGATGATTTTATTTTCTAACTATAAAATAATTAAAACGAAAATTCTCTTTCCTTTACAAAGTTAATTAAACTCCAGGATCCAGCTCGGGAGACAAGTCTTCACTCTCATCATCACCAGTGACATCTATCGGCGCCATCAAACAAGAAACTAACTCAGATTCAAATCAACTCCAAGTACCACTAGCGCCACCTAGGCAATACAGGTCGAAATCCGTCGACGTCTCACTCTCCGGGCTGACACTAGATGACGCTAAAATCACTATTGATGTCAAAAATAATGAAATTATTATCACACCTACTGGCTCTAAGGATATAGCTGAAGAGATGTCTTCTTCCAAATCAAATTACAGTGATATCGAAGAAAAATTGAATATTGGTGATAAAATTACTCAAGCATTTGAAAATTTTCAAGATGGCTTGCAAATGTTGAGCGATTACAAAAATACTGTTGAGAAAACTGATGATTGTAACACTAAATTGACGATACGAGGACCTGGAAGTTATATTAAGAAGCTAATCCAACAGTTCAGTGAAGGTCCTGTTGAGGCAGAGGATCCCAAGCCTGAATCTGAAAGAGCCATGTCCACTCAAACTATTAAAAATAAAGCTGATGCTATTTGTAAAAAATGCTTGCATTACAAGGGAAAGATTTCTAAGTAATTTGGCTTTGATAAAGGTAACTGCAGTACCTAACTTTTTCTAGTTCAAAACTTAGATTGTTTTAAGTTACTCAAGTAGAATAATGTACTTAGCTACAAATTCACAGTTACACATTGTAATGAAGTTAATATGAAGCTCTCATTCTTCCTCCTAGTTTTTTCCCAACTATGTTGGGGTCAGCTTCCAGTCTAACCAGATGCGGCTGAATACCAGTATTTTACATGGAGCGATTGCTATCAGACCTCCGCAACCCAGCTATTGGGCAATGCCGATATCCAAAATTAGACCTTTTGTCAAATTTTCGGGTTTCTGACTACCCGTACCGACTGTTATGACACCCGGGACCGACGGTTTAACGTTCTTTCCGAGGTATGTAGGCGTCTCGATGTGTACCAAACGGTCACCCATCCACGGACTGACCGCGCCAAGGGTAGTTTAACCGATTAATAAGAAGTTCTCATTAATGATTTAAAATTAACGAAATCTCATCTTCAAGACTTTTAATTTGTAAAAATCATACTATAAATAACTCAACCTGCAAGCTCTCTACCTACAAAGTAATGTAGGTATAAGATTTAATGAATCGGCTTATATGTTTAGTAAAATAGGAAACTTAGAAAGTGCTTGAGATTTAGTAAATCGACAAATACACTCCGGAACAATGAATCCGGGTCACCAACATAAACCTTAATATCTTGGACAACATTGTTAAACATTATTTAACATTGTTTTATTTATGTTGGTATTCATTGTTCCCAAGTGTATATTAGAATCATCAAAAATCTCTTTATTTTGTCTACGTTTTATTTACTTATTCAATATGAAATATAAGATCGAAGACATTGGCGTATTTGACCTTATATTTCCTTTATAAGGTTTATTGACTAACCCGTCGTCTGCAGCGTAGTTTGCTAATAAAGCAATTTATTTTCCTAAAACGGGGTGGGTTAAGTATATCTTAAGTTATTGCACAATATTTTGCTTATTATAGTTAATTATTGTTTTGTAAAATATTATTACACCGTTATTAGTTATTTTAAGTTAATTTAAGACGAACAAATTACTATAAATATCAAGGTTTTCAGCGTTATAAATATAAATATAAAAATATATATTTTAAAAACGTTATAAAACTTGGTTTTTGCTTGTATTATAAAATGTAGATTTAAATATACGTAAGTATATAATAATATAACCAGTTTATAACCAATAAATATCTTTTAGTGGTGTTATAATTATATTGCTTCATCATATTTAGGGTTATCTTATACCAAAATAATGACATCGCTACACCGATCCGCGATTCAATAAAAAACACCTAATAAAAAAATGTGTAGAAAGTTCTACTAGAAACACTGGATTTCGTATAAAAAATATTGGATTTAATAAAAAAAATACTGAGTTTGGTTTTAAAACGGTAGGTACCTATATGAATAAATAGTTAATTTTTTTTTACGTAATTCAGTGTGTTGGGTTTAATAAAATTGCTCCAATAGATAAGAAAAGTAAAAAAATCAAAGAAAAATATCTTAAAAATTTGTATTGGAGCAAAAATATTAAAAGGACAGTGTGATATTATATATCAAACAGATCTTAGTATTTAAATGTTATATTGTTCAAATAAACTGCTGTGCAATTTCAATAAAAATGTAAAGTTTCACTTAAATAAAAAACGCAGTAGAATTTATTCACGTTACAATCAATATATAGGTAAATATATTAAATGTTATACTGTTGCTTAGAAGTATATATTTTTATCTCTAAAGTATGCAGAGATTTTATGTAATGGTAATCGGAATTAGGTAATCTCAAATTATATAATAATATATTGTTTCTTATACTGAGTGTAAAAAAAAATAGCCTTAACGAAGCCGAAGTCTACGCATACTGTACATCAAACTAAGTAACATACAGCAAAAATAATTGCTGGGAAACGACTTTTATTTTTTGGTATTAAAAAACAGCTTTTAATTGTAGCGCGCAATGTAAGCGCGCGCAGCAGACTGTGCCTGCATTTCGAAAATGTTGATAATGTTTGTATAGAAGAATGTTTAGTAATAACATTTAAACTTAGTTTTCGTGAAAATTGTTAAAAAATATAGTGACTTTGACCTTCAATATCTCCATAACCAGTCGGTTCCTAGGTATGGCCCAATACCAAAAAATCTTCGTAATGATGAGAAGAATACGTGGCTCTCGGCTTTGTTAAGGGTATTTTTACCACTGATAATTATCGTTTTCAGACATTTTGCCAAAACTTGGTTAATTTATTGACTTTGCCTGTAGAGAGTTCAGTTTGAACTTCACAAATCCTAGATAAATTGAGTTTTTAACAAAAAAAAATTTATTCAGGTAGATATTGCTGTCCTGGATAATTTATTTCATTTCTTTTCTAAATCCACAGACAAGAGATGATGTGGTCTACTATACAGATACGAGAACGATTCCAGTTACAATCACATGAAATAATGATAAAAAAAAAATTACGATGCTGATATACAGGGTGTAAACGAAATCATATAATTCCTTCAAACCTCGTGATGTACTGCTGATATAGATTAAAACAAATCGGTATACTTTTGGATCCGATAAATAAAAAATTACAAGAAGTAAACATGAGTTCTGATCGTGAGGCATTTTAGCGTCCTGAGTTAAATGACCGCGCGGCGAGCGATAGCCGCGCAGTTCGTTCAGAGCGCTAAGATGCCTCACATTAAGAACACATGTTTACTTTTTGTAAAAAAAAAACATTTAATATTAGGTCACCTATGAAATCAGCGTTTTGTATGGAGAATTTTAAAGAAGTTGCATTTTTCATACTAACATTTTCTTAATTTATTTAACATTTATGAACACTAATGTTTTAAAACTTTTATGCACTAATGTTTAAAAACTAATATAACGTATGCCACTTAGATTATGCGACAAAAATAAATTTTGGCTAAGTTAAAACAAAAATAGTGGTCATTTCTGCTAACAAAAAAGGAGTCATTTTTAAGGTATTTTTTATGTGTAGAAAACGATAAGTAAATAAGGCTTTTTTACTATTGGTAGTAGTCTATGATGGTCATTATTCGATATAATATCAAGCAATTGATGAATATTTTAAATCATAGAAGTGACGAGGTTCTTTATTTGTGAGAAAAAAACGCCAATTTCATAGGTGGGGACCTAATATTAAAGTTTCCCGTGCAGGTTTAGTCTATGTCAGCAGTACATCACGAGGTTTGAAGGAATTACATGATTTCGTTTACACCCTGTATACCATAATAATTATTATATTCTTCGATCAGCTTTATTATAATATATAAACTGTAATATACGTACTAGGCTTTAGGCAATTAGACACAAAATGTAAGAAAAAAAAAATGTATTGTATCTTTTAATGTAATCTGAAATAAATATGTTATGAGGCATCCATGAATATTGTTTTATTTTTCAAAAAAATACTAGCCATTCTTCCTCCCTTCATCATTGTCCGAGGCAAGAGAAATACGATAGTTAAAATAAAACTGCACACAGACAGACTGCCTAGCTTTTACCCAACCATGTTAGAGTCAGCCTCCAGTCTAACCAGATGCGGTTAAATACCAGTATTTGACACGGAGCGACTGCCATCAGACCTGCAACCCAGTTATTGGGCAATGCCGATATCCTAAGGTTAGACCGGCTGTCAGACTTTCGGGCTTCTGACTTCCCGTAACGACTGTCATAGGTCGGTATGACATCCGGGACCGATTGTTTAACGTGCTCTCTGAGACAGGGAGAGATGTCTATGTTTAATGAACGGTCACTATCCATGGACTGACCGCGGCAAGCGCACCTTAACCTCACAAATCGTATGATCCGCGCGGTTGGTACTTAGCCACGAGTCTTATCTATACTAATATTATAAAGAGGAAAGATTTGTATTTTCGTATGTAACGAATAAACTTAAAAACTACTGGACCGATTTCAAAAAATATTTTGCCGTTAGCAAGCTACATTAAGGCTATATTTATTACTAGAATAAAACTTCTTACGTGAGCCGAGCCGTGAGGACACCGCTAGTCAAAAATAAAACTGCACACAAATACTTAAAATGTTTAATAAATGCATAACTGTCAGTATTAACATTTTACTAAGTTATTATTTTATTTGAGCATTTTTATTTAATATTTTTTACTACATTTCGTGGTTGTTACGGGCAGAGTCCGCAGGGGAATGTAGGTATGGACTGGGCATTGTTATTTGAAGCAATAGAATTAAATATAAATCTGGATGAACAAATATTATACATGACAGGGATGGCAGAGATAATATGCTCAATTATTAAAATTATATTAAATAATTATTTTGATGGAATAAGCTTAGTAAAAGTGCTTAAGAGCATCGACAACATTAATTTTATAATGACGTAGATCGTCATTCTTTTTTTCAAATACTTCAAGGTAACTCATCCTCCACAATCGGTAATTATATAAATAAATATATATTATATAAATTTAATTCAAAATGTCTGAGACAAAATTATTATACTAAAGAATTTAAAACGCAGGTTAATAATTATAATTTATATTTTGCAATAAATATGGTTAATTTATCTAACTACGATTAAAATTATCTAAATATTAGCGTACTTTGCCCGTATCATGGTAATCAAAAATAATTGAGCAAAATATACGAAAAAAGCTCTTTATAAATCTTAAATTAAAACAAAATAATTTATAATTTCTACAATTCAGTCTTAAACACTAAATTTAAATCTATAAATAACAATAAATAAATGCATTTTTTAATAATTTACAATATTATTATACTAAGACAATATACAAACATTATTTAATTTTTAATCATGTTTTAAGAATTTTTGAGGCCACACTGTAAACAGAGAAACGTCAAATAATTATTTCTGTTTTTTTTTAATAATAATTGACAATGCCCCCTGTATTCTTTGTATTAAAAAAAGTAAAGAACATTTTTTTTAATAATAAATAATAGAACAGGGCTTGTTAATACTATAATAACATTATTAGTCTTGATAACTTAGAAAATTATTTATATTATCAGAATTACAATTAGTATAATATATTATTATTTTTTCTATAGAGAGCTGCTACGTGACGTCACTATACACATTCCAATATCTTATGACCGCATATCGTGACCGATCATCGCGATCGATCGTGATGAGATTGTTTTTGGAAATAGTGGATCATGTATAATGCGCATAATGTATTTTTTTATAATTATCATAACTCTGACGAAATTCTATTTTAAGAATTGCTTTTGACTGTCGATAGATGGCATTGTAAACAAATTAAATTAAAATAATTAATTTCACAACAAAATTTCATTTTCTTAATTCGAATCCATAGTAAATTACAATCATTTACAAAGATAATTATTGAAATAAGATAGTTTTATTTGCCATGACAACAAAAAAGGTTATTATGAAAAAGAAGTTTGTTATTTTTTTATATTTCACAGAAACACAAATAAATTATATTTGATACAGTATTAGAACGTTTGATCTCCTACCGTTATTTTGAAATAAAATTTTGAAATCACTTTTTGCAAGAAAAACAAAAATATTGGATGAATATAGTAGGTACATTCATTCGTGTATAGGTTTTTTTTAAATCACCTACTTATTAATATTTAATTCGTATACCGATAAAACAATTGCATAACACCACAATAATTCCACATTTACACACACAAATTCAGAATCCAATTGTTCCCTTTTTAATATTCATCCACTAATTCCATATTCAACCGTCAATTCCGTATTCATCCGTCAATTCCGTATTAATCCTATATTCAGTGAACTCCAGTAATACCCTTTAACCATGGTTTATAGAAGGTGGTCCTCATGTACACTCCTGGTAAGAACGGAGCGGCACACTTTATTCCATGGGAGACTGTGCCAACTAGTTGCCATTTTCCATCATCACGTTGGAGAACTAGAGGGCCCCCGCTGTCACCCTGAGGAAAGAAAAAAAAAGGATTAAAAATCAAAACGATTTTGTGGCATTTGGGCCAGGTTACCTCTTTTCCAGTTTTGTTGTGATCTATAGGTGGTTCTAAAGTAATCCATCTCATCCCTCCGTTTCCTGCTGGGCCTGGCAACAGTTTGTTGTTTTTCATCATCCTAACCCAAAATCTTATAGGTAAAACTTTACCTATTCGTGATCCTAGCATTTCACTCAACAACTTTTTGGTGGGCTGCCAGCTTTACCAGGTACAGCAGTATTAGACGGAGTGTCTCCGTAACCTAATGTATTTGTCAGACTTTCAGGCTTTTGACTACCCATAAAGTCTGTCACAGGAATTGATAACTGCGACTGATGGAACATTCTTTTTCTAAGTCGGTCTCTTACTGACCAAAACGACTACGGTGTCCTTATGAGGACCTATAGCCGGGGTCACAAGATTCGCTATTGCAGTCACCAAATCCTGACAGAACGGCCTAACGTGTTGTCTGAGACCCTGTAGTTAAGATCGATGTCGATGTGTAAACTGTCACCCATCCAAGACTTGACATGACATCCACGACCTCCTCACACAAGGAGGGAACCTCCTAATACAATACTTACCTCACAAGAATCCTTCTGTCCGTTAGCATATCCTGCGCAGATGAAGGAGTTGAGAATCTTCTTGGAGTGGCCAGCGGTCTGGAACATGTCCTGGCAAGCACTGTTCTCGATTACAGGCACCTGAAAAACAATATTAGTAAAGTATTATTGCAATGTGTAATGGGCTTCTTTACTTCCTAGAAACGTAAACATCAAATGCATCCAGAAATAATCAATCCAGTAGGTGGCCGAGGACATTATCGTCAAAATAAGCCAAGGAAATGCTGACGAGACAATGGTGCCGATTCTGTAATGCACAAACTAAACTTAATTTAGGACATCGCCATGTTTTTCACTCTAATAAAATAAGAAAGAGATGGGTGTAAATAAGAGCTGACAAATTTATTTGAGCTGATATTTCCATACAGATTTAGAAGACACGTCTGAACGTGTCGGCTATAAACACGGTGAAGTTCAAGGTGTAAACTAGTTAGACATCTCTAACTGAACTCTTATCTATCGCCGTCCTTTTCTCTAATTTTAGTTTAGTTGGTCAACAAGAGAGTCGATGCCAATGTTTTTGTAAAAAGTTGACCAGAAAAAGCAACAGATAAAAATATTTTGGAGGAACGAGGTATGGTGTTCCTCCAACGAAAAGGGAGGATCCTCCAACCAGGCCGGTCTTATACCTGTCGGGCTAATGCCCAACGGTTGATGTTGGAAAGTTGTACTATCTGCGTGTTAAATTTTGATATCGCGATGCAGGATTCTGCGACGTCATATTTGGCAGTTGTCATTACTGTCGCTGTAGTCTGCTACACAATCGTCGTGCTGCGTAGTTCGCATGTCGCGTGGGAGATGTCGCCACAGTATTATTGAAGGATTCAGGACAATTGTTGGTAAACCAGTGCTAGGTTGTTGCGCGCTCGATTTCCTTTAAGACACAAGTAAAGAAAGTTCATACCTGTACTTCCTGCAATATCGCTGGCACAGAACCGCCGTACTTGAGCCGACCCCAGCCGGTGACGGTTGCTACGCGGCCAGTAAAGTCAGCTTCATCAGGCGGCATGCAGATTGGCACTGGAATGTAGAAGCAGAGAGGGTGTCATTTACTGGCGTATACCACTCCTGATGAACGCTGCACTATTATTATCTATTCTGTTTTACCTAGCCTTTTCCCAACTATGTTGGGGTCAGCTTCCAGTGTAACCAGATGTGGCTGAATACCAGTATTTTACATGAAGCGACTGCCATCAGACCTCCGCAACCCAGTTACTGGGCAATGCCGATATCCTAAGGTTAGACCGATTGTCAGACTTTCGGGCTTCTGAGTACCCGTAACGACTGTCATAGGTATTCGTATGACACCCGGGACCGACTGGTTAACGTGCTCTCCGAGGCATGGAAGGGTCTTGATGTGTAACTAAACGGTCACCCATCCACAGATAGACCGCGGCAAGCGCAACATAACCTTGCAAATTTTATAAGCCGCGCGGTTGGTTGGCGGTTGGCCAGGAGCTGTTGTCTATTGTAAGTTGCGAATAAGTTTTTTTAAGCACCTGTGGCAGTGAATAAGACACTACAATTATATTGAAAGTTGCCTGCAAAGAGGCCAGAAATAAAATCTGACGAGCCAAGCTACTTACCAATATGTGCGTCGAACTTGATAGGTGCCTCCAGTTCAAGCAACGCCAGATCGTTCTCGAAGGTAGCTGCATCATACTGTCGGTGCACGATCACTTTCCGAACGTTCCTGGACACAGGTTTCTTTGGCTCGAAATCGCCTGATATATCATTCTCGCCGAAGACTGCTACTAGAGATGCTAAGAATCTGGAAGTTGGAGGAAGACAGTATTGTTTTTTATTCAGAACAAAATCAGAATCAGATCTACAGTCGCTTACAAAGTTACATCATAGGATCATCAGCCAAGTCTTTGCCAACAGCTTTTGTGGTCGGCTTCCATTCTTAAACAATGCCGCTGGATGTCAGCATTTCACAAGCAACTTGACCCTCGTAACCCGGTATAAGGTTAAGGTTAGACCAGTTGTTAGACTTTTGGATTTGGACTAACCAGCATGATTGAAACTAGTTATCAACCCAAATATTTCATTAAAGTAAATTTTGAGGTAGTCCTATCAATACTTCAAGTACATCGTTCTTAATATAAAGACCCGCTCGTGTAATGTTTACTTAACCGTTGACTTGGGTAACAGTTGACACAATATTCTGTCAAAACCATGAATAAATACTGAGAACAGTTTCAAACTATGAAGATGAGAATGCGAAAAATTCTAACTCACCCAGGCTGACAATGCGCAGCAGTAGTAACAAACTTATTAGTGATGAGGACTCCTCCACACTTGTTCTTGGTGAAGAGACCGAGCCAGGTGGACTCCCGTACCAGCACCTGCCATGGCCACTCGCCGAAGTTGGCGCTCTTACCGCCGACGATACGACCCGTCTTCGATAGAGGCCGGACTCCACACACTGGAAAGAAAAAAAGAATAATTAGATTAATTTCATAATCGTTGGATAAATATGTAAAAATAATTAAGTTAATCGCATCGCTACATTATCCTCATGTTAAAGATCTCATATATATAATTATGTCGTTCATACCAGTTTTGATAACAAAGCCTTAGCTGCTAACAACTGGTGTTCACCCAGGTTTATATTTTTTGTACTGTTTTATGCTGGCCTCAATTGAGTTCCAGCTTCCAGCAAAGAAAGGCCTGCCTCATCGCCCCTTGTGACTGTTATAAAAGGCGTCCAAGGTGAAAGGGATGATCTGCATCTTCTTCCTGTGTGCTATTAACTACATGCTGTGACCACTTAGCCGAAGGTGAAGCAAGATAACTGGTTAACAACGACAGTGTTCTTTCGCGACCTTTCATTGTAGGTGTTTTTGAAGAGTGTGAAAACCTATGCTCATCAGTTTGGATCGATATAGTTGAGGGTCAAATACTTACAATTCTTATCATTATAATCAACAGGCTGGTCCACATAGTTCTCTGTAGTCAATTCATCAGCTAACTCCGTGGTCGATGTAGCTGCTTGCGTGGTCGTCGTTACTTTTTTCGTCGGCTTTGGCTTTTTTGTGGTCGTCACCTGAAAATATAGTGATTAAAAGACGGCGCACCAGTTTCAATGAAATTTGTTGGGTGTTTATTGTTGGATGGTTAGCGTGCTGGTAGATCAATATGAGATGCTGATGGGTTGTGGACACTTGTATTCACTTGCACCTTATAAGACTAGAGAGAAAGCACACTTAGGTGAAACACCACACTGCGTGTGAATGCGTTTTCTGTGTGTTGCACTACGCGTATTTTCTATACAAACACAGATACTTGGAAACAATGTAACAACACGCACGTGATGCGGTGCAGTGTGCGAATCGCCTTAACCTTATTTTATGAGATTAAAATAATATTTTACAGATTTTTTAATTCTCTTTTTTTTTTTAAATACGTTGCCCCGCACTAGTATTTCTCCTGTATCGTGGGTGCGTTTACATACACAAATCTTCACACGCACAAACATCCAGACCCGGCACAACTATCTGTAGGCCATACAAATATTTGTTCCGTGCGGGAATCGAACCCACAACCAGTAGCGCAGAAGCCGATCGCTCAGCCACTACACCAAACGTGTCCTCAATTGTCGGATGAATGCGGAATTGACGGATGAATATAGAATTGACGGTTGAATATGGAACTACATGGACGGCGTATGAAAACAATATTTTATGGGATTAAAGAAGATGGACAGCGCCGCCGAGGTTGGCCCAGAAAGAGGTGGCGAGATGACCTGAATTCGTACCACGAGGACTGGTCTGAGGTGGCCCAGGAAAAGAATACATGGAAGAACTTGGGGGAGGCCTTTTGCCCAGCAGAGGGACAGTAAAGGACGATATAAAAAAACTTTTAAAAAAACTTTTTTTTATAGGCCATGCTGTGACCATGTGTGTGTTGTGTGTATTTTGTTTTAATAAGGAGTATCATAGGACCAAACTTTTATTGAGAGAACCCTGAAGATATCGGTCTTGAAAACACAAAGGGTTAGGAGTTTAGGAGAGAACAATTTCATGGAATAAACCTTACCGGCTTTTTCGTTGCGGCGGTCGTGGTCGGCGGCTGCGTTGTGGTTGGCCGTCGATTCTGCGTGGTCAACCTTACCGGCTTCCTAGTCGTCTTCACCGTCGGCCGTCTAGTGGTAGCTTTAGTCGTAGTCAACCTGATTGGCTTTTTTGTGGTCGTCAAAAATGGCCTCTTGGTTGGCGCTACCGTCTTTTTCGGCTTCGTTGTCGTCGTTCTGATGGCTGTTTCGTTAGGCTTTCGGCCTAAAATGACTATGTCGTGCAACTCTTGGAATGTTCCTTGAAGATTTCCAACAATTTTGTTCACGAATACATTCATCTTTTCGTTTAATTTTTCATCCATTTCCCAAGTAGGTGTGGTGAATTCGACGTCATGTAGAATATCCAATTCATTGTCAGACATCGAAATGCTTGTATTGTATAAAGACGGGTTTGAACCAGAAGCGTTAAGCATCGGGTTCCTCACTGGAGGGAAGTTTATTAAGTCATCAGGAGATGTCTGCATTTCTGGTTTGTTCGTCGTTGGTGCTTCAGTGTATTCCATAATAGGACTGGTCAAAATAGGAGCAGGTCTTGTAACTATGGAAGCTTTGATGGGATAAGGAGTAGTTATAGGCCCAGGTTTTGGAGTAATAACAACTGTAGGTGACGAAGTCGATGGGCGGGATGGGTACGTTGGCTTTCCCACATAAATATTGTTCGTCGCAGCTATATGGTTGTTCACTGTGATCTGACTCACTGGTTTCTTGAAAGGTTCTTGAGATATTTCAACGAATTGAGTTTCATCAGCGTCTATTGGTGTTTTCGTTGTATGTATATCATTCAAGACTATGACAGTTGGTGTGACACTTGAGAATGTGTCGACTGCATCGTAAGTGACCTCATTTGACGGAGGTCTTCGCACGGGGCTGGCTCCAGTGACATAGCTAGTAGACGGAGGTCTTTTATGAGGTGTTGGTTTCGGCGTGGTAGTTGAACTAACATAACTAAAAGTAGATAAGTCCCCGAAATCAGTAGGATCTGTAGGATATCTATTGAAAGCCTCAATAGCTTGACTAGTAGATTGACTAGGGCTTGGTGAGGAGAAGTAAGATGACGGTTTATCATCCTGTGGCAAGCTGTTTGGAGTCGTATAAACGTAGTCATAAGACGGTTTTTTGCTTGGCACAGGTTTCTTCGTCAAGTATGTTGACAATGACGTAGGTTTTAGTGTGACGTAGTGACCGGTGGATGAGAAACTTGGGTATGTGTATGAATATGATGGCGCTGGAGATGATTTTGTCTCCATAACATCAATCGATGGAGTCACAACATCTTCCTTCATACTTGGCGTACTATCATTAAGCATTTGAATAATACTATTTATTGAAGACAATTCTGGAACCTTCTGCGTTTCCTTCGTCACTGTGGAAAGTATGACGTAATGTTCGGTGGAAGTCGACGGTTTGGGCCTGAAAATTGGCCTAATCGGACGATGGGTTGACACAGTCTTTGGAGGCTCTGGTGTTGAGGTACTTGGAGGTACCGTAGGCTTTGTCTGCATTGACGACAACTGGATATTGAAATCTGAAGGTCTTACCACCGTATCCACCACAGATCCATTTGTATGGACCAGGATAGTTTCAGGACCTCCATGGTCTATACTGCTGTGGGTATAATAATCAGGTTTCGGCTTCAAGTAGAGAATACCATTACTATCTTTAGGAGGTGAGCTGAGTAATGTATTAGTAATCTGCGTTAAACCTTCAGATATCATCTCTGCATGTTCTCCTTCTGTGCTCAAATCCTCAGGTTTCAAAGTCGTTGCTTGCGTTTTATCTGCAGGCTTATACCCTGGAGTCACAACAGGTTTATAACTGTTATGCCAAGCACTCAGTTCATCTGCATCATAATCATCAGTTTCAGTTGCTTCTGGGTAGTCTAAGTAACTCGTCATGACTATCCCAGGGCCTTTGGGAATGTGCGACTGGCTGTCAGATTTGAGTTGGCAGCATGCTCCGAATAAAAAGCCGTCCATGCAAGCCCCCACCACTTCTCCTCCTCGTTGGTAACATTCATGGTTAAACATGCATATAGTGTTCCCTCTGTTATATTTTGCGGCGCGCGAAGCTTTGCAGTATGTCGGCGTTATCCGGTAACCGCCGAAGAGTTTTCTTGCATCTGTGGAAGAGAGAACAGAGTTAGTTGATAAAAGTGATCAGACTTTTGGAGCAGATCTCATGTCGTGACACGAGATGACGAAATGTGGTCACGACTCCGATCGTCATATATTTCTAAGAACCGTTAACTATGACTTAAGTAATGTCGTGTTATTTCGTGTGTAAATGGTTTAATAGAAATGTTATGGGACGGAGTCACATCATCACGCCTATATTCCCCGAAAGGTTGGGCAGAGGCGTATAGTAACACCCACACTTCCCATGTAATAAGAGGCGAGCCTATTGCCATCAACCGGGAACAAATTCAAACTCCGAGCTGCTACTGAGGAATTCCACACGGAAAAACCCAATAACACTTTGTCCGACTTGGGGATCGAACCCAGGACCTCACAATCAGCAGTCGCGCAGCCACCACTAGACCAATGAGGCAGAATTCATTAGAGATGCAAAAACTAGGCATAGATTTCCGCAAGTCACGTAAGCGCGATCAATTTGGTTCGTGATGGGAGAAACTATGGGAAAGTGTCACAGTCACATAAGCTTCAATTTGCTCAGATGGGGAAATCTAGGTAGAGCTCTCGCGTGCCTAGCTTATAAACACTGTCGTTGAGTTAGCTGACAATGTATTAGACGTACAACTTTTTACGACCTGCTATGTTGATTTATTTATATATATATATATATATACATACATACATACATAAACTCACGCCTTTTTCCCATAGGGGTAGGCAGAAACTATAGAACGCCACATGCTACGACTCTTACATACCCCTTTCGCTTCATCCACATTCATACATCTTGTCATACACGCACGCCGGTTGAGAGTACTACGCACCTGACCTTTGTGAAGAACTTCACCAATAACATCGATGTATGTCCTTCTAGGACGTCCTCTACCGGCGTTCCCATTAACATCCACCTTATAAATTCCTTTTGTTAATCGCCGTTCACTCATTCTCTCAACATGACCAAACCACCTAAGCATACTCCTTTCAATTTTTGTCACTACATCATCTTTTAAACCGCAACTTTGTCTAATCTCTTCATTTCTCTTTATATATATATATATATATATATATGTCGTGGCCAGATCATAGAATTGACAACTTCATGATATGGCCAACCATTTCATGCAATGGTTGTATTTCATGAAATGGCCAATATCCGCTGCCCACATCATGATATGGTCTGGCCAGATCAATAAATATTCAGCGTTTAACTATATGAATAGCTAAACGCACGGCTACTTCATGATAAGGTCAAACATTAGTGATCATATCGTAAAATAGCGGCAGCGGCCGCCGAGCGCCAGATCCTCTGTTGGTGAATCATTTGAGTTAGGTTAGGTTAGAACATCATCAATCATGTGTTTGTCTTGCTAAATTTTGAACCATTCGGAATTATGAAAATCATGGACACCCTACTTTAATAATATGGTCAAACGTGGATAGCCATATCATCAAACGTTGACGTTTAAACGATGTGGCCTGTTTTACCTGGCCATTTCATGAAATGGTTGGCCACATCATGAAGTGATCAAATCTTTGATCTGGCTACGACATTAGGTATACTATTGGTCGCCCAGTGGTCGAAATTCGACCATAATTCATTTTAATTTTAAGTTGGAACATCATTAAGGTTCTATTGTCAAAGACTAAACGAGGGATAAGGAAAACAGCATGAATCGTAGAAAATGAGCGAGTGAAAGCAAGCGTGCCAAAAATGCATTAACGCAAGTGATAATCAAATTCGGATCCGCACATGAATTTGAAAAGTCAGAGGTGTGCGCTCGATAATCATCCAGGACCCTCCTGCATGTGTCAACCGATAGGCTATCTATCTGTTCTGCCCACCCTTTTCCCAACTATGTTGGGGTCAGCTTCCAGTCTAACCAGATGCGGCTGAATACCAGTATTTTACACGGAGCGACTGCCATCAGACCTCCGCAACCCTGGGCAATGCCGATATCCTAAAGTTAGACCGGCTGTCAAACTTTTGGGTATTTGACTACCAGTCACGACCGTCATAGATATTCGTATGACTCCCGGGACCTCTTCGAGCCACGGAGGGGTCTCGATATGTAACGAATGGTCACCCATCTACAGACTGACCGCGGCAAGCACAGCTTAACCTCTCAAATCGTATGATCCGCACGGTTGGTAATTAACCACTGGCTCTGATTGATTAACAAACATGTTACCGTTCACGTTTCGTTACAATCTCGTATATTTCTATCCCTTTCTCTCACAAAGCGGTATACCGTCTTTCCCGACTGCTCTACTAACCTCAATGTACTTATTAAACTCAAAATTCTACAGAAATTGTATCAATCGTGTGTTGTAAAAATTATCGTGTGCGTATTAATTGGGCATGTGTGTCATATTAATTAAGGGGAATTTAGGCGGGTATGATAGAAGAAGCGAAGAGAAGATGTAAAATATAGCATGGTTTTTATTGGTCCCCAAGGGTCAGTTCTCACCAAACGTAAACTCTCGCACACTTTTTTGTTGTCACTGAATAAAGAACTGCCAGTGTTGCCTTTAGGGCTTATACATAAAACTGCGAATCGGCGCGATGCGAATTCGCAACGCCGAAAACTGCGAAGCAAATTGCTGCGATGCGATTTCGTGCGGCAAGGCGTCTTCCTTCCAAGGTTCGGGTGACCAATCCCTCGACGATCATCAACCATATTGAACGTATTTTATACTAGGTAGAATAAATTTGCGTAAAAAGATTTGCGCACTGCTGTTACTGATAAGAAGATATAGGAAAAATCAATTACGCGAATCAATTCGAAAGTTCTTGCGATGCGTCGTGCGAGCTCGTATATTTCTACGATGCGGCGTCGCATCGCAGTTTTGTGTACAAGCCCTTTGGTATAAAATCCAACGCAGACATCATGCGTTCCCTTGCGCATGCCCGAGCCACCTGAGCGTTGAATTTTATATTTAAAGGCAATTATGATACAGTTCTTTATTCAGTGACATAAAAAAGGGCGCCAGGATTTTTCCGTTTGGTGGGAATTCACTGATATTTGGCGTAAAGTACGATTTATAATTATTTGCGAGCACATTTACGTTTTTTTATTGGTTGGGCAATAATTATAGCATCACTGTTGCATTTTCTTATCGCTTGTTATGTACAACACACCTTATTCTTAAATTCGCGAGGATGGAGGGCGACCGTTACCCGCGGTACACAACGAGCACAATTTTGCATAAAAAAAAGATTTATAAACGATATCGCTCTGTTCCACATGTCAATGTCACTCTTGATGGTGTAAGTAGACTTGGTCTACTTAAAATCTCTCTACTTAAATTACCTCTTCACCTGCACTCACACGGATAATTCAAACCTCATCAAGCTGTCTCACCCCTAGTCCTCCCGCCAGCAACGCCCTAAGCCGAGGTTCGAGTCCCATTAGGGGTCGCCCTTAGTGCTGTTATTGCTAGTAGTCATGATGTTAGTTAGCTTAGGTTAAGTATTTTACTTGTCCCCATTGGTTGGAGACCCTTCAGGTCTCGCCAATAAGTGCTCGGTTACGTAGAAACGGTCCTCAAGACTATCTACCAACAGTCGAATAGAAAAAAATAAGAACTTCATCTGCACAGCACGTGGAAGATCCTGACGCTAATGATTGGTTGAAAGCAGGTTTTGTTAACCTTCACGGGGGAAGCTTGTCAGAAAACAGAAGCCGACTTGCTGTGGGTCCATAGTGAAGGTCGATTTGAAAAGTCACCTTGCCCAAGTTTACTTGTCGGTGGATTTAAGAAATTAAGCGCTTGAGAAATTCACTAAGGGACAAATGGCGCAATATGCAGCGGGATATGAAACGGGACATCTACGTGAATGTCCCGGGGACAATGTTCCGGTACAATTCGCTCGCAAGCTCTCGAAGCGGCGTCTAGCAAAGTCCCGCGTCTCGTAGAAATCCCGCACAATGTTGTGAGGCAGTGTGCAGCGTTGCAGCCTCACAAAGACTCAATGTTGCGCGTCATGTTAGGGAAACGACGCAGCCACCACTGCTAGTGGAACCGCACGCTCGGTCCCACCTTTTAGGGGAGGCGCCCCTGACGCGTGCACTCCGCACGCTCAACCTCATAACGAGTGGGACGGACTTATTCTGTTGTTCTCTGAGTGAATTCACAAGGAATGCATTATTTAGAATAAGTTATATATTTTAGTATAATTTAAGTTACGATATTACCGCATTGGGTTGTGACGGGTGGTGGCTGACTGGCGGGGTTCCAGGCCTATAAAAGGTCGGGCACACTGCAGATCGCCCTCTCGCGCCGCTGCAGTTGCCCAGTTAAATGCCACACCTCCTGAAGAAGACCTGGACTCCTCGCATTGTACGAACCACGCCCTGTTGTTATCTTTGTACTCTTTGTAAATTCTTAATTAAATATATATAGTGTACGGTTACAAGTGATATTCTTTATCCTCCCGTAAGTACACGCCTGCTAAATTTTATATGCACATGATAGTCGAGGGTTGACTCCTAAAGCCACCCTATAATGGTACATGTAAGTAGATAAATAAATAAATAAAGAAGCGAATGCGCAGACGCTTAGCGATTCGCTTGCTGCGCTGTGAATATCGCGTTTGAACCCCATCCAGAACGTATGGTTGTATGGCCTACAGTACTATTACAGCATCGTCTGTTTAGTGGTGGCAAGCGCGACTGCTGATCGTGAGGTCCTGGGTTCGATCCCCAGATCAGGCAGTGTTATTAGGTGTTTCCGTGTGGAATGTCTCAGTAGCAGCCCTGAGCTTGGATTTGTGCCTGGTTAATGGCAATGAGCTTGCCCCCCTATTACATGGGACTTAAACATACCGGCGAAATTAAGGTTACTATACACCTCTGCCCAATCCTTCGGGGATTCTGGGTGTTTTTGTTCGATGTTGATAAACTAACCTACGATACTAGAGATTTTTTGTCTATGGCATAGTTAAAAAAAAGTGTGTGCCCATCCGGCCAATTATTATTTGGGAACTTTAACGATCACTTTCATTTTCCTTAAGGAATGCTGAAGTGGATCATGTCAAATGTTTATGACATAAATAGAAACAATAAAATATAAATAAATGTAGAAATTAATAGTGTCAAGAATTTGACCTGCTGTCTAATATTGATGATGGCAAAAAATGGTCAATTACAACCCACGTGACGTAAACGATACGACCAATTTTGTAACGATTAATAACCATACATAGAGTAATTATTTAATAATCGATGATGTCACACTTATTCTTATGCAATAACTACATAAAACTGTTACTTGACCTCTAAGTTTGTTTCGGCTTTTCTTCTTAGAGTCAGATATGAAATGCCGGCGCCATCTAGTTTTAAATAAAAAACATTCCATTGATTTGTAAAAGTGTCTGTTACAAATTTATTTACAGAAATAAGAATAATTTATCATTTAGATTTACTTAAAAATTGATCGACAATACACTGGAAGCTGACCCCAAGATAGTTGTGAAAAGGCTAGGCAGAACAGTGCTGTTATTATTGCAAACAGAATGCTGCTATCTATCCTTCCAACAGTCTCTTCCCCTTCTACGCCAACGATCCACGAAAACAAACAAAGTGGGTCTAGTCTTTGTCAGGCCATAGTGTTTTCCATGTCCTCCATTTAACAGTCGTCACGTTCTCGTCTCGTCACCTCTAAAATTAAACAACATACTAACACGTCTCGTAGCCGGAAGGATCGTTAAATTTGATCAGGATACAATGTGTGTCGATCACAGCATGTACCGAATACTAATCGATATCGATGTGTCTGAATCGATTTGAAATTCTAATCGAGTCCGTACACTTTCGAATCCGTGTTTTGATATATTTTTGTGCATTTAAACAGGACGACATTTGGGTCGTTTTGTGACTTTGACCATGAATATTTGTGTCTATTCAGCACACGTCTGTCTCTTTATTGCTGTGAGATGAAAGTGTTTTCTTTTATATTTATTTATTCATTATGTGTTGTCTGTGTTTACCTCGTCTTTTGTCCAAATTTGTGACCGATTCCTATAATTTACGGACCGTTATTGATTAAAATTGAGACTTTAGTGTCTTTACCAATAATGAAGCAAAGACGCTTACGAATCTAAGGTTGGCTACAAAAAATGCTACCATTGGTAAGCAAAACGATTCGTTTTTGTTAACAGGAACCGGCCATTATGTCGAAAGTTCTATATAAAACCCAGATTTTGAAATAGACTCGTTTCTTTTTGTGACATGACGTTTCAAATGATGGACGTATTTTTAATCTGGGTATATATTTAGACTTTGCTAAAACCATCTCTCGTAACAAGAGGGAATATGTTTACCTAGGCGATTCCCCCACAGTGACGCATGTCAGAGCGACGCGCGTCAGAACGATTTTAGCATCGCATTTCTATTTTTCGTGTGGTTAGTGACTAATCTGGTGTCAGAGTTTATGCCGCACATGGACCTCTGACTTGGCTTCACATGCCGTCAAGAAATATCTTTCAAGCATGCCGGTTTCCTCACGATGTTTTCCTTCACCGTTTTTAAGCAAGTGCTAATTATACAATACGCACATGAATCTGAAAAGTAAATCAGAGGTGCGTGCCTTGGGTTCGAACTTGAGACCTATGACTTGGTAGACCGACGGTCACACCAGTAGGCTATCACTGGTGAATTGTACGAAGTCGCACGTAACTGTAGCATAGATGCACGTCGCTTTAGTACACACGCGGTTGGTGTAGCTCCGACTTTCGTCACCATTGGGGAACCGCCTTGGGTAACAACTCCGTCCAAACTATCGTTCTAGTCTAAAAGAGTTTCAGGCGTCGTCATAACTGGCAAGCGATAATGGGGTCAAAAACAATAGTGTACGGACCGGAGCCGCTACTGCCCATACCCCAGGCCCAAATAAAAACATGGCTGCGCACAAAAACAGAAGAAACCCATTTATTAGAATGGACAAACAGCGAGGGCTGCAGGCAAACTAAAAATGCGATTCCGGTAGCATCAAAAAGATTGTCCCGCAACCTCATCAGATTTAAAAGGGGCGACATCCGGAAGATTATTGGAATCTTAACAGGACACTGCCCTCTAAACAAGCACCTATTCACCATAGGTGTAACAGATAGTCCCCTGTGCAGAGGATGCATGGAGACAGAAGAAACGCCGCTGCACGTGCTTATGGAATGCAGGAGCGTGGCCGAACAACGGGCACGGATTCTTCAATCACCAGCATCGCTCCCGGAGGCCTGTAGCAGCCTGAGAAGGCTGCTAACCTTCTGGGACGACCTAGGTTGGTTGGAGTAGGAAGGTAAGACAGAACACGCACAATGGCCCAATCAAGAGGCTAAGTGCGGATACAGCCCAGGAAAACTAAACTAAACTAAAACTGGCAAGCGATCTCATGTGCCTGTAATTCCACCAGCACTCATACCCTTCAAATCTGACCACAGCAATGTTACTTGGCGGCAGAAAAAGGTATGGCGGTAATACTTCCTCGAACGAAGTCTTTCAGAAGCTCTGTTACTACTGATGGGTTATGATGATCTACTATATTGATTAAGTGGGTTCAAGCTTTATAAGAAAGAAAAGGCAGAAAAGAAAGAAAAGATAGGAAAGAATGGCGTTTATTAGAGCCTTTATCACATTCAACCACTGAAGCAACAGGTAGAAGCCATGAGGTCATCAAGGCTTCGCCAAACTGAATAAGAATCGATTTAATATTCTAATCAAGTTGCTACTTTCGAATCGTTATTCGGACATATTTACTATTGAGTGAAGTGAAGTTCAATGGTTCTTGAGAAAGCTATCTTTTGGATGGTTGCCATGTTATCGTGTACTTTACTTTAAATTAGGTGTTATGTATGGTGTGTAGTATATACACTGGCCTGCAAAAATAAGTATCACACTTTTAAAATTTAATTTTTTTCTAAACTATAGAAGTTAGAGATTTAAAATAAAAAACGTTTTATAGCAATTTTTATCAGCTTTCTTTGAAACTATAGTAACAAAGTTAAACTCTTTTTTGAGTCCTTTTTGCTTCGAAAATATATCTTGTGTACTTAAAAAGTTATTGCTATTTTAAAAGTGTGATACTTATTTTTGCAGGCCAGTATATTTTGCAGCAGTACACCATGGACTACCCCCTCTATCTTATTCATTGACTTCCTGTTCATCCAAAGGTTGTCTGGTAGATATCGCTATCAGCGATAAGACCGCCATTGTACCCTTTAATGTTTGTTATTGTATAAGAGCTGTGTTACAATTTTGGTGTACAATAAAGTATATTCTATTCTATTCTATTCTATGTATGGATAAGTTGTCTAGGGAAAGGCTTGCTGGTGATATTCAAGTGGATACCTAGGCCCGTATTAAACAACTTTCAACATGGCGGTCAAGACCTGCCATAGAGTATAATTAAATACAGTACATTTCGGGGTACATGAAAAGAGCATCCACGTATGACGATACTAAATTCACTGTTCACAGACTGTTCACCACGACATGAGCTATTGTCGTCTAGCTGACTGGCTAGAGTGCGCCAGAAGAACTTAAGTATTGATACACGTGGAGGCTCTTTTATTGAATGATCATGAGTATAAAAAAACATGATTTTAACCAGCTCTCTTAGGCGAAACACACTGCCCTGCGCTGCGGGGTGCGTGGCGACGGAGCCACAACACTGCGCGTGAATGCGTTTTCTGTGTGTTGCGCTACACATGTTTTCTATACAGACACAGATACTTGCAAACAACGTAAGAACACGCACTCCCGCGCTACGCTGCGTGATGCGGTGCAGTGTGCGAATCGCCATAAGTGTCTTATAAGTTTTTTTTTGCCAAATGTGATGTTCTGCCTAGCTTTCTCTCAACTATGTTGGGGTCAGCTTCGGGCTTCTGTCGTTAGGTATTCGTATGACACCCGGGACCGACTGGTGCTCTCCGAGAGACGGGAACCTCGATGTCTAACGAACGGTCACCCATCCACTGATAGACCGCGGCAAGCGCAGCTTAATCGCACAGTCCGTACAACCGGCGTGGAAATCTATGAAGAGCCTATATTTTTATTAGAACTCAAAAATACATCAAAATAAAACCGAATTCATCTTTAGATAAAGTCCCTAAAACACACACACTCACCTTTTTTAATTAAACCATAGAGCACAAAAAATGGTAGCTAAACAGGGGATCATCTGTCTTTTTCCCAAATGTGTTGTTCTGCCTATTTTTTATCAACTATGTTGGGGTCAGCTTCCAGTCTAACCAGATGCGGCTGAATACCAAATGTATGGAATTATAAATTAATTTTGAAATTCCAAAAATATTCATCGATTTTTTTTGTTGACTGTACTAACTGTCAAACCATAAAGCGTAACAAAATGACATAACTCCGAAGCTATTTCACCGAACTATAGAAAACGTATGACATGTCCAACAGTAATATAACAAAAACTCTTAATGACGTCATCCAGTGAAAGTCACTCTTAATTTCACCGAGTCACGTCCAAAATGACCAAATTGGTTGCTTTATGTAATTTTGTATTGTCGTCTAATACCTACAGTTTTGGAATGAAATCAATATTATTGGGAGGAAAATTGTGATTTTAACTACGGTAAACTTCCGCAACAGTGATAAGCAGAGATCGGATAATCGATGCATATTTACCTAAAGTTAATTTTTCGCTACGAAAGTATGGAAAAGGCTTCTTAAAATAATTTATTAGAAAAAAAAAACTCGATATCACGGGATTGCATAACTAATCGAATGCATTTATAATTAATTGAAGTTAACTTTCAACCCCTAATGCGAATATGTGTGTATGTAGGGTGTAAGAAAGTAAGGGGTGCACGTCTGTGTTAAGTAAATGTAGAAATATACATCGAATTCTAGATAAAATATGATTCTATTCTACAGAACACTAAATTTGACGACCCGGGAATCGCGGCATTTTTTCGATACAAAAGTGTATTCCATATTAGCCAACACGTGAACTTTAGGTAAATATGCATCCGATTATCCGATCTCTAGTGATAAGCGACGGACTATACAGGGTGTAAACGAAGTCATGTAACTCCTTCAAACCTCGTGATGTACTGCTGACATAGCTTAACCCCGCACGGGATACTTTTGGATTCAACAAAAAAAGCTACTAGAAGTAAACATGTGTTCTGAACGAGAGGCATTTTAGCGCCCCGTGTTAAACGACTGCGCGGCAAGCGAGAGCCGCGCAATACGCTCGGGGCGCTAAAATGCCTCACATTCAGAAAACATGTTTACTTCTAGTAGTATTTTTTTTGTTGAATCCAAAAGTATCCCGTGCAGAGTTAATCTATGTCAGCAGTACATCACGATGTTTGAAGGAGTTACATGATTTCGTTTACACCCCGTATATGGCTGATCCCTATAACTGGTCTCAATCCAAAATCTGAAGATCGATATAGGTGCTTGACATTATTTCTACTGAATACCAGTATTTAACACGGAGCGACTGCCATCAGACCTCCGCAACCCAGTTACTGGGTAATGCCGATATCCTAAAGTTAGACCGGTTGTCAGAGTTTCGGGCTTCTGACTTCCCGTAACGACTTTAATAGGTAGTCATACGACACCCGGGACCGACTGTTTAACATGCTCTCTGAGGCACGGAGGGGTCTCGATGTGTAACGAACGGCCACCCATCCACAGACTGACCGCGGCAAGCGAAGCTTAACCTCGCAAATCGTATGATCTGCGCGGTTGGTAGCCACGAGCCCCTCAATTCGTTTTCTTTACTATCTTTTATTAATCAACTAGCGACCCGCCCCGGCTTCACACGGGTGCAACGTAGATACTAATGTGGGGCATATAAACCTTCCTCTTGAATCACTCTATCTATTGCTGAAAACTGCATTAAAATCTGTTGCGTAGTTTAAAAGATCTAAGCGTATAGACAGTGGGAGCGATTTTGTTTTATAAAAACTCAAAACTCAAACTATTTATTTGCACACTACGGTAAAATAACACAGGTTTAATTATATAGAGTAGTTACAACTTAGCAACCTTTTTCAAGTGTTGAAATATTTGAGGGCTCTGATTAGATAAAAGTATATTTATAAGTTTACTTCTACTACTGTCTACTTGGTACATAGTGCCCAATTCTTGACTATTGTTATTCTTAATACACAATATTTTTAATTAAGGATACTAGAACCAAAACAACATATTATATCGAGTAAAAAAGTGAAAAGAAACACATGACACACATATTCCCTTTCTTGCTCACAATAGCATGTAAAACTAATTACCAAATCTAATTATTTAATTAGAAACAATGAAAGTTGTCATTGCTAACTGTACTTATCCTAAAAAGTAAAAGATAAAGTCTACTGGTCTATGGAAAGTGTAACAACTTTTTTTTTTAGTTTCCATTTCTGTATGAGACAAAGGAATTGGTTGAAACTGTCAGATTGTGATCAGTCCTAAAAGTAGATTAATTAGATCAGTTACGGTTTATTGTTAAGGCCCAGTTACACTGACTATAACCGTAAACTCGCCATATTTATGTCAAATTTCCACTGATTTGACAGAAATTTCCCTGTATTCCCCGATGGGTTGGACAGAGGTGCCTTCGTTTATGTTTAAGTCCCATGTAATAGGAGGCGAGCCTATTGCCATCAACCGGGCACAAATTCAAACTCCGGGCTGCTACTGAGGATATCCACACGTGAAAACCCAATAACACTTTTTTCGACCTAAATGTCATTTATTATTTATAAATCACTGTTCTCATAGCACCGACTCGTCGTCTAACATCGGACAAGAGAAATACGTGTACCGATCGCATGTTTGGTAGAAACATAATTACTGCAGTTAACTGCGATCGGCTGAGTTCATTGACTGTAGTGCTATTCTGTCAACGAACTCGAATATTGATTCACACCTCACTTTCACTATTTTTACCAAAATTTTGTCGATCAATCTAATATTTGTTGAATTAGTATTCGCTGTGGCGAACGGCGTAATGAGGGTGTTAGCCTTTGGCCAGACTGCAAACGCGGGCGCGGGGCGGGCGCGATGCGGCGAGTTCAAACAGAAGAACTTAATTTGAGTGTCCATAGTGGGCACTGGGCACGCGGGCGCGGGAAGCGGCGCGGGCTACTTGGCGCGGGGAGCGCGCGGGTAGCTCACGCCATAGGTCGTTCATACAAGTGGCCGCAGTGAGAGCGCGGGCGGCAAGCGAAACCCGCGCGGGAGCGGGGGATCTCAAACTAGTTCGAGCTGACCACGCGCGTTGTTGTGATGGCGTCTTCAAAATTAAATGTCGAAGAATTAATAAGTGCTATTCAAGCGCGATCTGCACTGTGGATGTCGAAACATCGTTTTTTAGTAAGAATTTTCCAGTAAAAATAAGTCTTCTTCATCCATATGATATTTTGACAAACACTGGACACGACAACGCTCAGAACGAAGCCACGCTCCACTGCGGACAGGTAAATCGCGCGCGTTCCCGCACCCGCACCGCTCCCCGCACCGCACTGCCAGTCTGGCCAAACACTTACTATACACCTCTGCCCAGGCCCGAACTGGCCATACGGGCAAATCAGGCAAATGCCCGATGGGCCGGATGCCCGATGGGCCGGTGTGACCTGATAGGCCGGTTACACAGTCGGAGAAATGGAAAGAGTGAGGAGAACGTCAAAAAAAAAGGTCGCCAATCGCTTAAAAAGAAGCCGCAAAATTGTTTGTGTTTGTAAAATTAAATGCACCCAAGATACAGGAGAAAGAAAAAAAGCTTCGCCCGTCTAATCGCTTGTGAACGAAATTTTTTTTTGCCAACACTGGCCCGACCGTCTCTCAAATGCCCGGGTCGATTTCAGGTCCCAGTCCGGCCCTGCCTCTGCCTAACCCTTCGGGAATTAAAGGCGTGATGGTATGTTATGTAAATGATTTTTATTTCTGTAAAAATAAATCTGTCACAAGTCACACACTTTTACAAGTCAATGTAATGTTTTTTTAAGACTAGATGGCGCCGGCATTTCTTATCTGACTAGCTCTGAGAAGAAAAGCCGAAACAAACTCAGAGATCAAGTCCAGACATTTTGGTATAAAAACATAAACACAGTACACAATATCAGCAAGCACATTGGGTGACACGCGCGACTGCGCAATGAGTATACCCAAGGAGGGTTGACATCAGGCAGGCGATCGGTCATAAAACAATAATCCAAAACATCTAACAACATGGATTTACGAATAACATGGTGTGCCGACCCCACCTAGTGTGGGATAAGGGCTGGGAGAAGAAGAAGAGGAGGACTTTTTCGTATAAAAAGCATGCGAGTGTAACAATGTAGGTAACACTAATCTCACTTGCATCTTGGTCGACAGATAATAGTGTAATCTGTGAACAAAATTGTCATATCTTCAAAAGAAAACAAGAGTTAAGCGCACGCGCCGAGCTTAATATGAACGCTAATTGCCAGCCAGCTACTTATATACAAATGGATAGCTAACGGACTTAAACTGCCTGGCGATAAGTACTTATAAGTAAGTACTTATAAGCTCTCAGACCCTTAAAACTAAGCGGAAAGTAAGAAAATAAATATTCATGTCTTTAAGGATACTCGTCACCATCTTCCTGCCCTGGTCCCAAGTTACTTGTGGTCGGCGCAATATGTTTTCCTCTTCCACTCTTCGCTGTCAGCCGTCTCATTATCATTTACTCCCTTATCTTTCATATCCTCCCTCACACAATCTATCCATCTTTTCTTAGGTCTCCCTCTCCCCCTCCATCCATCAACATTCATATTCATCACTCTCTTAGTCACATGTGTTTCATCCCTCCTCATCACATGCCCATACCAAGACAAACGCTTTCCTTTCAACTTTTCTGTCACTGGTGCCACTTTCAAACTCCCTCTAATATACTTATTTCTTACATTTACTTCTTCTTTAAGGATACTCTAGCAAGAAAAAGGGGACAGAAAGGTAACATAGGTGGATAAGTAAATGCTAGGCGTATTAGGTATATCTATGCACACGCTCATTGATCTTATAAGTAAGGTCTAAACACTCGTTCACGTCCTATCGATTATTTGTTACTGAACAGTCTTACATTTTTTTTTATAGCCTTGCCCCACTCTTCGATTTCTCCTGTATTGTGGGTGCGTTTCAGACACAAATCTTCACATGCACAATCGCCCGGACTAGGCCATACAAATATTTAATCCGTGCGAGAATCGAGCCCACGACCCGTAGCGTTGAAGCTAATCGTTCAGCCACTGCACCAAACGTGTCGTAAAGTTATATTTATAATCCTTAAACATCTCTAAGGGCTGGCTTGTTTTTTGGCCAAAGAAAGCATTGCCATTTAACGTGGCAACGCTGCCAGCCTTCTGGGCATGCTTCCAGATGACAGCGATGTGGAGGAGTGTGCTTTTTGTATAGATTTATTTTTATATTATATTTTTATACCTATTTTGACCATAATTAGTAAGTACTTAGTTTAGTTTTTATGTGTGTATGTAAAATGTTGAATGTAATTATAATAAAAAACTAGCGGCCCGTCCCGGCTTCGCACGGGTGGACATTTTTCCCGTTTTTGCAACATTTTTCATTTATGCTTCACTCCTATTGGTCGCAGCGTGATGTTATATAGCCTATAACCTTCCTCGATAAATGGACTATCCAACACAAAAATAATTTTTCAATTCCAACCAGTAGTTTCTGAGAGTAGCGCGTTCAAACAAACAAACAAATTCTTCAGCTTTATAATATTAGTATAGATAACTCTTATAATGGTAAAAAATAAAGGCCTTTAAGTTTATACAATGTAGTTTGATGGTACGTTTACAAGAAGAAAGGCAATATGTATCTTTTTACTTTTCTTTTTTTTATAAAAGACGTCCCACACTAGTAATTTCTCCTGTATTTTTATCGTTTACAGACACAAATCTCACATTGTGTATGTGAGATTTGTGTCTGTCAACCCAGATCAAGAACAACAATATTTAGGCCATACAAATATTTAATTTTGTTCCGCTCGGGAATTAAACTCACGACCACGACCCGTGGCAATTGTGCCGTCAAATTACATTTTAACTAGAAAATGCCGTGATTTTAACCTTCATAAATAAATGTAATCTTGGATCCAACTGTAAAAACCTGCTTGGGATGACAAGCGGCGGATTTATTTACATGCGAGGCTTTTAATTTTAAATTTACGGTGACTAGCTCGCCTACATTACATAACTCTAGTTCTAGGGCCACGGATATAACAATAATACGAAAATCCAGAGGGACGACAACTGGTACCTCCACCCTACACAACAGCGAGCAAACGGAAGTGCACCTATTTGCTAAACAGAGCGTGGTAGAAACGCATACCAGATGCTTCTGTCTCACGAGTGAATCATATAATTGTATATAGAAGACGTATTGGGATAGGTTAGTTATCAATCGTTGCGAGCAGTGTTGCCAGATTATAATAAACTGCCTCGTTGGTATAGTGGTGGCAAGTGCGACTGCTGATCGTGAGGTCCTGTATTCGATCCCCAGGTCGGGTAAAGTGTGGTCGGGTTTTGCCATGTGAAATTCCTCAGTAGCACTGCGGAGTTTGGATTTGTGCCCGGTTGATGGCAATAGGCTCACCCCCTATGTGGTACTTCAACATAACGGCAAAATACTTATGACAATCGTTACGGGAAGTCAGAAGCCCGAAAGTGTGACAAGCAGTCTAACCTTAGGATATCGGTATTGCCCAGTAACTGGGTTGCGGAAGTCTGATGGCAGTCGCTCCGTGTAAAATACTGGTATTCAGCCGCATCTGGTTAGACTGGAAGCTGACCTCAACGTAATTGGGAAAAGGCTTGGCAGAACGATTTCTCTGCCTATTCCGGAAGGTAGGTAACTTGCAGATATGTAAATTAATATACTTTTACAAGAAATCGAGGTCTGATCACAATAGGCTAAGTTTTTATTCTCAGAAATGAACTCTGTTCTATAAACATGAGAATGTTTTTTTACATATACTATAGTGTAGTATGCGTGACAGAAACATAGTTCCCAACTCTGCATAGAATTAATTTGTTTAATACAAAGAAATGTACTGTCAGTATGGCTTTCAAGTACTTTGACAAGTACATAACCTCGAATAAGAGGTCTTTGTTTATCAAATTATGAAAATTTCTCTTTAAATAAAGATCTAAATTAACCTTAAGGTGAAGCGATCAGTCGGCCCGCGAAATTTTTTAATTTTTTATTTGTGATGTTCTTCACAATGAACATGTGCGTAGTACTCTCAACCGGCGTGCGTGTATGAAGATGTATGAATTTGGATGAAGCGAAAGGAGTATGTAAATGTCGTAGCATGTGGCATTCTATAGTTTCTGCTTACCCCCATGGGAAAAAGGCGTGAGTTTAGTATGTATTTTTAATATTTTTTGTGGAATTTGAGCGTAATTTTTAAATTGCATTGTATTTACGTGTGGATTTATTTACCATATAAAACGAAACTTTTGCTTTATTTATACCGAACAAAAAAAATTGGTTTTATTGAAAATTTTAATGAAACGAGGACTCGACCTGAATAATCAAATTTTCGGTTTGACCTTCAAAATGATTTTATGTCTTGATATTGAACTAAATAATTTGTAAATTTTATTAAGTACTTATTCAATTGTTTTAAACACATTATATTTAAACAAATCAATAATATGTAATGTTTTGTATGGTTTTTATTTTTTATGTTAAGTAAATAATAAAACAATAGTAGCCCACCGAACAGGTACAGCCTAACAATGTTATTAGCAATAATAGTTTCGACTAAACATCTGCGACACATACATACATACAGTCAAACGCATGACCTCCCATTTCTCCACAGTTGCGTAAAAGGAAAATCGTAAGAGCAATTCGAGTACACGCAGTAATAGGTAATTCAATTTGTACGACAGTTTCTAAACTTTCACTGGTTGAAGCCAAAAGTAAATATTGCTCGCTCCGCTTCCTATAAATGTCAACATGTAATATTTACAAAATGGGCGTAAGTGGTCTTGAGAATGTTTTTTTAATTTTATTTTGCATGCTCCGCAATAATAGGCTCCCGACACACTGTTGAGCAGACGTGCCCAAAGTTCGGCAGCCGATTTTACGTCTTGACAGTTGCAACGACTTACCAAGGACGAAATTACGCACGGTGCACTGTAATTTTTGCACACTATGGACGTCAAGATTTTTTGATTCATTCAATGTTTCGACTGAATTTAAGCTCGCGTACTGGTGCGTGCGTCGCTTGCATATTCATTATTATATTTATACTAGCGGACCTGGCAGACGTCGTCCCGCCCTAAAAATTTGGTGACATACCGACAGCAGCGCCACCTACCGGGTCCAATTAAACATCCAGGGCGCCACCCAAACGCATACAAAAAAAGTCATTCAAATCGGTCCAGCCGTTTAGGAGGAGTTCAGTGACATACACACGTACAGTCGAATTATACAAGGTTAGTCGGAAAGGGGGTACTAAGCCGAAAGGGTGTTAAAGTACCCATAATAATGGATAACTTTTGTTCTACGACTTTTCCTAAAACTCAATAGTTTAAGAGAAATAGCTGTTCAAAGATTTCATAAAAAATACGCTAAATTCTATCTATCCTCAGCTATGAACAGCTGTTTATACATTTTAGGTCATATTTAGGGTCACGGATTAGAAACTCCATTTACTGAATTCAAAACTAAAGCAGGGATGAAGAATTTTCGAAAAAACTAAAATAAAAAATATTTTTGATGGAAAAAAAATGAAACGAATTTTGAAATTTTAACACTTGTTTTAAAATAGTCATCAGTGATACTTTAAGTGGCCTGCGGCTTAGTACCCCCTTTCCGACTAACCTTGTATATATAAAGATATACGTATATATTTATTCATTCAAAATGCATCTCATAATGTGAAGGGTTTAGGCCTTAGTCCACCACACTGGCCTGGTGCTGGTTGGCAGACTACACACACCATCAAGAACTTTATGGAGCACTCTCAGGTGTGCAGGTTTCCTCACGACGTTTTCCTTCACCGTTAACGCAAGCGATAATCAAATTCTGATCCGCACATGAATTCGAAAAGTCAGAGGTACGGGATCGAACTCAGATCCTCCAGCATGGAAGGCAAGCGTTCAACCGCAAGGCTATCATTGCTTGTTCACTAATTGTTAACATACAATCACGCCTTTTTCCCATAGGGGTAGGCAGAAACTATAGAACACTATATATACGCTGCGACCCTTACATACTCCTTTCGCTGCATCCACATTCATACATCTTGTCAGCTGGTGAGAGTACTACGCACTTGTCCTTTTTGAATAACATCACCAATAACATTGATGTATGTCCATCTAGGATGTCTTCTACCGTTTCCATTGACACCCGCCTTATAAATTCCTTTTGTTAACACTCGATATAAATTTTATGTTTAAAACTAGCGGCCCGTCCCGGCTTCGCACGGGTGGACATTTTCCCCGTTTTTGCAACATTTTTCATTTATGCTCCTCTCCTATTAGTCGTAGCGTGATGTTATATAGCCTATAACCTTCCTCGATAAATGGACTTTCCAGCACAAAAATAATTTTTCAATTCCAACCAGTAGTTCCTGAGATTAGCGCGTTCAAACAAACAAACAAACTCTTCAGCTTTATAATATTAGTATAGATATTTACATTGCTGTAGTTTTGTATGAAATAAAAGTGATAGATACGTTAATTACACTTGTTAATTACTGTTACTTCTAAAAGTGGAACTGTTAAACATAGACTAGGTTAAGAACCGTGATTTTTTCTCTTTTGAACGGTTAAGATAAATAGAAATATGTGTGATTTTTTAATATTTACTTAGTACTTTTTAATGACGTGGTATTTCATATTTTTCAATTTTTGACAGAACCGTTATTATGGGGGTTTTCGATACTTTTTCTGCCACCAGACGGCGCTTCGTATGCGTCAGGTCCAAACAGCTGTCAGATAGCAGGGATTCTTACCGAACGTATAATTTTTTGTGAAATTCTACGTATTTGGAAGTGTTATTGATTACGGCCAGAGAAAGGTTGCCGAACTGAAGATTGAGCTCAAAAAGAGAGGCGCAAAAGTCACCCTCCTGTTTTATTTGCACACATAGGCACTGCACAACACTGTGGCATTTTTGAAAACAATATTCCTTTTGTAACGTTTTTAAGAATAAATAAACCAAAAAAAATGATCGAAAAATACAAATCGTGTATGTGATTTGACAGGTGGTTGGACCTGACGCTACAGTGCTGCCATCTCACGTAGAACATTTTTCAGAAAACCCTCATTGACTGTTTGTCTGCAAAACATAATCACATGGAAGATTTTTCTAACAAAAAATATCTAAAAGTATTTTGATATCGGGGTTCTGGGTTCAATCCCCAGGTCGGGTAAAGTGTTATTGGGTTTTTCCGTGTAAAATTCCTCAATAACAGCCCGGAGTTTGGAATTGTGCCCGGTTGATGGCAATAGGCTCGCACCCAATTACATGGGACTTAAATATAACGACGACATGAGGGTGTAACTCTACACCTCTGCCCGACCCTTCGGGGAATACAGGCGTAATGTTATGGATGTATGTAAAATTTCGCTTTGTATCTAAAATATTCTTCCTACTATCCTTTTCCGAACTATGTTGGGGTCAGCTTCCAGTCTAACCAGATGCGGCTGAATACCAGTATTTTACACGGAACGACTGCAATCAGACCTCCGCAATCCAGTAACTGGGCAATGCCGATATCCTATATACAAAATCATAATCTATAAAGAAAAGCAACGAGCCGCGAAAATTGACATGGAATAACATCACGCCTGTATTCCCTGAAGGGTAGGGCAGAGATGTATAGTAACACCCTCATTTCGCCTCATTTAAATGCTATGTAATAGGAGGCGAGCCTATTGCCATCAACCGGGCACAAATCCAAACTCCGGGCTGCTACTGAGGAATTCCACACGGATAAACCTAATAATACTTTGCCCGCCCTGGGGATCGAACCCAGGATCTCGCGCTCAGCACTCCCGCTTACCACCAACGAAAACTATGAATATTTTTATCTTCTTTACATAGTATATATAAAACAAAGTCGCTCCCGCTGTCTGTACGCTTAGATCTTTTAAACTTCATATCGGATTTTCATACAGTTTCCAGCAATAGATAGAGTGATTCAAGAGGAAGGTTTGTATGCCCCACATTAGTATCTACATTGCACCCGTGTGATGCCGGGGCGGGTCGCTAGTATTAAATAAAGCATATTTTTCCGTCTCTGAACTGGACCATTTAAATAAACTACAATGTATAACAATTTTCACTAAAAAGACAAATGAAAATCAAACACATTCGAAATATGTGACGAAAGAATGAATGAATAGCATCATAATGAATGAGTGAGTGAACGTTTCCTTTGTTTTGTTATGTTAAAATATTTTTACTAATGTGTTTGTTAAAAAAGTGAGTTGGAATGTCTTAAGTGGTAATTATTATACCTATTATGCATGAATGAGATACGACTTACAGTTAAAAGTAGGTATAATAATTATGTTTTAATTTATTTTTTATCATGTTATTCCTGTGTTCTTTGTATTATCTTTATATATATAATTCGACTGTACGTGTGTATGTCACTGAACTCCTCGTAAACGGCTGGACCGATTTGAATGAATTTTTTTGTATGCGTTTGGGTGGCGCCCTGGATGGTTTAGATTCACAATTGGACCCGGTAGGTGGCGCTGCTGTCGGTATGTCACCAAATTCACCGGGCAGGACGACGTCTGTTGGGTCCGCTAGTGTAATATAAATTATGTTCTGTGTTATTGTATTTAGTTTTATCTGTTAAAATTATTTTTGTGTTGTATTTTATTTTATGTTGTTGCCCATTATCGGCCGCAATTCTAAAAAGCGGGCTTTACTTAGAATTTCCTTACAGAAAAATTCTATAATCGTTACATTACCGAGAAGTCGAACTCAGACCATCTCACCAATTCAACCAATAAGCATCTCATTACTAGGATTTATTTAATACTTTCAGCCTTTGATATCCCTAGTTAATTTTATTATTTATTATGTCTGTAGTATAGATGTGTGGAGTGACGCGAATGGATAAAGTAAGAAATAAGTATATTAGAGGGAGTTTGAAAGTGGCACCAGTGACAGAAAAGTTGAAAGGAAAGCGTTTGTCTTGGTATGGGCATGTGATGAGGAGGGATGAAACGTGTGAGTAAGAGAGTGACGAATATGAATGTTGATTGATGGAGGGGAGAGAAGAAGGATGGATTAGCCAAAACCTCTAACAACATGGATTTCATAAATACATGTTGTGCCGACCCCACCTAGTGTGGGATAAGGGCAGGAAGAAGAAGAAGAAGTAAGTAGATTAAAAATATATCACAAAACGATTTCTTTCTTTTAATTTAATTCTTAATGTCCTTTATTTTTAATCCTTCCATCTTTTTACGACTGTCTCGTATCGTAAACCGGCCGAAATTGTTTGAGACTTTCACTGTTGCATTCCATAGACATCTGTCATGCATGCATCATGCACGTTTTAAGGGGTTAATGTTTTGTTTGAGTCACTTAAATGTTTTAAATGATTATGATTTTGTGTAGCAGTGATAGCCTAAAGCCCGCTTTTCACTATGAGATATAATATACTATATATTACATTCTTATTCTTATTCTTTATTGTACACAAGAAAAATTACAGCAATAAAACTACAATTTAGTGAAGTTATGTACAAAGGCGAGCTTAACTCAAAAATGATTTTTCTACCAGCAAACCTTACATCTTGAGATGTAATATTTTATCGCTCGTCATACATTTTGTAAGAGACCGTTCACACTGTGCTATAAATTACATCCCCAATTATAAATATTTTTTCGACCGACTGAGCGATATTTAGAGGTCATTTGAAGGTGTATATTTTACCTCACGTCCCCGGACACCGCGCCTCCCCCTGCCTCGCCTTGGTGACGTTCGTGTGCAGACGTGTCAACTGATCACGTGTTCTGAATTTGAAGCTGAACTGTTCCAAAATATATATCTTACAGTGTGAACAGCTATCGCGGGATGTAATATACCTATATAATATATAGCTCAAGATGTAATATATATCACATCTCATCGTCAAAAGCCGGCTTAATAGTTGTAAGCTTGCTTTCCATTCGCCCGGAGTACGGATTTGTACCCGGTTGATGGCAATAGGCTTGCCCCCTATTACATGGGACTTAAAATTACTACGAAATGAGGCTATTACTATACACCTCTGCCCATTCCTTCGGGGAATACAGGCTTGAAGTTATGTTATGTTTTGCTTTCCATGCAAGAGGGTATGTTTCAATCCCGGCCCACACCACTGAAGTTACGAATTCATGTGCAGATCTAAATTTGATTATCACTTGCGTTAACGGTGAAGGAACAACATCGTGAAGAAACCTGCACACCTGAGAGGACTCCAATACGTTCTCGTTGGTGTCTGTAGTCCGCCAACCCGCACCAGGCCAGCGTGGTGGACTCAGGCCTAAACCCTTCTCATTCTGAGTCTGAGGACTATAAGATAGCCCATGTGCAGTGAAAGTTTACTGGCTGATGTTATAACGTCGACAATTACGTTTTTATAACCACCCAATTATATTAGACGACCGAAAAGGAAAAAAAAAATCCAATTTTAGCTACAATTACCCCAAAAATGCCCAATAGGTAATAATAACCTACAAATCCAAACGGCGGTGCTCAAAATAAACCTAGTTATTCGTCACCGTGTGGATACTGGTTTAGAATAGACCACCCGTTTACTTTCCATGAGTTTCATAAAAGATAACTAACAATAAAATAGATAACAGCGTTGTCTTGTGCAACAAGAAACTGCGACCACCAATCAGTATGTCAAGCGTGGTGGCAATAGTTCCTAAAGACTTCTCATTATTGCGGTTTATAAGGAAGCTGAAATTCAGCTGTGGCCGGTATTAGGCTGATATGATGATAATGTTGTCGATTTTGTTGCGCACTTTGACAGGACTAAACTAAATGTCTCTTTCTGTTTCAATAGAAAAAGAAAGTGACAGTTGCGTTTAGTCTAGTTTAGTAGTGCCATAATGTATAACAGAATCGACACCAATAATTATCACGTTTTCAAAAATACCCAGTCATTACCGACGACACTCGAAAAAAATGCCTGACCCATTTTTGGGCACAATGACCCCAAAAATGCCTTATAACCACCAAAAATGCCTTACATAACCTACAAATCCACCTTAAACGACGGTACTCACTATAAACCTAATTTAAACGTACACCTGTGCGGTACGTTTCTATTCTGTGACGGTTTCACTTTCGGTGACCTGTGCGTTTACTTTCTAAGAGCCGTATTGACTTCAATAGTGGAGTTAGCAGGTCTGATTTGATTATTTATTGGTTTTTATTTATTTTGATTTAAAAATTTGACGAGGGAATAGGATTTTTGCTGTTAATGAATAAATGGAACAAAAGAATTATTTTTTATTTGCTCATTAAATTTTTTTATTTTTTTTATTTATTAGACCAAGCACATTTATGCAATTGGTTTAAGATCTAGTTATAAGTAAGCTTAAAAATTATGTACAATTGTGTCTGTTTCTTAGTATCCGCTGCCGAAGCAGGTTTACAGCCTTTTTTTTGTTTTTTTTTTATTGCTGGAAATCCTCATGTATTTCCCTCGCCGGGGGAAGGCGAAGGGGTCTGCCGGACTCTTACCGGCTAAAAACCAACGGTGTTCCTCCTCCTGACCGTTCGGCCGGGGTCGCGGGATTCGCAATAGCATGCACCGCAACCCCGGCAGAACCAGGTATATAGTCTGTGTTCCAGCATGCGGCGCCACCAACCTTCGGATTTGGGTATACATATAATAACAAAACCCACGTATACAACGACACTGTTCTTATTATATTAACTACACCAATTATAATACAGCAAAATTTCTGTTAGATTAAGTCAAAATGTAGCCTTATTTGTTAGTCTATCGTATTATTTAAAAGCACGGCTCCACTGGATACAGCATGTTTGAAACGCAGCAAGTTTATATTGTACAGTAAGACGTTACGTATTTATATTGGTTGGAGACTCTTCAGGTCTCGCCAATAACTGCCCGGTTACGTAGAAACGGTCAAATAGGAGTTCTTTTTTTTTAATTACGTATTTGTATAGACGCGCGTACCACCTTGTTGACTAGACGTCAATTTTGGACGAGTTGTAAATGCTCATTGCATATGCTACAGACTACCTATGTTACCACTCGCGGGCATCAAATATAGGCAACAGCGTCTTGCCTGTAATAACAGCTGACTACTGTACTATCACCCCTCTGTCTGCCAAACCGGGTCATGTATTATGACCATTATGATGTATATGATAGTCTACCGGTTGAACGCTTGCCTGCCATGCAGAAGGGCCATGAAACGTCACGACAATAGTGTCGTCGTAAACGGTACGTAAAAATATATGGTACTCGAAGACGTCACCCCATTTTGTTGTGTCGTGGGCTGGGAAATGACGGAGTTCTCTTACCCCTCGGTTACACCGAAGTTTAAAATATGTTTACTACATTATATCTGAGAAATGATTCGAAACAATAATTTATATTGCATCCTATAACAATAACAACCGCGCCGATCGTACGATTTGCGAGGTTAGGCTGCGCTTGCCGCAGTCAGTCCATGGATGGGTGATCATTTGTTACACATCGAGATCTATCCGTGCCTCGGAGAGCACGTTAAGCCGTCGGTCTCGGGTGTCATACGAATACCTATGACAGTCGTTACGGGTAGTCAGAAGCCCGAAAGTCTGACAAACGGTTTAACCTTAGGATATCGGCATTGCCCAGTTACTGGGTTGCGGATGTCTGATGACAGTCGCTCCGTGTAAAATACTGGTATTCAGCCGCATCTGGTTAGACTGGAAGCTGACCCCAAGATAATTGGGAAAAGGCTAGGAGGAAGAAGAAGAAGAATTTATATTGCATCCTGTAAGTGGCAAACAGGTATGTAGATATTTAAAACATTTGTTTTAAATATTCTAAATATGTTCATTACGTGTTAAAAACAAGTAACTACTTTTAAAAACATCTTTAAACAATTTGTTTACAACTTTTTTTAACTGTAAACGCGGGGTTACAAGATACAGGCAACTTGAGGATGTACACATTCTTAGCCATGAATCACATAGCAGATATGTATAATACCTCTTACCATAAATAAATGGATCACTTTCTATAGAAAATGGAAAGTGAACAATATTATGGTCGGATTTTATCATTCATTTATAAAATCCATCTGTCTAGATTTCTAATTTTCTAGCTAGATCTGATATCTATTAAGTTTATGCCTGGGTAGTCTTAATCGCGTTGCCTCATTGGTTTCGTGAGTTAGGTACCGGGTTCGATGCTCGGTGTAATTTTGCCAGTATATGGTGGATAGATTTTCTAAGAGTTGCGAAGTTCAGACACAACTTTCGTCCTTTTATTAACGAGTGTTTTGTACTTTCTTTAATTATTCCTTCCTCGTAACCTTTTCCCAACGATATTATGGTCAGCTTCCAGTCTAACCAGATACCGCTGAATATCAGTATTTTACACGGAGTGACTGCCATCAGACCCCACAACCTAGTCACTGGGCAATACCGACATCCTAAAGTTAGACCGGTCATCAGTCTTTTGGGCTTCTGACTACCCGTAACGACTGTCATAGATATTCGTATGACAACAAAGGACCGACGGTTAAACGTGCTCCCCGAGACTCGGAGGGGTCTCAATGTGAAATTCGTTACCCATCCAAGCACAGCTAAGCCCCACAGAGCTTACTATCCACGTGGTTGTTTTTTACCACGATTTGGCGCGGCCACTAAATTTAAAAAGAACTGTCAAACTGACACATCCCTATTTTATCTCTGACATTCATAAATCGGTACGTACCTACCAAATTTCTGGTACGAGATACACAAAGGGTAGTTAAATTTATTATCGATTCTCGTAAATCGTTAACCACGTGAGTCAGTTAAATACGGGCGATCTGATAACTGCGGTATTTCGATCTGGGTTTACAGTTTTCTGACCTCGAAATATTTTTTGATACCTTTAATTGTGCGTGCAGTTAATTTTGGGTTTCTGGAAAGTGAATTTGTTTTTATTTGTGGCTTCTGTTGATATTGACCTTGTTAGAGTGAATTCAATTTTATTGTACAAGTTTTTCAATATAACATAACATCACGCCTATATTCCCCAAAGGGTTAGGCAGCGGTGTATAGTAACACCCTGATTTCGCCGTTATGTTTAAGTCCCATGTAATAAGGGCCGAGCCTATTGCCGTCAACCGGGCACACATCCAAACTCCAGGCTGCTACTGAGGAATTCCATACGGAAAAACCCAATAACACTTTACCCGACCTGGGGATCGAACCCAGGACCTCACGATCAGCAGTCGCGCCTGCCACCACTAGCTCAACGAGGTAGTTTTTTCTGTGTTAAGTTTATGTACATGATTTAATTAAACATACATAATTAGCCCATCACTGTTCCACTACTGGGTACGGACCTTATCTCAGAATGAGAAGGGTTTAGGCCTTAGTCCACCACGCTGGCCTAGTGCGGGTTGGCAGACTACACACACCATCGGGACTTTATGGAGCCCTCTCAGGTGTGCAGGTTTCCCCACGACGTTTTTCCTTCACCGTTAACGCAAGTGATAATCAAATTCTGATCCGCACATGAATTCCAAAAGTCAGAGGTACGGGCCGGGATAGAACTCAGACCCTCCTGCATGGAAGGCAAGGGTTCAGCCGCTAGGCTATCACTGCTACAAGTCGATTTAATTAAAAGTGAATTAAAATATCCGTCACATGTGGCGATACTTAAATACCTACGTGCGACGCACCCTGGACAGTCAGCCCCGATAAAATCAAAATAAGAGATTTCTGACGATTGTGTAGTAAGCCCTAAGCGTATATCATTTATTGTCGGCGCGGGAGGCTGTGGCTGAGCAATTCACTGCGCTACGGGTCGCGGGTTCGATTCCCGCACGTAACAAATATTTGTATGGCCTACAGATATTAGTTCTGTGTTTAAGTGTTTGCGCATGTGAAGATTTCAGTCTGTAAACTCACCCACGCTGCAGGAGAAATCCTATAAGGGGATTTTTTTTATTAAAAAAGAACCGACGTCAGCTATTGTTGTACCTTGAGCTCATGCCATCATGATTAGACACTGGACTTTAAAAGCGTAGAAGTGGAATCCTGTCATTATTGTATACATGCCATTTTTTACCAGGGCAAATGCTCATGAGTGTCCTCTACCCTGGAGAAGTCGGGTTTTTAGCCATTAAAACCACCACCAAGTTCCTCCGAGAACCTGGGACCGGGAATGCGGGATTCGATATTGCATTGACTACAACCCAAGACAGCGTATAAACACGTCTGCATTGCAGATACTAGAGCTCTCTGTGAAAGAGTTACTCCAGGGAAGTACTACCACCATACCTATTTCTGCCGCCAAGCAGCAGTGCTGTGTTCCGGTTTGAAGGGTATGGGTGCCGGTGAAATTACAAGCACATGAGGTTTTCCAACTTTGTCTCTAAGGTTGGTAACGTATCATCAATCCTATTGGTGTTGTAGTTGTATGTAGGCAGCGGTAACCACTTTCCATCAGCTGGGGTGACGGATTGTTACTAACCAATTACATTAAAAAAATTATAATTAACATTTGTAATTATAGGTAATAGAGAGATACTTAAATAATTAGCATATACTGTATATGTACCAATTAACATAATCAAAATAATTATCACTCCAAAAACTTATATTCCTGTCTTAAAAAAATAAATTTCTTCGTCCCGAATAGTCGCATCACTATTCGGGCCGCGTAACCAAAAACCCGGTCAGGCACGTACCAAAACTGGTAAACTGGTATAATCGGTACAGACCGGTCGCAACACTAATGGGGCTACTTTTTCGGCGGCCCAAAAGAGGTTGATTAATTCGAGTTAAGGCCAACTCAGACGGTAACGGAGTGTGGTATGCTCACTTTCTTTATATAGGATGGATCAAACTATGCACAATGTAATAGTGCTTCGGCACTGATGTTCAGGGTGGTATTTGAGATAGCAGCAAGGGCAGAATCCCGAACCGTTGTAGCTACAGGAAAACGTTCTTAGCAAACTGTCCTAATTTTTTAAGACATTGCAAACTTATACAAGGTTAGTCGGAAAGGGGGTACTAAGCCGCGGGCCACTTAAAGTATCACTGATGACTATTTTAAAGTAAGTGTTAAAAGTTCAAAATTCGATCATTTTTATTTGCATGCAAAAAGATTTTCATTTTAGCCTTTAAAAAAAAATCATACGTGCTTTAGTTATGAATTCAGAAAATTTAATTTTTAATCCGTGACCCCAAATATGACCTAAATTGCAAACACAGCTGATCATAGCTATGGACAGATAGATTTAAGCATATTTATTACGAAATCTTTGAAAAGCTATTTCTCTTAAACTATCGAGTTTTGGGGAAAGTTGTAGAACAAAAGTTATCAATTATTATGGGTACTATAACACCCTTTTGGCTTATTACCCCCTTTCCGACTAACCTTGTATATTTTACTATTTGTTTTGGCGATTTGAAGAATTTGTTTTTGTAGTGTCTTCTACCGTGTAAAAATAAATTGTCAGTAATTTCCTTATGGTTCTGCCTACCCTTTTCCCAACTATGTTGGGGTCAGCTTCCAGTCTAACCAGATGCGGCTGAATACCAGTATTTTACACGGAGCGACTGCCATCAGACCTCCGCAACCCAGTTATTGAGTAATGCCGATATCGTAAGGTTAGACCAGTAGTCGGACTTCCGTGCTTCTGACTACCCGTAACTACTGTCATAGGTATTCGTATGATACCCGGGACCGACGGCTTAACGTGCTCTCCGATACACGTGGTCTCGATGTGTAACAAACGGTCACACCCATTCACATACTGACCGCGGCAAGCGCTTCTTAACCTCGCAAATCGTATGATCCGCGCGCTTGTTAATTAACTCCGAGTAATTTCCTTGTATAAACTTATATTATTTGCAATAATCTAACCATGTAAGAGCAACAATAAAATAAATTGAAGTTAATAAAATTGAAATTATTTTATTTGCTTCAATTTATTTGCTAACAAGTTCATTATTGTGGCTTTATTGTGTTATGAGGTTTCCGTTTAAGGACAGGCTACCCATTAATTCCCTGGGTATCCTATAAGGCAGTTTATGCTGAACTTCTCATAAGATGATGAGATGAAGTAGTGATAAAAATTTAAAGGAGTATGCTTACGTGGTTTGATCATGAGAGAGTGAGTGATGAGAGAATGAGTGAACGGCGATTAACAAAAGGAATTTATAAGGCGGATGTCAGTGGAAACACTGACTGGTGTCTTTCTCAGAAAGGAAAATCTTTTTTTGAAGTCAACTTTATTTTTGTTTAAAAGTTTTTAATTATAAATTATGCAGGTATTCCTTATTATAAACCTATACCACTTATACCAGGGGTCACCAAATAGCAACCCATTTTGTGAGGACCGTGAGAACACAGCAACTTGCACTACAGAGTACGTAATTTAATAAAAATGTATCCCCCGCATTATATTTGCTGAAGTCAATTTGAAAAAAAAAAGCTATGAAATGTCGTGCGGACCGCGATGGTCATTTCATTTCTTAAAACGGACCCCGAGCGAAACTTATTGGTGACCCCTGACCTATATCTTCATATCTTAGACAAACTTTGGGCCTAGTATTTTTTAAGCGTTAATAACTGTCTTCGCCGATTATCACAAATACTAACAGCAGTGATAACCTAGTGGTGTGACCGTGGGACTGCCAAGTCATAGGTCTCGAGTTCGAACCTATGGCACGCACCTCTGACTTTTCGGATTCATGTGCGTATTGTATAATTGTCATTTGCTAAAAAACGGTGAAGGAAAACATCGTGAGGAAACCGGCATACCTGAGTGATATTTCTCGACGGTATGTGAAGCCAAGTCAGAGGCCCATGGGTGGCATGAACTAACACCAGGTTAGTCACTAACCACACGAAAAGAAGAAGAAAAAGATCACAAATACTATCATTCAAGTAATTAACATCATGTATTATTGAAAAATAACTACAGTCAAAAAAAGCTTAATCATTAAAATCTTCTAATCACTTTCAATTACACGCTAGACAAAACAAAATAATATAAAAATCATTGATTGATTCTTTTGTTAAATTAAATAGTTAATTACTTTTATTTAATTAAAGAGATAGCCAGTGAAACTTCTTCAATTAACGGTTAGTTATAGCGTATTTGAAACGGTTATAATATTATTAATAACTGCTATTAAAATTTCAATAAACTAATTATTTGTTTCTTTTTCAACAAGACAGTTACACCCATATTCTAAGACGTTCCTCCAAAACTTACTCAACTCGACTCCACCTCGACTCAGCCTTTAGTTGACATAAACGTCCTCGACTCGAAATTTTTAAAGAATCATCTGTCAAACTCAAGGTACCTACCTCGGAACCTACCTTAAGGAAGGAAGTGTCAAAGTTCGTATGTAACAAAAATGAACTTTGAAGACTTTATCGAATATGCTTACGATAATCCTTACAACTATTTATCGCGGCGTTATTTTCGCGATGCAGATAATTCAAATTATGACGTAATGACTTCTCGAGGAACCTCGAAGTTCACTCGAAATTGCGACTAATAATACCATTTTGAAGGTGTTTTCGAGGCCTGAGTCGAGTATGAGTCGAGTAAGTTTTGGAGGAACGTTTTAGAATATGGGTGTTAGTCTTTAACTGCCTCGTTAGTTTAGTGGTGGCAAGACCGACAGCTGATCGTGAGGCCCTGGGTTCGATCCCCAGGTCGGGCAGTGTTATTGGGTTTTTCCGTATGGAATTCCTTAGTAGCAGCCCGGAGTTTGGATTTATTCCCCGTTGATGGCAACAGGCTCGCCCCGTACTACATGGGAATTAAACATAATGGCGAAATGAGTGTGTTACTATACATCTCTGCCCAACCCTTCGGGGATGCAGGCGTGATGTCATGTAGTTAGTCTTTGCCTCAGTTGGGACAGGTCAACTCAAGCCTGCTATGGCACTTTCGTCAAAAGGCCATTCCAGACGTTGCCCTACATTGTTACACTAACATAGTTTTATACCACAATGTCTGGACTTTAAAAAAGACCTTGATCTCTGAGTTCGTTTCGGCTTTTCTTCTCAGAGCTAGTCTGATTGAAAATGCCGGCGCCATCTAGTCATAAAAAAATATTACATTGACTTGTAAAAGTGTCTGTAACAGATTTATTTACAGAAATAAAAATCATTTATCATTTGCAAGATAACGAAATGATTTCGAACATTGTCAATATTAGAATTAGCTTTTTCAAAATATGTTAGGGAGGAATTATAGAATTTTAGCCTCTCCGACTTTTCGGATTTATGTGAAAGAAAGAAAGAAGAAAGAAAAGTTATTTATTCGCGCCAACATGACGCACAAAATAAAATAAAAGTAACAAAACTGAATACAAGCTTGGGGAAAAATATGCGTCACATCCGCGCAAAACGGCCATCGCTCAGCATAATGCTCTGTCTCACGTGCGAGACAGAGCCACAGCGCTGGTTTTCAGCGACAGCCGGCGTTGACATGATGACGTCCACCGGTGCAGCAAGTAAAAAGATATAAATAAATGTGCGTATTGTATAATTATCTCATGCTTAAAAACCGTGAAGGAAAACATCGTGAGGAAACCGGTATGCCTGAGAGATCTTTCTTTCGCTTATGGGCGGCATAAACTCTGATACCAGGTTAGTCAATAACCGCACGAAACAAGAAGATCAGCACCGGCACTACCTTCTTGCCACTAGTCCTGGGTCCAATTTTACTAATAGAAACGTTCATCAATCACAACCGAACCACTCATTCAGTTTTCTTATAAAAAAACTGTCAAATTGTTTGACAATAAAAACTAAATCAAAAATTTTGACGTTTCATAAATGACAGCTGACTGATGGTTGTGTTTCGTTTGCGATTTTGACAACAATTTTGTTAGTAGCACAGAGTACTTTTATACAATATGTAACATAATTAACGCACATCCTGAAAGTAGTTTGTTGAGAATCGTTTACTGGATCGACTTCAGCCATTTTTAATGTGTATTTTTTTTATAAACATCTTTTTTACTAATTAGTCTTTTAATTGGCATAACGAAAATTGAGCCTTATGTTACGGGTATAAGACTGAATTTTAAATGAAGTTAACAATGAAAAAGTAATACCTACTATTATCTTGAATAAATAATATTTAAGCACATAAAAATAAAATTTCAGTGTATGTATTATGATTATAACATAATATTCTAATTGGGGTGTTTGAGGGTGTGCGTTAATTACGTTACATGTTGTATATAGGGAAAGTACTCTAATTTTTTTTTATTTATTGTTTAGTACCTAGTAATTAGCCCTCTAGTTAGTTTATTCAGATTCAAATTTGGACAGGATTATATTCAACTAACACGTTCTATTTTCTTCCCAGATTCTTTCTTTCTTTTCTTTTTCTTATAAACGTTGCTTCCCACTAGGATTTCTCCTGTATCGTGGGTGCGTTTACAGACACAAATCTTCACACGCACATACATCCAGACCCGGAACCACTATCTGTAGGCTATAATACCTACAAATATTTGTTCCGAGCGGGAATCGAACCCACAACCCGTAGCGCAGAAGCCGATCGCTCAACCACTGCACTAAACGTATCGTCGAATCAACGTTAACAAAGTTATTTTTAATGCAATTACGATCAATTTTCAATCCATAGACAACGTCCCACAACCAATAAACTTCGTATCATAGCTAGTGATGTGAAAGTCTCGTCTTTAGAAATAAATCACCGCGTTAATCAGAGGCAATAAATTAGTGTCGGCCTTTATAGGGTTAACTGTCAAGGTGGCACTTTCTTGATACTTGATTGGTACTGTAAAATGATGTTACTTTGCTCTGTGAAGGTAAATATACTCCAAATATCAAAAAATAATATTTCGATCAAATCTCTAAAACTACAAGGAAATTGAAATATTTTTGAACGCATCCGATAAATGTTTTATAAGATTGGCAACACTAAATATGCACTTCCGGTTTCCGCCATTTCTTTTATTTGACAGCAGCCCTCGTTTTGTATTTAGTGTTTTATTATATGTTCTTGGAGCATATTACACCTAACGCTGTTAACTTTACCTCTACAACGAAAATTTGCCTGTTTTAGTACAAATTAAATGTAGGGGCAATGTTTCCGAAAGGACGGGTAACATTGCTCCATTTTTAATTTATTTTTAAATAATAAAAAAAATACTAAATAACTATTTTTGTCATTGAAATATTAGAACCAGAATGTTATACAAGCTGTGGAAAATTTAACAAAAGCCATAACAAAGAAGGATTTTTACGTAATTACACTTTTCAAATTTTGGAGCAGAAAACGGGGCAAAGTATCCTCATTCTACCGGTACCTACTTAATTATTGTCAGTTACTGGTGTATTAACTTGGTGGTTAATGAGAAATGAAGCATCTATTCTCATAAAACAGTTTAAGCACAACATTACCTATATTAAAGACTAGCTTTTGCCCGCAGCTTCGCTTGCGTGATTTTTTTTCACCCCCTTAAGGGTTGAATTTCGAGAAATCCCTTCTTAGTGGATGTTTACGTCACAAAATGAACCTACTGTCAAAATTTCAAGTTTCTAACCCCAGCCGTTTAGGCTGTGCGTTGATAGATCAGTCAGTCAGCTTCTCCTTTTATATATATATAGATACTGAAAATACTGAATCAACATGACATAACATCACGCACTGTATTCCCCGAAGGGTTTAGGCAGAAGTGTTTTAGAAACATCCTCGTTTCGCCAGCTATGTTTTTAAGTCCCATGTAATAGGATTAATAAATCAATTATTTACTTGATTCCCGGTTTTTAGTAGGTTACATATTTGTACGCTGCAAACTGCCCTTTATATTTTTTCTTAACTATTCTTTCCATCCAATGGTTGTCTGGAAGAAATTGCTTTAAGCGATAAGACCGCCATTTGTACTGTTAATTATGTGTATTCCTTGTTTTATTTCTTTTAGTGTGCAATAAAGTATATCTATCTATCTAAAATAGGGGGCGAGCCTATAGCCCTTAACCGGGCACAAATCTCGTAGTCAAGCCTCGGCCTCGTTGGTCTAGTAGTCACAAGTGTGACTGCTGAGCATAGGGTCCTGGGTTCGTTCCCCAGGTCGGGCAAAGTGATATTGGGTTTTTCCATTAGGAATTTCTCAGTAGCAGCCCGGAGTCTTGATTTGTGCCCGGATACTGAATTCGACATAATAAATTGTTAAACTTGCTCGTTGATCTAGTGGTGGCAAGCGCGACTGCTGATCGTAAGGACCTAGGTTCGATCCCCAGGTCGGGCAAAGTGTTATTGGGTTTTTCCGTGTGGAATTCCTCATTAGCGGCCCGGAGTTTGGATTTGTGCCCAGTTGATGGCACCCTTTGATTAACCCGGGACCGATGGCTTAACTTGCTCTCCGAGGTACGGAGCGTTCTCGATGTGTAACGAATGACCACCCATCCACGAACTGACCGCATTTTTTTAAATATTTTTTTATGTTGACAAGGTTTTGATCATAAATGTAGATATCTTTACATAGTATCAAACAAAGTCGCTCCTGCTGTCTGTACGCTTAGATCTTTACATAGTATAAAACAAAGTCGCTCCCGCTGTCTGTACGCTTTGATCTTTTAAACTACGCAACGGATTTTAATGCAGTTTTCATCAATAGATAGAGTGATTCAAGAGGAAGGTTTATATGCCCCATATTAGTATCTATTGTTATTGGTGATGTTCTTCACAAAGGTCAGGTGCGTAGTACTCTCAACCGGCGTGCGTGTATGACAAGATATATGAATGTGGATGAAGCGATAGGGGTATGTAAGAGTCGTAGCATGTGGCGTTCTATAGTTTCTGCCTACCCCCATGGGAAAAAGGCGTGAGTTTATGTATGTATGTATGTATTAGTATCTACATTGCACCCGACCGCCGGGGCGGGTCGCTAGTTTAATTATAATAATATGATGTCATGATTGTAGTTTGCGTTTAAGTTTGAAATCAAACTTCACTTAAAAAATAGAGAATAGCTCACCGTAGTTAAAACATTACCCAGTCAGCAAGGGTGGTAGCGAGGCTGACTGCACAGGATGCATCGGACGCACGCCGCAATAGCGGCGGTAAGACCCGTGATGAAGGAGTGGCTGAAGGGGCGTCACGGCACCCTTAGTTTCCGGCTGACGCAGGTACTCTCGGGACACGGCTGTTTCGGGAAGTACCTGTGTCGTATAAGCCGGGAGCAGACGCGCGGTTGTCACCACTGTGACTGCCCCGAGGACACGGCGCTGCACACGCTGCAGGCATGTCCAGCTTGGGGGTCGCAGCGCCGCGAACTAGTCGCGGCGGTCGGCGGTGACCTCTCGCTTCCGGCCGTGGTTCTGTACATCGTCGGGAGCGAGACTGCGTGGGAAGCCATCGCCTCCTTTTGCGAGGAGGTGATGCTCACGGAGAGTAGCGGAGAGGGACAGGGAGGCCGCTTCCTCTCTCCCTTCTCGCGCTAGATGCACCAGGCGCCGGAAGGCGCGTGACCATCTCCGGCCACCCTAGCTCGTGGCCTGCGGGCGGCGGGTTAGGGGACCCGTCGCCCGACCAGTAACATGCCCGGGAGAATGGCGCGCCGTTTTCCGCGCACGCCTCTCAGAAGGAAATGGGGCAGGGAACAAATTGCCCCACCACTGGAGAGGTCCACCAGAAGAAGCTGGTGGACCACGACCTGCCGGGATTGTGGTGCATGCAATAGTGAATCCCGTAACCCCGGCCTTAGGTTAGGAGGAGGGACACCGTTGGTTTTCAGCCGGTAAGAGTCCAGCAGACCTCCTCACTTTCCCCTAGTGAGGGACATCCATGAGGATTATCCAACGATAAGAAAAAAAAAACGAGATGGTGCACTGGTCGTACTTAAGTATCGTCACTCGTGGAGGCTTTTTTCACTTCAGCATCCTTCTCCGGGACTACCCCGGTCATTAACATCACTTAACCATTTCTAATTTTCTTAACATAACCACATAACACACGTAATTTATAATGGTTTAAGTACACCATGTGTTAATAGGTATGGTAAACCGCAAAGCCGTTTACCGTTTGCGGTTACTGCTTTTAGAAACTGAGTGTGAGTATCATTATTTAAAACTGACAGGTGATTCCTTGTTTAGCTGCCATTTTTTGTGGTCTATGGTTTAATTAAAAAAGGTGAGTGTGTGTTTTTAGGGACTTTTTCGTTGATCACATGGGTGGGTTTTTAATTTTTGAAGTTTTTTTATAGTTCTAATAAAAACTACGATCTTCATCGATTTCAGGGGCTTGGGCTAAGCAATCACGCGGATTGTACGGTCTGTGAGATTAAGCTGCGCTTGCCTGCGGCAATGATGGGTGACGATTTGATGGCAATTTTACAGTAGAGCACATTTAGTAAAAAATAGTGGCCATTTATCTGCGATGTTTTTTTAAAAATCGAGTGTAGATGTCTTCATTTACGTGCGAGATTTTCTTCATTATTTTGAAAGTTGAGTAATTTTAATACAGACTTGTAAATAGGATTGATATAGGCTCATTTTTGTAATAAAAGCATTTTCGCAAAAATGTAAATATCCGTATCTACTTTGCTGCCATCGATTCGTTACACATCGAGACGCCTCCGTGCCTCGGAGAGCACGTTAAACAGTCGGCCCCGGGCGTCATAAGAATACCTAACGATAGAAGCCCGAAAATCCGACAATCGATCGGACCTTAGGATATCGGCATTGCCCAGTAATTGTGTTGAGGAGGTCTGATGGCAGTCGCTCCGTGTAAAATACTGGTATTCAGCCGCCTATGATTAGACTGGAAGCTGTCCCCAATATAGTTGGGCAAAAGCTAGGCAGAACTATTGGTCGATCAAATCTCTATAACAGTCGTTACGGGTAGTCTGAAGCCCAAAAGTCTGACTAACGGTCTAACCTAAGGATATCGGCATTGCCCAGTAACTGGGTTGCGAGGGTTAATGCAGTTAGGCTCTCAAATCTCATTGGAACATGACACCGTCATTTTAAATCAGAAGTATGCCTGCTCCACACTCTCGCTAAGACAACCCGGACGATATCCTTTACTTTTAACATCTTATCTTTAACTACTTATCTTTTACTTTTAACATCAAATAATAAAGGACAGGATGTAAGTCTTGGGCTGTCTCGTCGAGAGTGTGGAGTAGGCATAACTCTGGCTACCTCTATGGATGTCAAAGATGTATGTATAGTAAATTACAGGTTATAAGAAAGTGCATAAATATTAATTATAGACGGCTAGTCTATGCCTAGCGTAACAGTGACATATTTCCCACAACACTCACAACTTTCGCGTCATGATAAACAGGTAATCTGCGCTATGGTTTTTTGTAGGTAGTACTTATCATCATGACAGCATGATGATTAGTTTTTTTTTAGTTTGTTTAAATTTGGAACTGTTTTTGATTACAATTATTATCTCGGTTTGTTTAACAGTATTTGGGTCCGTTTTAAGTTGTATTATAAGATGACCTATAAAATTCGATGATCAAAAATTGATGGCATCAAGATTTCATAAATCTTTTTTTTTTGTGATTTTTTATATGTAACTCTCAGTGAGATTAATTTAGTTATAATTACTTGGTTAAAACTATATTATTATTAATGATTATAGTTAAAATATTTTATTATTAAAATAAAACTTACCTCTACCAAAATCTTCGCCCTTACAAGTTAAGGGCAAATTGTCCAGAACGGATAATATCACTAAAATTAAAAACATCATTTTCACATCACTACCGTGCATAGATTTTCCAAATTTGAACCACTTTCGAACTGTCATTTTGACGTTTAAATTCGCGCGCGCAAAAAATCGAAACTTATTTTTGACGTTCGATTTTTAAATCACATCACATCTTTTTTAATTCATATTTTTTCAACGGCATCCACAAGATTTTCTCGACATGTTTTTTCGTAATATTTTTTTATTGGTTTAATCGAGACGTCTGCTCGTCGTCACAACTGCGAACCTACTAGCCAACTGACCAACTTAACAGTGTAAAATAAGAAACATACATATTACTAACTAGAATTTACTTTGAGAAAGTCCTATCTAACTTTCACTTGACACCCAGAAACGAACCTTAACTTAAGAAACTTAAGAAGCAAAATATCGTGGCTGGTTATATCAGAAACAACTCGGTCATATTTAGTACCGACTTGCTAAACAAGTGAACGGTGAAATGAGAAATTGTGAGAGATAGACATATGTCAGAACGGGACAGATAGACATTTCTTTTTATGGTTCAACTGGTGAAACTGAGGACTTTAGAAAATGTGGATTTATCATTGATGTGGTATTTATCCAAGATATGGGTATCCTGGTTTGTAATGTATGAAAACATTAAAGGAATGATAATGCGGTAGGCGAGTTGCTATCATCTATTATAAGATTTCTAACGAACCTAAGTTGGAATCAGACACTTATTGTTTTAAAATATTGAGAGTTAGAATGAAAATAAATGATGGACGAAAGACTATAAAAAATAAAGATAAATACTAGAAATTCAGATTTAGTTAGAACTCTACGTTGTCCTACCTAGCTTTTTCCCAACTATGTTGGGGTCAGCTTCCAGTTTAACCAGATGCGGCTGACTACCAGTATTTTACACGGAGCGACTGCCATCAGACCTCCACAGCCCAGTTACTGGGAAATGCCGGTTTCCTAAGGTAAGAACAGTTGTCAGACTTTCGGGCTTCTGACTTCCCGTAACGACTGTCATAGGTATTCGTATGACACCCGGGACCGACTGTTGGGCATGGAGGGGTCTCGATGTGTAACGAATGGTCACCCATCCACGGACTGACCGTGGCAAGAGCAGCTTAACCTCGCAAATCGTAATTAGCTACGAGCCCCTCAAAACGTGCATTCTACCTACTAATAAACAAACAGGTATACTTTTTTAATAGCATATCGTCAGTGGAAAGGTAAAAATACTAAAGCGCTAATATACAAATTTTACAGTAGAAAGATTCAAAGTATTTTTTTTAGGAATTAGGGATTACAATTTTAATTAATTTAATTACCTATCTATTTAACATGTACCTATACTCTAAGAAATTTAACTAAGTTTATTTTCCTAAAAAAAATACTTTGAATCTTTCTACTGTAAAATAGGTATATTAGCGCTTTAGTCTTTTTACCTGACCACTGACGATACGTATTTTAGGCCGAAAACTCATTTGCATCTCAGTTTCTAAATTCAAATCCGTCTAGTTCAAAGTTTACCTAGCCGCTCAGACCGCTCAGACCAGCCGGAGGCGTCCATATCACTTTTTCCAACATATCTTCAAATGACATAATTATAGAAAAAAAAATAACCCGTTTTGGATAAACTTGTCTTGTTGAGATCTGTTTTAGATCAAAAAGTAGGATTGTATCACATATTTATAGAAGAAATCGTAACTGTTTGTGTTTGCTTACGCCCGGAAGGTATCGGTTTGAAGATATTTATGTAGGCTTATAATAATAATATAACTTTTTAACAAAAACAAAAGAAAGAAAAAGTATTTATTTTTCGCCCAAGCGGACGCACACGATTGCTTAAAAATTAAAAATATAAAAATTCTTAAAATTAAATTATTAAAAATACAACAAAAATATGTACTTAAATTTAAACATATTATTATAATTACCTGGTAACCCAAACACAAAAAAGTTAAAAAAATACAAGGCATCGTAAAACCGACTTCAAATTGTCTATCGCCGAAGTTCTTCATCAGATCTTCACCAAATTTAAATGGGAGCACTTCGAAAGAATACTCTTGCAAACAAAAAAATAATCATTAAAATCGGTTCACGATTAGCAAAGATATCGCGGAACAAACATACAAAAAAAAACCGGTCTAATTGAGAACCTCCTCCTTTTTCGGAAGTCGGTTAAAAATATATCTCAATCATCGTAGTTATTCTACAACAAGAAAAATCATAACATTACATAATTAGCCCATTATTGTCCCACTGCTGGGCACGGGCCTCTTCTCAGAATGAGTCCTTAGTTCACCATGCTGGCCTAGTGCGGGTTGGCAGACTACATATACCATCGAGAACGAGAGAGTCCTCTCAGGTGTGCAGGTCTCCTCACATATTTTTCCTTAACCGTTAACGCAAGTGATGATCAAATTCTGATCTGCACATGAATTCGAATAGTCAGGGGTGCGGGCCGGGATCGAACTCAGACCCTCCTGCATGGCAGGCAAGCAGTCAACCATTAGGCTATATCTGTACAAGAAAAACCAACATTTAAAAAAAATACTTAGGACCGATTTTACCCACTTCGGATAACGTTTCTCTATGGATTAAGTTAGCTACACGTTTTGACAGAATATCTGTACAAAAACAGTCAAAACGTAAGCTTTATTAAGTTAGCTACACGTTTTGGCAGAATTTCTGTACAAAAGCTGTCAAAACGTAAGATTTATTCCTCACGTTGCGACGTTTTGTGATATCGATCTTTACAAATTATATTTTACTTAAAGCTTCAAACTCTTATCTATACTAATATTATAAAGCTGAAGAGTTTGTTTGTTTGAATTTGAATGCGTTAATCTCAGGAACTACTTACTGGTTGGAATTGAAAAAATATTTTTGTGTCGCATAGTCCATTTATCGAGAAAGGTTATAGGCTAACATCACGCTACGAACAATAGGAGCGGAGCATAAATGAAAAATGTTGCAAAAACAGGAAAAATGTCCACCCGTGCGAAGCCGGGACGGGTCGCTAGTTTTTAATAAAAAACCTTTTTGATTCCTCGATTATTCTGTTACAGAAGATTCTTTTTTGAATCGGTAGGTTCCAGAAGATTGCTTTGATAATAATTATCAGTGCATCTTATCATAGAATAGCATAACAATGGAGTCTATTCTGTTGCACACTTTGACAGGACTAAACTAAACTAAGTGTGTTTGTCTCTTTCTGTTTCAATAGAAAAAGAAAGTGACAGTTGCGTTTAGTCTAGTTTAGTACTGTCACAATGTGCTACAAAATCGACACCAATCTTCTTCTTCTTCTTCCTGCCCTTATCCCACACCAGGTGGGTCGGCACAACATATATTTCGTAAATCCATGTCGTTAGAGGTTTTGGCTTATTGTTTTATGACCGGCCGTCTGCCTGACATCAAGCCTCCTTAGGAATACTCGTTGCGCTGTCGCGCGGGTGACCCAATGTGCTTGCTGATATTATGCACTGGGTCCCAAAATGATATGCTTGTCAATCTTATTGCCACGCATATCATCTGCAAAAATCATGTTCCTCTGAGTTGCGGGGATCAAAAAACAATCACTTTTTCCCATGATGGGAGAATCAGCTGGTTATACGCTTGCTAAAGAAATCTATACTTATAGGTAAGTATTTTTTTCCGTTTTTGCAACATTTTTCATTTATGCTCCGCTCCTACTGGTCGTAGCGTGATGTTATATAGCCTATAACCTTCCTCCATAAATGGACTATCCAACACAAAAATATTTTTCAATTCCAACCAGTAGTTCCTGAGATGAGCGCGTTCAAACAAACAAACTCTTCAGCTTTATAATATTAGTATAGATTTTCTATATTACGGAAGTCAACTAATCACTATATGACCACATTACATTTCACGTCCTTCCCAGATCTGCATATAAATAAATCAATAAAACCCCTTATTAACTGTAAAGAAAGAGACGGATGCAACAAATATCAGTACAAGTAAAAGAGACGACAGTACTTCTGGTGTTGCGACGCCTTTCACGGTAGATCGACTCGCGCGTCGAAATGATAGTTAATTGAGCTAATTTGATGCAAACGGTAAAATAATGTGGCTAATGAATATTTTCTTTTCCTATCTTATTGGATCAGATAAGAATAGCGTAATAACGGGAATATATACATCTTTACATGTTTTAAACCCGGATATAATAGCCCTTCCTTGAAATTCTTCTTTCGTTTCTGCGTGAGCTCCACGAGAATATTATTAAACATACATACATACATAACATCACGCCTGTATTCCCCGAAGGGTTGGGCAGAGGTGTATAGTAACACCCTCATTTCATAATTGGGGGGCGAACCTATTGCCATCAATCGGGCACAAATACAAACTCCGGGCTGCTACTGAGGAATTCCACACGGAAAAACCTAATAACACTTTGCCCGACCTGGGGATCGAACCCAGGACCTCACGAACAGCAGTCGCGCTTACCACCAGTAGACCAACGATGCAGATAATATTATTTACTATTCAGCCATGATCATCCCACTGCAGGGCAAAGGCCTCCCTACCCTCCTTCCACTCTCGGTTTAAGGTTTTCCAATAAGTATCTAGTTCGTCCCGCCATCTCCTTCTGGGCCTTTTTTTTATCGTTGGAAAATCCTCATGGATGTCCGTCGCCCGGGGAAGGCGAGGGGGTCTACCGGACTCTTACCAGCTAAAAACCAACGGTGTTTCTCCTCCTGATAGTTCGGCCGGGGTCGCAGGATTTGCAAAAGCATGCACCGCAACATCTCCTTCTGGGCCTGCCGCGACGTCGTCTAACGTTGTGTGGTCCCCACTTAGTGGTGATTTTTGCCCACAGCTCGTCTAACATGCAGCAGAGGTGACCAGCCCAGTAAGCTGAGTCCATGAGAATAGCTAAGGTTAGCCAGTCAGCAAGGTTGGTAGCGGGGCTGACTACCCAGGGTGAACTGGACGTACTTAAGTATTGTCCCTCGTGGAGGCTTTTTTAAAGCATCCCATACCCTTTTGACCAGGGGTTTGTGGCTAATTAACAACCACGCAGATCATAATGATTTGCAAGGTTAAGCTGCGCTTGTAGCGGTCAGTCCGTGGATAGGTGACCATTCGCTAGACATCGATACCCGTGTCTCAGTCAATCCCCAGTATCATACGAACAGTCGTTACGGGATGCCAGAAGCCCGAAAGTCTGACGACCGGTCTAGCCTTAGGATATCGGCATTGCCCAGTAATTGGATTGCGGAGGTCTGATGGGAGTCGCTCCGTGTAAAATGCTGGTGTTCAGCCACGTCTGGTTGGACTGGAAGCTGACCCCGACATAGTTGGGAAAAGACTGGGCAAAACGAACCCTTTTAGCCAGCAGCGATATAAGGGTAACCGAGGTCGTGATAGTATCGTGAACGTCTCGCTAATGTAAGCGAATTTTGAATCGAAAACACAACAGAGCCCCTAGCACGAGTTTATAGCAAAATCGAATAGATATCGTAACGTGTATACCAGACGAAAACGATTTCGATACTATAGTAAAGTATTTCGGCAGCATGAGTTCTTATAAACGTCTTACGTTAACTCGATACTATAACTTAACTATAGTTATTATAGGCCGAGAATCCAAAAGCGAATGGAATGATTTGGAGTGAATGGTGCGTTCGGAAACCTGATAAAAATGTTTATAAAAATATCAAAACGTAAAACAAAAAAACATAATTTTTTGTTTTTTTTTTCAAAATTTGTCGATAACGAAACGAATACGTTAACTACACGATTTGGCAAAAACTCATGCTAGGGGTTCTGTCCTATAATACGCGTCCTATAGCATACGTGTGCGTCCGCTTGGGCGAAAAAATAAATACTTTTTCTTTCTTTTCTTTCTATAACATTTTGGTTATTTTTTTTGCGACATGCACAATTTGTATCACACATCTATACTAATATTATAAAGCTGAAGAGTTCGTTTGTTTATTTCTTTGAACGCGCTAATCTCAGAAACTACTGGTTGGAATTGAAAAAATCTTTTTGTGTTAGATAGTCCATTTATCGAGGAAGGTTATAGGCTATATAACATCACGCTACAACCAATAGGAGCGGTGCATAAATGAAAAATGTTGCAAAAACGGGAAATATGCCCACCCGTGCGAAGCCGGGACGGGCCGCTAGTAGATAATATGAATAAAGTTTTTAAATAAATAATATGTGCGAAACGAGTATTTCCGATTCAAAATTCACTTACATTAACGTGACGTTTACGCAAGTAACTCCACAGCATTCGTGGTAAGCCTACCTAGCAGTCACTACGAGTGTTACACTCGCCAATCCCTCGCTGTATGACCTCTGCCCACCTTAGGGAAATCAGACTTTCCCTATAAATATATTATTATTATTATACTGCCCTACTAACTTGTACAACTAACTAAGAGTAAGCCACAGATTAAACACAAGTAACCGCAGCGGTAAGCATGTCGGTACTACCTGGACAAGATTGACATAAACCTAGGAAGAATTTCTTATGGTAAATGGGAGGTCACACGCTTAGACAGTTCTTTTTTTAGGGTTCCGTAACCAAAGGGTAAAACGGGACTCTATTACTAAGACTCCGCTGTCCGTCCGTCCGTCTGTCACCAGGCTGTATCTCATGAGCCGCGATAGTTAGATAGTTGAAATTTTCACAGATGATATTGATAACAACAAATGCTAAAAAACAGAATAAAATAAATATTTAAGGGGGCTCCCATACAACAGACATGATTTTTTTTGCCGTTTTTATAGATAATGGTACGGAACCCTTCGTGCGCGAGTCTGACTCGCACTTGGCCGGTTTTCCTCTTTCTCGTGTGGTTAGTGACTAACCTGGTGTCAGAGTTTATGCCGCACATGGGCCTCTGACTTGGCTTCACATGCCGTCAAGAAATATCTTTCAAGCATGCCGGTTTCCTCACGATGTTTTCCTTTACCGTTTTTAAGCAAGAGATAATTATACAATACGCACATGAATCCGAAAAATCAGAGGTGCGTGCCTTGGGTTCGGACTGGAGACCTATGGACTTATGAACTTAGCCAGTGAACAGCAAGTTTGGTTTGGCTGACTGTCTATAGGATTTTTTTCTACTGGACTGCAGCGAAACAGATCTAGCAGTGCTAGCCTAGCCGTCAAGCGCTGGACTTCCATGCATGAAGGTTTATTAGCCTTACTCCCAACTATGTTGGGTCAGCTTCCAGTCTAACCAAATGCGGCTGAATAGGTACCAGTATTTTACACGGAGCGAATGCCATCAGACCTGTGGCTACCAGTTACGACTGTCATAGGTATTCGTATGACACCCGGGACTGACTGTTTAACGTACTCTCCGAGCACGAGGTCTCGATGCGTAAGTAACGGTCACCCATCCATAGACTGACCGTGGAAAGCGCAGCTTAACTTCGCAAATCTTATGAATCACGAGCCTCTCAACTTCAAGCCCCTGAAGCTTAATCATTATAAAACAAAATGTCTGCCTTTACGTTACATTTAGAACAAAAAAGCTGATTCACCGACCCGTTGCTCATATATTAAGAGTAGTGATAATCAACTTTCATTTTCTCGAAATAAGTATGTCAATTCGAAGGTTCAAACTATTGTCGTACCTAAGGTATCGATGCCTTGTGGTGACTTTACTAACTATAATGCACATCACTAGCCTCCTTGACAGCGTGGACTTTCGCTTGGAGGTCACGTCTAGGTGAATAGGGATGTGGCGCGCTGATATCGATGTTGCTCTGTCGATTTTATTTTTTAGAATATTATTTTTATGAGAAAATATCTGTGAATTGAATAAATATAAAAAAAAAACAATTCAATTCATAACATTATTATTCGTGTCCTTTTTTCTTTTTTATGAAACTATTTACTTTTATATGATTTAAATAAATTAAACATGTTTTTTACTAATAAAATAACTTTCATCTAGTCTCAACATTCTCATTCTCTAAACTAACATCTATCATTCCCGTAATTCCTACCATTAGATGTACCTTTAATAACGCCATTTATAAAATACGGAAGAGAAAAAAACAAAAAATTTAAACACCATCCACCTCTCAATAAAACACAAATATCGATAAATCATTGCACACGCACATCACTAGCTATTATCGATAAAGTATTCGACACAGCCGGCACAATAGAAAGTTTATTTGTGTACCGTGTTTACGGAGCGTCGGCAAAAAAAAAGTAAATAATTGTTCAACTTTTTTTTCGTTGACTCACGTGGGTTTACCTTTTAAACGACTTTGAAAAGGAGGCTTTAAAAAAAGTTTTTACTTGTAGCCGTTGAGGCTTTGACAAGAATACATTAATAGGTATTGGGGTATTTGTGTGAAGTTCAATAAAAAGTTTCTAAAAGTTTGTGGTTTAAATATTTGATGGGTGCTTTTTCGCAACGGCTTGTGTTAAAGTCCATTGACGTGTATTTTTGATCCATTGAAATGGGCCAGTAAGGAAAAACCTAAAATTCTTTTCTCGGGAACCACGTCGTTGATGTTATATTTAACTCGCTAACCGCAAACAATATTTGTATGTACTCAGAACCCAAATGTACTGAACATTTTGTGACAGCCAAGTCTTGCAAATGGCCTAAAAACATTATAGTATCGTGTATCTAATACCTTTAAACGAGCAATTCTTGTATATATATATATATATATATATATATATATATATATATATATATATATCTAATCTGAATCTCGGAAACGGCTTCAACGATTTTCATGAAATTTCGTATGCAGGGGGTTTCGGGGGTGATAAATCGATCTAGCTAGATTTCATTTTTAGAAAACGTCGTTTTATCCGTGTTTTCAGGCAATGAAAAACTGCTACAATATCATTAGAATACGAAGGTAAATTTTGGCCACTATCTACAAGGTTATAATAGCCCGAGTAGGAAATCAGGCGGTCCCAAAACCAGAAGACCCCGGTTCGAGTCCGGATGGGTTACTTTTTCCCTTTTTTTCAAGTTCCTTCTTTTTCTATTTCCCCTTTTTTTTCTTTCCAAAAAAAACCGGGCAAAGCTCGGTCCTCCAGGTACTAACTACTGATACACTGACCTCCCAAAGTAACCAGTATACACTGGCCTGCATACAAAGATTTTTGCCTATAGAATATATGTTTCGCCAAATTATGGTGTAAATGCAGAAGTTTGATGTTTGAATTGATTTTTAGGGTTCCGTACTCAAAGGGTAAAACGGGACACTATTACTAAAACTCCGCTGTCCGTCCGTCTGTCACCAGGCTGTATCTCATGAACCGTGATATTTAGACAGTTGAAATTTTCACAGATGATGTATTTCTGTTGCCGCTATAACAACAAATACTAAAAAACAGAATAAAATAAATATTTAAGGAAGCTCCCATACAACAAACGTGATTTTTTTGCCGTTTTTATAGATAATGGTACGGAACCCTTCGCGCGCGAGTCCGACTCGCACTTGGCCGGTTTTTTTAATCATATCATATCCGCTGAACTCAATAAACTGAAAACTAGTCTAGTTTGAGAGACATGATTACAAGAGGTACGCCCGATTATTATAAACAAAAACTTAGTGCTAAACTGGGCATGGTAAACAAATTTTACCTGTGATAGCTCCTTGAAGGTCTACCATGCAAAGCAATGAGGTATGTGCTTCTTTATTGGTAAAATTACAAGAGTCTCAATTTTAACTAATAACGATCCGTAAATTATAGGAATCGGCCTTAAGCGAGAATAGTCCCACGTAAATCCTAATCTTGATATTCAGGCACCAGCTCGCTTACCTAGGGTGATGATTCTAGCCAATACGGATTGTGGAATGTGTGTGACGTGAGCACACAATATATTTAAATAACAAGTGTTTAATGATTAGTGATAAAATTATATTGTTTGTTTAGTGTTATGTAAAAAGTTGGTAAATGTTTGAGTTTTAAAGATAGAAGTTGAGCGTTTAAGGTTTCTATTAATAAACGCTAGGTAGTTAACAATGTATAGGCGTGTTCTGTCCGTGTATAACTTTTTTGACATAAAATCACACCTGTATTCCCCGAAGGGTTAGGCAGAGGTGTATAGTAACACCTTCATTTTACCGTTTTATTTAAGTCCCATGTAATAAGGAGCGAGCCTATTGGCATCAATCGGGCACAAATCCAAACTCCGCGCTGCTACTAAGGAATTCCATACGGAAAAACCCAATAACACTGCCCTACCTGAAGATCGAACACAGGACCTCACGATCAGCGGTCGCGCTTGCCACCACTAGACTAACGAGGCAGTTAACTAACTTTTGTTGAGTTTAAAACAATGGTATTTTATAACTATTTAACTCAATGCTAAGACATTTCATTACCGGAGCGTCCACACTAAACCAACGAGGGCCAGCGAACGTTTGTCATCAATTTGTTTAACAAATAATTGAAAAAAAAACGAAATTTGAACGAATCTCGTTTCATTCGGATTTAAATGGTATTGAGCTCTGTTTGTTGGATTGGTGTGTACGTGCCATAATACAATTTATACGAATTACATAATACTTATGTTATAAAGAGGAAATAGGACTACGAAATTCTGAGTTTAACGCCGATTTGGGAGACGCCTACGTCCAGCAGTGGACGGTGAAAGGATTGATAACTGATTAAATTTATTTAATTGATAAATACAAACTAACTGGGATTTACCTTCAGTAATTTCCGTTTTATAACAATATATTCATTATAACTTTAAATAAAAAAAAAACATTTTTTTGTCTCGTCACGGCCATGTTTTTGCTGACCATCCTGACAATTGAACGAAAAAACCACAAAGTAACAATGCTTAACATTATAAGACTTTTTTTGCGAACGGTACGTTATTGTAACTTTATAATAGCTGACAGGTATCTGAGGTTGAATGCATCGTTAGGGTTGTTGTACACTGATTTATAAAGCTGGGATACACTGGCAAATATTATTTTTTATCTATACCTACTATATATTTTTTTCTTTTTTTACTGTCTTTCATAATATATTAAGGAAATGTCTACTGGTGAACTGGAGAGGGTCATAATAAGCCTCCATGTGTATGTACTAATCCTTCTCGTAGCTTTTTCCTAATTATCTTGTAGTCAGCTTCCAGTCTAACCAGATGCGACTGAGTACCAGTATTTTACACGGTGCGACTACCATCAGAGCTCCGCAACCCAGTTACTGGGCAATGCCGATATCCTAGGGTTAGACCGATTGTCAGACTATCGAGCTTCTGACTTCCCGTAACGACTGTCAATAGGTATTCGTATGAAATCCGGAACCGACAGTTTAACGTGCTCTCCGAGGTACGGAGTGGTCTCGATGTATAACGAACGGTCACCCATCCACGGACTGACCGCGGCAATCGCTGCTTAACCTCGCATATCGTATGATCGGCGCGGATAATGCTTATGCTATAAGAAATAAATTCAGGAGAGAAATTAAAACATCTTCACGCTTTCTTCGTTACAGTGTAAGCAGAATACAAAGTGACAGAGTCGGCTTTACAAAGAGGCCACTAAGGTCAGTGGCGTGCCGGGTCAAAAGACCACCTGAGTGTCACATCGGTTGACACTTAACAGGTGATTTCCCTCATTTTATTCATGAGATCTGTACGTTTAATATGTTGATATTCAGCCACATCTGGTTAGACTGGAAGCTGACCCCAACTTCTTCTTCTTCTTCCTGCCCTTATCCCACACTAGGTAGGGTCGGCACAACATGTATTTCATAAATCCATGTTGTTAGAGGTTTTGGCTTATTGTTTTATGACCGGCTGCCTGCCTGACGTCAACCCTCCTTGGGAATACTCGTTGCGCCGTCGCGCGGGTGACCCAATGTGCTTGCTCTGGGTCCCAAAACGATATAGGTACTTGTCAATCTTATTGCCGACAACTAAGCAGACTATGTTCGTCTTGATGGAGTATACTTGAAGCTGACCCCAACATAGTTGAGAAAAGGCTATGCAGATGATCTACAAATTTAACACTAGGTGGGCTAGGTGCGGGTTGGCGGCGGTTGACGGCCGTGCGCGACTCACAGAAATTTAAGAAAACAACACACTATCTACGAGGGCAGAGTGATGTCTGGTAAAAATCAACGTAGGAATAAAGTTGTCGCAAATTGCATATAGTCTTTTTATTTAACACTTTTTTGAGAATCTAAATGATAACTTCTAACCAGTTATGTCGGTTATCTTTTTTTTGACAGCCATTAAATAAAAACAATTACTTGAGTTTTCGCAAACATGGCGAAAAGTGAATTTCGTGTGTTGATTAAATATTATTTTTTGCGTAAAAAAACTATTACGGAAACGAAACAAAAGCTTGACAAATAATATGGGGACTCCGCTCCGTCGATCAAAATGATTCACAACTGGTTTTCCGATTTTCGTTGTGGTCTTACGAACACAAGTGATGCTGAACGTCCAAAACGCCCTGTTTAGGTCACGACACCAGAGATGATCGCCAAAATCCATAACATCGTATTGAATGACCGACGAGTAAAAGTGCGTGAGATAGTTGAGATAGTAGGCATCTCAGACGAACGTATGCGCAATATCTTACACCAATGTTTAAGCATGAAGAAGCTCTGCGCGTATTGGGTGCCGCGTTTACTCACTGTGGAACAAAAACACACGCGTGTGACCACTTCAGAGGCAGGTTTGGCGTTGTTTCAACGAGATAAAAAGAAATTTATGCGTCATTTCATAACAGTAGACGAAACGTGGATCCATCACTATACACCAGAAACCAAGGAACAGTCAAAACAGTGGATTGCTTGTGGCGAACCTGCGCCAAAGCAGGCCAAAGCAGTTTTATCGGCCAACGAAGTGATGGCCACAATTTTTTGGGATGTACGCGGTATAGTCCACATTTAGTATCTACAGAAGGGTAAAATGATTACCGGCGAATATTATGTCAATTTATTGGACCATTTCAAGAAAGTTTTAATGGAAAAACGGCCGCATTTATCTCAGAAGAAAATCCTTTTCCATCAAGACAATGCATGAGTGCACACCGCTGCGCGATCGCCATGGCCAAATTCCATGAGTTAAACTATGAGTTACTTTCTCACCCACCATATTCTTCGGATTTAACACCCTGCGACTATTTTCTGTTCCCAAATTTAAAAAAATGGCTGAGTGGAAAAAAAATTGCTCCAATGAAGAGATCATGCACAAAACTAATGCCTATTTTGAAGGGTTTACAAAATCGTATTATATTGAAGGGATCGAAAAGTTGGAGAAACGTTGGATGAAGTGTATGGAGCTAGGGGGAGACTATGTTGAAAAATAAATAATAACTTTTACAAAATATATATTCCTTGTTTAATTTTTACCAGTCTTATCAGTCTACCTACGTAATTTCCTCAAGTTCGTTTCATTTAGCGATCGATTCAAAACCCTTGTTCAGCAGTGGAGATACGGATTGATATAAAGTACTTCTACCCTTATACAAACAAACACACGCTTTGGTGCAGTGGCTGAGCGATTGGCTTCTGCGCTACGGGTCGTGGGTTCGATTCCCACACGGAACAAATATTTGTATGGCCTACAGATAGTTGTTCCGGGTTTGGGCGTTTGTGCATGTGAAGATTTGTGTCTGTAAACGCACCCACGATACAGGAGAAATCCTAGTGTGGAGCAACGTTCCTATAAAAAAAACAAACTAAACATATCCACTTTATACTGAACTCTCATTGTACTGAATTTCCGTACAATAGAGAGGTCAGCTTAAACTGGAGATGGATAGCTTGATTTGCCGGCGTGTGTACTATGATTTTCTCTGTCATTAGTATCGTTATAATTGCAAATTATATGTACAAATAAGCCGTCTCTGAACAATCTGTAGGCCATCTGTATATCCTAACGTGGGAATTGAACCTGCGACCCTGACCACAGAAAGTAGATGCTATACCAATTTGCCATTTAGGTCGTCAGATAACATAACTTTCGTATTATTAGAACGAGAGAAATAATTCTGTATACAAGGCTAGTCGGAAAGGGGGTACTAAGCCGCGGGCCACTTAATGTATCACTGATGATTGTTTTAAAGAAAGTGTTAAAATTTCAAAATTAGATTAAAAAATATTAGCAAAATGATTTTTATTTTAGTTTTTACAAAAATTCTTCATCTCTGCTTTAGTTACGAATTCAGGAAATAAAGCTTCTAATCCGTGACCCCAAATATGACCTAAAATGTAAACACAGCTGATCATAGCTGAGGATAGATAGAATTTAGTGTGTTTTTTATGAAATCTTTGAACAGCTATTTATCTGAAACTAATGACTTTTGGGGAAATTTGTAGAACAAAAGTTATCCATTATTTATTTATTTATTTATACTTCTATGCACTATTGTGGTACATAAGGCGGACTTAATATATATAAGGCATTCTCTACCAGTCAACCTTAGGGTTAAAAAGAAAAGCATCAAAATACGTAGGTACAGGAAAAAGATGAGTTGACAATTTTGGACTGAATATATCAGGAAATCAAAAGTTAAATATAAATTACATAAAATACATATATACAAATAATAAAATATATAGATATTACAATATATATATATATATATATCAATTACAAAACGTTATGAAAAACTTAATGCAATTATGACGAATTATAGGTACCTACATATGCATTATTATAGGTACTTTAACACCCTTTCGGCTTAGTACCCCCTTTCCGACTAACCTTGTATATAAAATGAAAAACTGACTGACTGACTGATCTATCAACGCACAGCCTAAACCGCTGGGGTTAGAAACTTGAAATTTTGACAGTAGGTACCTACTTTTATAACTTAGGCACCCATTAAGCAAGGAGGATTTTTCGAAATTCTTCTTCTAAGGGGTGAAAAAAAAATATCACGCGAGCGAACCTGCGGACAAAAGCTAGTTAGTAATAATTTTTACTTCAGCTTTATGATTTTAGGCCTTGTCCGCCGCTGGTATTAAGTCCCATGTAATAGGTGGCGAGCCTATTGCCATTTTCCGGGTACAATAGGGTAGGGGTTTTTTATTAATAATCTGGCTACTTTTACAAAAAGCATTGGCAAAAATGAAAAAATCAATGGAGTATACAGGGTGTAAACAAAATCATGATTGTAATTCTTTCAAACCTCGTGATGTAGGTACCTACTGCTGATATAGATTAACCATGAACGAGGAATACGTTTGGATTCAATAAAATATTTTATGAAAAGTTGAATGACCGCGCGGCGTACGATAGCCGTGTAATTCACTCGGAGCGCTAAAATGCCTCACGTTAAGAACACATGTTTACTTCTTGTATTATTTTTTATTGAATCCAAACGTATACCCCGTTCACGGTTAATACATGTCAGCAGTACATCTCGGGGCTTGAAGGAATTACATGATTTCGTTTACACCCTGTATATAAAATGCCCAAGCTATAAGCGATTTAAATGTGTTAACTAGACAGACACCACACTATTGAACGATGACGTCATACTTCAAAAACTTCATAGTTACTTTGGCATACTCCGTACATTGCCGTTTCGTGCGAAAAGGACAGAAAATGCGCCATTCAAAAACTTGGAACACGTGCTTCCATTTTTATATTGAATTTATAAATTTATCAACCATCGTTTTTTTTCTATACCTACCTTTTTTATATAAAAGAAAATTATTCTTAATGTTTTAAAGTAGTCAAATGCGCGGCTCATACAATTTACGAGGTTAAGCTGCGCTTGCCGCGGTCAGTCTGTGGATGGGTGACCGTTCGTTACTCATCGAGACCCCTCCGTGCCTCGGAGAGCACGTTAAACAGTCGGTCCCGGTTGTCATACTAATACCTATGACAGTCGTTACGGGAAGTCAAAAGCCCGAAAGTCTGACAACTGTCTAACCTTAGGATATCGGCATTGCCCAGTAACTGGGTTGCGGAGGTCTGATGGCAGTCACTCCGTATAAAATACTGGTATTCAGCCGCATCTGGTTAGACTGGAAGCTGACCCCAATATAGTTGGGAAAAGACTAGGCAGAGCAACAGTCAACTACCGAATTCTGGTGCCACGCTCGTCGCCTCTTGCGGCTCGCTTGCCCGGCTACTGAGGAGAATCTTTAATCTTTCCTCCCACGGAAGGAGGAGGAAATGCGAGGAGGAATTACTCATTGGTCTGTGGTCAGGACTTCATTGTTCTCTCACTATCCTAAATCATAGTACTGTATCCACTGTAATTGTTAAAGATATTATTTTTAAAAGAGTAACCATGGAGTTTCTTGCCGGCTCTTCTCCATAGGAAACGACTAATTGGAACCGTGCATCTAAATTCGAGTTTTCATGAGCATCTGTATTGGTTTAAAGCGTTTTTTTTTTATTTGATTGATTGAGGAAAGTTAATACATAATTATAAGTCCCCTACATATTCCTACAACTTGGCATCCGTATTCAGAAATTCTATTTAGTATACAGCAGCTGCTTGGCTTGTGTTTAACTGGCCACCTGTTTGGCACAGCTGTTTGAACAAAACACGGATATTTACTGGCCCTATGATTCACCGATGAAGACTCTTTTTAACCGACTTTCAAAAAAGGAGGAGGTTCTCAATTGGATTATATATATATTTTTTTTTGTATATTTGATTATTTTTTGTTTGAAAGAGTATTCTTTCGAAGTGGTCCCATTTAAATTTGGTGAAGATCTGATGAAGAACTTCGGAGATAGACAATTTGAAGTCTGTTTTATTTTTGTTAAAAAGTGATTATTATATCTTTATCAATGAAGTAAAAACTTCTAAGCGTTGCATAGTAGACCAGTAGATGCGTAAGTAACTTAAACAGATAAAATTTACTTACGAGTCTATATATAATAATAATAACAATCCTGATGTACTCCTTCGGCATACTCAAGTGGACTCAGACTGAACTTGACGCCCTGGATAAGAGGGTCCGTACGCTGCTGACTGCATACCGAATGCATCACCCACGTTCATCGGTGATGAGGCTGTACATTCCGAGGAAGTGTGGGTGTCGAGGCTTTTTAAATGCTAAGACCCTCCACAACCGCGAGGTGTGCAGCCTCAGGGAGTACTTCCTCCAAGCCGACGTGGGGATGCATCGAGATGTAGTCGCAGTGGACAAAGGATTCACCCCGCTCTCCTTGGCTAAAGAGAACTGGCGCAAGCCTGTAGTACTGGATACTAATGGCCGCAGGGAGGTATGGCAGAGCAAGGAGCTTCACGGACGCTTCTACCGGGCCCTTCATGGGCCCGATGTAGATTTCCTAGCGTCCGTAGCCTGGCTACGTTTCGGTGATCTCTTTGGGGAAACCGAAGGTTTTGTCTGTGCAATTATGGACGAAGTTATGATGACGAACAACTACCGGAAATATATTGTGAAGGACGGCACGGTTGACATCTGTCGGGCATGTCACTGTCCCGGTGAATCCATTCGACATATTATTTCTGGTTGTTCTCGTCTTGCTAACGGCGAGTATTTGCACAGACACAACCTAGTGGCTAGGATTATCCACCAGCAACTTGCTCTGAAATACAACCTTGTGGACGCAGAAGTACCATACTACAAGTATGTGCCCGACCCAGTTCTCGAGAATGGTCATATCACATTGTACTGGGATCGATCTATCATCACCGACAGGACTATTGTTGCCAATAAGCCTGACATAGTGGTGATAGATCGATCAGAGCGTCTCACAATGATTGTTGATATCACTGTCCCACATGACGAGAACCTTGTGAAAGCCGAGAAAGATAAAGAAATTAAGTATCAAGCCTTGGCACACGAGGTTGTCGTCATGTGGGAGGTTGACTCAGCAGTCATTGTGCCGATAGTCGTGACGGCCAATGGCTTAATAGCCAAGAGCCTCGACCAACATCTGACGAGGCTCTCGTTGGGCAGCTGGGTCAAGGGCCTGATACAGAAAGCGGTACTTCTCGACACGGCACGTATTGTCAGGAAGTTCCTCTCTCTGAGGCCTTGACCCGGTAGCTTGGACCCTGTTCCCGATGCCGGTGGGCTACTATTTTTCATATTTTTAAATGTTTTTTATATTTTTTATAGAAACATTTAGAAATGTATAAAATATGTATATAGATGAATAAACGGAATAATAATAAGTAGTATAACCTTGAAGTATAACCTTGTGGAATCGGAGGTACCGTATTACAGGTATGTGCCCGACCCAGTTCTTGAAAATGGTCGTATCACGTTGTATTGGGATCGATCTATCATCACTGACAGGACTATTGTTGCCAATAAACCTGATATAGTGGTGATAGATCGATCAGAATGCCGCACAATGATTGTTGAAGTTACCATCCCGCATGATGGGAATCTCGTGAAAGCTGAGAAAGATAAACAAATCAAATATCTTGACTTAGCACACGAGGTTGTCAATATGTGGGATGTGGAATCGGCAAACATTGTGCCGATAGTCGTAACGGCCAATGGCCTAATGGCCAAGAGCCTCGACAAACATCTCATGAGGCTCTCGTTGGGTGGCTGGATCAAGGGCCTGATACAGAAAGCAGTCCTCCTTGATACGGCGCGTATTGTGAGGAGGTTCCTGTCTCTGGAGCCCTAACTGCCGGTAGCCTGGTCCCTGCTGCCGCTGCCGATGGACCCCTATTTTTTATATTTTTAAATATATATTTGTTTTCTTTTTATATGTATTTAAAAATGTAAATAATATGAAACAACTTGAATAAAGGTGATAATAATAAATTTATTTATTCAGACAGCGTCCATAGTGTTAGTAACAATTTTAGTAACAATTTTATTATCCTATGGTAGTAACTTACAATAACACAGTCATCACATTTTAATATTTCACTACATAACTATACTTTTAACAAAACTCCTCATGATAGCGGAGTCATACTAGTCTGCAATGATCTTTAGGATGCCATTATCACTGTCCCGCACTCTTCTTAGCAAAGAGGCAACCCGCTTGCGTACTACTCTACTCTCGTTTCCACAAACACTACAAAAACGGGGTAACCCTAACAGCATCCTAATGCCATTATTGTATTGGACGCGCAAGGCGTCAAGAGACCTCGGTATAACTGACCCATAGACTGCTCGTGTAGAAAGTTTGACAGTATGCTTTAAACAACGTTATTTTGACTTGTTTACTACAGCGAGCAAACCTACGGACCAACATATTACCCTTGACTGCCAACGCCCTGCGCTCTCTTTCAATATCTACCTGGTCGTCAAGGCTCTCGGTAACTTAATGCCCAAGATACATAAATTGATCAACCTTCTGAGCACAACTCCATTTATTTTTAATTTATATGACCAGTTCGGAAATTGAAATCCCTTAATTTTTTTTTGAGTTAAACTTTTCTAACTGCCTCGTTGATCTACTGGTGGCAAGCGCGACTGCTGATCGTGAGGTCGTGAGTTCGATCCTCAGGTCAAGCAAAGCGTTATTGGGTTTTTTCGCGTGGAATTCTTCAGTAGCAGCTCGGAGTTTGAATTTGTGCCCGGTTGATGGCAATAGGCTCGCCCCCTATTAAATGGGACTTAAATATAACGGTGACATGAGGGTGTTACTATACACCTATGCCCAACCCTCGGGGAATATAGGCGTGATGTTATGTATCTATCTATCTAATCAAATACCTTTAAACGAGCAATTCTCATATATACATATATATAATCTGAATCTCGGAAACGGCTCCAACGATTTTCATGAAATTTAGTATGCTGGGGGTTTCGGGGGCGATAAATCGATCTAGCTAGGTTTCATTTTTAGAAAATGTTGTTTTATCCGTGTTTTCAGGCAATGAAAAACTGCTACAATATCGTTAGAAGACGAAGGTAAACTTCGCGATTGTCTATAAGGTTATAGTAACTCAGGTAGGAATTCGGGCAACTGCCTTTTTTTCTTTCCAAAAAACACGATTTACCAAAATAAATACCGAGCTACGCTCGGTCATCCTGGTACTGTCTATGTATATGCCCAGTTTGGAAATTATAAATGGTTCTATTGGTAAACAGAACGATTTGATTTAGGCTATAGGAACCAGACATCTTGGTAATAAGAAGCAGCACTTTTTTATGTATTAAAGTCCACAGTTTATATGTTACTATCGGCCCGTCCCGGCTTCGCACGGGTGGACATTTTTCCCATTTTTGCAACATTTTTCTTTTATGCTCCGCTGCTATTGGTCTTAGCGTGATGTTAACCTATAACCTTCCTCGATAAATGGACTATCCAACACAAAAATAATTTTTCAATTCCAACCAGTAGTTCCTGAGATTAGCGCGTTCAAACAAACAAACTCTTCAGCTTTATAATATTAGTATAGATTACTAGCTTTACCCAAGGCTTTGCCCACGGAAACATAATGTTACTACTGCTCATCACCCACACTCAATAGCGTGATAATTTTGTACCCTATAACCTGACCCATACTTTATCGGATGTGTCTTAACTTCAACTAGATCTGTTCAGTATCGTTTTCATTAGGATCGTTCCTGATGCGTTGCGCTTACTTTGTTTCAAAATTATTTAATGTACAGTTTTAGTATCGTTGCGATTTTAATGTACCTGCCGGTAAAATGGGGCTACTCGAGAACCACGAAGTTAAGGCTTGTACACAAAACTGCGATACGACGTCGCATCGTAAACATCTGCGAGCTCGCGCGACGCATCGCAAGAACTTGCGAATTATTCGCGTAAGTAATTTTTCCTATATCTTCTTATCAGTAACAGCAGTGCGCAAATCTTTTTACGCAAATTTATTCTACCTAGTATAAAATACGTTCAATACGGTTGACGATCGTCGAGGGATTGGTCACCCCAACCTTGGAAGGAAGACGCCTTGCCGCACGGAATCGCATCGCATTTGCGTCGCAGTTTTCTGCGTTGCGAATTCGCATCGCGTCGATTCGCAGTTTTGTGGACAAGCCCTTAATTAGAATTCAGTTACGGTACGTAGGTACTTCTTATACGTATTTACGATTTCAATGAAATTGTATATTTGTTATTATAAAAATAAATATTAAAATTGTAATTATTCATAGTTAGTTAAAACATATTATAACGAAAAATCTCCCGTACCTTGTTCGTTCCAATTAACCCCACGAATCTCAAATAGCCCCATTTTACGCCATAGATTTTCTTTTTTTGTCTCAAACCACGGACGTAATAATATTGACATCATCATCTGAACTGACACTCACTTTCACGTAAACACAAACTTATAACAATTTCTTTTATTTCGTAACCGACCACAAATACCTGTGGCATTTGTAATCTTTTTTTATATTACTGTCAATATAGAAAGAGAGAACGATAGAATTTCATCTCTTCTGAGAGGTGTAGTCCACCAATTTGTGTCAACTCTTCTGTGAAAAATTGACGAACCTTGCAACATTGACAGTTTAATTCAGTTCAAAAATCTTTTTCATGCATTTATGTGCCAACTTGTTTATTATATCAACAATCGGGGAAAATTTGGCTCCAATGCGTCCCCGCGTTGGACGACTGTATAGAAAGACGAGACTGTGGTATCGCGGTGCTATTACCACCGTTCGTAGGAACGTCATTAAGTAAATCAGTGATGAGTGATGAGCAGTGGACGTTTACAAGCTAAATATGATGTTGATGATGATGATAGGAATTTACCTCCAAAACATTTTGACCGATTCTAAAACCCAACTATTGCGAACAACTAAGCCGAAAGATTGTTCTTCCACGATACCGTTGTTTTACCACAGTCTGATGATAGGTAGTAATGGCATAGCAAGAAGGCTGACTCTGCAGCCACCTTACTATTCAGTTCTGCCAACTATGTTGGGGTCAGTTTCCAGTTTAACCAGATACGGCTGGATACCAGTATTTCACACGGAGCGACTGCCATCAGACCTCTGGTACCAAATTACTGGGCAACGCTGATATCCTTAGGTTAGACCATCTTATCATCAAGCAATTCCTTAGAAGAAGCCTGTATGGAGTGGACTGCCATAGAATGACTTCCGAAAAACCAGATGCAGTTAGAGGTCATTATTTTAAGATAGTGTGCGAGACTGTGTCTAATTCAGGCACTGACGCATAACATCAGTGAAAGTGTATAAAATTCGAAAATTTTATGAAATAAAATGTACCTACATTAACATATAAACTGTCGCATTTATTTAGCATATCACCATAAAACAAGATATTCTATTATATTTGCATGACAATAAACATGGCTGTCACACGTTGTGAAAGCACACACTATCCATGAACCATCTTTTGCAAATGTCAACCCGAACTGTACACTAATTAGTGATGCCGATCGATAGGCAAATATCGATAGCAGTACGATTATACTATCGATACTATCAGTAGTATCGATACTATTGATAGCTAAGAAGGTGGCAATAGTAATATCAGAGTGCAATACTATCGATAGTATTGAAGTTCAAAAAAGCAATACCTACTATCGAAATACAAGACACTATCGATACTGTATAACTATCGATAGTATCGATACTATCTACATATAATATCAATACTATCAATAATATCGATACTATTGAAGCTTTAAAAAAGAATACTATTGATAGTATCGATACGGTTGATAGTATTATCTTTAGGAGCTTCGATAGTATTGATATTATCGTTACTATTGACGCATGTCAATAGTATTGACGTGAACCATGCTATCGGTAGTGTCGATACTATCGATAGTCCTATAGATGGAGTAGCGGATTTCCAATTTAAACAATCGATAGTGAAACTATCGATTGTTCGGCAACACTAACACTAATACTAAGTTGTCTGTTAATTGAAGAGCGTCGCTCTGTTCGCTTTTGTGTTGCCATTCTATGAATAATTATCCATTATGAAGGATATCTAATCTGCAATGACACACATATTTTATATAATGTCCCATTTTCTGTCACTTTATAGATGACACATGAATCTGTAAAGTCAGAGGTGCGTGCCTTGGGTTCGAACTCGAGACCTAGGATTTGGCAGTCCGACGACCACACCCACTAGGCTATCACTGCTATCCCTATCACTATAGCCACGGTGTAACTAACCTATACCGTGGTTCATCGAGAGTTTGACATTGACAGCCTTTTTAAGCAGTTCGTTACATGCCGTGAAAGTTTTGAAAGCAGCTAGAGATGACGTACCCGCGTTGGACAACTGTCAAATGGTTAGACTGTGGTGTATCCCTTTTAGTAGCTGTAACCTTTACCTACATAGGTAGCCTAAAAATCCGCTAACCTAAAACCGCACGCACACTGAATGTGGGAACTGTAAGGCCATGAGCACAAGTTTCACTGAGACAATAGCTTATTAAGAATCCGCGCACACTTACGATCAAGTTGTCGAAGGAAAGTCTTGGCTGTAAAGCGGTTTTTTACCATAAGTGTCAACAAATGACTTGGCTTTAGAATACTTTAAATAGTCGTATTTTTGTATTTGGTAGAAAGTTGTTTCTATCCGCGTGTGCTAATAAAATCGTACTGTGATCAGTGGTTTGCATGCCAATCGTTATGCATAAACATTACTGTCCCACTGTTGGACATAGGCCTTAGAGGGGCTCGTGACTAATTACCAACGCGTTAAGTTGCGCTTGCTGCGGTTAGTCCGTGGATGGGTAACGGTTTCTTACACATCGAGACCCCTCCGTGCCTCGCCAAGCACATGAAACAGTCAGTCCCGGGTGTTATACAAATACCTATGAATGTTGTTACCGGTAGTCAGAAGTCTAAGAGTCTGACAACTTTTTATTTTTTTTAAAAACGTTGTCCCACACTAGGATTTCTCCTGTATCGTGGATGCGTTTACAAACACAAATCTTCACATACACAAACACCCAGACCCGGAACAACTATCTGTAGGCCATACAAATATTTGTTCCGTGCGGGAATCGAACCCACGACCCGCAGCGCAGAAGCCAATCGCTTAGCCACCGCACCAAACGTGTCGTCAAACTAGTCTAATTTTAGGATTATTATTCGGCATTGCCCAGTAACTGGGTTGCGGAGGTCTGATAGCAGTCGCTCCGTGTAAAATACTGGTATTCAGTCACATCTGGTTAGACTGGAAGCTGACCCCAACATAGTTGGGAAAAGGCTAGGCAGATATATATGTCGGGCATAAGCCTTCAGAATGAAAAGGATTTAGACCTTAGTCCACCACGCTGGTCTGGTGCGGGTTAGCGGACTACACACGCAATCAAGAACTTTATGAAGCCTTCTCAGGTGTGCAGGTTTCCTCACGATGTTTTCCTTCACCGTTAACGCAAGTGATAATCAAATTCGCACATCTTCTTCTTCTTTTCGTGTGGTTAAAGACTAACCTGGTGTCAGAGTTTATACCGCCCATGGGCCTCTGACTTGGCTTCACATGCCGTCGAGAAATATCTCTCAGGCATGCCGGTTTCCTCACGATGTTTTCCTTCACCGTTTTTAAGCAAGTGATAATTATACAATACGCACATGAATCCGAAAAGTTAGAGGTGCGTGCCTTGGGTTCGAACTCGAGGCCTATGACTTGCAGTCCGACGGTCACACCAGTAGGCTATCACTGCCATAAATTAATTAATTCACACATGAATTAAAAAAAAGGTGCGGGTTGGGTCTGAACTCACACCATCCTGCATGGAAGGCCATCGTTCAACCACTAGGCTATCATAGCGTTAAAGCATTGTGATTAAGGCTATTTATTGAGAATTCTAGGACCGGTTACCAGGTCGGCCATGTTAAAAGATTTTCTGCAGGAATAATCCTCAATAGTGGGTCGAAGATAAGAGTTTTGCTCAATTTGGATTTGTTGATATGATTTGAGTTTGCAACAAGTACTATGCGTGCCAACTAAGAATAGTACTGTCAAGACGCCATTTTGTTCCGCAATACTCGTGAACTTCATTACCAAAGCGTAAGGTGTGCAAAAAAATAAATAAAGAAATTATACTCAGTTTAATTATTTTTGGCTCACTTTTTTGGTATTTCTAATCAATTTACGCCAAATTAATTACACAGTAATTATATTATTATTATGGCGACATATTAGTGTGACCAGTAGCAATTCGTGAAGTTAACTATATATTTTGGTTCATTTCTTTAATGAATACTGTTTTCAAATATTATTAATTTATCCAAAAATATCTATTCATGGAATTCAAGAAGTAGTATTTTATAAAAATGAATATAAATAATAATGAAATTTATAAATAAAAAAATATATCTTTATTTTTTCATAGTTTGTTTTGCTGGCCGTACTAATTTGACAGCTATCATGTGAAGTTGTAGTAAGCGCGATCCTATTCTTAGTTGGCACGCATAGTATTTGTATGGCTTACAGAAAGGTCTGCCATCCGTGGTATTCCCGGATTTGTTCTAGTTTGGGAGGACGTCTAGGGGCGTCCAGGGGGTGTAAGTTCACAAAAAGTGTCCGGTTGGCAGTTTCGTTCGTTTTCTATCCCAGCAATTATTCCCAGGCAGCACACTCACACACGCACTTATTATGATAGGTACCTTAAAATGAGGCTACTTTGCCCCGTATTTTGCTCCAAAATATGAAAAAGGTAATTACGTAAAAATCCTTCTTTGTTATGGCTTTTGTTAAATTTTCCACAGCTTATATAACATTCTGACTCTAATATTTCAACGACAAAAATAGTTATTAGTATTTTTTTTATTATTTAAAAACAAATTTAAAATGGAGCAATGTTACCCGTCCTTTCGGAAACATTGCTCCTACATTTAATTTGTATTAAAACAGGCACATTTTCGGTACAGAGGTAATTAACAGCGTCAGGTGTAATATGCTCCAAAAAATATAATAAGGAAGCAACTTTTGTGTTTCTCGTTTTATTGATACGGTTTGAACAAAATAAAACTCAAAATTTATAATTAAGGAACCTTTTTATTTGTACTATCTTTTGTTATTTGGAGCATATTTACCTTCACGGGGCAAAGTAGCCTCATTTTACGGTACAACAAACAATATTTTAGCTATTTTAATATTTTCAAGGGCGTCCAGGGAAAAATCCCGATGTAAAGGACGACTCACGCTAGACCGTGTCGGGTCTGAGCAGAGTGTCGGCCGTAGCACGGTCAACTAATCTATCTATATATATAAAAGGAGAAGCAGACTGATTGACTGATCTATCAACGCACAGCCTAAACGGCTGGGGTTAGAAACTTGAAATTTTGACAGTAGGTTCATTTTGTGACGTAAACATCCACTAAGAAGGGATTTCTCGAAATTCAACCCCTAAGGGGGTGAAAAAAATCACGCAAGCGAAGCTGCGGGCACAAGCTAGTACATATATAGGTATTTTGTCTCGGTTGCCGCTCGGTATAGCGTGAGTGTGTACACACAAAATATATGTAATATTACTTGACCGTGCTACGGCCGACACTCGGCTCGGACCCGTCACGGTCTAGCGTGAGCCATCTTTTAATCAAATGTCCGGGGTTTACCAAATCGTTGTCCAATGTCGACAGTTTAGATATGTTCTGCCTAGCATTCTCCCAACTATATTGAGGTCAGCTTCCAGTCTAACCAGATGCGACTGAATACCAGTATTTTATACGGAGCGACTGCCATCAGACCTCCGCAACCCGGTTACTAGGCAATGCCGATATCCTAAGGTTAGACCGGTTATCAGACTTTCGGGCTTCTGACTTCCCGTAACGACTGTCATACATATTCGTATGACACCCGGGACCGACTGTTTAACGTGCTCTCTGCGGCACGGAAGGGTCTCGATGTGTATCGAAATGGCCACTCTTCTTGCGAACCTTATGATCCGCGCGGTTGGTAATTATGCCACGAACCCCACAACACATTTTGTTTTTCACATTTTATTTTTAAGGCCAGTCGTTTCACACGTGCAGCCTGTGGACCAAGTATACCCGGCGGGCATACAGCGAACTGCGCGTTCTGTACAATAATGCATTCAGGGTGCTTTTGGGGTTGACATGGCGATGTAGCACGTCAGGGATGTTCTCGGAAGCGTAAAGTAAACGTAAAGCGGAAACGATGCGCTTCCATGATGGCGCTCTTCCATGGTGGGACTCTCCCCTCTTACGAAGTTGGGTAAGTGTTCAGACACATCCAAATAACTTAGTGTACCATTGGACGAACTGCAATGGTACATTGGTGGTTATCTATACTAATATTATAAAGAGGAAAGATTTGTATTTTTGTATTTTTATATGTAACGAATAAACTTAAAAACTACTGGACCGATTTCAAAAATTCTTTTGCCGTTAGAAAGCTACATTATCACTGAGTAACATAGGCTACGGGCGGAGCCGTGAGGACACAGCTAGCTAAGTTATACTACTACCAACATTATATGGATGTTTAATCTGAGATAAAATATTTGAATTTGTTATTTATTTAATTTTCATAAAGTATGTATAATCGAATTTTTATATCCGTTTACACAATTATACATTAGTATACAACTACATTAACACACACATACACTACTCATATACACACACATGTTGGTTTAAGTGAACGGGCATGACCACTGACTGACATCCGTGGAGCACAAAGGTTCCAGACGAAAACCAGCGTCAAGTACTTGTAGTGCTGACATTAAGCTGATCTGGACACCTTTTTGGTCCAGCCAATGGTCACCCATCCACGGTCTGACCGCAGGAAGTCATGGCAACCCTACTAACAGATACTAAGCTCCGGGTCTAATTTGTGCACGTGAAGATTTGTGTCCGTAAACGCACCTAGGAACGTTACAAGAATGCGGAAAGCTTCAAATAAATAACAGGTGTACCCGCCTCTTTAAAAGACCTACATACAGAAATAAAATCCTTTTACCAAGCGGTCACCCGTACCTGCGCCCGCGCACTCGGTCAAAAGTTCAACGACCCACGATGATATTACCCGAGTTAGCTCACTTTTACTCATTGAATTGTGAAAGTGACTTTCCCTGGGCACTGCGCGAATTTGATATAGACCTAACTATTGGCGGCATTGACATCTGATCGTTTGAAGCGTGTGGAATTTTATACTCTGTGGACTTTTGCTTTTTATTGGTTTAACCGATTGTGAATGACAGGTGGTGTTGTGATAAGATAAAGATAGAGAAACATTTATTTGGGCACAGCACAAAGAGACACAACAGATCTTCTTTTTTTCGTGTGGTTAGTTACTAACCTGGTGTCAGAGTTTATGCCGCCCATGGGACTCTGACTTGGCTTCACATGCCGCCGAGAAATATCTCTCAGGTATATCGGTTTCCTCACGATGTTTTCCTTCACCGTTTTTAAGTATTAATTATCACTAATAATTATACAATACTCATATGAATCCAAAAAGTCAGAGGTGCGTGCCTTGGGTTAGAACTCGAGACCTATGACTTGGCAGTCCGACGGTCACACCGCTAGGCTATCACTGCTTTTTAAACACAGATAAAAAGTAATATAAAAAATAAAAAAAGTCTCTGGTATGTGTCTCACGGCTGGACTATAATAAGTAGGTACTTGACGCTGGTTTTCGTCTGGAACCTTTGTGCTCCACGGATGTCAGTCAGTGGTCATGCCCGTTCACTTAAACCAACATGTGTATATATGAGTAGTGTATGTGTGTGTTAATGTAATTGTGTACTAATTTATAATTGTGTTAACGGAAATAAAAATTCGATTACACATTCTTTATCTTTACATAATATAAAAAAAGTCGCCCCCGCTGTCTGTACGCTTAGATCTCTTAAACTACGCAACGGATTTTAATGCAGTTTTCAGCAATAGATAGAGTGATTTAAGAGGAAAGTTTATATGCCCCACATTAGTATCTAGGTACATTGCACCCCTGGGACGCCGGGGCGGGTCGCTAGTGAAAAATAAATAAATAATAAATTGTGTCGAAGGTTAATTACCAACCGCGCGGATCATAAGGTTTGCAAGATGAGTGATCGTTTCGTACACATCGAGACCCCTCCATACCTCGGAGAGCACGTTAAACAGTCGGTTCCGGGTGTCATACGAGTACTTATGATAGTCGTTACGGGTAGTCAGAAGTCCGAAAGTCTGGCAACTGGTCTAACTTTAGGATATCGGTGTTGGCACGTAACTGGGTTGCGGATGTCTGATGGCAGTCGCTCCGTGTAAAATACTGGTATTCAGCCGCATTTGGTTAGACTGGAAGCTGACCCCAAGATAGTTGGGAAAAGGCTAGGTAGAAAAGGTGGTGTTGTGTTTGATGGCACGTAACTTGGCTAGGTTTTGGCGTAGTGGGAGTAAGTTTGCGCATGTACACTTAGTGCAACAAAAAAATGGTCACTTTTGCTTGCTTGCTTGTCATTATACTAGGTATAGCAATTGCCATAATTTATTTTGAAACATGTCCGTTAAGAAGAAAGAAAGAAAAGAGAGGAATTATCTTCTCTACTCTTGCCAAGTTACGTGCCAGCGACTATGGGTAGTTACGTGTATTTGTAAATTGATGTGTCTATATTTTTATCTCAATCAAAACATTATAAGTAAAGTTTTATTGACGTGTCTACGTGTCCAGACGATGTAGTAAATTTTTAGGTAAATCTTCTTCGGTTATTTTTTTTTGTAGTTAAAAATAATGTTTCTCTAATTTAATTACGGTAAAAATTTACATGGTTATAAGATTTAATAACAGTGTAATTGAGGTATGGTTATTTTTAATTTCGATATGCTAATAAAATGTTAGGGTGAACAGCTTTTTATTACTGTCTTGAGGTTCTTAAAGATTTTTGGATTCGTGTTTTTTTTTTAAATTCTTTACTTAGTCGCGTTATTACTTACTGAATGAGTGGGTCGAGGAACTTCAAGTAGTATACTGGAGTACCACCAAGAAGAACATAGTCTGCTTAGTTGTCGGCAATAATATTGACAAGCTTATAATTTTGGGACTCAGTGCATAATATCAGCAAGCACATTGGGTCACCCGCGCGACGGCACAACGAGTATTCCTAAGGAGGGTTGATGTCAGGCAGGCGGCCGGTCATAAAACAATAAGCCAAAACCTCTAACAACATGGATTTACGAAATACATGCTGTACCGACCCCACCTAGTGTGGGATAAGGACAGGGAGATGATGATGACTCGCTAAGATGGAGCACACGAATCCAAGGAACAGATATATAGAGGCATTCCCCTATACCCCTCTGACTCTCACATACACACGACGGAACACAATAAACTGCTTGCTCGACTTTAATGTTCAGGCGGTAGCTAGCTAGGCGAACCGTATAGATCCTACCACGTCGCGTGCTGGGTTTTGTTGAATCTTACAACACGCGTCAATTCCCAGCGTGAGATGAGGATGTTTTATATTCTATTTGAAACTATACCTGGTAAGTAGAATTCTGCAGGCTAAATAGCTATGTTCCCAACCTTGTTGACGGCTGTTAGAACCAGTCTGACCTAAAAACACCATAATCCAGTGTACTGCCTCATTGGTCTAGTCACGGCAAGAGTGACTGCTGATCGTGAGGTCCTGGGTTCGATCCCCAGGTCGGGCAAAGTGTTATTGGGTTTTTCCGTGTGGAATTCCTGAGTAGCAGCCCGGAGTTTGGATTTGTGTCCGGTTGATGGCAACAGGCTCGTCCCCTATTACATGCGATTAAACATAACGGCGAAATGAGGGTGTTACTATACACCCCTGCCCAACCCTTCGGGGAATATAGGCGCGAAGCTACCAGAATCGAAGTCAGATTGTCCTGCATGGAAGGCAATCGTTCAACCGCTAGACTATCACTCCTATTTCAAATCGCAAAGAACACGCACAAATGCAGCATAATTTTAAATGTATGATAAGTACCAAAAACATCTTAATGTCAAGTGAAATGATAACGCAAACCATAAAATTCAAGTTAACGTAAAAGTTTTACGCGTTCGCGGTTTTAAAGTAAATAGCGAAAGTCTGTAATGCAATTTGTTCAATTACGCGTTTCCATGTTGACCGGTGTTCCAATTATTTTCGGTCCATAATATTTTGACTGTTACGCTTTTGTTTTTAATGTTTCATGTCGCTTTCGAAATGTACGGGGTGTAGTTTTATATCCACATAATATAAGAAATATGATTACAATTTTCTTTTTAAGTTGTGTCCTGGGACATTTTTACGAAATGACAACGAATCCAGGCATTGTAACTCGTAAAAACATTTTTTTGAAAAAATAGCAATGTATGCCTTCCATGCAGAAGGGTCTGAAGTCGTATTTATGTGAGGATTAGAAATTTGTTGCCACTTGCGTTAACCTCTTCCTCCTAGCCATTTTCCAATTATGTTCGGGTCAGCTTCCAGTCTAACCAGATGCGGCTGAATACCAGTATTTTACACGGAGTGACTGCCATCCGACCTCCGCAACCCAGTTACTTACTACAGTTACTACAGTTAGTTCTGTCAGCCGTCATCTCAGTAGTCACCTCTTTTTTAGCCATATCATCCTTCACAATATCCATCCATAGTTTCTTGGGTATTCCTCTACTCTTATAACCATCCAGCAGTGATACCCAAGTCATAGGTCTCAAGTTCGAATCCAAGACACGCACCTCTGACTTTTCAGATTCATGTGCGTATTGTATAATTATCACTTGCTTAAAAACGGTGAAGGAAAACATCGTGAGGAAACCTGCATGCCTGAGAGATATTTCTCGACGGCATGCGAAGCCATGTCAGAGGCCCATAGGCGGCATAAACTCTGACACCAGGTTAGTCACTAACCACACGAAAAGAAAAAGACAACCATCCACATTCATACTCAAAACTTTCCTCACGGCATGTTCCTCATTCCTCCGAATATCTATAGTCGTGAATAAAAATACACGCTGTATCTCAAACTAATGGCTACTAGATGCACGCTTTTCTGTTATATCATAGATTTGCAGTAATAGTCAGCTATAAGGCAATAACAATGTTCTAAGTTATGGTAGTCATAAATGCGATGGTCGTTATTATAGTAAGAGTAATCGTGTGTATAAAATGTTGTCGTGCACAAAATTGATCATTAACTTGTAAATGTATGATAGAAATAGTTTATGTTATTGTCTAACAGAAATTATGATGACTTTTAAGCTAAACGGTGCTTAAAAACGGTGAAGGAAAACATCGTAAGGAAACCGGCATGCCTGAGAGATATTTCTCGACGGCATGTGAAGCCAAGTCAGAGGCCCATGGGCGGCATAAACTCTGACACCAGGTTAGTCACTAACCACACGAAAAGATGAAGTTAAACTGTTTTATTTACTCCTAGTCAGGTGCGGTCCTAGGAGTGGTCATGGGGGTGGTGCCCCCCCTAAAATCATGCATACTGGCGAAAGCTGAGTGACTCATAATTGATCTAATAGCTAAACAAATTTTATTAGTGTGTAAACGCACGCACCCTTAATTGTACCTTACACTAGCGGCCCGTCCCGGCTTCGCACGGGTGGACATTTTTGCCATTTTTGCAACATTTTTCATTTATGCGCCGCTCCTATTGATCATAGCGTGATGTTATATAGACTATAACCTTCCTCGATAAAAGGACTATCTAACACAAAAGTATTTTTTCAATTCCAACCAGTAGTTCCTGAGATTAGCGTGTTCAAACAAACAAACTTTTCAGCTTTATAATCTTTATATATAGGTATAATTCGACTGTACGTGTGTATGTCACTGAATTCCTACTAAACGGCTGGACCGATTTAAATGAATTTTTTGTATGCGTTTGGGTGGCACCCTGGATGGTTTAGATTCATAATTGGACCCGGTAGGTGGCGCTACTTTTCCGGGCAGGGCGACGTCTGCTGGGTCCGCTAGTATTAGTATAGATTTGAGAGTAGGTATTGTTAAGTTAAATAATGTTTTTTAACCCCGGGGTGTTATAAGTTTAACACGTGTATATGCTAATCTGTGTGTCTGTGTATCTATGTGTCTGTCTGTGGCATCGTAGCTTCCAAACGAATGGATTAGTAATTTAATTTTTTTCAAACATAAACAAGGCGATACTCTCTGAACCAATTTAATATTAATAGGTAATAATTTAATATTTTTAATCATCTAACTACTGATTAATCGACGACCACTGATTCAGTTGAAGAGAATATTTTATTTTATTTAAAAATATTTATATACCATTTACTTGGTTTATTGTTTTGGACCTTGAAACTGTAGGTGCTTGAGCCAAGTTGAACCCCCCCCCCCAAATCTTGTGCAGCGACCGCCAGCCACCCTATTGAGTGGCCTGCGGGCGGCGGGTTAGGGGACCCGTCGCCCAACCAGTAACAAGCCCGGGAGGATGGCGTGCCGTATACCACGCGCGCCTTTTAGAAGGAAGTGGGGCAGGAGAGAGATCGCCCCACCACTGGAGAGGTTCACCAAAAGAAGCTGGTGGACCAAGACCTGCCGGGGTTTCGGTGCATGCAACAGCGAATCCCGTGACCCCGGCCATAGGTTAGAAGGAGGGACACCGTTGGTTTTTAGCCGGTAAAAGTACGGCAGGCCCCCTCGCCGTCCCCGGGCGAGGGACATCCATAAGGATATTCCAACGATAAATAAATGGGCTGCGACTGCGCCTGCCCCTAGTGTCTACTAGTCCAATATGAATACCAACAGAAAAAAATAATATTAACCCATCACTGTCCCAGTGCTGGGCACAATGAGACTATGCAGGAGAATCTGAGTTTTATCCCAGCCAGCACGCACCTGTGACTTTTCAAATTCATGTGCAGTCAGAATTTAATTAGGTATCACTTGCATTAACAGTTCAATTCAAATCTTTTGATACAAATCTTGCGACAGATTTTTCAACTACTTCTATTTAACCGATTCTCTTGAAACTTCGCACACAAATCATGTTTTACTGTAAGAGAGACTCAACGATCTCACAGTTAAACTGCGTAAGCAGTTTTGTGTGGCAATTCACCTAGCTTTAAGAAACTTTAAGTGAATAAATCATTAATAAAAAAAAAAAACTATGACAATACAACATTATCATAATTTCGACCTTCAATCCTGAAATCCTGATGCTGCAGGGGTACTGCAAGATAAAACCGTTTAACTTAAAAGTTTTTGTAAAAGATTATCTATATACTAATATTATAAAGCTGAAGAGTTTGTTTGTTTGAACGCACTAATCTCAGGAACTACTGGTTGGAATTGAAAAATTATTTCTGTGTTGGATAGTCCATTTATCGAGGAAGGTTATAGGCTATATAACATCACGCTATGACTAATAGGAACGGAGCATAAATGAAAAATGTTGCAAAACGGGGAAAATGTCCATTCGTGCGAAGCCAGGATGGGCCGCTGGTTATCAAATAAGTTTGGGCCAGAGTATAACAACTATACTAGCTTAGAAAGTTAAACCACATAAACTTAATTCAGTACTTCATCTTAGTTACAGTTTAATAACTTAAGTTAGGTCGTGAACTTACTTTCTCTAAGTACTAAGATTATAATTCTGCTCACTTTGTAATTGCAATTATAATAAACTTAGATATCACCACCGACGGTCACGCTTTGAAGAATAATAGATACTGTTGGGAATTTAATTATAAATATTAATTAGTATCTCTTTTATATATTTTTTTATATTTTTATACGTTTTTTTAACGTTGCCCCGCACTTGGATTTCTCCTGTGTCGTGGGTGCGTTTACAAACACAAATCTTCACACGCACAAACATCCAGACCCGGAACAACTATCTGTAGGCCATACAAATATTTGTTCCGTGCGAGAATCGAACCCACGACCCGTAGCGCAGAAGCCGATCGCTCAGCCACTGCACCAAACGTATCGTCGTATTATGGTTTAGACTGGGATGTGCTTGCCGTGGTCAGTCCGTGGATGGGTGACTGTTAGTTACACATCAGTTTAGTTTAACAGCAGTGACAGCTCAGTGGTGTGACCATCGGAGTGCCAAGTCATATGTCTCGAGTTCGAACCCAAGGCATGCACCTCTGACTTTTCGGATTCATGTGCGGATTATATAATTATCAGTTGCTTAAAAACGGTGAAGGAAAACATCGTGAGGAAACCAGCACGCCTGAGAGATATTTCTCGACGGCATGTGAAGCCAAGTCGGATAAACATGGGCGGCTTAAACTCTGAAGCCAGGTTAGCCACTAACCACACGAAAAGAAGAGTTACACATCGAGACCTCTCCGTGCCTTGGAAAGCACGTTAAACCGTCTGTCGCAGGTGTCATATCAATACCTATGCCTCTCGTTACGGGTAGACAGAAGCCCGAAAGTCTGACAACCGGCCTAACCTTAGGATATCGGCATTGCCCTGTTATGATGGCAGTCGCTCCGTGTAAAATGCTGGTATTCAGCCGTATCTGGTTAGACTGGAAGCTGACCCCAACATAGTTGGGAAAAGGCTAGGCAGACATAAGGCTTTTTTTCGCAAGGATTTGAGATTTGATCCCTCAGTTCAAATGTACATCCAAGCTTCACATTAGAATACTAGCGGCCCGTCCCGGCTTCGGCTTCGCACGGGTGGACAATTTTCCCGTTTTTGCAACATTTTTCATTTATGCTCCGCTCCTATTGGTCGTAGCGTGATGTTATATAGCCTATAACCTTCCTAGATAAATGGACTATCCAAGACAAAAATATTTTTTTCAATTTCAACCATTAGTCCTGAGATTAGCGCGTTCAAACAAACAAACAAACTCTTCAGCTTTATATATTAGTATAGATTCTTTGACCAGAGAATTTTATCGAAAGCCTTCTTCAAATACAAAGTAAAAGCCAGCAACTGTCTTGCATTCACGATACTCCAGATTTTCATCTAATTTCCCAATCAAAATGCAAGCAAACTACCCGCATTGCATAAAACAAATAAAATATTATACGAAGGAAAGTGAAATGTTACATTGTTTGCATAAAACTTTAGTGCACTTTGTTGTGTGAAAGTGCAATTTAGAAAATAGTAAAAGTTGTCCCTAAGGCTTTGACTTCAGTTGTGGCATTTTAAGTAGGTTACAAGTAGGTTACACAAAGGCTACTTTACATACATAATATTTCGCTTATGGACTTGCATGTTTTACTGGGATTGGAAGGAAAATGTGTGAACGTTAAGTTGTTTTTCTTGCTTTGAAAGAAGCGAAATTGTAATGACGGTAACTGTAACAAATATAATTTGAACCGTCTTCTTCTTTTCGTGTAGTTAGTTACTAACCTGGTGTGAGAGTTTATGCCGCCCATGGGCCTCTGACTTGGCTTCACATGCCGCCGAGAAATCTCTCAGGCATGCCAGTTTCCTTACGATGTTTTCCTTCACAGTTTTTAAAAGTGATAATTATACAATACGCACATGAATCCGTAAAGTCAGAGGTGCGTGCCTTGGGTTCGAGCTCGAGACCTATGACTTGGCAGTCCAACGGTCACACCACTAGGCTATCACTGGTGCTTATTATTACTGTGACAGTTTAGTATTTAGTGCCATCTGCAAAGACTAAAAGCCTATCCTTACATAGTTAGAAAAAGTCAAAGTAGGTAATGATGATCTGTATACAAGGTTAGTCAGAAAGGGGTACTAAGCGGAAAGGGTGTTAAAGTACCCATAATAATGGATAACTTTTGTTCTACAACTTTGCCCAAAAGTCATTAGTTTAAGAGAACTAGCTATTCAAAGATTGCATAAAAAATACGCTAAATTCTATCTATCCTCAGCTATCGTCAGCTGTGTTTACATTTTAGGTCATATTTGGGGTTACGGATTAGAAGCTCCATTTTTTTAATGCGTTACTAAAGCAGGGATGAAGAATTTTTGAAAAACCTAAAATAAAAATCATTATGCATGCACTTTTTTTATTGAACTTTGAAATTTTAACACTCTCTTGTAAACAATTATCAGTGATAGATTAAGTGGCCCGCGGTTTAGTACCCCCTTTCCGACTAACCTTGTAAATGTTATTTTTTCATGTAATTAATTTGTGACAGTGTAAAATAAATAATAAATAAAATATCTAATACTACACTGGCCTGCAAAAATAAGTATCACACTTTTAAAATTTCAATTTTTTCTAAACTATAGAAGTTAGAGATTTAAAATAAAAAACGTTTTATAGCAATTTTTATCAGCTTTCTATGAAACTATAGTAACAAAGTTAAACTCTTTTTTGAGTCCTTTTTGTTTCGAAAATATATCTTGTGTACCTAAAAAGTTATTGCAATTTTAAAAGTGTGATACTTATTTTTGCAGGCCAGTATATTTTAGCTTCTTATTTTCAACTGTTAATAAAACTCAATTTTATTTGAAATGCCTTTTATTTAATTGTAGTCTTACAAAACTCAGTAAGTGCTAATTTTAAAGTTAAGGTTTCTTAAAAGTATTGCAGACATTTTCTTCGTGGTAACTTATTTTTAATTTGGTAACTAAATAAAAAATACATAACATAACATCACGCATGTATTCCCTGTAGGGTTGGGCAGAGGTGTATAGTAACACCCTCATTTCGCCGTTATGTTTAAGTCCCATGTAGTAGGGGGTGAGCCTATTGCCATCAACCGGGCACAAATCCAAACTCCGAGCTGCTACTGAGGAATTCCACACAGAAAAACCCTACAACACTGCCCGACCTGGGTACCGAACCCAAGACCTCACGATCAGCAGTCGCACTTGCCACGACTAAACCAACGAGGCAGTTAAATAAAAAACAATTATCACAAAAGTAGTATAAAATACACAAAATAATAACTATGTTATCTAGTCTTAAAAAAGTGTGATATGAAATTTCTTTTAAAATAATATTTTTAATCACACTTTATTACTTACTAAAGAAATTATTCACTGTAGAAATTAGATTAAAATCATACAATCAACTTTAAAATAAATAATATTTAAATCTTAAAAGTATAATTATTTTAATAAAATTTTGAATACGCATCGTCAATTCAACCTAAATTAAAATTTAAAGTCAAACTGACAATTTTTTTAAAGCACCAATTCTTTTCTTAAATATTACTAATAAAAGTTTGTTTAAAATTATTTAATTAATTTTAAAGTGACACTTAAATTACATCATACATTAAATTTAAAAATGTAATGTTTTTGTTACAAAAATACTGCAGGAAAAAATTAAAAGATCAGCAAACTAATTATTATTTTCTGGAAATTTCTGTACTATTTTGCTTACTCTTTTCTCGTTCTAACAGTCTCCTTCTTACTTCATCTGGATTATATCTTTTTCTATAAACTCTTCTTACTCTTCTGACAGGATTCACATTTCTTGGTTTAATTATCTTCTTACCGAAACTGGCAGAAGATGCAAGATTGGTAAGTTTAGAATCGTCTCCAGTTCTCAAACTCTTACTCTTTCTAGTAGAGTTATTTAGAAATGTATCTCTCTGTTCTCTTATTGTAGCATCGTAGAATACTTTCCCATTAACAATAGCTTTTCTGATATTTTCTGTGGTTGATAACATTGTTGATAAAACTCTAGGAGGACGAACGAAAGAAGTTTCGCTTACTTCCAAACTCTTATCTGCTCTATCTCTTTCAATCTCATCTTTACTCACTTTTTGAATCACTCCTCTCCTTTCAACATTAAACCTGTTTCCAAAATTAAAATCTACCAACTCTTTATCCAAAGCTATATTTTTAGATTCCAAATCCTTCTGAGATCGCTTGTCTATAACTAATTTCCCACCTCTTCTTGAAGCTAAAATCCTGCCTATTTCTTCAATCTGCCTCTCTTCAGCCTCCAAAGTCTTCAAATCAGCCATTTTATCTCCCTTAACATCCTCCAAATCTATCACTTCTATTGAACTTGAGAAATCATCTAACTTATCATCGATGCCTTTGATAGTGTCTTTGATTCTTACATTTTCAGGTTTAACTAATTCTACTTCAGTAATATTTTCAGTTACAACCTCTTTGACTTCTGGAAGCGCTGTGGTTGTAGGCTTTACTTTTATTGTTGTGGTTTCTTGTACGACATCATCATAGTCACTCATATTTCGTTTCTTCTCGTCTCTATGTTTTTCCTGGTTGTCGGGTTTCGGTTGTGAAGTTGTTGGTTGCTCGCGAGGGGTCGTGTAGCGTTCGGTTGTTGTTGTTGGTTGTCGGGTCTCGTTGTAGCGGAAGTAGGTTGTGTTGGGTGGTGGGCCTTTATGGAGGTAGGCTACGGGCCAGTATCTGGAAGTGAATTAAATTTTGAAAAGGTATTGTGTTTGTTATTGTTATAATTATCTTGGACAGTCTTGTTCAGGCCATTACTGAGTATAAGTCTCTAATGACATTTCAGAACCCAAGTTCCCAAAAAAACAGTGTTCGGGACTATGTCACTTCAGGATTGTTTTTATGTTGAAAGCTCAGTTGTTTAGGTCAAGATCTGACTTCACCCTGAGCTAGAGGCAACTACTGTAGAGTAAGCCACAATTCAAGTGGATAATGAAGCCAAGTGGAGAATGTAGAGTCGTAATTTGATCCCTAATCACAACTGGGACAAAGCTTATTAGGCAGAGAAACGTAGAGTTAAAATGCAACATACCTGGGTACTCCTAACCCAGTAGGTGGTTGCCCATCAGACTCTTGTGACGGAGACACTGGCAGCCAATTACCACTACCAGGCCGTGGGTAGTTGTGGCTGTATTTGATGTGGGGACGAGATTCCGTTGGTACACGGGAGTATCCTGAAAGAACAATAATAAGAACATCCAACTGATCATTTCTTTCTTGCGTAATATTAGGATTACCAAAATGTCTTGCAATGATTGTCTTATAGACTCCACGCCAGGTTATTCAAGTTTTTGTTCAGGTTTCATTGCATATAATTTCATTCGCTTCTTCTGGGTATAAATCTACTTTTTTATGCTTACCATCTCTGTCGAGTGATTTGTTGAAACTAAACATTTGACGTTGCATTACCTTCGTAAATTTAATATCCTCGGCAAGAAATGAGATGATCTAAAATATGATACATCCTTTATATTTGCTGCACCGAAATTGACAACACGTTTGGTGCAGTGGCTTCTACACCATTCAAATATTTGTATGGCCTACAAATAGATGTTACGGGTCTGGGTGTTTGTGCATGTGAAGATTTGTGTCCGCAAACACACCTACTACTACGATACAGGAGAAATTCAAGGGTGGAGCAAATTTTTTTACAAAGAAAATATTGTGTTTCAGTTACTCTTCAAGCTGCAAAGACAATAGGTATCTAAAATCATTCTGACCTGGTAACGGATTCCCATATTTATCATAATACGCTTGAGGTCCATTCTTGTACAAGTCGTCCCAGTATTTCCTATCGCCTTCTGACAGGTATGGTCCGGGAGGCCCCGATGGGCTAGGTACGGGTATGTCCCTGTCTGAGTACCCTGGTCTACCTTGCCAGGGTCGCGGTTTATCTGGATGGGGTGGAAGTTCATCTGAAAGGAATTATAGGGGGCTCAAGGTGTTTAGAAGAGTCGTGTTTATAGTTGGGTTCTGGTTAAAACCAGATCTCATGAATTTAATGATCTATAGGTAGGGTCTTATGAAGTTACCTATATGGCAATACCGTTTACGCCTTAAAGTCCTCAGGTATGAGGACTTTGCTACCCATAGGCAACTGCATCATAAATTATAATTATACAGTGGCCATGGCCTCTGAATATCACAAGACCGTGACTGACCTAGGATTAACGAACAGAAGGTGAGCCAAAGAGAGCAAAAGAGTTTTTCGCCATTCTTTATCCCGTATGGGGACGGACTTGAATGTAAAACTTCCTCACCGCACGCTGGGAATAGACTAGTGTTCTAAGATTCAACAAAACCCAGCACACTTGGTGGTAGGATCCATACGGTCCGCCTGGCTAGTTACCACCTGAACATTAAAGTCCGGCGCCAAGCAGTTTACTGTGTTCCGTCGTGTGTATGTGAGAGCCAGAGGGATATAGGGGAGTCCCTCTATATGTCTGTTCCTTGGATTCGTGTGCTCTAAATTAGACCCTGTCTGCGCTTACCATCAGATGAGACTAGGGTCAAAAGCAACAAAAGTTCATGAAATTTTAGTCCCGGGCAAAAGGAAAGTCAAGTTACCTCTATGGCCCGGTAAATGTTGATGTCCTGGTGAATACTGATGTCCTGGTGAATGTTGCTGTCCTGGTGAAAACTGTTGTCCTGGCGAATGTTGGTGTGCTTGTGATGGATGTGGGACCTTATGCTGGTGATACGGGTAGTACTTCTCGCTGCATGGACGCCATTGGTCTTCATTTGGACCTACGTAGCACCTGGAGTATTGAGAAAGAAGCTTTCAATACAGTCCCTTCCTGTAACTACATAACATGACGCCTGTATTCCCCAAAAATTTGGGCAGAGGTGTATAGTAACACCCTCATTTCGCCATTCTGACATGTAATAGGGGACGAGCCTATTGCCAAGGGCACAAGTCCTCCAGATCCAACTCCGGGCTACTACTGAGGAATTCCACACGGAAAAACCTAATAACACTTTGCCCGACCTGGGGATCGAACGCTTGCCAACACTAGACCAACGAGGCAGTCCTACAACTAGGCTAACCTATATCTCACGGTAGCTGTTAAAAGTAACTAGAAGAGTATCTCAGCAGCAACAGTATCCTTCACTAAAACTTAGGTATAGAACAGTCACTAAGGCTCAGTTTCTTTTTATATGACATAACAACGTCATCTGATTCGATCCAATTAGAAACCTAAAGGTTAGAATGAAGTAAGGCAAGATACATGGTGAGGTACTTTGTGTGAGCTATTTACCATGGTTTATGGAATCCTTCGCTGTAACCACATCGATGTGTCGGCGCGCAGCAGTAGTCCCAAGAACCTGAAAAAATTACGCTTTATTAAGATGCAAAGGTATAATGCAGTTTTTTTAATCATTTGTCTCTTTATTTTAAAATCCAGATCTAATCACACTAATATTATAAATGTGAAGCATTGTGAAGATAGATGGATGTCTGTTGCCAAGAGCCCCGTTCACACAGCGGATCCGTTTTAACGGATCCGTTTTTAACGGATCCGTCGGTACTGGATGTGTTGTTCACATCTGTACCGACGGATCAGTTAAACAAATGGCAGCTGCGTCGCATCTGGATACGATAAAAATAACGGATTGTGTGTGAAGATACCCATACTTCTCCATACATCTTTATGTACGGATCCGTTTTTATACTGTTCCGGCATCCAGTTTTTGATGACAAAACGGACCATGCAAAAATGTCGGATCAGTATTTTCTACTGGATTCGGAATACTGTCGTGTTGTGAACTTGCTCATATGCCTACAGGCACCATCACCAAAATAAAAACGGATCCGCTAATACGGGCCCTGTAATCAGTTTCTGTGTGAACTAGCTGTAAATCATACATAAACGGCTGAACGGATTTAGATGAAAGGTCATTGGGCACTTTAATATGGAAACCTTACCCACGGCGGACACAAATGAAATGTAGAAAAACGTATTTATTATGGCTCTGATATACTATGATATCAGTCACATTAATGTGGGTCGTGGGAATCTTGAAAAAATTGAAAGAATCGTAATATAACTTTGGTATGTCGTCGATGTACTAATGTTAGGTACTAAAGTGATGTAGGTAACTGGTGTACTTAACCAGAGGTTTGCAAGTTCGAATCCTTGCTCGCGAATCAATTTTTACGTTTTCTAAAAACAAAAAAGTTGATTTTTTCGTCGATATTTTATTTTAAAAAAATCGGTTCGTTTTTCTCCTATTGATTTTTAAACAAACAATTATATACAATGAAAATACGCATTATTTTCTTTATTTTAATATAATTTTGGTTAATGTCCGCCACTCTTCGCAAAGCAGGTCAAATATGCCCAATGACCTTTGGCACATTAATAGACCATGTCCTAGAATAGTACATGGGATATTTTTTATCCGGATAAATGAATTAGTTTCCCTAGGATTCCAGTGAATTCGCGGGGAACAGCTAGTAAGTAATCCCTCTGTATTTACTGACCAATCTCTCCACTTTCAGGCTCGCACGCCCAGTGTCCCGCGACGGTGTTCTGTGCGCACGTGGTGCCGGCGCGGCACGGGAACCCAGATACGGTGTAGTGACGCCATGATACTGATACTGGGGACAAATGGATGTATTTATCAAGCTTCCTACAGACTTCCTCCTACAAATTGTCGGTCAATGTATATAAAAAACTAGCTTTTGCCTGCAGCTTTGTTTGCAAGTATTTTTTCCACCCCTTAGAGGAGGAATTCTGAATAAATTTTGGCTGTACGTTTTGCGATTGCGTGTCTGATGACAAATATCAAGCAATTGTGTAGACACCTTTAGCTTGTACGTAATTGTTAAGTCAGGTTTTGTTCTGATAGGTACTAACTAGGTGGAAGCATAGTTTCTTATAAACATTTCTTTTACTAACGAGAGCAATACGTAAATTTATTTTAAACAATTTTAGTGATTGTGGACGTGCATGTTATTAATTATGAAAACAGAGTTTCTACATCGATAATGTGAAACATAAAGAAAAAACGTAATATAATTATAATTATCGAACCTGTAACAAAATATGATTTAATTAATTAATCATTTCATGGATGAAAAACAAAAAATAAAACAAATGAAAACAGACATGTACCATAAATGTAAATAATAATATATTCTTTTTTTTATCTAGGTCGATTTTGGAATAAATTATAAATAAATAACATCACGCTTTGTATTCCTCGAAGGGTTCGGCAGAGGTGTTTTTAGTACACCCTCATTTCGCCAGTTATGTTTAAGTCCCATGTAATAGGGGGCGAGCCTATTGCCATCAACCGGGCACAAATCCAAACTCCAGGCTGCTACTGAGGAATTTCTAATGGAAAAACCCAATAACACTTTGCCCGACCTGGGGATCGAACCCAGGACCTTAAGATCAGCAGTCGCGCTTGCCACCACTAGACCAACAAGGTATTGTGTTTTCAATTATTAATTAAAAATAATATAGATCAATATCAGACTTACTTGGTTCATTATCAACTCTGTCTGGGTATCCAGGCTTTCCACCTGGTCTGCTTGGCCTACTCGGTCTCTGGTCATCGTAGACAGGTCTATTTGGTCCTGGATACCCCGGTCTATGGTCTGGCAAATACCCTGGCTTTTCTGGCAAGTATCCAGGTTTTCCTGGCACATATTCAGGTTTTCCTGGCAAATATTCCGGTTTTCCTGGCAAATATTCGGGTGGACCCTGAATTGGTCTATATACTGGTCTTTGAGGCGGTGAAGAAGGTCGGAAACCGGGTTTCAAATCAGGTCCTGGCAAATAGCCAGGTTGGAAACTAGGACCACTAGGTTCTGCAGGATATCCTGGCTTCAAATTAGGATTGACTGGAGAGAAAACAGGTTTAAAGCTAGGACCGACAGGTCCTGGGTATTCAGGTTTGAAATTTGGCCCAGGGTATTCAGGCTTATAACTTGGTCCAGAAGGACCAGAATATCCTGGCTTGAAACTAGGTCCTGGGTATTCAGGTTTAAAGTCAGTTCCAGATGGTTCTAAGTACGGTTTGTGGGGACCACTTGGTGAGTAGTTTGGTTTAAAACCAGGTCCAGACGTTTCGGAGTAATCAGGTTTAAATCCAGGTGGTTCGGGACCGGATGGGTACGGTTTGTACCCGGGTTCACTTGGTGGACCTGATGGTATGAACGGTGGTTCTGTAAAAGAAGTTTATACTTAATTATCATCTTCATTAAGGATGGTGGTGATGGCTAAATCTAAAAGTCTGTGGCGACGTCTGTTACGCCCCATGTGAACTACACAGCACGATGATTGACTAGCAGACTACAGCGACAATAACGACAACTCTCAAAGATATGACGTCACAGAATCCTGCATCGCGCTATCAAGATTTGACATGAAGATAGTATACTATACAACTTCCCAACATCAACATTTGGGCATAAGACCCGCCTGGTTGGAGGGTCCCTCCTTTTTGTTGGAGGAACACCATACCTTTTTTCTCCACAAGTAAAAATATCTGGACAGAATTATTGAAAATAGAAATCGGTAATTCAAAATAACCTGAATAACGAAATCTTTACTTTTTTCATTATTATCAAGGCTTGTCCCACCTAACAGAAGCACTGGTGCATCCCCAAGGGAATTCAGAGCTCCCTCCTTGGCTGAAGAGCTATCACTGCTTTATTTTTACATCTCTCCGTAACGTCAGTAATAAATTGTGATAACCTAGACCGTCGTGGTCTTCAAAGAACCTAACTCACCATTATGATCATGATCAGGCAAATATTCTGGTCCTGATGGGCCAGAAGGACCGGATAGTCCAGTGATGCCTGGAGGACCGGGTGGTCCAGACGGTCCCGATACGGAGTACGGCTCCTCTATAGGCGGTGCAGAGAGAGGACGAGGTATTTCTGGTGCTGGTTCACTGGAAAAAATGGATTCTTGTCAGAATTTTATGGAAACAGATGGAATAGTTCTCGAGAACTAGATTCTCGATATTGATCGTCCAAACCATTGAACCATGCTGGCATAGTGACTACTTCTTTATAAAATGGTGTCTTTTTGAAGTCAATGGTAGACCTCGCTACCTTTGTAAAATGAATCAAGGCAATTTTTAAAGCAATAAAACGAATGCATGCACACCCATCAAAATCCAAACCTGACTTACTCATACTCGCCAGCGTGCACCTTCCTCCAGCACTGTCCGTTGAACAGATCGAACGCAAAAAGCCAGTCGTCGGCTGAGTGCACGTAGTCCACTCCTCGCTTAAGATCGAATAGTCGAATCTCTGACAGAAGACAGTTATCCGTATTTGGGGGTGCGTTGTTGCTGAAAGAGAAGAACCATTTTGTTAAACGGGTTTTGGATCCGAAGAAGCCTCTAATATTGTAGATCACTTCTGCTGACGTGGCATAACCAATTCTATGTAATTATATTCTTCCAAAAATAGCCAAAACTTTTTCTACACATCTGGACTCCTCTACTTCCCAAGCTCAAGACGACGTCTAGACCCGAGTTTCTACATAGACAAAGACAACAGATCTTTTTTCCATAGCAACTGAGAAGTAGCTAGGCCCCAAAATTTCAACATCTCAGGCCATTGCATTCATCTTCAGAACAGACTTTACGGTAGATCCAATAAGAAACAGAACTAATAGCCAAATACTCAAACGCTACTTAGTTTTAAGTTGCCGTTAATATCGTGCTGTCACTTTCATTTCGCCTTAAAGTGACAGTGACGGTACGATACTGAGCGGCAACTTAAAATTGAGTAGCGTACATTTGGCCAAAGTGTAAGGAAGAACGTAGAACCAGTTTTCCCAGAGATATACCTCAAAAGCACAAGGTGCAACCCGACGTGGCTTTGGCAAATTACCCAGTTTTACACCCATATTCTAAGACGATCCTCCAAAACTTACTCTACTCATACTCGACTCAGAACGGTCTCGAAAACACCTTCAAAATTGTATTCTTAGTCGCAATTTCGAGTGAACTTTGAGGTTCCTCGATTAAGTCATTACGTCGTAATTTGAATTATCTGCATCGCGCAAATAATGCCGCGATAAAAAATTTTAAGGATTATCGTAAGCATATTCGACATAGTCTTCAAAATTAATTTATCTTACATACGAACTTTGACACTTCCTTCCTTGAGGTAGTTTCTAAGGTACCTTGAGTTTGACAGATGATTCCTTACCTCGACTGAGGAAAAATCTCGAGTCGAGGTGGAGTCGAATCGAGTAAGTTTTGGAGGAAAGTCTTAGAATATCGGTGTTAGTTTATCCATCAACATTGGTGTCGATTATGTTGCGCACTTTGACACGACCTAACTAAACTAAGGGTTTTTGTCTTTTTCTGTTTCAATAGAAAAAGAAAGTGACAGTTGCGTTAAGTCTAGTTTAGTACTGACAAAATATGCAACAGAATCGACATTACCAATGTATCATTACCAATGTAATAATCCCTTAAAAAAACTTTTAAATGCAACGGTTTTATGTTGCAATACCACTGGACCATCAGGATTTGAGGATTGAAGGTTGAAATTATTACAATATTGTATTGTCATGGGAATTTAATTTGTGTGCGAGAAACGGGGAAGCAGTAGTTGAAAATCTGTCGCAAGATTTGAAACAAACAAATATACGAAGTGAAGTTGATTTAAACCGTTTAATAATAAAACAGTACATTGCAAAAAGACTGGCTCGGTCACTCACTTTAGGATTACGACAAAGAGATATCAAGGGAACAGTCTTTCTCATAAACACTGATACGACGTCTAACCTAAATAGAGAGTAAAAAACACAAGCTAAAATAGCAAATAGACTGAAGATAGGACGCTATTGGTAATGTTAGAACTTACTTGAAAGAAAAGCTAAGACATCTGAAAGGAGCTTCGTTGCACGCGTGTCCACAAGCTTGTTCATCTTTAACACGAGCCTGACCACGAATCGCTGAACCAGTTAGCTTGGCTGCCTTCTCGTATTGGAGGTAGCATTCTGGAACAAGAAGTATGAGGTCTTGAAAATAATCCGGATATTCATGCAAGCCAAGGAATCACTTTCAGAATTTTCTCCGTCTTAAAATTTTCGTGGCATACTGTTCGTGGTTCGTAAAATAAGTTTTTGACAAAGTTTGTGGTCAATCAGAGTGCACTAGCGAGTGCGGGGGCGGGCGCAGGCGCTCGGGTCTTGGCGTCTGCGTGTTCACAGTAGTGCCGAACGAGCTATCGTACCATGCGCGTGTTTGGTCGTTCTCAAACTTTGCTGCGTAGTTAGAAGACATGGATGACGACATGATGACGCTTCGGCGGGTGTATTAAAATGGTTTAGAACCACACGCGCAGTCACCTAACAGACGCTACATTACTGTGAATGATACGAGCGGACTGAGCAATTAGAAACACCCGCGTCCACGCCCGCCTCATGCAATCGCGCGGCTCGCGGGAGCACTGTGAATGCAACTGGCGTCTACATACATTTTGATTTACACGCGCCCGCGCTAGCACCCGCGCCCGCCTCCACTTCGAAATACGGCTTTGTTTCTAGTTTAAAGCGGAGAAACTCCTATTGGATCTCAGCATTCTTTTGCCAACGTCAGTACACAAGCACCAACTGTCCAACACACTGAACAATTTTCTAGCTAGGTCTTACGACAACTACGTAAAGTTTGGTTTTCAAGGATAGGTTGATCAATAACATAACATTCTTAACTAACAAAAAAATCTTAGAACTCTTCTCTCTTTAGATTAAACCCCCGAAATGGCAGAAGTGAAATTTCACACCCGTCCCAAGACTTTTTTGAAGAAATACGTTCTAGTACTTTACTTGACTTACCCTCATCCCGATTCTGCACATCATCATACAATGCCGGTTCACATCCTCTACCATAGTTGCCTCTTGAATATAACTCGTGCCCACTGTTGGGACGAAGTCCACGACCATTCTCTAGAGATGTCGGTGGGGATGAAGTAAGGATGCAATTCTCAAGGTCGTCGCCTATTGTTGGAGAGTCAAATCTGGGAACAAAATATTAATTTATGAATTTCCTCCAACATCAAATTGCTGAATAATTTTCAACAATGGAACATAAATTATTCTGGACTAGTTCAGACCAGTTTTCTGGCAGAACTGATAAAAAACCACGTTTATAAGACCAGCTAACAGCAATATAATGTAACAACATACTTGAATACTGCTACGAATATCCCTTGTTAGCCTTCTTTGGTGTCATACGGATACCATGACAGTCGTTACGGAGTCAACAGCCCGAAAGTATGATAACTGCTCTAACCTTAGGATTTAGCATTCCCCAATAACTGGGTTACTGAGGTTTGATGGCAGTTTGCTCTTTGTAAAATACTGGTATACAACCGCATCTGGTTAGACTGGAAGCTGACCCTAACACAGTTGGGAAAAGCCTAAGCAAAACAGATAGACCAGTGGTTCACGCACAAAATCGTCTGGTTAATTTCTACTACCTTTTCGAAAGATATGGGTAAACTAGGCTTTTAATATAGTTATTTATCTTACCTAAAACTAAATCCCCTGCAGAAGAACGCATGCGCTCTGATACATTCAGCCTCACAGGCTCCCAAACCAGCCACCGTCAAGGCGGCTCGTATGGCAGTGTCAGTTACTGCAGCTCCAGAACGGACGTGCCAGAAACATTCTAGAAAGACAAAAAGGATATTTTGAATACTACACTATAATGAAGGTTCTTCGGTAGCTGAGACGAAGTTGAGAGGCCGTTCCCATTTCACAGCCGTCTCGCTCTAACTTTAAGCCTTTTTTTAAAGATAATCTAGAGGGTATAAACGAAATTATGTAATTCCTTCAAACCTCATGATGTACTGCTGACATAGATTAACCCTGCACGGGATACTTTAGGGATGAACAAAAACAAATTACAAGAAGTAAACGTGTATTCTTAACGTGAGGCATTTTAGCGCCCTGAGCGAAATACGCGGCTATCGCTCGTCGCACGCGGTTTTTTAACTCGGAGCGCTAAAATGCCTCACGTTAAGAGCGCAATGTTGACTTCTTGTAATTTTTTTTAAGGAATTACATGATTTCGTTTAGTCCCTGTATAGAAGTTCAGTGTATCCTTCTGATTATCATGACAAATATTTAAACAATAGTTTTATTGCCATACATGATTTATACAAGGTTAGTCGGAAAGGGTGCTAAAGTACCTATAATAAGGGATAACTTTAGTTCTACAACTTTCCCCAAAACTCGATACTTTAAGAGAAATAGCTTTTCAAAGATCTCGTAAAAAATATGCTAAAATCTATCTGTCCATAGCTATGATCAGCTGTTTTATTCAATTTAGTTCATATTTGGGGTAACGGATTAGAAAATTAATTTTCTGAATTCATAACTAAAGCAGGTATGTTTTTTTTTTGGAAAAACTAAAATAAAAATCTTTATGCATGCAAATAAAAATTATTGAATTTTGAAATTTTAAAACTTGCTTTAAAATAGTCATCAGTGATACTTTACGTGGCCCGCGGCTTAGTACCCCCTTTCCGACTAACCTTGTATAAAAAAAAGATAAAATTTTATTTCTCCTCTATGCAACAAATCAAGACGAAAATACATATGTTTCAAATACATATAACTATAATATTATCTTGAAGGATGTTTATTGAATACATTATTCAATATCGCCTAAAATGTCTTCTTCTTCTTAGCGTGTCGATGGCAATCTAAATAGAGTCGGCTCAGAACATAGCTACGAGTTTAGCGTTATCAGTAGCGTCCATTAGTTCCTATAACGTGCAGGTATCAGGGCACGCAGGGCATGTTGTCAGGTGTCCCATCGTTTGTGGAACAGCACCACATTTACACTCCAACCTGGAATCGTCTATGAATCTCCACCTGATTAGGTTTTCCTTGCTACGACCAACTTGGGTCCGGAGTCTGTTTAAAGACTTCCAGGTCAGCCAAGACAACTCATGTCCAGGTGCAAGATTATTATTGATAATTTAAATGTCTTTAAATCTTTAGAAAAGGCTTAAAGTTAGAGCGAGACGGCTGTGGAACGGGAACGGCGTCATAAGATACCGAACAGTTTAGCTGAAAATACTTGAAGTGACGTGCAAAAAGAGTCCATGGTTAACCAGAGCTGGTTTATCAGCCAACAACCTTAAATATGTGTACGGACCTTCATTTATCCAAAATATACACTGCAGAGCTGATCGCACATGGGCAATTAAGTTGCTCCAGATCCACACACAGTTGATCGCTATTTGGTTGTACTATGCGTGCCAAATAAGAATAGCACTGTCAAGACGCCATTTTGTTCCGCAATACTCGTGAACTTCATTACCAAAGTGTAAGGTGTGCAAAAAAGTTAATAAAGAAATTATATTCAGTTTAATTATTTTTGTTCACTTTTTTGGTATTTCTTATCAATTTTACGCCAAATTAATTACACAGTAATTATATTATTATTATGGCGACATATTAGGGCGACCAGTAGCATTTCGTGAAGTTAACTATATTTAATGGTTCATTTCTTTAATGAATACTGTTTTCAAATATTATTAAATTATCCAAAATTAGCTATTTATGGAATTCAATAAATAACATTTTATAAAAATGAATGTAAATAATAATGAAATCTATGAATAAAAAATATAACTTTTTTTTTCATAGTATTTTTTTGCTGGCAGTACCAATTTGACAGCTATCGTGTGAAGTTGTAGCAAGCGCAATCCTATTCTTATTTGGCACGCATAGTAGCTGCAGTTAGCCTAGCTATATACGAAGGCGCAGACCGCACAGAAACAGCCAAAGTTTTACAATCCATACAAGTAGGCAACGTCTTTGATGTCAGGCGATGCCACCACCCATGTAGGTGTTGCCCAATTGTATGGATTCTAAAACTATGGCAGAACTGTGTTGCCTTTGAAGCCTGCGCCGTATACGCCTAAGTTTACTGATTGGTGTAGGGCCTGGAGCTAAAAACAAATTGCGATCAAATGTTTCTCGAGAAACTTACACCCATATTCTAAGATGTTCCTCCAAAACTTACTCGAATCGACTCCACCTCGACTTGACATAAACGTCCTCGACTCGAGATTTTTCCTCAGTCGAGGTAAGGAATCATCTGTCAAAGTCAAGGTACCTCGGAACCTACCTTAAGGAAGGAAGTGTCAAAGTTCGTATGTAATAAAAAAATATTTTGAAGACTTTATCGAATATGCTTACGATAATCCTTACAATTTTTTATCGCGGTGTTATTTGCACGATGCAGATAATTCAAATTATGACGTAATGACTCCATCGAGGAACCTCAAAATTCACTCGAAATTGCGACTAAGAATACGATTTTGAAGGTGTTTTCGAGGCTGTTCTGGGTCGAGTAAGTTTTGGAGGACCGTCTTAGAATATGGGTATTAGTAAGGTCAGTTTCCACCAAACGGAAAAATCCTCGAAAATAAATCTTTTTTACTGAATAAAAAATCTGTATCAGTATTGCCCGTAAGTATAAAATCCGACTCAGACATCAAGCGTTTCCTTGCGCATGCCCAAGTATACCCGAGCGTTGAATTTTATTCTTAAAAGCAATACTGATACAGTTCTTTATTCAGTGACATCAAAAAAGTGCGCGAGGATGTTTCCGCTTGGTGGAAACTGACCCATATCCCATTTGTGGTCAGCCTAAATCTTAACCAACTGTCTTATTCACAGGGTAAACTTTCTCATCTCCTAGACAACCTGTTTTAACGTTAAAAGGATATGCAATTATGATCCTTACCGCTCTCTACCCAAGGTTTGTAGTTGATAGTCACACAGCCTTGATCTTGTGGCATTGCATACACATCAGAACTGCTATCAGCTGATAGCTCCAGTCCTCTGTATGGACGCTCGCTGAGGAAACAGTTGTCTGTGCCGTGGGAGTTTGAATACCTAGAAAAAATACAAAAGGAGGTATTCAAAGAAAGTACGACCGGTAGGACCTTTGTGGTTTCCGCCATCTTTGGTGTGTTTGTAGAGGATAGAGGTATGATGTTCCTCCAACAAAAAGGGAGGATTCTCCAACCACGCGGGTCTCTGCTTATAGGAGCAATGAGAAACCAGGAACATTTGATGCCAAGCCCTAGGAAACCTATTTACTTTAGCAAGAACCCTTACCTACTGAATTAAAGACTGATGCATTCTGCGTTATCTATATATAGCGTTAGCTATAGCATGTAAAATTAAAATCATTAAATAATATTTATAGTAGTAATATAGTCTTAAGTGTGTGTGCTGATGCAGGCATCGACTCTATTGAGTCGGCGCATGCATCAGCGCATAGCTAAGTTATACCTGCATGTCAAAATGATGCCTGCCGGTACATGCATCGACTTTATTGAGTCAATGCATGTACCACCAGTATCAACGAAATAATGTAAATGTGTATATTATAAGAAAAAAAAAAAAAAAAAAAAACAATAATAATAATATTAAATAAGTAAACATATATATAATGTGATGGACTCGCATAGCTTAAGTAGAATAAGTAATATTTATAGTAATATAAATAATACATGTTGTATTTCCGATACAGGAGTATCAAATAAGTAAAATAAAATAAAAAGTAAACAATTAAATAACAGCAAAAAAGAGCGCGGACGAAATGTCTGCGGTGAATAAACTCATTTAAAAAAAAAAAAAAAAATTTACACTGAAGTGTCTTCGTATTTATACAAACAAATAAAATTGTATTGTCTGATTGTAATATCAAAATAATAGCTTTTTACTAAATGCATAAGAAAGCACATATAGTACTTACATACATACATAAACTCACGCCTTTTTCCCATAGGGGTAGGCAGAAACTATAGAACGCCACATGCTACGACCCTTACATACCCCTTTCGCTTCATCCACATTCATACATCTTGTCATACACGCACGCCGGTTGAGAGTACTACGCACCTGACCTTTGTGAAGAATTTCACCAATAACATCGATGTATGTCCTTCTAGGACGTCCTCTACCGGCGTTCCCATTAACATCCGCCTTATAAATTCCTTTTGTTAATCGCCGTTCACTCATTCTCTCAACATGACCAAACCACCTAAGCATACTCCTTTCAATTTTTGTCACTACATCATCTTTTAAACCGCAACTTTGTCTAATCTCTTCATTTCTCAATCTATCATTCAAAGTTATAGTCTATCATTCATATAGTACTTATAACAAAAAAACATATTTTTTAGTTTTTGTCTGTTTGTTCCGGCTAATCTCCGAAACGGTGGGATCGATTTTGATGGAATTTTCACTGGCAGATAGCTAATGTTACTAAGGCTTTTATTATTTTTCAAGTAAAGTTTTAGGGTTCACAGCTAGTTCCTAATATGACGGATTTTTTTGAAGACACTTTTTTAGGTCAAACCTAGGAAAATAGATAGCTGAAATTCAAGACAGCAGTGGCGAAGGCCCCATACAAGCCGATTCCTACCGGCTTCCCTTTTGAACAGTCACTACCTACTAGTGTCTACTATGGAATTCCTCAACTAAAGCAGCAGCCCGGAGTTTGGATTTGTACCCGGTTGATGGCAATAGGCTCGTCCCTACATGGGACTTAAACATAACGGCGAAATCAGAGTGTTACTATACACCTCTGCCCAACCCTTAGGGGAATACAGGCGTGATGTTATGATATCTTTATACTTACAGCAAATATCAATGGCTCACGGGAAGTTGTAAAATTAAATAAAATGTTTTACTTTTATTGTAAACATTATATTTACCTACATGCACTGCATGCGTCACGCTTGACCAAGGTAAGAATTTTTTGCTCCGGCTTCACTCTTACCAAAATTGACCCTTCGCCACTGCAAGGCAGGTCCATATAAAACAGAATACTGTCTTACCTATAACTATATGACACGCATTTGAACTCTCTCTCGCTGAAGCAAGCAGCCTCGCACTCTACCACGTTGCGAGATATCATCGCTCTTCTGATGGCTCCTGTACCTAGAGACATGCCTGGACGTCGACGAGAAGAGCAGTCTGGAATGAGAAAGCAAATGTAAAGTATGGATTGTACCGCAGAGCCAGCACACTTGCATTGATGGCACTGTTGCCCATAACCAGCCTATCGGATATAGCGTGGAAAGTTTTGATCATCATAATCATAATCAACCCATTACTGTCCCACTGCTAAATCTCCACATGGCTTCAAGCACTGGATTATCACCAGACGGAAGACCTATTACAATATCAGTAGGTACTCATAAAATAATTTATACACACCCATACATACACCCACAACCACTTTTTTTTTTTTTTTTTTCGTTGGAATATCCTCATGGATGTCCCTCGCCCGGGGAAGGCGAGGGGGTCTGCCGGACTCTTACCGGCTAAAAACCAACGGTGCTCCTTCTCCTGACCGTTCGGCCGGGGTCGCGGGATTTGCAAAGCATGCACAGCAACCCCGGCAGGTCCCGGTCCGCCAACCCTCGGCGGACCTCTCCTCCTGAGAAGCGCGCACGGAACACAGCGCGCCGCCTTCTCGGGCCTGTTACTGGTCGGGCGGCGGGTACCTCCACCCTCCCACACGCACTCAAACACACACCTACACCCTCCCACACACACACCCAAACACAAACACGCTCAAACACACAGACACACACATGCATAGATATTTTACTGTTTTCTTGGGGGATATCTGTATAACAAAGTTAATACTACACTATCATTATACCCTCTTCGTAAGTCAATGTGTAAAATAACTTTATCTAAATGGCTGAAAACTCTTGATTATCATGCAACTGAAAGTCTGCTGATTCCTATCCGCTAACCCACATCTCTACCCATCCACATTCCCACATATCCACCCCCATTCACACCCTCAAACATTCGTATACCTGCACGTAGTAACACAAACTCACACACGCCCACATACACCTACTCACACATACACCTACTCACATACACCCACTCACATACACACACAAATATACACTCACTCACATAAACCTGTACACACACATAAATCTTTTATAATATCCATTTTAGAAACAGTATTTTTGTTAAAATCATAACTTACTAGCATAGTAAACTCCATCACACATCTAGTTCTGAATACTTGGTCTAATTACATAAATAATCTAGCTGTAAGACTTGGGGGCCTGGTGACCCGTAACACAGGCTTTTCATGCCTTCTTCGGGCACCAGTCTTTCACAAATGTTTAAAATTTTTCTATATTAGATTAAGCACTTTACTGTACTTTAATTCAACATTTGTGATGAGAAAATAAATTATTAAATTATTAATTATTATATTGCATACTAAAAGAGCATGCGTGCATTTTTCATTTCTTTTTATTTTACTGTTTTTTTGTTTATTCATTCCACAGCGTAAATGTTATGAAATGTACCACTAATGGGCAAAGACACTGGCTCCTGTAACACAGGTTGCTACCTAGCTCAGGAGCCAGGGCTTCAAATAAGTTCTAACACCTGTATTTTGTGTCAATAAACTTTTTGGAGTATTCCAACTTTTTTTTTTACTGATTGCAATTTCACGCTATGATTTAAGGTTTGATCCCTCAGTTCAAATCCACATTGAATTGCGCGCTACACTTAACAGCTGTTTTTAATACCTAAAAATAAAAGTCGCTTCTCAGAAATTTTTGCTCTATGTTACTTAGTTTGAAGTACAGTATGCGTAGACTTCGACTTCGTTAAGGCTATTTTTACACCCAGTATAATGATAGTCTAAATCAAAAACACAATACGAGCAAAAATGTACTCCGTCTCACCTTTGGTCTTCCCATCATCACTCCGATCTATTGGCTCATGGTGATGAGACTTCGGCTTGTAAAAATTCGACTCCCCATAATCTAATTTGTTGGAATTCCCCGAACTATTCCATCGCCCCCTCTTCCAGGAACCATAGCCATATCTGTTGCCAGTCCAGGTCCCACTATTCTTGCCTAAGCTGTGGTAGTCGAAGTTCATGTTTGAGTGTGGTTTGACACCGTAGGAAGGTTCTACGTCGCTCGCTATTCGCCAATGACTGATAGATTTGTGGTAGTCGTTCCTGTCTTTGTAGTATCTGTCGTAACCGCCGTATTCGCCGCCATATTTTCCCCAATTTTCTTGGTCGTCATCGCTTCGGGCTAAACCTTGAAAAAAATACAAGGCGTAACCATTATGAACTTAAAAGTTATTAATAATAATAAGGTGATAATAATATCTTTATTTCAGAATAAAATTCCATAATTACAATAGGTACCAAGATGTTAGTAACATAAACACTTAAAAACTATGTTAGTAGACATTACCAATATTTACAGGAGCATGTAGCTGACTTAAATACCAGATGAGATGATAATATTAAGAATGCTGTTGAGTTTTCCGTGTGGAACTCCTCAGTAGAAGTCCGGAGTTAGGATTTGTGCCAGGTAGATGGCATGGATGGATGATCCCTGAAGGTTTGGGCAGGGGTGTATAATAACACCCACCCCCAGTTTAAGTCCCACGTAATAGGGCCACAAATCCAAACTCCGGGCTGCCACTGAGGAATTTCACACGGAAAACCCAGTAAAATTTTGCCCAACCTGGGTCGAACCCAGGACCTCACGATCAGCAGTCGCGCTTGCCACTACCAGACCAACGAGGTAGTTACCACTAAGCTTACTGGACGTTTAAAACCTCGTTAGTTGGAAGAAGAAAACAACTTACCTTGATTAATCTGATACGGAATAAACAATCTATCCTCATTCCTCCTATTTCCATATCCTCCTCTTCTATCACCATTAAACCTATCTCTATGTCTTCCATCAAACCCATCATATCTATCCCTCCATCCACTGGAAGCTTCAGCTCCATCTGGTATCCGGTTCGGCTTTGAGGATAAAAAACCAGAATGTAAGACCCCTGCTCCTTTCAAAGTGTCTGGGCAGTTAGGTTCCAAGCTATTCCGGTCGAGCTCGAAAAAATCGAAGTCTTTATCTTCTACGAAGTCACGGCGAAGGTCGAAGGCTTCTATGGGCTTTGTCATCAACTCGCAGAGGCCTTTGCCGCGGAATGTGCGGTCTAACCTGTAAAGAAATTAAAAAGCTAATTAACAACCGCGCGGATCATACAATTTGTGAGGTTAAGCTGCGATTGCCGCGGCCAGTCCGTAGGTGGGTGACCGTTCGTTACACATTGAGACTCCTCCGTGCCTCGGAGAGCACGTTAAACTGTCAGTCCCGGGTGTCATACGAATACCTATGACAGTCGTTACGGGAAGTCAGAAGCCGAAAAAGTCTGACAACCGGTCTAACCTTAGGATATCGGCATTGCCCAGTAACTAGGTTGTGGAGGTCTGCTGTCAATCGCTCCGTGTAAAATACTGGTATTCAGCCGCATCTGGTTAAACTGGAAGCTGACCCCATCATAATTGGGAAAAGGCTAGGCAGAACAGAGCAAAATAACTGTGTTTGCTTTTATCCATCGCATCAAACTCTTATTTAAAGCCTTAGTTTCATGAAGGGACAAAATTTTCCTCAACAAGACGCGCAACATTGAGTCTACATGACGCTGCAACATTGCAAACTGCCCCTAATTTCTACGTGACGCGGGACATGTTGCATGCGGCCGCTTCGAAAAACCGCCAAAAAGCTACGAAATTCGTGTATACAGCTAGCCTACATGGTAGTTACATTCACAATTTAATAAAGATATTGAAAAAAACAGATAACTTATTAATAATAATTCATGAAAATGTTCCTTAGTGAAGCGACGCGCCTTTTCGAAACGCACGGCAAACCATTGTGACGCGGTATCTTGCAGTAACAAATGGTGTAGGCTCAATTTTAGAAATCTATAAAACGCATACATTGTAATCAGGTGCTGCCGTTCAATATCAAATGGCCGAGAGGTCCTTGAAACTTGAACGTGAAAGCGAGAATGGACCAACAAATCACTTAGAAGCATTTGCTACCTTCGACTTGTGTCAGCACGATCTATACGAGAATACCTCATGCCGTGGTGAAAATATTACCTAGTCAGCAAGGCAGCAAGGTTGGTAGAGGAGCTGACTGCACACGGTGCGCCGGACGAATTTGTGGAGGGAATTTTTTTTCTTATGTAAGTCTATGGGATTGTGATTTATATAGCTTACAGTAGATAATATGATAATCATTGACTTCAAACTCAAATACTATGGAAAATATAACATAACATCAAACCTGTATTCCTCGAAGGAATGGGCAGAGGTATTTAGTAACACCCTTATTTCGTTATATTTAAGTCCCATTCAATACGGGGCGAGCCTATTGCTATTAACCGGACACAAATCCAAACTCCGAGCCGCTACTGAGGAAATCCACACAGATAAACCCAATAACACTGCCTGACCTAGGGATCGAACCGAGGATCTCACGATCAGCAGTCGCGCTTGCCACCACTAGACCAACGAGGCATTTAAGAAAGGAAAGTATTTATAATAGCTTGATGTGTCCCCTACGCCATTTTGTAGAACCCAATTGAATATCTAATTTCACTTAGCAAAAGTAGGTTGTAGTAAATTATGATCATTATCTGATTTCCCTGTGAAGCCTATCAGATGATAATCATTATAACGACAGGAGTGACAGCAGAGTAATTTAATTTTCTCTGCATATAATATGTAAATCACTAGCTGTGTCCTCACGGCTCCGCTCGTAGCCTATGTTACTCACTGATAATGTAGCATTCTAACGGGAAAAGAATTTTTGAAATCGATCCAGTAGTTTTTAAGTTTATTCGTTACATACAAAAATCCAAAAATACAAGTCTTTCCTCTTTATAATATTAGTATAGAAGTATATAATAGATAGCGGCCCGTCCCGGCTTCGCACGAGTGGACGTTTTTCCCGTTTTTGCAACATTTTTAATTTATGCTCCGCTCCTATTGGTTGTAGCGTGATGTTATATAGCCTATAACCTTCCTCGATAAATGGACTATCCAACACAAAAAGATTTTTTCTATTCCAACCAGTAGTTCCTGAGATTAGCGCGTTCAAACAAACAAACTCTTCAGCTTTATAATATTAGTATAGATTTGCATTACTGTCTTATTATCATTACGAAGCAGTGATAACCTAGTGGTGTGACCGTCGGACTGCCAAGTCATAGTCATAGGTCTCGATTTCTAACCCGGCACGCTACTCTGACTTTTCGGATTCATGTGCGTATTGTATAATTATCAATCAATCAATATCTTTATTGTGGATCATAGGTAGGTACATAATACAGGTCTTAAATAATTAAATTTATGATAATAATTATCACTTGCTTAAAACAGTGAAGGAAAATATCGTGAGGAAACCGGCATGCCTAAGAGATATTTCTCGACGACATGTGAAGCCAAGTCAGTGGCCCATGGGCGGCATACATTCTGACGCCAGGTTAGTCACTAACCACACGAAAAGAAGAAGATCATTACGCGATCTCATTCACTGAATAACGTAAGTGTCTAGCGAAATTATTACATAAAAACATAATCAGCCCATTACTGTCCACTGCTGGGCACGGGCCTCGTCTCAGAATGAGAAGGGTTTAGGCTTTAGTCCACCACACTGGCTTAGTGCGGGTTGGCAGATTACACACACCATCGAGAACTTTATGCAGCCCTCTCAGATGTGCAGGTTTCCTCACGGTGTTTTTCCTTCACCGTTAACGCAAGTGATAATCAAATTCTGATCCACACATGAATTCGAAAAGTCAGAGGTATGCGCCGGGATCGAACTCAGACCCTCCTGCATGAAAGGCAAGCGTTCAACTGCTAAGCTATCACTGCTAGAACGACAGTTGTTAAAAAATTACAAATCTGATTACGACTCACACATACAATAGTTTGCATAAAAGATGATGAGAATCGTCTACGTACATGTATATATGTATATAATAATGGTGCATTTTGTGTGAAGTGACATAATTGGGACGAAACCAAGGTTACTTATAGTACTACGAACCATTGTGCGAATGAGATTGCAAGACCAGTAGTGTATGACGAAAAAAATTATGTTCTAACCGCCATTTTTATTAAAGGGCTTGTCAGTTAAGGGCTACGGCTAGCACGAACGTTTTAAGATTACGTTTTCCGATTCAAAATTCACGTAGATTAACGTTATGTTTACGGTAACTCGACAGCATTCGTGCTAGACCTACTAATGGTAAGATGCAGTTCTTCTTTTCGTGTGGTTAGTGACTAACCTGATGTCAGAGTTCATGTCGCCCATGGGCCTCTGACTTGGCTTCACATGCCGTCGATAAATATCTCTCAGGCATGCCGGTTCCCTCACGATGTTTTGCTTCACCGTTTTTAACCTTTTAGACGCCATTGTCACATATACGTGACAAACGAAAGTTTACCCTGTACGCCAGCGTCACAAATATGTGACAAAAACGATGGAATTACAGTTACCTTGGCATGGGGGGTACGCCGATGCATTTATGCTCTGGCGTCCAAAGGGTTAAGCAAGTGATAATTACACAATACGCACATGAATCCGAAAAGTCAGAGGTGCGTGCCTTGGGTTTGAACTCGAGACCTATGACTTGGCAGTCCGGGTCACACCAGTAGGCTATCACATGAAGATGCAGTCGATTTTGGTGCACGCTTGACTAGAAGTACCTTATTCATTCAAGACTTGAAAACTCCATGGTTAAAGCTATTGGGAAACATAGACTATGGCAGGGAGTTCCGCGGGAGTTTCGGACAATGAAAATGTGCCCAAAACGATTTGTGCGTATGGGTGGAATGATCGGGGATGGAACGAGCTCCATAAAAGTATCCAACTATACTTGACCAAACTAATATTTTGTGTTCGTTCTGCCTAGCCTTTTCCCAACTATATTGAGGCCAGCTTCCAGTCTAACCAGATGCGGTTGAATATCAGTATTTTATACGAAACGACTTCCATCAGACCTCCGCAACCCAGTTACTGGGCAATGCCGATATCCTAAGGTTTGACCGGTTGTCAGACTTTCGGGCTTCTGACTAGTAACGACTGTCATAGGTATTCGTATGACACCGTATGTCATATGTATTAGCACGTGAAACTGTCGGTCCCGGGTGTCATACGAATACCTATGACAGTCGTTACGGGTAAGCAGAAGCCCGAAAATCTGACCACCGGTCTTATATTAGAGTATCAGCATTGTCCAGTAACTGAGTTGCGGAGGTCTGATGGAAGTCGCTCCGTGTAAAATACTGGTATTCAGCCGCATCTGGTTAGACTGGAAGCTGACCCAAACATAGTCGGGTAGGCTAGGTAGTACAACATAGGTATTATATAATTCTGACATAATTAAGGACGGTGAACACAGTTTTACTCTGTGCTATCAGTAAACACAAGGTGATCTCTATGTCACAGTGCAATTGCGAAATGCAGAATTTCTATAAATCTCCAATGCAACTCCAAATAACTGATTCTTTTAACATTATATGACATAACATCACGCCTGTATTCCCCGAAGGGTTAGGCAGAGGTGTTTAATAACACCCTCATTTCGCCGTTATGTTAAAGTCCCATGTAATAAAGGGCGAGCCTATTGCCATCAACCGGGCACAAATCTAAAGTGGCTGCTACTGAGGAATTCCACAGGGAAAAACCTAATAACACTATGCCCGACCTGGAGATCGAACCCAGGACCTCACGATCAGCAGTCGTACTTGCCACCACTAGACCAACGAAGCAGTTTTCGCAGTCTTCGAGGCAGTTCTTTAAATAACTGTAGTAATTTCACAGAATCCCAGATTTAACAAAAACCCTGCTACTCTACACAATGCTGATGAATCTGATAACTGACCCGAGGTTAAACGTCATGGCTTACGACTTAGTGTAGTACTACCAAAGCAAACAATGTTTGAGAGGAACTCGACGCGATTATACAATGTGCATTGATGTGTTTTAAACTTTAATTATGATAATAACTCGTAAAGGGGATCGTGGCTAATGAAAAATACGCGGATCATACGATTACCGAGGTTAAGGTGCGCTTGCCGCGTTCAATCCGTGGATGGGTGACCGATCATTACACATCGAGAGGCCCCCCCGTGTCTTGGAGAGCACGTTAAACCGTCTTTCTCACGTTTAACTGTTCTCAGTAGCAGCCCGGAGTCTGGATTTGTGCCCGGTTAATGGCATTAAGCTCGCCCCCTACTACGTGGGACTTAAATATAACTGACGAAGTGAGGGTATACTAAAAATCACCTCTGCGTACCCTTCGGGGAATACAAGGCGTGATGTTTATCTCTTTGGAAAAATATTTTAGATGGGAGATAAGGGAGTAAATGATAATGAGACGGCTGACAGGGAAGAGTGGAAGAGAAAGACATATAGCGCCGACCCCAAGTATCTTGGGACCAGGGCAGGGCAGGAAGATGATGATATTCGAATAATCTTAACGAGAGTGGTACAAAATATCAGAATAATATTATAATCTCAGAGTCAACCCTGTTCCGACCTAGATGCTCACAAGGCGTGTAGAGAAGGGCCTCTGCTAAATAGTACATAAGTACTAAACTATTCATACAATAGATTCTAAGATAAAATTGTTCTGAAGCATCGCTTCAAACCTTATATGGCTACTGTTGAAGACGCAACAACTCTATAGATACAAGGACAACTGAATGAGTGGGTCGAGGAACTTCAAGTATACTCCACCAAGAAGAACATAGTCTGCTTAGTTGTCGGCAATAAGATCGACAAGCATATTACATTTTAGGACCTAGTGCATATCAGCAAGCACATTGGGTCACTCGCGCGACAGTGCAACGAGTATCCCCAAAGAGGGTTTATATCAGGCAGGCGTCCATCAAGGAATCCTAGGTAGGACAGCAACACGTAATGGTCTCGTGCTGTACACTACGAGGCTCTTGAAACTAGGTTGTTTCCCGGGAGGCGCCAAAGGCGTATTACAAGAGTGCCATCTGTGCGTTCCATCGGAGATCCCGAAGATACCGAATCTTTTCGATAAGCAGTTATCGACCGATTCAGTTGGTTATCTCGTTTCATCTACGATTCTCGTAACGAGAGCAAAAGAGATACCAAATTGTATCATTCGACAACTGGTTTATCTAATTGTTCTGGATCAGTGGATGGGTGGTTTAAGCCGGTTAGAGTCCATTATACCTTCGCCTTTCCCTAACGAAAGGTACCCTAAGATATTTCCAATATGGTAGGATAGAAGTTTTTTTGGTGCCGGCTCTAAGAGAACTCTCGTCTGATCTCTGCAAAGAATGTGTCCCTAAACATGATTTTGGAAGGTAGATGATGCAGCGTAATATTAGAGAATGCAGCCACGCTAGGTTATTAGCAGACAAAAGGATCCATTTGCCAGACAGGCGATGTCTATTCGGCTTTAACTAGTAAATGATATTTATTTCTGTAAATAAAATATTATGTTACAGACACTTTTACAAGTCAATGTAATGTTTTTTTTTAAGACTAGATGGCGCTTTGTGGAGACCCTTTTCGCATAGTTTTTGCTTTACATAGAACTTAAATTGATTAAGACTTAAGTCTTGAATATTGCTTGTAATTTTGTTGTAGAAGCGTATACTTTGGCGCCTAAATGAATTACAAATTTTTTGGAGCCTAGTCATTGTTAAGATAAATTTATTTGTGTTTCTAGTATTGACGTTATGGATGTCGCTGTTCTTAGAAAATAAACTGATATTTTTCTTAAATCATATTTTCATAAATATATTGAGATGCGACCGTCATTATACTAACTTCTTTACCTTCTTTAACTTCTAACGATACCGACAGTTCAAGAAGGTGCGGCTATTTTGTATACCTTCTTACGGCAGAACACAGCGTGACGGCCATGTAGGCACATACATTCTTATCTAAATAAGAAATACAACTATTTATATTGTAATATCTACCAAAATGTTGTAACAATTAACATATTAAGGTCGCCAAAGATCAGGAAACGCACACAATAGTGCGAACAGCCCGTGTGAACACTTTATAGACATTTAACTTCATTTTTGTTACTGATTTATCTGTCATCAGTGTTAGCAACTTTGTTTCTTGGAATATCTGGTAGGTACTTGAGTGTTAGATTTGTAGAAATAATATACTAACTGACGCCAACTTAGGTAACTCTACCGACAGAAACTTTAGATGTAAGAAAAATCGACAAGACATTTTGCATTACAGCGAGAAACAAGATAGTATAGTTAAGTCCTTCGAACAAGCGGCGGTGACCTCTCGCTTCCAGCCGTGGTTCTGTCCATGGTCGGGAGCGAGAGTGCGTGGGAAGCCATCGCCTCCTTTTGTGAGGAGGTGATGGCAACCAAGGAGGAAGCGGAGAGGGAGGGAGCGGTGTGCTCTTCGCCCTTCCCGCGCCAGAGGCACCGAGCGACGGAGGGCGCGCTTACGCGACGACCTCCAGCCACCCTAGTAAGTGGCCTGCGGGCGGCGGGTTAGGGGACCCGCCGTGTTCAGCGCAGTGTTCCGTGCGCGCTTTTCAGGAGAATGTGGGGCAAGGCCCCACAGAGAAGAGGTCCGCCGATTGGTTTTTAGCCGGTAAGAGTCCGGCAGATCCCTTGCCTTCCCCGGGTGAGGGACATCCATGAGGATTTTCCAACGATAAAATAAAAGGTAAAAACGAAAAAGAACGCTGTTCCGATATCAGTTTCTCTTAGCGCATTTCTTGATTTTCATTTTATTTGTCTAAAGACATTCAATACTCTTTGTGTTTGTCAAATTCATAATAATTTTTCAAAGAGTAATCAATTTCACTGTACGTATGTGCCATTTGCCTCCTTTGGATACCTCCGCTCAGCTATCGAAACATAACATAACATTACGCCTTGTATTCTCCGAAGGATTGGGCAGAGGTGTATAGTAGGACCCTCATTTTGCCGCTATGTTTAAGTCCCATGTAATAGTGGGCGAGCCTATTGCCAAAACGAATCATTGATCGAAACATCATTCCTTATTAACGTTTATTTAATCACGCTCCGCTCTCAGATGTTACTTAGCAACAAAAATATCTTTTCCCTACTCTTTTTCCAATCAGAAATTGCACATTTCTGAATTTATTGCATGAAGCGAGAAGGGAAGTCCCCATTTGATGACGTAGCCTTGGCAAAAATTTGTAGGCATTTTCCTGAGCCGAATGGATGGACACTGTTGGGGTATAAGACTCCTCTCAACAGCAGTGACAGTCTAGTGGTGTGATCAACTGCCAAGCTATAGGTCTCGAGTTCAAACCCAAGGCACGCACCTCTGACTTTTCAGATTCATGTGCGTATTGTATAAATATCACTTGCTTAAAAACGGTGAAGGAAAACATCGTGGGGAAACATGCCTGAGAGTTATTTCTCGACGGCATGTGAAGCCAAGTCAGAGGCCCAAGGGCGGCATAAACTCTAACACCAGGTTATTCACTAACCACACGAAAAGAAGAAGAAGCCTCCTCTTTCCTGTACCATTCTACTGTAGTCTGCGCCAATCGCCAATTTACCTGATTTGATGGGCTTATCTTTTTGGTCACGGGTTATTGAAAACAACTGTACGAAAGCTGACATTTCTTTATCACACAGTAGTCTTTCTAAAAACTTACCTATAATTAAAGCTCTCGCAAGGAAACCTCTTCTCCGTGGCACATTCTCTCCTGCAGTCTTCCAGCCTCTCGCAGGGGACCACTTTACGAACGTGGCTCCTTAGGGCCCTCTTCCCGGCCAGAACACGGCGGAAACATGCTGAGGGAGAGATAGTTGTTTTAGAAACGTATTTTGTGAAGAACTGGGATTTTGGAAGGAAGGGTATTAAAAAACCTACAAGTGTGAACGAAAACATATCAAATAATAGCATATTCAAATCGTTCCACCTAGCCTTTTCCTAAGTATGTATGGGTCAGTTTCCAGTCTAACCAAATGCGGCTGAATACCAGCATTTTATGAGGAGCGACGGCCATCAGACCTCCGCAACCCAGTTACTGGGCAATACCGACATCCTAAGGTTAGACCGGATGTCAGACTTTCGGGCTTCTGACTACCCGTAACGGGTGTCATAGGTATTCGTATGACACCGGGACCGACTGTTTAATGTGCTCTCCGAGGCACAGAGGGGTCTCGATGTGTAACGAACGGTCACCCATCTATGGACTGACCGCGGCGAGCGCAGCTTAACCGTATTGTATGATACGCGCGGTTGGTAGTATTAAAGTGTAAGACATTATAACAGCCGATATTTATTTATTTTGTTTAACTTCAACTGGAACGGCTTAAGCTGCGCCGGCCCAATTACACTAATTAAACATTTTCCTTCGTGGACTTCGTGGTGGACATCAAACACCGTGATATATAAACAGTTTGAGCATAGATAAATCTGATAAGTACACGTCAAAAAGACTTAATAAGAAAGGAAATAGAAAAGTCATGTGTTGTCGGTAGCTGGTAACACTGGACAATGTTGATAAAAGAGGGTGTCGTGAAGATGAATCAGCGTACCCGAAGTTTTTTTTTATTTTTTTATTATGGGCTTTGTCGCTGAGCGACCACATCGCCCTGTAATACAAAATAACAAAAAACAAATACATATTAAATGAGGTTATTGCTTAGCAAGACCTAGTTCTGGTAATTTATAAAGAATTTTGACATCGTCTGACATAGGTTTTGCCAAGATACTATTGCAAAGACCAATATCCATCTCTCTGGCTACACCCAAATGCATAAACCTGTAAGCTTCGTTACGTATACACTCCCATAGAATGTGTAAAACATCCTCTATCCGTCCACAGTCCTCGCAGTTAGGAGAAGCTACTTTTTGCATTAAAAATGCGAATTTATTTGACGGGATGTGGCCAGATCGCAACCTGAGAGCTGTCACCAACATTTTTCTTTCCAATTTGATATTGTCAATCCACGGGAACTGAAAGATATGTGGCTGTATTCGTACCCGAAGTTATAAAAATAGTGGTCATTCGACGGAGCAGAAAATTCTATATCGAACAGCCGAAGAAGTCTGACCTTTTATATCCGATTTGCTTGTCCTTATTTTCTGGTCTTGTGTAAATTATTATGTTGTGAACTAGCTTCCGTAACTAACCACTAACCTAAATACAAGTACTCTCAGTGGTGGAGATTCTATGTTGGTTTTATGTACCAAATACCTGCTTTGCTTCTGATAAGCAGACACTGGTCTTAACTGTACTGTTATCTCTTCTATCCAATTCTATTTATCGTGTCTCCGACACGTGATAAAGCATCAGCTCACCACCCGTTTACACAGCAGATCCATTTTAACGGAGCCGTCGGTACTGGATGTGTTGTTCACATCTGTACCGACGGATCAGTTGAACAAATGGCAGCTGCATCGCATCTGGCAGACAGGATACGATAAAAATAACGGATCCAGTATTTTTTACTGGATTCTGAATACTGTCGTGTATGTGAACTCGCTCATTCAACTAAAGGCGCCATCGTCATAATAAAAACGGATTCTGTGAACAGTTTCTGTGTGAACTAGCTGTAAGTACGTACGCTTAAAGTTATATTTGTCCTACGCTCGCATGATTAGACATCGGATACTAAGCACTATCAAAATGCCAAAATATGCACTAAAAAGGGCGAAATATGCACGAAATATGCACAATCAAAAAACCATTTATTATTAGAATTTACGTTTATTTTCGCATTATACAATCTACAAGGTTAGTCGGAAAGGGGGTACTAAGCCGCGGGCCACTTAATGTATCACTGATGATTGTTTTAAAAAAGTATTAAAATTTAAAAATTATGATGTATTTAACTTTTTTTTTTCATTTGGCGGCCTCTTACTTAAGGAATATACCTACCGCAGGCTTGCTAGTAATAATACATGGCGTAAATTAAGGATAAAAAGAGATAAAAAAAAACTCATAAGAGATGATGTATTGAAAGTAGGTAAGAGATATTTGGCAGCCCTGGTACGAGAAAAAAAATTCGTCATCTGGCAACCCTGAGTAGATAGGATTCAGTGCGTTCGTTGAGTTTGTCCGAGGTGGACGTGTCGACGGCATAATACAACACGCCTAACACGTATAACTACTGAAATAAGCACTGTCAATGAAAAAGTACCAAAATATGAAATAACGATATAAAAATAGAATTGTATGCATTTGCATTATGCTAACATGCAAATGCATATAATCCGATGTCTACTCATGATAAATGGATGTAACACAATCTTACGTCATACTGCAAGCAACTACCCAAACAAAACATTAGTTAAACTTAATTACATATGGAACAATAAATCCTAAGAATGGTATAACAAAAAATACACAAAAAGCAACCTTGAAGAAGATCTGTTAAGTCAGGATTAAAAATAACTATGACCTACTGAGAGAACCAAATAAATTGCAATCACTGTTTTTCCAACTACTATCCGACAATGGGTTAGAAATCTCTGTTTAAAAGATTACGTAGTGACAAAAATCCTTAGCTGGTTTGGTCATGTTGAAAGAATGAGTGAACGACGATTAACAAAAGGAATTTATAAGGCGGATGTCAGAGAAAACGCCGGTAGAGAACGCCCTAGAAGGACATACATCGATGTTATTGGTGATGTTCTTCACAAAGGACAGGTGCGTAGTACTCTTAACCGGCGTGCGTGTATGACAAGATGTATGAATGTGGATGAAGCGAAAGGAGTATTTAAGGATCGTAGCATGTGGTGTTCTATAGTTTCTGCCTACCCCCATGGGAAAAAGGCGTAAGTTTATGTATGTAAAAACCTCGAACTGTTACGGAAATGATAAGCAACAGTGAAAAAGTCAACAATATATTTTATAAAATGCCCAAGTTATAAACGATTGAAAATTGTTCCCTAAACAGAGACAACACTAGTATCACAATGACGTCATACCTTAAAACTTCATAGTACCTAACTTGACATTACTCCATACAATATACGTTTTGCGTGAACAGGACAGAAAATGCCCCCTCCACAAACTTCGCAAGCGTGTAGCTTCTCTATTTTTTCATCGATTTTATTTATTTTTTCACATATCGAGTTCTATCTATACTTTCTTTAAAATAATACTAAAATGTTGTACATTTTTAAAAGTAGTCCAGTACCTTATTGGATTAAGATTTAAACTTTTAGAGTAATAATTTGGTTCAAAGGACTTAGTTGTTAGCCGTGAGATGAGATCAACAAATCCTATTAATATTATAAATGTATTGTAAAGATGGATGGATGGATGTTTGCGACTCAATCAGGCAATACAGCTGAATGGTTGTGTATTGTGGCGGCATCTATCACGCCACGTGCGAACTACGCAGCACGACGAATGTCTAGCAGACTACAGCGACAACAATGACAGCTATCAGATGAAATGTCACAAATCCTGCATCGCGGTATCAAGATCTGACACGGAGTTAGTATACAAGGTTAGTCGGAAAGGGGGTACTAAGCCGCGGGCCACCTAAAGTATCACTGATGACTATTTTAAAGCAAGTGTTAAAATTTCAAAATTCGATAATTTTTATTTCCATGCAAAAAGATTTTTATTTTTGTTTTTTCAAAAAAAATGTTACCTGCTTTAGTTATGAATTCAGAAAATTAATTTTCTAATCCATGGCCCCAAATATGACCTCAATTGTAAAAACAGCTGATCATAGCTATGGACAGATAGATTTTAGCATATTTTTTACGAAATCTTTGAAAAGCTATTTCTCTTAAACTATCGAGTTTTGGGGAAAGTTGTAGAACAAAAGTTATCCCTTATTATGGATACTTTAACACCCTTTCGGCTTAGTACCCCCTTTCCGGCTAACCTTGTATATACAACTTCCCAACGTCAACTATTGGGCAGTAGCCCGCCAGGCATAAGACCCGCCTAGTAGGAGGATCCTCCCTTTCCGTAGGAGGAACACCATACCTCGTTCCCCTATAATATCATAATCCGTCAGATGCATCGGAATAGCATAGACTAAAGCCTAAACCCTTCTCATTCTGAGAAGAGGCCAGTGTTTATAAGTTGAGGCGATAGCTACCACTCTCACATTAAAATCCGGTGCCAAGCATTTGAAATATGTTCCGTCGTGTGTATGTGAGAGCTAGAGGGGTATAGAGGAATCCCTTTATATCTCTGTTCCTTGGATTCGTGTGCTCCATCTTTGACCCCGTCTGCGCTTATCATTAAGTAAGACTGGGGTCAAAAGCGACAAAGTCAAGAATAAAACTTTACATCACGCCTGTATTCCCCAAAGGGTTGGGCAGAGGTGCATAGTAACACCCTCATTACGCCGTTATGTTTAAGTCCAATGTAATAATCGGACACAAATCCAAACTGCAGGCTGCTATTGAGGAATTTCACACGGAAAAACCTAATAACACTTTGCCTGACATGGGGATCGAACCCAGGACCTCACGATCGGCAGGCGCGCTTGCCACCACTAGACACTGTTGTGTTGGTGATCTGTCGGCTGAACTCGACTGTCTGCTAACGCCCTAACAATAAGCTACTATCTCTATCCATGCGTATCGTAAGCATTGACAAAAGATTATACTTGTGATTCAACTGATGAGGTTGTCCAATAGCAGACCAGATGAGAAGAGGAGAGCGTTCTTTGTTTTAAAACCGCAAAATTCTGTACTAAGGGCTTGTACACAAAACTGTGATGCGATGTCGCATCGTAAAAATATGCAAGCTCGCGCGACGCATCGCAAGAACTTACGAATTGATTCGCGTAATTGATTTTTCCTATATTTTCTTATCAGTAACAGCAGTGCGCAAATCTTTTTGCGCATATTTATTCTACCTAGTATAAAATACATGCAATACGGTTGACGATGGTTGAGGGATTGGTCATCCGAACCTTGGAAGGAAGACGCTTTGCCGCACGAAATCGCATCGCAGCAATTTGCGTCGCAGTTTTCTGCGTTGCGAATTCGCGATCGCACCGATTCGCAGTTTTGTGTACAAGCCCTTAGTAAACAATTCTGAATATAATGCAACCGTTTATTAGAATTATAGGTATTTATATTTTATTTTTTGACGGCTGCGTGGTTTACTACTAACCGCGCAGATCATACGATTTGCGAGGTTAAGCTGCGCTTACCCAGTACAGTTGACCGTAGGTTTATATATCGAAACCCCTCCGTGCTTCGACGAGAACATAAAACAATCGGTTCCAGGTGTCACACGAATACCTACGACAGGCGTTACGGAAAGTCAGAAGCTATCGACCCTTGGATATCGGCGTTGCCCAGTAACTGAGTTGCAGAGGTTTGATGGCAGTCGCACCGTGTAAAATACTGATATTCAGCCGTATCTGGTTAGACTGGAAGCTGACCCCAACATAGTTAGGAAAGACTAGTCAGATTTATTAGAATAATATTATCACAATCAAATTGCAATACCTAAACATCAGCGTGATATTTTCTTTATTTTTTTGGAAAATAAGGTGTTCCCAAAGGTGACAGGAAGATGGCGCAGATGACGTCAAATTTACCCGGAGGTTAACTCCATAATTCTTCGGAAAAGGTTGAGAGCAAAGTTAATTGCAAAGTACCACGACGTTTATATTGCATGACAATTAGATAAATTAATAGCTAAAGTACATACTTGGTGCATTCTCCACAAGTATAACTCTTGATCCAATCACGAGACACACAAAATGACAAAACAAAAATATTGTAGTCCACAATTTCATTTTCACTACACTTTTGCATTTGCATCATCCACAAAATCCAATAAATGCACCTTCATACACCACACAATTATTAATACAATTCATAATAAATTTTTACTAACTGATTAAAACAATTGATAACATTTGAATTTTTAACACTGAATTTTAATTTATTCGAATAATTAAAATAAACTGCCATACAATCACGTTTGAATTTGGAACTGATTTAAAATTTATTCGAATTTAATCATAACATTATTTTCAAAATAAGATTACTGTAATTCTTTTGTTATTTTATTATGTAATTCATTGAATAACAACCCATATCATTTTATTGTTAATTGAATATGCGTTAAAAATGTATTTTATTTAGTTAAAATATGTCTGTTTATGGGTCAATGAGATCGCGCCGCGTAACATAGTGCAACTGAACAGAAGCATTGTCTGCCATAAGCTTATATGTGAATGGTAAATTAAGTATAGAATTGTGTGGATAAGGCCTATAATTAAACAATGGACTTGTAAAACAACGTTGTTAGATAGACATAGAGCTCTTTGGGTGTAGTTGATAGAATGATGAGAGGAATCTGGTGGACCAAGACCCGCCGGGGTTGCGGTGCATGTAGTAGCTAATCCCGTGACACCAACCATTGGTTAGAAGGAGGAAGACCGTGGGTTTTTACCCGGTAAGAGTCCAGTAGTCCCCCTCGCCCTTCCCGGGCGAAGGACAATCATGAGGAGTTTCCGACGATAAAAAAAACAACCGCAACCAATTTTTCTGACTAGCTAATCTTTTCACCAAGGCACGAGATGGTGTGCAACTCGTGCCGACACGAGAGGAGAAGAAGAAGCTATGTGACTACTATACCAATTCTTTCTTTCTTTTCGTGTGGCTAGTGACTAACCTGGTGTCAGAGTTTATGCCGCCCGTGGGCCTCTGACGTGGCTTCACATGCCGTCGAATAATATCTCTCAGGCATGCCGATTTCCTCACGATGTTTTCCTTCACCGTTTTAAGCAAGTGATAATTATACAATACGCACATGAATCCGAATAATCAGAGGTGCGTGCCTTGGGGTCGAACCCGAGACCTATGACTTGGCAGTCCGACGGTCACACCATTAGGCTATCACTGCCACTATACCAATGAAGCAGATATGATTACAGATGTTTAACGCTGGTTTACATAAGAATAGTTTCTTGAAGCGAGACTCGTTCTGACTTCGTTTTTTTTCGGCAAGGAAAACAGAGATAAAATCAGACTAACTTCGATAAACCATTGTCGTGTGAATCAGCTTTAATTTTTGATAATTTTACTGAGATATTACTTTATTTTCCATTCCTAATAATCTTCGTTTCCATAACAGTAACTTTTATCATAACATTTACAAGTAACTGCATCGTTGTTCTAGTGGTGGCAAGCGCGACCGCTGATCGTGAGGTCCTGGGTTCGATTCCCAGGTCGGGCAAAGTATTATTGAGATTTTCCATGTGGAATTCCTCAGTAACAACCCGGAGTTTGGATTTGTGCCGGGTTGATAACAATAGGCTCGCCACCATACATGGGACTTAAAGATAACGGCAAAATAAGGGTGTTACTATACACCTTTACCCAACCTTTGGGAAAATACAGGCGTGATATTATAAACTGCGATATGCTAAAAATACATACAAAAATTACTTTATTTATTTTAAAAGACGTATCCACACAAAACCAACGCCGTGTTCATTACATCTGATAACTTTGGCAGCACACCTATTGTTTTAAAAAAAAGGATTATTTGTGGCAAAAAGCCTAATACATCCTACCATTGTACTTCCCATGAGAATATTAACATATCATGGTGTTATAATGGTTACATAAATTAGTGCACTGAAATTAAAAAAATGGTTTTTGTTAGAAGTTTTTTTAAGGCTATGTTACCATATCAGGCTGTAAACAGTATAAACGGTGTAAAAAGACCCTTAACGAAGCCGAAAGGCACTTATTCTCCACTTCATTGCGATCATTTTTTTGTTGTGGACTATGCCTAGGAACCTTCTAGTTACGGAGATATTGGAGGTCAAAGTTCCAACTTTACCACAACTTTTTTTAAAATACTTGTTTTGAAGATTGCAAATGTACTTGAAATACCTCCATTACCCGTTTACTACTCATTGCATCTATCAGCACAGTGTTTTGAGTGCGTTACAATTAGCTTTACAGTAAAACTAAATTATACCCCCAAAAAAAAAGTCGTTTCCCAGTGACCATTTTTGCGTAGGGTTACTTAGTTTGATGTACTGAATGCATGGTTGACGGCTTAGTGAAGGGTCTATTTACACCTTGTATAAAGTATGTCCTCCCGTCACTGGCGAACAGTCTCAACAAAGACAACACGTTTGGTGCAGTGACTGAGCGATTGGCTCATGTTCTATGGTTTCGATTCCCACACGAATCAAATATTTGTATGGCCTACAGATAGTTGTTCCGGGTCTGAGTGATTGTGCATGTGAAGATTTGTGTCTGTAAAAGCACCCACGATACAGGAGAATTCCCAGTGGGGGGTAATGTTTTATTAAATAACAAAAACTATGTTGGAGTCAGCTTCCAGTCTAACCAGATGCGGCTGAATACCGGTATTTAACACGGAGCGACTGCCATCAGACCTCCGCAACCCAGTGAATGTGCAATACCGATATCGTAAGGTTAGACCGGTTGTCAGACTTCCGGGCTTCTGACTACCCGTAACGACTGTCATAGGTATTCGTATGGCACCCGGAACCGACGGTTTAACGTGCTCTAAAAGGCTATGCACCATATTAGCCAATGTCCACTTCTAAATGGCCTTCTAATGACCATTACAGCGAACGATCTTCTTCTCTTACTATTTTCTATCATCTATAATAATATTATAAAGCTGAAGAGTTTGTTTGTTTGTTTGAACGCACTGATCTCAGGAACTACTGGTTGGAATAGAAAAAATCTTTTTGTGTTGGATAGTCCATTTATCGAGGAAGGTTATAGGCTATATAACATCACGCTAAGACCAATAGGAGCGGAGCATAAATGAAAAATGTTGCAAAAACGGGAAAAATGTCCACCCGTGCGAAGCCGGGACGGGCCGCTGGTTGCTAATATTCACAGAAATTGACATCGTCAATACTAATCCGTGATGAAGCCTCCACAAAAAACCTTAACAGTCGAAATATACACAGTCTTCCGCGTAATTTAACAAATTGTGTTCATCCGGCGACGTCCACGGATCCTAATGTGCTGCCATTTTAAAAGTAATTTATTTGTTAGGGGCCTGTGTGAAAAATATTAAATCTTTTAAATCTTTAATATTAATTATTGAATAAAATTCATCTACCTAGTCTTGTGTAGTTCGCGAACGAACTAGTTCGTAAGATCGCTCCCACAGATGAACTACTTAGGCGAACTAGCTCCGTCATTCCCCGCTCCATAGTTCGTTAGTTCGTGACCGATATAAATTTTTTGATTATTAAAAGTTGATTATAACTTGTTTTGCCTTTGTAATGTGTTAATCTGTCAAGGAACTGAATAATATGTTTATGTAATTGTTGATTATTTTCAAAACTTAATAATTTTTTTAAAAAAAACGTAACCTTTTAGTCACTAACTAAACTAAAGAGTGTATTTATTTATTGCACCAATAAGCCTGGGTATTATTTACAATAATGATATACTTTTTAAGAATATTCATTCAGAGGCTTTTGCTTATTAGGTATAGTGTAAAAATTGTAGGTAAAAATACAGCAATCCATAATCTTGTCACGTGCCCGTGCAGAAGTAGTATCAAAACGGGCGAACGATTTGCCTTCCTCTGATTCGAGCTGGGAGCTGACGAACTAGAAGAGCGAACTAGTTCGTTTAGGAGCGGCGAACGAAATTGAGTGATCTCCGCCGCGAACTGCTATGCGCAAGACTATCTACAGTATCTACCATCTTATTAACAATCGCGCGGATCATACGATTTGCGAGGTTAGCAACGCTTGCCACTCTTCTCCCTTCCCGCGCCAGACGCACCGGGCGCCGTAGGGCGCACAACGATCTCCGGTCACCTTATAGCGGGTTTACACGGTTAGTTGATCAACAAAAGCTGAACAACAAAAGTTGAAACGTTTTGTTCCTTCAAATTGATTCAATTTGAAAGTCTGTTCACACGGTTCAAATCGCATGCGATTTGGCAGTTGATCAACTAGAATCGAATCGTGTGAACCTGGTATTAGTGTGAGTCCTGCGGGCGGTGAGTTAGGGGACCCGCCGCCCACCAGTAACAGTTCCGAGAAGGCGGCGCGCATTGTTCCGCGCGCGCCTCTCAGGAAGACGTGGGGACAGGCCCCGCAGAGGAGAGATCGGACCGGGACCTGCCGGGTTGCGGTGCATGCTTATGCGAATCCCGCGACCCCGGCCGACTGTCAGGAGGAGGTGGGTACACCGTGGGTTTTTAGTCGGTAAGAGTCAGGCAGACACCCTCGCCTTCCCCGGGCGAGGGACATCCATGAAGATTTTCCCACGAAAACAGAAAAGGAAAAGTCAGTCCGTGAATATGTGACAATTCGTTACACATCGAGACCCCTCCGTGCCTCGGAGGGCACGTTAAACAGTCGGTCCCGGGTGTCATACGAATACCTATGACAGTCGTTACGAGTAGTCAGAACCCCGAAAGTCTGACAACTGGTCTAACTTACGTACGCTCATCGCTGCATCGATTAGTTGCCACCTACAATTGGTCTAACTTACGTACGCTCATCGCTGCATCGATTAGTTGCCACCTACAACTGGTCTAACTTACGTACGCTCATCGCTGCATCGATTAGTTGCCACCTACAATTGGCAATTTAGCTCAACTGATATTATGTTTTTCATCAAGGCTACATTTAAAAAAGAAATTGTTCCTATTTTAAGTTATCAAAACCCTAATAATTAAGTAATGTCTACTTTTATTCGCTTTATTTTTATATTGTTCTCTCTTACAACTAGTAGATCTATTTAGTAATATTATGTGGATAACGTTGTGAGTAGTTTATTTGTTACCTCTATTATTAAGTTCTAACCTATGTTTACTTATTATTACATTGCTGTTTGTAGTTCCTAAATAAATAAAGTTTAGGATATCGGCATTGCCCAGTAACTTGGTCGCGGAGATCTGATGGCAGTCGGTCCGTGTAAAATACTGGTATTCAGCCGCATCTGGTTAGACTGGAAGCTAACCCCAACATAGTTGGGAAAAAGCTAGGTAGAACGAATGTTTCACTATAGACGTAACAATGCGAATAAAATGTTACATTGTTTACAAAACCACCAACAAGTTTATGAACATACGGAACTCAATTTAACTTTACAAGAATACACTTTACTTGTTTCTACATAACAATGAGACTAAGCTTTACGTCTTAAAACATTCATCCTTGTAGGTAACCATAGACAATCGTGTTTAATAAACAATTAGTGTCTTTGACAAAGAATCTTTTCGTACTTTATTGATTTGATTCTTCAGAAGTGTATACTGCCTCTTTGGTCCAGTGGTGGCAAGCGCGACTGCTGATCGTGAGGTCTTGGGTTCGATCCCCAGGTCGGACAAACTATTATTGGGTATTTCCGTTTCCTCAGTAGCAGTCCGGAGTTTGGATTTGTGCCCGGTTGATAGGAATTAAATAGGCTCACGCCAATTTTTTTTTTAATATTTTTATTAAAAAAATACGTTGCCCCACACTAGGATTTCTCCTGTATCGTGGATGCGTTTACAGACACAAATCTTCACACGCACAAACATCCAGACCCGGAACAACTATCTGTAGGCCATACAAATATTTGTTCCGTGCGGAAATCGAACCCACGACCCGTAGCGCAGAAGCCGATCGGTCAGCCACTGCACCAAACGTGTCATTATCATTAAATGGGAATTAAACATAAGGGCGAAATGAGGGTGTTACCATACACCACTGCCCAACCCTTTGGTGAATACAGGTGTGATGATGTTATGTACGTCAAAGGTTAAACAAACCGCGACATACCATTAGCCCAACAGATTGTTGGAGCGACATGAGGTTAGACAGGTCGTTGGAGCGACAGCCTTGAATTCACTTGGGGACAAATGGAGCAAGGGATGATTTCCACCAAACAGCTCGCGTCGCATCGGATCAGAAAGGATACGAACGGATGCGGCGACAGCCGAACGCTTCCATCAGGATGTCGACGCATACGATCGGCTCCGTACAGCCGCTTGCGAACGTATCCGTTTCTGCGACTATTCAAATAGTTTCATTCCTACCGTGTTGAGTTGACGTGTTCTAACTTTTAAAGGATCTTATAGAATACGACGACATGCGAACGGAGCCGATCGCGCGTCGCAGCATACTTTCGGCTACGATCGCGTGTCGCGGAAGACGCCAGCAGTCAAGCTGCTGTGCGCGGCTTGGTAATATAGACTTTAAATACTGTGTACACGATTTAATATCGTTTAAAGATTGTAAAATCTGTTCCGATCCGACGCGACGCGAGCTGTCTGGTGGAAATCATCCTTAATATGCCACGACACTTGACGCGGGACATCTACGTGAATGTCCCGGGGGCAAAGTCGCGGAACAATTCGCTCGCACACACCTGCGCCCGCTAGAGAAGCGGCGGCTTGCGACATGTGTCGCATTGCCAGGCCCAAAAATAGAAAAGCCGGACACAGATTCATAGTTAGCCGGACATTTGCACTGAAAGTCTGAATTATTGGTCAATCAATCAATCAATCAATATCTTTATTGTGGATCATAGGTAGGTACATAATACAGGTCTTAAATAATTATATTGAGCTCAGCTATGTCCCGCCCATAGGACATACAATAGTCACTTACAGGAAAGTTAAATGGAATACATTAAAAATACATTATTAAATGAAAGTTACAAATTATTTAAAATTTCATACAGAATTTATAGGGAAAAAATAAAAACAATTTGGTACACATTAGTGGCTCACTGAACGCATCATGACTGAGGGAGACTGTATTGGTGCAGTGATCTGTCTGATAGGAAGTCTTTTATAGAGTAGTAGCATTTGTTTACTAACAGTTTATGGAGATTCTTCTTAAATTTTGTTATTTCTGGAATTATTCTAGTAGGCCCCGGGATATTATTGAAGATACGTGAAGCACATCATAGGTATTTAAAAGAAAAAAATTCGCTCGCTCGCTTTCGTTCGGCATCCTTTGGCGGGGCGGGGTTGATTTAACAAAAGCCGGACAGGCCGGTCTTGTATACATTTGGCCGAACACGACTGTAAAATGCCGGACATTGCTGGCTAAACCCGGACACCTGACAAGCCTAGTCGCGTCACGTAGAAATGCCGCATATTGTTGCGGGGCAATGTGCGATGTGGCAGCGTCATGTAGATTGACTTTTCCATATTAAGAATCTGAAGCCTATATTATGTTTCTTTTGCTTCCAGTTAATGAATTAGAAGAACACAGTGGTAATAACTCAATTTCTATATTGTTCCTACCCTTGCCACTTAAGAACACGTCTTCCTATGATTGTACTGTCGAAAACCAAGGCTTTTGGAACAATGGCCGAGATAAATGATAAAGTTTTACTACAAACGCTTACATCATTTTGTTGAATTTTTGTGACTTTTAATTTCGATCGAATGATTTGGTTTTGTTTACATTTTGACGAGACATGGTTACCTAAATTACGTTTGATCCTAGTCACACCTGTTGATAAACGCAGACAGGGTTTAAGATGGGGCACACAAATCCAAGTAACAGAGATATAGAGGGATTCCCTTATACCCCTCTGGTTCTCACATACACACGACGGAACACAGTAAACTGCTTGGCGCCGGACTTTAATGTTCAGGTGGTAGCTAGCTAGCCAGGTGGACCGTATAGATCCTACCACCAAACGTGCTGGGTTTTGTTGAATCTTACAATACGAGTCTATTCCCAGCGTGTTCAGGTGGTAGCTAGCCAGGCGGACCGTATAGATCCTACCTCGTCACATGCTGGGTTTTGTTAAATCTAACAACACGCGTCTATTCCCAGAGTAAGTTTTATATTCTTGCTCGTCCCTACACGGAATAAAAACTCTTACTCCTTCCAATCCTGCGCTCGATGCCCCAACTACTCTCATTATGTCTTCTGACCGATCAGAACAGCATTCTACTAACAGCTTGTCGTCCTAGTTTCGGCCACCACTCACTACTCAGTTACCACTCTGGACCACCATTGGTTCTCTCTTCTTTCAAAGTGTCCTACCCACTTTAACCTCGGTATGTGGATTCCGAAGTTCACGACTGTAAGTTGTATGTGTCGCTATCAATCAATATAAATCTTTCTTTCTTTCTTCTTTCAACTGCAGTCTTTTGTAAAACCTCCGCATAAATCTGGTCAATTAGTTTGTTGCCTAAATGGTTGAATGATTCTTCCTCCTAACCTTTTCCCAACTATGTTGGTGTCAGCTTCCAGTCCAACCAGATGCAGCTTAATACCAGTATTTTACATGGAGCGACTGCCATCAGACCTCCGCAACCCTACTGGGTTACTTACTAGTGGGTAATGCCGATATCCTAAAATTAGACCGGTTATCAGACTTTCGAGCTTCTGACCACCCGTAACGACACACCTGGAACCGACAGTTTAACTTGCTCGCAGCTTAATCTTTTCTTTACATAGTATAAAACAAAATCGCTCCCGCTGTCTGCACGCTTAGATCTTTTAAAATACGCAACGGATTTAATGCAGTTTTCAGCAATAGATAGTGATTCAAGAGGAAGGTTTATATGCCCCACATAGTATCTACATTACACCCGTGCTAAGCCGAGGCGGGTCGCTAGTAGCATATAAAGATTAAGGCATTATACTCTTTTCTCAACACACCATGAAAATAACTCTACCCCAATCATAAACGAAGACTTCATACTTTTTTATAGATTTTTTAAAAACAAAAGACAATGGCGAAGGCCACCTCAAATGGCTGTATGATATAACACTAACAATAAGTTTTGTACACAATGATTCAAAGAATCTTGATATCAGATCGCTATCTAACGCGTTTTGGTGTAAGTTGGAACATGTAGCGATTAAAAATTGCATTGTAACATCAATTATCAAGAATGTTCGTCCATACCACAGAAGAAGGGGGACACAACACATAACATAATATTACATCACGGCTGTATTCTCTGACAGGTTGGGCAGAGGTGTATAGTAACATCCCCATTTCGCCGTTATGTTTAAGTCCCATGTAATAGGGGGCAAGCCTATTGCCATCAACCGGGCACAAATCAAAACTCCGGGCTGGTACTGAGGAATTCCATACAGAAAAACCAATAACACTTTGTCTGACCTGGGGATCGAACCCAGGACCTCACGATCAGCAGTCGCGCTTGCCAAAATTAGACCAACGAGGCAGTTTAAAAACAAAAGTTAGTCATTGCAGTCTGCATCGAAAGCATCTTAGAATTTTGCATCAAATCCTGCACTGAATTCCTATGCATAAATTGACAATTTAATCCAAGGCGAATACAAAAAAGAACAAAAAGAAAAAACCAGTCGAATTGAGAACGTCCTCCTTTTTTTAAAGTCGGTTAAAAAGGAGTTTCTTATAATCCATAACATAACATCACGCCTAGTATTCTCCGAAAGGTTCGGCAGAGGCGTTTTAGTACACCCTCGTTTCGCCAGTTATATTAAAAATTCCATTAACCGGGTACAAATCCGGAATCCGGGCTGCTACTGAGAAATACCTAATGGAAAAACTCAATAACAGTTTGCCCGACCTGGGGATCAAACCCAAGACCCCATGCTCAGCAGTCGCACTTGCGACCACTAGACCAACACGGCAGTCTTCAACATCTTCTCAACATTCATATCCTGAAAGCGATCTTTTTCACAATATCTTCAACCGCTAAACTTTAAATCGCTTCCGCTTATAACTTGCACCATACCTAACTAGTAAATTGCAAACGGTAGGCCCGGGCAAATTGTTTAGACCTTCCATTATGTATTATTGAGTAAAAACTTAAGGTATCGGGCGGACATGCAGATGATGTACGGCATAACTATGGAAACAACCTTCGGATAATAGGCGAAAAGTTGAACATGTGAATTGAACCTTACGACACCGATGGCGTCATTATACAGGGTGGTGTCATTATACAGGGTGGCGTCATTATACAGGGTGGCGTCATTATACAGGGTGTAAACGAAATCATGTAAATTCCTTCAAACCTCGTGATATACTGCTGACATAGATTAACCACGAAAGGGCTACCTTTGGATAAAATAAAAAAAAATACAAGAAGTAAACATGGTGTTCTTAACGTGAGGCATTTGAGCGCCCCGAGTTAAATGACCGCGCGGCGAGCGTTAGCAGCGCAATGCACTCGGGGCGTTAACATGCCTCACGTTCTTTTTCTTCTTATCATGTGGTTAGTGACTAACCTGGTGTCAGAGTTTATACCGCCCATGGGCCTCTGACTTGGCTTCACATTCCGTCGAGAAATATGTCTCAGGCAGGTTTCCTCACGATGTTTTCCTTCACCGTTTTAAAGAAAGTGATAATTATACAATACGCACATGAATCCGAAAAGTCAGAGCTGCGTGTCTTGGGTTCGAACTGGAGACCTATGACTTGGCAGTCCGACGATCACACCACTAGGCTATCACTTCTTTTGGCCTCACGTTAAGATCACATGTTTACTTCTTGTATTTTTTTTTTATTGAATCCAAAAGTAATTTCAGGGTGAATCTATGTCAGCAGTACATCACGAGGTTTGGAATTACATGATTTCATTTACAGCCTGTATACGTCCATTAACGTCCACAGCTTCTCGGGTCGGCACGAGCTTTATGAGCTCATGACGTGGTGTAAAGATTACCCAGTCATCAAGGTTGGTAGCGGGGCTGACTGCCCAGGGTGCGCTGGAAGTGCTTAAGTCGTCACTGGAGGCTCTTGCCTTGTTGATCTAGTGGTCGCCAGCACGACTGCTGAGCATGCGGTTTTGGGTCCGATTTCCAGGTCGGGCAAAGTGTTATTGGGATTTTTAACCGACTTTCAAAAAAGGAGGAGGTTCTCAATTCGAATGTGTTTTTTTTTGTATGTTTGTTCCGCGATATCTTAACCGTTTGAACCGATTTTAATAATTATTTTTTGTTTGAAAGAATATTCTTTCGAAATGATCCCATTCAAATTTGGTGAAGATCTGATGAAGAACTTCGGAGATAGACAATTTGAAGGCCCTTTTATTTTTGTTAAAAAGTGATTATCTATTAGCAATTTCTCATTGGGAGCACGGTGTCTGGATTTGTGCCAGGTTAATGGCAATAGGCTCGCCCCCTATTACATGGGACTTAAACATAACTGGCGAAGTTATGTTTTAGTCCCATGGATGATGGATGAAGGGGGAGAGGGAGACCTAAGAAAAAATGGATGGATTGTGTGAGGCAGGATATGAAAGATAAGGGAGTAAATGATAATGAGACGGCTGACAGGGAAGAGTGGAAAAGAAAAACATATTGCGCCGACCCCAAGTAACTTGGGGCCAGGGCAGGAAAATGATGAAACATAACTGGTGAAACGAGGGTGTACTAAAAACACCTCTGCCGAATCCTTAGAACAAGGCGTGATGTTATGTTATGGGGGCTCTTTTTAATGGCTTTCTCTGCTGAACATGGGGGCCTCCTAATTACCGCTATAAGATAAAGGGTATTGTGCCATTAGCACCAAGCTAGGAGACGGATTGGTGATTGTAGCGTGTTGTTAGAAGTAGGGAGGAGGACGTTGCTGCCTGTTCTGTCTAGCTTTTACCATGTTGGAATCAGCTTCCAATCTGATAAATGATTTTTATTTCTGTAAATAAATCTGTTACAGACACTTTTACAAGTCAATGTAATGTTTTTTTTTTAAGACTAGATGGCGCCGGCATTTCCTATCTGACTAGCTCTGAGAAGAAAAGCCGAAACAAACTCAGAGGTCAAAGTCTCTTTTAAAGTCCAGACATTGTAGTATACAAACTATGCGAGTGAAACGATGTAGGGTAACGTTTGGAATGGCCTTTTGAGGAAAGTGCCATAGCAGGTTCGAGTTGACCTGTCCTAACTGACGGCACATCTGCATCAATCATCGCGGAGCTCAAACCTTATTTTAGGGAGCTCAACAACCCGACAACAATACGATCTAACCAGATACGAAGGTCTGATGGCAGTCGCTTCGTGTAAAATACTAGTATTCAGCCGCATCTGGTTAGAATGAAAGCTGACCCCAACATAGTTGGGAAAAGGCTAGACAGAACAAAGAAGATCTACTACACCTTACGAATATTTCGTAATTCTATAAGTATGTATAATTGTTTAAAGGATGTACCACACTTATGGTGCCGTAAAAAGCTCTAAATGACATAATAACGTAGCCTTCAGCTGGCCATCACGGCGGGTACACATCTATGGAGGCATGACATAGTTTATTTAAATTATGGTTCATGGAATTTTGGTTTTTATCTTTACGGTCTTGTTACGTTTTGGTATGGGTTGGGTCGTAATGTCAATGTCAAATGGAACGCACTATGCACTAGGACCAAGTTATCTGTGAATTGAAGAGCGTCGCTGTGTTTGCTTCTGTTTCCATCCTATGAATAATCTATACTAATATTATAAAACTGCAGAGTTTGTTTTTTTGAACGCGCTAATCTCAGGAACTAATTGTTGGAATTGAAAAATACTTTTTGTGTTGGATAGTCCATTTATCGAGGAAGGTTGTAGGCGGTATAACATCACGCTACAACCAATAGGAGCGGAGCATAAATGAAAAATGTTGCATAAACGGCAAAAATGTCCACCCGTGCGAAGCCGGGGCGGGCCGCTAGTAATTTATTATGAGGGATCTAATCTGAAATGACACACATCTTCTTTACATAGTATAAAACAAAGTCGCTCCCGCTGTCTGTACGCTTAGATCTTTTAAACTACGCAACGGATTTAATGCAGTTTTCAGCAATAGATAGAGTGATTCAAGAGGAAGGTTTATATGCCCCACATTAGTATCTACATTGCACCCGTGCGAAGCCGGGGCGGGTCGCTAGTATTTTATAAGGGGCGAATGGTATTTTTTCAGAGGTTTTTCCTCATAAATCAAAAACTATGCGGCATAGATGAAAATAAAAATATGTTTTATAATGTGCGAATGAAGCCCTTTCATTTCATTTTCATTGTATTCCCAAAGAGGGTTGATGTCAGGCAGGCGGCCGATCATAAAACAATAAGCCAAGACCTCTAACAACATGGATTTATGAAATACATGTTGTGCCGACCCCTCCTAGTGTGAGATAAGGGCAGGAAGAAGAAGAATGAAGCCCTTTCATATGATACCCCATTTGATTTAGTAATTCCACTTTAAAATTGCAAGGATATCGGATCCTATAGCAATAAAAAAATATCGTTTTAATAATATAGATAGGGAATATACAAGGTTAGTCGGAAAGGGGGTACTAAGCCGCGGGCCACCTAAAGTATCACTGATGACTATTTTAAAGCAAATATTAACATTTGAAAATTCGATAATTTTTATTTGCATGCAAAAATATTTGTAATTTAGTTTTTTCAAAACAAAAATATACCTGCTTTAGTTATGAATTCAGAAAATTAATTTTCTAATCCGTGACCCCAACTATGACCTAAATTGTAATAACAGCTGATCATAGCTATGGACAGATAGATTTTAGCATATTTTTTACGAAATCTTTGAAAAGCTATTTCTCTTAAACTATCGAGTTTTGGGGAAAGTTGTAGAACAAAAGTTATCCCTTATTATGGATACTTTAACACCCTTTCGGCTTAGTACCCCCTTTCCGACTAACGTTGTAGATGGGGAAGCATTATTTAAATATTTCCAAGAACCTCACATGAGTCTAATCCTACTATCATTTGCGATGGGATACATTAAAATAGTCGGCCGCACCCTGTGCAGCCCCGCTACCAACCTTGCTGACTGGATAATATTTTCACCACACCATGAGCTATTCTCGTGTAGCTCGTGCAGAGACGATAGAGGATCATTTGCAATCGGCTATTTTATTGTTAACTATCTTACTAGTTATTTTTAAGTCTTAATAAATTCAAGTCCTATGTAAAGCAGAAACTATGCGAAAAGGGTTTCTATAAAGTTAAAGATTATATGGACGATAAAAATGCTTGGAATTGAGCCGCTCGCTGTTGTCACAGACACATCATTGTAATTATTGAAATTATTTTACAACATGATATTATTATTTTTTATCCTTTTGACATTTTACAATTGAATTATTTTTTCAATGATTATTATTATTTTATCATCGCCTTATTTTTTATTTTACTTTTTTAATAAATTGTGAATGTGAGTACCATGTAGGGTTAGCTTTATACACGAATTTTGTAAACGTTTGGCGGTTCTTGAGTATATATTTTTTTGTGACCCACACAAATGTCCAACTGATTGATTGCGTCGTGCAGCGGTCGGGTTGTTGAGCTCCCTAGAATAAGGTTTGAGCTCCGCGATGACTGATGCAGATGTGCCGTCAGTTAGGACAGGTCAACTCGAACTTCCCATGGCACTTTCCTCAAAAGGCCATTCTCGACGTTGCCCTACATCGTTTCACTCGCATAGTTTGTGTACTACAATGTCTGGACTTTAAAAGAGACTGACCTCTGAGTTTGTTTCGGCTTTTCTTCTCAGAGCTAGTCAGATAGGAAATGCCGGCGCCATCTAGTCTTAAAAAAAAAACATTACATTGACTTGTAAATAGTGTCTGTAACAGATTTATTTACAGAAATAAAAATCATTTATCATTTAAGAGCGTATTCTGTTCGCCAACATGCACCATGGCAACGTGGTGGACTAAGGCCTTAACTCTTCTCATTCTGAGAAGAGGCCCGTGCCCAACAGTGGGTCAGTAGGCTTACTATGCTATCCACTAAAATCGATTGTACAGACATGTTACATGAATACTTAAGGTCAGCTTCCAGTCTAACCAGATACGGCTGAATACCAGTATTTTACACGGAGCGACTGCCATCAGACCTCCGCGACCCAGTTACTGGGTAATGCCGATATCCTCAGGTTAGACCAGAACGATAAATACTTAGTTACTATACTTATTTAATTAATATTTCCCTTTGATCTCTTTCTTAACCCAGAGTGATGTTCTTTACTTGTTTAAAAAAAAATGTTATTTATTAATTTCATAAAAAATGTATAATCGAATTTTTATTTCCGTTTACACAATTATCAATTAGTACACAACTACATTAACACACACATGCACACACATGTTGGTTTAAGTGAACGGGCATGACCACTGACTGACATCCGGAGCACAAAGGTTCCAGACGAAAACCAGCGTCAAGTACTTATAGTGAGGCCTGGACTGGCCATATGGGCCGCGTCCGATTATAGACCCTCCCAAATCAGTATAGTACGCCGTCCCAGGCATGCACTACTAGAGCCCAATGACGATATCACCCTCCTCCAGGAGGCGAATAAATCGACTAGCACAATACAAATACACCGCCGCGCCGCCGACCGGCGTATCGCCCTCGCCGACGAGGCCCCTCGCGACGTCCCACCGCCGCCGCCCCCGATCCACCGTGCTCACCCGCCGCAGCCGCGGAGCTGGTCGTCCCTTCTGACTCCGCGCAGTCACACCGCGATTAATACAGCCCTCATCAAGCTGTCGTATCCCTCCCAGTCCTCTCGCATTCAACACCCTAAGAGGTTCGAGTCCCCCGTTGGGGACACCCTTAGAGGTGTTGCTGCTATAATAGTCAGTCATGATGTTCGAAGATTAGGAAAAACAAAAAAAATAAAATGGCCATACGGGCAAACGGATTCCCGATGGGCTGGTGTGGCTTGATGGGTCGATCACACAGTCGGAGAAATCGAAAGAGAGAGGGGAACGTCAAAAAAAAAGAAAACAATGTTCGTCCAACTATCGCCTACCGCTTGAAAAAGAAGCCGCAAATTGTTTGTGTTTGTAAATGCACCCCAAGATACAGGAGAAAGAGTGAGGGGAGCGTCTAAAAAAAACAAACGTCGTCCGTCTAATCGCTTGGGCATGAATTTTTTTTTGATAGCAGTGGCCGACCGTCTCTCAAATACCCGGGGTGATTTCAGGTCCCAGTCAGGCCTTGCTTATAATGTTTGACATTAAGCCGATCTGGACACCTTTTTGGTCCAGCCGTGAGACACATACCCAAGACTTCTTTTTTATATCACACTTTTCATTTGTTGTGTGAGGGGCTCGTGGCGTATTACCAACCGCGCCGGTCATACGATTTGCGAGGTTAAGCTACGCTTGCCGCGGTGAGTCTGTAGATGGGTGACCGTTCGTTACACATCGAGACCCCTCCGTGCCTCGGAGAGCACGTTAAATAGTCGGTCCCGTGTGTCGTGTGTCGTGTGTCGTACCTATGACAGTCGTTACGGGAAGTCAGAAGCCCGAAAGTCTGACAACCAGTCTAACCTTAGGATATCGGCATTGCCCAGTTACTGGGTTGCGGAGGTCTGATGGCAGTCGCTCCGTGTAAAATACTGGTATTCAGCCGCATCTGGTTAGACTGGAAGCTGACCCCAACATAGTTGGGAAAAGGCTTGGCAGAACAGAACATTTGTTGTGTCTCTTTGTGTTGTGTCTAAATAAATGTTGCTATAACTATTTTTCAAAATTCAATAAGGATGTTACACCGACTACTAAAACATTTTTTTAAACCCCATAAAGTCATAGCGACAATCTACACCGACCATGGGAGAGTAAGGTCATGAAACTACATCCATTCAAATGTAAATGATACAAATTTATTATGGCAGATAAAAACAATGGGTGCGCGGCGAGGTTGACGTGTTTTGGGCATTTACAAAAGGTCATTATTATGGTAACTGGCCTTAGTTTGGGTTTGATGTGTCGTCGGATATTAAAATAAAATATCGACGGTCGGCAGTGAAAACCACGTATGTGTTAAGAGGAAACGCGGCTGCAAAATATTAATAATTTGAATAGGTTTTTGCGATCTATTTCCGTCCCACTCCTCCCTTAGAGCGCGAAAGTGACACCTGCATCTCGGACTGATTTCTCCTGTGCAATATTAGCTAAATCGTATTTTCGTATTTCCCTGTTTCCTTCTTCAAATCTGGACCGATTTTAATATTTTTTTCTGTAATAATTTAAGAAAGATTTTGGTTATGTCTGTATGTTTTTCTTATAGTTTTTATATTCGTAAAATTTGTTTGCCAGATGTTTGAAAACAGTGGTAAAACCGGTCGATTTTTGTAAAGTTTAAACATATATCTAGTTCTTTTAATAATTAATTTATTGACAAAAACAAAACATAGGGACACTGGTGGTAGATATATATCATATGGTAAAAAATATTTGCTCTAGAGATATTATCCAAGAAGGAAACTGAGGAATACGTTTGTATGGACTAAATGCCGACCGCATTTCCTCTTAAATACAAATTTCTAAAAGAGATAGAAAAAACTGTCTCCTGAACAAAAAATGGCCGATCAATATGTTTACACAAGTTTGTAATAATCGTTCGTCATAGATGGCTTACAAGTGTTTGAATTGAAAGTTTGTTGAACTAATACGTGTATGACGAGTTTATCAATCTAAAGAACAAATAAAAAGCTTTTGAAGAAAATTGGATTTACGAGGTTTTCACTGCCGAGCGTCGATATCTAGATACTAGCGGCCCGTCCCGGCTTCGCACGGGTGGACATTTTCCCCGTTCTTGCAACATTTTCATTTATGCTCCGCTCCTATTGGTCGTAGCGTGATGTTATATAGCCTATAACCTTCCTCGATAAATGGACTATCCAACACAAAAAATATTTTTCATTTCCAACCTTAGTTCCTGAGATTAGCGCGTTCAAACAAACAAACAAACTCTTCAGCTTTATAATATTAGTATAGATAATAATAAAATAACTGCCTCGTTGGTCAGCGCAACTACTGATCGTGAGGTTCTGGGTTCGATCCCCAGGTCGGCAAATTGCTATTGGATTTTTCCGTGTGGAATTTCTTAGTAGCAGCTAGGAGTTTGAATATGTGCTCAGTTGATGGCAATAGACTCGCCCCCTATTACATGGGACTTAAACATAACGGCGAAATGAGGATGTTACTATACACCTCTGCCCAACCCTTCGGGGAATACAGGCGTGATGTTATGTTTATCTAAATCTATACATATAAAATTCTTTGTCCTGAATGACTGACTGACGTATCAACGCACAGCCTAAACCGCTGATCGTAGAGACCTGAAACTTGGAGAGTGTGTTCTTTGTATGATGTAGGCATTCGATAAGAAAGGATTTGCCGAAATTCTACCCCTAAGGGGGTGAAAAAGGGGGACGAAGTTTGTATGGGACAATGTGATTCCTTGGTCCAATCTACTTCAAATTTTGCATAAACCCTTTTCAACAGAATTGATGGAAGATGTGTTTTGTGTTTTATTGAAATTCATCCCCCAACGGGGTTAAAAAGGCGAAGAAAGTTATTTCTCATAGTTTTCTTTTAGTTTGTCTTATAAGTTTAATTTAGTGTGTATTGTTTTTCTCGATTTTTTTACAACTATAAATTTGTGTGTGTCCATTTTTATAAATGGGAGCAGAGTTGGCTAACATCAATGGGAAAGTAATAAACCTTAAATTTTGGCAGCGGGTACCTTTTATACCGTAGGTATCCATTAAAAAAGGATTTTTCAAAATTCCTCCCCTAAGCGGGTGAAAAATAAATCACACAAGCGAAGCTGTGGGCAATAGCTAGTATAATTATATATAATTGTTCTGTATGTGTGTCTGTCACCTAACTCCTCCTAAACGGCTGAACCGATTTGCATGAAATTTTGTGTGTATATTTCAATGGGTTCCTGGGTGGTTTGAAAACAAAATTGGACCCGTTAGGTGGTTCTGCTGTCGGTATGTCACCAAATTTGATTTGCTCATATTTAATGTGGCGCTGATTTTCCAGGCAGAACGACGCCTGCCGGGGCCGGTAGTGTAACGCTGGTTTTAGAGTCACACTGACCGTCGGCGCTGACAGCCGAAACGTATGATTTCCCCATCAGCGCTGACCACCGCACGCGCTGATTATTCTAACAACCATATTCTAAGACGTTCCTCCAAAACTTACTCGACTCATACTAGACTCAGAACGGCCTCGAAACCACCTTCAAAACTGTATTCTTAGTCGCAATTTCGAGTGAACTTTGAGGTTCCTCGACGGAGTCATTACGTCATAATTTGAATAATCCGCATCGCGCAAATAACGCCGCGATAAATAGTTGTAAGGATTATCGTAAGCATATTCGATAAAGTCTTCAAAATTCATTTTTGTTACATACGAACTTTGACACTTCCTTCCTTAAGGTAGGTTCCGAGGTACCTTGACTTTGACAGATGATTCCTTACCTCGACTGAGGAAAAATCTCGAGTCGAGGACGTTTATGTCAAGTCGAGGTGGAGTCGAATCGAGTAAATTTTGGAGGAATGTCTTAGAATATGGGTGTATAACGCTTCAAGACACTCAAAGCTCGTGGCCCGCGACGCTTACTAACCGCGCTGGCGAAAGCGGCACTGTAAAACCAGCCTAAGTATAAAATAAGTAGTTTAAAAAACTAAAAACCACCCTTATATCACGCACTTAAAATTATAAAATTAGTAGCCACTGAAGAATTCTACTATCCAACTCTTGGCTCCATCATCAGACCATGCACACCAAGTACAATCTATTGGACTCATCAAAACGAATCATATGACCCGAAACTCGAGGGGTTTACTAGTAGCCACTGAAGATTTCCACTCCTCCTGACTCCATCATCAGATCAGCTCCCAAGATACCGAATTATAATATTGTCATCCGAACTACATATACATACAAAGTTTCATTTCGATACGACAATTAATAGTAGATTAAAATTGACTTCCAAGATTTTTTTACATTGTTAGTTATAGTCGGACCTTTAATTCGGTGCAGTAACTTGACAGTTCGAGGGATACCAGTTTTTGACAAAAAAAAAAGGTAGTGAGGTGAAAAAAAGAATGAATGAAATCTAATGAACTTAATAATGTAGGTACTTATATGCATACTTTTTATTGAATTTAGTAACTAGAGAATCAAAACACTATATAAGGTCTAACCAAAATACCTGGACAAACTTTTACACAGTGTTCAGTACGTTTAACTAAACATATCTATGCAAAAAAACGAGATCCAAGTGTTTTTTTTTTCTAACCAAAAAATGTTTTTCATCTTTTTTTTTCTTTTTTAACATTTTTCACTTCGCCTATTAGGTAAAACATGGCGCAGAAGTAGCGAGCACTCCGGCGAGTGACAATGCATAAAATATGGATGAGTTTATTCTTAAAGAGTACAGGCAATTTAAAACGTTATTATTTTTTGGTCAGAAAAATATCACTTAGATCTCGTTTTTTTTCATAGATATGTTTATTTAAACGTACTGAACACTGTGTAAAAGTTTGTCCACGTATTTTGGTTAGACCTTATATATCACTATTAAAAATAGCCGTAACTACTAGTAACTACTGATATGACGTTTTTGAAGCGTCAAATAACTGAACATAAGATTAACTACCTATTTATTTATTTAATACTTCAATGCACAATTGTGGTACATAATTCAGACTTAATGCCTTAAGGCATTCTCTATCAATCAATTTGGATATAAGAGAACAGCATCGTGAAGAGGTACACAGAATTCAAAGAGATTTGATTAAATTGAATTATTTTTCGTTCTTTTCGTAAAATCGTTCACTACCCAACACTATTAGTTTTAGTGTGGTATCATTATTTTGCTTTGAACTGTCAAGTTACTGCATCGAATTAACAGTCCAACTATAGTTACAAATGAAGCTAATATAAAGCGTGTAAAAACCACTCACCCTTATAAGTATCTTTCCCCGGATTCCTCCCATAACCGTCTTCGTAATCCCCAATCGCCATCGGTCTGGAAGTCACCACTTCACCCCCCGGCCTTGCTATGTAACTCGGAACATTCCCTGGTTTTTCCAACTCATACTCGTAAACCGGTTTTATGTCCGGTTTCTCGTACCCGGTATTATTTGATTTCTCGTTACCGTAACCTGGTTTTTCTGGTTCACTACCGTAGCCAGGATCGTCTGGGTTGATGTAGTCGGGACGGTTTTCGTCAAAGCCTGGTCGGTTGCCATAACCTATGAGTGAATAAGAGATTTAGGAATATGTATAGAATGTTAGTCAGAACTTATAAAAATATAAACCTTAAGAACAAGTAAATTAAGTCGATTTCAGAATGATAAAAATTATACAAAAGATAATAAAAGTTTTAGTTGCAATAGAAATTGAAGTCTATATAATGGAGTTAAGACTTCTTATCTCAAAGCAAATAAAATCGCTAAAATATACACCTACCTTGATCAGAGTCATCATTTTCATACGAAGGTTTCGGTTTCTGTGGTTTCCCATAGCCAGGTTTGTCTGCGGAAGGTCGATTGCCATAAGACGGTCTATTATGGTCACTTTGACTGCCATAACCTCCTTGGGCACCCCCATAAGATCCAGTACTGCTCCCATAAGATCCCTGGCTACTTCCATAAGACCCTTGATTGCCACCATAAGATCCGCCACTAAAGTCACTCTGACCACCGAAAGATCCTTGGCTCCCATAAGAACTGCTACTACTGCTTTGAGAAGATTGTGTGGTTCCATATGACGCTTGGGAAACTCCATAAGATCCTGTATTACCGCCATAGGCTCCTTGACTTCCGCCATAAGACCCTTGACTACCTCCGTAAGCTCCTTGGCTACCATAGGAACCTTGGCTTCCTCCATAAGATCCATGAGTCCCGGACGAACCTTGCCCACTTCCATACGAGGCTGAAGTACCTCCATAAGACCCTTGACTGCCTCCATAAGACGCTTGACTGCCCTCATAGGCTCCTTGACCTCCATAAGATCCTTGTCCTCCATAAGAACCTTGACTTCCACCATAACTTCCCTGACCCCCATAAGATCCTTGATCACTATCATATGACCCATGTCCACTGCCATACGAACTCTGATTGTTACCATACGCCCCCTGACTTCCACCGTAAGAACCTTGAGTTCCATACGAAGGTTTGTGATAATCATGGCTAGGTTTCTGCAAGCCATAACCGCTGTCATGGTGGTCATAAGGTCTATTACCATAGAACTGACTGCCATAACTGGCGTGGTTACTGCTATATTCACTTTGACTGCTATATGATGCCTGGTTACTACCGTAAGAAGGTTTTTCATTACCGTAAGATGGTTTGTCATTACCATAAGGTTTATCATTACCGTAAGAAGGTTTTTCATTACCGTAAGATGGTTTGTCATTACCATAAGGTTTATCATTACCGTAAGAAGGTTTATCATTACCGTAAGACGGTTTATCATTTCCGTAAGATGGTTTATCGTTATCGTAAGAAGGCTTGTCATTACCGTAGGAAGGTTTTTCATTACCGTAAGACGGTTTATCACTACCGTAAGAAGGTTTATCGTTTCCGTAAGATGGTTTTTCTGCTCCATAAGACGGTTTGTCACTGCCGTAAGAAGGTTTTTCACTACCGTAAGAAGGCTTTTCAGCACCGTAAGGAGGTTTTTCTGCTCCATAGGCAGGTTTATCTACACCATACAATGGTCTGTCATCACCGTATGAAGGCTTTTCATTGCCATAAGATGGTCTATCATTACCGTATAATGGCTTTTCATTGCCATAAGATGGTCTGTCATTACCGTAAGAAGGTTTAACACCATAAGAAGGTCTGTCATTACCGTAGGAAGGTTTTTCAACACCATAAGAGGGTCTGTCATTACCGTAAGAAGGTTTGTCATTACCGTAAGAAGGTTTTTCAACACCATAAGAAGGTTTTTCATTACCGTACGTTGGTTTATCATTGCCATAGCTAGGTTTTTGTGGTTTCGACCCACCACCATAACCAGAATCACTTGGTTCTCCATAACCAGGTCGGTCTGGTTTTGGATCTGGTCTATATGGGCTAGTACCATAACCACTGTCTGAAATAGGACCAGACCCGTAATACTGCGAATGGCTGCTCTGCGACTGCGAATACGAATTCTGGCTAGAATAGGTTCCATAACCATAGATTCCTTGACCAGAAGTCGGTTTTGGAGGTTTATAATGTCTTGGAGGGTCTTTAATTTCGACATGAATTGAATTGTCGTCATATGGGGAATTTTGACCATAACCGCCAGCTGGTCCTTGATATCCAGGGCGTGGACGATCGTGTGGTTCTTTGTTTGGATAAGGTTTTGACCCAACTGGACCTGGTGAACCGTAGCCAGAATCAGCCTGACCGTAACCCGGTCTGATAGGATAATCATTCGTAGGTTTGGTATACCCAAAGTCTCCCTGAGGCCTGGGTTTTCTACTCGGTCTAATGATGTAGTGATATTCAGGCTTTTCTGGTACATACGGAGGTCTGGGCCTCTCATAATCATTAAGTGGATATCCGGGCCTATCATGAGGTCTATGAGGATCTTGGAACTGTAAAACATCGTATGGATCCGGCCTCGTATTATGAGACCCATTCTGGCCCGGTTTTTCTGGTCTATACGGCATATCCTGAGGTCTATGAGCCCCATAACTTGGCCCCATATCATAATCAGGTTTCGGATTCGTATAATCATCTGGTCTTTCATCGTATTGAGGTTTGTATTCTGGTCTTCGTACACCATAAGATTCTAGGTCACCAGAAATTAGATAGTCATCAGTAAAAGGTTGTTTTTGATCTTCTACAGGTCTAAATACTGGTCTGTGGGTAGGTCCAGGTCCACCAGGTCCACCAGGTCCATCAGGTCCGTCAGGTCCATCAGATGGGTCGTCGAACTGTGGTTGTAAGGGAGAAGGGGGTGACTGTTCACATTGAAAGCGACGGACGTAGACGTCGTAATCAGGATGTCTGAGAAGAAGGCTCTTTTCCTTAAGAGACTTTTCGTCTACGTTGCTTAGGTTGCAGGTGGCGTTACCTTTTGCACCGACGCTGAAATTAATGAAAAGGTTAAAAATTATAAAATTTTCATCATCAGATTTTATTTCAACCCTATTTTCAGTCATTCACTACTGAAAATGGACCACATCATTAAATGATAAATGATTTTTATTTCTGTAAATAAATCTGTTACAGACACTTTTACAAGTCAATGTAATGTTTTTTCAAGACGCGATGGCGCCGGCTTTTCCTATCTGACTAGCTCTGAGAAGAAAAGTCGAAACAGACAAGGTCTATTTTAAAGCCCAGACACAGACATTGTGGTATAAAAACTATGCGAGTGTAGGTAACAATGTAGGGCAACGTCTGGAATGGCCTTTTGAGGAAAGTTAGCAGGTTTGAGTTGACCTGTCCTGACTGACGGCAAGAAATGTATCAGCCATCGTGTAGCTCATACCTTTATTTTAATACTAGACTATTACCCGCGGTTTCACTCACATCCTAGGGGAATTACTTGATGTACCCGGATAAAAAGTATCCTATGTGTTAATCCAGGGCATAGTCTATCTATGTGCCAAATCTCATCCAAATCCGTTCGCCCGTTTTTGCGTGAAAATCAGGAGCTATGACGTAGATAGGTACAGTCACGCGATCTAGCTGCCACGGGAAGAGACTGCCTTATTTTACCATGAACTGGAAGCGACATCTATAGTTAATGAAGTAACACTACGTACCCATAATCATAGCTCTGGCACTGTTTATCTTGTTTGCAGATCTGCTCACACTCTCGCGTCGTTAGTTCGGTCACGTTGCGATAGATGGCGTCAGGGGGCAACTGCTCACCGATAGATACTCTTTCGAAGCAGTCTGGAAATTATAAAAAAATAACATTGATTTGTATTACATAACATAACATCAGGCCTTACATTCCGCGAAGGGTTCGGCAGAGGTGTTTTAGTACACCCTCGTTTCGCCAGTCATTTTTAAGTTCCATGTAATAGGGGGCGAGCCTATTACCATTAACCGGGCACAAATCCAGGCTGGTACTGAGAAATTCCTAATGGAAAAACCCAATAACACTTTACCCGACCTGGGGATCGAACCCAGGATCCCATGCTCAGCAGTCCCGCTTGCGACCACTAGACCAATAAGGCAGTGATTTGTATTGGAACTAATAATTATAATGAGCTTTTATGAACTTTTAATAACCTTGATAATAATGAAAACTATAATATAACATTTTAACAAAAATAAAACCGACTTCTAATTGTCTATCTCCGAAGTTCTTCATCAGATCTTCACCAAATTTAAATTGTACCACTTCGAAAGAATACTCTTTAAAAAAAAAGAATCATTAAAATCGGTTCACAATTAGCAAAGATATTGCGGAACAAACAAACAAAAAAAAACAACATAAAAACATACAGTCGAATTGAGAACCTCCTCCTTTTTTGGAAGTCGGTTAAAAATGGTACAGTAAGTATCATGTGGACTATGTGCTGGTTGACAGTCTTGTTGGTGTAATGGTCGCAAGCGCGACTGCTGAGCATGGGGTGCTGGGTTCTCGATCCCCAGGTCGGGCAAAGCGTTATTGTAGTGAGTCTTGATGTGTAAAGAACGGTCGCCCATCCACGGACTGACCGTGGTAAGCCCAGCTTAACCTCGAAATCGTATGATCCACGTGGTTGTTAATTAGCCACGAGCTCCTCACACAAGGAACTCTCTTACTAATGTAAATTAACATAGGTACTTTTTTAATAGTCTCTACGTGTTTTGTTATTGTTAATTAGTTGTTCTCCCGCGGCTGTGCCCGCGAAAATAATTTGGCTATAGCGCCACCTATCGGCTCCCAGCATAGCTGCGTACCATCGCCTTGACAAAACAAATATACTGTGTAAATATGACCTCAATCGGTAAAGTCGTTCTCAAGTTATGGCGTGACCAAGGGAAATAAGGATTCATTTTTATATACAATTTCAAAAATTATTTTGTCGATAGAAAGCTACATTACCACTGAGTAACATAGGCTATAATTTTATTACTGGAATAAAACTTCTTACGCGGGTGGAGCCGTGAGGACACAGCTAGTATTGTATATAGATTTATCATATCAACGTCTTACAATATTGCAAAATGGTAGGTAGGCTTGAGTAAGAATGTCAAATAAAGATAATTTACTCATTAAATTACTCGTTAAATTATTATAATTTAAATAGGTACATTATTTATTACCATAGATGCAATGCAACACAGCGGATACGTTTGGAAAGAACTGAAATTATAATTCTGTTTCATAATATTGACAAACTTCTTTTTGGTGCATAGAAACTTCTTGAAGTGTAACCAAGAAATAAATAGTTCTTTTATCTTTAACTTGATCGCGTTTTATGGTAAGCGCAGACAGGGTCTAAGATGGAGCACACGAAGCCAAAGAACAGAGATATAGAGGGACTTCCCTATACCCCTCTGGCTCTCACATACACACGACGGAACAGAGTAAACTGCTTAGCGCCGTATTTGAATGTGAGAGTGGTAGCTAACCAGGCGGACCGTATAGATCCTACCACCAAGCAGCAGAACAGTAAAGCCCGTAAACGTCCACTACTGAACATGGGCCTCCCAATGACCGCCACAATGACCGGTCAAATGAAAAATCGCCATAAATAATACTCTTGGCAGAGTTAACAAATAGTTTTGTGACCGCAGTTTGTTGTTATAAGCAGACTGGAGGTCGATGTTGCCCATCCTCTTGACGTTATCACTTAGTGGCCTTTTAATCCCACAGGTGGGGAAAGTATGCCCATTTCTTTACCAGAAACCTAACTACATACTAACCTAACTAGTAAAGGAACCTAACTACTAAGCCAACATAACATAATCAGCCGCTTACTGTCCCACTGCTGGGCACGGGGCTCTTCTCAGAATCAAAAAGCTTTGGGCCTTAGTCCACCACGCTGGCCTGGTGCTGTTTGGTAGACTACACACACTATCGAAAACTTTATGGAGCCTTTTCAAGTGTGCAGATTTCCTCACGATGTTTTCCTTCACCGTTAACGCAAGTGATAATCAAATTCTGATTCGCACATGAATTCCAAAAGTCGGTACGAGCCGATATCGAACTCAGATCATCCAGTGTCTAAGACAGGCATTCAACCGTTAGGCTATCAGTGCACTTATTATCAATAATATATACCATATATATTTTAATGCACTTATTATCAATCATAACTAAAATAAATTTTATACTTCTTTGGAATATACAGATATGGGTAAGAAAGGAGTGAGTACTGAGATGACGGCTGATAGAGGAGAATGGAAGAGGAATAGGTATGTGTTGTGCCGATCCCACCTAGTGCAGGGAGGTGATGAATTAAAATAAATACTTTTGTTCTAACATAACACCACGCTTGTATTCCCGAAGGGTTGGGCAGAGGTGTATACTAACACCCTTATTTCGCCGTTATGTTTAAGTCCCATGTAACAGGGGGCGAGCCTATTGCCATCAAACGGGAACACATCTAAACAAAAAAAAAATCCACACGGAAAAACCCAATAACACTTTGCTTGACTTGGGGGTCGAACCCAGGACCTCACAATCAGCAGTCGCGCTTGCCACCAACGAGGCAGTTTTGTTCTATGATCTTAGAATATTATTCTTACCTTCAATAGAGGTTCCAAGCTGCGAGTCAATGGTCAGAGTTTGTACGCCGGCCGCAAGCAACACCGGGCACAAAACGAGTATGTTGAACATTTTTAAACAAACTAACATACTAGCACTTTATATAATAACGACGTCCATTTTAATTAAATTGTCCATTAAAATAATTGCACTTATTTTTAGAATTTAATTTTGCATTGTTAATAGATAATTAATTCTATTCTTTTAAGAAACTAGAATATAGTTTTTAAATTAGTAAAAAAACGCTAAAAATTTACTATCCACATTCCATTGTCTCTTATAAAAAACTTATTCATTTTAGATTTTAAACAAAAAACGCAATGGAAAACGAATTAAATTTGAATTTTATTTCTCAACATATTCTATAAACACACGACAGATTAACAAACTACATCTATCTCTCTCACTCAATCCCGAAACTGCGAGCAAAAGAGACGAATACAAATCAAATACGTCACGATTCGAATTACAAAACTCGAAATTCTCCCGCTCAAATTTCTCACAGATATAACAAAAGTTTTGACTTCTTTTTTCGAAAGTAGTAACAAAGGCGCACGTCCATACAGGTTTAGTTTTGCGAATATTGTGGCGCAAATCGCTGGGTGTGCCTCTGCGTCATGGTTCGATGGCCAGAAAACACTTCCTTGGCATCTTGTGTGAACCTTTTAGTTTGTTAATCGGATGGGTAGGTGGTTAGCAGGTGGATTTAAGTTGGTACCGTGGCTTTGCTTGCATCGATTTTTGAAGTTTACAAAAATCCAATGTTTTTAAGACCAATAAAATTGGAAGAGCTGCCTCGTTGGTCTAATGGTGGCAAGCGCGACTGTTGATCGTGAGGTTCTGGGTTCGATCCCCAAGTCGAGCAAAGGGTTATTGGGTTTTCCGTGTGGAATTCCTTAGTTGGAGTTTTAATTTGTGCCTGGAGTTTTAATTTGTGCCCGGTTGATGGCAATATGCTCGCTCCCTATTACATGGGACTTATACATAATGGCGATATCATTGTGTTACTATACACCTCTGCCCAACCCTTTGGGGAATACAAGCGTGATGTTATGTTACATCATAACATACATACATTTCTACATAACATAAAATAATTAATAGAAACAAAAAAATCTACGCGAGTTCACGCTCTGCCCGCCATAACCAAAGAAATATTAATATGCCTGATAAAAAACATACATTTCATAGGCGATCTTCTAATTTATGCCATTTTGTGTCAGATTCCATTTAACACTATAGATTTTTACCGTGGCTCTACTCGTGATTGAGAATAGTTTTCCTTTGTTTTAACCCCCAGCGCAAAATAGGGGTGTTATAACTTTAGATTCGTTGTCTGTCTGTCTGGTACCTAGCTTCTAAATGGATGACCCGCCAACGTGGTGGACTAAGGCCTAAACCTTTATCATTCTGAGAAAAGGGCCGTCCCCAGCAGTGAGACATATGGGTTGGTTTGATTATACTTTGTTCTGTCTTGCCTTTTCCCAACTGTGTTGGAGCTAGCTTCCATAAACCCGATGTGGCTGAATACCAGTATTTTACACGTTACAGTTACTGGCCAATGCCGATATCCTAAGGTTAGATTACCAGTTAGATGACCAGTTATCAGACTTTCGCCCTTCAGACTACCCGTAGACAGTCATAAGTATTCGTATGACACCCAGCCCCTGGGACCGACTATTTAACGTATTCTCCGAGGCACGGAAAATTCTATGACCCATATTCTAAGACGTTCCTCCAAAACTTACTTGACTCGACTACTCGACTCCACCTCGACTCAGCCTTTTTCACTAGGTACCATCGGTAGTTATAGTTGACATAAACGTCGTCGACTCGAGATTTTTCCTCAGTCGAGGTAAGGAATCATCTGTCAAACTCAAGCTACCTCGGAACCAACCTTAAGCAAGGAAGTGTCAAAGTTCGAATGTAACAAAAACGAATTTTGAAGACTTTATGTATCGAATATGGTTACGATAATCCTTACAATTATTAAACGCGGCGTTATTTGCGCGATGCAGATAATTCAAATTATGACGTAATGACTCTGTCGAGGAACCTCAAAGTTCACTCGAAATCGCGACTAAGAATACAATTTTGAAGGTGTTTTCGAGGCCGTTCTGAGTCGAGTATGAGTCGACAAATTTTTAGAGGAACGTCTTAGAATATGGGTGTTAGTGTAACTAACGGTCACCTATCCACGGACTGACCGTAGCAAGCGTTGCTTAACCTCTATTTTTACCTGTGTATGTAATTTGTTTTACCTGTGATTAAGAGTTTTGTGATTAAATAAAGGGCGAACGGCAGATCAGATCTAGTCTACCCTTAGGCGCAATGCACGCAGAGAGGAGGAGGCGTAGATGGGATGCATAATTGTATGAAATATCATGTCCAATGCGTGTCCTCTCATGATATTTCATACAAATTGCGTCCCGTCCATGTCTCGTCCTCTCTGTGTGCATTGCACCTGAGGGTGCTTTTTGAAAAGTAGCCAAGTCAAAGGCTAACAAAGAAAATCAGACCCTGAAATCCTAGAATAGATAGCCCAAAAATCCTTGATCTTGCCAAGTTTATTGATCGCGACAAACATTAAAACGAACGGAAGGCATAGACAATCTTTTAATGTTTCCTTAAGTAAATTATCTTTATCTATTTAGTCGCTAAGTTAATAAAAATAAATAAACAACCATAAATATGCACGTCCTGTGGTCACAAAAAACCTATTAACATATAAATAAAAACTCATTATCCTAAGTAGGTACATAAGTAATTTAAAAATAGCATTACGTCATTCTGTCTTGAGGGACTCACCAACCGCGCAGATCATACGATTTGCGAGGTTAAGCTGCGATTGCCGCGGTCATTCTGTGGATGGGTGACCGTTCGACACATCGAGACCCCTCCGTGCCTCGGAAAGCACGTTAAACAGTCGATCCCAGGTGTCATACGAATACCTAAGACAGTTTTTACGGGTAGTCAGAAGCTCGAAAGTCTGACAACCGGTCTAACCTTAGGATGTCGGCATTGCCCAGTAATTGGGTTGCGGAGCTCTGATGGAAGTCGCTCCGTGTAAAATACTGGTATTCAGCCGCATCTGGTTAGACTGGAAGCTGACCACAACACAATTGGGAAAAAGCTAGGCAGAACGAATGAATATCTCGAATATTGAGCTTTATTCAACAACTATTATGTAAGTAGAGTAAACTATGTCGGGATTTACACCATGTAGGTACCTGTTTATTTTTGAGACTCCAATATTTCGGCGCAGTTGCATTCGCCATGATCACGGAAGAACTGTCGATTGTTACGTGCGGGTAGATGTTATTGGCAGACGAAACGGTCTACCGTCCGTCTAATTCGTTTATTACACTCGATACCAGAACCACTGTCTGCAAACTCACTATTCACTCGAATCTGTTCTCCACACACGACACTCACGTCAATAACCATGGAAATTTAAAACAAACTATTATGTATATTACTAATTTGTGTAGTATATGTAGTAGGATAATCGGAAAAATCGGATCTTTGTGATATTCCTAGGACGATTGCAAAGGACCAGATATTTGGAATCTAAACCAAATCTTCGTAATCATCAAGCTATTTACAGGATTATTGTAAAAATCCGGCTTATCTTAGGCATGTCGCGAATATCGCTCTCGTTATGAGCGCTGATTGGCTGATATGATCGTTAAGCCAGCTTTTCGCTATGATATATAATATATATTATATCACGATATATAAATGAAATCCCACAACTGGAATATAATATATATTATATCTAAGTGCAAAGGGTTCTATTAAAAATTACGGTGAGCGGTATTAATTTATATCCCGGGATGTAATAGAAATCTACCTATATAAAATATATCTCATAGTGAAAAGCCGGCTTTAGCACTTTTCTGTGTCAATAGATCTTTATGAAGAGCCATGTTCTGGCCAAACAGAATAAAGATGATATAAATCGACTTCGCCAATCAGCGTTTATGTTTCCATTCCTCCTAAATAAACTAGGGTTTATGCAACGATCCTGAAAAGAGCGCTAATGATTACAAAAATCTGTCTTAAGAGGAAATACGGTCGGCATTTAGTCCATACATACGTATTCCTCAGTTTTCTCCTTGGATAATGTCACTAGAGCAAATATTTTTTACCATATTATATATATGTACTAGTACTATGTCCCTATGTTCTGTTTTTGTCAATAAATTAATTATTAAAAGAACTAGAAACGTTTAAATTTTACAAAAATCGACCGGTTTTACTACCGTTTTCAAACATCTGGCAAACAAATTTGACGAATATAAAAAATAAAATAAAAACATGCAGACATAAGCAAAGTCTTTCTTAAATTATTACAGAAAAATATATTAAAATCGGTCCAGATTTGAAGAAGGAAACAGGAAAATACGAAAGTACGATTTCGCTAATATTGCACAAGACAAATCAGTCCGAGATGCAGGTGTCTCTTTCGCGCTCAATTGGGAAGGTTTGCGGGAGGGGTGAGATGAAAATAGATCGTAAAAACCTATTCAAATTATTAATATATTGCAGCCCGCAGCAGAGGAAACTCTTAAATTCCAAATATCCGGTCCTTTGCGTTCGTCCTAAGATTACCGCAAGGATTCGATTTTACCGATTATCCTACGACATATATACACAGTATTAGCCATCTGTTACGAAACCGAAATGGGTAGCAATCTTATTCCGTGACCACACTTAGAGAGAATTCGTTCTTCGAATAAGGGGTGAATTCCACCAAACGACTCGCATCGCATCGGATAGGAACGAATTTTACAATCTTTAAACGATATTAAATCGTGTACACAGCTTTTAAAGTCTACATTACCAAGCCGCGCACAGCAGCTTGACCGCGGGCGTCTTCCGCGACACGCGACCATAGCCGAAAGTATGCTGCGACGCGCGATCGGCTCCGTTCGCCTGTCGTCGTATCTGATCGAATCCTTTCAAAAATGAGAACACGTCAACACGATAGGAATGAAAGAAACGGATACGTTCGCAGGCGACTGTACGGAGCCGATCGTATGCGTCGACATCCTGCTGGACGCGATCGGCTGTCGTCGCACCCGTTCGTATGCTTTCCGATCCGATGCGATACGAGCCGTTTCGTGGAAATGATCGTTAATCTTAACTAAGCAGAAGCGCTATCTAAAAGTTTTTATCATCCCAGTTCAACGTTTTACACGCATAATAAACACAATACAGTTCCATGTAACTATTAATTTGAACAAAAAATGTTTTGCAGTTCTATGCGTACAGAAATTTTGGAGATACGTACTCATATTTGCAGGCACCATTTATTAGGGGTTATTTCTTACCCTCAAATCTAATTTAGACTCGTTAGAAGGGGCTCGTGGTTAATTAGCAACCGCGCATATCATATGACTAGCGGCCCGTCCCGGCTTCGCACGGGTAGAAATTTTTCCCGTTTTTGCAACATTTTTCATTTATGCTCCGCTCCTATTGGTCGTAGCGTGATGTTAATACTTTCCATTGTTGTTCTTCGTCCATTTACCTTCCTCGATAAATGGACTATCCAACACAATTTTTTTTTAAATTCCAATCAGTAGTTCCTGAGATTAGCACGTTCAAATAAACAAACAAACTCTTCAGCTTTATAATATTAGTATAGATTTGCAAGGTAAAGCTGCGCTTGCCGCAGTCAGTCCATTCGTTACACATCGAAACCCCTCCGTGCCTCGGAAAAAACGTTAAACAGTCGGTCCCAGGTGTCATTCGAATACCTATGACGGTTGTTACCGATAGTCAGAAGTCCGAAAGTCTGACAAACGACCAAACGTTAGTATATCGGCATTGCCGAGTATCTGGGTTGCGGATGTCTGATGGCAGTCGCTCCGTGTAAAGTACCAGTATTCAGCCGCATCTGGTTACACTAGAAACTGACCTCAACATAGTTGGGAAAAGGCTAGGCTGAACGAAATCTAACTTTGACTGAGTGTAACTTGAGGATCCAAGTCCAAAGAGAGAAATACCTCTCACTTCCCCTCTCGTGTCGGCGCGAGTTGATTTATATTATTTTGATTCTTTGACTTGACTTGGTCGCACCTGACGGTAAGCGCACTTTCAGACTACCTCTTACATACTCATTTCTATTTCTATCCATTCGCGTCATATCACACATCCCTCTTAGCATTCTCATTTCACCTGGATCCAATTGCCTTTCGTTCATCCCTTTTGGACTTCCTCGTTGGTGTAGTGGTCGCAAGCGCGTTTGCTAAGCATGGGGTTCGATCCCCGGGTCGGGTAGTGTTATTGGGTTTTTCTATTAGGAATTTCTCAGTAGCAGCCCGGAGTCTGGATTTGTACCCGGTTAATGGCAAAAGGCACGCCACGTATTACATGGGACTTAAACATAACGGCGAAATGAGTGTGTTACTATACACCTATGTCCAATGTTATGTCATCCCTCTTGTGGCCCAACATGATCCATACAAGTTTAAACTATCAGTTTAGCTAAAATCAGTTACAATGATTCTGATACGTTATGGAAGCCACAAGTACTTTGAGTGTTGTGGCCCACAACACTCAAAGTAGATTAATTCCTATCATACCTTGTTATCTAGGATTCACATCAAATGATTATACGTTGTACAGAAATACATACAGGGGAACGATTTCATGAATTTTGTGAGAATCCCGCGAATTACAGTTCTCTTTGTTCTCTATTAAAGAAATATGTGAGAATAACAGTACACAGTTTGGATCGTAACAAAGTTTACAAACGGTTTCTGCTTTTAATTACTCAAATTTTTATTGTTTTTTTTGCGACACCATGTTGAATCATGCTCACAAAAAAAGTTTCATTGAAATCGGTTCAGTGGTTTCCGAGTATTTCTCGGACAAAGACGCAGCATACATACAGACATAACATCTGTACTAATATTATAAAGCTGAAGAGTTTGTTTGTTTGAACGCGCTAATCTCAAGAACTACTGATTGGAATTGAAAAAATATTTTTGTGTTGGATAGTCCATTTATCGAGGAAGGTTATAGGCTATATAACATCACGCTATGACCAATAGGAGCGGAGCATAAATGAAAAATGTTGCAAAAACGGGGAAAATGTCCACCTGTGCGAAGTCGGGACGGGCCGCTAGTTTCATAATAAGAGCGACTCGTGGCTAAGAGCCCGTTTACACAGCGGATCAGTTAAAAAAATGGCAGCTGCGTCGCATCTAGCAAGCAGGATACAATAAAAATAACGGATCCAGTATTTTTTACTGGATTCAGAATACTGTCGTGTATGTGAACTCGCTCATATGTACAACTACAGGCGCCATCACCAAAATAAAGACTGATCCGCTAAAACGGGTCCCGTAAATAAACTATTTAGAACTAGCTGTAATTACCAACCGCGCGGATCATACGATTTGCGAGGTAAAGCTGAGCTTGCTGCGGTCAGTCTGTGGATAAGTGACCGTTCGTTACATATCGAGACCCCCCCGTGCCTCGTAGAATACGTTAAACAATCGGTCCCTGTCATACGAATACCTATGACAGTCGTTACGGGTAGTCAGAATCCTGAAAGTCTGACAACCGATCTAATCTTAGGATATCGGCATTGCCCAGTAACTGGGTTGCGGAGGTTTGAAGACTGTCGCTCCATGTAAAATACAGGTATTCAACCGCATCTCTTTAGACTGGAAGCTGACCCCAATATAGTTATTTTATAATAAGAACAGTCTTATAAAAAAAAGATATCATTGTCTCAACCTGTCGCACTTGGCCGCAGGAAATAAATTTCTATGAGAAAGGAGGTGTTCCAGTTCATTATTAATCAGAATTAATTTTATTATCACTTGCGTTATCGGTGAAGGAAAACATCGTGAGGAAACCTGCACACCTGAGAGGGCTCCATAAAGTTCTCAATGGTGTGTGTAGTCCGCCAACCCTTCTCATTCTGGAAGAGACCCGTGCCCAGCTGTGGGACGGTAATGGGCTGATTATGGAAACGAAGATGATGAAGGACATGTTTTATTTGACTTCAAAAATAGAGGTTCATCTATTTTAACCAACGTTAAAACTAACTGTCGCCTATAACAATGAACGGCATAAGTAGTTAAATGTTTTCGTAACAGAGATCTAAACGAGCAATCTAGCCTATCTAGGCTATCCCACGACAGTTTTTGGGTAGAATCAAGTTGAAACTGAGTGGGTTATTGTATGAGTTTCAGCAGTTGGACGGAGGTAGAAATGTATGGATACGACATGGAAATTGTTGTAGAAAATGTGTCGGACTTTTTGGCTAATTTTTTTGAGTACATACTTTAACTCACGCCTTTTTGCCATGAGGGTAGGCAGAAACTATAGAACGCCACATGCTACGACCCTTACATAGCCCTTTCGCTTCATCCACATTCATACATCTTGTCATACACGCACACCGGTTGAGAGTACTACGCACCTGACCTTTGTGAAGAACATCACCAATAACATCGATGTATGTCCTTCTAGGACGTCCTCTACCGGCGTTCCCATTGACATCCGCCTTATAAATTCCTTTTGTTAATCGCCGTTCACTCATTCTCTCAACATGACCAAACCACTTAAGCATACTCCTTTAATTTTTTTTCACTACATCATCATTTAAACCGCAACTTTGTCTAATCTCTTCATTTCTCAATCTATCATTCAAAGTTACACCACACATACTTCGCAAGGAGCGCATTTCCACGGCATTTATTCTACTATTCATTTTTTGGAGTAATCTGTGTTTTTTTATGTCAGTCGACAATGCCTTGTCCATATGCTTACTCAGGGTGAGGCAAGTGGGGCACATGCCCCACCCTGGCACAAGAAAGAATAGGTAAATGGTTTAGATTCAGGCAACTTACCACCAATGTCCACAGAACAATTACCCAAAATAGGTAAACCAATGCCCAACTCCGTCTATACTTATTTGGACCTCAAAAATAAGGTTAAAGAGCAACTTTGCCACATAATCCCATTCTACACTTCCAGATTGTTTGAAAAGACAAATATTTACAGTCTGACTGAGTTGCCCCACCCTCGACAAAATCCTGGCTATGCCCAAGGCCTTATCACTTGCGTTAACGGTGAAAACCTCGTGATGAAACCTACACACCTCCTTAAAGTACTCAATGGTGTGTGTAGTCTGCCAACCCGCACCAGGCCAGCGTGGTGGACTAAGGCCTAAACCTTTCTCATTCTGCCAAGAGGCCCGTGCCCAGCAGTGGAACAGTAATGGTCTAATAATTATGTTATGTTTTATAGTTATAGAATAACAATTAATTAAAACAATGACTCATCTATATCCACACTAACCTGTCTCAGTTAAAAGCCACACCACAAACAATGAATGAGATAATTAGCGAAGTGCTTATCTCCTCATCAGCAGACGAGCACCGCCAATTTATTATTAAATTAATTATATGCTCGGTCCATAGAGTTGTGGCGAGTCGATGGTTGAAACATTATCATATCGATATTACTGCTAAAAGCTATATTATGGTTATGGTACCTACCAGTGGCGAAGGGTGAATTTTCTTAAAAGGGAAGCCGAACCAAAAAATGCTTACCTTGCTCAAGTGTGATGCGTGAATTCCAGTAACTACTCGTATAGCTGTGGCCCTGTGGCTGACTTCGAAATCTTGTACAGATGAATTGGCTCTAGCTCACTTTCACTATACATGTAAGCACTGATACATAGAAACAGTGTCTTGCAAGTATAATAAAAGTGGCTGTAACTCGATGAATCGCGGGTTGCCATCGTCGCTATATCTAGCGGTGTTATGTTGCCTCAAGGTCACGATCGCTACAAGTGAAACTATGAATTAAATGTACTGGATTCCTGCCGCGCCTGACCGGCTTTTCTTTTGCGTCGTTTCAAGTTACGTTGCTGCGAAAAAAATTGTAGGCGTTTATTTGTTTCTTTGATTGTTACTTTCATAAGCAAATGTTATACCTGCAATGTAACTTCGTAAATACCTAATTATTTGTTTAAATGATAATTGAAAATAATAGATACTAGTATTTGCCATATTTCGAAAGGGAAGCCGATAGGAATCGAGTTGTACGGAGCCTTCGCCACTGGTACCTACATCTACGCTAGAGGTCCCAAAACTTTCTTCTCGTAGACCCTTGCATAGACCTGCTTAGCTAATATTGGATTTTTGCAAATTAAATCCACTATCGATATAAGACCTGCTCAAATGAAATCCACTGTCGTGGACCCCCGTTTACATCTCACGGACCTCCAATTATTTTTTTACTTACATGGACCCCTTGTATGTCGTCGTCAATCCCTGGGGGTCGATATAGACCATTTTGGGTATCACTAATCTACGCCAACAAAGTAGATTTGGTCTGATCTATGGTTTTTTTTGCATTGTTCGAAGTTCTGCAAGAAGATATAAAAATGCAACTTTGCACAAGTATAGCCAGGGCAGGGCTTGACTTACCATATAGGCTTAATAGTCTGAGGCCTGGGACTGCGAAGTCTTGGAAGGCCTGGGGTTGCGACAAGACAACTCTAGCAGCCGGCGACGAACCAAAACTATTTTGAAACGAGAATGGTAATGTGAGATGGCAATAAGCTTATACAAGATTAGTCGGAAAGGGGGTACTAAGCCGCGGGCCACTTAATGTATCACTGATGATTGTTTTAAAGCAAGTGTTAAAATTTCAAAATTCGATAATTTTTATTTGCATGCAAAAAGATTTTTATGTTAGATTTTTCAAAAAAATATCATAACTGCTTTAGTTCAGAATATTAAGTTTCTAATCCGTGACCCCAAATATGACCTAAATTGCAAACACAGCTGATCATAGCTATGGACAGATAGATTTTGGCATATTTTTTACGAAATCTTTGAAAAGCTATTTCACTAAAACTATTGATTTTTGGGGAAAGTTGTAGAACAAAAGCTATCCCTTATTATGGTTACTTTAACACACTTTCGGCTTAGTACCCCCTTTCCGACTAACCTTGTATAAGCCTAGAGGCGACTCAAACCCTAAATCAGGCCCTGACCCAAGGGCTAGGGTTTGATTCCCAGAAGAGGTCTCAAATAGTTATATTATTTTCAAGGGGACATTTACCAAATTCGCCATTTTACAATAGATTTAGGTTTTAAACATTTATTTCTCAAAAGAAAATACACTCCTTCACTTAATTAGAGAAACATAAAATATTTATATGGTAAGTAAAAAGTAAGAAAACGCTGGTAGGACTATATAATAAAAATTTTGGCACAGCAAGTTAACGATGCACAAGTATCGCCATCTTTACATAGTTTATAACAAAGTCGCTCCCGCTGTCTGTACGCTTAGATCTTTTAAACTACGCAACAGATTTTAATGCAGTTTTCAGCAATAGATAGTGATTCAAGAGGAAAGTTTATATGCACCACATTAGTATCTACATTGCACCCGTGCGAAGCCGGGGCGGGTCGCTAGTCAAGTTATAAACTACTAGATGTGTCCTCACGGCTCCGCCCGCGTAAAAAGTTTTAATATAGCCTATGTTACTCAGTGATAATGTAGCTTTCTAACGGCAAATATTTTTTGAAATCGGTCCAGTAGTTTTTAATTTTATTCGTTACATACAAAAATACAAATCTTTCCTCTTTATAATATTAGTAGTTACTTATAGATTAATTCAAGGACCTTATTACATATCGCAACTCGAGTAAATGTATGGAAATTTTGTAGCTGTTATGGACTTCAAGGGAAAGTCTGATTACCATTCAAATCCTTACTACACCCATGATTCTATGGACTATTATTATTTATCGATAACGGTGTCCCATTACTATGAATAAAAAGCAGTGACTTGTACACTTTGACCGCCGATCACTTGGTAGATAACAAGGATGATGACGACCACACACTTCCTTCAGTCAACGACCCTTTTTTTTGCGTCGGAAAATCCTCATCCATGTCCCTCGCCCGGGGAAGGCGAGGGGGTCTGCCGGACTCCAACCGGCTAAAAACCAACGGTGTCCCTCCTTCTGACCTAAGGCCGGGGTCGCGGGATTCGCTATTGCATGCACCGCAACCCCGGCAGGTCTTGGTCCACCAATTGCTGGTGGACCTCTCCACTGTAGGGCCCCACCCCACGACCTCTTGAGAGGCGCGGGGGCACCCCACATCACCAGCGCACCAGAACACATGGTACGCCGTGACCACCCCGGGGACCAAACGAGTCAGTCAACGACCCTAAGGATGTGTGATGTCACTTCCTGCACCTTTGGGAACCACGGTGGTGTACCTACGTGTATCTTCAATCTGTTTACATCTAGACCGCACTCGCACCAGGCCAACGTGGTGGATTAAGGCCTAAACGCTGCTCATCCCGAAAAGAAACCTATGCCCAGAAGTGGGACAGTACTGGGTTGATTATGCTATTATGCGGTGGAGGGGGTAGGTAGTTCTTTGTTGGGAAAATTATCTCTGGATAACATAACACCACGCCTGTATTCCCCGAAGGGTTGGGCAGAGGTGTATAGTAACACCCTCATTTCGCCGTTATGTTTAAGTCCCATATAATAGGGGGTGAGCCTATTGCCATCAACCGGGCACAAATCCAAGCTCCGGGCTAGGCAATGCCGATATCCTAACGTTAGACCGGTTATCAGACTTTCGGGCTTCTGACTACTCGTAACGACTGTCTTTAGTATTCTTATGACACCCGGGACCGACGGTCAAACTTGCTTTAAGAGACACGTGTAACGAACGGTCACCCATCTACGAACTGATCACTGCAAGAGCAGCTTAACCTCGCTTGGGTTCAGTGGAAAACCAGCGTCAGGCTCTAGTGGTCTGACATTTATGCTGAACTGAACCTATTTGGCGCACCGGCTGGACACAAAGCTACTCTTTTTTTGTTTTCTCTCTTATGATTTTTTTGTCTGTGTGTTGCTTTCGTGCCAAATTTTCTTTCTTTCTTTCAAATCGTATGATCTGCGCGGTTGTTAATTAGCCACTAGCCCCTCTTTTATCTCCATTTATTATGTACCTAACAGTATTTTTTTTTCATTGTGCGTATTTTCTTGATTTGAAACTAGATAACGGTCGGCTACATCTGCTTATTCCATTTAAAACAAAGGCGTGAAGTACAAATGGTAATAAAATCCGTCGGGTCGTTGACTTATAACTTGTATAATTGTATTTCTTTATGTACGCTGTTCCTTATCTGTTTTGCGATCAGGAAATGGGTGGTTTGCCGAAAGGTATTAATAATCATATCTCTAAGACAGGTTTCTTTGGAGTGTGGGCAGGAAGAATGATGTCTAGAGGTGTAAGTAAGTAAACATAATATAACATCACGCCTTATATTATTCCCCGAAGGGATCGACAGAGGTGTTTTTAGTACACCCTCATTTCACCGTTATGTTTAAGTCCCATTTTAATAGAGAGCTTATTGCCATTAACCGGACACAAATCCAAACTCCGGGCTGCTACTGAGAAATTCCTAACTACACTTTGCCCGAACTGGGGAACGAACCCAGAACCTCATGCTGAAAAGTCGCGCTTGCGACCACTAAACCAACAAGGCAGTCTTATTGGTACAGTCACGTCTAATAATATGTATAGGTACACATAGCGAACCTAAAAAGCGATTTTCTTTTAGAGAATAATGTGTAATTTTGAAATATTCGAAACGGTTATTCGAGTGGTATTATCTAGTAGAATATTTCATAATTCTAATAGATATTTTAGAAGGAAACCGCTTTTTAATTTCGCTATGTGTATACATATTATTACACGTGACTGTACGTAAACACTCATTCGAATTTCCCAAATGTCCACTATACGCGGGGCGCAATGTGCACAAGTTCTGACGAGCGTTATAGGCGGCGCTGATGGCGGGAAATACTCCAGCAGACCACCATAGACAAGGATTTTGTCGATGGAACAATAGACAAATTGACGTATTACCATTGTGCCCGCTTTCCAAGTGTGTTGAATTTATACATTATCTTTCTTAGCATAAACAGTTCATTTTGTCCCACTGCTGGGCACCAGTCTCTGCTCAGAATTCGAATCGTTTATAGTAGGATTATTCATTAAGGGCCAATTTTTCAATAGGCAGATAACTTGTATATTAGGAATAAATATGGCGGTTTGACATATTTTCTCTACAAAAGCTGTCAAACCGCCATATTTATTCCTAAGATAAAAGTTATCTGACGATTGAAAAATCGGCCTAAACTGTAGTAAACTGACAGGTGCTAATGTCAAATAACAATGCACTACTGTCAAACAGCAATGCACGACTGTTAACGTGAGGTATTTTAGCGCCCCGAGTGAATTGCGCGCCTATCGCGGACGCTAAAATGCCTCACGTCAAGAACACATGTCTACTTCTTGTAATTTTTTTTTAGTTGATTTTAAATGTATCCCGTTCAGAGTTCATCTATGTCAGCAGTACATCACGAGGTTTGAAGGAATTACATGATTTCGTTTACACCCTGCAGTGTCTCCTTACCCCAATAGGAAACAGGCGTGATTGTATGTATAAATGTTGACGTCCACTGCCGAACATGGGTCTCTCGATGACCGGTCAGATGAGTCGTGGAGGACGGTCAAATTCTGTGGAACTTCGTTACCGTGTCGATGGTGAATCATGGTTCAACTGGACCCGCCTTCTTCGTGTCAATACCTCCTTAAATTCGGCTTCTTATGAAAAAAGCTGTTACAGTTAACTCTTTACGGATCGTTAACTTTTATCACCTTGTTACGGACATAGATTATATTGCTAGTGTTTATTGTTATCTATGGTAGCATCGGGTTGTTGAATTTGGCGGTAGGTATGATGGTGTCTTAGCAGCGATTTTTTTTTCGAGGTTCCATAATTCTTTGTTACTTACTATGTAGGTATATAGCAGTGATAGCCTAGTGGTGTGACCGTCGGACTGCCAAGTCATAGGTCTCGAGTTCTAACCCAAGGCACGCACCTCTGACTTTTCGGATTCAAGTGCGTATTGTATAATTATCACTTGCTTAAAAACGGTGAAGGAAAACATCGTGAGGAAACCGGAATGCCTGAGAGATATTTCTGGACGGTATGTGAAGCCAAGTCAGAGGTCCATGAGCGGCATAAACTCTGACAACAGGTTAGTCACCAGCCACACGAAAAGAAGAAGACTTACTATGTAGTAATAGCATAGCGGTTGAACGCTTGCCTTTCATGCAGGAGGGTCAGAGTTTGAACCCGGTAAACACCTCTAAACGAAGAATTCATGGCGAGAATCAGAATTTGATTATCACTTGCGTTAACGGTGTGGGAAAACATCGCGAAGAACCAGCAAACATGAGAGGGTTCCATAAAGTTCTCGATGGTGTGTGTAGTCCGCTAACCCACACCAGACCAACGTGGTGAACTAAGGCCTAAACCCTTCTCATTCTGAGCAGAGGCCTGTGCCCAGCAGTGGGACAGTAATGGGCCGATTATGAAGATTTTATGGTAGTTACTACACCAGGCCAGGGTTTGGTTTGCTCACTAACACTCAGTTCGATTTTCTTTTGTGCATGGCAGATATAAACCGTGGAATAATACAGGCATAAGTAAGGGGTCCCAGTTGCGGGCGATGGGTTAGGGGACCTGCCGCCCGACCAGTAAAAGGCCCGAGAAGGCGACGCGCAGTGTTCCGTGCGCGCCTCTCAGGACGTGGGGCAAGGCCCCACAGAGGAGAGGTCCGCCAGAGACTAGCGGACCGGGACCTGCCGGGGTTGTGGTGCATGCTTATCCAACGGTCAAGAGGAACACTATGGGTTTTTAGCCGGTAAGAGTCCGGCAAACCCTCTCGCCTTCCCCGGGCGAGGGACATCCAAGAGGATTTTCCCATGATAAAAAGGGGTCCCAATTGGTTGGTTATCCTACAATCTGTCAGCCATCAAAGCCTCCAACATTTTTAAATAAAAACACGAAAAATTCCGAAAAATAATGATTTATTTCTTCTGCTTCTTATCAGCATTCTCCCTCTTCCTCTTATTGATGGGGTTGCGAGGATCGTATATATCAAACCAGTCGTCACCCTTCGTGGAGGCATCCTTAGCTAGCACTGCGCCTTTCTCCTCGAAGCGTAGCGTGTGACCAAGCCTGAAGAACAAAGTACATTATCATATCTCATCAAAAAAAGTAGTTTCTAATTACTTAAAAGTAAAGTTTTGTATCACTACACTGTTTTTGTTTTGACAGACGTTTGGTGCAGCGGCTGAGTGATTGGCTTCTGCGGTAAAAGTCGTAAGTTCGATTCCCGCATGGTGAAGATATTGTCTGTAAATGCACCCACGATACAGGAGTAATCCGTCTGGAGCAACGTTTAAAAAAATAAAACAAACATACAACCTAATGAATAATGACTAACTAAATATTTTGTGTCCATAATTGGACGTAGTTAAGCGAAAAGGATCCAACCCACAAAATTATCGAAAATGAGTTATTTATATCAAAATACCCCTTAAACTTCTTAAGACAAACTACACATAATAACATTTTAACATGTAAAATATTATACATTTGTTCCTTGTTTACAATAAATCCCAGAAATTTAAATCAGAGAACCAATGAAGAGATACAGTCTAAACTTAAAAATTTAATACCTCATAGCTGTGTGGGTTGGATCCTTTTCGCTAAACTACGTCCAATTTATTAATTAATTGTCTCATTAGTCTAGTGGTGGCAAACGCGACTGCTGATCGTGAGGTACTGGGTTAGATCCCCAGGTCGAGCAGTGTCATTGGGTTTTTGAATTCCTCAGTAGCAGCCCGGAGTTTGGATTCGTGCCCGATTGATGGCAATAGGCTCGTCCCCTATTACATGGCTCTTAAACATAACCGCCAAATGAGGGTGTTACCACAAAACAGATAGGTACAGAAGTCAATCTACATACAAGTGCGCTCGAGCAACGCACACATAAACACTGCTCACGGACACGATATCTCAGACTGTTTGGGACTAGAGTGTGAGTGAATGCGAGCGCGAGTGCCATGCGCTTGAGGGAGATAGATATATAGATAGAGCAACCGCCGAGCGTAGGTATGAAAAGTGAAGTACATACATGTGATTGACTTCTGTACCTATCTGTTTTGTGGTGTTACTATACACCTCTGCCCAACCCTTCAGGGAATACAGGCGTGATGTTATGTTATATATATATATAAAGAGAGGCTCGTGGCTAATTAGCAACTACACGGATCATACGCGCTTGCCGCGGTCAGTCCGTGGATGGGTGACCATTCGTTGCAAATCGTCGATCTCAAGTGTCATACAAATACCTATGACAGTCGTTACGGGTAGTCAGAAGCCCGAAAGTCTGACAACTGGTCTAATCTTAGGATACTGGCATTGCCCAGTAACTGGGTTGCGGAGGTCTGATGGCTGTCGTGTAAAATACTGGTACTCAGACGCAACTTTTTTTTTCATTTTTTTTTTCTAAATGTCGCAACATTATGCTGAGATAGGAGCCCTTTTTGGCCTCGTGCAGGTAGTCTAAATTCTTATTCTTTCTTTTTTTTATATTGTTTTTGTTTCTGTAACTGCCTGTGTGAGTCCAGAATAAATAATTTTCTTTCTTTCTTTCATCTGGTTAGATTGGAAGCTGACCCCAATATAGTTGGGAAAAAGGCTAGGTAGAACAATAAAATATCTTACCAATCATCAGAGTTCAAGTTCTCGTCATTGTCTTCTCCAGCCTTCTCCGATGGTTCACCCTCTGTCTCCACCTTCTCTTTGATAGCGTGAAGTTTGTTCTTGAACTTAGCCAGCAGTTGTAAAGTGAAATCTTCCCTAGAAAAAATATTATCTTTATCTATACTAATATTATAAAGCTGAAGAGTTTGTTTGTTTGAACGCGCTAATCTCAGGAACTACCTACTGGTTGGAATTGAAAAATTATTTTTGTGTTGGATAGTCCATTTATCGAGGAAGGTTATAGGCTATATAACATCACGCTACGACCAATAGGAGCTGATCATAAATGAAAAATGTTGTAAAAACGGGAAAAATGTCCACCCGTGCGAAGCCGGGACGGGTTGCTTGTTATTAATATTTGAATTGCCTCGTTGGTCTAGTGGCGATAAGCACGACTGCTGAGCATGAGGTCCTGGGTTCGATCTCCAGGTCGGCCAGTGTTATTGGGTTTACCCATTATAAATTTCTCAGTAGCAGCCCGGAGTTTAGATTTGTACCCGGTTGACGGCAATAGGCTCGCCCCTTATTATATGGGACTTAACATAACGACGAAATGAGGGTGTTACTATACACCTCTGCCCTACCCTTCGGGGAATACTAGACGATGATAGGACATTTAAATTTTCTGTCCTTGTCGGGTCGACAAAACAGTTGCAGAACACAGCCAAATTACGAATAGTAGCCACTGACTCCACAATTGATGTACGTGACCGTACCTAAAGAAAATTAATACAAGAATGAAGACAAAGAGACCATAATCTCCGAGTTTGTTTCGGCTTTTCTTCTCAGAGCTAGTCAGATAGAAACTGCCGGCGTCATCTAGTCTTAACAAAAACATTACATTGACTTGTAAAAGATTTATTTATTTACAGAAATAAAAATGATTTAAAAGATATACGATTGCTATGAGAAATTCATCTTAAATCGGTCTGCGGAAAGCAATAAATCGAGCATAAGTTATTTCAATAACTATCAATAAAGACTTTTTCTAAATAAAACTACATAGTTTGTATAATTAATTAAGTTTATTGATATATTACATTATTGACTGGGTAATTTAAAATATTTTAATAACTAAATAACATTTATAATCAGCCCATTACTGTCCCACTGCTAGGCCAGGGCCTACTCTCAGAATGAGAAGGATTAAGGCTTTAGTCCACCACGCTGGCCTGGTGCGGCTTGGCGGCCTACACACACCATCGAGACCACGTTTGGTGCAACTGACGACACGTTTGGTGCAGTGGCTGAGCGATTGGCTTCTGCGCTACGGGTTGTGGGTTCGATTCCCGCACGGAACAAATATTTGTATGGCCTACAGATAGTTGTTCCGGGTCTGGATGTTTGTGCGTGTGAAGATTTGTGTCTGTAAACGCACCCACGATACAGGAGAAATCCTAGTGTGAGGCAACGTTTTTTTTTTTTAAAGAAAAAAATAAAAAATAAAAAAAAACATTATGGAGGCCCTCTCAGGTGTGCAGGTTTCCTCGCGATGTTTTTCCTTAACCGTTAATGCATGTAATGGTCTAATTCTGATCCTATCCTATTTAAATAAAAAACTGGGATTCCAAATCCGATTTGAACCACGTAATACAAAATGATCTTAAAATAATAAAAATAAGTATTTTGTTGCAAAGACCATCGATTATTTACAAATTACCCATCATTATTGTTGATAAATAATTAACATTATTGAAATAATAACAATTAGTATCATCTCTGCTTGATTAACTCAAACTCAGAAAAGAACAACATTTGGCATTTAATACTACTTAATAAACAATTTATAAAATAAATTGCCAACCCCTGTCTTTTCTTTTAGTATGTGCCTATAAACTATACTTTCATTCAGCCTTGCATTTTTTAGTACAGTCTACAGCAAAAATCGATGAATATTTTGGAATTTCAAAAATTAATTATCTCAGTAGTATGTAGTTTGTCCAAATTTATCATAAGTGATACGAAACTCACACCTTCCTCACATGGGGGTAGGCAGAAACAATAGAACGCCACATGCTACGATCCTTACATACTCCTTTCGCTTCATCCACATTCATACATCTTGTCATACACGCACGCCGGTTGAGAGTATACTACGCACCTGTCCTTTGCGAAGAACATCACCAATAACATCGATGTACGTCCTTCTATGGCGTTCTCTACCGGCGTTTCCACCGACATCCGCCTTATAAATTCCTTTATAAGTAATACGTATTCTAAAGTGAACTCACTAACTATACATTATTTGGTAACAAAAATACTTAATATTTATCAAGCTTTCATTCTGCCTCGTTGGTCAAGTGGTGGCAAGCGTGGTACTGATCGTGAGGTCCTGGATTCGATGCCCAAGTCGGACAAAATGTTATTGAGTTTTTCCGTGTGGAATTCCTTAGTAGCAGCACGGAATTTGGATTTATGCCCGATTGATGGCAATAGGCTCGCCCCCTATTACATGGGACTTAACATAACGGCAAAATGAGGGTGTTACTAGAAACCTCTGGTGCACTAAAGCGTCACGTTGCCGAGATAATTGGAGGTAAAGATCGCTATAATGAGAACAATGGAAATGATTAAAAATTATCTAATTACGTGTAATGCGTAATTAGCAGATACAAAGTGCGACCTAACTTTGAAAAAAACATGGCTGCTTGGTGGCTATGTCAGCTTCCATAGACAAATGTTCGAACCTCTTATAACCTTGAGCATAAGGCTGAGCATCCACCAGAGCTGTGCTAAGCTGCGTAGCGAGGAATGTGTTTTGTAAGCACCAATAGAATCACTTCATTTACCTAGCTTCGCTCTGCGCAGTTCTGGTGGATATGGGTCTAGCAGTGTGAAGTTTTTGTTCATACAAAACAAGCGAGAAATGTGTCGCGAGGAATGTGTTACGAGGAATGTGTACCGCTCCCGCCACGGCTCATTTGTACACGTTAACACATTACACATTACGCATTCCTCGCACAGCTCTGGTGGAAAGGGTCACACCGTTTCACATCCTCGCTACACATTTTCGCATTACACATTTTCCTCGCACAGCTCTGGTGGATGTTCAGCCTAAACACTTTTGAGGTTGACTGTACTTAAAATCTTACACTTGCCTGAGATCCAGCCAAGAAACTTTCTCCTCGTAAACAAAGCTACAGATCGCATTTAGAGAAAAGTATATTTCTCCGTGGGGGGACGGATTTAGGGTCATCACTGACTACAACAACACCGCTTCGATACAGTAAATAACTTGCCATTCAGATTAGGGTTTTAAGTCGTGTGCATTAAAGTAAATTTTATAATCTATACTAATATTATAAAGCTGAAGAGTTTGTTTGTTTGAACGCGCTAATCTCAGGAACGACTGGTTGGAATTGAAAAAATCTTTTTGTGTTGGATAGTCCATTTATCGAGGAAGGTTATAGGCTATAATAACATCACGCTACGACCAATAGGACCGGTGCATAAATCGACGGTCCCTACGCATACTATCGAAACTACAAAATCTCCGTTTTTATTTTATTATGTATGTACACCGATTACGCTGAGATTTATGATCCGATTTACGTGATTCTTCTTTAGTTTGATGCGGAATAGTTGCCATTTGGTCCCATAAAAAAGTATTATTTTATAACCTTTAAGATAACATAATTTCACACATTTTAAGCGGATAAAATAAAAACTGAGATTTTGTAGTTTCGATAGTACCTATACGTAGGGACCGTCGAAATGAAAAATGTTGCAAAAACGGGCAAAATGTCCACCTGTGCGAAGCCGGGACGGGCCGCTAATGACAAGATAAAATAGTTGATAGGTCGTGGCAAGCACCCTAGCTGCTACAGTCCAATACTCAATATACTTTAAATTGTACAGTGGGCTCGTGGGTAATTACCAACCACGCGAATCATATGATTCGCAATATTAAACTGCGCTTGCCGCGGTCAGTCCGTGAATGGGTGACCGTTCGTTACACATCGAGACCCCTCCGTGCCTCGGAGGGCACGTCAAACCGTTGGTCCCGGGGGTCATACAAATATCTACGATAGTCGTTACGGCTAGTCTACGGCTAGTAGTTTTTATTTTTTATTATATTTTTGTAGTTTATTGACACATTATAAAACACTTTTATCCATTCAAGTATAATAGAATATATATTTAAAATTAACTGCGGGGGTGCCAGCTGAAAATCAGCGCTGGGTGTTTTGACGCCTAGCATATGCTGAGTTGGTAACCTTTTCGGCATGGACATGCTCGACAGCATAAAATTTGTGTTTAATTCTTATTGTATTGTTCTTTCTTTGTTTATTTTATTTATGCTGTCAGTGTTCTTGGCTGAATAAATAAATTTTCTTTCTTTCTTTCTTTCTTAGTCAGAAATCCAAAAGTCTGACAACCAGTCTAACCTTAGGATATCGGCATTACTCTGTAAGTCGCTTCGTGTAAAATACTGGTATTCAGCCGCATCTGGTTAGACTGGAAGCTGACCCCAACATAGTTGGGAAAAGGCTAGGCAGAACTGAACTGCATAGTTGACTGTAGTGGCAAGCGTGCTTGCCGCGAGCCGTCATCTATTAAGTCTTGACATTATAATATTTACTTTATTGCACACCACTTAAAGCCCTAATTTGAATGGCAAATTATTTGCTATGTCAGAGCTGTGTTATTATACTGTCTGATGACCTTAAGAATACAATTCCCCTCCGTCGCCGGGCAAGTGAGTCGTGGATGAACCTGGCACCATAATTGTGCCTGGAAAATAGCAGTAGGCTCACCACCTGGAACTGGGTGTACAGACTACTGTAATGGGAGAACACCTCTGCTTACCCCTTCAGGGATTACAGATGTGGATGTATAAAACATAACATCACGCCTGTATTCCTCAAAGGGTTGGGCAGAGTGTGTATAGTAACACCCTCATTTCGCCGTTATCTTTAAGATCCATGTAATAGGGGGCGAGCCTCTTGTCATCAACTGGGCACAAATCCAAACTCCAGGCTGCTACTGAGGAATTCCACACAGAAAAACCCAATAACACTTTGCCCGACCTGGGGAAAAGACCAACGAGGCAGTTGGTTGATGGATGTATGTTATTATTTATCACTTTACATCCAAACATTCATCTAAATCATCAGAATCATTGATGACGGCCTCATCCCAGGGCCCGTACTTATTATCTTTATACTTCTGCCAATACACGAAGAAAAACGGACAGTACCCGCTCAAAATCGCTACAACCAACAGAAAATAAAATAGTAACGTCTTCGACACAGTATATAAACTTGCAACAGTCAACAGTAAGGTTATGAAATACAGTATATTAAATAATTTTGTATGCAAACATACTATAAAAAGCTGAGGACTTAAAACAAAGAGTATCACAGATATTGTTAATAACACAAACGCATCGAAAGGCGTCGACAGTCTTGATACTAGACAGACTGAAGCAAAAATGGCGGCGTTTATCGATAAAGAATTTGATACTAGAGCCGCGGGGACATTGTAGTCAAAAAATATCATATGTATGACCATCATTATGACCGCCCACGCGTATATAGTGTCTGTGCTGACCGTATCTGTCAGTGTGTGTAAAATAGGCGACAGTAAATAACCTATAGTAACATATACTAGCACTGTTTGGAAATGCCTGAGGACTGCACTCCCTTCAAAAGTTATATACAGCAAATAACTTGCCGAAGTAGCGATTATAGATGAGTATATAACTGTGTATGTGTGCACCCAATCGTTGTACATATAGACGAATATCAGAGCGTACAATACACATATACATAGACGGAGTACGACGCGAAATGAGCCTTGAATCGCTTCTGGTAAGGTAACTTTTTCAATGTTCAAGTTTTTTCGAAGCTCTTGCAGGAATTTCCCGTCGGTATGGTTGTCGGGGTATTCTCGATTTTCGTATAAATTCTTCACCCATGGTTTCCTTCGGATCACTTTTCTGGTTGTCTTCGGGCGTCCGCCTCTGAAATGCGGTTCTGGAGTTAGTGTTCTTGTGTCTTGATCTCATTTATATGATCACTTTGGACATTTTAATGATCGGAGTGGTGATGTCACACTTTATCACTTTAGCATCTAAAATATTTGAGCTACGTCGTATCAATTTTGAATTTGTTTATTTTTAACCGACTTTCAAAAAAGGAGGAGGTTCTCAATTCGATTGTTTTTTTTGTTGTATGTTTGTTCCTCGATATCTTTGCTATTTGTGAACCGATTTTAATTATTATTTTTTGTTTGAAAGAGTATTCTTTCGAAGTGGTCCCATTTAAATTTGGTGAAGATCTGATGAAGAACTTCGGAGATAGACAATTTGAAGTCGGTTTTATTTTTGAAGTCGGTTTTATTTTTGTTAAAAAGTGATTATTGCTTATTATTTTTGTTTATTTTTGCCTTATATTAAAGTTATCCAAGCAGAACAAAACGACCTTACGCATTTTAATCAAATCGTTGGCGCCTACGAATCCCAATTAAAATAACACGATCAGAAAGCGACTAAGTAAAAACATCATTAAATTAATGCAGCTAATTAGTTCGCAATATGTAAAGAAGAATTGGATATTTATTATACTCTTTATTGTACACCAATTGAAGAATGAAAGTATACAAGATTAGTCGGAAAGGGGGTACTAAGCCGCGGGCCAATTAATATATTACTGATAATCGTTTTAAAGAAAGTGTTAAAATTAAAAATACTATAAAAAAAACCCGTGCTAAATGATTTTTATTTTAGTTTTTTCAAAACAAAATCATCCTTAAAAATCCAGCTTAAGTTACAAATTCTGAAAATGGAGCTTCTAATCTGTGACCCCAAATATGACCTAAAATGTAAACACAGCTGATCATAGCAGCTGAGGATAGAATTTAGCGTATTTTTTATAAAATCTTTGAATAGCTATTTCTCTTAAACTAATGACTCTTGGGGAAAGTTGTAGAACAAGTCATCTATTATCATGGGTACTTTAACACCCTTTCCGCTTAGTACCCCCTTTCCGACTAACCTTGTAATAATGATCTTAAAAATAGGTACAATAAGCGGCTTTATCGCACCCGGCGATTTCTTCCCGGCGACCTTATGATTTGCACTCACATTTTGCTACCGCGGAATATTTTTCTAATTGGACAATCAGCGACTTAACGAGTAACCTATGCGTTTCTAAAGGCCGACTTAGAGCGACTTGCGGCTTTTACTTAAATCTCGATTGAAACTCGACTTAGGCTTAAACTTAATTTAACGACTTGCATGTCATCGCCTTAGCTTACCTCTAGATTTAAATAAACGTCAAAGTTAAACCGGCATCTAGGTCGGTCTAATTGTTAAGTGTGACTTGCAGCAAAATTATACTAATCTCGATTTAATTAATTCTCAATTTTTTCCTAAGCTCGACTTAACTTAAATCTTAATAGCATGTCTTGCATTACTGAGATTAAGTCAATAATTCATTCACCGTTCATTCTTTGCGTTCCGTTTTCAAACAAAAAGTGATGGTAACTCAAACTGAGTTGCCATCAGTTTTTATTTGAAAACAGTTTAGTTAAATCGAATGTAAAATGTGACTGTGCAAGACATGCTTAATAAGATTTAAGTTAAGTCCAGTTTAGGGCAAAATCGAGATATAATTAAACCGAGATTTGTATCATTTTGCTGCAAGTCGCTCTTTGTGAAATTAATTGAGCAAGTACTCAATTTAACTCGCCAATACGCGTCTAAACGGAGTATTTAGAAAAAGATAGACCGCCAAACTAAATATTCAAGGTCAAATTTTTCAACTTCAGTTAGGTGTTCATAGTCTGGTGTCCAGTGAGCTCTGGCTCATTAGTGCGTTGCGTTGCGTCGTCGCAGCGTCAACGCTGCGTCGTTTTCCATATATTTTAAAAGACATGCCACATTAAAGCGTTGCGTCGTCGCACGCGACGTTTCATCGGATCGGCGGACGAGAGACGGGATGGATGGGGGGGATGATGCGCTGAGCTGTCGGAGCTCCGGTGCGACGACGGACAGTATTCCACTGCTAAAGGGCAAACAAGACGACTGAGACGCGTGCGTCGTCCTCTTGCGCTGCGAAGTCATGCGTCGTCGCAACGCAGGTGTGGCATACAATGCGTTGATCCGTTGCGACGACGCAACGCTACGCACTAATGAGGCATCGCCCTTACCTATACCTTTGTGGTTAAGTCGTAACTGCGAGATAAGGCAATAATTAAAACAAATAATTACCTGGCCGCCCCCTTCTTAGGTAGTTTCTCCTTCATCTTCCGATACTTCTCCTGCTCTTCTACATACTTCTTATACATTTCGTTATCTTCATCTTTCTTCTTAGCGTCGTTTGCTTCTTCTTTAACTGCCTGTTCTTTGGCAGTCTGTTCTTTGATCTTCTCTTCTTTAGACGTCTTCATTTCTTTGCGCAATTGTTTTATTTCGCTTTGGATTCTTTCTCTGAAATAATGTTTGAGCATTAATATTGTGTGTCTGTCCTACTGCTGGGGAAGGGCCTCTTCTCAGAATGAGGCTGATTTAAGCCATAGTACACCACGCTGTATCTGTCCCACTGCTGGGCAAAGCTATAAGGAGGGTTTAGGTCTTATTACTGGTTTACAGTCCGCGAGGCCTAAGCAGAGCTTTGCATATTTGTGCGAGTGATCACCAAAAGTAGAGTCAGACAAAAAACTTTTAAACAGTATAAACCGGTTTAAACCAAGGTAAGGACGCGTCGCGCTCTAGGCCGACGTCACACCTACACTATCTATGTGCACTCACACAAATGCAAAGTTCAGCTTAGGCCTCGCGGACTGTACTAAGTCTAACTGTGGTCAGTTGCCTGGTGCGGGTGGCGGAGTACACACATTATTGAGAACAAACTATGGTGGTAAAGATACAAGTGGTAGTGTTAACCGATAACGCTCGGTAAATCATAGGAATCGGCCATTAGTCGCCTCTTACGATACCACAGATGGAGAGGCGATGGTCTATTTTTAACCGACTTCCAAAAAGGAGGAGGTTCTCAATTCGATTGTGTTTTTTTTTTGTATATTTGTTCCGCCATATCTTTGCTAATTGTGAACCGATTTTAATGATTCTTTTTTTGTTTGAAAGAGTATTCTTTCGAAGTGGTCCCATTTAAATTTGGTGAAGATCTGATGAAAAACTTCGGAGATAGACCATTTGAAGTCGGTTTTATTTTTGTTAAAAAGTGATTATTTCTAGGAAAGTTTATTAACAAAGTTTATTAAACGAAGTTTGTATCTTTGTATCTTATGGTTGCTTCCTATAATTTACGGAGCGTTACTGGCCAAAATTGAGACTCTTGTATCTTTACCAATAATGAAGCAACGACCTCATAGCTTTGCATAGTAGACTTTGGATGTAGCTTTGGAATGCTTTGCCAGTTACAGTTAGACGTGCGCAATCCTTGGTCACTTTCAAAAGACTCGCCAAGGATCACTACCTATCAATATAGTTAAGTTTGCATCTTTATGTATAGTTAGTTATTGTCTGGTTATATTATATATTACATACACATTACACTATATATATTTATATATTTCATATTTATTGTATATAATATTTATTTATTTGTGTTTTTAATAATTTAATATAATTTAATGTCTCCTCATTAATTTGTAATAATTTAATGTCTCCTCATTAATTGTTACACTGAGAACTACCTCTCTCTTTTTTTTCTTACACTTCATGTCCATCCAAAGGTTGTCTGGAAGAAATCGCCTAGTGCGATAAGACCGCCCATTGTACATCTCTATTTTTATAGTTATGTTTCTTGTTTGTTTTGTGTACAATAAAGAGTATTGTATTGTATTGTAGCTATCACAGGTAAAATTTGCTTATGAGTCTATTTATATGCTCAGTTTGGCAATAAAAAATGCTACCATTCGTAAGCAAAACGATTAGTTTTTGTTAATAGGAACCGGGCATTTAGTGTACTTACTTCTCCTTCTTCCTCGCGTCATCTTTTTCCTTTCCAATATAATATTCTTCTACTTCTTCAGAACTGTCACTGCCACTCTCTTCTGTCTTTTGCTTATTATCTTCTGTCTTCTTCTTGCTGTCTTCTGAGTTCTTCTTGGACTCTACTGTCTTCTTCGTGGCCTCTTCTGTCTTCTGCCTCTTGTTATCTCCTTCTGGACTCTTGCCACGTTTCTTTGAGCTAAGTTTATCTCTAATACTGGTGACGGCTGCTGCAGTCTCTTTCATCTTCTCTTCATCTTCTTGTTGAGACTGTTCTATGTTTTGATTCTGTTCTTCTAGTTCTAATTCTGGAAGAAAGAAGAATACTTTTATTATTATTAATTAGCTTCACTTCGTATATTTATTTGTTTCATTCAAATCTTGCGACATATTTTTCAACTACTTCTGCTTAACCGATTCTCCTGAAACTTCGCACACAAATTCAATTCCCATGACAATACAACATTGTAATAATTTCAACCTTCAATCCTCAAATCCTGATGCTGCAGGGGTACTGCAAGATAAAACCGTTTAACTAAAAAGTTTATTTAAGAGATTTTTTATTGACAGATAACTATAGGTTTACCTGCAGCTGTCTTGTTGCTAAGCTTGGGGTCTTCCAGCAGGTCGTGAGTAGACTTGGGCTTGCCGCGGTACTCCTGAGCCTCGCCTTCGTCTTCTTCAGCTTCCTCGCCGAAGGATAGGAGGCCAAAGTTCCTGGATTTAGAATTGAGCCTATTAGCACAACCTAGTCACTTCTTCTTTTCGTGTGGTTAGTGACTAACCTGGAGTTTATGCCGCCCATGGGCCTCTGAGTTGGCTTGATATGCCGTCGAGAAATATCTTTCAGGCAGGTTTCCTCACGATGTTTTCCTTCACCGTTTTTAAGCAAGTGATAATTATAAAATACGCACATGAATCCGAAAAAAAAGAGGTGCGTGCCTTGGGTTCAAACTCGAGACCTATGACTTGGCAGTCCGACGGTCACACCAATAAGCTATCACTGCTTAATACATTTTATTGCTAGCCATTCTGAACATGCGTCACTCAAGTTACCTAGAATACTATCAAATACTGTTTCAAGCTACCTCTATACAGTTCTGCCTAGCATTTTCCCAACTACGTTGAGATTAGCTTCCAGTCTAACCAGATGCGGCTGAAAACCAGTATTTTACACGGAGCGACTGTCATCAGACCTCCGCAACCCAGTTACTGGGCAATGCCGACATCCAGTTAGACCGGGGTTGTCAGACTATCGGGCTTCTGACTTCCCGTAACGACTGTTATAGGTATTCGTATGACACCCGGGACCGACTGTTTAACGTGCTCTCCGAGGCACGGAGGGGTCTCGATGTGTAACGAATGGTCACCCATCCACGGATTGACTTTGGTAAGGGTTGCTTAACCTCGCAAATTGTATGATCTGCGCGGTTGTTAATTAGCCATGAGCCCCTCTAGCACCTCAAGCTGCCCATGTTCTGTCTAGCCTTTCCCCAACTATGTTGGGGTCAGCTTCCAGTCTAACCAGATGCGGCTGAATACCAATATTTTACGCGGAGCGACTGCCATCAGACAAAGCTGCCTATTTATGATTAGTTACGGTTTACTCACGTGCATTTTCCGGGATTGCCCGACTAGTTTCGGACCCAAACGGAGCCCTTAATCATGAACTGATCACGCGGCGAGGTCGTTGGGGTCCTAAATATGAATGTGTCTCACGAAAGTTATAATACAAGCTGCGTATGTCTACTTACTTAATCCCCTGCCGCTCCTTCTTCTTTTTCTTCGGCCTCTCCTCCTCCCGGGTCTCCTGTACCCTCGGCTCGATGTCAGTGAACGGGTTGATGATAACCGTAGTACTGGTGATCTTGTGGGGATGGTCGGGCCGATCGTCGGGGCCTATCAGGCCCTCGGACAGTTTTAGGACATTGTAGATTGTTTCTCCTGTTGGAAGTGAAAAATGTATCGATTATTTTAAAGTTTGGTCGCCGACGTCTATAGACGTCTAACGAAAATATGACGTCGATAGCCGTCAAAAAAGTACGATGGATTTGTAGCATGGTGTGGCATCAACAGCTCATACGAGAATTGCGTGGAGTATTATTTAAACTATGCGATCAGCTTCCACCTAACCAGATTATTGATATGGTTTAAGACATTTATTCCTCAAAACAGAATACAATTTATTCACTTACAATGAGGAACATTAGTTACTAGTAAAAGTTCGTACGAGTATCAAAAATGTTCGAAATTATTAAATATACAATAGTGTTAGCCAGGGGCGTAGCTACCGCCGTATCAATTATACGGGGCCCCCGGGCCACGGGGGCCCCCAACGTGCGTAAGTAAACATTAATAAAAACAAAGCTTTTCAAAATTAAAACTGATAAAAAATTACCTAAGAACTTCGATGGGACATGAACACCTGCCAGACCTGTCACTATTGTCCATAGAGGCAGAAACTTTAAAAAAACTAAAGTCATCATCAGCTATAAATGATTTAATAAATCAGTTTGCCAAAAAAAAAGGCAAGGAGAGTGTATATTTAATTTGAATTTTTTGTATATTTTTTGGAAAAAGTGACAGATAGATAATTATGATGAATAAATATTTCTTTTAATTTTATGCAAACATTTTTTTTCTTTTGTGAGAAATCTTTACCCTTCCTAGGGGGCCACCAAACAAATTTTTATACGGGGCCCCGCCAAGGCACGCTACGCCACTGGTATTAGCTATTGACTTATCACTATGTTAGTAAACAACAAAGTATTTTAGAAAACATCTAGTATTTATTTATTTGCTTCATTATCATTTTTTTATGTAGGTAATCAGCAAAATATTGGACAACTTTCTCTCTGATTTCTGCGATGCATTACTTGAGAATACCAATGTCGACAAGTTAGACCAGTTGTGGTCAAACTTTCCATGTTCAGACTGACTATAACAGCTGTTCTTAAATGACAACCGAGACCAACCGTTTGACGCCTGTCGTTAGCCGCACGCGTCTGTCGCAGACTTCAGAAATGGCGCCATACATTCTCATACTCTGACTATCGTCGAATCAGCTGCGCGCGTCAGACGCACGCGATCGATCGCGATGCACGGAATAGTACCTTCAGGCCCACATTAATAAACCACTCTCAACATGACGGCCTAAGGCCCGTGTGGAGGAACGAGGTATGGTGTTCCTCCTATGAAAAGGGAGGATCCACCTACCAGGCGGGTTTTATACCTGGCGAGCCACTGCCCAACGGTTGATGTTGGGAAGTTGTATATATGCTAACTCCGTGTCAGATCTTGATACCGCGATGCAGGATTTGTGACATTTCATTTGACAGCTGTCATTGTTGTCGCTGTAGTCTGCTAGACACGCGTCATGCTGCGTAGTTCTCGTGTGGCGTGACAGATGCCGCCACACCCGTATAAATAAACAGCTCTCATTTGTAAGATCTCTCTTAAGTGTAATTCCAACATAACTTAAGAGGTATTAAAAAAAAAGTTTGCGATATTATGGAATTCTAGTTTATGGTAGCTGCTGTGTGCTCAAATGAGAGTTGTTTTAACCGACTTCCAAAAAGGAGGAGGTTACTATGTTCGTCTGTATGTGTTTTTTTTTTTTTTGTGTATGTTCATCGATATTTTCGCCAATTGTGAACCGATTTTAATTATTCTTTTTTTAATGGACAGGGTATACTTCGAAGTTGGTCCCATTTCAATTTGGTGAACATCTAATGAAGAACTTCGGAGATAGACAATGGAACTCCTCAATGACGAACAGTACGCATATTGTGATGATGTGATTATGTTACGAGCAGCGTCTTTAGTAGGTCCAACCAAGTTTTAATTAAGGCCACTAAAATGAAAAAAAATAAAAACTTTTTTACAAAAAAATTAAACCGACTTCAAAAAAGAATAAAATAATTACCATATAAAATTAACAGTTTCAGAAGTCGGTGCTGATCCACGCTTAACCAAGTTGAAGGCACCGACTTCTGAAACTGTTAATTTTATATGGTACCTAATTATTTTATTCTTTTTTGAAGTCGGTTTAATTTTTTTGTAAAAAAGTTTTTATTTAATACGGGTTTAAGAGCAGCATCTCAATTAAAGCTGTAAAAATGTAAGCATCATCCGAATTTTATACAATAAACTACTTTAATTAAATTTATTAAATCTATGTTTCACGTTACATCAAACCAACACTTAAGAGGCTCAAGATGACACCTTTTTATACAGGCCTCAGATCAATCTGCGCGATATCAATATAGCTATAAGCCATAGATTTTTTGTTAAATACTAGCTTTCTCATGATATGGGTAAGAAAGGAATACTGAGATGACTGCTGATAGAGGAGATTGGAAGAGTAATACATGTTGTGCCGACCAATCTTGTTTTCGTGTGGTTAGTGACTAACCTGGTGTTAGTTTATGACGCCCATGGGCCTCTGACTTAGCTGCACATGCCGTCGAGAAATATCTTTCAAGCAAGCCGGTTTATTCACGATCTTTTCTTTCATCGTTTTTAAGCAAGTGATAATTATACAATACGCATAATGAATCCAAAAAGTCAGAGGTGCGTGCCTTGGGTTCGAACTCGAGGCCTGGCAGTCCGACGGTCACACCAAGCTATCACTGCTGTTAGGGATGAGATGATGATGATTAAAGTAAGATTATTAATTCCAGTCAGTAAAATGACATTTCCAGTGTTGCAGGTTTTTAGTCCCAAATAAATAGTGATGTGGTAGAATCAAGTTTTTACTATTAAAAGTTAGTCGAGATTACATTTTTTTATTCAATATCAAATTGCCTTGATATAAATAAAAATATGTAATTTACGGTAATTAAACAGAAGACATACACGGTAGGTAATTAAATATAACATTAAATACTGTTATATTATTTGTTTTTGGTTATTGGAAGCACTATGGTCATCACTTGTCACGCTATGGACGCCATTTTGTTTTTCATTCTGCTCCCGAATTCCGACGGTGACAGAAGTGTTTAGTGTCCTCTGTTTATTTCTTACTTGTTAAATTGTTATTTTTTTGTTGAGTTTTGTTACGTTGGTATTTGAGATGGATCCCCAGCCGTCCACCTCTACAGAGGGATGTCTCCCTCCAAAAAGAAAGCGTCGATCATTTGTTGTGAGTGAGAAACAAATGGTTCTCAATGCATATAATTATGTATGGAATCAAAATGCAGCAAAACATTTTGATGTTCCAAAGAAAGATGAGTGTGTGAAGACAGTATCTGAAATTTTGGGAATTTCGACTAGATCTGTGTATCGGATACTGAAAGAACAAAAGGAGAACGTTCAGTTATCAAATCAGAAAAAATCTGGACCCAAACTGACATTCAAAGATAAAATTGATGATTTTGACTTTTCGGCGATACGTCGTAAAGTTCACCAATTCTTTTATGCGAAGGACCCTCCAACTATTGCCAAGGTATGTAAATTTATAAAATTATAATACAATACAAAATACATAATTGCACATCATACATAATAATAATTAACACACATTGTCATTGTCTCGCTGTAGTTTACAAAAATTAAATACTTGTAATATTTTACAGGTTCATCAGGTTGTAAATGATGACCCTGACCTACCAAATATGTCAAAGAGTACCATGCGAGCAGTTTTAAAACATTTAAAATTTAAATATGCCAGTCGCAAACGACGCAGCTGCTTGACAGACCGTCAAGACTTAATTCTGTGGCGTAGACGGTACTTGACGACAATCAAAGAATATCGGAGACAAGGAAAAGTAATTTATTATCAAGATGAGACCTGGATTAATGAAGGTAATTGAATATTTTTATTTACAACTGTATTTAGTGAATAGTTTTTCAGTTTCAAAATGTATTTGTGTCAGTATTATATTATTTATATGAATTTTGTATATTAACAGGTCATACAACTGGTAAAGTTTGGGTGGATACAACAATAGAATCTTCCAAACAAGCGTTTTCTAAAGGTTTGACTACAGGCCTAAAGGGCCCAACCGGCAAAGGTCGACGCCTAATAATTTCACATATAGGCAGTGATGAAGGTTTTGTAGAAGCCGGTTTACTTATTTTTGAATCGAAGAAAAATAGTATGGACTATCATGAAGAAATGAACTCGGAGTGTTTTGAGGAATGGCTTAAAAGCATTTTGCCAAATTTAAAGCCAAATGCAGTGCTGGTATTAGATAATGCACCGTACCATTCAAGAAAAGTCGAGCGTATCCCCACTTCAAACTGGCGGAAGGCTGATATTATTCAGTGGTTGGATGAAAAACAAATTCAATATCAACCTACAATGATAAAAGCTCAATTAATAGAAATAGTAAAATTACAAAATCTAATTACGAACGCTATGCTGTGGAAGAGTTGGTCGCTGAATACGGTGTCACAATCCTGCGTCTGCCCCCTTATCACTGTGAGCTCAACCCAATAGAGTTAGTTTGGGCTCAAGCAAAGGGGTACGTCGCCAGGAACAATAAAACTTTTAAAATAAAAGATGTAAAAAAATTATTTGAAGAAGGCCTGAAGGAAGTGACGCCTGAAAATTGGAGACAGTGCATCAACCATGCCATAAAAGTCGAAGACAAAATGTGTCAACTCGACCACATCATAGATGAATATGTGGATTCATTCATTATAAATGTAACTGATTCCGATTCCGATTCTGAATATACCGATTCAGAATCGGAGTCGGAATCAATAGCAACCGTAATGAATAAAAACGTATAAAATTACTTGTATTTTCCTGACTTTCTAGTGTTAATTCCTCTGAATCTCTTTATACATTTTTTTCCCAGCTTTTGTAATAATGTTGTAGTGAGAAATTTTAATATGCTGGTAAGGTCCATATTTCTAAAATCGTATTATTTAATACGGTATGTATTAAATATTTACAATAAAAAAAACGCTGATACCTAATAAAATAAAGCATGACTAAATATCTAAGTCTATTGATTGCTGAACATCACTATTGTAGCGGGTCACCCTTTTTTGTATCAGTGACAGTTGCACTTGTCATTTTACTGACTGGAATTAAAAATCGTACTTTAGTTTTCTTATACTAACCAGTAACTTTCCCAAATATAGTATGTTTATTCTGCAGCTCCGGCGTCGCAGCGAGGGTGAAAAAGAACTGTGAGGCGTTGTCATCTTTACCGGCGTTAGCACTCGCTACCAACCCGCGCCGGTTGAAACGGAGACGAGAGTGGAATTCATCCTAGTAATGGAAGAAAAACATGATAGATTAAATTAAAGTTATAATTAAGTAATTAAAATTAGACATGGTTCAATCCCGAATGCTTTTTGAAAGACAGAAAAAATAGGTTTTTTATAAAAATAAGATTTAATTAAGGCGTTTTCACAAAAAACAGGAACTAAACACTGCCGTCGTAATGAAGACAGCAATAAGTACCATTTTTAACCGACTTCAAAAAGGAGGAGGTTCTATATTCGATAAGTTTTTTTTTTTATGTATGTACAGTCACGTGTAATAATATGTATACACATAGCGAAATTAAAAAGCGATTTCCTTCCAAAATATATATTAGAATTATGAAATATTCTACACAGTTTTTACAATTACACACGAATTACCGTTACTAATATTTCATAATTACTTACACTTTATTCTCTAAAACAAATTCGCTTTTTAAGATCGCTACGTGTATACATATTATTACACGTGACTGTACACCGATTACGCTGAGATTTATGATCCGATTTACGTGATTCTTCTTTAGTTTGATGCGGAATAGTTGCCATTTGGTCCCATAAAAATTTAACATAGTTTGGTCCGGTAGTTTTCATTTTATGAACATTTTTATTTTTTTATCAACATTTTAGTTTACCTGGACGATGTAATTATTCTACCAGATGTAATCTAGAAAAATCCTACTGTAGTTTACAGAACAACCTATTACAGACACTAAAAAGTAAAAAATAAAAAAAAACTACGTTTAAAAAAACCGACGTCAAAAACTAAAAAGTATAAAATAACTTAATATAAAATTAACAGTTTCAGAAGTCGGTGCCTTCAATTTGGTTCAGCGTGGATTAGCACCGACTTCTGAAACTGTTAATTTTATATTAAGTTATTTTATACTTTTTAGTTTTTGAGGTCGGTTTTTTAATTAAATATAGAATATTAAACCTTTGTATTCTTTCCTCTTCTTTTAATAAAACGTTGCCCCACACTAAGATTTCTCCTGTATCGTGGGTGCGTTTACAGACACAAGTTTTCACATGCACAAACGCCCAGACCCGGAACAACTATTTGTAGGCCACACAAGTATTTGATACGTGCGGGAATCTAACCAGTTCCGTCTTTACCATAAGGGCACGTGGGGCACGAGCCCAGGGCCCCCGGTCTGAAGGGGCCTCGAAATGCCGAAACCCAGTGCAACCATGTATTATTCAATAAATCAATTTAAAAAAACACCTCGGTTTCTTAGTTCATCGCATCATTAAGAAAGCACCCAGATAACTAGGGTTGCACAGCAAAACGTTGCTCAGCAGAAGTTTTCTTTAATTTGAGACAAATTGCTGCTAACTTCAGACTTTGTAACTTTTCACTACCATATTAAAACTACTTGGACTACAAGTTAGTGTCAATGTAATAACCAATTATGTCACTGAACTTTTGTTCAGTACATTCTGATGTTATTCACGTTATTTTTGGCTTTCCAAAAGGGGCCCAAATTTTCTGTGGCCAAGGGCCCCTGCATAGCCTAAGACGGCTCTGAATCCAACCCACGACCTGTAGCGGAGAAGCCAATCGCTCAGTCACTGCACCAAACGTGTCCTCGTGCAGGGTTAATATCTGTACATCACGAGGTTTGAAGGAATTACATGATTACGTTTACACCCCTGTATTGTTCGATATACCATAATCAAAATCCACGTCTTACTACACTTTAAGCTTGTGTGACTTATCAGCATAGATACGGCCCTGTTCGTTGGCTAGGTGTGTACGCTGCTTAAGAAACTGATTAGTGGAAAGGTGATTGGTGGTGACCACATTATGGGCCTGCTTCCACGGACAGCATGGCATGGCAAAGAATATTTTAAGCTCAAATAATTTTAAACCTTATTGTAAGTCCAGGCGCAAACTACACTTATCTTGCCTTCTGTTTGGTGTGGTTAAATACCAGAAACCGGACTACCTGTACAACAAGCTAGGCTGAGTTACGAGTAGACGAGAATGCGGGAGAAGGCAATGCTCACAGCAACTCTCGACTCAGTCTCATGGTACAGCCACTTTTAGAGGCAGCTTTCGTTAGGCGGCTTCCAAAGTATGGAATAACCTGCCACCGCCGATTAGCGTAACTAACAAAATAGATACTTTTAGATGACGCTTACGGCAGTACCTCATAGAAGCGCAACGGGAGCTAGACATGGTCACACTGAATGTCTCCATTATATGATGTGTGTTTCGAAAGATTTATCTATTTACATATTAATCCTTCCGACTCATTTATTTGTCTTTTTTTGTTTTGTTTTTATTGCAGTTTTATCCAATATCACACTATGTTCGTACCTATAATATATCGTTATTATTTTTATCTACGCAAATTTATTTTATTTAAGTATGCATACACGCACTGTGGTATAAAACCATTTGACATCCGTCACCTCAAACTTCAGGTCCAGTTGAAAACCAGCGTCAGGCACTAGTTGTCTGGCATTTTTGCTGAACTGGGCCTTTTTGGCGCAGTCGTGAGGCGCACATTCCTACTAATCTCTTTTTTTTCTGCTTTATTTTTTGTTTGCCTTTTAGTCTGTGATAAATAAATGTATTTTCTTTCTTTCTTAATACTCTTTAGGATTCGTATTTACCGAACCGCGGGATGCTTCGGCATGCCGCGATGCGACAAAGCATCCCGCGATATGCTAAGCAAATATGAGTGCTAATAATATACACATAAGGTTAACAATTATTTGAGCTTAAAAAATCCTTTGCTATGACTTGCTGCCTGTGGGCGCATGCGTTGTCGTGGTAAATATACTTCTGTTAACAACAGAATTACAACATACCTTGAATGGAGCACCATAGATAGACTCTCCGCCTGTCCCATCACCAATTGGATCACCACCCTGCACGATAAACCCTGGCACTACTCTATGGAATATTGTGCCTGTAAATAATAATACACATAAGATATAGATAGTACAGTCCAACTAAATTATCTGTGAAATGGAAAACTGCCAAAACTTATACTATGGCAGTCAAATTGAGATGCCAGCATGGCAAACATCTTTACCTATTATACCTACTTGATTTTTATGCCTGTCACCAGACTTTATGCTGAGCTGCTGACCCTTTTTAACCGACTTCCAAAAAGGAGGAGGTTCTCAATTCGATTGTATGTTTTTTTTTTTGTATGTTTGTTCCGCCATATCTTTGCTAATTGTGAACCGATTTTAATGATTCTTTTTTTGTTTGAAAGAGTATTCTTTCGAAGTGGTCCCATTTAAATTTGGTGAAGATCTGATGAAGAACTTCGGAGATAGAAAAAAAAAAAAAAGTCAAAAAGTCATTATTATTATTATAATATTTTATCTATTTGTGTTGTTATTCATATTCAAGCGAATTCCATTAGCCATAGGCCCTCTGAGGAATACCGGTAAGAGTCCGACAACAACTTACAGTAAGCATAGCCTTCCCCAAGGTGGAGGGGTTTCAGGAGAGGAAATTCCACCTAAATAAAATTTAAATGAAAAATATTAGGTCCCCCCACCTATGAAATTGGCGTTTTTTTCTCACAACTAGAACCTCGTCACTTCTATGATTTAAAATATTCATCAATTGCTTGATATTATATCGAATAATGACCATCATAGGCAGCTACCAATAGTAAAAAAACCTTATTTACTTATGGTTTTCTAAACATAAAAAATACCTTAAAAATGACTCCTTTTTTTGTTAGCAGAAATGACCACTATTTTTGTTTTAACTTAGCCAAAACATATTTTTGTCGTATAATCTAAGTGGCATACGTTATCTTAGTTTTTAAACATTAGTGCATAAAAGTTTTAAAACGTTAGTGTTCATGGTTGTTAAATAAATTAAGAAAACGTTAGTATGAAAAATACAACTTCTTTAAAATTCTCCATACAAAACGCTGATTTCATAGGTGGGGACCTAATATAATGTGTAACCGTTTGCCTTACCATTGTAGTATCCTTCCATGCATAGCTGTATAAAGTTGCGGCAAGCCTTCGGAGCCTCCTTCGTCCATAACTCAATGTCTATCTCTCCCGCTGATGTTTTTAATAATACCTAAAACATATCATAGTTGTTGTAAAACTACTAGACCCGAGAATCACAGAAAAAATTGGGCCCTGTCCTGTGTTTATTTTATAGATTGACGGGTCCTACGTATAATGGTGCAAGTGTAAAAACAACTTTATAGAAGAGCGGTTTAAAATTCTTAAATATTTATTATATCCTGTATAAAATAATACTGTTATTTCCATTCGTTTGCAAATTTGTAACCACAAAACTATCTACATTTAAAAAAAAATTGAGCAAACTATCGGTGATTTGAAGGTGATTGATGTAGAAAAGTGGATTTTGCATTTTTGCGGGTTGTACCAGTATACATAGGACCCGTTGAGATAGTTCAATCCACAAGTTGCATGTTCTCTCTTAGAATATGCGTATTAGATGAAGAGTGGGGTGCATCTTCATAGATTGAACATACTACAACTGACAAATTAGAAATCATGTCGAGACAACAACATTCAGCAGTCTGCCTGAAACAAATTTGATAAATAGGTAAACAATTTCTTAGTGTCTTATTAACCTTTTAAGCGCGTGGCTAAATATCAATTGCCGTGCCCCTAGCGCGCGACTACGAATCGATAAAATAATACCTTCAATAAATATATTAAGCTTTTTCAATACTCAGAGCTCTGAAACAATTTTAAGTAATTTTTGTAAATCATATCTCTATTGAATAATCGTTTTAGTTGTACCACGCAGTTCATAGGACGAAAATAGAACAAAAAAACCATGCATGTTCTCAGTCGCAGAAATACGACACGCGCGGTAGGGGCACGCAAATATTTGTCGCATAAATGCGACTCTCGCGCTTAAAAGGTTTAAGAAAAGAGTTTTTAATTGTGACATGGTTTAACAAAAAACACTACAAACATAGAATACAATTGGAAATAAAGATTTGATTTAAAGAATACCTTAATTTGTAATAGCAGTTTCAGACAGAAGTCTCAAAAAGACTGCTTACTTAGATAACTTTCATCGAATTGGTTCAGGCCAGACTTATCAATGTTGTTTCAACATTAACCCTTTATAAGGCAGAAGATTTTAGGAAAAGTAAATAACAAACAATTTGGTATTTTTTTTAAATAGGTACCTAATAAAATAAAATCTCAAATATTTTTTGTAAGTAAAATTTTTATATTTTATTAAAAAACACTTTAAAAAAATTGCATACAGCCAGGTTTGAAAATAAAAATATAACAAGGAGCCTTACGCGACAACTGCCAAAAAAATTGGTGGCAAACATACTGCCACTACCTTATAAAGGGTTAACTTTGCAAAACATATTGATAGGGCAATTTTTTTTCTATTCGTCTGCTTGTAGATGGTCTTGCGGACCGTTTCTACGTAACCGGGCAGTTACTGGCGAGACCTAAGGGGTCTCCAATGGCAAAATTCTGTTACAACAACTTATTATGAGGCTACTAGATGAAATGGAGTGAGGGTGAGTACTTAAACAGGCATATAAAAGAACTAAAACCATTGATATTAAGATTGTACACGTAAATTTTATAACCTGCTAAAAATGCAAACAAATGGTTTTTAAAGGCAGGTTTTCTATTATTTTTTCGTTAAATTCAAATACAGAGAGAAATTAAATGTTAATTTAACTATAAACAATATAGATATAGCATAAGATAGAAAAGAAAAAGCGGTTTTAATGAAAGTTTAACTTTTCATAATTACCTTGCCCAATGCAGGTGGTTCTTGAATGTATATGTTACTCATTATGTATCTTACACGTACACTGTCTTATAAACTACTGTTAAGTACATACAAAATACAATTAAAGCATTTTATTCACACAAATAATCAACAATTTTCTATTTCGGCGTTTCTTTTCCAAACAATATCAAGAAACGTCAAAATCAATTGACATTATTCTGACTGCTGACGTTTGTGATAACGATCCAATGTATTTTTATAGAATAGAACCTAGTCTTTTAAGTTTCCTTTTGATTTTAAAATAATTTGCCCGACCTCATGTTTCAAAACTACTAAGGCCGTTCTTGTTTTGAGAAGAGGCCCGTGTCCAGCAAATAGTGATTTATGGGCTAATTATGCTAGCACTTTCCAACTAAAGCGACCTTTGCACGGAACGGCAGAGGGGCCAACTGTAGTTGGATTCAGCGCTGGATTGGCATTGGAATAATGTAAACACGTTTCGATCCAGTCCAGCATACAGTATCCAACGCTGGATTCAAATAGAATGTTCGTTTAATGTTGTAAGAATCAATATTATCCTCTTTACTCCCCTTCCCACACTTCATGAAATAACTTTCATAAGCTCCTATAATGGTATAACTATAGAAAATAAAAAAAGTTAATTTTTATTTGCTGCCTAATTTCCTAGTTCCTTGGCGGAAATTGAGAGAAAGAAGTACCCATTGATATGATTGTACCTACTTAAGTAACTAAATATAATGGTGTTTATCTCTGCTTAACCTGTCAGGATTAATAGCGTGTAATCAAATACGAATCCTATTTATTTATCTGTACATATTAAACACTGCGTACCGCCCATCTATTGCAAATGTGACCCCAACTTGAGGTCACGGGTCTTATGTGGTAATATAGTCTTGTTTCACGGTGTGTGACTTTTTGTGGACTTATGTAACAAGATAGACGTTGTTAAGTTAAATTAGTATATTTTTATTTGTATGTTTTACGACGAAAGGAGATTAACGAAACAAATGTACAAGGCGAGTGTGGATGGAACAGTTGGAAGGGGCCGACCTCAGTGAACGTACCACGAACAAAATCGCGGACGTTCTCAAAAAAGGTTGGTAGCACTCTTAACCGACGAGCATGCATGAAAACATTAATGAATGTAGATGAAGCGAAAGGGTGTGTCAGGATCGTAGCAGGTGGAAATCTATAGTCTCTACCTACCCCAATGGGAAACAGGCGTGATTGTATGTATGTATGTTTTACGACTTTTTAACCGACTTTCAAAAAAGGAGGAGGTTCTCAATTCGATTGTACTTTTTTTTGTATGTTTGTTCCGCTAATTGTGAACCGATTTTAATGATTCTTTTTTTGTTTGAAAGAGTATTCTTTCGAAGTGGTCCCATTAAAATTTGGTGAAGATCTGATGAAGAACTTCGGAGATAGACAATTTGAAGTCGGTTTTATTTTTGTTAAAAAGTGATTATTATTAGTAGTAGTAGATGTCCTTGTGAAATAGTTCTACCATTGATAGTACTTCAGCATACCTAGGTATTTCTACCGCTAAGCACCATTGCTGTGTTCCGGTTAGTAAGGTATTGGTGCTGGTGAAATTGCAGGTACATGAGACTTTTCAACTTTGTCTTTAAGGTTGGCACCGAATCGGCAATCCCAAGAGGATTGCTGATTTGGTGTTTTGTAGATGTAGGTGGCGGTAAATACTTGAGGATGTCAGGAACAAATAGTGTCATTTACACTTTTAGCTCGAAGCTTTTTTTTCTCATTGTACTCAAAGCTTTGGATTTTATCGATTTCTGGAGAGATTTGGTTCCATAAAAGTGCCATATTGAAGAGAAAATAGCACCTTGCAAGTCGCATTCTGATCAAAAAGTGACATTTGCAAGGCAAACAGACCTAATCCCGATAAAATATTCTCGATTTTTGAACAAAAATGAAAAGTGTAAATAACACTTTTTGTTTCTGAGCTCCTCACTTATCATCAGTTGAGACGTAGGGTTGTTTGCCAACGTAAAACATTAAATAAATGAAGCCGTCGCGGGCCGCCTCGCAGATGTGTACAATCAAAACAAATTCGTAAAAAAAAACTGGCCGAAGCAAACCGAAGAGAGCCGACGATTTACGAAGGTCTGCTGTGGTGTGTCTGCCATCGCGAGCGTCGCCACGCAACAGCCGCTCTCACAACCGTACCGCCGCAGTAGATGTTTCACATCAAGGAACTTGATTAAATCTCTTAGGTGCCTTTTATGATACCCACGGGTGGATAGAGGGTAACCTGTTCTATGCACCGAAAACATACGGCTTTCACTGTTCTATTAGGTTTTGCTACGAGTGGTAGGCAAGAAAAAACAATTAGTTTTTGATATAGGAACTGAGAATTAGTAGTCTCCCACCAATAAATCTTTACTGGGGTGTATTAAAAGAGCATCCATGTCGTCCACCGCAACCTGGCCAGTCAGCCCCGCTACCAACCTTACTGACTAGCTTTTTTCAACACAGCATGAGCTGTTCTCGTCTCGTATATCTCGTGGTATCTAAGAAGTAAGTATAGCCTCCTATGTAGTCACAGGATAACCCTGGTCACTTTTGGTCCACAAGTTGTGGAAGTTCTTTTAATACATCTTATTGCTTCTTGTTGATACAATTTATGTGTACGTATTCAGATAGCGGCCTACAATACATTAATCCCTATTATACCACGCTTCTTCTTCTTTTCGTGTGGTTAGTGACTTACCTGGTGTCAGAGTTTATGCCGCCCATGGGTCTCTGACTTGGCTTCACATGCCATCGAGAAATATCTCTCAGGCATGCCGGTTTCCTCACGATGTTTTCTTTCACCGTTTTAAGCAAGTGATAATTATACAATACGCACATGAATCCGAAAAGTCAGAGGCGCGTGCCTTGGATTCGAACTCGAAATCTATGACTTGACAATCCGACGCACGGTCACACGACTGGGATATCACTGCTAATATGCATGGAGTTTCTTGCCGGCTCTTCTCCATAGGAAACGACTAATTGGAACCGTGCACCTAAATTCGACTTGTCATAAGCACCTGTATTGGTTTAAGTGTTTTTTTTTATTTTGAATAAATAATAATAATACCACACTTGGTGGTAGGATCTATACGGTCCACCTGGCTAGCTACCACTTGAACTGGGCATCATCTACATATTTTACCCCGTATAGAGACGGGCTAGAATATAAAATTTCCTCAGCGCACGCTAGGAATAGACACGTGTTATAAGATACAACAATACCCAGCACGCTTGTTGGTAGAATCTATACGGTCCGCCTGGCTAGCTACCACCTGAACATTAAAGTCCGGCGCCAAGCAGTTTACTGTGATCCCTCGTATGTGATAGCCAGAGGGGTATAAGGGCATCACTCTATACCTCCGTTCCTTGGATTCGTGTGCTCCATCTTAGACTCTGTCTGTGCTTACCATCACGTGACACAAACGCAGCCAAGTCAAGAAAAAAAAGCAAAAGAAAAAAAACATAAAACTACAATTGCCAGGGTTCATTATAAGAGCCTTCAAAGTTACCAGGGAGGTGCTCAATTAATGCAGCCGTTTGTACCAGAACTGCAGGAAGTAATAGGTCTAATAACCTAGACATATACGTACATAATGCCATTGTATACAGGGTGTACCTAAGCAAAATCATGTAATTCCTTCAAACCTCGAGATGTATTGTTGACATAGATTAACACTGCACGGGATAGGATTCAATAAAAAAAAATACAAGAAGTAAACCATGGTTCTTAACGTGAGACATTTTAGCGCCCTGGACGAATTGCGCGGCTTTCGCTCGCCGCGTGGTCATTTAACTAGGGCCGCTAAAATGCCTCACGTTAAGAACACATGTTTTTGGAATTTAAAGTATCCCATGCAGGTTAATCTATGTCAGCAGTACATCACGAGGTTTGAAGGAATTACATGATTTCGTTTACACCCTGTTCATGTCATTGTGTAGAAGTCTGAACTATTGACACATAACTGACCTAGCCATTGGCCAATAAATAGATTGTCGCTCGCCAAAACCGCTGCGTTAATCAATAACCAGCTTATCTACGTTTTAAAAACCTGTCGTGGTAATGTTTCGTGCTCGATTTTTTGTCTGGATTCCGTACGTCATAATTTTGTTTTTTCATCACCCTAGCCTTTTCCCAACTATATTGGGGTCAGCTTCCAGTCTAACCAGATACGGCTGAATACTAATATTTTACACGAAGCAACTGCCATCAGACCTCCGCAACCCAATTACTGGGCAATGGTGATACTTTACGGTTACAGCTAGTTCACACAGCAACTAATTGCAGGATCCGTTTTTATTTTGGTGATGGCGCCTGTATTTAAATGAGCGAGTTCACATACATGACAGTATTACGAATCCAGTAAAAAATACTGGATCCGTTATTTTTATCGCAGATATCCTGTCTGCAAAATGCGACGCAGCTGCCATTTTTGTTTAACTGATCCGTCGGTACAGATGTGAACAACACATCCAGTACCGACGGATCCGTTAAAACGGATCCGCTGTGTGAACGGGTGCTTAGACCGGTTGGCCGACTTTCGGGCTTCTGACTACCCATAACGACTGTCGTAAGTATTCGTATGACACCCGGGACCGACTGTTTAACGTGCTCTTCGAGGCACGGAGGGGTCTCGATGTGTAACGAATGGTTACCCATCGACCGACTGACCGCGACAAGCGCAGCTTAAACCTCACAAATCATATGATCTGCGCGGTTGGTAATTAGCCTTGAGCCCCTCCATTTTGTATCTCTGTTATAGACAGTTAAAGCAGTGCTTGCCTTCCATGCAGGAGGGTCCAAGCTCGATCCCGGCCCGTGCCTCTGACTTTTCGAATTCATATGCAGATCATAATTTGATTATCACTTGCGTTAACGGTGAAAGAAAACATCGTGAGGTAACCTGCACATCTGAGAGGACTCCATAAAGTTCTGAATTGTATGTACGTAGTCCGCCAATCAGCACCAGGCCAGCGTGGTGGTCTAAGGCCTAAATCCTTCTCATTCTGAGAAGAGGCCCGTGCCCAGCAGTGGGACAGTAATGGGCTATGTTTATGCAAACTTTTTAAAGTCTCAAGTTCAAACACGAAGCACGCACCTCTGACTTTTCGGATTCATGTGCGTGTTGTATAATTATCATTTGCTTAAAAACGTCGAAGGAAAACATCGTGAAGAAACATGCTTGACAGATAATTCTCGACGGCATGTGAAGCCAAATCAGAGGCCCATGGGCGGCATTAACTCTGACACCAGGTTAGTCACTAACCACACGAAGAGAAGACTTTCTAAAGTGGTAAGGATCTGTCTTGTTTCAACTCTAATAATTAGGTATTAGGGTAGGGTTTATTTTTATGTTTTTAGTAGCCTATGGAATGTCCCACTGCTGAACAAAGGCCTCCCCTTTTGCCTTCCAAGCCTCTCTATTTTGTGCCGTTTCTAACCATGTGAGCCCCGCAAAAGCGTGGAGATCGTCACGCCACCTATGGCAGGGTGACAAGGCAATAATCAAATGGATCTTTGATCACTCTTAAGGAACTCTAACCCGCGTAAAATATTCAGATCAAACGCCTAATCGATCAGGCAGCGACCTCCGTACGACACTTCAATGTCATCTCATATTAGTTCAACCAGTTCAATGCACATACATCGAATATTTCTGGTATTTATTTATTGATAGGTTAGGTGTAAGTACCAACCATTAAAATTATAGTACTTAAGTCGTTGATTTAGCGATAAAAAAGATTTTTAATGATGTTCTTCTTCTCCTGTGGTTAGAGACTAACCTGGTGTCAGAGTTTATGTCGTCGAGAAATATCTCTCAGACTGTTTCCTCACGATGTTTTCGTTCACCGTTTTTAAGTAGGTACTTAAGTTAGAATTATACAATACGCACATGAATCCGAAAAGTCAGAGGTGCGTACCTTGGGTTCGAACTCGAAACCTATGACTTGGCAGTCCGACGGTCACACCACTAGGCTATCACTGCTGATGATGTTATTTAAGTATAAATTCCATGGACGCGTGTCACGCAAAAAGAGCGGTGGACCACAGTGAAAGAGATGTGTCTGCGCATGAGTACAGTCGCGCACAAAAGTACTTAACTATTTTTTTATATATTACTAGCTGTGTCCTCACGGCTCCGCCCGTAGGATATGTTACTCAGTGATAATGTAGCTTTCTAACGGCAAAAGATATTTTTAAATCGGATTTTAAGTTTATTCGTTACATACAAAAATACAAATCATTCCTCTTTATAATATTAGTATAGACTAGCTTTTGACTGCAGCTTCCCTTGCGTGATTTTTTTCACCCACGTAAGGGATGGATTTTGAAAAATCCTTCCTTTGCCTACGTTATAAAAAGTATCTACTGTCAATATTTCAAGTTTCTAACCCCAGCGGTTTAGCCTGTGTGTTGATAGTTCAGTCAGTTAGTTTCTTCGTTTATACATACCTATACTTACAGTACCTAATAATGTTTATTGTACAAAAAATATATTTCAATAGGTACTTAGGCAAAGTCTAGAATTTAAAAAATTATGCAGGTTGACCGTTAACTCTTATTCCGTGACGCGGGCTGTACTGGTTACTCGTATCATTGCACCTATCATTATTAATAACTTTATAATATTATGTTAAATAGCTAACAATATATCGTCGCCGCATATAATTATATAGACGTGTGTAACGATATGTGATCTGCTATTCAGACGTCAAACGTTTGTGCCCTATTTGATCAGATACATGTAGGGCTGTCCAAAATAAAATTATACTGTTTTATCATAATCAATTAATATACATAATCAGCCCATTACTTTTCTAATGCTGGGTGGAACTGCTGGTCCTTTCAGAAAGAGAAGGGGTTAGACTTTAGTTCACCACGCTGATTTCGTGCGGGTAGGTAGACTACATGCCGCCGCGAACTAGTCGTGGCGATCGGCGGTGACATCTCGCTTCCGGCCGTGGTCCTGTTCATGGTCGGGAGCGAGAGTGCGTGGGAAGCCTTCGCCTCCTTTTACGAGGAGGTGATAGCAACTAAGGAGGGAGCGGTGTGCTCTTCTCCCTTCCCGCGCCAGACGCACCGGGCGCTGGAGGGCGCGTGTACGTGACGACCTCCAGCCACCCTAGTGTCTGGCCTGCGGGCGGCGGGTTACGGGACCCGACCAGTAACAGGCCCGAGAAGGCGGCGCGCAAAGTTCCGTGCGCGCTTCTCAGGAGGATGTAGGGCAAGACCCCATAGAGGAGAGGTCCGCCGAGGGTGGGCGGACCGAGACTTGCCGGGATTCGGTGCATGCTTTTGTGAATCCTGCGACCCCGGCCTAACAGTCAGGAGGAGGAACACCGTTGGTTTTTAGCCGGTAAGAGTCCGGCAGAACCCCTCGCTTTCCCCGGGCGAGGGACATCCATGAGGATTTTCCAACGATAAAAAAAAGATTTTCCTCTCGATGTTTTCCTTCACCGTTAACTAAGTGATAATCATATTCTGATCCACACATTTATATATCAGTAAAAAACAAAATTTAAAAAGTAATATCATAAAATAAACGCCTATTAATTAACCATTTCCACCTTGTAATATTAGGCTGGTATAAAAAGAACTACATTTATTAGTTTCTATGCTAGCATTTTCTGTATTCATAATAGGTACGGTACTTCAAACATTTTTTTTGGACAACCCTATGTGAGTGAGTGGCGCCTTGCGCCCGCGCATGTTGACCGCCGACACCGAGGCCGAATTCCAAAGCTCCAAAATTTTTATTTAGGATTTTGAAATTGGAGCAGTATTTTTTTTTAATTCATTTCTCAGCTAAAAGCTTTTTCTGACTTTTTGTTTGTTTGCTTGAGCAGTTGAAAACCATAGGTAATGTCTAAAGTTCTAGACTGCATTAAACTGTACAAGGTACTGCTGACTTCTTAAATAGTAACAATGGTAGCCAGTTTTTAACCCGAACCTGTTCTCCTCCGAAAATTGAACAAAGACGTTTCAGCTGACGCCTCGGACGTTTTCCAACCACGAAAGTGTTTCGGATCCGACGCTCGATTCAATTTTTGCAATTTGACATTTTGTCTTTCGTTCACCCTGCTCCCAAAATGTTAATTGACATTAAGTAGTAGTTCGTTGCTTGACAATACTTTGATCGTATATTTATAAGTTCGATGTTCGTCGTTGTTCCGTTTTGGTCCGAACCTTCGATGTTAGATTTTCGGTGTATACCCCAGGTACTCAAAAAGTTGGTCCGTAACCTTCACACTACCACGACCACACGGGCAATAATATGATATCATCGTTTAATGATTTTTATAGCCAATTTACTAGTACAGAGTACTTTATATTTTTATTAGGGTCTATGCACATGACGTCTTTTCTACGATTCACTACTGATTCGCATATTTAATGGCATAATTTATCATGGCATACTTTCACTTATCCTAATGATCGTTACGCATAATATTAATTCTGCATAAATTTATAGGCATAATTTTATTATTGTTATCATAATTTTATTATTGTTGGCATAACGATTTATAAGCATAATAATCTGAAGCATAATACATAATGTCTTCGCCACTTCTTTAGTTAAATTAAACACCTTTAGTTAAATCGTGGACAATGGTGTGGGTTACATGTTTGTTAAATGTTAGTTTAAGATCTTTGAAAGAGTAATGTACAATAGAATCCTTTCCTTCTTAGACAAATATAATATGCTTGCAAAAGAGCAATACGGTTTTAGGAAAAATAAGTCCACCTCACTAGCAGCCTATAACTTAGTAAAATCCATAGTAAATAACATCAACTCTAAAAGTGTAACCTCAGCTCTGTTTTTAGACCTTAGTAAAGCCTTCGACTTCGTGAATCATTCCATTCTTATCAATAAATTATGTAAAATTGGCATTAGAGGCCCAGCACTGGAATGGTTCAAATCATATTTAACAAATAGAACACAAATCACGAGAATTACAAAATTTGATGACAAAGTGAACAATCTCATCAACTTCAACTCTCAGCCTCGACAAAATTACTTTGGAGTTCCACAGGGAAGCATTTTAGGGCCACTATTATTCCTGGTATACGTGAATGATCTTCCCCAAGCAATAGATGAAGATTGTGTTCTGTTTGCTGATGACACAACAGTTATCCTAGATGGTAAAAATAATGAATCACACGAGTTTAATATAAATGCCAGTTTAAATAAAATAATTACATGGTTGGATATAAACGCCTTGAAAGTAAACGTAGAAAAAACTAAAATATTAAATTTTAAAACACAAAAGAGTAAACACATCCATCTTAAAATAACACATAGGGATCAAATAGTTGAACAAATATATAAAACAAAATTTCTGGGTATAACACTTGATGAACATTTCACGTGGAGGTATCATATTGATGAAATATGCATGAAAATAAATAGATTTGTTTTTGCTCTAAAAACGGTTAAAGACGAGACATCCCGACCAACTGCGCTAATGGTGTATCATGCCTATGTTTGCTCCGTCATCCGATATGGTATCATTGTCTGGGGAAACTCTCTCGAAGTTTCTAGAGTCCTACTAGCACAGAAAAAATGCATTCGCACAATCTTCAATATGGAGTGGACTGACTCTTGCAGACCAGCGTATAAATCACACAACCTTCTCACAGTTCCTTGTATTTATATATACGAAATCGCTAAATTTGTTAAAACCAATCCTTCACTATTTGAAATAAAAAACAATAATAATAAACGAAAAGTTACACACCACCAATTAAAAATGCCTGTACCTAAAATTGAATTATTTAGACGTAGTTGTGTATATATGGCCCCACTTATTTATAACTCGATACCAAATTTTATAGTTGATCTTCCTTACAGAAAGTTCTGCAAAGTCCTTAAAAAGTGGCTCATCTCACATAGTTTTTATTCTATAACCGAATTTCTTAAAAAAGGTTCTTGCCAATCCTATCATTACAGGAATGTGTTATAAATCGTTACATATGTTAATATCTAACTGTTGCAGGACCCACTGCGTTTTGTGTTGTGACAAGTTTAATTTATATTTTATGTTATGTGTCTCTAAATCTAAAGTATGTTATTTAATTTTATGGTTTAATTAAAACATTTAATTGTATTAATTTGTGTAGAGTTTATATTGTTGTGAAACTTATATTTTAATATTTGCATGCCAATTTATGGCGAAATGTGTCATTGTACTAAAAATTTATTTATATACCATCTTTTGTTCCACATTTATTGCAAATAAATGGCTTTGACTTTGACTTTGTATTTTTCAGCATGTAACTGTTTTGTGTCCCTAATAAATAAATTAAAATATTATTATAAACGCATAACAATATCAAAGCATAATGTTCATCGGCATATTAGTGCCGGGTGAATTATATTGGATAATATCAAATAACTATTAGACAAATAAATAATATGCCTAATAACTTTATGCGACACAAAATTACACCGAAATAATATAGCCAAATGATAGTTATGCCTATCTAAACAGTATGCCAAAAAATATTATGTCAAAGTATTATAATGCCATTAAAAGTTATATCAAATTCGTTATGCCAAAGTAAATTAGAAATTAAAAATTTATGCGAATCAAAGGGAGCCCCTTTTCTACGTGCATTAATGCAACCAAGACGAATTGGAACCGTGATGCAGTCCTACCCTGTATAATTTACCACAGTTTTTTTTAAACTAGACGGCGCAGATGACGCGCTTTCTTGATATGCACGTCGTCTGCGCGTACAAAACGCGCCGTGTGTATAGGCCCTTAGTTCCTCCAATACCTGGCTTGCAGTTCCCTTGACATTACTGCATAACTTCCTGGAACCTTGACATGTTATAATGCTTTTAAAAATATAGAACACGCTTCGTGTAATATTATTTTTAGAGATCCGGGAGTGGAATATGATTTTCAAATGCAGGAGATGTTGTTTATTCCAACTCAAGGGAATGATACAGCTGTGATAGCTTAGTGGTGTGACCGTCGGACTGCCAAATCATAGGTCTCGAACTCTCGAGTTCGAACCCAAGGCCCGCACCTCTGATATTTCGGATTCATGTGCGTATTGTATAATCATCACTTGCTTAAAAACAGTGAAGGAAAACATCGTGAGGGAACATCGTGCCTGAGAGATATTTCTTGACGGCATGTGAAGCCAAGTCAGAGGCCCATGGGCGGTATAAACTTTGATACCAGGTTAGTCACTAACCACACGAAAAGAAGAAGACGAGGGAGTCTTTTGATAATCTGGCAAGGGCGTAGGATACAGTATTTTTTCTGGGCGTGAGGGGGGGGAGGTTTGTAATCTAGGGTTTACAAACGGGGTTGTGAGCCTCGAGAGGTCCGGGGTTAGTTGCCAATGTAATATTGGGTTTTTCGATATGTTAAAAAGATTATCCAGTCACCAAGGTTGGTCTATGAATCTATCTACGAATAGTACCTAGTACCCTGTGAAATTTCGCCAATTAATTCGAAGTGCCTCGTAACTGCCTCGTTGGTCGAGTGGTGGCAAGCGTGATGGCTGATCGTGAGGTCCTGGGTTCAATCCCCAGGTCGGACAAAGTGTTATTGGGTTTTTCCTTATGGAATGGTGTGCTTGGTTGATAGCAATAGACTGGCCCCCTAATTACATGGGACTTAAACATAACGGCGCAATGAGGGTGTTACTATACACCTCTGTCCAACCCTTTGGGGAATACAGGCGTGATGTTATGCTATGTAATTCGAAGTAACCTAGTGTCTGTCTATCTGTCGTGTATGTCAGGTAGTTACACTATGATAATATGTAACAGGTTGATTACACATTATGGTCAGTGCGTCCGCGCAGCTTAGCGACCTTCTGCGCGTGCGCGAAATGTTATACACTTGTACTGGATAGTATTATGTTAGAGGCACGCAGTTTATTTTTAATAGCTCGTAAACGCCTATTTCGGGCGCGAAGTTTTAAGGAGAATATAATACCTTGTAATTACCTATCGCACCCTTAGTAATGTAAGGGCTCAACTCGAAATATTGAGTTTTTGAGTTTCTGTGTTAGATGGTATCAATATCAACTGTTCTACTACTTGGCTTTCACAGAAAGAGAAAAAAGACAATATTAAGGCAAATACTGTAATTATACTGTAAAATTCTCATTATTCTCATTCTATTTCTCACACTACTGTAATGGAATTGTAATGAACTACTATTTTGAAAAGAGTATTCATGGAGTTTCTTGCCGGCTCTTCTCCATAGAACCTACCTTTTGGAACCGTGCACCTAGTTTTGACGTTTTAAAAGTGCCTGAAATCTGGTCTATTTGAAATAAAAAACTTTGACTTTGAAAAAAAGTACTGTAAAAACATCGGGTTCTCTGAATCTTTTAACACGTTTTCCCAAAAGTTGATATTTTTGAATTTTTGAAATAGGCCTTTACTTTATTAAGGCTGCGCTATGTTATTTATAATTTTAGCTTCTTCCCAACAGCGTTGTGGTTATCTTTTGCCTAATCGGATTCAGTTTATTATCCATACTTAACTTTTAGTGAATGAATGTGTCCAATTACTAAGGAATTATAACGAACATAACATCACGCCTGTATTCCCCGAAGGGTTGGGCAGAGGTGTATAGTAACACCCTCATTTCGCCGTTATCTGTAAGTCCCATGTAAAAGAAGGCCCATTGCTATCAACCGGGCAAAAATCCAAATTCCGAGCTGCTACCGAAGAATTCCACACGGGAAAAACACAATAACACTTTACCTGACCTGGGGTTTTAACCCAGGACCTCACGATCAGCAGTCGCGCTTGCCACCACTAGACCAACGAAGCAGTTAATGGGAATCTTTACATAGTATAAAACAAAGTCGCTCCCGCTGCCTGTACGCTTAGATCTTTTAAACTACGCAACGGATTTTAATGTAGTTTTTAGCAATAGATAGAGTGATTCAAGAGGAAGGTTTATATGCCCCACATTAGTATCTACATTGCACTCGTGCGAAGCCGGGGGGGGGGGTCGCTGATTATAATATAAAAGAACTAGTTTTGCGTACTCTCCAAGGCAGGAATCAGTCTTGATGTGCAAGGAACCCTTTCAACACACGAAAACCACTTTGCCGCGAACCCCTTGCCTGTTCACCATAGGTATTTCCTACGCTTGCGAAGCAACCCAATAAAGTTCCTTCACCTGCAATACTGAAAGCCGCTACTCATCTTTATGACCCTTAGATTATAAGTGCCAGGTTATCGGTTCTATCAGGAGTTACCGTGCGTTCACAAAGCGGATCCATTTTAACGTATCCGTTGGTAGGTACTGGATGTGTTGTTCACATCTGTACCGACGGTCCAATGAAACAAATGGCAGCTGCGTCACATCTGGCAGGCAGGATACGATAAAAATAACGGATCCAATATTCCGTACCGTACGGGCCCATGACGCACTTTGGTGGTAGACTTACCAGCCCATGTGGGGACGGGTTAGAATAAATAAAACTTCCTCACATGCTGAGAATAGACGAGTGATGTAAGATTCAACAAAACCCAGCACGCTTGGTGGTAGGATCTATACGGTCCGCCTGGCAAGCTATCACCCTCACATTAAAGTCCAGCGCCAAGCAGTTTACTGTGTTCCATCGTGTGTATGTGAGAGCCGGAGGGGTATATCGGAATCCCTCTATAATTCTGTTCCTTATATTTATGTGCTCCATCTTAGACCCTGTCTGCACTTACCATCAGGTGAGACTAGAGGACCAAGTAAAAAATAAAAAAAAACATTTTAACAAAAATAAAACCAACTTCAAAAAAGCAATGAAAAGAATAAAATAATTACCATGTTATAAAATTTACAGTTACAGAAGTCAGTGCTAATCCAATTTTAATGTAATTTTATAATTTTGTTGATTTTATAATATGGTAATTATTTTATTCTTTTCATCGTTTTTTTTAGTCGGTTTTATTTTTGTTAAAATGTTTTTTCGTTTTAGTGGCCTTAATTAAAACATGGTTGGACCTACCAAAGACGCTGCTCATAACATAATCACATCATCACATTATGCGTACTGTTCGTCATTGAGGAGTTCCATTGTCTATCTCCGAAGTTCTTCATCAGATCTTCACCGAATTTAAATGGGACCAATTTGGAAGTATATCCTTTCAAATAAAAAAAAAACCTAAATCGGTTTATAAATGACGGAGTTATGGCGTTATGAGGTAACAAACATTAAAAATAAATACAACCGAATTGAGAACCTCCTCCTTTTTTGGAAGTCGGTTAATAAGAACTAACTTGCTCCTTACTGCATAAACCGGTCCCTAGACCAATAAGTATAACGTACTTATTCTAAATCGGATTACTTCGATTTATTTAGTATTGTGATCCGCGCGGCGCCGGGCGGCCATCGACCTGGCGACTATTTATTTATATTTAAGTGGTTATTTATTTATTATTTATTTATTTAATATTTTATTCATCATGTTCAAGATTTTGGCTGTGATTTGTTTGGGTATGTTTCGGTTCTTTTTTTTATCCTTACTAATATCGCAGATCATAATTATAATAATATAATAATAATAATAATATACAGAAAGCGGTACTTCTGGACACGGCGCGCATTGTCAGGAAGTTCCTCTCTCTGAGGCCCTAACCACCGGTAGCTTGGACCCTGTTCCCGATGCCGGTGGGCTACTATTTTCTATATTTTTAAATGTTTTTGTATAGCTTTTATTGAAATATTTAAAAATGTATTATAATATGTATATAAGATGAATAAACGAATAATAATATTATAAACGCGAAAGTTTGTATGTATGGATGTGTGGATGTTTGTTACGCTTTCACGCAAAAACTGCTGAACGGATTTAGATGAAATTTGGCACACAGATAGACCATGTACTGGATTGAAACATAGGATACTTTTTATCCGGGTACATGAAGTAGTTCTCCCAGGATGCGAGTGAAACCGCAGGCAACAGCTAGTTTTCTTATAATTTAGGGTACAGTTAAATTAATATTATTTTTTTAATGTGCAGATAATTTTTTAAGTGGTCTTTTGGTACGGAACCATAAAAAAAATAAGATTCTTTACCCGATTGGTATCACAACCAGACATTTATTTATTTCAAGCTAAATTTATTTTATTTATTTTACTTTAATTACAACGGTCTTGGACCAATTACAATAATTAAAGATAGAGTAATAAAATATAAAATACATAGTGAATTAGACTTCTTTCATGAATCTCTCTCGCAATGCTTCAGGCATACTAATAAAATCTTCTTCCAATCATCCGCAAACAGATCATAGTTCGGATTACAATCCAAGAGTTCGTTGAGTGCGGTGAGAGTACGAGGTATTGGGGATTTAGCTCGCGCTACAGTGCGACATGAAGGCACAGCAAAAAGCTTGTGCTTCCTGTTGTGGTGGTAGTTGTCCGGCGCAAAGAATCGAGCTAGCTCATTATGCAGATCTGGTGCATCAATGGACCAATAAATAAAATAAACCAATAAATTATTGATACAAATTATGATAATGATGTCTAATTTGCGCGGCAATATTTGACAGAAAATTAATTAAACAGTTCTTTTTACAGACTTTTTTAATAATTAGTTCAGTTGATAACTTGTTAACTAGTACACGCCTGTATTTCCCGAAGGGTTGGGCAAATGTGTATACCCTCATTTCGCCGTTATATTTAAGTCCCATGTAAAAGGGGGGAGCCTATTGCCATCAACTAGGCATAAATAAGACAGTGCGCCTAGGTTGTGTTATTATTATATTGTCTATATTATATAAATTAAAATTATACTAAGCATAGTTATTTAGTAGTATTGTTATTAACATATTGAGTCTTTGTTACTTGAAAAAAAGTTTTATTTTCCGTTTATTCATTTATATACACATATTATTTACATTTTTAAATATTTCTATAAAACATATAAAAAAACATTTAAAAATATAAAAAATAGTAGCCCACCGGCATCGGGAACAGGGTCCAAGCTACCGGTGGTCAGGGCCTCAGAGAGAGGAACTTCCTGACAATACGTGCCGTGTCCAGAAGTACCGCTTTCTGTATCAGGCCTTTGACCCAGCTGCCCAACGAGAGCCTCGTCAGATGGTGGTCGAGGCTCTTGGCTATTAAGCCATTGGCCGTAACGACTATCGGCACAATGACTGCTGAGTCAACCTCCCACATGTCGACAACCTCGTGTGCCAAGTCTTGATACTTAATTTCCTTATCTTTCTCGGCTTTCACAAGGTTCTCGTCATGTGGGACCGTGACGAGATACGATATTATTATTATTATAAATCCAAACTCTGGGCTGCTTAATTAGCTTAATTTCGTACATTTGTTTGATTGTTTCAAAGCTTGCGACAGATTTTTCATCTACTTCTAAGCAGAAATAATTGAAAAATCTGAATCGGTTAAGCAACTAATCCAAAACTTCACACACAAACTCTCCCGAAACTTCACACTCAAATTCAATTCCCGTGAAGTCCATTCGAGTCCCAGGAACAACATTGTAATACTTTCAATCCTCAAATCCTAATGCTGCAGAGGTACTACAAGATAAAACCATTTGACTTTAAAAGTTTTTTAAGGGATTATTACCTATACATATTTTGATTGATAAATCATGATGTAACCACTGATTTATTGGGTTCAGTGGTGTGCCATTGGAGAGGCCTATGTCCAGCAGTGGACTGGAATTTACAGGCTGATAATGATACTTACTAGGTGACCCCGTGTGAGATGTGGTGTCTCCAGATGTCCTAAGGGCGTCTTTGTTAGAATATCATTAAATATATCTAAGCATATACAGTGATAGCCTACTGGTTCAGCACTTACGTTCTATGCACGGTGGTCTGAGATAGACGCCGGCCCGTGTCTGACTTTAAAAATTCGTGTGCGGACCAAAATTTTACTACCATTTGCGTGAACGGTAAACGAAAACATTGTGACGAATCTTGCACACCTGAGAGGGCGCCAAAAAGTTATTAACGGTATATGTAGTCCGCCAACCCTCACCAGGCCAGCGTGATGGACTATGGCCTAAACCCGTTACATTGAGAAGAGGCCCGTGCTCACCAGTAGGACAGTAATAGCACGTGATTATGCTTAGGCTATGTCTACATTATGGAAGCTGGTTCGTGTTTGATAACTTAACAAAAAGACATTTAATTTGAGGCTTTATATATCTGCCTAGCCTTTTCCCAACTATGTTAGGGTCAGCTTCCAGTCTAACCAGATGCGGCTGAATACCAGTATTTTACACGAAGCGACTGCCATCAGACCTCCGCAACCCAATAACTGGGTAATGCCGATACTCTAAGGACAGACCGGTTGTCAGACTTCCCGTAACGACTGTCATAGGTTTTCGTATAACACCCGGGACCGACTGCTTGACGTGGTGTCCGAGGCACGGAGGAGTACTGATGTGTCACGAACGGTCACCCATCCACGGCAAGCGCAGCTTAACCTCGCAAATCGTATGGTCCGCGCTGTTGCTAGTTAGCCACGAGCCCCTTAATTTGAGGCTTTAATAGTTGATTAATTTTGCCACCTAGTGACTTATTCTAAAAACGTGTTCCTCTAAGTACTCAAGTCTGTTTCCTCCCCAGCGCTGACCACCGTCTTCAGCCAGCAACCGTACGACTACTACCACGTCCTGCACCTCCCGCACAATCCCCCCCTCCACCCAGTGCTGGCAACTGCACCGCGCACCCAATTCACTTGTGATGGCCGACCTAGAGGATACTATGCTGACGTACAAGCTGGATGCCAGGTAGGAAATAATGTTTTATTTTAATTTAATTGTATTTTTTAGTAGACCTGTGGTAGCCTAGCGGTTGAACGCCTGTCTTCGCCTACTTCTGCCGTTTCGAATTCATGTGCGGATCAGAATTTGATTATCACTTGCGTTAACGGTGAAGGAAAAACATCGTGAGGGAACCTGCACACCTGAGAGGGCTCCATAAAGTTCTCGATGGTGTGTGGTCTCCCAACCCGCACTAGGCCAGCGTGGTAGACTAAGGCCTTAACTCTTCTCATTCTGAGAAGAGACCAGTGCCCAGCAGTGGGACAGTAATGGGCTAATTACATTATGTATGTTATGTAATGCTTGGCAAACAAGCCCACCTGATGGAACGTGGTTACGCCACCTACAACACCAAAAAGATTGCTGATGCGTTGCCAACCTTAGAACAGAGGTGGCCTTTCCAAGAGGTCGACTAGACCCGGGCCTAGGGCGGCCAGACAGGAGAGGCAGCCAATTGCGGGAAAAAAATCTTAGCTCAGTAGGTAATGAAGTTGAGAAAGTTGGCGGCTGGTAGGTACTACATGTTCTAGGGCGGCCCAGACTGCTAGTCAGTTTCTGCTTTAGAAACGACTAGACCTGTCTCCAGAAGTCCTAGTTCCATTTAACTGGAATTTGAATGTATGAAAAGTGGGTGCCTGGCCCATAATTGCCGCGTGTAAACAAGAATGATTACTTTTTTCAATGATCGATTAAATGATAAAACTGTTCCTTTCAGGCTTACCATTTCTGCTGGCGTCAGCATCTTGTGAGCACCGATCTCTGTGCCAACGGGACGCTGTTCAACGAACAGTTTCAAGTAAGTTATCATACATAGGTATTTACCTATTTTCCTTATTTTTAAGGTTCTGTAACTTTTTTTTATTATCATGTGATAATCCTCATGGATGTCCCTCGCCCGGGGAAGGCGAGGGCGTCTGCCGGATTCGTACCGGTTAAAAACCCACGGTGTTCGCCCTCTTGAACGTCGGCCGGGGTCGCGGGATTCGCATTAGCATGCACAGCAACCTCGGCAGGTTCCGGTCCGCCAGCCCCAAGTCCTCCTGAGAGGCGCGCGCGGAGCACTACACATCGCTTTCTCGGGCCTCGGGTCGGGCGGCGGGTCTTCTAGCCCACCACCCGCAGGTCACACATTAGGGTGGCCGGTGGTCGCGCCCGGTGCGTCTGGCGCGGGAAGAGAGAAGAGCAGACAGCTCTCTCCCTCTCCGCTCCCTCCTTGGTCGACATCACCTCCTCGCAAAATGAGGCGACGCCTTCCCAGGCACCCTCGGTACCGATCATGGACAGAAGCGAGAGGTCACCACCGACTGCGGTGACTAGTTCGCGGCACTGCGACTCCCGGGCAGAAGGTTCCGTACCCACCATTATCCGTCTGTCTGTCAGAAATATTTAATTACGTTCCATTTCAAAAATGGCATTACCTACCTAATAAACAACGAATTACTAATATTCGTTCAATCATTTAGTATATATTATTAATTTTACATTTTCAATTAAATATTTCTATAAAATCTATTTAAAACATTTAAAAATAAAAAAAAATAGTAGCCCACCGGCATCGGGAACAAGGTCCAAGTTACCGGTGGTCTGGGCCTCAGCGAGAGGAACTTCCTAACAATACGCGCCGTGTCCAGAAGTACTGCTTTCTGCATCAGGCCCTTGACCCACCGCCCAACGAGAGTTTCATCAGATGTTGATTAAGGCTCTTGGCTATTAAACCATTGGCCATTATTATTAGCAGAAAAGGAGTTGTGAGTAGTACAAATAAAACTTTTTAAATTTTATTTTATTATTTTCAGGTATGTGACCATTTCTACAACGTTCGGTGTGGATCTCCTTATGAAGATTTGTAAAATTATTTAAATTAAATACTGTATTTATTTTATACGAAAGTATTTTTATTGTGTTCTCCTGATATATCTAAAGCTTTCAATATTTAATTCAACCTGTAACATTCAATTCTAATGAGCGCTTTAATTAACGATCAAAGAGAATACAACGTGTTACATAATTCCCCATGAAAAATGTAAATAATCAAGTAGTCTTTTATGGTTGTTGTCATTTACCTCTCAGAGGAAATTAGGTAAGAATGTAAATAACTTTCTGGCTAGTCTACTCTTTAGTTTTAAGTTTTCGGGGTTGCGATTCAATGATGATTATTTTATGTTTTTCCAAATTCTTTTTTTTTTTGGGTCTTATTACAGTTTTCAAATATTGCCTATAGACTCTTTACAAGGGACCTTTTAACCCCCTTTCGGCTTTAGGGGTATTTTTGTAACACGGTGTATTATGACCTTAACTACTACGCTTGGTTTCTGTTGCAAACAAGTAGGCGTAGCGCGAACGTTTCGCTAATGTAAGCGAATTTTGAATCGAAAACACGACAGACTGTCTTATAACATTGTGGTTTATTTTTTACGACATGCACAATTTGTATCATACATTACATAGATATTTATGAATAAAGTTTTCAAGTTATTAAATAGTTATTTAATAACTGGTTTAAAAGATGATGTAGTGACAAAAATTGAAAGGAGTATGCTTAGGTTTGGTCATGTTGAGAGAATGAGTGAACGGCGATTAACAAAAGTAATTTATAAGGCGGATGTCAATGGAAACGCCGGTAGAGGACGTCCTAGAAGGACATACATCGATGTTATTGGTGATGTTCTTCACAAAGGTCAGGTGCGTAGTACTCTCAACCGGCGTGTGTGTATGACAAGATGTATGAATGTGGATGAAGCGAAAGGGGTATGTAAGAGTCGTAGCATGTGGAGTTCTATAGTTTCTGCCTACCCCCATGGGAAAAAGGCGTGAGTTAATGTATGTATGTTAATAAACTGCCTCGTAGGTCTAGTGGTGGCAAGCGCGACTGCTGACCGTGATGTCCTGGATTCGATCCCCATGTCGAGCAAATTGTTATTTGGTTTGTCCATTAGGAACTTCTCAGTTGCAGCCCGGAGTTGGAATTTGTGCCCGGTTAATGGCAATAGGATCGCCCCCTATTACATGGAATTTAGACATAGCTGGCGAAATGAGGGTGTTACCTCTGCCCAACCTTTCGGGGAGTATAAGGTGTGCCTTATGTGTACTAAAACAAACAAATGATTACTTTATTCTTTTTTTCTTATGGTGACGACTCCGCAATATATTTTTATGAACGACTAGCGGGCCGTCCCGGCTTCGCACGGGTAGACATTATTCCCGTTCTTGCAACATTTTCCATTTATGCTCCGCTCCTATTGGTCGTAGCGTGATGTTATATAGCCTATAAGATTCCTCGATAAATGGACTATCCAACACAAAAATAATTTTTCAATTCCAACCAGTAGTTCCTGTGATTAGCGCGTTCAAACAAACAAACAAACTCTTCAGCTTTATAATATTAGTATAGATTTAATTTATGAGTGTGTTTGGATTAGAAACCTTCCTGTTGTTCCGCCCTACACTTACCGAACAATGTTAGCTCTGCTATTAGATACCCCCGCACGCATCTAGACTGCAAGCATCATCTAGCGGAGCCAGTGTGAACTCAATTTTTCTCTATGACATTTGGCGTCTAATCTTATACCTTTAAACGAGCAATTCTTGTATATATATATATATATATTTTCAGATATATTTCAGATTATATATAGGTATATATATACCTATATATAATCTGAATATTGGAAACGGCTCCAACTATTTTCATGAAATTTAGTATACAGGGGGTTTCGGGGGCGATAAATAGATCTAGCTAGGTTTCATTTTTAGAAAACGTCGTTTTATCCGTGTTTTCTGCCAATAAAAAACTGCTACAATATCATTAGAATACGAAGGTAAATTTCGCCCCCATCTAAGAGGTTATAATAGCTCAGTTGGGAAATCGGGCGGTCCCGAAATCAGAATACCCGGATCGAGTCCAGATGATTATTTTTTCCCTTTTTTTTCCAGTTCCTTCTTTTTCTTCTGTTTCCCTTTTTTTTCCATAAAACACGATTTACCAAAAAAAACCGAGCCAAGCTCGGTCATCCAGGTACTGTAAATAAAATTACATATATCTAAATTCTCGTTTATTAATATCACAATTATATAAGTCCGAATGTAAATATTCGGACTTATATAATTGTGATCGTGATCTTGTAATAATAAACTATATTTAAACAATACTGTGAGCTTCCTATGGATTTTTCAGTGGTGTGAAGAAACAAAAGATATCCAAAGCGACACAGAGCCAACGCAGCGCGAGGCAGTGGACGGGTGCTCAGGTAGGTCTTCTGACCATAACACTCCACTTACCAAAATGGTTTTATGAAATATGGTCTTGGGATACAAATTATAGGGGAATGAGGTATGGTGTTTCTCCTATGAAAAGGGAGGATACTCCTACCAGGCGGGCTTTATGCCTGGCGGCCCACTGCCCAACGGTTGTATTTTTTTTTTCTTCCCGTTCGACTGCTTGTAGATGGTCTTGCGGACCGTTTCTACGTAACCGGGCAGTTATTGGTGAGACCTGAAGGGTCTCCAACCAATCCCGACGAGAGTAAAATCCTTAGCCTAAGCTAACTACTATTACTACGTCTACTATTAACATCGTGACTAGATAGCAACAACACCACTAAGGGCGTCCCCTAGGGAGGACTCAAACCTTGGCTTAGGGCGTTGCTTGCGAGAGGACTGGGCCCTCCCAAGCAGCTTGATGAGGGCTGAATTAACGGTGTGACAGCGGAATCAGAAAAGACGACCGGCTCCGCGGCTGCGGAGGGTGAGCACGGTGGATCAGGGAGCCCAATGGTTGATATTGCAAAGTTGTATTAACGGTGTAAAAAGACCCTTAACGAAGCCGAAAGGCACTTATTCTCCACGTCATTGCGATATTTTTTTTGTTCTGGACTATGCCTGGAAACCTAATTACGGAGATATTGGAGGTCTAAGTTCCAACATTATCACAACTTTTTTTTTTAAATACTATTTTTGAAGGTTGCAAATGTACTTGAAATACCTCCATTATCCGTTTACTACTCATTGCAACTATCAGCACAGTGTTTTGACTGCGTTACATTGAGCTTTACAGTAAAACGAAATTTTTCACCCAAAAAAAAAAGGCGTTTCCCAGCGACAATTCTTGCGTAGGGTTACTTAGTTTGATGTACTGAATGCATGGTTAACAGCTTGGTGAAGGGTCTTTTTACACCTTGTATATACTAACTCCGTGTCAGATCTTGATACCGCGATGCAGGATTTTTGACGTTTCCTTTGACAGCTGTCATTGTTGTCGCTGTAATGCTAGACATTCATCGTGCTGCGTAGTACGCATGTGGCGCCATAGATGCCGCCACAAATTAATACAAAAGATAATGTTTGTGACAATATTATATTTTATAAAACGTATAAAAGACAAAATAATAAAAAAATGAGTAGGTATTCAATAAAAAAGAATCTTTGAAGAAACGTCGCTATCCGACAATACATTTTGTTAGTCAAATAATAAAAAAAAAACATGTAACATCACACAAACTAAAAATACAAAGAAAATTAAATGTTTAAGTAATTTAAAGTCTTATAATAATATATTTACATCAAAGATCAAAGCTTCTGGCAGTATATTTTTTTTTATTTAAAATCTAATTTACAATATACAGGGTGTAAACGAAATCATGTAATTCCTTCAAACCTCGTGATGTACTGCTGACATAGATTAACCCTGCACGAGATACTTTTGGATTCAATAACAAAAAAAATAAAAGGAGTAAAGTTGTGTTCTAAACGTGAACCATTTTAGCGCCCTGAGCGAATTGCTTGGCTATCGCTCGCCGCGCGGCCATTTAACTCGGGGCACTAAAATGCGTCATGTTAAGAACACATGTTTACTGTTTATTGAATCTGAAAGTTTCTCGTGCAGGGTTAATCTATGTCAGCAGTACATCACGAGGTTTGAAGGAATTGCATGATTTCATTCACACCCTGTATTTCTTTAGCCAGTATTATCAATTTCTTCTAAACTCTAAAGTGAGCATATTTTAAAACTGAAAACATAATTGAGACCATTTCACTCTCACACCACGGAGTATTGAACAAATGGAGGACGCGTATTTTTCCATAGAATCAATGTAACACCAACAGTGGTTGTCGTTGGACGATCGCCATGACGTCACTCTGATTGCAGCTCTAATTCCCGGTCATAATCTTATTTAGTATTCAAAAGATAGCCGTAATCGTCCACTACTGAACCTGCCTGGGCCTCTTCATGAATATAGTATATTGTCATAATCACCATGCTTGATAGACGTACTGGTGATCGCTACACCAGCTGGCCTAACATGCGCAGTGCGTCATTATCGTCGCATTATCTTGCTCCGTGACGAGGTAAGTCATACGATGTCTCATCTCGGCACGAGATAATGCGACAGTAAAATTATGTCGTGCTGTATATGTTAGGCTTGCAGGACGCAGATAAGGAGACACTGCTGATGCTTATAATATATTCCAATAGTCGCCATTTAAGACTTAATTGACTGGCAATTAGAGGTTCTACGCCAAGCAATAGCAGATGGCAACACCACCGTCAGTCCTCATCGCACCAATCAGAACCAGTTTAATTGACATTGGCGCCGAATCTGTTATTGACCAACTATACTAAAATTAACGAATTGCTATCTTTTACTAACATACGACGCAAGAAAAGGACGGTGAAAGATAATAATTAAGTTACGAGATGTCAAACTAGTAGCCTTGAACTTCACCGTGTTCAGTCGAAACTTTCCGACGGACAGCTCTTAGTTATGTTCGTCTCTTTCTGATTTTATCAGAGTAAAAGAGATGGCAATAGTTTAAATTAAGTTTAGTTTGTGTACAACAGCATCGGCACTATTATCAAATGTTAACTTATTCCCATTCATTGTGATATCGGACTTTCGGTAGTGTTGCCATCTACGTTCGTTTTGAGTTGATGATCCCATTAAAGACATATCAAGCCACATCATTTTGAGCACGCACGATTACTCGCAGGCGCCGTCCTTATTGACCATCACTCGTGCGATGATGCGTGCGTCTAATGAAAATGCTCGCACGACCGTGCGATCGAACATACTGGTATCTACTGAATATCCTAATTGACGGTCGCACGATCATACGATGAAATTTTGAAATTAAATTAAATCATTTCATCGCACTATGAAATCGCATCGTATCATTGTACGAGCGATGGCCGTTTAAGACGGCGCCGCACTTTAGCACTCCATTGTTAAATCCTCCGTTACCCACATACATATCACTAATATACATATCACATCTAGGAACTAAAACTTACAATTTAAACAGCGCAAGCACGCACAGTAGTACACAAACAAAACTACTACCATTGTAGCTACTCGAACCTTTGTCGTCGTCAACTTTCACCTCATTGCCTTGTTCAAGGCGTGTCATCTCGTCGAGTATACGTTTTTCTTCAATTGCAAGTGATATTGCATCGTTAATAGATTGCATCAAGCCGTAGTTAGTGTACTTTGGTTGGGGTAACCGAAGGTGGAGTTTTTCGTCTTGGATTACGTAGGCTGGGCCTTTGGAGCCGATTAGAGCAACTGTGGACAAAATATTTGTATCAATACACTTATCGACGGTCGGCAGTGAAAACCACGTATGTATAAAATACAATTTTTTACATGGGATAGAAAATCTGTCTCCTGAAAAAGAAATGGCCGATCAAAAGTTTATACAAGTTTGTCATCGTACGTCAGAGATGGCTTAGAAGTGTTTGAATTGAAAGTTTGTTGAACTAATACGTGTATGACGAGTTTATCAATCTAAAGAACACATAAAATGCTTTTAAAGAAAATTGGATTTACGAGGTTTTTACTGTCGAGCGTCGTTATGTACAGTTCCTACGGCGTAAAATGAATCGTTTTGATTACCAATGGTAGCATTTTTATTTCCAAACTGAGCTTATAATCAGACTCGTTTGCTTTTACCTGTGATAGCTACTAACGTATGGGAGAGTAAAGCTACGAATCGTTTTCCTTACCAATGGTAGCATTTTTATTGCTCAAGTTATTTTATCTGTAATGTATGGCGGGTCTACTATGCAAAGCTACGAATCGGTTCCTTACCAATGGTAGCATTTTGTATTGCTGAACTAAAATAGACTTGTATGGTTATTTTATCTATAATACCTCTAATGTATGGCGGGTCTACTATGCAAGGCTATGAATCGTTTTGCTTACCAATGGTAGCATTTTGTATTGCATAACTAAACAAACTGATAAACTTTAACTGCGACTAGCTGTGTCCTCACGGCTCCACCCGCGTAAGAAGTTTTATTCCAGTAATAAATATAGCCTATGTTACTCAGTGATAATGTAGCTTTCTAACGGCAAAATCATTTTTGAAATCGGTTCAATAGTTTTTAAGTTTATTCATTACATACAAAAATACAAATCTTTCCTATTTATAATATTAAGTAAGATAGCTACTAACGTATGGGAGGGCAAAGCTACGTATCGTTTTGCTTACCAATGGTAGAAATTATTTTTGGCCAACTACCTATAATAACGCTCGGTAAATCATAGATCATCATCAGCCTATAATGTTCCCACTGCTGGGACACAGGCCTCCTCTCCGTGAGAGGGAATGGGCCGTAATCCACCACGCGGGCCCAGTGCGGGTTGGTAGATGTCACATGTCTTCGAATTTTTGATTCTAGGACATGCCGGTTTCCTCACGATGTTTTCCTTCACCGTTTTGAGAGCAGCGGTGATGAAATTAAATTACACAAAGTAATGCGCCTGGCTGCTCGTAGCAGCTCTCAATGCGCAGCTCGTAAGTCGGGGCCGTTACCACTGCGCCACCACTGCTCTAAATCATAGATACATAGCGGCTATTAATCGTTATTATCATCATCAGCCTACTCCTATTCCAACTTTGCTGGTGTTATAATATTTAGTCTGACCAGAACTCTGATTCAAAAAACAAGTTGTCGAAAGATCCAATTTGTTATCTCTTTACGAGAATCGTAGACGAAACGAGATAGCAGACCCGAATCGATCGACAACTGTTTATAGAAAAGGTAAGGAAACGCGGGATTGTTTTTTCAAGTGTTATATGGTGTCAGTCTGTGGATAGGTGACCGTTCGTAACACATCGAGACCCCCTCGAGCCTCGGAAAGCCGTCTATCCCGGGTGTCTTACGAATACCTATAACAGTCGTTACGGGACTCAGAAGCCTGAAAATCTGACAACTGGTCTAATTTTAGTGAAATGAAATTATTTATTCTGCAAATTGGATATTTAAAAAAACACTTTTACATGTCGGTTTGTTTGTTCGTACCTATAGTGTGTCGGCATTGCCCAGTAACTGAGTTGCGGAAGTCTAATGGCAGTCCGTGTAAAATACTGGTATTCAGCCGCATCTGGTTAGACTGGAAGTGACCCCAACTAAAAACTCACCATCTCGCTGCCCTTATCCCACACTAGGTGGGGTCGGCACAACATGTATTTCATAAATCCATGTTGTTAGAGGTTTTGGCTTATTGTTTTATGACCGGCCGCCTGCCTGACATCAACCCTCCTTGGGAATACTAGTTGCGCCGTCGCGCGGTGCTTGCTGATACTATGCACTGGGTCCCAAAATGATAATATGCAACTAAAAACTCACCATCAGGTATATTAAGGTTCTTGATCGCCTTGTTGAGGAGTGGGTCATCCACCATCCTCTTATGTCTATCCACGAAGTCAATGTAGGCGTCCGTCTCGTTACAGTTCCCTCTGAAGTCGTCAGTATCTATACTCCACACCATAAGGCCACCTAGACCTTTGTCGATCGCCATTCTATAAGAAAAATACATAACATGAATAATTACTGTCCCACTGCTAGGCACGGGCCTCTTCTCAGAATGAGAAGGGTTTAGGCCTTAGTCCACCACGCTGGCCTGGTGCGGGTTGGCGGACTACACACACCATCGAGAACTTTATGGAGCCCTCTCAGGTGTGCAGGTTTCCTCACGATGTTTTTCCTTCACCGTTAACGCAAGTGATAATCAAATTCTGATCGGCACATGAACTCTAAAAGTCAGAGGTACGGGCCGACAAACACAGACCCCGAACACAACTAAAGCAGGTATGTTTTTTTTTGTAAACTAACATAAAAATCTTTTTGCATGCAAATAAAAATTATCGAATTTTGAAATTTTAACACTTGCTTTAAAATAGTCATCAGTGATACTTTAAGTGGCCCGCGGCTTAGTACCCCCTTTCTGACTAACCTTGTATAACTTCCTCACCGCACGCTGGGAATAGACGCGTGTTGTAAGATTCAACCCAGCATGCTACGTGATAAGATCTGTATCGCCTGGCTAGCTACCACCCACATTAAAGTATTGCGCTAAGCAGTTTACTGTGTTCCATCGTGTGTATATGAGAGCCAGAGTGGTATAGGGGAATCCCTCTGTATCTTTGTTCCTTGGATTTGTATGCTCCATTTTAGACCCTGTCTGCGCTTACCATCAGGTGAGACTAAGGTCAAAGGCGACTATACGAAAAGTAAAAAAAAATAGTTTAGAAACTTACTTCACTTTAATAGCAAGAGATCGTCCATTGTCGTACGCGATGACTTTCTCTCCATCACGGATGTATGGAGTCGAGGATTGCTCGTGCCAGTGGTAGACCCAGGGAGAGGATTTGTTTGTGGTTTCCGTACATATCTAGAAAATATAAACTTTGACATTAACTTTATAAAAACCAATGATAAAAATAAAGAAGAAAAGAAAAACATACGATAACAATATTTAGTGTTAATCCAAGCGCCAAAACTCAAAAACGTACTCCTATTTCAAGGACATACACCCGTACTCTAAGACGTTCTTCCAAAACTTACTCGACTCGACTCAGTCTTTTTCACTACCATCGGTAGTTGTAGTTGACATAAAGTGTGTCGAGGTAAGGAATCATCTGTCAAACTCAAGGTACCTCGGAACCTACCTTAAGGAAGGAAGCGTCAAAGTTCGTATGTAACAAAAATGAATTTTGAAGACTTTATCGAACATGCTTACAATAATCCTTACAATTTATTTATCGCGGCGTTATTTGCGCGATGCAGATAATTCAAATTATGACGTAATTACTCCACTCTACCTCAACTCATTTGAGTACACCTCAGTCGAGGAACCTCAAAGATTACTCGAAATTGCGACTAAGAATACAATTTTGAAGGTGTTTTCGAGGCCGTCCTGAGTCAAGTATGAGTCGAGTAAGTTTTGGAGGAACGTCTTAGAATATGGTTGTTAGAAATAAATAGACACGCTATCTCATCTACGCAACATGTGCCAAATGCTTTGACATAATAAGGTTCAAACTACCGCTTCACAGCTGTCAAGTTCTATAGCACCGTTGTTCTGGAACCACAACTCGTTAATACCATGTTGTACTTCTAAACAGCGCATCTAGTTCGTAAGTACATATTATACCAATGCTCTATGTACAGCTTTGAACATGTGGAATAGGTCTTCTAAAAGATGATTTCCACCAAACGGCTCACATTGCATCGGATCGGAAAGGATACGAACGGATGCGGCGACAGCCGATCGCGTCCAGCAGCTCCATGTCGACGCATACGATCGGCTCCGTACAGTCGCTTGCGAACGTATCCGTTTCTGCGCTAATCAAATAGTTTTGTTTCTGCCGTGTTGACGTGTTCTAATTTTTGAAAGAATCCGATCGGATACGACAACAGGCGAACGGAGCCGATCGCGCGTCGCAGCATACTTTCGGCTACGATCGCGTGTCGCGGAAGACGCCCACGGTCAAGCTGCTGTGCGCGGCTTGGTAATATAGACTTTAAATACTGTGTACATGATTTAATATCGTTTAAAGATTGTAAAATCCGTTCCGATCCGATGCGATGTGAGCCGTTTGGTGAAAATCATCCTTAAAAGTATATTATTTCATCAAATCAGAAATTATAAATTACAGAATATTAAAGTTATCTTCCAAAGTAGAAATGAAAGCAGTAATCAGAACTGACCTCATTGTACCCCATAAAACCAGCTTCACCAGTGTATGGGCCTTTGAAGCCAGTGGGGCTGACGGGCGTGGAGCCATATTCCAGCACTCTGGTCGCCGGGTCTAACAGTATGAACGTCCGGCCGTACATGGGCAGACCTAGCACCATCTTGTAGGGGCTTACGCCGTGCGAGAGGAGATACTCCACTGTCCATTCCTGGGAAGAAACATATCATTGTCAATGCTGTGGGGGAACGAACTATGGTGTTCCTTCAACGAAAACGGAGGATTCTCCATCCAGGCGGGTCTTATCCCTGGCGGGCTACTGCCCAATATACATTTTTTTTCTATTCGACTGCTTGTAGATGGTCTTGCGGACCGTTTCTACGTAACCGGGCAGTTATTGGCGAGACCTGAAGGGTCTCCAACCAATGGGGACGAGAGTAAAATACTTAACCTAAGCTAACTACTACTACTAACATCGTTGGGTTCATCATCATCAGGTTCGCCGTCGTTTAACTCGGGGCGCTAAAATGCCTCACGTTAAAAACACATGTTTCCTTCTTGTATTTTTTTTTTATGAATTCTAAAGTTTCCCGTTCAGGGTATATATTAGTCTGAAGTTATCCTAACTTACCACACTAAGGGTGTCATTCTCATTGATCCCTTTCATCGGCGCGTTAGCTCCTAACACGCCGTCCCAGGTACCATGGTAATCGTAGCACATCATGTGAATAAGGTCCAGGTATCTGCTGAGCTTGGCAAGGTCGTAAGCTGTCTCCATGGTGGTCTTACCAGCTCCGAGAGCTGCTGTGAGGATGTAGCCGTACGGTTCGAAGGCTTCGCTGAGTTCCTGGAAGAGGAAGGTGGAGTTAATGAAAAAGAATAGACCACCTAACCTTAGGATATCGGCATTGCCCAGTAACTGGGTTGCGGAGGTCTGATGGCAGTCGCTCCGTATAAAATACTGGTATTCAACCGCATCTGGTAGGACTGGAAGCTGCCCCAACATAGTTGGGAAAAGGCAAGCGATGGCAGTGGGTCCTGGGTTCAAAACCAAGGTCGGGCAAAGTGTTATTAAGTTTTTCCATGTAAAATTCCTCAGTAGCAGCCCATAGTTTGGATTTGTGCCCGGTTGATGTCAATAGCCTCGCCCCCTATTACATGGGACTTAAACATAACGGCGAAATCAGGGTGTTACTATACACCTCTGCCCAACCCTTCGGGAAATACAGGCGTGATGTTATTTTTATGTTAAATGCTCGTGAAATACTCTGTGCCATCATATTCCCTTTCATATCTGTAACGAGTATTGGGCTCAGCGTTGTTAGGATGTCTGCTATCCTCCTTTATCACTTACATACATAAAATCACGCCTGTTTCTCATTGGGGTAGGCAGAGACGATAGATTTCCACCTGCTACGACCCTGACCCCCCTTTTTGCTTCATCTACATTCATTAACCTTCTCATGCACGCTCGTCGGTTTAGGGTGCTACCAACCTGGCCCTTTTTGAGAACGCCCGCAATTTGTTCGTGGTACGTTCGCCGAGGTCGGCCCGTTCCACCTGTTCCATCCACACTCGCCTTATACACTTGTTTCGTTAATCACTTTTCGTCCATCCTCTCTACATGACCCAACCATCTTTATCCTTTATTTAAAGATAAAATACACTTACTTTGACAAGTAATACGAAGTTCTCTCTGTCATACGGTTTGCCATCTCTCTTCGTTGGGTACTCCCAATCCAGATCGAGTCCATCAAACTGGTAATTCCTGCAAACGAAGAAATGTATATTTTAGTCAATGAAACACACTATAATAAGCAGTGATAGCTTTTTTTCCATGCTGGAGGGTCTGAGTTCGATCCCGGCCCGCACCTCTGACTTTTCGAATTCATGTGCGGATCAGACTTTGATTATCACTTGCGTTAACGGTGAAGGAAAAACATCGTGAGGAAACCTGCACACCTGAGAGGGCTCCATAAAGTTCTCGATGGTGTGTGTAGTCCGCCAACCCGCACCAGGCCAGTGCGTTGGACTAAGGCCTAAACCCTTCTCGCTCTAAGAAGAGGCCCGTACCCAGCAGTGAGACAGTAATGGACTAATTATGTTATGTATGTATAGTAAGCTCCAAAAATAACCGACAGTCTTGGCTAACCTGGAAATCTTTAAACAGACTCCGGACCCAGGCTGGTCGAAGCAAGGAAAACCTACTCAGGTGGAGATTCATAGACGATTCCAGCTTGGAGTGTAAATGTGGTGCTGTTCCACAAACGATGGGACACTTGACATGCCCTGCGTGCACCTGCACGTTCAGGAAATAATGGACGCTACGCTACTGATAACGCTAAACTCGTAAGTTCTGGGCCGACTCAATTTACATTGCCATCGACACACTAAGAAGAATAAGTGAAATAGACATAATCCCCACAATTGGCAAATGTATTGGTTATCGCAGTTTGTTGGCTAATAAGACATGATTATGTTGAACTCCTGAAGATTAAGCTAAGAAATACTGGTGACTGAATATTTAATTACCTATAATCACCTTGTTACTGGACAAAAAACAAAACACCTAAATACTTATTTTTTTAAATACCTCATTGAACTTCAGCGAAGATAAAAATTGTATGACAATATCCTATTTTTAACATTATTTCTCTGAAATGCGATAAGAATGATAATTATTATTGTAATAATTGTTATGGTGTTATTTTTTTATGAATACTTATTTTAACGTTGAGATTATCGTCCAATGCCTTATAGAGTCACTTTTATCATCTACGAGTCATCTTGTTCAGTGTACTCTCTGATTCTAGTATTTAAGGCAGAGATGCACAGACCGCGGCTCGCGGGCCGTATGCGGCCCTTCGTCAATGTACATGCACCCCGGTCTGCCAGCGAATTAAACTCTTTTATGCATTTGTATGAAAATACTGCAATATTCTTAAGTTTTTTAAATGCCCATTCTACGTTTTTTATTTTCGGTATACTTAATTTCTACTTTTTTAATTGCTTATAATTGTGGTGGCCCGCTTTTAGCTCATTGTCTGCCCGAGTGGCCCCTAGTCATAATAAGTATGTGCATTCCTGATTTAAAGACTTGAAAGGTACTAAGGTGCCGAATCCGTTGTGCACAAACTAAATTTAATTTAAGGTATTGCTACCTTTTTTACTCTGATAACATAAGAAAGAGACGGACATCAATAAGAGTTGTAAAATTTAGTTGTTACATTTAGTTACGTTGTAGGTACGTTGTAAAATTTAGTTACGTTGGAATGTATCGAATAAAAACACAGTGAAGTTCAAGGCGTCAACTAGTTTGACATCCCTAACTTACTGCTCATCTATCGCCGTCCTTTTCTCGCGCCGCCTATTAGTAAAAGTTAGCAATTCTTTAATTTTGCACCCACGAGTGACGAAGCTCCGGCACACTTTGGGCAGTCAGCATAGGCTTACCATTTCAAGATGGAGCAATACCTGTCTAGAGTGCCTTAAATGCCTGATTTTACAGAAAAATGCATGTAGATCTATCTCTCATGTCGGCAAGAGAATTGTTCATGCCATGTACTGTGTCGTGAAAAGATTAGAGAGTTAGCAAGGTTGGTAGCGGGGCTGACTACACAGTGTGCTCCGTACGTACCTACTTAAGTATCGTCACTGATAGAGGCTTTTTGAATGCACCCTTATGCCTGTCTCAGAGTAATGCCGGCCGCACGCCTGTCTAAACCTTAAAATACCTGTCGTATGGTAACCCTACCCGCGACCTATGTTGTTAACTTCTTCTTCTTCATGCCCTTATCCCACACTAGGTGGGGTTGGCACAACATGTATTTCATAAATCCATGTTGTTAGAAGTTTTGGCTTATTGTTTTATGACCGGCCGCCTGCCTGACATCAACCCTCCTTGGAAATACTCGTTGGGTAATCCAATGTGCTTGCTGATATTATGCACTGGGTCCCAAAATGATATGCTTGTGAATCTTATTGCCGACAACTAAGTAGACTATGTTCTTCTTGGTAAAGTATACTTGAGCCACCTATCTTGCTAACTGGTTATTCTCAATTATCTCGCTATTTTGGTAGGTATTGACCCAAGCTATCACCCCCCGCAGTATGTCGTACTATTAACTGGACACCCTGTGTAAGATAAGAAGAAGCAGTAAGTTTTGGAGAAGATTCTTCTGAAGACTTACTTCAGCATCAACATGACGCTCTTGATAAAGAGGTCTCTGGTCTCCGGTTTGCTGGCCATGTTGGAGTACCGAGGTGAGCCCTCGTTCCACCCACCGATGGCGAGGGTCACTTTCAGGTGGGGATATTTCTGTTTGAGGCCCACGATACGCTTGTAGCCCGCTTTGCCGTAGTCTGTTTCGAGGTCTTGCCATGGATCTGGAAGCAGAAGGAATATGTTAGTAAACCATATTTTGTAGGGCCTTGGAATCAATATGTGGTTTTTTGGACATTGACTGGATTTGCATTCAGAGTAGTGTATCCCTCTAAGGATATACTATAACATAATATTATAACATGATGCCTATATTTCCCGAAGGGTTGGGCAGAGGCGTATAATAACACCCTCATTTCGCCGTTATGTTTAAGTTCTATGTAAAAGGGGGCACAAATTCAAACTCCGGGCTGCTACTAAGAAATTCCACACGGTAAAACCCAAAAATACTTTGCCCGACCTGGGGATCGAACCCAGGGCTTCACGATCAGCAGTCGCGTTTGCCACCACTAGACCAACGAGGTAGTTAACGAGGCTCTAAAAATGTAAGTCGAAGATTTTATTTTAAATAATAAAAGTAAAAAAACTTTTAAGTTAAACGGTGTTATCTACCTAGTACCCCTGCAGCATCAGGATATGAGGATTGAAGGTTGAAATTATTATAATGTTGTATTGTCATGGGAATTGAAATTGTGTGCGAAGTTTCAGGAGAATCGGTTAAGCAGAAGTAGTTGAAAACTCTGTCGCAAGATTTGAATCAAACAAACAAATATAAGAAGTGAAGCTAATTAAAACCATTTTAAAAATTACGGTCATACATACCTATAAACGACTAGCTGTACCCGCGACTTTGACTACGAAACAAGGTTACTGCTCACCACCCACACTCAATAGCATGATAATTTGTACCCTACAACCTGACCCGCTCTTTGACGGATGTGGCTACCACATTTCAACTGGATCTGTCCAGTAGCGCTGGCGTGAAGCTCAAACATACAAACAGATAACAATACAAAAAAACGATTCAATTTTTTATTGCTTTTTAGTGACGAAACAATCGCTTGTCGACACATATTTCATCATCTCCCTGCCCTTATCCCACACTAGGTGGGGTTGCACAACATGTATTTCATAAATCCATGTCGACACTTATCGTTTCCACCTTGTAAATGCGTACGTGTGCATCAGTTAAATCTGTTTTGATCAAGACAGCAAAACATCGTGAAGAAACCGGCATGCCTGAGAAATATTTCTCGACGGCATGGTGAAGCCAGGTCAGAGGCCTAGGAGCGGCATAAACTCTGACACCAGGTACCTAAGTCACTAGCCACACGAAAAGAAGAAGAAGACAGCAACGTCCCATTAAACCACCCAGCCTATGATAAAACACCCAGCCTTCTAGACAATGCAGCTATCTAAAATGGCTACTGCAGAAACGTCTGGGAACGAAATTGTCATTCAAACGATGTCATTCAACGAAGTTGTCGCAATGGCTGATGCATGTGTGCCGTCAGTTAGGACAGGTCAACTTAAACCTGCTATGGCACTTTCCTCAAAAGGCCATTCCAGACGTTGCCCTACATTGTTACATTTGTATAGTTTTTATACCACAATGTCTGGACTTTAAGTGACCTTAATCTCTGAGTTTGTTTCGGCTTTTCTTCTCAGAGCTAGTCATATGGAAATGCGCGCCATCTAGTCTTAAAAAAAACATTACATCGACATGTAAAAGTGTCTGTAACAGGTTTATTTCGTTCTGCCTAGCTTTTTCCCCAACTATGTTTCATTCTATATTTCTTCCAATATGACCAGATGCAGCTGAATACCAGTATTTTACACAAATCAACACCAGAACTCCGCAACCCAGTTACAGGGCAATGCCGATATCCTAAGGTTAAACTGGTTATCAGACTTTCGGGCTTCTGACTACACGTAACGACTGTCATGGGTATTCGTATAACACCCGGGACTGACAGTTTAACGTGCTCTCCGAGGCACGGAGGGGTCTCGATGTGTAACGAATGTTCACCAATCCACGGACTGACCGCCGCAAGCGCAGCTTAACCTTGCCAAGCATGATCCGTGTGGTTGTTTATTAGCCACGAGCAATGAAGAAATGTCTATGAACGACATTGTCATTCAAACATTTAAGTACCCCTAAAATGACAATCTAAAACATTAAATTAGCCGTGTCTAGAATAACAAACAGGCTAGCAAGGCCGTGTTGTTTAATATACTAGGTTTAAATTTAAGTGTTAATTTTTAAGAAACATTATATTTTTAATTTTAAGTATCTGTGTGCGTCCGCGTGGGCGGAAAATAAATACGTTTTCTTTCTTTCTTTCTTTCAAGGTTGCCACGCGTGACGCATTTGCTCGGGCGGACTGCCCAGAGGATGGCTTTCATCTTATTTTGTTACTATGTATATAACAGCAGTGATAGCTTAGAGGTGTGACCGTTGGGCTGACAAATCATAGGTCTCGAGTTCGAACCCAAGGCACGAACCTCTGACTTTTCGGATTCATGTGCGTATTGTATATTTATCACTTGCTTTAAAACGGTGAAGGAAAACATCGTGAGGAAACCGGCATGCCTGAGAGATATTTCTCGGCGACATGTGAGCCAAGTCAGAGGCCCATGGACGGTATAAACTCTGACACCAGGTTAGTCATTAACCGCACGAAAAGAAGAAGACTATGTATATATGATAAAACGAACATAAATATTTAGATTTTGGATGGGTGATATTAAAAAAAAAAAAAAACGTTGTTCCACACTAGGATTTCTCCTGTATCGTGGGTGCGTTTACAGACACAAATCTTCACATGCACAAACATCCAGACCCGGAACAACTATCTGTAGGCCATACAAATATTTGTTCCGTGCGGGAATCGAACCCACGACCCGTAGCGCAGGAGCTGATCGCTCAGCCACTGCACCAAACGTGTCGTCGCTTTCTATGAGCGTCAACGAAACGTCCCATGCAAAATATTAATGGCTCCCAACCCTATGTTCTATTCTGTCTCCAATTAGGAGTTTCCTATGTTTCTTATTACAGAAGAAAGAAAGTAAGAAAGAAAGAAAAAAATCTTCCAAAAGTACTTACCAAGACTCTTAATAGTGTTGGCAGTCTCATTCAGCCCTGCGAACGAGTAAACCAAATGTGTGCATAAAGCTGGCTCCAGGTCTTCCAGGCTGAATTTACCAGGGCCCGGACGGTAGACAGCCCATGTTGCTATGTAGCATACCACCTTCTTGTCGTGTTTGGGTCCTGGAAGAAGAAGGAGCAGGTTAATATCTGCACAGAGCCCCTCTGGAATCCCCTAGTACCTACGAGTTTTTGCGAAATCGTATTTGTTTTTTACCGACTTCCAAAAAAGGAGGAGGTTCTCAATTCGGCTGTGTTTTTTTTAATGTTTGTTATCTCACTACAACCTCATTTAGGAACCGATATGAAAAAAAAAATTATTTGAAAGAGTATTCTTTCCAAATGGTCCCAGTTAAATTTGGTGAAGATCTGACTAAGAACTTCCGAGATAGACCATGGAACTCTTCAATGACAAACAGTACGCATAATGCGATGATGTGATTATGTTACGAGTAGCGTCTTTAGTAGGTCCAACCATGTTTTAATTAAGGCCACTAAAATGAAAAAAATAAAAAACATTTTAACAAAAATAAAACTGACTTCAAAAAAATGAAGAAATTAATAAAATAATTACCATATTATAGAATTAACAGTTTCAGAAGTCAGTGCCTTCAATTTGGTTCCGCGTGGATTAGCACTGACTTCTGAAACTGTTAATTTTATAATAATTATGGTAATTATTTTATTATTTTCTTAGTTTTTTTGAAGTCGGTTTTATTTTTTGGTATCGACGTATTGTATGGCAATTTTACTAGAGCCACGAGTGCATTTGGAACTACACTATTCCCATACAAAGTATGGTGATAATGTAACAATTTGGTTAACTACACAATTTCGCTAAAACTCGTACTATAAGCTCAGTTCAATCAATCAATCAATATCTTTATTGTGGATCATAGGTAGGTACATAATACAGGTCTTAAATAATTATATTGTGCTCAGCTATGTCCCGCCCATAGGACATACAATAGTCACTTACAGGAAAGTTAAATGAAATACATTATTAAATTAAAGTTACAAATTATTTAAAATTTCATACAGAATTTATAGGGAAAAAATAAACACAAGTAGGTACACATTAGTGGCCCACTGAACGCATCATGACTGAGGGAGACTGTATTGGTGCAGTGATCTGTCTGATAGGAAGTCTTTTATAGAGTAGTAGCATTTGTTTACTAACAGTTTATGAAGATTCTTCTTAAATTTTGTTATTTCTGGAATTATTCTAGTAGGTCCCGGGATATTATTGAAGATACGTGAAGCTGTACAAAATATACTCTCATACATTAAATGAGTCTTGCTAGCTACTGTGCGCAATTGGTCCTTATGCCGTATTCGAGTGTAATAATCATACAGCCCAATATTATTTTTCACAAATACTACGGTCTCAAATATGTAGATACATGGTAGTGTTAATAGGTTCATCTTTTTAAAGAATGGCTCACAGGAGTCAGTTTCATGTAGGTTAAATATGGCTCTGATGCAACGCTTTTGAGCAATGAAAGCACGCTTCTTGTCTGTACTGTTGCCCCAAAATATTACACCGTAGTGTAATATTTTTGTAGTTCGTGCTTGTACTTTGTCATTGTACTTGTGTCAAAACGTGGTTTCAAGCTCGGTATAATAAAACTAGGTATTGCGCCACAAACTTATCTGGCCCGGTGGCCAGAAGTCGCCATTTGTTGCCATTAGAAAAAGGTATCGTTTTAAATTTTCATCTTCATTTTGAAATCGCGCATTTTAAAATTTGGAAGTGTTACAATGTGCTTATTATTTTTAACCCCTTTATTGTAACTGCCGTGTTGGTCTAATGGTGGCTAGCGCGACTGCTGATCGTGAGGTTCTGGGTTCGATCCCCAGGTCGGGCAAAGTGTTATTGGGTTTTTCCATTTGAAATTCCTCAGTAGCAGCCCGAAGTTTGGATTTGTTCCCTGTTGATGGCAATAGCCTCGCCCCCTATTACATGGGACTTAAACATAATGGCGAAATGAGGGTGTTATTATACACCTCTGCTCAACTCTTCGGGAAATAGCAAGTGTGAAGTTATATTTTATACAAACAAAGTACCTAGTCTTATCCCGTGACAGCTAGATCACGTGACTATATCTACCTAAGTCATAGCTACTGATGAACCAATAAGCTTCAGCTTCTGTTGTCAAACTTTGTTGTTATTGGTGGGAAAATATCTCAAATGATGACGTAATATCGGTCATCGTCGAAGGAGAATACCTTGTTTTATTATACTATGGTTTCGAGTAGTGCATTGGGTCTAAATACTTATAACTTGTTTGAACCCGTCAAGGATCTTTTGAACAAGCCTGTTTTGTAGATATACATTTTATAACAAAACGCAATAAAGAAAATACTTCACTTAACAAGCGTGAAGCTTAAACGATTTAACAAAACTGTATTTAACAATCTGTTCAGTAGTTTCGACTCAATGGAGGAACATCGATACATTTAAAACGTCCATGAGGCTGGCCTTTAGTAGGCCTATAGCACGAACATTTGACGTATAATATCGTAAACGATCGCTAATGTAAGCGAATTTTGAATCGAAAATACAACTGTCCTATAACATTTTGGTTTATTTTTTTGCGACACGTATAAAATACATACAACAGAATCTTGTAGGGGTGAATCTATCATTACAGTTATAGCTAATATCAGTATAATATCAGGATTGCGAGCGTGGTAAATAAAGTAAATGAAACCAACATAGACTCTCCACCACTGAGAGTACTTTTAATTAGGTTAGTGATTTACCTAGTCTTGCCATAAATATTGTCACGAAGAAAAAACATTGTTTTTATTGCAAATAATATTTATTACTTTTACAGTGTGTTGGTTTAATACATAAATATAAAACAATTTAAAATATAAAAAGCTTATTTGAAGTGGTCTCCATTGGCTGCAATACAGTCCTTTAAACGTTGAGGCCAGTTATCAATAGAAGCACGCACTCTTTCCATGGGAAAATTCTTCACTGCCAATCGTATGGATTGTTTTAAGGACTCCAAATTATCATGGCGTTTAGAGCAAGCCGTACTCTCTAAAACTGACCATAAATCATAATCCAGCGGATTAAGATCGGGACTAGACGACGGCCAGTCTTTAGCTCTGATGGAGAACGAAACGTTCACTTCCAACCAAGACTGCGTGGACCGAGCTTTATGACCCGGCGCCGAGTCTTGTTGGAAGGACCAATACTTGGTTATTGAACATGGTGTTGTTACGGGGCTTAACTACCTTCTCAAGAATGGTATCTTGATACACTTGTGCCGATGTTTTAATACCTTTTTCACAAAAATATGGCTCCGTCACTCCTTCATAGCTAACACCCCACCAAACCATCACTGAAGTCGGATAATGTCCACGTTGCACTCTGTCGACTAATTGTGAAGCTTCCTTAGAGTTTTGAGCATAAATACGGTCATTTTGTTTGTTAAAATGTTGCTCAATTTTAAAGCTTTTCTCATCCGTAAACAATTTTTTTCTGTGACCTCCCTTTGCGTACCGCTTCAGTAGTTGTTTCGATTTTACCACCCTATTCTTTTTTAAATTATCAGTTAAAAAATGACCAGTGCGTCTCTTATAGACTGCAAGTCATAAGTCATCTTTTAAAATACGCGACATGGTTCTGGTTGCTATCATCTCCCGAGATAAAATCTTTTGCATTCGGACAGGATTTCTTCGAATTCTTTCCCTTACTGCTTTGACCACCTTTTTCGTACAAACACTACGTGGACGGCCAGATCTTTTTCTGTCACAAACAGAGGAGGTCTCATTGTACCTATTAATAGCCCGGTACACAAACATTTGACTAATACCAAGCGTATGGAGAGTTTTAAAAATTGCATTTGGCTCCATACCAACTTTGTGTAATGCAATCACAGCGATTCGGTTCTCTTTATCACCCACTCCATTTTAATATCGCAAAATATTGTACAATGTATTGGCGCCAAAATTACAAAATTCAATGAACAATCGTATAAAAATGACAGATTCCAAATTCAAATGTAATATCTTTCTTATTTTTAATTGTAACAGTATTTATGGCCAGACAGGTAGTTACAGAAGCTAGTTCCAATATATCACAATATAATAATTAACACAAGATCAGAAAATGAGGACAAGCAAACCAGATATAAAAGGTCAGACTTCTTCAGCTGTTCGACATGGAATCCTCTGCTCCGTCGAATGACCACTGTTTTTATAACTTCGGGTACGTTGATTAATCTTGACGGTTACCCTCCTATGTCAACATTGTCCAGTGTTACCAGCTACCGATAACACACGCACAATTTGTATCATACATAGATATGAATAAAGTTTTCAATTTAATTAAATAGTATGTGCGAAACGAGTATTTCCGATTCAATATTCACTCACATTATGGTAATGTTTACGTCAGTAACTCGACAGAATTAGTATAGGTCTACCAGAATCTGATGGCAAATAGGGAAATTAAATGTTTTTGTGGGTAACACAAGGGTAATTTGAATAAAAAGTCTTGATACTTGTAATTCTTTTTCTTTAATTTCTTCTCGATCTTCTTCCTGCTCTTATCCCACACTAGGTGGGGTCGGCACAACATGTATTTCATAAATCCATGTTGTTAGAGGTTTTGGCTTATTGTTTTATGTGACCCAATGTGCTTGCTGATATTATGCACTGGGTCCCAAAATTATATGCTGTTATATGGTTTTTTTGCAATTTTATTGTAATGGAAAAGGAAACCTTGTTAAAATAAGTATGTTTATTAAAAATGATTGAACAAGAAAACATTAATCAGAACTGGAAAATGTATCAACTACAGTCATACTCGTTTTGACAAGTGACATGTTGACATTGCCATATGAAAACCACTGTTTGTTATTAATTTTTAATGCCATGAGATTCTGGTTGACCTATACTACGCCTACAGACTTCATCTATTGATCGGTTAAGCGCCAAACACAAACGCAAGTTCTATTGTGTAAGTAATTGCACTCCATTGCTCGCTTAGTTCGTAGAACTTGCAGAAGTTAACTTGCGACAAGTAAAGGATGAATTCCACCAAACGTCTTGTATCGCATCGGATCGGAAAGGATACGAACGGATGCGGCGACAGCCGATCGCGTCCGGCAGGATGTCGACGCATACGATCGGCTCCGTACCATCGCTTGCGAACGTATCCGTTTCTAGGCCTAGTCAAATAGTTTCATTCCTACCGTGTTGACGTGTTCTAATTCGATCGGATACGACGACAGGCGAACGGAGCCGATCGCGTGTCGCGGAAGACGCCCACGGTCAAGCTGATGTGTGCGGCATGGTAATATAGACTTAAAATACTGTGTACACGATTTAATATCGTTTAAAGATTGTAAAATCCGTTCCGATCCGATGCGATGCGAGCCGTTTGGTGGAAATCATCCTTATGTTCACAGTTTTAAAGTCGGTAGCGAAAATCAACTTGTCACTACTCACTTACGATGAAGGAAAACATCGTGAGAGACTATCTTTTAATGATCATTAACATCGAAAATTGTCGTACTTTTTTAAATATTAATTTATTACATAACATAATATCACGCCTGTATTCCCCGAAGGATTGGGCAGAGGTGTATAGTAATATCCTCATTTCGCCGTTATATTTAAATCCCATATAGTAGGGGGCAAGCCTATTGCCACCAACCGGGCACAACTCCAAACTCCGGGCTGTTAGGGTCAACTCATACTAGAGCAGAGTTGAAGCGCATCAAAGCGTCAATCTGAAACTTAACATAGCATATTCACCCTTATCTCCACAACACACACACATATTTCTTCTAAGCCAAAAAAAGACGCGCGCATTCCACAGAATTCGCGCGTCGGAGAGCAACCAACGCTGATTGGTTCTTCGGTTTAGTTGTGAAGAATTTGACGCTTCAAAGCGCTTCGACTCTGCTCTAGTATGAGTTGACCCTCACTGAGGAATTGCACACGGCAAACCCAATAACACTTTGCCCGACCTGGGGGTCGCACCCAGGACCTCACAATCAGCAGTCGCGATTGCCACCACTAAACCAATCATGCAGTTAAGTGAGCCTTCCACCTGTTTCAAAATTACCTACATTATGGAATGCTATAAAGAATTGAGTATTATTATTCTTATTTACTCATTCATAAATCGGAGTTGCATCTAAAGGTAGTTGATATCCATCAACAAAATATGCTACATCAAAAATTTAATTTTATAATATTTGTTGACAATGATATCTTAAAAGTCAGGGGTGAAGGTGAACCGGTTGAATAACTTGAATATATTAACTACTAGCGACCCGCCCCGGCTTCGCACGGGTGCAATGTAGATACTAATGTGGGGCATATAAACCTTCCTCTTGAATCATTCTATCTATTGCTGAAAACTGGATTAAAATCTGTTGCGTAGTTTAAAAGATCTAAGCTGCAGACAGCGGGAGCGACTTTGTTTTATACTATGTATAAAAGAAGATCAACAATAAATAAGGTACTGATAGGTAAGCGGTGGAACGCTTACCTTTCATGCAGGAGGGTCTGGGTTCGAAACCAGGCCATACCACTGATTTTTCAAGCTCATGTCGTCTTCCTCCTAGCCTTTTCCCAACTATGTTGGGGTCAGCTTCCAGTCTAACCAGATGTGACTGAATACCAGTATTTTACACGGAGCGACTGCTATCAGACCTCCGCAACCCAGTTACTGGGGAATGCCGACATCCTAAGGTTAGACCGGTTGTCAGACTTCAGGCTTCTGGCTACTCGTAACGATTGTCATAGATATTTGTATGACACCCGGGACCGACTGTTTAAGGTGCTCTCCGAGGCACGGAGGGGTCTCGATGTGTAATGAACGGTCACCCATCCACAGACTGACCGCGGAAAGCGCAGCTTAACCTCGCAAAGCATATGATCCGCGCAGTTGATACTTAGCCATGAGGCCCTCCTACTATATCTTACTATTCTAACTAATACCCTGGCCTGCAAAAATAAGTATCACACTTTTAAAATTTCAATTTTTTCTAAACTATAGAAGTTAGAGATTTAAAATAAAAAACGTTTTATAGCAATTTTTATCAGCTTTCTTTGAAACTATAGTAACAAAGTTAAACTCTTTTTTGAGTCCTTTTTGTTTCGAAAATATATCTTGTGTACCTAAAAAGTTATTGCAATTTTAAAAGTGTGATACTTATTTTTGCAGGCCAGTATATTATAAACGTGAAAGTTTGTGAGATTGGATGTTTGTTAATCAATAAGTAGTGATAGGCTAGCGGTTGAACGCTTGCATTCCATGCAGGAGGGTCTGAGTTCGATCCCGGCCCGTACCTCTGACTTTTCGAATTCATGTGCGGATCTAAATTTGATTATCACTTGCGTTAACGGTGAAGGAAAAACATCGTGAGGAAACCTGCACACCTGAGAGGGCTCCATAAAGTTCTCGATGGTGTGTGTAGTCCGCCAACCCGCACCAGGCCAGCGTGGTGGACTAAGGCCTAAACCCTTCTCATTCTGAGAAGAGGCCCGTGCCCAGCAGTGGGACTGTAATGGGCTAGTTATGTTATGTATTGATGTTAATCAATCACGCCTTAGTGGCTAAACAGATTTGGATGAAATTTTGCACACAGGTAGACCATGACCTGGATTAGGACATAGGATACTTTATTGTTCCGCCTATTAGATTGTACGGTGTCAACTTAAATAGAGTTCAACAGTTTAAATATCTTGGGCATATCGTGACCTCTGACCTGAGGGACGATGCGGACATCGATAGGGAGCGGAGGGCGTTGTCTGTGAGGGCCAATATGATCGCCCGCAGGTTTGTTCGTTGCTCGGGGGCCGTCAAAATAACTCTTTTCAGAGCGTTTTGTACGTCCCTGTACACGGCCAGCCTGTGGGGGTCATATAATCAGAAGCAGTACAACGCTCTCCGTGTTCAGTATAATAATGCGTTTAGGGTGTTGTTGGGGATGCCCCGGCACTGCAGCGCGTCAGGGATGTTCGCCGACGCGCGTGTCGACTGTTTCTACACGACGATGCGAAAGCGGTGCACATCTCTGGGGCGCAGGCTCCGGACCACCTCCAACACCATCCTGAGCGTATTTGCGAACAGGTTTGATTGTCAGTACTTTAACCACTGTTATATGATTAATGTAATGACAAACAAACAAATGACTCAGAGGCAGGCGTATTATTAATTGTTTTTATTTTATGATTTTAATTTAATTTTGATTTTATATATAATTATTATAGTTAAAATTATAATTTCACTATACAATATGATCTTTAATGGATTGAAATAAATGATTTTTGAATTTGAATTTACCCTGGTACATGAAGAAGTTCTCCTAGGACGCGAGTGAAACTGCAGGCAACAGATTGTACATCTATATACAGGATGTAAACGAAATCATGTAATTCCTTCAAACTTCGTGATGTACTGCTGACATAGATTAATCCGAAACGGGAAACCTTCGTATTAAATTTAAAAAAATTACAAGAAGTAAACCTGGTGTTCTTAACGTGGGGCATTTTAGCGTCCCCCGTTAAATAACGGGCGGCGGGCGATAGCCGCGCAATACACTCAGGGCTCTAAAATGCTTCACGTTAAGAACGCATGTTTACTTCTTGTAAATATTTTTTATTGAATCCAAATTTATTCCTTGCAGGGTTAATCTATGTCAGCAGTACATCACGAGGTTTGAAGGAATTACATGATTTCGTTTACACCCTGTATAAAAATGAATCCCTATTTCCCTTTGTTACGCCACTTCAGAATTACTTTACCGATTGAAGTCATATTTACACAAAATATTTGTTTTGTCGAGACGATGGTTCGTAGCTATGTTGAGATCGGATAGGTGGCGCTGTAGTAAAATTATTTACGCAGGCACAGCCGCGGGGCACAGCTAATGATGTTATAATTGCAACGTATTAATTTTGAAGGCTACTATTATACATGCAGAACAATGTCGCAGTAACTGATTCAACTGATTTCCCTCATAGATTTGAGGGTGAACTCACAATAGTGTGTCGTCATAGACGTGCGAAGCGCGACGCCGTAATACTTTCAATTAAAAAAAAACAATTTGAAACACAATTGCCTCATTGGTCTAGTGCTGGCAAGTGCGACTGCTGATCGTGAGGTCCTGGGTTCGATCCCCAGGTCGGGCAAAGTATTATTGGTTGTTCCGTGAGCAGGTAGCAGTCCGGAGTTTGGATTTGTGCCCGGTTGATAGCAAATAGGCTAGCCCCGTACTATATGGGACTTAAACATAACGGCGAATTGAGGGTGTTACTGTATACATCTCTGCCTAACCCTTCGAGGAATGCAGGCGTGATGTTATGATATGTTGATATTTTTCTTTGATTCTGACCCGTTCTTGGCTTGGCTAGTTTTAAGACACTCTGTATACAAGGTTAGTCGGAAAGGGAGTACTAAGCCGAAAGGGTGTTAACGTACCAATAATATTGGATAACTTTTGTTCTACAACTTTCCTCAAAAGTCATTAATTTAAGAGAAATAGCTGTTCAAAGATTTCATAAAAAAATACACTAAATTCTATCTATCCTCAGCTATGACACAGTATAAAGCTATGATCAGCTGTGTTTACATTTTACGTCAAATTTGGGGTCACGGATTGGAAGCTCCATTTTCTGAATTCGTAACTAAAGCAGTGATGAAATTTTTTTGGAAAATCTAAAATAAAAATCATTTTGCATGGTTTTTTTTTCATAGGATTTTGTCATTTTTACATTTGCTTTAAAACGGTCATCAGTGTTACGAGTACTTTAAGTAGCCCACGGATTAGTACCCCCTTTCCGACTTACCTTGTATACAGGGTGTAAATGAAATCATGTAATTCCTTCAAACCTCGTGATATACTGCTGACATAGATTAAAACTGCAAGGAATACTTTTGAATTCAATAAAAAAAAAACTATAAGAAATAAACATGTGTTCTTACCGTGAGGCATTTTAGCGCCACAAGCGAATTGCACGGTATCGCTCGCCGCGCGGACTCACGTTATGCACACATGTTTACTTCTTGTAAATTTTTTTTATTGAATCCAACAGTATCCCTTGCAGGCAGTGGCGTGCCTATAGGGCAAGCCCGATATTTTTTGGTTCTTATTTTGATGTGCAAGGTAAATTAGGACAATATATTTTATGCTTATCATTAGTAAACCATAATTCGATCTTAAGATTTGTTATCAGACGAATTATAAATATCAAAATAAGTACCAAAAAAATATCTGGCTTGCCCTATAGGCACGCCACTGCTTGCAGGGTTAATCTATGTCAGCAGTACATCACGAGGTTTGAAGGAATTACATGATTTCGTCTACGCTCTGTACACTTACCCACACACATGAAACTTTAGGAAAAAATTACTCATCTCTTCCTATGGTAACGTAATCAGACTCTGACAAAATGATTGTACGCGCATTTAGGACAAGTCAACTCGTCTCATCAAGTACAGTTGCTTACTAGACAGTTACTATCGTCAACCGTGAAACAATAGATTATTGCAGTAAGCGAGACTCACTAAGCAACTAAGGGAACGTACCCATACTACGTGACCCGTTCAGGGGGGAGGGGGGTCTTCAAAATACCACGCTTGGTCAATATCCTCTAGAGAAATCTCGCACTTTTTCGAGCTATATTCAAATATGGCGCGCAGCGTTTACTGCAACGTAAACTCACAGGTGGTAACATTGACGCACATTGAGCAAATAATTTACTTTTTGCATTTTTTTTAATTTAAAACCATATTTATGAATTACTACGTGAAAACTAGAGAGGGAGGGGGGGTATTGGCATATACTACGGGTGGTCACCGAGGGGAGAGGGGGGTAAAATGTTGTAAAAAATGGGTCACTGGGTACGTTCCCTAAACGCCAAGCCACATCAGTCGATAGATACGTCGCCGATCTTCCGCTGGTACATACAGTATGTTAAGTAACGAAGGGCGTTCCCGTTAACCCGAAATAGTATATCATCCATACATCCTAAAAAAATGATTTTATAAAATAAAAAAAACAGAAAATATTAAATTCATTCATAAAAAAACACTGTACACGCGCACTTGTCTTTCAACGTGGAAGTAGGGCAATGTCGCAATTAATCAATTAATTTTTGATCAATTAATTTCATTAATTTATAAATTATGTGTGCCTTGACCTTTATTCGAAAGCAAAGGCATATTGAAGGGGGGGTGCCAGGGACTGATAACCCGATAATTAAGATACTTGTGGCGAACCTCCTTACATGTTTTATTTGTGGTCGCCTATTAGTTTTAGTGATGCCGACTCTGTCTAGTTTGGTTTATGGAAAAGAACTTTGATTTATACAATGTGTTACAAAAATATCCCTAAAGCCGAAAGGGGGTTAAAAGGTCCCTTGTAAAGTCTATTGGCAATATTTGAAAACCGTAGTATGCCCCCAAAAAATAAAAAGGATATGGATAAAACATAAAATAATCATCATTGAAATGCAACCCTGAAAACATAAAACTAAAGAGTAGACTAACCAGAAAGTTATTTACATTCTTACCAATTTTTTTCTGTTATATAGTTTATATTCATTGAAGAAGGTTATATGGTTTTCTGATATTAGTTAGACTGGTCATAAATGATTAAAAGGGAATGAAGGCTTGTCAAATAAAACGTCAGTCTGCTACCAGCTATCTGTCTTTTAATTCGGGATAATATTGTAACAATTAATTATATGTTCGCATATTTATCAATTTCCTTCTAATTTATCTGGGTTGGCACTTTTTTTCGGTTTAATAAATATTTTCTTTTTCATGGGGAATTATGTAACACGTTGTAGGATAGATGACTTAAGAGATTTGTTCGCCTCGGTGCCTCGGTATCGGTTCGCATTTTAAGCCTGATTTTAATATTGTGCTACCTATGTCGTAATACAAAATATCTCAAACCCCTGACTTTTATTGCTAACTTGGGCGCAATCTTAGCTCCTTATACTTTCAAAATACGGTACGACGTCATACCTCTAAATTCTGGTTACCTGAATATTACAATACTTACCTAAATATATTTCGGTAGCGAAAAGTAGAATCTGGAAATGCGAAAAGGTATATATTTTTTGTATTTCTTTTTTATTTGAGATGGATTTGCTCGTGGCTCTAGTCTAGTTCAGAGGTGACAGGTGACAGAGACAAAGTCTACGATAGGATGAGTTTACCCAAAAGAAGCCTGTTTACTTTAACTTTGAAGAGATTCGGGTTGTATGCGTTCACACAGTCGCAGGTAGTGAGTTCCACTCTTTTGCCGTGCACATAATATGTTTTTTATTTGTTTATTATTATGAAGATTCTGGTATCGGTACCTATACCTTTATAAACAAGGGATTTTTTTTATGAACCACCACGCCACTGTCCTTCGCTATGAAGCCCCAGATAGCATTAATATGATTCATTCATCATTCGATGTTTTTCGGTACAGAAATCGTAAATAGGTTACATTTTTTTTATCGTTGGTAAATCCTCATGGATGTCCCTCGCCCGGGGAAGGCGAGTGGGTCTGCCGGACTCTTACCGGCTAAAAACCAACGGTGTTCCTTCTCCTGACCGTTCGGCCGGGGTCGCGGGATTCGCAAAAGCATGCGCCGCAACCCCGGCAGGAAAGGTAAGACCCTACCTTTATAATAAAACGGTATCCTTATACAGGGTGTAAACGAAATCATGTAATTCCTTCAAACCTCGTTATGTACTGCTGATATAGATTAACCCTGAACGGGAAGGTTTTGGATACAATACAAAAAAAAACTACAAGAAGTAGACATGAATACTTAACGTGAGGCATTTTAGCGCCCCGAATTAAATGACCGCGCGGCGAGCTATAGCCGCGCAATTCGCTCGTGGCGCTAAAATACCTCCCGTTAAGAACACAAATGTTTACTTTTTGTATTTTTATTTTATTGAATCCCAAATTATCCCGAGCGGGGTCAATCTATGTCAGCAGTACATGACGAGGTTTCAAGGAATTTGATGATTTCGTTTACACCCTGTATATTGCTGATCGTAAGGTCCTGGGTTCGATCCCCCAGTCGAGCAGTGTTATTGGGTATTTCCGCGTGGAATTTCTCAGTAGCAGCCCTGAATTCAAATTTGTGCCCAGTTGATGGCAATAGGTTCACCCCCTATTACAACGGCTAAATGAGGGTGTTACTATATCGGGCGCCGGAGGGCGCGCGACGATCTCCGGCCACTCTAGTGAGTGGCCTGCGGGCGGTGGGTTGGGAGCCCGTCGCCCGACCAGTAACGGGCCCAGGGAGGATGGCGCGCCGTGTTTCGCGCGCGCCTCTCGGAAGGATGTGGGGCAGGGGAGCAACTGCCCCACCACAGGAGAGGTCCACCAGAAGAAGCTGGTGGACCGAGACCTGCCGGGGTCGCGGTGTATGCAATAGCGAATCCCGTGACCCCGGCCTTAGGTCAGAAGGAGGGACACCGTTGGTTTTTAGCCGGTAAGAGTCCGGCAGACCCCCCCGTCTTTCCCAGACGGGGGACGGTCCATGAGGATTTCACCACGTAAAAAAAAAAAAAAAAAAAGGGTGTTACTATATACCTCTGCCTAACCCTTCGGGGAATGCAGGCGTGATGTTATGTTATGGCAGCCTTATATTTTAAAGGTAACGGTAAAGGTAACCTCTTACCGTAACAGCCAAGAACAGTTACCCAACAAGTCAAAAACTGTCGCCGACCGTTGAAACAATGGTGAATCAGTTAACTGTGAACGAAACAAGTCTCACGAGTGCTGTGTTCAGCCTTTACAACCCGGTTGAGTTAAGTCTGCACTTGGCGCGGATGACGTCACTTGAATACTCGGGTATGTCATCAAAAAGGGTCGATGGGAAATATTCAGGAACCTTAAACACAATAATGTTTGTTATAAGTATATTTTATGTTTTTTTTACTAAGTGAAGTGCAAACTTAGCTCAACTGAGTTGTATAAGGCCCGGTATCCACCAAAGCGGAGAGGAGAGGAGACGAGAGGAGATGTGTTTGAATAAACCAATCCGATTTCGTTATTTCCACATCTCCTCTCCGCTTAGCTTGGGTGGAAATGAATCAAGCGGAGAGGAGAGGAGATGTCTCATTTTTCTATAGAATTTTGTGCGGCGAGCGAGCAAGCGGCGAAGCAGAGCGGAGAAGTGTCTAGTCCGGCGGCCGTCTTCCTTTCGTAGACAGAACTTGACTGGTTTCGATCTCTCACAGCTTACATCTCTGCTACACAAAGCTCACATCTCCTCTCCGCTTTGGTGGAAATAACCTGCCAACATCGCAGCACATCTCCTCTCGTCTCCTCTCCTCTCCGCTTTGGTGGATACCGGGCCTTATTAAACCACTGTCAACATGACGGCCTGAGAACAGTATTCTAAGAGGAGCTGTCAAAAGGTTAACGTCATCGGAATTTCTAAAGGTTTAGACCAAACGAACACAGCTAGAGCTAGTACAAGAGCACGGTTGTTTGTTTGTTGCTTTTTTTGTGTAAACGATAATTCGTTTTCATCATTTACACCAAAAGTATACCAACGAGCAAGAATGATAACGAACAAGAACTGGAATTCTTGCACATGCTCTAGAGTTGTTTAGATCTGCCAAACACAAGAACGTTTTTAAGAGATCGCTTCAAGGAGCGAGCGCGTCCGAACACAAAAGAACGCTCTAAGCAACTTTTCGCACGCTCGTGCTCTGTTTACATCAAGCGAGTGAGCATTCTTAGAACACTCCATAGAATCTCCGCAAACAAGATAGAACAACGAAAGAATGCTGTCTCTGTTTACACAAAAAGAGAGTATTCGCTCGTTCGGTCTAAATCCACCTTTGCGTTTGATAACATTTTTTTATAATCAAGTCAGCATCTCAAATGCTCGTGGTTTATTAACGACGTTTACGGATTTCTCACAGATAGGGATGCCAGGCCCAAAAGTTAAAAAACCGGCCAAGTGCGAGTCGGACTCGCGCACGAAGGGTTCTGTACCATTATATTATTTATAAAAACGGCAAAAAAATCACGTTTGTTGTATGGAAACCCCCTTAAATATTTGTTTTATTTTAATTTAATTATTTATTTATAAAGTGAATATAATTATAACTAAATATTCTGTGAATATTTCAAGCGTCTACCTGTTGCCGTTATCAATAGGTATCGAGCAAAAACGAGAAAAAAAACACATTTGTTGTATGGCAGCCTCCTTAAATATTTATTTTATTCTGTTTTTTAGTATTTGTTGTTATAGCGGCAACAGAAGTAAATCATCTGTGAAAATTTCAACTGTCTAACTATCACGGTTCATGAGATACAGCCTGGTGACAGACGGACGGACGGACGGACAGCGGAGTCTTAGTAATAGGGTCCCGTTTTACCCTTTGAATACGGAACTCTAAAGATAAAAATAAAGAAACATTTATTTAGACACACCACAAAGAGACAAAACAAATAAAAAGTGTGATATAAAAAAAGTCTCTGGTATGTGTCTCACGGCTGGACGTAAAAGGTGTCCAGCAGGCCTAGACAAAAAACGTTTCTGATAGCGTTAACGCCAGACGCTAACGTCAAAATGTATGGCGATGACATTACCTGTGGAAAGGAAACGTAATGTCACGCTAAGTTCGTAGAGAAATAAAAACTTGTAACGAAACGCTACCGCTAAAGCGACGTTAGCGTGGCGTCTCTCATACAAAGTGGTAGACAAGTGGTGTTTTTGACAAACGATAACGTCAATTTAGGCGTTATTTGCTAACGCTCGCTAGCGGATGCTCGGACCCTACCGCTAAGGGTGTTGTGGAGTGTATTAATAAGGAAAAAAGGTGTTTATTGTTGTTAAAATGCATTGTCTGAGGCTGTTATGGGCGGCAAATAATGAAGAAGCGTGGATTAGGCGTTAAATAAGACTAAATCGGCGGAGTGTGGAAGTTGCCGCCGAATCTATATTACTTTAATATATCTCTGATCCTTAATAAAACACTTTTTAACTACACATTACTTGCAATTCATATTTATACAAATAATTAATCGTAAATACTTATTACCTTTAAAGTAAACACTCGAAATACACTCAAGTCACTGCACAACAATAACTTCCCTAAAGAAACTATTGTTTTGCCTTTTGACGCTGCGGAATTAGCGTCTGGCGTGAGCTTGCTTCATTGTCTACCATTTTACTCACGCTAACGTTAAGTCCGTAGCGTGTGCAGAAAAACGTACGGATGTATTTTGTCTAGGCCTGCAGATCAACTTAATGTCAAGCACTACAAGTACTTGACGCTGGTTTTCGTGTGGAACCTTTGTGCTCCACGGATGTCAGTCAGTGGTCATGCCCGTTCACTTAAACCAACATGTGTGTGTATATGAGTAGTGTATGGTAAGAATTAAACAATTGCAATACTGGTAACATACGAACACCTGCTCGTGTTGGGTTCCCTTGCAAAATATTGACATTACGTAAGTCACACCTGATGATACAACGCAGAATAACAGTGGGTGTTTTGTTAATTACACTATCATACTCTTTCTCTTTCACACATACACACACACTTAACACCACACCACATACAACACTTTCCACTTCACACTTATACACTTACAAACACTCATACGCATTTTTATTTTTATTTTTTGATTTGATTTCATTAGTACTTTTTTTATTGTTATTCCTTACAATAGTCCTTCAATGACATGTCATTCGCTCTAAAATTGCCATATCCCAATCTCGGCGAGGGGGGCCAGGAGTCCATAGCACAGGGTATCCTAGTTTGAATTCCTGACTCCCACAAACCTTTGTACCTTTGTACCTCCAATTAAACTATAATAATTATTGTTACGATTTCCTTAAGCATGTGTTCATTCTGCCTAGCCTTTTCTCAACTATGTTAAGGTCAGCTTCCAATCGAACCAGATGCGGCTGAATACCAGTATTTTACACGAAGCGACTACCATCAGACCCAGTTACAGGGCAATGCCGATATCCTAAGGTTAGACCGGTTGTCACTTTCGGGCTTCTGACTACCCGTAACGACTGTCGTAGGTATTCGTTTGACACCCGGGACCGACTGTTTAACGTGTCCTCCGAGGCCCGGAAGGGTCACCCATCCACGGGCTGACCGCGGCAAGCGCAGCTTAACTTCGGTAATCGTATGATCCGCGCGGTTGTTCAGTAGCCGCGAGCCCCAAGCATGTGTAATAGATTTAACAGGTTTTACTACATTTTCGTGGTTAAATTGCCTAATTAATAACATTGTTTTGCATTAGTAATTAATGAGCAACAATTCCATACATACATAACATCACGCCTGTATTCCCCGAAGGGTTGGGCAGAGGTGTATAGTAACACCCTCATTTCGCCGTTATGTTTAAGTCCCATGTTATAGGGGTCGAGCCTATTGCGATCAACCGGGCACACATCCAAACTCCGGGCTGCTACTGAGGAATTCCACACGGAAAAATCCAATAACACTTTGCCCGACCTGGGGATCGAACCCAGGACCTCGTGGTCAGCAGTCATGCTTGCCACCACTAGACCAACGATTCCCTTCCTAAAATGGGTCCTATTTGTCTGAAGTTATATTAAATATAGTATATATTTTTCAGGGAACAGCGATACAGGGTGTTGACGTAAAAATCGCAGTCAGGCAACGTTGCATGCGCATTACACGGAACTATACAGTGTGTTATTTTTTAACTACGGAATATATTTAATTGCCAACTGGAATCTAATTGCCAATTATATTAATTTTTAATGAAATTTCATGATTGTCCAAAAAAAATTTATATGTTAATATTCTTCATCATCTTCCTGCCCTTAGCCCAACTTATTTGTAGTCGCCGCAGTATGTCTTCTTTTTCCATACATCTCTATTAGCCGTCATCTCAATAGTTACCCCTTTTCTAGCCATATCATCTTTCACACTATCTTTCCATCGTTTCTTTGGTCTTCCTCTACTCTTATAACCACGTTTCTCATTCCATGTTTCCTCACGACATGTTCCTCGTTCCTCCACATCACATGCTTACTTTGACACGGTTTCCACACAACTTCTCAGTCACCGGCGCCACTTTCAGACTTCCTCTTACATACTCATTTCTAATTCTATCCGTTCACGTAATACCAATATGCTAATACCTTTATCATGATGAGCGAATGTCTCCACAATTAGTTTTCCCTGTAGCTCCTTTGATTTAGGTTTTCCCCACAGATTCCCAGTTAAATAAATCACACTGATATACAATGTGTACTCAGCTCAAACAACACAGGCCTCGATTGAGTGACAAGATATTACAATGTGACATGTTCAGTAAGGTTATCTTGAAATTAAAAACAATCTCTTTAAAAAAATGCTAACGAGGTGTCCTGCTGCGACAAACGCGACGCGGTGCGACGCGATGCTACACGACGTGGAACAAATACGCGTTACGTCGCGTCTGGCTACATAGGCCGCTAGTCGGGAATGCCGTTGTCTTGATCGCGTTTGTCGCGTCGCGTCGCGTTCGTCGCTTACGCAGGACACCCCGCCAGTAAAGTATTCAAACGGCCGTGGTTCAACTGCAGTTCTTTTGCGATTTTGAACAATATTAACATAACATCACGCCTGTATTCCCCAAAGGGTTGGGCAGAGGTGTATAGTAACACCCTCATTTCGCCGTTACGTTTAAGTCCCATGTAACGAGCGAACCTATTGCCATCAACCGGGACAAATCTAAACTCCGGACTGCTACTGAGGAATTCCATATGGAAAAACCCAATAACACTTTGCCCGACCTGGGGATCGAACCCAGGACTTCACGATCAGCAGTCGCATTTGCCACCGCTAGACCAACGATGCAACGTATCGCTAATTTAAGCGAATTTTGAATCGAAAATAAAACTGTCATATAACAATTTGGTTTATGTTTTTGCGATATGCACAATTTGTATTCATACATATTTATGAATAAAGTTTTCAATTTAATTAAATAGTGTGTGCGAAACGAGTATTTCCGATTCATTCACTTACATTAAGAGGAAACACGGGCTGCAAAATATTAATCATTTGAATAGGTTTTTGCGATCTATTTCCGTCCCACCCCTCCCGCAAACCTTCTCAACTGAGCACGAAAGAGACACCTGCATCTCGGACTGATTTCTCCTGTGCAATATTAGCGAAATCGTACTTTCGTATTTCCCTGTTTCCTTCTTCAAATCTGGACCGATTTTAATATTTTTTTCTGTAATAATTTCAGAAAGACTGGTTATGTCTGTATGTTTTTCTTTTGTTTTTCATATTCGTCTAATTTGTTTGTCAGATGTTTGAAAACGGTGGTGAAACCGGTCGACTTATGTAAAATTTTAACGTTTCTAGTTCGTTTAATAATTAGTTTATTGACAAAAACAAAACATAAGGACATAGTGGTGGTAGATATACAAGCTGTAAAAATAGCCTTAACGAAGCCAAAGTCTACGCATACTGTACATAAAATTAAGTAACATACAGCAGAAATAATTGCTGGGAAACGACTTTTATTTCTTGGTATTAAAAAACAACTATTAATTGTAGCGTGCAATGGAAGCGCGCGCACAGAAGACTGTGCCTACATTTCAAAAGTGTTGATAATGTTTGTATAGAAGAATGTTTAGTAATAACATTCAAACACAATTTTCGCGAAAATCGTACAAAAATATGGTGACTTTGACCTTCAATATCTCCATAACCAGTCGGTTCCCAGGTATGGCCCAATAACAAAAAATATTCGTAATGGGAAGAATACTATACTCTCGGCTTCGTTAAGGGTATTTTTACACCTGATATATCATATTATGGTAAAAAATATTTGCTCTAGTGACATTATCCAAGGAGGAATCTGAGGAATACGTTTGTATGGACTAAATGCCGACCGCATTTCCTCTTAACGTTACATTTACGTTAGTAACTCGACAGCTATCGTATTAGGGCCCTCGCCCACGGCGACTTTTTGTAGCCATGCTGTCGCGCGTTCGCATCGATACAGTCGCGATGCGGTCGCTAGCTGTTTGCCCTCGCCCACACCACGATTCTCAGTCGCGATGCCAACACGATACTGTCGCGCTTCTGTCGCGATGCAAACGCGATTCAGTAATGGCACAAAAATACCACAGTTGCAAGATGGACTCCGTTGAGGCAATATATGTCACGTTGTCTTTGGTGCTGTAACGCGTTAGTAGTGCGTTGGCATCGCTTATGTAGCGCGCTGCAAATGCGACGAACGCGCGTTAGTAACGATGCTTTCACGCGTTTATGAAACGTGCGACAGCATCGCTACAAAAAGTCGCCGTGGGCGAGGGGCTTTAGGCCTACAGGACGTACCTACCTCTATGTTCGTCTTAGTAAGTCTCATAAAAACTTGATGTTTATTGCAGCCTAAAATCCGATTCTAAATGAAACGCCGATAAACACCTGTCTGACAAAACCTGTTTTGTTTATAACCTAATATAAACCTCTAAATTAATGCAGATTTTTCCTTTAAAAGTTCACCTTCAAGTAAAATCGATTTGAATACTTATATGTATATAATAGCGGCCCGTCCCGGCTTCGCACGGGTGGATATTTTTCCCGTTTTTACAACATTTTTCATTTATGCTCCGCTCCTATTGATCGTAGCGTGATGTTATATAGCCTATAACCTTCCTCGATAAATGAACTATCCAACACAAAAATAATTTTTCAATTCCTACCAGTAGTTCCTGAGATTAGCGCGTTCAAACAAACAAACTCTTCAGCTTTATAATATTAGTACAGATATAAAAATCCAAATTAATGCAGATTTTTCCTTTTTGAGTTCACCTTCAAGTAAAATCGATACGAATACTTATACCTATATATTATTTTATCGATAACATTGAGTTTGTATTTAAATTATACCTTACTTGGGTAATTTAAAACAGGTTTACCTTAACGACAAATCATTATCAATGTCGGAGACCGCGACAATTATTAACAAATTACTTTTTGTTAAACTGCTGTTGGTCTCAAACTCAAACTTTTATTTGCTTTCCACAATGATATTAATAGATGGTGAGTAAATAATATATAGTACATCGTGGACCCTGTTGGGCACGCAAAAATATTAGGAGAGAGGAAGGAATTGGTAAGTAATTTTTAACCGAATTCAAAAAAGATGGAGGTTTCTCAATTCGACCGTATATATACTGGCCTGCAAAAATAAGTATCACACTTTTAAAATTGCAATAACTTTTTAAGTACACAAGATATATTTTCGAAACAAAAAGGACTCAAAAAAGAGTTTAACTTTGTTACTATAGTTTCAAAGAAAGCTGATAAAAATTGCTATAAAACGTTTTTTATTTTAAATCTCTAAATTCTATAGTTTACAAAAAAAATATTTTAAAAGTGTGATACTTATTTTTGCAGGCCAGTGTATTTTTATTTATTTATTGAAGTATCTAGGTAGATTTTAGTATTCTTAATTTAATATTGATTGTAAGTATTGTTTTGACTATTTATATTTATTAGTTTTTAATTACCTATAATTATAATGTACTTATCTGTAGTTTTAGTTTTTACATATAAGTTTATGTGGGTACCTATCTAGTTATGTAAGTGTTTATTATTATAGATACAAATGTAGCATAGATAACATAGTGATATTTGTAAGCTTTATTATTGTTGTCTTACATTGTGGATATTCATTTACTTTTTTATTTATATTTTTTCTAGTGGTGGCAATCGCGACTGCTGACCAGTGTTCACAACCTGAAGCCAGGAAGCTATCGTACCAGGGCCGTAAAATTATTTATCGTACATGGATCAAAAGTGACAAAAATGATCGTACCATCAGGATAATGGCTATAGTAGGTACATAAAAAGTGACAATAATTTGTTGTGTTACCAATAAAAAGTGTTGTCAATTCCCCAAAATCATCCAAGCGATAGTTGGACGAGCGTTTTTTTTTTAGGAGATCTCATATTATTTGTGTCATGTCTAGGACACTATGCAGTTCCGTCTTTACCATAAGGGCACGTGGGGCACGAGCCCAGGGCCCCCGGTCTGAAGGGGGCCTCGAAATGCCGAAACCCAATGCAAACATACATGTATTTTAACCCCCGATGCAAAAAGAGGGGTGTTATAAGTTTGACCGCTATGTGTGTCTGTCTGTCTGTCTGTCTGTCTGGCTGTCTGTCTGTCTATGTGTGTGTCTGTCTGTGGCACCGTAGGTCTTAAACGGGTGAACCGATTTGAGTGCGGTTTTTTTTTATTTGAAAGCTGGTTTTCTAGCGAGTGATCTTAGACATGTTTTATTAAAATCGGTTCAGCCATTTCAAGGTTATCAGCTGTTTTGTTAGCTGCGGTAGGGTTCTTAGACGCATAATGTGTATTACTTTACTTTCAAACATACGTGTGAAATAAAATTTGAAACACTCATGTATGCTATATAACTATGCAAGATTATGAAATTCTTGGTCTGATGCTGCAGCCAGGATAACCAGTGCACTAGTACACTCTTGAAAAAATAATAGCAGATATGTCGTGTTTGGATTCGTTTTGATCAGTATTTGATTCTACATGCAATTCAATGGTGGCAATTAATACTAATTTTAAAAAGTTTAAAATAAAAATTTAATTTAAAATTTAAAAAACCCCCGACGCAAAAAAACGAACTTTTAAAAAGTCAATAATAATAGTATCGTTGAGCCATCAAATTCGATTGAGTAACACCTATATATTTTAATTACAGAAATTGATGGATGGCACGATAAGGTTTGCTCGTTGAAATGGCGATATAATATCACGTCGGGGTACCGCTAAGTAATTTACTTAGCGGTACCCCGACGTGATATTATAGCTAATTAGCTAGCTATAGTAAATTAATAGATGGTCAATTAAATGAAGGGTCTGACTTACTTTAGCGGTACCCCGACGCGATATTATATCGCCATTTCAACGAGCAAACCTTATCGTGCCATCCATCAATTTCTGTAATTAAAATATATAGGTGTTACTCAATCGAATTTGATGGCTCAACGATACTATTATTTTTGACTTTTTAAAAGTTCGTTTTTTTGCGTCGGGGGTTTTTAAAATTTTTAATTTAATCCATAAATCAATTTTAAAAAAACACATCGGTTTCTTAATTTAACGCATCATTAACAAAGCACCCAGATAACTAGGGTTGCACAGCAACACGTTGCTCAGCAGAAGTTTTCTTTAATTTGAGACAAATTGCTGCTAACGTCAGACTTTGTAACTTTTCACTACCATATTAAAATATACTTAAACATTCACTTACGGGATAACTTCCGTGATTATAGTTTGAGTTTACCCGCGATCATGGCGCTTGCAACAGCGTCGAAATATCGGGAACTCAAATCAAACTATAATCACGGAAGTTATCCCGTAAGTGAATGTTTAAGTATATTTAAACACCGTGAAAGTTTAAAACATATTAAAACAACTTGAACTACAAGTTAGTGTCAATGTAATAACCAATTATGTCACTGAACAAAAATATATTCTGATGTTATTCACGTTCTTTTTGCCTTTCCAAAAGGGGCCCAAATTCTCTGTGCCCAAGGGCCCCTGCATAGCCTAAGACGGCTCTGACACTATGACTACTATCACACGAAGAGTGACGGGAACGTCTAAAAAAAAAAGTCGTCTATGAGTGTACAGTCACGTGTAATAATATGTATACACATAGCGAAATTAAAAAGCGATTTCCTTCCAAAATATCTATTAGTATTATGAAATATTCTACACAGTTTTTACAATTACACATGAATTATCGTTTCTAATATTTCTTAATTACTTACACTTTATTCTCTAAAACAAATTCGCTTTTTAAGATCGCTACGTGTATACATATTATTACACGTGACTGTACTGAAATTATCGTACTTTCTACGTACGATAGTAGTGTACTATCGTACATCGTACGTGGCTATGAAATTATCGTACGGTTGGGAACACTGCTGCTGACCGTGAGGTCCTGCATTCGATCCCCAAGTCGGGCAAAGTGTTATTGGGTTATTCCATGTGGAATTCCTCAGTAGCAGCCCGAAGTTTCGATTTGTGCCTGGTTGATGGCAATAAGCTCGCCCCTATTACCATCGACTTAAACATAACGGCGAAATAAGGGTGATACTATACACTTCTGCCCAACCCTTTGGGGAAAATTTATTTATTTATTTTTAAAAACCTTAAATACTACCATTACGGGTTCTTAACCTAATGCGATAGCCTAGTCTTATATCCAAAACGAACAATATCAAATTAAATGAAATAGTAAAACTTAATAACCAACTTATATCTACAACATACAACATCGGAACTATTCGTAACATAAAGTAAACAATAGTACCTTTGCGATAGGCGTAATGTTCTGATATGTTTATTTTAAAACACTGTTTTATGTTTATTTTGTTCTTGAGTTGGTCTCATTTGACCCGTCTCACCTTTTTTCAACTTTTTTTTGTTTGGTTTACCAGGTAAATTATATGTTTAAATTTAAGTCCAATTTTTTGTTGTAGTTTATTTAATTTTAAGAATTATTATATTTTTAATTTTAAGTAAAGTATGCTTGTGCGTCCGCTTGGGCGAAATAATAAATACCTTTTTCTTTCTTTCTTTCTTATGGTAAGCGCAGTTGGGGTCAGACAATACGACAAAGCACATTTATCATACGGATCAGACGATTATGATCATATTATATATAGATCATACGATTTGCGGGGTTAAGCTGCGCTAGTCGCGGTCAGTCCGTGGGTGGGGACCATTTTTACGCACCATGCGACGCACAAATTCAGCATGTTTAAATGTTTGTATTGTTAGTAGATTTAGGATGCCTAGGTAACCCATGCACCATAGATAGACGGCATAGACTATAAATTAGTAGCTCGTATATATTTTTTTCTTTTTAACTATTTTGTGTTTGGGTTACCAGGTAATTATAATAATATGTTTAAATTTAAGTACACATTTTTGTTGTCGTTTTAAGTTTTTAATTTTAAGAATTTTTATATTTTTAATTTTTAAGCATACGTGTGCGTCCGCTTGGGCGAAATAATAAATACTTTATCTTTCTTTCTTTTTTTCATTCGTTACACATCGAGACCCCTCCGTACCTCGGAGAGTACGATAAACAGTCGGTTCCCGGTGTCATAAATGAATACCTACGACAGTCGTTATGGGTAGTCAGAAGCCGGAAAGTCTGTCAACCGGTCTAACCTTAGGATATCGGCATTGCCCAGTTACTGGGTTGCGGAGTTCAGATGGCAGTCGCTCCGTGTAAAATACTGGTATTCAGTCGCATCTGGTTAGACTGAAAGCTGACCCCAACATAGTTGGAAAAAAAGGCTAGGCAGAATCTGTACTAATATTATAAAGCTGAAGAGTTTGTTTGTTTGAACGCGCTAATCTCAGGAACTACTGGTTGGAATTGAAAAAATCTTATTGTGTTGGATAGTCCATTTATCGAGGAAGGTTATAGGCTATATAACATCACGCTACGACCAAAAGGAGCAAAGCCTAAATGAAAAATGTTGCAAAAACGGAAAAGAATGTCCACCCGTGCGAAGCCGGGACGAGTCGCTATAAATGAATAAAAGCTCATTTACACGGTGCAAATTTCTTGAAGCAAGTCTCATGCTATCTCTGTTTTTGTCAGAGAGAAAGACAAAGATAGCACGAGACTTGCTTGAAGAAACTTGCACCGTGTAAATGAGCCTTAAAGGAGATCATATTATTATATTCCCACATCTTGGTGCATGACGCATAAGTTACCTATGGTTTTATTTTACAAAAAAATGCAAAGGTACAAAGGATACGGTTCGTATTATGAGTCAGACGACAGACAGTGACTCGTTCAAAGCAGTTTAGTTGTGTTTTATTGGAACAGGCCCCGAGTATTATGGACAAGCTGTAATTTAGGGCGGTCGTTCGTCCGGGTTTCCCAGGGTATGTTCTTGTTTTGAGGGCGTTCAAGGAGCGTCCATGCGCTTTTGAAAAAATCGAATGTCCGACACTTCAAAAAAAAGAATCCTCTCTTCAAAAAGAAGATCCGTCGGCCCGCGAAATAAATTTTTTTTAAAGACTAGCGGCCCGACCCGGTTTCGCACGGGTGGACATTTTTCCCGTTTTTGCAACATTTTTTATTTATGCTCCGCTCTTATTGATCGTAGCGTGATATGATATAGCCTATAACCTTCCTCGATAAATGGAATATCCAACACAAAAATAATTTTTCAATTCCAACCAGTAGTTCCTGAGATTAGCGCGTGCAAACAAACTTCAGCTTTATAATATTAGTATAGATTTATCGCGACTTCTGAAGTAATGGAGGGAGGCCTTTGCCCAGTAGTGGGACAGTACAGGCTAATTATAATATAACACAACATCACGCCTGTATTCCCCAAACAGTTAGGCAGAAGTGTATAGTAACATCCCCATTTCGCAGGGCGAGCCTCTTGCTAGCAACCGGGCACAAATCTAAACTGCAGGCTAATACTGAGGAATTCCACACGGAAAACCCCAATAACACTGCCCGACCTGGGGATCGAACCTAGCACCTCACGATCAGCAGTCGCGCTTGCCACCACTAGACCAACGAGGCAATTATATAATAATTTATATTTTACTTAAAATATTGTTTTGATACGTAATTTAATTAATTTTCTATACCTAACATTGTATTGTAATACAAGGTTAGTCGGAAAGGGGGTACTAAGCCGCGGGCCACCTAAAGTATCACTGATGACTATTTTAAAGCAAGTGTTAAAATTTCAAAATTCGATAATTTTTATTTGCATGCAAAAAGATTTTTATGTTAGATTTTTCAATATTTTTATTTTTTCAAAATAAAACATTCCTGCTTTAGTTATGAATTCAGAAAATTAATTTTCTAATCCGTGTCCTCAAATATGACCTAAATTGTAAAAACAGCTGATCATAGCTATGGACAGATAGACTTTAGCATATGTTTTACGAAATCTTTGAAAAGCTTTTTCTCCTACACTATCGAGTTTTGGAGAAAGTTGTAGTACAAAAGTTATACATTTTATTATGGGTACTTTAACACCCTTTCGGCTTAGTACCCCCTTTCCGACTAACCTTGTATATTTGTGTATTTATTTACCTTATAAAACGTGATACTTAACTGTACAGTTCGGGCGACGAGTCGTGATCGCTCTGAACATTGTGCAGGTGGTTGCGGAATACATTTTTTTGCAACAAAATACCTTTTAGTTAACATTTAATTATTACGACCTTAGGATTGGCCATTGGTTAAGTAAAGTTTATTTAATAGTTTTTACAGTAACTATTTCTTCACGAGTGTACATGCGCGAAAGTTCGCAAAGCCTATGTTCAGAGTGCTGCCCTGCCAATCCGATACAGTGTAACTTTTGAAAATCACATTTGAGATTTTTGACGATATATGTTTTTCCAGCATTTTTAAACCTTAATTTGAACGTAATACAGTGTTTTCTAGCTTGCCTTATATTGCAAAATATACATTGATATGGAAAAAATGTTGGTTAGGGGTACTAAATTGGGCGTTGTTAAAGCAAAATACTGTAAGTCGAGTTACAGTCTTTTGGATTGGCACGGCAGAGTGGTCACGACTCGTAGCCTGAACCGTATTTTTCTCGAACAAAAAGAAAACTATGTCATGGTCGACAAAAATTAAAAAGGTGTCGTTTGTCGTACGATCTGAGATGGTGAGGACCACGGCAAGCACATAGAGGAATAGCAGTGATAGTCTAGTTCGAACCCAAGGCACGCACCTCTGACTTTTCGGATTCATGTGCCTAAAAACGGTGAAGGAAACCATCGTGAGGAAACTGGCATGCCTGAGAGATATTTCTCGACGGCATGTGAAGTCAAGTCAGAGGCCCATGGGCGGCATAAACTCTGGCACCAGGTTAGGTTACCACATGAAAAGAAGAAGAATAGAGGTGGCAAGGTGGCCTACTGTACCCGAGAAAAAATACGAGAAACTATTATAATGACACATTTCACCTAATTATTTACAAACAATTGTGTGCGCCATTTGATGCCTCGTTCCATTGTACTGTCTCGGGGAATGCTACAAGCGTGCTAGCTACTTTCTCTGCATAGTAATTGTTAGCAATATTAGCGGGCGAGTGGATAATTATATTACGTTTTGTGCTGGGCTGTGGTTAGGCAATTGTTTGCCTTTTGGTGGGAGAGCAAATTCTACTGACAAAAATGTTGCCAAGCCACACACCAAAATCGCCATTTTGATCGTTTTTGTAAACGAGAACTGTCAAAATATTTGGTTTTGGTTGTAAAACAATTTGACAGTTATCTTTTCCAAAATGTAAACTGATTGACGTGCGGCAATAATGGGCTGATTATAACATAACATCACGCCTGTATTCCCCGAAGGGTTGGGCAGAGGTCTAAAGTAACACCCTAATTTCGCCATGTTTAAGCCCCATGGTAATAATGGATGAGCCTATTGCCATAACCGGGCACAAATGCAAACTCCGGGCTGCTACTGAGGATTTACACACGGAAAAACCCCAATAACACTGCCCGAACTGGGGATCAAACCCAGGACCTCACGATCAGCAGTCGCGCTTGCCACCACTAGACCAACGAGGCTGATTGTGCTTATACTAAAAGTAATCCTGAGTTAGATCTTGCAGCCTGATGTCTAGCAAATGCGGTCAGGCGAAACTTAGATTGCGCGATCTCCGGTCATTGACTCCTAGCCTTTTCCCAAGTTTGTAGACTTTTACGATGCAACTTAATACGAGTAGATATTATTTATTTTAAACTAGGTGACGTACGCTGCTCCGCTTGAGTTGTAAGTCAATATATAAGGTCCAACCAAAATACCTGGACAAACTTTTACACAGCGTTCAGTAAGTGTAACTGAATATATCTATGCAAAAAAACGAGATCCAAGTGTTTTTTTTTCTAACCAAAATTTTTTTTTCAAATTAAATTTTTTTTTTTTTACTTTTTTCACTTCGCTGTTTAGGTAAAACACGTTACGGAATTAGCACGCACCCCAATGGCGGTCGATGCATAAGAAATGGATGAGTTTATTCTTAGAGAGTACCTACAGGCAATTTAAAACATTATTATTTTTTTGTTAGAAAAAAACACTTGGATCTCGTTTTTTTTACATAGATGTGATTAGTTAAACTTATTGAACACTGTGTAAAAGTTTGTCCAGGTATTTTGGTTAGACCTTATATAATGTCCTATGCCTATCGCACCCTTAGTAATGTAAGGGCACAACTCGAAATATTGAGTTTTTGAGTTTCTGTGTTAGATGGTCTCAATATCAACTGTTCTGCCACTTGGCTTTCACAGAAAGAGAAAAAAGACAATGTTAAAGCAAATACTGTAATTACGTATATTGTAAAAAATACCGTGAAAACATCGAGTTCCCTGAATCATTTAACGCGTTTTCCCAAAAGTTGATATTTTCGAGTTGCGCCCTTACAATACAATACAATACAATACTCTTTATTGTACACAAAACAAACAAGAAACATAACTATAAAAATAGAGATGTACAATGGGCGGTCTTATCGCACTAGGCGATTTCTTCCAGACAACCTTTGGATGGACATGAAGTGTAAGAAAAAAAAAGAGAGAGGTAGTTCTCAGTGTAACAATTAATGAGGAGACATTAAATTATTACTTTAAATAAACCTAAAAACACAAATAAATAAATATTATAAACAATAAATATGAAATAAATATATATATATATATAAATATATATAGTGTAATGTGTATGTAATACATAATATAAACAGACAATAAATAACTATACATAAAGATGCAAACTTTACTATATTGATTGGTAGTGATCCTTGACGAGTCTTTTGAAAGTGACCAAGGATTGCGCACGTCTAACTGTAACTGGTAAAGCATTCCAAAGCCGAACAGCCTGGACTGTGAATGACTTACCAAAGAAGTTGGTAGAATGCATTGGCATGTTTAACGTCAGATTCTCTGATGACCTTAATGATCTCGAATGTGTGTCATGGAGGAACTCGAAACGTTCTTTAAGGTAGGAGGGAGTAGAAGGATTGTACAAGACTAAGCCCCTACATTACTAAGGGCGCGCTATGTTCTCCCAGTTTTAGGCTATCTATCTATCGGCTATATATATATATATATATATATATATATATATATATCTATCTCCCAGTTTTAGGTTTTCATCAAAATTGGTTCTGTAGTTTAGTCGTGAAGAATTAACAAACATACAAGACATAGACAAACTAACTTTTGCGTTAGAAGTGTGTGAGTGTTAAATGTGAATGTGAATAGATTAGATACACAAGTTGAGGTAGGCCAAAGAAAAGATGGATGGATTGTGTGAAGGAAAGGACTGAGTGCTGAGATGACGGCTAATAGAGAATGGAAGAGAATACGTGTTGGGTCGATCACACCAGTGTGGGATAAGGGCAGGGAGCTGATGATGGTTGTGATCAGCTGTTTTTATAATTTAGGTCATATTTGGGGTCACGGATTAGAAAATAAATTTTCTGATTTCATAACTAAAGCCGATATGTTTTTTTTTTTGAAAATACTAAAATAAAAATATTTTTGCAAACAAATAAAAATTATCGAATTTTGAAATTTTAACACTTGCTTTAAAATAGTCATCAGTGGCCCGCGGCTTAGTACCCCCTTTCCGACTAACCTTGTATTAAAAATGAATCCCTATTTCACTTGGTCACGCCATAACTTGAGAACGACTACCGATTGAGGTCATATTTACACAATATAATTGTTTCATCAAGACGATGGTTCGTAGTAATGCTGAGATCCGATAGGTGGCGCTGTAGTCAAATTATTTACGTGGGCACAGCCGCGGGAGAACAGCTAGTATTTGTATAAACAAAGCCACTTTTTATATTATAATATTGTTCATTTGCACCCGTCTGAGTCAGAGCAGTGCAAACACGTGGTATTTCTTTGAAAATGAGATAGCTGCATTCCAGACGCATTACGATAAAAGCAAGGCGCTAATGGGGACCGAGGGGCCTGAGGAAGGCGCACAAATTTCACGCGCATAACCAGCGCGAACTTCGCTTCTTCTGAAGAAGCGCAGTTGGTGCTGGCCCACACAAAAATATCCGATCTCCTTTGCAACCGAGTTTCCTCAGAGTCGAATCGGACGCAATGCGCAAGCGCTCTGAGGTACCGACCACAGACTAATAAAATACTACGTACACGGAGGTCTCAATGTGAAATCAACAGTGATAAAACCAAGGCTTGACAGCCGAAATAATTATTACTTAACCTTGTAGACCTATTGATCTGCGCGATGTTTACCCAAGTCCCCTCCGACGTCACGTAAGCTCACGTACTGCATGTATAAGTAGGTATATTGCATTGATTACAGCACCAAAATGTTGTACGCATAGTTGCTTCATTGGTTTACTAAAGAAGCACGCCTTCAAGCAGCTCGCTGTTTTGTTTTTTTTAAACGTTGCCCCACTCTATCCCTTCTGTATTTTGGGTGTGTTTACCGAACCCAATCTAAAGCCTCACTCACATACACATCTGCGGGATCCCGCGGGATTGGTTGTGGTCCCGGGAAAATCCCGCGGGTTTGAAACACTACGGGATTGCAAACCCTAGCAGTTACATAACATAATATCACGCCTGTATTCCCCGAAGGATTGAGCAGAGGTGTATAGTAACACCCTCAAATCGTCGTTATGTTTAAGTCCCATGTAATAGGGGGCGAGCCTATTGCCATTACCCTAGCGGTAATGTCTATGAATTCTTAACGGCGGCGACTGACCTGTATTATATTCCTGTAATGTAACATGTTACAAAGTGAGCATTACGACACTAAGTATAGCGAGCACAGAGTTCAGAACGAGCACATATCGCGGATTTTAGTAGGTGATGTAACGTAAGCTCGCTCCGATTACATTATGATCGGATGCTCAGGTCTGTCGCCACCTTAAAAGATCCGAAAGCCGTTCCTTCTGGCCGGTTAGAGCCAACACAAGTTGTTTAGTAAAAAAAGGTAGTTTGTGCAATTCTAGTTATTTCTAAATGGAAATACTCTTTGAGGGCGCGTTTACGTTGGTCGAGTAAGTAGTCTAGTACAGTCGGGAAGGTGTCTTTAAAAATTATTATTAGATCAATTTCAACTGCATCGTTGGTCTAGTGGTGGCAAGCTCGACTGCTGATCGTGGGGTACTAAGTTCAATTTCCAGATTTGGCAGTGTTATAGGGTTTTTTGGAATTCCTCATTAGCAGCCCAGAGTTTGAATTTGTGCCTGGTTGATGGCAATAGGCTCGCTCCCTATCACATGCGACTTAAATATAACGGTGAAATGAGGGTGTTACTATACACCTCTGCCCTACCCTTCGGGAAATACAGGCGTGATGGTGTGTTACGTTATTTTTTATGTCTAAACGCTCTGGGTCAGTGGCTGTAGGCTAGTGTATACTTCTTACACTGAAACCCCCTCGCTAATAAATGCGATATTCTGTGACAAATTTATAATTATTATTCAAAAAAACTGATGGTTTAACCACAGTTTCTTTATCTGTTCCATACAGTGGTTCAACGAGTGTTGGGCACTAGCATAAGCATAATCAACCCAATACTGGGCACGGACCTCTTCTCAGAATGAGAAGGGTTTAGGCCTTAATGCATCACGCTGGCTTGGTGTGAGTTGGCAAACTACACACACCATCAAGAACTGTATGGAGCCCTCTCAGGTGTGCAGGTTTCTTCACGATGTTTTCCTTCATTGTTAACACAAGTGATAATCAAATTTTGATCCGCACATGAAATCGAAGTCAGAGGTACAGGCCGGGATCGGAATTCAAACCCTCCTGCATGGAAGGCAAGCGTGCAACCGCTAGGTCTTTAAAAGCAATTCGGGACAGTGTTTGACAGTTTCTAAGGCATCTCGGGACATCTCGCCCCGAGTTGTACGATTGTAAAGATTGTCAAGTCAGAGGTTTAATAATTTTACATGCATAGATTTAAAAGACTATATGGTTGTCATAAGTTTATTCGACGTTCATTAATAAGAGGGCTAATGTAAACTAGGCCTTCAAATTAGACTAGTAAATACTTCACCGTTTTACTGGACTACTTACTCTTCCAATGTAAACGCACCTTAATAGTTCAGGAAAGCGCTAATATAGAAAAGTAGATCAACGAGTCGAGTTGGCAACCTAACATTATTAACGCATTTTTGTCGCCATAAAACCGTCAAAATAATTATAAATTTGTTGTAAATTACTAAAATAATTACGTCTGCTGATATCGGAAAGATATCGGCGTGAACACAGGGACAAAACGCACAATATGGCCGCCCGAAAACAAGTTTTATATAAAAATTTAAAAACACCTTTCACTTACCGGCCAAGGTTTGACCGCAAACAGACACAGCGGCCGTAACAAAGAGTATTAAACACAAAACTTTCATTTTTAACTAGTAAACACTTTAACTATCACAGAAAACTATTATTTTATAACTTAATCTCATTAGTTTTAAACTTTATTAAAAGTTTTAAACAGTTTCTTTTTTTAATTTTCAAAATGTCACAACGGTGGCGCGACGCATGCGCGCTCGCGGTTTCTGGTGAGTGGGGCGTCGGTATTGCCAAGTGTCTATATTGAAATTCCACGAATGTTTGAAAAAAATATATAATTATCCACATTTTTGTTTACATTATTTTTTTATGTTTGCTGTTCAAGGCGACATTTTCCGCATTCAAGGCTAAAATAAATTTTATATTAAACATTTTTATAATGAAAATTAGTTTTTCCCTTCAATAATTGCAATATCTGGCAAACAAGTAACACCACAAGTTCGACACGCATTTAAATAGGGTCTACTTTTCAGTCGTATCTAAAACGGATAAAATGAAAAAAATATTTCATGCGACGTCTGCCCTGAACCAAATTGAAAAAAAGTTATAAATACAATCTTTTTGAGTCTTTTTATCCATAACTGGTAGGTATAAAAAATTTAATCTTATTAAGACATCAAATCAATATTATTACCAATTGTATTCTACGTTTGTAGTTTTTTCGTAAAATACCTCTTTTTTAAATAAATCACCAAAACATAGTTTACTTTTTTTAATTGGTTCGGTTCAGACTTTTCTAACACAATATTAGGGTTTATATTAAATTACCAACATTAAAGGGAAAATATTATAACTTGGCAACTCTATTCTAGGTGGGACTCTGTCACGTCTAGTAAACACAGTCGCTTAAAAGTACATTCAAAATAAGAACCTATGTCTTTGATATAAGGCTCAATTTCAATATTTTTTACTAAAGGAATGGTACGTTCACATTAATCGCCCGACTGACACAACGTCAAATTTGAAAAGAAAATTTGGGAAAAATATTTTTGTAAATATAATTATAATATCTCACCTATAAATAATTATTATACAGCAATAACAGTAACCAAAATGAAAAAAAAGAAGAAGCAATACCCAGCCTAATGAACATCCAATAAATTTGTGAAGACTTAAAATGCTGACAAGAAGTCGGGCGAAACCCTTAATCGAGACCACACGCCTAAGATCTTCGGCCCCGTCACTCAGCTCCGCCTCGCAGCTGCCGGACTCCTCAATCGTGAGTGATGTAACACCGGCCGCTGCAGTTGCGTCGAGCTCGAGCGACGAATACTTCTCGCCGCCTACTTCACCACCACCAGCAAGACGACGAGGAAGACTGGCCACTGGCCTCTGACAGGGTCCCCGCTGCCGGTGGAAGTGTGCAGCGCATGCGTTGGACTCTAACCATGAACGAGAACTGCATGCGCGCATACTTTGGGGCTACAGAGGGGGGAACTAACCTGACCGCGTACCGTGGTCGGATGCTCTCTCTGTTTCAGGTACTTGAGCCTACTGTCAACGTCTCGGCACAACGATTGTCGGATCAGGTGCGAGTCATTCAACGTGATCACAGGTTGACTGACGCCGCACTTGATAGGCTACGCTCTGAAGTACAGAGTAACCGTATCATTTCTCTCCAGTCGCAGACTGCGGCCCAACCGCAAACCCCAACTGTGGTTCTGCCGTTGCCCATCCACGCTGACGAGGAGAGCGATGATAGGGTTACAAATGTAAGTACCCAGTGCAATGAACTACTGAGGAGCGCTTTGGAGCTTGCGATTCGAGAGTATCGGTTCACTCCGCCAAACGTTAGACCACGCATACCCCGTTTGCCGATGCATAGAAAAAATAGGGCGCTAATGTGTGCTCTAGATTCGCTACTATCAAGTTATTTTGATAACAGCGAAAACCTCGAAGATACTCATTCAATCCTGTTCTGCGCGGCTGTTGCGGCATGTCGTGTAGCTCACGCCAAATTTGATAATAATGACAGAGCTACACGACCAAAACCCGCCGTACCGGCCTGGCAGTGCAGGATTGAACGTCGTATTAACGAGGCTAGAGCACTCATTGGCAAACTAATCTGCTTCAGGGAGGGCAATACTCGCCCTAGAGTGATGCGCTTTGTGAGGCGGGCATTCTCGGGGACTGATGTCAATCCTCGAGATTACATGTCCCGTGTCACAGAGCGCATCGACTTCCTGAAGCAGAAGGTTTATGCATGGGCAAACCGTATTCGGAGGTATAAGCGGCGAGTGGAGCGATATACCCAGAATCGCATGTTTCATAGCGATGAAAGGTGGGTATACAGAACCTGGGAGCGACCTGATCAATATATGAGTGACATGCATCTACCGGATAATGATGCCATGAATACATTCTGGCGCAATATCTGGTCGATGCCTGTCACTCACACTGAAGGTGACTGGATGCAGGAGGTCCAGCGAGCATGTGGGCCGATTGAGGAAATGGGGGACATAACAATTGTCCCCCAAGACGTAACCAGTGCAGTCCGTCCAATGTCAAAGTGGAAATCCCCTGGCCCAGACGGATTGCACAACTTTTGGCTTAAATGGTTACGCAGTTCGCGTGCCCGCTTGGCCTCGCAATTCCAGTCATCTTTGGAATCTGGGTCGCTTCCACAGTTCCTTACGACAGGAGTTACCCACCTGCTCCATAAATCAGGTAGTACTGCGGAACCCAAAAATTATAGACCGATTACATGTTTGCCGACGGTCTATAAGCTTCTTACGTCCATTTTGAGATCAAAAATTAGTAAACATATTGCAAATAATTCTATAATGTCCGTCTCTCAAAGTTGATGTAACAATGGGTCCCGCGGTACTAAGGAGCTACTCCTCATTGATATGGCCATTAGCCAACAAGTTCGCCGATCCCGAAAGGATCTGTCGACACGTTGGATACAACTTGGTGCCACATACATGGCTCATGAGGGTGCTAGAGTTGTATAAAGTGAATACAACTCTATGCGCCTTCCTGACGTCATGTATGGAGCAATGGAGGACAGTCCTTCACTATCCAGGATGTCGGCAAATTCAAGGGAGAGGAGAACCAATAAGGATTGAGCGAGGTATATTCCAGGGCGATAGTCTGAGTCCGCTGTGGTTTTGTTTAGCCTTGAACCCTCTGAGCACATTATTGGAGGGTTCAGGGTTAGGCTACCGGTTGAGAAGAGGTGGTCAGGTAATATCCTACCTCCTTTACATGGACGATCTGAAACTCTTTGCCCCAACAATTTGCAATTGGTGAAGTTACTGAAAGTAACTGAAACTTTCAGTAATTCCATTAGGATGGAATTTGGTGTGGACAAATGTGCAGTCATGCATGTAAAACACGGAGGGATTATGGAATCCGTGGGAACCCAACTCTCGGATTCCATACACCTTAGATCCCTCTCCTCAGCCGAAACCTACAAATACTTGGGCATGTCGGAGGCGTTAGGCATCAATGAGGCCGCCATGAAGCAATCGTTACGGGAGCGTTTCTATGGCCGCCTGAAAAAAGTACTTAAAAGTCTTTTTATCAGGCGGAAATAAGGTGCGCGCCTTTAACGGTTGGGTCATGCCGGTCTTGATGTACTCCTTTGGCATACTCAAGTGGACTCAGACTGAACTTGACGCCCTGGATAGGAGGGTCCTTACGCTGCTGACTGCATACCGAATGCATCACCCACGTTCATCGGTGATGAGGCTGTACACTCCGAGGAAGTGTGGGGGTCGAGGCTTTCTAAATGCTAAGACCCTCCACAACCGCGAGGTGTGCAGCCTCAGGGAGTACTTCCTCCAAGCCGACGTGGGGATGCATCGAGATGTAGTCGCAGTGGACAAAGGATTCACCCCACTCTCCTTGGCTAAAGAGAATTGGCGCAAGCCTGTAGTACTGGATACTAATGGCCGCAGGGAGGTATGGCAGAGCAAGGAGCTTCACGGACGCTTCTACCGGGCCCTTCGCGTGCCCGATGTAGATTTCCTAGCGTCCGTAGCCTGGCTACATTTCAGTGATCTCTTTGGGGAAAACGAAGGTTTTGTCTGTGCAATTAAGAACAAAGTTATGATGACGAACAACTACCGGAAATATATTGTGAAGGACGGCACGGTTGACATCTGTCGGGCATGTCACTGTCCCGGTGAATCCATTCGACATATTATTTCTGGTTGTTCTCGTCTTGCTAACGGCGAGTATTTGCACAGACACAACCTAGTGGCTAGGATTATCCACCAGCAACTTGCTCTGAAATACAACCTCGTGGACGCAGAAGTACCATACTACAAGTATGTGCCCGACCCAGTTCCCGAGAATGGTCATATCACATTGTACTGAGATCGATCTATCATCACCGACAGGACTATTGTTGCCAATAAGCCTGACATAGTGGTGATAGATTGATCAGAGCGTCTCACAATGATTGTTGATATCACTGTCCCACATGACGAGAACCTTGTGAAAGCCGAGAAAGATAAAGAAATTAGGTATCAAGACTTGGCACACGAGGTTGTCGACATGTGGGAGGTTGACTCAGCAGTCATTGTGCCGGTAGTAGTTACGGCCAATGGCTTAATAGCCAAGAGCCTCGACCAACACCTGATGAAGCTCTCGTTGGGCAGCTGGGTCAAGGGCTTGATACAGAAAGCGGTACTTCTAGACACGGCACGTATTGTCAGGAAGTTCCTCTCTCTGAGGCCCTGACCACCGGTAGCTTGAACCCCGATGCGGGTGGGCTGCTATTTTTTTTATATTTTTAAATGTTTTTTTTTTTATTTTTTTATTAAAATATTTAAAAATGTAATAAAATATGTATATACAATGAATAAACGAGAATAATAATAATCTGTGGTAAGTCCGGCCGTCAACAAGACAGAAAAAATTAACTGAATTATATATTTTGGAAAATATTTTATAAAATTTGTTCTGCGGGTTACACATAAAACGAATTAATAAATCAAAATGAAAAAAAGGAGAAAACGCCAGATCCTGCAATGGAACCGGAAAATACAATACCATAAAATGTTGACAAGAAGCCGGACCAGAACAACAGAACAACGAAGCACACGCCCACCACCCCCGGACTCGCCGCTCAGCTCCGCCTCGCAGCCGCCGGAACTCGGATTACCAGTGACACCGACAGCTGCAGCCTCGTCGAGCTCGAGTGACGAGTATTTCTCCCCGCCGACGTCGCCAAGACCTGTACGTCGGCAGGGGAGAGGCCGGCCACCGAACAGTTTGGGACCTAGGGGCCCCCCGGCCCCGAGCCGGGTCCTCGCTACCGGTGGTTATGTGCAGCACATAAAATGGACTCAAAGTATAAACGAGAACGTCATGCGCGCATATTACGGGTCTACAGAGGGGGGAACTAACCTCACTGCCTACAGTGTTAGGATGCCGACTCTGTTTCAGGAAATTGAGCCAGCCATTAACGTCTCGACCCAACGATTATCGGATCAGGTGCGGGTTATCCAACGCAATCATAGATTGGATGACGCCGCACTTGATAGGCTTCACTTAGAGGTACAGAACAGCCGTGCCATCCCTGTCCCCTCACAGACCGCGGTACACCAACTTATCAATGTAGCCCCGCCGCGGTCCGATCGTGTAGATGGGGATGAGGATGATGGGGCTGTTACAGTAAGTAGCCAATACAACGACCGATTGAGGAGTGCATTGGAGGATGCGATTCGGGAGTGTAGAGCTAACCCCGAATCACGGCCACGATTACGACGCTTGCCCATGCACAATAAAAACAGGGCGCTGGTGTGTGCCTTGGATTCGCTGCTTGCTAGCTATTTTGAGAGCAGCGAAAATCTCGGCGATACACACTCAATCCTGTACTGTGCGGCTGTTGCGGCATGTCGTGTAGCCAACGTCAAATTTAATAATAGTGAACGACCTACACGACCGAAACCAGCCGTACCAGCCTGGCAGTGCAGGATTGAGCGTCGTATTGACGAGACCAGGGCACTCATCGGCAAGCTATAATATGCTTCAGGGAGGGCAATAGTCGACCAAGAGTGATACGCTTTGTGAGGCGGGCATTCTCGGGGACTGGTATCAGCCCTCGAGAATATACGTCCCGAGCCACAGAGGCATCGACTTCCTGAAGCAGAAAGTTTGTGCATGGGCGAGCCGTATTCGTAGGTATAAACGCCGCGTTGAGCGATATACCCAGAATCACATGTTCCAATGCGACCAAAGGTGGGTGTATAGAGCTTGGGAGCGGCCTGACCAAAGTGTGAGTGGTGGGCGCCTGCCGGATGATGATGCCATGAGCTCATTCTGGCGCAGCATCTGGTCGGTCCCCGTCATTCACACTGAGGGTGATTGGATGCGAGATATTGAGCGAACGTGTGAGTCTATAGAAGAAATGGGGGAAATTCTCATTAGTCCCCAAGACGTAGCCGATGCAGTCCGTCCGTTACCTAATTGGAAATCTCCAGAGCCGGATGGACTGCACAATTTTTGGATAAAATGGCTGCGTAGCTCACACGCTCGCCTGGCGTCCCAATTCCAGTCGTCCTTAGAGTCAGGGTCGCTTCCGCAGTTCCTTACGACCGGAGTTACCCACCTGCTCCATAAATCAGGTAGTACTGCGGAATCCAAGAATTATAGACCAATCACGTGTTTGCCGACGGTCTATAAACTTCTTACATTCATTTTGAGATCCAAAATTAACACTCATATTGAAAATAATTCTGTATTGTCTTCTTCTCAAAATTGATGTAGGTATGGGTCCCGCGGTACTAAGGAGCTACTCCTCATTGATACGGTCATTAGCCAACAGGTTCGTCGCTCCCAAAAGAGTCTGTCGACATGCTGGATAGGTTATAAGCAGGCCTATAACTCGGTGCCACATACATGGCTCACGAGGGTGCTAGAGCTGTATAAAATAAATACAACACTACGCACCTTCCTGAGGTCATGTATGGGGCAATGGTGGACGGTCCTTCGCTATCCAGGGTGTCAACCGATTCGGGGGAGCGGCGAACCGATTAGGATTGAGCGGGGAATATTCCAGGGCGACAGTCTGAGCCCACTATGGTTTTGTTTAGTCTTGAACCCTCTTAGCACATTGCTGGAGGGGTCGGGGCTAGGCTATCCGCTGCGGAAAGAAGGTCAGGTAGTATCCCACCTTCTCTACATGGAAGACCTAAAGCTCTTTGCCCCCACTAAATTGCAACTGGTGGATTTACTGAAGGTAACTGAAACTTTCAGTAATTCTATCAGGATGGAATTTGGTGTGGACAAATGTGCAGTCATGCATGTAAGACGAGGAAGGATTATGGAATCCGAGGGACTACAACTTTCGGATTCCATACACCTCAGTCCGCTCTCCGCAAACAATACCTACAAATACCTTGGTATGTCGGAGGGGCTGGGTATCAGCGAGGCTGACATGAAACAATCGTTGAGGGAGCGCTTCTTTGGCCGCCTGAAAAAAGTCCTAAAAAGTCTTTTGTCAGGCGGAAACAAGGTGCGCGCCTTTAACGGTTGGGTCATGCCGGTCTTGATGTACTCCTTCGGCATACTGAAGTGGACTCAGACTGAACTAGATGCCCTGGATAGGAGAGTCCGGACTTTGCTGACCGCAAACCGGATGCATCACCTGCGATCATCAGTAATGAGGCTGTACATCCCGCGAAAGTGTGGGGGTCGAGGCTTATTAAATGCTAAGACCCTCCACAATCGTGAGGTGTGCAGCCTAAGGGAGTTTTTCCTCCATGCTGACGCGGGGATGCACCGAGATGTGGTCGCAGTAGATAAAGGACTCACCCCACTATCCTTGGCTAGAGAGAACCGGCGCAAGCCTGTGGTACTTACTACTAATGACCGCAGGGAGATATGGCAGAGCAAGGAGCTACACGGACGCTTTTACCGGGCCCTCCATGGGCCCGACGTTGATTTCCTCGCGTCCGTGTCCTGGCTACGGTTCGGTGACCTATTTGGGGAAACCGAAGGTTTTGTCTGTGCGATTATGGACGAGGTTATCATGACGAATAACTACCGGAAGTATATTATGAAGGACGGGACGCTTGACATATGTCGGGCATGCCACTGTCCCGGCGAGTCCCTCAAGCATATTATTTCCGGATGTACTCGCCTTGCTAACGGCGAGTACTTGCATTGGCATAACCAAGTGGCCAGGATTATCCACCAGGAACTTGCTTTGAAGTATAACCTTGTGGAATCAGAGGTACCGTATTACAGGTATGTGCCCGACCCAGTTTTTGAAAATGGTCGTATCACGTTGTATTGGGATCGATCTATCATCACTGATAGGACTATTGTTGCCAATAAACTTGATATAGTGGTGATAGATCGATCAGAGCGCCGCACAATGATTGTTTATATCACTGTCCCGCATGACGAGAACCTGGTGAAAGCCGAGAAAGATAAAGAAATTAAGTATCAAGACTTGGCACACGCACGCATACGAGGTTGTCGACATGTGGGAGGTTGACTCAGCAGTCATTGTGCCGATAGTCGTTACGGCCAATGGCTTAATAGCCAAGAGCCTCGACCAACACCTGATGAGGCTCTCGTTGGGCAGCTGGGTCAAGGGCCTGATACAGAAAGCTGTTCTCCTCGATACGGCGCGTATTGTGAGGAGGTTCCTGTCTCTGGAGCCCTAACTGCCGGTAGCCTGGACCCTGCTCCCGCTGCCGGTGGACCCCTATTTTTTATATTTTTAAATGTTTTTGTTATAATTTTTATAGAAATATTTAAAAATATAATTAGTATGTAAGTTAACGAATAAAGGAAATAATATTTATTTGCATAAAACATGGTATATAAAGTTGTTAAAATACAATTATAGAGCATACATGTTTTGCTAATATCATAGCATGCAAATATCGGTTAAATTACAAAATGTTTCCCGTCAATAAATTATTTTATGCTATAAAAATTATTACAGCTTAACCATTTATGTAATTTATTTTTGAACAGTCTAAAATCTAAAGTTTTCAATTCACTTGGAATTTTATTATATATCCGAACACACGTGGCTAAATAGCTTTTATTATATTTAGCCAGTCTTGGTAATTCGTCTAATATAAGCCTGTGTGGATCTCGCCGGTTTCGAGGATATACATCATCTGCCTTTTTAAATAAGTTTTTATGTTTCTTAACAAATATGCATACTTCATAGATATAGAGAGAGGGTAGCGGTAATAAACTAAGTTCTTTAAATGTTGGCCTGCAAGATTCGGTAGGTGTTTAAAATACCTACCTACAATAAAGGTGATGCGTGTATGTGTATGGTGTTTTATATATTTTATATTTTTATATATTTTTGTATGTTGTTAAATTTCTTTTTTTTTGTTGTTTTATTTTATTTTATTTATATTATAATTTGTTTGTTTTATAACTAGCTGAATGTCCGCACGTGTTTTAGGTGATCACTGAAAATCAGCGCTGTGTCTGTGGCCCACGCCATAGCACAGCATTATGCTGAGTGGTCACCTTTTTGTCACAGTTGTCTTTTATTTTAATATTATTTATATACTATCATGTTTTGTGTTAAAGTGTATCTGTGACAAATAAATGTTTTTTCTTTCTTTCTTTCTTTCTTCTTTCTTTATTCGTTAGGTTGAAGCCCATATATTGCACGAATACACTTTTTTTGAGCAACAAATACTCTATTTTTGTCGGTACTATTGCCGCACATTATGAACCCGTAGCGTATTTATTATTCAATATAAGCATGATAGGTGATAGCAGTTTTAATATTTCGCACGGCTAGATTAATCCTGTATCAACTCAAAATTTGATCAATTTGAGATAACTCTTTTATTATTTATTTTTTAAAACGTTGCGTCACACTAGGATTTCTCCTGTATCGTGGGTGCGTTTACAAACACGAATCTTCACACGTAATTCATTTCATTCAGTTCAATTGTAATCTATAACAGGAAGTAATTAATCAATTTTGTGTCGATTCTGAAAAAAAGCTTCATTTTGAGTTGATATACATCTAGCAGTGCGATTTGTTATATTTTTAACCTTTTTGAGTGCGTATACGAATTTGTTTATTCTTTTAGATACATCATCTACTTGCGCCTTCCAATTTATGTCCTGATCTAATATTACTCCAAGAAATTTTGTTTGTGTAACTTCATTAAGTTTTGGTATATTAAGTTTCAAGTTGTATTTATTATTATTGGATTTATTAAACTGTATACATACAGACTTATCTAAATTAATTTTTAAGTTATTACTTTCAAGCCATTCAATTAATTTGTCAATCGTGTTGTTTATTTGTTTCATGGTCGATGAGTGTATTATTATTTTTATCGGACGTCACTATAATGGAAATATCATCGGCGATTTGTATGCATTTGTGATTAGTTATATCTGTGATTGAATTTATATAGAGTAGGAACAATATTGGACCCAAGACACTTCCTTGTGGGACGCCATAATTGTTACGTTTATATTCAGGTGAATATGGTACCATGACGGTGTTTTATCTAGTTTTACAATAGTTACACGTTGCTGTCGGTTATTTAAATATGATGATATCCATTGTAGTGCATGTCCATTATACAGGTAATTAAAAAGTAGTTTCACAATGTCATTATCATTATACAGGTAATTAAAAAGTAGTTTCACAATGAAATATAATTAATAATGACGCGTATCATTATAGCGATGTAATTAGTTACAAATTAAAGATATCGATAATTAAAATAACTTGACTGTCTTTATCTAATGATAAAAACTTTCCCAGTGGAAATCAGCTTTAAGAGTTATTTTGTTGTTCAGTTAAGAATTCTTCTTAGTAGTAGACTGGACCTACTAAAAATTAGGCCCCAGCGAACTCGACACGATTGCAGCACAGCTAGTGCAAACAGTGCTATTGCGCAAACGTGTTGCAATCGCACTGGATGTAGTGTGACATCTCATTTACAATTTCATGCATTTCAACTTCAGTTTCAAAGTGTACGTAAATACTGTACAAGTGTACACGCGCTGCAGCTGTAGTTGACGGGCCAACCTTCAGCCTAAGTGTATACGAAGGCGCAGGCCGCGCATGCAACACATTTCAGCCACAATTTTACAATTCATATATTTGGGCACTAGGGGCTCGTGGCTAAATAACAACCGCGCCTATCGTACGATTTGCGAGGTTAAGCTGCGCTTGCCGCGGTCGGTCCGTGGATGGGTGACCATTTGTTACACATCGAGACCTCTCTGTGCCTCGGAGAGCACGTTAAGCCGTCGGTCCCGGGTGTCATACGAATACCTAGGACAGTCGTTACGGGTAGTCAGAAGCCCGAAAGTCTGACAATCGGTTTAACCTTAGGATATCGGCATTGCCCAGTTACTGGGTTGCGGGGGTCTGATGGCAGTCGCTCCGTATAGAATACTGGTATTCAGCCGCATCTGGTTAGACTGGAAGCTGACTCTAAGATAATTGGGAAAAAGTCTAAGAGGAAGAAGATATTTGGGCAACGTCTTTGTTGTCGGGCGATGCCACCGCCCGTGTAGGCGTTGCTCAGCTCTATGGATTGTTAAACTGCGACTGGACTGTGTCGCCTGCGTGGCCTGCGCCCCCATTATATGCTCAGGCTTAAGCTCAGTTGCACCAACTAACTATAGCCGGAACCGTTACAAAATGACTGTCAAATCGATACAAATATGACGTAAATATGATATGGGTACTAATCCGAAAGGGTGTTAAAGAACCTATAATAATGAATAACTTTTGTTCTACAACTTTTTTCATAAGACAATAGTTTAAAGGGTGAATATTCGAAATTTTTTAACATTATTTTAACAAATGATTCTTCTCCCGGGTTGTTAACGTTATAGTATTGTCAGATTGTTTTTATTCTTATCTTATTGCTTGACGGCAGCGGTATAGTTTGAGTTTTCATTATCATAATTATAGTATTAAACATCTGCATTCTTAACTTTGGGATGATGCTAATGACTTTCTCAATTTTTGTAAATATTTTTCGAATATTCGCCCTTAAGAGAAATAGCCGTTCAAAGGTTACATTAAAAATACGGTAAAATCTATCTATACTCAGGTATGATCAGTTGTGTTTTCATTTTAAATCATAGATTAGAAGCTCAATTTTCTGAATTCGTAACTAAAGCAGGAATGAAGAATTAATTAAAAAACCAAAATAAAAAACATTTTTTACAAAAAATTTAAACCGACTTCAAAAAAGAATAAAATAATTACCATATAAAATTAACAGTTTCAGAAGTCGGTGCTGAACCACGCTGAACCAATTTGAAGGCACCGACTTCTGAAACTGTTAATTTTATATGGTAATTATTATATTTATTATTTTCTGAAGTCGGGTTTAAATTTTTTATAAAAATGTTTTTATTTTTTTCATTTTAGTGGCCTTAATTAAAACTTGGTTGGACCTACTAAAGACGCTGCTCGTAACATAATCACATCATCACAATATGCGTACTGTTCGTCATTGAGGAGTTCCATTGTCTATCTCCGAATTCCTTCATCAGATCTTCACCAAATTTAAATGGGACAAACTTCGAAGTATACCCTATCCATTAAAAAAAGAATCATCAAAATCGGTTCAGAATTGGCGAAAATATCGATGAACATACACAAAAAAAAAATGAGATACATACAGACGAACATAGTAACCTCCTCCTTTTTGGAAGTCGGTTAAAAATAATTTTGCATGGAAATAAAACATGTCGAATTTTGAAATTTTAACACTTGCTTTAAAACAGTCATCAGTGATACTTTAAGTAACCCGCAGACTAGTATTGTAACTTGCTGCAACTGAACCTTAATAAACTTAGATTTCTGCCCAAATTTCTGTTCAGTGGCAACAAACTGACAGTTACTTCCACCGAATGTCAAAATGAGCGGTCGGTGGGAAACACGGTTGAATGATAATTTTGGACTTCTCCTTTTTAGTTTAACTTCATGCTATGCATTTAACGGGGTAGACAGGATGGCCTGACGACGCCATTTTGAAAATAAAATCGGATTCAATCGTTCCGGAACGAAAGGGGTTTTGTATCTGACCGATTCCGCCCCGGATTTCCTGTGACAAGATCCTTTAAGAAATGTATAAAAACAAATTATTTTTCTATCACAATTGTAAAATATACAGGACTAGCTGTGTCCTCACGGCTCCGCCCGTAGCCTATGTTACTCAGTGATAATATAGCTTTATAACAGCAAAATATTTTTTTAAAATCGGTCTGTAGTTTTTAAGTTTATTCGTTACATACAAAAATACAAAAATCCAAAAATACAAATACAAAAATACAAATATGTCAGCAGTACATCACGAGGTTTGAAGGTATTACGTGATTTTGTTTACACCCTGTATACATATAATAATAACTACCTCGTTGGTCTAGTGGTGGAAAGCGCGACTGCTGATCGTGAGGTCCTGGGTTCGATCCTCAGGTCAGGCAAAGTTTTATTGGGTTTTTCCGTGTGAAATTCCTCAGTAGAAGCCCGGAGTTTGGATTTGTGCCCATTTGATGGCAATAGGCTCTCCTCTTATTACATGGGACTTACATAGCGATGAAATCAGGGTATCACTAATAACCTCTGCCCAAACTTTTGGGGAATACAGGCACTATGTTATGTATATAATAACTAGCGACCCGCCCCGGCTCCGCACGGGTGCGATGTAGATACTAATGTGGGGCATATAAACCTTCCTCTTGAATCACTCTATCTATTGTTGAAAACTACATTAAAATCCGTTGCGTAGTTTAAAAGATCTAAGCGTACAGACAGCGGGAGCGACTTTGTTTTGTACTATGTAAAGATATGGCCATTGAACATTGTCGAACCTCTGTTTGATGTGTGTGTTTTAAAACAAAACACACACAAAACATTTACAATGTTGTTAACAAAAGTTAATCTACACTAATATTACAAAGTTAGAGCTTGTTCGTTTGTTTGTACGCGCTAATCTCAGGAACAAAAATAATTTTTCAGTTGGAATTGAAAAATTATTTTTGTATTGGATAGTCCATTTATCGAGGAAGGTTATAGGATATATAACATCACGCTACAACCAATAGGAGCGGAGCATAAATGAAAAATGTTGCAAAAACGGGAAAAATGTCCACCCATGCGAAGCCGGGATGGGCCGCTAGTGTAGTAATACGAGTATGAATTGTAATTGCCATACTCAAACTCAAGGAGGTTTTAACATAACATAACATCACGCCTCGTAATCCCCGAAGGGTTTGGCAGAGGTGTTTGTACACCCTTGTTTCGCCAGGAGATTTTGTCTTCTTCTTTTCGCGTGGTTAGTGACTAACCTGGTGTCAGAGTTTATGCCGCCCATGGGCCTTTGACTTGGCTTCACATGCCGTCGAGAAATATCTCTCAGGCAGTTTCTTCACGATGTTTTCCTTCACCGTTTGATAATTATACAATGCAGACATGAATCCGAAAAGTCAGAGGTGCATGCCTTGGGTTCGGACTCGAGACCTATGACTTGGCAGTCCAACGATGGTCCACTAGGCTATTACTTACTGCTGTAATTTTAAGTGGTACTCATTGATATACATACACATTTCTTTTTATATTTCAATGGTGGTGCTATTTAAAATTAAAATGTATGTTAACTTGTTTGTTAATGTATAAATATAGTACATTACTGCCGCGGTCTGTAATGACTGCGTTGCTGGCAGCACTGATGATAACCGAAAGCGTAGTGTACTTAGCGCAGCTCCAGGCCATCACAGCGCAGTCAGCATTGCAGCTCTTGATGGACAAGCTGAAATAAAGGCCGAGACCGAAGGTCGAGGCCTTTATAGCTCGGACAGCAATGGCTGCAATTATGACCAAGCTTGAAGGCCGAGAGCGTAGCTAAACTAAGCTCGAGGCCATCATAGCGTGGCCAGCAGCGCAGTCATTGCGGACCAAGGCTTGTATAGTGCTTTACTTAAAAATGTTTGTAATTTAAATAAAATCAGCTTAGTACCTTTAGTAAGAATAAAAAAAATAAAAAATAGTGTACCTATACCGACAAATTCTGAATAAAATCTTTTTGCATCAGACTATTTTAGAAACAAAACCTCGACAATAATGGATTATCAAAGGAAATTGCTGGTGGCTAAAACTCACCAGCAATGAAATTCCATACAACTTTGCTGGCGCCTATTCAAGTAGCACGGAATCGTCGACTTTGCTCAAAGAAGGTTGTCAAAATAATGACCACATTACAAGCATTTTTGAGTAAAATAAATAATAATCCACATAAGTGTAACATAATATAACATCACGCCTATATTTCCCGAAGGGTAGGGCAGAGGTGTATAGTAACACCCTCATTTCGCCGTTATTTTTAAATCCATGTAATAGAGGGCGAGCCTATTGCCATCAAGCGGGCACAAATCCAACCTCCGGGCTGCTACTGAGGAGTTCGACACAGAAAAACCAAATAACACATTGCCCGACCTGGGGATCGAACCCAGGACCTCACGATCAGCAGTCGCGCTTGCCATCAATAGACCAACAAGGCAATAAATCAAAAATCTATCATCAATCTATAAATCTATGCGAGATAAATGAAAATAAAAATATATGTTACTAGCGACCCGCCCCGGCTTTGCAAGGGTGCAATGTAGATACTAATGTGATGCATATAAACCTTCCTCTTGAATCACTCTATCTATTGCTGAAAACTGCATTAAAATCCGTTGCGTAGTTTAAAAGATCTAAGTGTACAGACAGCGGGAGCGACTTTGTTTTATACTATGTAAAGTTAATGTGCAAATGAAGCCCTTTCATAATATTATGATACCCCATTTGACTTAGTAACCGCAATATAAAATTTCAACCCCCTAATTTCGACCCCTGTTACAACAAAAATAAAATAGTAAAAGTGAAGTATCGCGTGACAATAATAAAATTGATATCTTCGATTCCCGTGCCGCGGTCTTCAGAAGAAATGTTGCTATTTATTTAACTGGCAGCAGCATCCCTGTTACTACCTAAAATTGCATTAGTTTTGTTGCGTGATTGCTCTCTACTACATTTCCTGGATTGATGTGGGATGTGTATCGGAGAGCAGTCATGCTCATTGTTACCTTTAGTGTAGTTTTTGTAGGAACCTATAACACTTATTGTCATATTATGAAGGCTCATCATTATTGAAATTCTGTATACTTTTATATTGAACTCCTGTATTCTGCATGTTGAACTTGTTACATTTTATTTTCTTCTTTCTTATTATAATGTTGTATATCATGCTGTGCGATTACGTTAGGAAATCAATCTGTGTAAAACCTATAATTTTATGACCACCCATACTATGTGATTGTTACTTGTTGTAATTGCCTTATGAAATAAATAAATAAATAAAAATATATTTTCGATTCTTTCAATTGCAATATAGATGGGTAAACGTTATTTAAATCTATTCCAAATTTCAAGTCGGTATTATAGCATTAGTAGTTTCTGAAATAAGCACCTGTGACAGACAGACAGACGAAGTCGCACCATAAGGGCCGGCACAGATCTGGCGAGGCGCAGCGCAGAGCATATTTCACTGTTAAACCATTATCGACTTGCTAGCAGCGTTTAATGATATCGAAAATCACCTTTCGCCTGTAGTCGCTTCGATGCTCTCGGAGTCTCGGGAACTCCTAGTTGTGTTAATTAATTTTCGATATTATTTAAACGCTCTCAAAGTCGATAATGATTTGTCAGTGGAAAATGCTCGCCAAAACTGCGCTGGCCCTAAGTGTTCCTATTTTAACCGACTTCCAAAAAAGGAGGAGGTTCTCAATTCGTCTGTATGTTTTTTTTTTTTAATGTTTATTACCTCATAACTCCGCCATTTATAAACCGATCTAGATAAAAAAAAAAATTTGAAAGGATATACTTCCAGATTAGTCCCATTTAAATTTGGTGAAGATCTGATGAAGAACTTCGGAGATAGACAATAGAACTCCTCAATGACGAACAGTACGCATAATGTGATGATGTGATTATGTTACGAGCAGCGTCTTTAGTAGGTCCAACGATATTTTAATAAAGGCCACTAAAACGAAAAAAATAAAAAACATTTTAACAAAAATAAAACCGACTTCAAAAAAACGATGAAAAGAATAAAATAATTACCATTATAAAATTAACAGTTTCAGAAGTCGGTGCCTTCAATTTGGTTCAGCGTGGATTAGCACCAACTTCTAAAAGTGTTAATTTTATAATAATTATGGTAATTATTTTATTCTTTTCATCGTTTTTTTGAAGTAGGTTTTATTTTTTTACCATTATGGTACGGAACCCTTAAAATAAAGTCGTCGCAGTACACCTGGCAAATATGAAACATTATAATTCATTTTGTAAAGAAAAATTGGCCGAATCAAACCGAAGACAGCCGACGGGTTACGAAGGTCTGCTGTCGTGTGTCTGCCACCGCGAGCGTCGCCGCGTCGCCACGCAACAGCTGCTCACACCCGTACCGCCGCATTAGATCATTTGCATCAAAAATAGACAGATAAAAAATCCTATCAACCTTGCATCTACCTACATGTAAATACTTAGAACTTATCTAGCAAGACTTGCAATATAAAATGTTCCACATTCTTAAGCTATGAATAAATTCTAACAGGATATACAGGGTGTAAAGGAAATCATGTAATTCCTTCAAATCTCATGATCTACTGCTGACATAGATTTAACATGCACGGGATACATTTGGATTCAATAAAAAAACAATTACAAGAAGTAAACATGTGTTCTTAACGTGAGGTATTATAGCGCCCCGAGTTAAACGACCGTGCGGCGAACGATAACCGCGCAACTCGCTCGGGGCGCTAAAATGCCTCACGTTAAGAACACATTTTTACTTCTTGTAATTGTTTTTTTATTGGATCCGTAAGTATCCCGTGCAGGATTAATCTATGTCAGCAGTACATCACGAAGTTTGAAGGAATTACATGATTGCGTGTACAGCCTGTATATTGGAATTTAATATTATAATATGATACCTCACTTCCTTACTTTAATGTGTGAGATTTTTTACTGATGCAGGTGAAGTTTTATTTTTATAGCATCGATGAACTGGGAATACATAAGCAGAGTTACGACGTTGCAGGGGACCTGGTTTCGATTCCAGGGTCGGGCAATGTGTTATTGGGTTTTCCGTGTGGAATTCCTCAGTAGCAGCCCGGAGTTTGGATTTGTGCCCGGTTAATAGCAATAGCCATGGGACTTAAACATAACGGCGAAATGCGGATGTCACTATACAGGGTGTAAACGAAATCATGTAATTTCTTCATCCCTCGTGATATACTGCTGACATAGATTAACACTGCACGGGATAAATTAGTATTCAACAAAAAAAAATACAAAAAGTAAACTTCTGATCTTAACGTGAGGCATTTTAGCGTTCCGAGTTAAATGACTGCGCAGCGAGCGATATCCGCGCTCTTCGCTCGGGGCGCTAGAATGTCGCACGTTAACAGAAGTAATTTATTTATTTAATACTTCAATGCACTATGGTGGTACATAAGGCGGACTTAATGCCATAAGGCATTCTCTACCAGTCAACCTTTGGGTCAAAGAGAACAGCATCGAAAAGAGGGGTACAAAAAATAAAAATAAATTATGGATATTTGCGACTTAATTAACTATATGGATAACTAAACAACTATAAATATATATACAAGGTTAGTCGGAAAGGGAGTACTAAGCCGAAAGGGTGTTAAAGTACCCATAACAAGGGATAACTTTTGTTCTACAACTTTCCCCAAAACTCGATAGTTTAATAGCTTTTCAAAGATTTCGTAAAAAATATACTAAAATCTAACTGTCCATAGCTATGATCAGCTGTTTTTACAATTTAGGTCATATTTGGGGTCACGGATTGGAAAATTAATATCTGAATTCATAACTATAGCAGGTATATATTTATTTTGAAAAAACTAAAATAAAAATCTTTTTGCATTCAAATAAAAATGATCGAATTTTGAAATTTTAACACTTGCTTTAAAATAGTCATCAGTGATACTTTAGGTGGCCCGCGGCTTAGTACCTTAAAAGAAGTTGGTCATTGACATTTTTAACGTCAGATTCTCTGATGACCTTAATGATCTCGAATGTGTGTCATGGAGGAACTCGAAACGTTCTTTAAGGTAGGAGGGAGTAGAAGGATTGTACAAGATATTGTATAGAAGGTGAAGAATACATTGTGAATTCCGGCGATAGCGTTTTGGAAGCCACTTGAGCTTAGTACGAAACTCTGAGTCTGTATGTCTGAACACATGATCATACTTGCGTAGACCAAATATAAATCGTATACAGAAATTTTGAAGACGCTCAAGCTTATCAAGTTGGCCCTCGGAGAGATCAAGATAGCTGGTGTCAGCATATTCAAGGATAGGAAGAAGAAGGGATTGTGCAAGCGCAGTTTTGGTGCCAACTGGCAGGAAGTAGCGTAGTCTCCTCAGAGACCCTGCAGACGCGAACATCTTTCGACTGACTTCCTTTATTTGTGGACACATACACACGATGGAACACAGTAAACTGCTTGGCGCCGGACTTTAATGTGAGGGTGGTAGCTAGTCAGGCGGACCGGACAGATACCTAAACTCAATTAATAATCATTTTTCCAAATCTCCAGTCACTCTGGATGATAACGTCAAATCTTCCACTCTTAGCAATCTCTCTAATCTTCCTCTGCCAATGTGTACTTCACTCTCCTTTCACCCGGTTACATAAGGGGATATTAAGCGGGCTGTCCTATCCATTTCCACGAAAGCAGTGGGTGATGATGGTATTCAACACCAGATGCTTCTTCCTATCCTAAGTATATTAGCTCCCGTCATTTTACACATTATTAACTATTCTCTCTTTACTAGCTCCTTTCCTTCTGCTTGGAAGAAGGCGCATGTTTTACCTCTTCCCAAAGTCTCCAACCCCTCTTCAGTATCCCAGTTCCGTCCAATTTCCATACTGCCAATCCTATCCAAAGTCCTTGAGAGTGTTGTTAACAATCAACTGTCTCATTACCTCTCCTCTAATGGCCTGCTAAGTCCCTACCAATCTGGTTTCCGTCCTGGTCATAGCACTGTATCGGCTCTAGTAAAAATAACTGATGACATCCGACTGGCCATGGAAAACAGGCTCCTTACAGTGATGGTATTATTGGACTTTAGCAGTGCCTTCAACTCAGTTGATTTTGATATCCTCTTAGGTGTCCTATCCTCTCTTAATATATCTCCGTCTGTAATTGCTTGGTTTAATTCTTATCTTCGGGGTCGCTCGCAGTCGGTTCGCTCCGATGAGGCCTCCTCTGAGTGGTGCGATCTTGCTGCGGGTGTTCCTCAGGGTGGTGTTATATCTCCTCTTCTTTTCTCGGTCTTTATTAACGCCATCACTAAGGTATTAGCTTCACATTACCATCTCTATGCAGACGACTTGCAGCTTTATCGCCATTTTAAACTCGATGAGCTTCCTGAAGCTATCGAAGCCATCAATAATGATCTTAACAATATCAGTCAATGGGCTAAAGGTTTTGGACTTAATCCTACGAAATCACAAGCTCTCATTATTGGTGGCAGATACTTTGTCAACTTGATGAATCACCAGTCTCTCCCTCCAATTTTGTATGATTCTGTCGCCATAGCCTTTTCAAAGAAGGTTAAAAACTTGGGTGTTATTCTAGACTGCCACCTGTCTTGGAACATTCACATTGCAGAAGTAAGCAGGAGGGTTTTTTGCTCGTTTCAGTCTTTAAAGCGTCTCCAGAAGTTTCTGCCATTTCCTACTAAAATAATTCTTGCTCAGTCTCTTCTTCTACCCCTTCTGGACTACGCTGATGTCTGCTTTCTTGACGCAACTGAGGAACTGCTAGACAAACTAGAACGTCTGCAGAATTTGTGCATCCGCTTCATCTTTGGCCTTCGGAAGTACGACCATGTGTCGGAATTTCGGAAGCGGCTGAAGTGGCTTCCTATTCGGCAACGTCGTGATACTCACATTCTTTCTTTTCTCTTTTCTGTTCTCCACAATCCTAATTCTCCTATGTATCTTCGAGAACAAAGTCAAAGTCAAAGTTTTTTATTTCAAATAGACCAGATTTCAGGCACTTTTAAAACGTCACGACTAGGTGCACGGTTCCAAAAGGTAGGTTCTATGGAGAAGAGCCGGCAAGAAACTCCATGAATACTCTTTTTAAAATAGTAGTTCATTACAATTCCATTACAGTAGTGTGAGAAATAGAATGAGAATAATGCAGGTTAATGTAACAAATAAACTCACATAAGAGTAACAAATAGAAAAATATGTCTTCTATGATTGCCATAGCAGTTAAGAGCTGACCAGTCCCGACAGACGGCACCCGTTCACGAGCATGACGTGCACATCCGCATCGGGAACGCTTTGAATTTCTTGTTCCTAGAGGGAAACCTTGTCGCTCATCCTCATCTCTTCTCCTTCGTATGCCTTCCCACACCTCGAGTCGTTATGATGGATCATTTACTGTTCGTGCTTCGCGCCTTTGGAATTCTCTTCCTCACTCCTTACGTGATAGCCCGTCGTTAGATGTTTTTAAGAAAAGAATTAGGGAACATTTCCTGTCTACATGACCTGTATGTATGTATGTAGTATTTTATATATTATATTGTATGTATTATGTTTATGTATTGTGTGCTATACACATATTTGTTTAGTTTATGTAGATGTGTATATTTATTGTGTATTTAATTTGTAATTTTATATAACTTGTACACTTCGGTAATTGTTCTCCTCAACATCAAATCTCTCTATCGCTCTAAGGTTTGCTGTTAGAAAACTCATTTGTGAGTTAAGCTCGCCTTTGTACATGAATTTACCAACGGAACTGTATTATATATTATTATTTTGTGTACAATAAAGAATAAGAATAAGAATACTACCACCAAGCGAAATTATTGATGCAGATGAGCTGTGGTTTTTATAACATCGACGATCTTTGGAGAGGCAAGCAGAGTTGCATTGTTAATCTAGTAGTCGCAAGCACGACTGCTGAGCATCGGGGTCCTGGGTTCGATCACCAGGTCGGGAAAAGTGTTATTGGATTTTTCTATTAAAAATTTCTCAGTAGCAGCCTGGAGTCTGAATTTGTGCCCGGTTAATGGCAATAGGTTCGCTACCCTATAACTGGCGAAACGAGGTCGAGGATCGAACCCAGGTCCTCACGAGAACGAGAATTATACAGTTCAAAATTTAAAAAATGTTAATGAATATATGTATAGGTATAGCTAATGAATGAATGAAAATAATAAAAATCGATCACGTATATTATACAGCAGACCCAACGTAAAACAAATCTCCCCTCAGTAAGACAATACGTTCCATCTTAATTTGTAAACAAATAGGTACCTAACACTGCCCCCTCCCTGTTTATTTGTGTAGAGGTACTTCATTCTCGGCGGCGACGGCGTAATTAAAAATATAAATACGAGATCAGTGGGATTTATTTTGTAAATGTTTTGTATAAAAGCACTATCTATGTACTTATTTATTTATTTATTCATAACTAGCTTTTGCCCGCAGCTTCGCTTGCGTGATTTTTTTTCACCCCCTTAGGGGTTGAATTTCGAGAAATCCCTTCTTAGTGGACGTTTACGTCACAAAATGGACCTACTGTCAAAATTTCAGGTTTCTAACCCCAGCCGTTTAGGCTGTGCGTTGATAGATCAGTCAGTCAGCTTCTCCTTTTATAAGTATAGATTAATTACAACGGCTTGCGCCAATAACAGTAATTAACTGGTCACACTAAACATAAAACTAAACATATTACATAATTAACATAATTCAGAAACAAATAACAAGTCAGAGATCAAACATACTTAAAAACAACTTTAAGAAGAGAAAAAAATATCGAGTAAAGTGATAACAACATATAACTTACCTAACAAACATAACTTTCACAAAACATAAGACAATTTGACATGATCACCCTGAGTGTGTCATTAAAAATGCAATTAAATTATTATATTTCTATATGTACTTTATTTATTTTTTATCATGTGAGGCTCGAGGACTCAACTCACACAAGAGTCACTTTTGAATTATTGACGTTTTAAGTTCAGAGTGGTTTTCTTCAGTGATGCTGTATTCAGATTTTGTTACGTCATTGCACATCCTTGGTAAAATCAATCGTATTTTTATACAAGGTTAGTCGGAAAGGGGGTACTAAGCCGCGGGCAGCTTAATGTATCGCTGGTGATTGTTTTAAAGAAAGTGTTAAAATTTCAAAATTCGATGAAAAAAATAACCATGCAAAATGGTTTTTATTTTAGTTTTTTCAAAAATTCTTTTTCCCTGCATTAGTTACGAATTCAGAAAATGGAGCTTCTAATCCGTGACCCCAAATATGATCTAAAATGTAAATAAACACAGCTGATCATAGCTGAGGATAGATAGAATTTAGCGTATTTTTTATGAAATCTTTGAACAGCCATTTCTCTTGAACTATTGACTTTTGGGGAAAGTTGTAGAACAAAAGTTATCCATTATTATAGGTACTTTAACACCCTTTCGGCTTAGTACCCCCTTTCCGACTAACCTTGTATAATTATATAAGTTGGTTGATGGTTATATTGTGTATTTCTGGACTAATTTAGGAAATTATATGGTTGGATGATTTAAACAGGTTGGGTCTTTATCTTTACCATAGTATAAAACAAAGTCGCTCCCGCTGTCTGTACGCTTAGATCTTTTAAACTACGCAACGGATTTTAATGCAGTTTTCAGCAATAGATAGAGTGATTCAAGAGGAAGGTTTATATGCCCCACATTAGTATCTACATTGCACCCGTGCGAAGCCGGGGCGGGTCGCTAGTATTTTTATAATATGTACTTTATTTATTTTCTATCGCTCATGGCTAATTGTGTGGCGTGTATTGCAATCGGCAACTAAGCAGTGCCTACCTGATAAGATATAATTAACTAGTCCATCTTTAACTATTACTATAAATAAAATCCCACTAAAAACATTCTGTAAAAAACTAGCCAAGTCTCTATGGAGCTGCTTATTTATCTCTAAAAAGTAATGAAATCTAGACAAAGTCGTGCCCAGTCTAAGGTTCCTTACTGCGATTTCTTTATTATTATAGTTAATGTTGTGTGACTTGGCCGTTGAAGGGTACACAAGGGTACAAAACCAGGTGCTCCATGACACCATTGCACCAATCTGTCGCCAGAACCGCTACCCATTGACGATGGAAAATTTCCACTCGGAAAACGTTGATTCAGTTACCAGTCAATTGTAGGCTTGATAAAGCTGCGTATTTCAATAATACTTATGTATAGGCGAGCCTAAAACAAACAGTATAAAAAAAAATCCAGTACAGACGGACTTCTAATCATTGATAGAAGTCCGTCTGTACCTGTCCCGTTGACTTGTACCCACTAACGTATAAAGAATGTTCAACGGCCAAGTCACACAACATTAAGTATAATAATAAAGAAATCGCAGTAAGGAACCTTAGACTGGGCACGACTTTGTCTAGAGTTCATTACTTTTTAGAGATAAACAAGCAGCTCCATAGAGACCTGGCTAGTTTTTTACAGAATGTTTTTGGTGGGATTTCACTTCTTTTTGTAGAAACGTGTGGCATATTGATTTTTTTTTGACGTCAAATGAAGCGGCCTACCAAGTTGAACATTTTTTGTAAAGGCGGTATGTCGATCTCTAATAGTTTGGTTGGGCTCTTGTGTTTTCTAATCAGGGTCACCAGGTACTCCAGATCTTCCATTATCCTAGTTTTTATAGTTTTCCCTTTATGTGGCCATTAAACCCTAACTCTGTACCAAATTTCAGCTCTCTGAGTTTATGGGAAGTACTAGTTCTATTCTGATGATCATGAGTGAGTGAATGTCATAAATGCGAAACTTTGCTTTCGCTTAACTTCGGAACTAAAAGACCTACAGACTTGAAATTTTGGATTTTAAGTATGTGGTTATAGTTTACTGGATGACGAAAATTTCTGCGTTCTGGTCTTATCCAGAGGTTCTCAAATAGGGCCCTGAAAATGCGGCGAAATGGTTCCAGTAAAGGATGGTACGGCAGTGTTTGCTTCGCGCTCGACTTGGCGGGGGCACTGCCGTGCCCCCCGATAAGCGTGTATGGCTATGATTTATTTTGGTCAGAATCGTATTGAAATGGGCTTAAGCGTACAATTGAAAGGCGACATCGCTAGTGCCTGCCTACCTAGTCCGATAACCAATGCACGCCACTGATAATAATCGTTACATATCGAGACCCCTCCTTGCCTTGGAGAGCTCGTTAAACAGTCGGTCCCGGGTGTCATACGAATACCTATGACAGTCGTTACGGGTAGTCAGAAGCCTGAAAGTCTGACGACCGGTCTAACGTTAGAATATCGGCATTGCCCAGTAATTGGGTTGCGGAGGACTGATGGCAGTCGCTCCGCGTAAAATACTGGTATTCACCCGCTTCTGGTTATACTGGAAGCTGATCCCAACATAGTTGAGAAAAGGGTAGGCAGAACACAAACACGACCATGAACTGATGACAAGAAGCTACCACCGCCTATACACCTACAACACCAAAAGGATTGCTGATGCGTTGCCAACCTTGACCACACGTTTGATGCAGTGGCTGACCGATCGGCTTCTGCGCTACGGGTCGTGGGTTAGATTCCCGCACGGTACAAATATTTGTATGGCCTACAGATAGTTGTTCCGGGTCTGGATGTTTGTGCGTGTGAAGATTTGTGTTTGTAAACGCACCCAGGATACAGGAGAAAGAGAAAGCGTGGGGCCACATTTTTTATTAAAAAAAAAACTGTTTAGACAAAGTTGGAAAATACTATGTGCCTGTAATGTCTTCGGCACCCATACCGTACCAACCAGAACACAGCAATGTTGCTTGGCGGCAGATATAGGTATGGTGGTAGTAGATACTTCCCCAGACGAACTCTTTAACAAGAATCTCTATACAGGGTGTAAACAAAATCATGTAATTCCTTCAAACCTCGTGATGTACTGCTGACATAGATAAACCCTGCACGGGATACTTTTGGATTCAATACAAAAAAAATACAAGAAGTAAACATGTGTTCTTAACTTGAGGCATTTTAGCCCCCCGAGCGAATTGCGCGGCTATCGCTCGCAGCGTGGTCATCTAATTCGGGACGCTAAAATGCCTCACGGTAAGAATACATGTTTACTTCTTTCATTTTTTTTATTGAATACAAACGTATCCCTTTCAGGGTATACCTATGTCAGCAGTACATCACCAGGTTTGAAGGAATTACATGATTTCGTTTACAGCCTGTATATTAAAATTTTAGAACGGTAGCAAACATAAACGTAACATCACGCCTTGTATTCCCGAAGGGTTCGGCAGAGGTGTTTTAGTACACCCTCGTTTCACCAGTTATGTTTGAATCTGCCGGGGTTGCGGTGCATGCTTTGCGAATCCCGCGACCCCGGCCGAACGGTCAGGAGAAGGATCACCGTTGGTTTTTAGCCTGTAAAAGTCCGACAGACTCCCTCGCCTTTCCCGGGCGAAGGACATCCATGACGATTACCCAACGATAAAAAAAATAATTTATGCTTGAATCCCATGTAATGGGCTCGCTATTGCCATTAACCGGGCACAAATCGAGACTCCGGGCTGCTACTGAGAAATTCCTAATGGAAAAACCCAATAACACTTTGCCAGACCTGGGGATTGAAACCAGGACCTCACGATCAACAGTCGCGCTTGCGACCATTAGACCAACAAGGCACCGAACGAGGCAACAAGACCGTGCCCAACAGTGGGACAGTAATGTGCTAATTATGTTATGTATGAGATAAATGGGTTGGGTAAGGAAACAGTATCACGCCACAGTCTGTCATTGTTGAGATTGTTCGCCAGTGAGTGGGAGGACACACTTTAACTACTTTATATTAACACCGCAAATAAACTGTAGTGGGCAGCTCTATATATTTATAGTACAAATTAAGATTGAGAGTATTGTCTGCCGGCGATCTCAGAGGCTTATCCTTATTGCTTTACGCAGTTAAGGCTGTGCTACACTGCTTGAGACAAGCGATTATAGCATGCTAAACAAGGTGGCGACTGACGTGAGTATTCAGTCGCAATGAAACATTCGAAGCGAGTGTGTTACTTTACGCCGCCTGCTAAAATCCGCGTAATACAGTCCTCTCGAATGATATACAATGTTAGTCGAAAGGGGGTATAAACCGCGCCAATAAAGAAACGAATCTAAAATGGCGGCACTAATCATTCCATCTCACTCGTACATTATTCCTGTCTTTAGTCACACACATTGGTACAGCACGCAAAAAAATTAGTCTCTGAATCTCTTTCTAAATCGTTGTTAAATTGTTATTTGTTACTATGCTTTATTTTCTGTTAAGTTTTCTCATTGTTATTGACGTTCGTTGTTGTTTATTGATAACATATTTGGTGGTTACGTTAAAAAAATGAGCTCGCGTAAACGAGGAAAGATTCTTCGAAATCGTATATAATGTTATAAAATACTTTGAAGAAGAAAATAATCTTGAACGATATCATCCATTTGACGACCAAGTGTGAGTCGGCCTCACGCAAAGGATTGCAGCCACTATTCAATATAATATTTTATTTTAATTATGTGCTCATAATTAGATTTTAGGTTTTATACGTTCGAGGAAAGTACGGAAGTTGCGGTTCGCGAGTCCGTTCGTAGCTGGTCGGCTTTATTAATGACTTGCTTACTAACTTACTACCTTTCAAACAACAAAGGCTTTTAATGAAAAAATTTCACCAATCAAGCAATAGTTTTACTGATGCTCCGATCTGTCATTACAAGTACAAACCGCCATTTTAGATTCGTTTCTTTATTGGCGCGGGTTATACTAAGCTGAAAGGGTATTAAAAGTACCCATAATAATGGATAACTTTTGTTCTACAACTTTCCCCAAAAGTCATTAGTTTAAAAGAAATAGCTGTTCAAAGATTTTATAAAAAAATACGCTAAATTCTATCTATCCTCAGCTATCGTCAGCTGTGTTTACATCTTAGGTCATATTTGGGGTCACGGATTGGAAGCTCCATTTTCTGAATTAGTAACTAAAGCAGGGATGAAGAATTTTTGAAAAAACTAAAATAAAAATCATTTTCCATGGTATTTCTTATATTGAATTTTGAAATTTTAACACTTTCTTTAAATCAATCATCAGTGATACGTTAAGTGCCGTGCGGCTTAAAACCCCCTTTCCGACTGACCTTGCATATATAAATGGATTTTTATTTCTGTAAAAAAATCTGTTACAGACACTTTTTACGAGCCAATGTAATGTTTTTTTTTAAGTTTAGGTGGCGTTGGCCTTTTTTATCTAACTAGCTTTGTGAAGGCAAGCTGAAATAAGAGATCCAGGTCTCATTTAAAGTCCAGACATTGTGGTATAAAAACTATGCGAGTGTAACGATGTAGGGCAACGCTTGGAGTGGCCTTTTAAAGATAGTGCCATAGCAGGTTTGAGTTGACCTTCCTAACTGACGGCACGCGTGCATCAGCCATCGTGTAGCTCATATTTTAAGAGAACTCTATGCTCGCGTGGTGCTCGCTGTACTGACTGTACAAATGCTCGCTTCGTAACATGTTACTATGCGTGCCAAATAAGAATAGGATCGCGCTTGCTACAACTTCACACGATAGCTGTGAAATTGGTACCGCCAGCAAAAAAATACTATGAAAAAAAAAGTTATATTTTTTTATTCATAGATTTCATTATTATTTACATTCATTTTTATAAAATGTTATTTATTGAATTCCATAAATAGATAATTTTGGATAATTTAATAATATTTGAAAACAGTATTCATTAAAGAAATGAACCAATATATATATAATTAATTTTTATATTATAATATATTCTTACATATAGGTAATTAACTAATTCAAATAAATAATGTTCACAGATGTAGATATAAATTGATAATTTAAAGATAAAAGATATGTAATTATAGATTCACCCCCTTATTATTGTAATTTTTGCATGCCTAATTTAAGGTAGATTGTACAAGGATCACTATGTTTATCTTTAACAACTATTTTTTTATGTACCTACAATATATGCAAATAAAAATTCTATTCTATTCTATTCTATTCTATAGTTAAATTCACAAAATGCTACTGGTCACCCTAATATGTCGCCATAATAATAATATAATGACTGTGTAATTAATTTGACGTTAATTGATTAGAAATACCAAAAAAGTGAACTAAAAATAATTAAACTGAGTATAATTTCGTTATTTATTTTTTTGCACAACTTACACTTTGGTAATGAAGTTCACGAGTATTACGGAACAAAATGGCGTCTTGACAGTGCTATTCTTATTTGGCACGCATAGCACATTACACGGGTCAGTTACCACCTTGGGACTGGCACGCTGGGAGTAGACGTGTGTTGTAAGATAAAACAAAACCCAGCACCCTTGGTGATAGGAAATTTGACACATAGGTAGTCCATTTGCGGATCTGCCATTCGCAGCACGTTGGAGCGACTTGAAATAAATAATCTGCTTTGCCGACGCAACAAAGACCTACTTTGAACAGGACAAATTAAAACTATGAATCGTTTATAGTTCATTTTTAATTGTAATTGTAACATTTAACATTTATTTATCAACATTTTAATTATGTTATTTATTTATTATTTCATAAGTAATATATAATCGAATTATTTATTTCCGTTTACACAATTATTATAAACTAGTACACAACTATATTCTCACACACATTCACTGCTCATATACACACACATGTTGGTTTAAGTTTACTGGCATGACCACTGAGACATCCGTAATTACGTGTAAACAGTATTTATTTTTTATTTGTTTATTTATTTAAGCACGCTATTTATCTATTTGGAACTGGTTTACATCAATTACGTCACAAAGGGTTCAGTTGAAAACCAGCGTCAGGCACTAGTGGTCTGACATTTATGCTGAACTGAACCTATTTGGCGCAGCCGCTAGACACACAGCTACCTTTTTTTTTTTTTGTCTCCTATGATTTTTTTTGTCTGTGTGTCTGACTGCTTTCGTGCCAAATAAATTTCTTTCTTTCCATGTCCTGGATTAACACGCAGAATTCTGTTTATCCGGGTACACGAAGTAGTTTCTTTAGAATGCCAGTGAAACCGCAGGCAACAGCAATATTCTCCCTTCCCGCGCCAGACGCACCGGGCGCCGGGGGGCGCGTGTACGCGATGATCTCCAGCCACCCTAGTGTGTGGCCTGCGGGCGGCGGGTTTGGGGACTCGCCGCCCGACCAGTAACAGGCCCGAGAAGGCGGCGCGCCGTGTTCCGTGCGCGCTTCTCAGGAGGACGTGGGGCAAGGCCCCACAGAGGAGAGGTCCGCCATGGGTTGGCAGACCGGGACCTGCCGGGGTTGCGGTGCATGCTTTTGCGAATCCCGCGACCCTGGCCGTACGGTCATGAGAAGGAACACCGTTGGTTTTTAGCCGGTAAGAGTCCGGCAGACCCCCTCGCCTTCCCCGGGCGAGGGACATCCATGAGGATTTTCCAACGAGAAAAAAAAAGAAAAAAAAAAGGTAACAGCAATATATCTATATGTGCCTAGCCTTTTCCCAACTATGTTGGGGTCAGCATCCAGTCTAACCAGATGCGGCTAAATACCAGTATTTTACACGGGGCGACTGCCGTCAGACCTCCGCAACCCAGTTACAGAGCAATGCCGATACTCTAAAGTTAGATCGGTTGTCAGACTTTCGGACTTTTGCCTACACGTAACGACTGTCATAGGTATTCGTATGACACCCGGGACCGAATGTTTAACGTGCTCTCCGATGCACGGTGGGGTCTCGATTATCCACGGACTGACCGCGGCAAGCGCAGCTTAACTTTGCAAATCGTATGATCCACGCGGTTGGTAATTATCCACGAGACCCTCGCCCGCAGGCAACAGTTACATAACATCACGCCTGTATTCCACGCAGGGTTGAGCAGTGATGTATAGTAACAACCTCATTTCACCGTTACGTTTAAGTCCCATGTAATAGGGGACGAGCCTATTGCCATCAACCGGGCAAAAATCCAAACTTCGGGCTGCCACTGAATAATTCCACACGGAAAAACCCAATAACATTTTGCCCGATCTGGGGATCGAACCCAGGACCTCACGATCAGCAGTCGATAGTTAGTTACTAAATAATTGTTGTTGATAGTCTGAAAATCTCCCACCTGGACATGAGTTGCCTTGGCTAACCTGGAAGTCTTTAAACAGACTCCGGACCTAAATTGGTCGAAGCAAAGAAAACCTGCTCAGGTAGAGATTCATAGACGATTCCAGGTTGGAGTGTAAATGTGGTGCTGTTCCACAAACGATGGGACACCTAACATCATGCCCTGCGTGCCTTGATACCTGCAGGTTACAGGAACTAATGGACGCTACTGATAACGCTAAACTCGTAGCCGTATTTCAGAGTGGAGCCGGGCGCGGGTGCGAGCGCGGGCGCGTGTAAATCAAATGTATGTAGACGCCGCGCCAGTTGCATTCACAGTGCTCCCGCGAGCCGCGCGCCTGCATGAGGCGGGCGCGGGTGCGGGTGGCGCGGGAGTTTCTAATGGTTCAGTCCGCTCGTATCGTTCACAGTAATGTAGCGCGAAAGGAGTATGCTTAGGTGGTTTGTTCATGTTGAGAGAATGAGTGAACGGTGATTAACAAAAGGAATTTATAAGGCGGATGTCAATGGGAACGCCGGTAGAGGACGTCCTAGAAGGACATATATCAATGTTATTGGTGATGTTCTTCACAAAAGTCAGGTGCGTAGTACTCTCAACCGGCGTGCGTGTATGACAAGATGTATGAATGTGGATGAAGCGAAAGGGGTATGTAAGGGTCGTAGCATGTGGCGTTCTATAGTTTCTGCCTACCCCCATGGGAAAAAGGCGTGACTTTATGTATGTATGTATGTAATGTAGCGCCTGTTAGGTGACTGCGCGTGTGGTTCTAAACCATTTTGATACACCCGCTGAAGCGTCGTCATGGATATTAATACGGAAGAATTTATATCTTTGAATTAATTTAAATTGTGTGTACCAAACTTCATATATTGCAATTTCCATTTCAAGTACGAATTTTCCATTAATAAAATCAAATAGTCATCCATGTCTTCTAACTACGCAGCAAAGTTTGAGAACGACCGAACACACGCACGCTACGATAGCTCGTTCGGCACTACTGTGAACACGCAGACGCCAAGACCCGAGCGCCCGCGCCCGCCCCCGCACCCGCTACTGCACTCTGATTGACCACGTAGAGTTTTGGGCCGACTTCAGATTGCCATCGACACGCTAAGAAGAAGAATTGTTGTTCGCTATTTCTAGCACAACATAATGAATCACGCAGACATGTAGATCATTATAATCCGATATCCTAAATAAACGTACATTATAATAAAAGGTTCATGTAAAATTATGTCATGAAGCGGTAATTGATAGCGTCGCATCGCCCACGCGGTGTAGGGACAACCTTATCTGTGAAAGTGAATGAAAAGGGCCAAGCGTGATCGATCGTTTATGAGGTAGAGTTCTGTTACAGTTTGAGATTGTATATACTTGCCGATACATTTGTTGGTATTGTTCAAATCTGTTTCTTGCTCGCTCTAAAATTATAGCAATGTCATTTTCTGAACGTCATTAGAGGAATACTTGAAAACGCGTAAATACAAGTGTTTTATAAATTCCATTATGAACTAACATTAATTAATGTAATTTACTTATTTTTTAGGTACCTGTAGGACATTTCCACTTTGTCGACATTAGCATTTGCACAAATCATACAAAAAAATTTATTTACACATACATAAACTCACGCCTTTTTCTCATAGGGGTAGATAGAAGGGCCATTCTTCGAAAAATATTAACAAAAATTGAGAACGTCATTAGCATCATCCCAAAGTTAAGAATGCAGATGTTTAATACTATAATTATGATAATGAAAACTGAAACTATACCGCTGCCGTCAAGCAATAAGACAAGAATAAAAACAATCTGACAATACCATAACGTTAACAACCCGGGAGAAGAATGATTTGTTAAAATAATGTTAAAAAATTTCGAATATTCACCCAGAAACTATAAAACGCCACATGCTACGATCCTTACACACTCCATCCGCTTCGTCCACATTCACAAATCTTGTCACATAGGTGGGGCAGATGGGGCGCTGCCCCACCCTGGCACAGGAAAGAATAGGTAAATGGTCTAGATTCAGTCAACTCGCCACCCATGTCCACAAAACAATTACCCAAAATAGGCAGACCAATGCCCAACTCCGTCTATACTTATTTGAACCTCAAAAATAAGGTTATTGGGCAATTTTGCTCATTTTCTATTCCATTCTGCACTTCCAGATTGATTGAAAAGACAAATATTTAATGTCTGACTAAGTTTGCCTCACCCTGGACAAAATCCTGGCTACGACTAAAACGGCACACTCACACAGATGCACGCATGACGAGACCCCAAAGCGGCGGTCATTGTGCTGAGCACTGCGCCGTTTCGATCGTTTGTACGTAGTTTCCATACTACTTTAGCTTATATAAGGTCCAACCAAAATACCTGGACAAACTTTTACACAGTATTCAGTATGTGTAACAGAACATATCTATGCAAAATAAAACAAGATCCAAGTGTTTTTTTTTACTAACCAAATTTTTTTTTTCATCTTTTATTTTACTTTTATTTTAATTTTTTTACATTTTTCACTTCGCTGTTTAGGTAAAACACGGCATGGAATTAGCGCGCGCCCCAATGATGGTCGATGCATAAGAAATGGATGAGTTTATTCCTAGAGAGTACAGGCAATTTAAAACTTTATTATTTTTTGGTTACAAAAAAACACTGGGATCTCGTTTTTTTTGCATAGATATGTTCAGTTACACATACTGAACACTGTGTAAAAGTTTGTCCAGGTATTTTAGTTGGACCTTATATATATTTATAGTGGGAAGACCGTCAACTGCACCCGTTCTGGCAAACACCGCTTATAGCACAGGCCACACCGCGAGCTGGCCAGCGGGCGGGCGAGCGACGTTTCACCGAGCCTAGCTACTTCGTGACTCAAACGATGTGAACCGAAGTATGAAAAAGCTCGCCCGCCTGCCAGCTGGCGCTGTGGCCTGCGCCTAAGACACCACCGTTCACCGAGCTGTACTTCGGACGTAAGGGTTTTTCCACCCCACTTACGGATCCCCAACAATAATGTACGCGCGACTGGAGGTGTTGAGATTTCAGTCGTGTTTCGGATTCGCTTGACGTTACAAGCGTCTACATTGACTCTGGACTCAGATAAATTGTTTTATTGTTTAAAAATAATTAAAATTGAATACGATTGCTTTAGAAAAGTAACCAATTAAATCTAGGTAAGTTAGTTTCATTATTTTTTTAATAATAGAAGTCGGTATCTTTTGAATCTATTTCCATTTCGCGAAATTAATAACATAGCATCACGCCTGTATTCCCCGAAGGGTTGGGCAGAGGTGTATAGTAACACCCTCATTTCGCCGTTATGTTTAAGTCCCATGTAATAGAGGGTAAGCCTATTGCCATCAACCGACCACAAATCCAAACTAAAACCCAATAACACTTTGCCCGATCTGGGGATCGATCCCAGGATCTCACGATCAGCAGTCGCGCTTACCACCACTAGACCAACGGGGCAGTTCGCGAAACTCGACTGTTGAAAATTATAATGTATTAATTGCTAATTAAATATATTGTCTTCTTCCTCCTAGCTTTTCCCAACTATGTTGGGGTCAGCTTCCAGTCTAACCAGATGCGGCTGAATACCAGTAACCGGTTGTCGGTATTTCGAGCTTCTGACTACCCGTAACGACTGTCATAAACCATCCTGGAGACTGAGTTCGAACCCGGTCCACAGCTCCGACTTTTCGAATTCATGTGTGGATCAGAATCTGATTATCACTTACGTTAACGGTGAATGAAAAACATCGTGAGGAAACCTGCACACCTGAGAGGGCTCCATAAAGTTCTCGATGGTGTGTGTAGTCTGCCAACCCGCACCAGAACAACGTGGTGGACTAAGGCCTAAAACCTTCTCATTCTGAGACGAGGCCCGTGCCCAGCAGTGGGACAGTAATGGGCTAATTATGTTATGTAATTATGGGGAGGTCGGGGTACATGCAGGAGGGAATCCCGCGACCCTGGCCAGGAGGTGGAACACCGTGGCTTTTTAGCCAGTAAGAATCCTTTACCGTTCGCCCCTGGCCATCCCCGGGCTGAGGATATCCATGAGGATATTACCAGGATAAAAAAGTGTGGGTACTCTACTTTAGTCAAAAATTTCATATTTAATTTTAAGAATACAGTTAAAACAAAGATTCTTTTTTCTATTATTTTTGTTAGATTTTAAGCGTTTGTGCTTTTAAAATGTTTATGTTTCATTAGATGTCGTGGTGGCCTGGAGGTTACGGAGCCATTTCTTTAGTACCAGGTTGTGGGGTCATACCCTGTCATGAACCAATGTAACTTTCCAATTATTTTTTTATTATTTATCCCCTCTCCCCTCTTGGTCGCGTTGGACCCTAGTCGCATCGACTGTACCTATGTCATAGGTTCGACAAACAAGTACGCGACATGTCATTAGCTCTACTGGCCAAATGTTGTGAGATAAGTCGTACATCATCTCGTCTCGGCACGAGATAATGCGACGACAAAATAATGTCGCGCAGCGCATGTTAGGCCAATTGTATCTTATATTAATATTGAATATTTATTTTAGACCAAACATGTAATAGGTACAGTCTGTAAATAGCGTGGAACATACGATTTGCCGGATCAGGCGATTTGCGAGGTTAAGCTGTACTTGTCGCGGTCAGTCCGTGGATTGGTGACTGTTCGTTAATATCGAAACCCCTCCGTGCCTCGGAGAGCACGTTAAACCGTCGGTCCCGGGTGTCATATGAATACCTATGACAGTTCGATACGGGATGTCAGATGCCCAAAAGTCTGACAACCGGTCTAACCTTAAGGTATCGGCATTGCCAATAGTTACTGGGTTGCGGAGGTCTGATGGCAGTCGCTCCGTGTAAAATACTGGTATTCAGCCGCATCTGGTTAGACTGGAAGCTGACCCCAACATATTTGGGAAAAGGCTATGCAGAACAGTCGCAATGGTCAAATGGATGTATGGATCCCCGCAAACAAATTAACCACTTTTCATCAAAATTAATGACACCGCAATTTCTCCTCGTTTCCAATAATATTGTAATCAGCACAAATGAAGTATAATATCAGAAGCTGATAACAGCCGGGGATTATCTACTGAAATCACGAGAGCACTTGAGAGAACGATTAGATATAAAAGCTTTTATCGCAGTTGTGGTGTGGTGTTACCGACTTATACTTTGATAACTTTTTAACAAAAAAAAACCGACTTCAAATGGTCTATCTCCGAAGTTCTTCATCAGATCTTAACTAAATTTAAAAAGGACCACTTCGAAAGTATACTCTTTCAAACAAAAAAATAATCATTAAAATCGGTTCACAATTAGCAAAGATATCGCGGAACAAACATGCAAAAAAAAAAAACTTACAGTCGAATTGAGAACCTCCTCCTTTTTAGAAGCCGGTTAAAAAGGAAGTAATGGATAAATATATTTTTAACATTCATAGCTCATACAAATATACAATAACTAGCTGTTTCCCGCGGTTACACTCACATCCTAGGGGAGCTACTTCATGCACCTGGATAAAAAGTATTCTGTGTTAATCCACGACATGGTCTATCGGTGTGCCAAGATTCATTCAAATCCGTTCAGCTGTTAATGCGTGAAAGAGTAACAAACATCCATACATACAAACTTTCACGTTTATAATATTAGTAAGGATAATATTTCCGCCAGAGATAATATTTCTTTCAGAGCAAGTTGCTGGTGGATAATCCTAGCCACTAGGTTGTGTCTGTGTAAATACTCGCCGTTAGCAAGACGAGAACAACCAGAAATAATATGTCGGATGGATTCACCGGGACAGTGACATGCCCGACAGATGTCAACCGTGCCGTCCTTCACAGTATATTTCCGGTAGTTGTTCGTCATCATAACTTCGTCCATAATTGCACAGACAATACCTTCGGTTTCCCCAAAGAGATCACCGAAACGTAGCCAGGCTACGGACGCTAGGAAATCTACATCGGGCCCATGAAGGGCCCGGTAGAAGCGTCCGTGAAGCTCCTTGCTCTGCCATACCTCCCTGCGGCCATTAGTATCCAGTACTACAGGCTTACGCCAGTTCTAATAAAGGATATAAATATTTCCGCCAAACAGTTGATCAAGCATGAATCTATACAGCACCGCCCTCCCGCCCGCAAATATATGCAAATGCAGAAGGTGCGATTAATAATATGCAACGTCGCACTCGACGCACTTTAGCACGTTCAAGCGCTCGACGAGTCAACATCTCCTGAGGATGTCCCGTGGAGGGGCGAAACACGTGTCGTATCGGTTTGATTTGTTTGTGTGTTGCATATTATTAATCGCACCTTCTGCATTTGCATATATTTGCGGGCGGGAGGGCGGTGCTGCATACTGCATTCAGGCTTGATCAACTGTTTGGTGGAATTAACACTAAATATTGTATATTTGTATGTCATGGATTTCCGCAAAATACCTAACGTCTGATTCCGTTATTTATTCGTAGCTCATTGGATAGATAATGAAATAAGGATGTTTTTCTCATATTTTTTACACTTAGTGTCATAAGCTTTTGAGATAATCATCATTGTTTAACGTGTACCTAGATGATTTTCTAATACATTTAATTAATATTTAATCATTACATTCAACTGGTTGGTATTCTTGAACATTTGAATAAGTGAAAAGCTTCGTTAAAGTATCAGCTACAAGTTAATATGGAAATTAAAACCATTCAATTTGATACTTCAAAGTTAAATAACATTTAATAGCGAATTATGGGTATTTTTCAAAAAACTATAAATATTGAAATTTCTCGACATCTACTGACTTTCGGCTAGGGTACATAGCGTCGGTCGGCAGTGAAAACCACGTACCTATGTGAAAAATAAATTTGTTTAAAAGAGATAGAAATAACTGTATCCTCCAAAAAAAAAGACCGATCAAATGTTAATACAAGTTTGTCATCGTACGTCATAGGTAGCTTAGAAGTATTTGAATTGAAAGTTTGTGGAACTAGTACGTGTATGACGAGTTTATCAATCTAAAGAACACAAAAAACGCTTTTGAAGAAAATTTTATTTACGAGGTTTTCACTGCCGCATATAGGACACACTGTCACGCCTTAAGGCAATACGTCGAATAAACGTCGTCGTCATTCACCCTGTGGATAAGAATTAGGGTTTGGGTCCCGGGACGTCTCGTGTCTCGAAGTCCCGGGACTTTTCGTAATTTTAGCTGTCTCGAGTCCCGGGACTTTCGGGTCGAGACTCGAGACGAGACAAGATTGTCGAAATTGTTATGTACTCATTTTTATTTTCAAATAATTGAAGGAGACTAGCGCTATCTGTTAGTTTAATGAATGTCTTAGGACAATATACACTGGCCTGCAAAAATAAGTATCACACTTTATAAGTAAATATCATTAAAAGTGGTGATGATTTGGTGATGTTCTTCACAAAGGTCAGGTGCGTAGTACTCTCAACCGGCGTGCGTGTATGACAAGATGTATGAATGTGGATGAAGCGAAAGGGGTATGTAAGAGTCGTAGCATGTGGCGTTCTATAGTTTCTGCCTACCCCCATGGGAAAAAGGCGTGAGTTTATGTATGTATGTATGTATCATTAAAAGTGTAGTACTTATTTTTGCAGGCCAGTATATAACGTGCACAGTACCGAGTCATTGAGAGATGTTTTTAGAACGAAGGGCTTTCTCACACTTACTGGAATCTATATACTGGAACTATGTTTATTTGTTAAGAATAATATGCAATATTTTAATTTTAAATCGGATTCGAAGATAGTCATTCGTAACCAATATAAATATGATATAGTTTTACCCAAAGTAAAGAATATGATGTATTATAAGAGTACTTACATAACTGCTATTTGTGTATACAATAATTTACCACCAGCTACATAGAAGACAATTAAATGGAAACAAGTTTTAAACCAAACTAAAAAGAATGTTATTTAATAATGTTTATTATAATTTGCATGAGTTCTTTGGCAAAAAATGATGTAGTAGGTATGTAATTAACACTTGGAAATAAATAATCAATTTGCTTTTCTTTGTTAAGTATTGCATATCCGACATGGGTAGACTGTTTATCCTAAAATCTGCTATATTATAAGATCTAATTGTACACAGTTACGCAATAAATAATTCTTATTCTTATTCTTAATAATTACTTGGTCTACTACGTAACTACTGAGTACACAACACAATATAAAATTTATTATTTATTTATTTCACATTATTTAATTATGAAACAAATCTGTGATTATGAGATTTAATAATGTTGTGATTATGACCAATGATTAGATGCTAGAATTACTAGATAATAGTAAATTTATTAAGAATTAGTATGATTTTTAATTAAGTTCGTTTTATAACTATAACATTTAGCTGCTTAAAAGTGAATCTGTGTGTGATTAAAAGAAATAAACAAAGCAATTATTAAGAATTAAATTAGCGTTAAAGTTATCAAGATTTAATTTTCTGTTTGCTAAATGTTGATTTTTACAAAAAAAATGCCTTTTTTTAATACGTTGCACCAGACATTAACTCAATTAAAATTCTTCAAAAAAGCCATACCTACCACTCTTAAAAAAAAACTAAAAAAAGTTAAAAATCTCGAAGTCCCGGGAATTTCCGGGACTTTGATTGTAGGCTGTCTCGTGTCCCGGGACTTTGAAATTGTCGGGAATTTCCAAACCCTAAAGGCTTTGCCAAACAGAAGGCGTTATTAGCGCCGCGTAAGCGTCGCGTTTTAACGTCGTGCTATTTTCATGTCACACCAAAAGATTAGCCCGACGCTCCTACGCGACGTACCATTCGCCAGAGCACTACAGATCGATAGCAGAGTGTGAAAATTTTGTTCATTATTTGAGATGTCGAGTGATTCTGATGAGGAAGAATTATTAACTTTATATGCTCTATCACGGTCACAGAGAAAAAGAGTATGGGTGCACGACATCAATAAAAAGAGGAACGATTTAAGACATTAGGATTTTCGGACATTATGCATTCACGCCGACGCTAAAATAAAATCTGTAAAAAATTACAACGCCGGACGTTAAAGCGTCCTAACCCCATATTATTACACTCTTTGGTCCTAACGCCGCGACAGAGCGCTGCGTAATGCTAGCGCTGGCGCTGTTTGGCGGTACATCACCATCGCAGTACAACACAGCTCGGCGTCATAGCGTCGCCTTAGGTTAGCGCCCTGACGCGCGATAGTAACGCGTTCTGTTTGACAAAGCCTTAATAGGAATGCAGTGATTTGAACGCTTCGATACCGACCCCAAGAAGTCCTAGGACGAATACTGTCGAGTTACTAACCTACACATAACGTTAACCCTTAATGAAGCAAAGGGAATATATTTCCCACCAACTTTTTTGGAAGATGTCGCGAACCCCTCCTTGTTATATTTTTATTTTTAAAGCTAGCAATATTTTCTTTTTTAATATTTTCTTTAATAGAAAATTAAAATAAAGAGGCACCAACTACATAAAAAAAATATTATTTTATTATTTATAAAAAAATTGCCAAATTGTTTGTTATTTACTTTTCTTAAAACCTTCAGCCCGATAAAGGGTTAATGTAAGTGACTTGAATTAGAAATACTCGTTCCGCACATTTTAATTAAATTGAAAACTTTATTTACGTCTATACAAGGTTAGTCGGAAAGGGGGTACTAAGCCGAAAGGGTGTTAAAGTACCCATAATAAGGGATACATTTTGTTCTACAACTTAAAAATAGCTTTTCGAAGATTTCGTAAAAAATATGCTAAAATCTATCTGTCCATAGATATGATCAGCTGTGTTTACTATTTAGGTCATATTTGGGGTTACGGATTAGAAACTTAATTTTCTGAATTCATAACTAAAGCAGGCATGCATTTAAAAAAAAAAACTAAAATAAAAATCTTTTTGCATTCAAATAAAAATTATCGAATTTTGAAATATTAACACTTCCTTTAAAATAGTCATCAGTGATACTTTAGGTGGCCCGCGGCTTAGTACCCTCTTTCCGACTAACCTTGTATATGATACCTACATACATATATGCCGCATGAGGAGCTCGTGGCTAGTTAACAACCCCGTGGATGTTAACTAGCCAGGGTAATTTGCAAGGTTAAGCTGCGCTTGCCACCACCAATCCGTGGATGGGTGACCGTGCGTTACATAAAATAAAAAAACTTTTCTAAATGTATTTTCTTCCAGACTCTTCAATCACTGTCATCAAACAACCATGCGCAATTGAAGAAAGATGGTAACCATCAAGACCTTTCTACTAATTTTCCTATTCAAGACATGTCTAAGCCAAAACTTAGACCAGCTCTTCAAAAAAATCAATGAGGAAACTGGCAACTTTAGCACTATAGCAGCTAATCTAGCCTGGGAGTCGTCTATAAACCCTGGCAATCCAGAACTGCCTGCAAGATCAGCTACATATCAGAAAAACCGAATAAAATGGCAATACCAAACTTGCGATAAGCTGGCAACACTTTATAGTCGTCAGTCGTTGAATAGCACGCAACGAAGACAGTACTATTTGTTGTGTAGGGGACCAAAGTTTACGTATGATGAAACCAGGTAGAAATTGTTTTAGAGAAAATTATAATTCATACTTACACTATTTGCGGTGCAGAATGGTGCGGGTGACACTAGACGAACTTTACATATTTCAGTTGCACTCTGAATATCTCAGTCGTAAAATACGGAATCAGTAATAACTGTAGTACATTAAATAAAATTACTCTGCCAAAATGTTATTGTCTACAACTAAAATCAAATACTGACACCTGTCACCCGCACCATCTTCTTCCTGCCTGACTAGGTGGGGTCAGCACAACATGTATTTCGTAAATCCATGTTGTTAGAGGTTTTGGCTTATTGTTTTATGACCGGCCGCCTGCCTGACGTCAACCCTCCTTGGAAATACTCGTTGCGCTGTCGCGCGGGTGACCCAATGTGCTTACTGATGTTATGCACTGGGTCCCAAAATGATATACTTGTCAATCTTATTGCCAACAACTAAGCAGACTATGGTCTTCTTGGTGGAGTGTACTTGAAGTTCCTCGACCCACTCATTCAGTTTTGCTAGGGGCTTTCGTTCTGACACATCGTAAACTAATATAGCACCGTGAGCATCTCTGTAAAAACTTGATGTTAATGAAAATGTATCGCTCCTGTCCCGTTGTATGCCAAAATGTTATTGTCCACCATTGAGATAATGTATTGTCTATAAATAAAATCAAAAACTGACAGCGGTCACCCGCACCATGCTACATCGCAAATAGTGTAATCTTTCTTTTTCTTCTGAATTCTTAAAAGTTTTTTTTCAGGCTTACGAGTGATATTTACGAAGAACTGCAGTCCATCTATTCGGATGCCGAAATATGCATCCCGAGCGACGCAAACATATCTACAAATAACCCAACACAAGTAGAAGACGCCATCTTGAATTATCTGTCAAACGTCAAACAGTTTTTAGGTTTCGAACACGGAGATTCAATTCTATTTGCCGCCAAAATCGCTGTCAACCGCTACATTCACGAAAAAGATTTGATTTGTTTGAAAGGGGAGGGGGATTTTGAAAAAATGATTGCGTTTTCGCGGAATGAAGAGGTTTTAAGATGGTTGTGGCTAACTTGGAGGGAAAAAGTTGGACCTCCAATGAAAGAGCCATATAGAAAATTGGTCAAGATTGAGAATAAAGCTGCTAGGCGCAATGGTAAGTCGTAAGCTTTTTATGAAGATATAAAGGGACTTTAGCCTTCCTTGATAAAGACGCTGACATGGTTCTTTCGCAAGCATTGTGTTAAATTAATTTCCTGATAATTATCATAATCATTATCTCCTTTATTCATTTACATGTAAATTACATTTTCAAGTGCCCACTTAGTTTTTCGCGACATCGCCAAGTGGTTGGTCGACTCTTCACATTGACCATAGGGCTGGCGTATATTTTGGCCAAAGAATCAGCATTGCCATACAACGTGGCAATGCTGCCAGCCTTTTGGGCACTTTTCCTGTTGACAGCGATGCGGACGAATTTTTTGATGCCCTTTAATTATTTAACCTTATATTTGTATTATAGTAGTTAAGATTTATATTGTATATATTAGGATAATTCTGTATTTTATTTGATTGATACCTAACTGAAATAAAAAATCTAATTAATAAAAAAAAACATTTTCAAATATTTCCATAAAAACCTAAAAACATTTAAAAATATAAAGAATAGTAGCCCACCGGCATCGGGAACAGAGTCCAAGCTACCGGTGGTTAGGGTCTCAGAGAGGTAATTCTTTTTCTTTTTTTTTCTTTTTTTTTTCGTTGGAAAATCCTCATGGTTGTCCCTCGCCCGGGGAAGGCGAGGGGGTCTGCCGGACTCTTACCGGCTAAAAACCAACGGTGTTCCTCCTTCTGACCGTCGGCCGGGGTCGCGGGATTCGCCTAAGCATGCACCGCAACCCCGGCAGGTCTTGGTCCACCAATTGCGGGTGGAGGCGCGGGGGGCACCCCACATCACCGGCGCACCAGAACACATGGTACGCCGTGACCACCCCGGGGACCAAACAAGTACATAGGCGCCAGACTACCCCGTGTCTGGGCACCCCTGGTCCCCCTGCGACGGATCAGATTAGTGGCCCCGCCGCCTACCACTTTTCGGCTGCAGAGGATAGAAAGGGCGGCCAGGTACACACCGCCACTCCTCTTTCCCTGCGGCCCCACCGCGTCCGCTATCTGACGGTGGCGGCCCCGTCAAGGCCGCGGAAGGTAGGGAGAACGGCGCACCGTAATACCGGCACTTCTCTCCCGCCGCGGCCTCCCGCACTCAGCCGCGATGCGTTCCAAACGACATCGCGGCCCGCTTCAGTTGCGATGTCACCGAGCGACACCGCAACCTACTTGGCCGCTACATCGAGGGCTACCAGACCCAAGCCCCGACGAGCAGCCCCTCCTTGGGTTCCTCTTCGCTTCACCGTGGCACCGTAGGGGATCAATGCCACGGCTACTAAGCCCCCCCGCAACGACAATGCGGGAACCCAACCGGGAGGGGAGAGGTAATTCCTAACAATACGCGCCGTGTCTAGAAGTACCGCTTTCTATATCAGGCCCTTGACCCAGCCGCGCAACGAGAGCGTCATCAGATGTTGGTCGAAGTTCTTGGCTATTAAGCCAATGGCCGTAACGACTATTGGCAAAACAACTGCTGAGTCAACCTCCCACATGTCGACAATCTCGTGTGCCAAGTCTTGATAATTATCATAATTATTATCAGGTATATCGACGGCAGCTTTAATACACTGCTAATAGTCATCACTCGAGAATGATCCCGAGTAGTGACTTATTAAGTAGGCTCAGGTCGTTGCGCGTTGTTCCCAAGGAGGATTGATGTCAGGCAGGCGGCCGGTCATAAAACAATAAGCCAAAACCTCTAAAAACATGGATTTATGAAATACATGTTGTGCCGACCCCACCTAGTGTGGGAGGGAGAAGAAGAGGTCGTTGGGCGATCGTATCTTAGGACGCCTCTAGCGTCACCTATGACAATGGTGAAGTCGCTTGTTCTCGGGAACTACTTGTAACTACCATTCCAATTTTCTTTTCCAGGGTACCCAAACATCGGTGCATCCTGGCGAGATGAGCTCGAGCTACCAAGACTGCGACAAGTCTGTCGTCAGCTCTACAATGGTGTGAGGCCGCTGTATAGTCTGCTTCATGGGGTAATAAGGTTCTACCTGCGAAGATATTACGGAGACATCGTGCCAGAACGTGGACCCATACCGGCTCATTTGTTAGGTAAACTATTCTTTATTCTATTCTTCTTCTTCTTTGTACCAGCTTCAGGTTCTGCTAGGTTACCTCTGTTATGCACCACAGAAGACATATCTCTTCTGCAACCTGAAGGTTTGCTCGCTGAAAATACTACGCAGCTTGCCACTTTCAGAAGTGTCCGTTCTGGTTACGGTTCCACAATCAAACTTATTTGCACAAATTCTAATTTGCACAAGTAAGCATGTTAAGGTCTCGTTTAGGAAGAAGCGTCGCGGTTCGCGGTCTAATCAAACATATGATAATTTATGAGAACGTTCATGTAGAAGCGTGATCACGTTTTGTTTGATATTGAGCGTTACTCGCAGAAGAACACGCGGCGGCCGCCTTCGCCGCCTCCACCGCGTACGCCCGTGTATGCGCGTGGTTTGGTTTGGTTCTGGCATCGAAGGCGAGCGAGCGTGCATGCACCGCTCCACGCGCGCATAACGCCCCGCGTCTTTATAAACGGAATTACACATTACCATATGTTTGTTTTTGTGCGTGCAATGCCGCGGGCCCCGTCTACCGCTTCACGTGCCGCTTTTCCATGAACGGAGAAAACGCACAACGCACCGCGCGACGCAACGCTAGACACACCGCGCAACGCCCCGCGTCTCGCTGAACGAGGCCTAAGACGGCAGAACGGTATACCGCGCAGTGCCATTAATACTAACATTACCGTTTGCGCTAAGTTTTTGCATGCGTGATTAAGCGTGTAGCCAGACCATAAGACCTCTTAAAAACTTGGAGTGCACGTCAAATCCTTGGTCCTGAATGAAATACGAATACAATCGTTATGGGCGTCCAAAAGGTTCAGTTAGCTTTAATTTCTAAAATCGGACTGTTTCAGGAAATCTTTGGTCACAGAACTGGGAACCGCTGGCCGATCTGCTGTTACCACAAACTATAGATTTGGATGAAAGTATCAAGAAGATGAATTGGACTGTAATGCACATGGTTAGTCTTTGCGACAATCCCGCGCTAATATTAGAGTATTTAATTTGAAACTTTAAGTACTCTAGAATTCTTCTTCTTTTCTTATGGTTTTTTTTTTTCAAAATAGGCCAGAAGAGCAGAAGACTTCTACCAGTCGCTCGGTATGCCGGCCATGACAGAAACGTTTTGGCGCGAATCTGTATTTACGCGGGAACAAAATAGTGACACGCGCTGTCACGGCACCGCGGCAGACATGTTTCAAAATGACGATTTCCGGTTAGTGTTGCCAGTAATGGCAACTTCATTTTAATTTATTCCAGCCTACCCTGGGGGTTTCTAGTTTTACTTAAACCCATAAATCATTTAGGTACCTACTAAACTTTTTATTGCTAATATTTATAACATAACATAACATCACGAATGTATTCCCCGAAGGGTTCGGCAGAGCTGTATTGTAACACCCTCATTTCGCCATTATGTTTTAAGTCCGAAGTAATAGGGGGGCGAGCTTATTGCCATCAACCGGGCACTTATCCAAGCTCCACTCGGAGGAATTCCACCCGGAAAAACCCAATAACACTTTGCCCGACCTGGGGATCGAACCCAAGACCTCACGATCAACAGTCGCCTTGCCACCACTAGACCAATGAGGCAGTTAATATTTATAATTTATTTTTAGGCTACTGTACTGCTCAGGCACATCGAAGGAAGATTTCTACGTATTGCACCACGAACTCGGTCACATACATTATTATATGGCGTATGAGCATCAACCAGCTTTATTTAGAGTAAGAACCTTTTATAAAATACTATTCCTAACCGCAACTTCCTTTCTCCCAGCCTTTTCCCAACAACGTTGGGGTCAGCTTCCAGTATTACCAGATGCAGCTAAATACCAGTATTTTACACGGAACTTCTGCCATCAGACGTCTGCAACCCAGTTACTGGGTAATGCCGATATCCCAAGGTTAGACTGGTTATCAGTCTTTTGAGCTTCTAACTAACCGCATCTATCTGTATATATACATTAGACAACGTTTTTGTCCACACCTTGTCATGCCTTGAAGCCTTCTCTACGGACAAAGGTAACAAATACATAACATAGGCAGACGGCTGACTCTTGATCCAGAGCTGCAAATGACTAATAAAAAAAAGCTATTTAAATAACTTTCTCATCATTCCAGCAAGCCAACACTGCTCTACATGAAACTATAGGAGATACAATCATGTATGGAGTACTAACACCTCAACATTTGAACAGACTTGGTCTTATCAACGACTCTTTGCTATACACAACTAATACTGGTCTATCAGACAGTACCACAAATAAAACCTCGGCAAATAAAGAAGTAAAGAAGATGGATCTTGACAATAAACAATCTGAACATGAAAAAGATAACAATTCCGAAACGAATTTAGAAGACAATAATGATAAATATAAAGAAACACAAATAGAAGATTATAAGAATGATCTTGTTAAAGCAGAAGACGTACATAAATATGCTAATGCTATTAATAAATTGAAAGCAAAGAACTTTCTTCAATATAATTATCTAAATAAAGTTAAAGATGACAATATCCAAGACGATGAAACACCAAAATTATTAGAAGACAAAGATGTAACGACAGATACAATACTACTTCTAAAACAGGCTTTAAACAAGATACCTCAAATCCCATTTTCTCTTTTAATAGATGAGTATAGATGGAAGTATTTTGAAGGGAGTCTAAAGGAAGATAATAAGGAGTTCTGGGATATGGCGATGGAATTGCAGGGAGTAGCGCCTCCTGGTGTGAGGGGCGAGGAGTATTTCGATGTGGGAACTAAGTTCCATGTGCCAGATAATACACCATACATCAGGTATTTTGAGAGTCTATCTTCGTTTTTGCTTACTCCGGGTCTTAAGTCGTGGCTTTCTGAGCTATCCCCGCCATCTGAACTCCTGAATCCATTAGTAAAACCAAGTTTATGATATCATTCAGTTTGATGACACTACCCATCTCTATATAAACCTTCAACCTTCACTCCTGCAACCATGATAATAATACTCACGCCTGTAATCCCCGAAGGGGTAAGCAGAGGTGTAGTCCTATTACAGGAGTCTGTACACCCACGTTTTGCCTCTGGTATTTAGTCCCACGTAATAGGTGGCGAGCTTTGCCATTTTTGAACACAATAATTATAATTAACTGCTTTGTTGGTCTAGTGGTCGCAAGCGCGACTGCTGAGCATGGGGTCCTGGGGTCGATCCCCAGGTCGGGCAAAGTGATATTGAGTTTTCACATTAGGAATTTCTCAGTAACAGCCTCGCCCCCTATTAAATGGGACTTAAACATAACTGGCGAAACGAGGGTGTACTAAAAACACCTCTGCCGTACCCTTCGGGAAATATAAGGCGTTGTTATGATGAATAATTATAATTAAAAGAATTTCGGACACAAGTTACAATAGTTCGATGGTACACGTCGATTACTATTTTATCGGAGATGAGCGCTGGACTGGCAATTATATCCATATCTTTTACATCGAAATCATTCTCCGCACTTCTCAATAATAGATTTACATAATTTATTATTCCAGATATTTTCTAAGCAGCTTCCTCCAGCACCAACTCTTTGAGAAGCTGTGTAAGGCAGCCGTATTCGGTCGTCGCAACGCCGATGGTCCTATACCAGAAACTATCGGATTGACCAGATGCGACATATACGGGTCTAAGGCTGCTGGGAAGGTGCTGAAGTAAGACCAATTTTTATTAAAATTTTCTTTGGACCGTCTCTGCTTGATAAAGAAATAGGCGACATTGGGGCCGATTCTGTTTTTCACAAACTAAACTGAAATTAAAGAATGTCTATCTTTTACTAACAGATAGCGCGAGAAAAGGACGGTGATAGATAAAAACCTCAGATATTATTCTGAGATAAAACTAAATTAGAGATGTCAAACTACGGCATGAACTTCATCATGTTTTTAGTCAACACGTTCGGACCGGTGTTGTCTAAATTTGTATGGAAATTTTATTTCAACTAAATTTGGCAGCTCTTACTTACGTCCATCTCTTTCTTATTTTATCACAATGAAAAAGGTGGCAATATCCTAAATAAAGTTTAGTTTATGTACAACAGAGTCGGCACAATCGTTTTTTTAAACACGTTAAACATTAGGATTTCTTGTGTATTGTATGTGCGTTTACAGACACCAATCTTTACAAGCACAAACAATCTTTAATTTTTCCCTTCAATTTTGTTAGATAGCTTCTAACCGTATATCACATCACGTTTTAATCATTACCCTACCATTATCTTGATCTTTAATTCTTTAAGCTTCTGCCGTCTACATGTGATCTACAGCTGAAATAACTGTAAGAAATTTAATTTCGACTGGGTCGTAAGAGTTGTTGATTGCTATTTTTGTAGAAATAGGCGTTAGACTTGTCGATAATTTTGAACTAGCCATTATCTACATATTTCAGTCTAATTTATTCCCGTGTAGGGACGGGCTAGAATATAAAACTTCCTCACCGCACGCTGGGAATAGACGCGTGTTGTAAGATTCAACAAAACCCAGCACGCGACGTGGTAGGATCTATACGGTCCGCCTGGTTAGCTACCACACTCTTATTAAATGCAAGCAGTTTACTGTGTTCCGTCGTGTATATGTGAGAGCCCAGAGGTGGGTATAGGGGAATCCCTCTATATCTTTGCTACTTGAAGTCGTGTGATTCGACCCTGTCTGCGCTTATCATCAGGCGCAACTTTTGTCCTAATTAATTGTAAACGTAAACAACATGCTAAACGTAACAAAAAAACCTTTTTTTATACAAAATACTAATTTATTAAACTTTTTAGAGATTTCATGTCCCGCGGTCATTCGCAGCACTGGAGTGAAATTCTTCAAGCTACAACAAGTGAACACGACATATCTGCAGCAGCACTGAACCGATACTACCAACCTATTTACAATTTGTTGGAGAAATTCGTGCGCGCGCACCGTGTTCCTATTGGCTGGTGATTTGTTGTATTTTTAAATTCATAGCCGTTTGTGATTTTGTTTCAATACCGTACCCTGTAGTCAAATAAATCAGAGTTCACAATGCCCACTGCTGGGCCTCAATGCCCAATGCGAGAAATGTAAGCAAAAACCTCAGTATTTTTACAAAACTTGTTTCTATGCTTTGGATGTATAATTAGTTTATTTAAGATTTAAGTTAAGTTGTAAGTGTATAATTTATTCTAGTCTTTATTTGTTCTAGTCATAAAATTAAATATCATAAGCATGTAAAAACAAATATGTTGAATATGTACACAATAATGTTGTAATAAACTAAATTATAAATAAAACACCCTTTAAATTAACAATAAATACAATTTATTAAATTAACATTAAATAATGTATTTTATCAACAACGATTTTTTGTCTCCGTTAATAAAAAAAACCTAAAAATTACTTTTTAACAAAAAATAGAAAAAAAATGGTACAAAATAAATTAAAAGCAGAATAACTTACTTCAAGCGTTTTTTTAAATTATTACTTAATTAATTTATTTACATTTAAAATGGTAGAAATGTAAAAAAACATGTAAAAATATTAACTTTTTTTGTTCTTATTTACACATAGCAGGATATTTACAAAAGTGTGAGTTTTCTTTTAAAGCATTTAGATTGGAGAAGGAATTCAAGCCCATTTTCTACGTATAAACGACGTAATTAAAAAAACATGCTTCTGTGCATATCTTTTTTCTTTGCTGTTGTCATCCACAATATATAATTTACACGGGCAACTCTATCATCGATCATAATATTTGCGACAAAGTAACCAAGAAACCATTTTTTTATCTATTTTATAATGATATGCGCTTATGTGCATATCATTATAATAATAATATAACAACACAAAAAACATAACTATTAGCCATGGTAAGTCGAATTTCTCGGGCAAATCAAACGTCAAACTGCATGGTCATATTTTGCATAAAAGTGAAAAAAATATGTATGCATCTTTGCACAGAAGTTCACGCAAAACTTTGCACATATAGAACTTTGCACATGCAGAATTTTGCGCAAAAGCTGACGCACAGAAAAGCACAAACTTTGGCTACAGCTCTGCACAAATGTTTGGAACCAACTCCAATCTTCACGCTTTAAAAAGAGGCACTAATTATAATTCCATATTAATTATAATATTGCCATTAAAGCGAGTATTTATGCAACAACATTTTCTCAATGAATTTAATATTTTATCACAATAAAAACCTTAAAAAATATACGAGTCTATAAAAAAGCTGACTTTTTGGATAGTTATTTTTTTCAGAAAAAATAAATGAAAACGGTAATCTATTGACTATTTGGTGGAATAAGGGTTAACAACTAAAAGTGAGTCGTTGGTAATATACAAATATTGACATAAACGTAATGTCGTATACGACAGTTGGTTTCTTTTCATGTTGTTTTTCCTGCAGTGTATTTTATATAACACACAATTATTTTATTATAGAGACACGTTTATCCATGCATGGAGTTCTATGACATTCATTCTGTAATATACAATATACACTGTGAATGTCATATGTATGAATTTCATGACAAAAGATTTATAAAGTATTAGGTATACCTATATTTATGCACTGAAGTATTATTATTGGATTGGAATGTACACATTTAAGAAATTTATTTTCTTTTAGTTTTTGATTTATTTTGTGTTAATTCATTGTTACGCTATGCTCCTACCCCCTCAATATCAGATCTGTCTACTATACGACACGAGGCCATTTTAAAAATGTTTACGACAATTGATTTACACAATACGACAATCGATTTATAAAATACGACACTTTCAAAACAAAGATTCAAAAATATTACTTTTGAAAATAAATAACCTTTTCAATGTTAAAATTTTGTCGAATTCTGATTCCAAAAACCACCACTAAGAATGGCGCTACTGTGCCTAAAAGTTATTTAGGCTTAACATTACAATTTTACTACTTAAATTTAGCACGAAATTCAGTAGCCAATGAAATTCATTCAAGCCTTCTCATTTTAGTCTTATCCTAACTTTTACCCACACTATCGCCACTCAGCATGCACTCAAAAGTTTCGTTGAACACTTCACTTCTATCAATGCTATGATAGAGTCGTAGCGTGGGATATCCAGTCTACTGTGTGGGCCACTCGGTGATAGATCCCCGGTTGGCCTCTGCTCGCGCAGGAGTAGCCTGCTGAGACGACGCCGATGAGGTACCAGCGTCCTGTTCTCTCGAGCATGAGGGGCCCACCGCTGTCTCCTTGGCAGGAGTCCTTGCCACCACCTCGGTAGCCAGCGCACAGCATTTCAGGGTATATTACTACGTTTATACCTGGAATTTGAGAAAGAACAATTGTTAGTTATTTTAGAACTTTTGACAACAAAAAATAACTGCCTCGTTGGTCTTCTGGTGGCAAGCGCGTCTGCTGATCGTGAGGTCCTGAGTTCAATCCCCAGGTCGGACAAAGTGTTATTGGGTTTTTCCATGTGGTATTCCTCAGTAGCAGCCCGAAGTCTAGATTTGTGCCCGGTTGATGGCAATAGGCTCGCCCCCTATTACATGGGACTTAAACATAACGGCGAAATGAGGGTGTTACACATCTGCCCAATCCTTCGGGGAATACAGGCGTGATAATGTTATAAAATTGTTCAACGTTAAGTTTTTCGATTTCAGTTAGGTGATCGTAGTGTGCTCTCTTTACCTGTACCTTTTAAAAGTAACCCTCAGTTTTTCAAAAGCAACTAATTAGCTGACCAATCTCATGTCAAGTGATGTGATTGGTTATTAGTCGACCAATCACATTTGTTGACCTGAAATTTGACAACAGATTAAATAGATCAGCCTTTTAGAAACCAGGGATCATAGAGCACAGTCTATGTCTATGCTGCAAAGGCCTTAAGTTTGGTGTTCGAAGTAACAGCTAGCCTTCGTGCCTTGGGTTTGTCTTAACCACGTTCTGCCTAGCCCTTTTCCAACTATGCTAAGCTCAGCTTCCAGTCTAACCAGATGCGGCTGAATACCAGTATTTTACACGGAACGACTGCCATCATACCTCCGCAACCCAGTTACTGGGCAATGCCGATATCCTAAGGTTAGACCGGTTGTCAGACTTGCGGTCTTCTGACTTCCCGCAACGACTGTCATGGATATTCGTATGACACCCGGGACCGACTGTTTAACGTGCTCACCGAGGCTCGGAAGGGTGTCGATGTGCAACGAATGGTCACCCATCCACAGACTGACCGCGAGCAGCTTAACCTCGTAACTCGTAAGATCCGCGCGTTTGGCAATTAACCACGAGCCCCTCCTCTTTGTCTAAACCACGATGGTAAGGAACATAAGATACGTACCATTAGCCCGATGCCACCTCTCGCAGACCCTATTATCCAGCACGGGCACGTCCACCGCCTGTAGCGTCCGCGGTCTCAACCTGGACCCAGGACTCAGAGCTCCCCACCCCGCCGCCCAACCATACTGTCCCAGGAAGTCCGAACCACGCTCCGGCAAACAGATCGGTGCTGGAATGAGAAAATTATAATTTAGTGTTTTTGGTCATTTTTCTAATAATTTTGTGCGTAGCCTTTGTTCTATGCCTAACACTTTTCTTTAACTATGTTGGGGTTGGTTTCTAGTCTCAACAGATGTAGTCGACTGCCCTTTGCTCCAGTAACTGAATTACTTGAAAGTTATGAACTATTTCAACCTCTTTTCTCTGCATTGCATACATATCTGCATGAGTTCTCGTAACTGTGGGTCTTCTATCTTCTTCTACTAAGCTTATCGCTATGGTCCCCCTACTGGTTTGTTGTCAGAGGTTCGTCTGGCAGCCACACCTCTTGTAGATTAGGTTTACATTTAGGGAAACCTGGTGACAGAGTTTATGCCGCCCATGGGCCTCTGACTTGGCTTCACATGCCGTCGAGAAACATCTCTCAGGCATGCCAGTTTCCTCACGATGTTTTCCTTCAGCGATTTTAAGCAAGTGATAATTATACAATACGCACATGAATCCGAAAAGTCAGAGGTGCGTGCCTTGGGTTCGTACTTCAGACCTATGAACCTATGACGTGTTAAAATCATAATTGTCCCGTTGTGAGAATGTGACGGCGCTTTACCACCTGCATAGCTGCGTCACTGTCTCTCACTGGAACAGTGATGGTTTTAACACGCCATAATACAGCCGCAGAACTGTTTATTGTATATGGTTCGCACGGATCGCTTCTACGTAACCGAAAAGTTATTGGCAAGACCTGAAGGGTCTCTAGCCAAAAATCTGGATTAGATACGCTTTCCTCTTTGTATCCCATTAGTTACTCCTATTCTTTTATCTAAATTCCATACGAATTTTTCAGAGCCATTGCATAAGTAGAAAAAAGGGCTATACTCACCTATATGCGGCATATAATGAACATTTCGGTCCAGAGTCAGCACAGCCACATCGAACCTATCAGCCTGAGGCGTAAACTTGAACAGGGGATGCACTTTGATGGTCCTCACTCCAAAGGTATACGCGGGGAGCGGTTCTGCCGCTGAGTTAATGACGTAGTCGCCGAGCGTGACGCGAACGTGACGCGGTTGTGCGCGTGCTACGCAGTGGCCGGCTGTCACAACATGGCGCCTGGAGATTAGCGAGCCGCCGCATCTGTAACAGTTCAATATTCGGTTACGTATTAAAATTTATTAGGGACCGAAGTATATAAGAGTGTCTTGAAAATGCTATGGATAGAGAATGAAGTGGAAGGTGGAAACGCGAAAGCAGAGCATACGCCTTTTCTTCTTGATGCTATGAACCCTGTCTTTATGAATCGGGTCCAGGGTAAAAAGTACGAAAGACTATACCGTAAAACTTTTAGCCCCCCCCCCCTCCATATTTTTAAAATACTTATTCAACGACTCCTCATGACTAATACGATTTTATTGCTTAACTGTGTATGCGTTAATGTAGGTACAGCCATGCCTTTCAGCTTTATAGCATAAGCATAATCTGCCCATTACATTCCCACCGCGGGGCACGGGCCTGTGCTCACAGTGAGAAGGGTTTTAGCCTTAGTCCACCACGCTGGCCTGATGCAGGTTGGCTGACTACACACCATCGAGATCTTTTTTTTGGGAACCCTCTCAGGTCTACAGGTTTCCTATCGATATTCTCCTTCATCGTTAACACAAGTGATAATAAGATTCTGATCCGCACATGAATTCGAAAATTCAAAGCTTTATAACACTCGAGTAAAATGACTGTGACACACAGACGGACAGACATCAGATGGACATGGCGACACTATAAGGCGTCGTCCTATGTGGCATCGCTCGCGAATGATGTGATGAGTGATGCGATGCGATTTCATAGTGCGATGAAATGATTTCATTTCAAAATTTCATCGCAAGATCGCGCGACCTTCATCTCGTCAATTAGAACATTCAGTAGATACCAGTATATTCGATCGCAGGGTCGTGCAAACATTTTCATGGGACGCACGCATCATCGCACAAGCGATGGTTAATTAGGACGGCGCCGCGCCTAAAGGTTCCTAGTTCGACTACGGTACCCTAAAACGGACAGAAGTGTTCTAACCTCAAAGATTAATCTTTTGCCGGATTTTTTTTTAATTTTTGTTTTTTTTTTCTTGTTACTGGCACCAACTCTAGCAACGATATAAAAAAATATAAACTCAAGATTGATTAAGATCAGCAACCATAGAAAACATAACTTTTCCCCCATAATATGAGTATATCTCTAACAATGGTACACATAGGAGAATTTCACAATATCATCTTGCGTAAAAGGCAATTACGCTTCTCAAAGAATACAATTGAATATGTAGTAGAAAATGTTTTGCGCAATAAAACAATAAATGTGCATTAAAATAATATGACAAAAAATGTCTTATCGTGATGACAATTAATGGGTTTTTTTAGTTTTTTTTTTGTCTTTGTTCTTAAAGTAAATGCATCTTATGTGTGTGACGATAAATTTGGCAATACACGACCCGTTTTTTTTCTATTTTGCGAAATCTTGCGTTCCAATAAGTCGTAGTTTATTTAAATCATTTCATCCTAGAGAGATCGCGTTTTTGACTTGAAGAGACTAGATACTTCAGGGAGCTACCTCATTGATTTAGTGGTCAGACACGCTGCTGATCGATTGTAAGGTCCCAGGTTCGATGCCTAAACTCACGCAGTTTCTTAGCTGGCTTATGCTGGACATTTGCTTATCTCTCAAATAAATATAATTTTTATTAAACTTTTTTTAAATAAATTATGGTCTCTAACTACAAAGAACCATGCAAAGCATACAGTCATGCTTCAAAACCTAAATAAAAAATTACTTACCTCTGCAATTTACAAAAAAACATATTAAAAAATGTTAATCGGTTATTCAGTTAATTATTGTTAGCAAAAAATAATAATTTTCAATTCAAAAAGAAGAGGAATGTGCGAAAAAGTTGGTGAAATTTACCAAAATTAAAAACTATAAATATTTTTAGAAATATTGTCGCTAAAAGTAGCAAAGCTAAATTACATAGAATAAAGATAGGAGAGTTTAATCCATTCCATTAAACTACAATAAGTTTAATCGAATTCTCAAAAAAAAATAATTGAGAAATTGGAAAAAAACATTTTTTTTTGAGAATCCGAATCTTTAGAGAAATATTTTACACTAAAACCTCATTTTTACCTAAAGATAGCAGACATATTAAAGTTACGTTACACCACCAAACGTCACAGTCGATTAGCCACAAACAAACAGAATTTTATTATAAACGCATGAATAAACTACTCATACATTATTGTATACTTTTTCTAATTTTATTGTTACTTCAAGCACCTAAAAAAAAAAAAAATTAATAAAAATTGGTGTCTATCCTGTGGCACATTTTGACAGTACTAAATTAGACTAAACGCAACTGTCACTTTCTTTTTCTATTGAAACAGAAAGAGACAAACACCCTTAGTTTAGTTTAGTCCTGTCAAAGCGAGTAACAGAATTGACACCATTGAATCCATGGCGGTGTTTCCCATGCGATATTGAATACTAATCAAACGTTTAGTAAATCTCTTGTTAATTTGTCATCGCAACTTCTCATGTCATCATTTCTGATAATTTAATCCCCATATTCAATGCAAAACTAATTTAACAATGCATGCAAAAACATTCATGCAACGTGGGGCCATTCCTTCCTGCGTGACGTCAAATAGCACAACGTAACTTAAACATGTCATCAAACCCACTACAGATTACAAAGTAGGAGTTGCTGAACATCATGCTATCTCTTTCGCACATTTACCTCTCTATCCAACACTGCTTCCAACCGATAAGCTCGAATATCGACATAAGCATGTTGCATCTGTAAAATTAATGATTATTTCATGTTAATATATTAATTAGTACTAGTAAGTAATCAACACAGTTTTGAGTGGAAATAATAAGAGGTTGCAATTTTCAGAAGACTCACATGATAAAACTACAGTAAACCCAGTAGGTATAACTGATTGACTGCCTTGTTGGTTTAGTGGTCGCAAATGCGACTGCTGAGCATGGGGTCCTGGGTTCGATCCCCAGGTCGGGCAAAGTGTTATTAGATTTTTTTCCATTAGGAATTTCTCAGTAGCAGCCCGGAGTCTGGATTTGGGCCCGTTTAATGGCAATAGGCTCGCCCCCTATTACATAGGACTTAAACATAACTGGCGAAACGAAGGTGTTACTATACGCCTCTGCCCAACCCTTCGGGGAATACAGGGCGTGATGATGTTTTATGTTATTTCAGAGCGGCACTGCTTGCGAAGGCAAAACGCAATAATACATCATCTATATATTATATAAAAGGAGAAGCTGACTGACTGACTGATCTATCAACGCACAGCCTAAACGGCTGGGGTTAGAAACTTGAAATTTTGACAGTAGGTTCATTTTGTGACGTAAACATCCACTAAGACAGGATTTCTCGAAATTCAACCCCTAAGGGGGTGAAAAAAAAAACACGTAAGCGAAGCTGCGGGCAAAAGCTAGTATTCAATAAAGAGTGTAAACGAAATCATTGTAATTCCTTCACACCTCGTGATGTACTGCTGACATAGATTAACCAAGAACGGGATAATTTTAGACTCAATAAAAAAAAACAAAAAGTAAATATGTGTTCTTAACGTGAGGCATTTTAGCGCGCCGAGAGAATTATGAGGTATCGCTCGCCGCGCGGTCATTTAACTCGGGGCGCTAAAATACGTCACGTTAAGAGCACATGTTTACTTTTTTATTTTTTATTATATCTAAAAGTATCCCCTGCAGGGTAAATCAATGTTTGCCGGGGTTGCGGTGCATGCTTTTGCAAATTTTTGTAACCGTTGGTTTTTAGCCGGTAAGAGTCCGGCAGACCCCCTCGCCTTCCCCGGGCGAGGGACATCCATGAGGATTTACTAACAATAAAAAAAGGTAAATCAACGTCAGCAGTACATCTCGAGGTTTGAAGGAATTACATGATTTCGTTTACACCCTGTATATTTTCATTTAGTTCCCTACTTCATCGCGTGCCATGTTATACTGGGCGGAGTATACTTAAATACCTTAGTTTAGCGTAATCTACATATAACAGTACTACAGGGTTGTCTCGTGATACAAATAATAAATAAAAAAACAATCTGTCAAAAAGTCGACTACATTTAAAATGGGAACGCGACATCCCGAATAGTGTCCCGAATTACAGTATGGCCACTCGGGTCAAAACTACAAAAACTTGTACGTTGACAGACTGTCTATAAGAATAGAGTAATAATATACATTATTATTTCCACTCGAATTATACTGGGTGTAAAAATACCCTTAACGAAGCCGAAGTCTACGCATACTGTACATAAAACTAAGTAACATACAGCAAAAATAATTGCTGTGAAACGACTTTTATTTTTTGATATTAAAAAACAGCTTTTAATTGTAGCGCGCAATGGAAGCGCGCGCGCTGCAGTCTAGAGCCTTCATTTCAAAAATGTTGATAATGTTTGTATAGAAAAATGTTTAATAATAACATTTAAATTTAGTTTTCGTGAAAAACGTACAAAATATGGTGACTTTGACTTTCAATATCTCCATAACCAGTCGGTTCCCAGGTATTGCCCAATAGCAAAAAATCTTCGTAATGATTGGAAAAATACGTGACTCTCGGCTTCGTTAAGGGTATTTTTACACCTGATATGTACACAATTTAGTCAATCATAGTCCACGCAAATATTATATCAACCCGTAATCAGTCCATTACTGTCCCACTGTTGGGCACGGGTCTCTGCTCGCAATGGGAAGGGTTTAAGCCTTAGTCCACCACGCTGGCCAGGTTGGCGGACTACACACACTTTTAAGAACTTTTTGGAGCCCTCTCAGGTGTGCAGGTTTCCTCACGATGTTTTCCTTCACCGTTAACGCAAGTGATAATCAAGTTCTGATCTGCACATGAATACGAAAAATCCCTATTTTATAGGCACTTTATAGGACTATTGTGGATTTGTAGAAATCATGAGGGATTCCTGACTAAATGGCTTCTGCCCAAATAGCTCGAAAGTCATCCCTATTAAAAAAAACTAGGCTTTTTGTCCTGGGTATCATGCAAGTACCTATATGTTTTTAAATCTGTATCAGGCATCGAAAGCCGAAAAAAGAGTCAGAGAATGTCTTAGATTTATTGCGATGCAATTTCTTAAAAGGCCTGTTTTACTGTCAAAATTGTTGACAAATTTTGACAGTAGAATCGCCCTACGGCGGTCACGCCATTGCTCAAAATATCTGACAACATTTTAAAAGAATTTAAATTATAATATTTGCGTGTACTCATTATTTTATTTCAAAACGATTAATTAGTAACATTTTTAGTTCATTAGTGCGTTAATATACAATGTTATCTCAATTTCAATACTGTGCAGTAATCTGTGCTTTTCATACAAAATGGTACAGAATTATTTTGGCAGAAGTTTAGAAAAGGCAATTCAACAAAATAAATGTTGTCAAAACGCGAACGAATCACAACCGTCAGCCAGTTTTCGTTTACGAAAACTGTCAAAATGTTTGACAACAAAACCAAATATTTTGACAGAATGATTGAATGGTTCAGGTTCAGTTTGGTTGCGATTGATTAACTTTTCTGTTAGTAGCATTGGAGAACTGTGACAAAATGACAATGATGTGTGACATTCGTGGTGAAAGTTTGACACTGATGTAATATTAGTGTAAGGTGAGTATAGACTATACCATTTATTGGTAACAAAGCGTCGAGTGTCGTGATCATTTTCGGTTCGTGAAAGGGTGACACAATAGAGCGGCTCGAAGTTTTGTTACAAGTAAATGCTCTAGTCTATACTCACCTTTATGTGTAATTAATATTTTTACTACAATTACCAACGACGCGATCTGCGACACGTAAAACGATTGAAACAAATGTAGACACATTAATTAACTGATCTTATTTGAGAGATCTCCCAGGAGTAATAAATTAAAGTAAAAGTAAAGTAGATTTCCATAAAATCTCCCAGGAGAGAAACTACCATGAAGTAGATTTCCATAAGATGTCCCAGGAGAGAAACTACCATGAAATAGATTTCCATAAGATGTCCCAGGAGAGAAACTACCATGAAGTAGATTTTCATAAGATCTCCCAGGAGAGAAACTACCATGAAGTAGATTTCCATAAAATCTCCCAGGAGAGAAACTACCATGAAGTAGTTTTCCATAAGATGTCCCAGGAGAGAAACTACCATGAAGTAGATTTTCATAAGATCTCCCAGGAGAGAAACTACCATGAAGTAGATTTCCATTCGATCTCCCAGGGGAGAAACTACCATGAAGTAGATTTCCATATTATCTCCCAGGAGAGAAACTACCATGAAGTAGATTTCCATACATTTGAGACATTTTTAAACGGTTCTTTTAGCAAAATGAATGATTCACGCTTAGAATAATGCATAACATGTGTTATTATTCTAAGGTAACACGATCAAAGGTTTGTTTATTTTTTATACAACATTTTAACGACGGGACTATACTATTAAATTGTGTCTATTTGATTACAAATTGAATAACAATTCACGTATGTAATTAGTATGTAATTGGGTAACGCATATAATCTGTATTGTAGCGAAAATAACTGAATATTATAATGTGACAATGTATGTATGTAGGTCCTGGGTTCAATTTTCAGGTCGTGCAGTGTTATTGTATTTTTCCCTGTGGAATTCCTCAGTAACAGCCCGGAGTTTGGATTTGCGCCCGGTTGATGGCAATAAGATCGCCTCCTGTTACATGGGACTTAAACATTAATGGTGAATTGAGGGTGTTACTATAGACCTCTGCCCAACCCTTCGGGGAATACAGGCGTGATGTTATGTTATGTGTGTAATTAATATGCCATTGAACACAAAATTAGGCCAGAAGTGTGCCATTGAACACAAAATTAGGCCAGAAGTGTGCCATTGAACACAAAATTAGGCCAGAAGTTTGCCATTGAACACAAAATTAGGCCAGAAGTGTGCCATTGAACACAAAATTAGGCCAGAAGTGTGCCATTGAACACAAAATTAGGCCAGAAGTGTGCCATTGAAATCAAAAACAGGCCACAACTGTGCCAGCGGGTACAGAACTGTATAACCTTGAGGATCCAATCCTGATGTAGGCTTGCCAGGGGAATGTGCCGAAGCCAGCATCGTCGCCGCCGACAATCCGCCGCTGAGCCGTCTGCTTGCTAACCGCTATACCGCAGCCTGGAAGTAAAGAAAAAGTCTGATTGAGGAATAGGTTTTTAGCTCTTGGAAAAATCAGCCCGAAGAAGGGCTTTAGGCTATTAGCCTTTGACAGCCAGCAGCTGTCATTAAGGCTATTATTAATGACAAATTAAATCGTGTCTACAATGTTAGAGTGATGGCTGCAGTTAGTGTTCTAAACTCATTACTGTCCCACAGCTGGGCACAGTCCTCTTCTCAGAATGAGAAGGGTTTATCCCCTAGTCCACCACGCTGGCCTGGTGCGGGTTGGCGGACTACACTCGTCATTGAGAACTTTATGGAGCCCTCTCAGGTGTGCAGGTTTCTTCTCGATGTTTTCCTTCACCGTTAACGCCAGTGATTTTCAAATTATGATCCGCATATGAATTCTAAAAGTCAGAGGTGCGGGCCTGGTCGAAGTTGGATCCTCCTGGATGGAAGGCAAGCGTTTAACCGCTAAGCTGACCACAGGTTAAAAATTGTCAAAAGCAGTCAAAATTGGTATATAAGAATTTAGAATGCCTCATCTTTAATAATGGCTACTGATATTTTCTTTAGATCAGCGTGTATCTTCTTCTTTACATAGTATAAAACAAAGTCGCTCCCGCTGTCAGTCTGTCCCTGTGTATGCTTAGATCTTTAAAACTACGCAACGGATTTTGATGCGGTTTTTTTTTAATAAACAGAGTGATTTAAGAGGAAGGTTTATATGTGGGGACATTAGTATATACATTGCACCCGTGCGAAGCCGGGGCAGGTCGCTAGTCTATGATATATTTAAATCATACCTCCATAAGTCCAGTTAGCCGAATTTATAACAATCTTTCCTTTATTTTTCTTTTTATTAACTTTTTTCTTTTCAACAGTTATTGTTATCAATAAACTTATAAGAAACAAAATTAATATGTACTTCATTTTAGATACACAGTCAAACACATTTTAGGTACATTTAATTTAAATACTTTAACTAATTTAAAGCTGTTTTAATTAAATATTGTTTAATTGTTTTAACCAGTTTTAGTTTAATTTAATTTAAATGCAGGTAACACTTGCACTTAATATTAAAATGGGACTATTATTTGCCTAATATTAATTACCAAAACAGGCAATTAACTTAGAACACACTCTAAATATAAAATAACCCTGGTCCTCAATTTATTTATCGCGTTAGATAATAAAACATTATTTTATCCATAACATTTTTTTAACAAATTAATTTCAATCTCTGACAAAAAATTGCACCAATTTTCTCAAATATTTTTTTCTCAAATTGCACCAATTTTCTCAAGTATTTTTTTCTCAAATTGCACCAATCTTCTCAAAGTATTCCAATTATGGTTAAATAATTTTTTTATCCACTTTAACGGACAATTTAACGCGTGTAACAGTATATAACATTAAGGACCGACTGACGCTTAAACACTTTTCTTTACATAATGTACGTACATAACATTTCCGAGGAGTTTCCTTCTAGGAAACTGAATTACCGGCGCAGCCAGGTTTACATCGTAACTGATTTACAGTTTAAATTAATAATTCATGTTTATGTACATAAATTCATAATAATGATTGTCTTTTAGATAACGCCCCCCTCACCCTCACGACTATTGCAATACTTCATAATTTGCCTAAGTGCGCGTTCCCATTATGTCGTGACGATAAATTTATCGCTGGACGACAGTCGTCTCTAGCTGTTCCCATTGGATCGCGACGACATTTTATCGTTTCACGACAGTCGCTTTGTCGTTTGCACAGCAGTAGCAAGCTACAAGACGAGACGATATTTTTATCGTGGCCACAACAGATAGTCGTAACAACGACACATTACGATGTCGTGATGATAAATTTATCGTTGGACGACTGTCGTGCTAGCCGTTCCCATTGACTCGACAATCTGTCGTCACTGCAAAAACAAGTCGTGAACGACAGTTAATCGTGTCGTCTTATATGTGAACACCTCCATTTAAATATGTAAGCCACGACACTTAAAACTACACGACTATGTGTCGTCACGACAAAGTGGGAACGCGCCGACTATGTTGGGGTTCACTTAAATTCTAGTCAGACGCGGCTGAATATCAGAATAATAAATACAGCGATGTGATTCTCTAGTAGAAACACGTCGCTTGGGCAGTGCTGTGGATGGATGACCGTTCTTTACACATCGAGAGACCCCTCCGTGTCTCAGATAGCACGTTAAACAGTCGGTCCCGGTTGTCATACGAATACCTATGACAGTCGTTACGGATAGTCAGAAGCCCGAATGTCTGAAAACCGATCTAACCTTAGGATATCGGCATTCCCCAGTAACTGGGTTGCGGAGGTCTGATGGCAGTCGCTCCGTGTAAAAGACTGGAAGCTGATCCCCATATATAGTTGGGAAACGGCTAGGCAGAACAATATCATAATATTGTATGTCTACTACATACATAATCGTAATAAACCTGGCTTATTGCTACATCAGCAATAATTAAACACTAAACCAATATAATTTGAATAATAATTTTGATAAACAAATAAAATAACTGTCAAAATCATTGTATAATAAAAACAAATTACTCAATCAATAGAGAAAGTTTACACATCATAATCAAACGATTATATTCATGTTTTTATGTATGAAATATTACGAAAAACAGTGACTTGCAAACTAAAGACATAATCCTATTAAGTTGTATTGAATTGTATGAAATGTATGTACGGTTGTCAAACTTTGACATTTATATTTGACATTTGAATCAAACAATGGCTTAATAGACATGTAGATTTCATTTCGATAAATGCAAGACAAGTACTATCTTCTTCTTCTCCTTCTTCTTCCTACCCTCATCCCACACTAGGTGGGGGGGGGTCGGCACAACATGTAATTCGTAAATCTATGTTGTTAAAGGTTTTTTTCTTATTGTTTTATGACCGGCCGGCGCCTGCCTGACATCAACCCTCCTTGGGAATACGCGTTTTGCTGTCGCGCGGATGACCCAATGTGCTTGCTGATATTATGCACTGGGTCCCAAAATGATATGCTAGGACAAATACTAACTACTGTTCGTTATTTAAAAAATAAATTACAAAGTAATTTACAAAGTAAAAATATACGCAAATGTGTTCTACCTAGCCGTTTCTCAACTATGTTGGGGTCAGCTTCCAGTCTAACCAGATGCGGTTGAATACCGGTATTTTACACAGAGCGATTGCCAACAGACCTCCGCAACCCAGTTAGAAGGCAATGCCGATATCCTAAAGTTAGATCGGTTGTCAGACTTTCGGGTTTCTGACTTCCCGTAACGACTGTCATTGGTATTCGTATGACACCCGGAACCGACTGCTTAACGTGCTCTTCTTGGCACAGAGGGGTATCGATGTGTAACGAATGATCATCCATCCACAGACTGACCGCGGAAAGCGCAATTTAATTTTGCAAATCATATGATCCACGTGGCTGATAATTAGGCACAAACATCTCAAAAAAGACTCCTTTAAAAATATACGCATATACCTATAATTCATAAAACTGCTTCGTTACTCTAGTGGTGGCAAGCGCGACTGCTGATCGTGGGGTCCTGGGTTCGATCCCCTGGTCGGGCAAAGTGTTATTGGGTTCTTTTTTTTTAAACTTTGCCCCACACTAGGATTTCTCCTGTAACGTGGGTGCGTTTACAGAATAAATCTTCACACGCACAAACGCCCAGACCCGGAACAACTATTTGTTGGGCATACAAATATTTGTTCCGTGCGGGAATCGAACCCACGACCCGTGCCGCAGGAGCCAACCGCTCAGTCACTGCACCAAATTTGTCGTCACCGGGTGGAATTCCTCAGTAGCAGTTCGGAGTTTATATTTGTGTCCGATTGCCGGCGAAATTAGGGTGTTACTATACACCTCTGCCCAACACTTCAGGGAAAACATGCGTGATGTTATCTATACTAATCTATACTAATATTATAAAGAGGAAAGATTTGTATTTTTGTGTGTAACGAATAAACTTAAAAACTACTGGACCGATTTCAAAAATTCTTTTGCCGTTAGAAAGCTACATTATCACTAAGTAACATAGGCTACGGGCGGAGCGGTGAGGACACAGCTAGTGTTAAATAATTTAAAAAAAATACATATAAGTATCGCCATTGCAGCGCAACAATTGCGCCACAATTACCGCAAAACATAATACTCGCACATAAATAACACCTTAATAGATATACACTTGAACTTTCGCGATTGCCGCACCGTAGCGGTTAGGAAGTCGTTTCGTTTAGATTTACCGCCTCATTGGTTTAGTGGTTGCAAGCGCGACTGCCGAGCGTGAGTTCTGAGTTTGATTCCTAGGTTGCATAATACCTATATACAGTGTGCCACGTACATAAACGAAAAAAAAAGAACTTTTACGTGGTCGCGAGAATGACAACACGTTTGGTGCAGTGGCCGAGCGATCGACTTCTGCGCTACGGGTCGTGGTTTCGTTTCCCGCACGGAACAAATATTTGTATGGCCTACAGATAGTTGTTCCGGATCTGGATGTTTGTGCGTGTGAAGATTTGTGTCTGTAAACGCACCTACGATACAGAAGAAATCCTAGTGTGGGGCAATGTTTAAAAACTATAATTATAAAAAACCTTCAGTATACAATGTGTTACAAAAATACCCCTACAGCTGAAAGGGGGTTAAAAGGTCACTTGTAAAGAGTCTATTGGCAATATTTGAAAACCGAAGTACGGCCCAAAATAAAAAGAATTTGGATAAAACATAAAATAATCATCATTGAAACGCAACCCTGAAAACATAAAACTAAAGAGTAGACTACCCAGAAAGTTATTTACATTCTTACCTAATTTCCTCTGAGAGGTAAATGACGATAACCATAAAAGACTACTTGATTATTTACATTTTTCATGGGGAATTATGTAACACGTTGTATTTGTGTCTCATTTAAACAACTTTAAGTTTAAGCGTATAGTCTAAGTAAATCATCTTCATGATATTAAGTTGAACTTTCGCGTGTTGCGGTTAAAGCCGTGGTTAGGAAGTAATTTCGATTAGATTTCCTGGCATTGTCGCCTCGACTTTGAAATATAGCTGAGATAAGTTCACGAGAGCTGTTCTTTTCGTGTGGTTAGTGACTAAATAACAACCGCGCCGATCGTACGATTTGCGAGGTTAAGCTGCGCTTGCCGCGGTCAGTCCGTGGATGGGTGACCATTTGTTACACATCGAGACCCCTCCGTGCCTCGGAGAGCACGTTAAGCCGTCGGTCCCGGGTGTCATACGAATACCTAGGACAGTCGTTACGGGTAGTCAGAAGCCTGAAAATCTGACAAACGGTTTAACCTTAGGATATCGGCATTGCCCAGTTTCTGGGTTGCGGAGGTCTGATGGCAGTCGCTCCGTGTAAAATACTGGTATTCAGCCGCATCTGGTTAGACTGGAAGCTGACCCCAAGATAATTGGGAAAAGGCTAAGAGGAAGAAGAAGAAGTGACTGACTTGGTGTCAGAATTTATGCCGCCCATGGGCCTCTGACTTGGCTTCACACGCCGTCGAGAAATATCTCTCAGGCATGCCGGTTTCCTCACAATGTTTTCCTTCACCGTTTTTAAGTAAGTGATAATTATACGCACATGAATCTGTAAAGTCAGAGGTGCGTGCGTGGTTTGAACTCGAGACCTATGACTTGGGAGTCCGACGGTCACACCACTAGGCTATTACTGCGATTCATGAGAGTTGATTTGCAGTAATAGCCTAGTGGTTGGACGCTTCCCTTCCATGTAGGTCTGAGTTTGACCCCGACTCGCACGGCGATGCCCCACGGTGAAGCAAGTTGGGGCAACACGCGTCTGAACAATGTTAGCATCGCATTCAATTATAACTTCCTCGTTGTTACAGTGGTGGCAAACGCAACTGCGGATCGTGATTTGTGAGGTCCTGAGTTCGATCCCCAGGTCGGGCAAAGTGTTATTGGATTTTGCCGTGTGGATCTATAAATTTGTAAATTACTATTATTCATTATTGTTTTTTTTTCTATTTTATTTTGTTTGTTAATTTCTTGTACTCAAATCTTTTAGTACTTCATTACTCGTTGGTCTATGGTCAGGACTTCGTTGTTCTCTCACTATCCTAAATCATAGTACTGTATCCACTGAAATTGTTACAGATATTATTTTTAAAAGAGTAACCATGGAGTTTCTTGCCGGCTCTTCTCCATAGGAAACGACTAATTGGAACTGTGCATCTAAATTCGATTTTTCATAAGCACCTGTATTAGTTTATGTGAAATAAAAATATTTGATTTTGGAATTTCTCGGTAACAGCCCGGAGTTGGGATGCCCGGTTGATGGCAATAGGCTCGCGTCCATTACAATGCGCGTCAAATAACTAGAACCAAAATGGCGTTGACTGCGTGATGTGAGGTTCGGGTCATATGATTCGTTTTGATGAGTCCAATAGATTGCACTTGGTGTTCAGGGTCTGATGATGGAGCTAGGAGGTGGATAGTGGAACTCTTCAGTGGCTACCAGTAAACCCCGCAAGTTTGGCAGTCGACGCCATCTTGGTTCTATTTATTTGACGCGCACTGTACATGGAACTTAACGGTGAAATGAAGGTGTTACTATACACCTCTGCCCAACCCTTCGGGGAATACAGGCGTGATGTTATGTGTTGAATTGTACGGAGTCACACATAGCTGTCGCATAGTCGCACGTCTCTGTACACACGTGGTTGTTGTCGCTCCGACTTGCGTCACCTTGGGGGCCCCACTTCAGGCTCACCATGACATCATAGCATCACGCCTATATTCCCCGAAGGGTTGGGCAGAGGTGTTAAACACCCTCATTTCGCCGTTATGTTTACGTCCCATGTACTAGAGGCCAGCCTATTGCCATCAAACGGGCACAAATCCAAACACCGGGCTGCTACTGAGAAATTCATAATGGAAAACCTCAATAACACTTTGCCCGACCTGGGGATGGAACTCAGGACCCCATGCCCAGCAGCTGCACTTACGTCCACTAGACCAGAGGTGGTCAACTTGATTCGACCCAAGATCTACTGTTTACTGAGTAGACTGTGCGATCTACCAATTACATAATCAGTACCTCTTCATTACAACTTATATTAAATACATACATAAACTCACGCCTTTTTCCCATGGGGGTAGGCAGAAACTATAGAACACCACATGCTACGACCCTTACATACCCCTTTCGCTTCATCCACATTCATACATCTTGTCATACACGCACGCCGGTTGAGAGTACTACGCACCTGACCCTTGTGAAGAACATCCCCAATAACATCGATGTATGTCCTTCTAGGACGTCCTCTACCGGCGTTTCCATTGACATCCGCCTTATAAATCCTTTTGTTAATCGCCGTTCACTCATTCTCTCAACATGACCAAACCACCTAAGCATACTCCTTTCAATTTTTGTCACTACATCATCTTTTAAACCGCAACTTTGTCTAATCTCATCATTTCTCAATCTATCATAGATAGATGAGTGTAGTATATAGTACATAGTACTCTTTTATATTAAACTTTTTTTTTTGCCTTGCCATGATCGACTGGATTAAGAGCCGCGATCGACTGGTTGGCCACCCCTACAGTAGACCAACAAGGTAGTCACCTTGACAGCAGAGGAAATGGCCATCCTGCCCTCCTGCTGACATCAATTATACATTCGAAGTATTTCTACCAGATCACCATACAATACTTAGATTCTACCTGTCTTAGCATTGTGCTCGATGTGTATCTACCGTATAATGATACCTGTGCGCGTGCGCAACGTCCTTAGTAACGTTCAATTTTACCCAATATTGCGACACAACACTTATTAGATGAAAGACTGTAATTTTAGCTAGATAGACTGGCTTTGTTTTGGGTACCGTTATAAAAATCTTGGTTTTAGAAGTTATGGAACACATTAGATTCCTATTACCTTTAGTAGACGAAAATAAATTTTTGCAGTATATTAGACAGAGTTGGTCGCCATTTCTACGACAACTCGACCCCGAGACAACTCGCCCCTATGAAAACTCGACCCCGACAAGTCGACCACAACAACTCGAGCCCGACAACTCAATCCCGACCACTCAACCCCAACAACATGACTAGTAAGTTTCGCCAGTTAATTTAAACCCTTTATTCAAGGTCTCGTCAAGAGTGTATGAGCATAATACATAAATAATAATTTAAGTATGTCAGCGTTTGGTGAATTAGATAACAATAATAGTGTTCTATTTGCCGGTAGACGACGCCCTACAAGGACATACCTTGCCTTGCCGTACATACCGAGCCTTCAATTTGGTTCAGCGTGGATTAGCACCGACTTCTGAAATTGTTAATGTTATAATATGGTAATTATTTTATTCTTTTTTTCATTTTTTAGGAAGTCGGTTTTATTTTTGTTAATGACAGCTATTGACGTCGTTGGCGGCCCGAGCACATTTTGTTTTGAAGTCTATAGCCGTGCATGGCGTTCAAAAGGTTAATTCAAAAAATAACCCTGTATACGGAAATTCATTTCACCATCTCTCCGATGCTAAATCGAAAGGTGTGGTTAGTTTCACGAAGAGAATAAATCATCAGAGATATCGGTTTACGAAGTATAAATCATGCTGACTGGCATTCGATTAAGATTCTTTGCTTAGGTAAGCGAAGATTGGATAATACTGGCTCTGAGTGTTTTTATTAAGGGTCTATTTTCACTAGAAGAATGCTATTTTGTATACAGGGTGTGTAGAAAATCATGTAATTTTTCAAACCTCGTGATGTAGTGCTGATATAGATTAACCCTGAAAGAGATACCTTTGATATCAATAAAAAAATACAAGTAAACATTTTGTGTTCTTATCACACGGATTCTTATTGTATTGTGATGCTAATCAGTTGCTATTGCATTTGCTATTGCAGTTGCTATTGCTATTGCAGTTGCTATTGCTATTGCAGTTGCTATTGCTATTATAGTTGCTATTGTGTTGCTATTGTGATGCTATTAACGCATCTCAACAGAACGACTATCATAGGTCTTCATATGTCAACTGGGACCGCTCTCCGAAGCAAGTTGCCTCCATGTGTGAAGCACACATCGCGACCTCTCCTTGCTTCAGTCTAGCGGCTGGACCGAAGCAGACAGGTATTGTTACTAGCCCATGATTACACTCCAGCCACTGGTTAGACTCTCGATCACTTGTAATAAAGCTTTATAAACGGTTTTAATTATCTTCACTTCGTATATTTGTTTGTTTAAACCAAATCTTACAACAGATTTTACAACTACTTCTACTTAACCGATTCTCCTGAAACTTCGCACACAAATTCAATTCCCATGACAATACAACATTGTAATACCTTCAATCCTCAAATCCTGCTAAGAGTCTTCTTTCCCAAGTTACTTGTGGTCGGCGCAATATGTTCTCTTCCATTCTTCCCTGTCAGCCTTCTCATTATCATTTACTCCCTTATCTTTCATATCCATCACACAATCCATGCATATTTTCTTTGGTTTCCCTCTCCCCCTCCATCCATCAACATCCATATTCACATTCATATGCAGTACCCCTGAAGCTGCAGGGATACTGTAAGATAAAGCCGTTGAACTTAAAACTTTTTTTTATGGATTATTTAAAATCTTGAATTCATTGTCAACCTTCAGAAGGATGCAAATTGCAATAAGAAATAAATATGAATAATGTCTTACATAACGCGTTGCATAATATCCGCATTGTTAACGAACGAATCAGTTTAACGGTACAAATCTTTTGGACAAAGAAAACTTTATATTTTTGACAGTTGTCATTTTAATTTTATAGAACTTTCTAATAAGAGTTTTATAAGCAAAAGGATCATACCCGCTTTACATAAAATAACATCATGCCTTTTATTCCCCGAAGGGTTCGGCAGAGATGTTTTTAGTACACCCTCATTTCGCTAGTTATGTTTAAGTCATGTAATAGGGGGCGAGCCTATTGTCTTTAAGCGGGTACTTCGGGCTACTACTGAGAAATTCCTAATCGAAAAACCGGATCGGAACAACTACCTGTAGGCTATATAAATATTTGTTCGCTGCAGTAATCGTACCCGCGATCTGAGTCATTCTGCGTCAATCGTGCAGATTTCTGAAACTGTTCCTATAACGCATGCTACAAGCCAAAGGCGGAACAGGATTTTTACTGGGGGGGGCACATTGGCTAGACTCGCAAGGAGTGTCATAGTAAGCTATTAGTTTGTGTATTAATATGGTAGATGTCGACCGTCTGGAGGGGGGCATGTGCCCCCCGTGACCCCGTGCACCCCGTGCCCCCCGTGACCCCCGTGCACCCCATTATCCCCTCCCTCTTTAATTCACCCTTACGCAAGGGGCATCAACTAGGTCAAGCATGGTGATCACAGTAGTCTGTTGGAAGAGTTAAGGTCCGCTATCAACCTTTGAGTCGACACAATGAAACATTATCTGATTCCGAAGATGGAAAATCAAGGGCAATAGCTAGTTATTTCATAAATGCTCTGGTAATGGATTGAATGGGATATTGAGACCCCATATGTAGATAGACTTGCATCCACAATATGATTTTGCAGGTAGGTATTAATGATCTCTGGCTACCGAAGCTACGTACGATAGTTACGTGCGTCGAGTACGTGGACCCACCGCACGATCAGCTAGCTACTTATTGCAAAACCTGCGACCCTGGCCATGGATCCTTGGAGGAACACCGTGGAGGTTTTAGTTTAATTTGTATTCAGTTATTGTTTTTTTAATTTTTTATTTATGATTTCTTTCTGTGAATGATAATTTTGTGTTAATTTTGTTATTGTGCTTTTATTGGTTTTATATTATAGACTAGCTGTTGCCCGCGGTTTCACCCGCATCCTAGTGTGAAAAGTAACCTATATGTGAATCCAGAATATTGTCTATATACCTATGTGCCAAATTTCATCCAAATCTGTTCAACCGTTAATGTGTAAAGAGTAACAAACATCTATACATCCATACATACAAACTTTCATATTTATAATATTAGTAGGATTTTAATCTGAAATAAATTAATTGAATTGAATAAACGCTCCAATAAGAATAAGAATAAGAATTATTTATTGCGTAACTGTGTACAATTAGATCTTATAATATAGCAGATTTTAGGATCAACAGTCTTCCATGTCGGATATGCAATACTTAACAAAGAAAAGCAAATTGATTATTTATTTCCAAGTGTTAATTACATACCTACTACACTGGCCTGCAAAAATAAGTATCACACTTTTAAAATTTCAATTTTTTCTAAACTATAGAAGTTAGAGATTTAAAATAAAAAACGTTTTATAGCAATTTTTATCAGCTTTCTTTGAAACTATAGTAACAAAGTTAAACTCTTTTTTGAGTCCTTTTTGTTTAGAAAATATATCTTGTGTACCTAAAAAGTTACTACAATTTTAAAAGTGTGATACTTATTTTTGCAGGCCAGTATACATCATTTTTTGCCAAAGAACTCATGCAAAATAATAATTATACATCGTCATATGTTTGAATACTCCACTTGACACCTTCGCGCTCAGCTCAACGTTACCATAAACGAGGGCCTTCAAAACCAAAACATACAATGATGTGTTCATCTCAAAGGAACTAATTAATGATCAGTGAAATTAATATTTGATCAGTGGTATCAATATTTGATCAGCGACTAAAATCAGTAGCGGACTCGATTAGAAGTGCGAAGTGATCGCAACGCTATGACTGTACTTCGTGGTTATTTTTGTTAAACACGTAAAATATTTATTTGTATTTTATATTATTAAATTTAAGTAATATTATGTAGGTACGTAGTGTACTTGTATACCTAGATTGCTCGATTTTCTCTTTCCATTCTCCCAGTCCATCCAAAGGTTGTCTGGAAGAGATCGCCTTGCGCGATAAGACCGCCCATTGTTCATTTTTGTATTTAAATAGTTTTTGTGTTATATTAACCTGGTGTACAATAAAGAGTATATAAATAAATAAATAAATAAATAATATTTATTGTCCAAAATCTCTCCGCAGGTCATGCATCAATTTATTAGTATTGTTTTTCACTGATCAAGTAATTTTTAACGCCAATCAAAATCGCTGATCAGTAATTTGTTTCTCATAACTCAATGCCTAAAGTATTTAAACCATGCATAATGCCAATGCTGATCGTGAGGTCCTGGGTTCAATCCCTAGGTCGAGCAAAGTGTTATTGGGTTTTTCCATTAGAAATTTTCCAGTAGCTACCCGGAGTCTGGATTTGTTCCCGGTTAATGGCAATAGGCTCGCCCCCTATTACATGGGACTTAAACATAACTGGCGAAACGTGGGTATACTAATACTAAAAAAAACACTTCTGCCGACCCCTTTTCGGGAATAGAAGGTGTGATGTGATGTTATGTTATGTTTTATGTTATAATGCCAACAATCAACATTAGTGTTTACAAACGTGTACAGACTTCTGACGGCGTTAAGTAACCCATGGCAACATATTATATCATCATGGAGAAAGCTGGCCGCTTGACCGACTTATAAAAAGTTACGTCAAATGACGTAATTTCGGGTACAGTTTTACCGGTTTTTTCTGATAGGTTTCCGTGTTTTGACGTTAAATTACCATAATGGCAATATTTATTGATATCTTTGGCCTGTTTTGTGAAGAAAAAGCAACATGTGGATTGAACCAACTGTTCGTAGACTGATCGCACATAGAGTTACCAGATCAAACAATGAGATTTCCTGTCAGTAAATTTTCTGACATTCTGTCTCCTACGTAAAGGCAGCAAGATTTTTCAATATTTTTTTATTACTTCTCAGTACAACGGCGCAAGGAGTATTCCCAAGGAGGGTTGATGTCAGGCAGGCGGCCGGTCATAAAACAATAAGCCAAAATCTCTAACAACATGGAATTATGAAATACATGTTGTGCCGACCCCACCTAGTGGGATAAGGGCAGGAAGAAGAAGACTTCTCAGTAACTTTCAATTTCAAAAAATCCTGATTCTGACTGGTTTTCCCAGTATCCCTGACCGAGGGTTAAAATCATTTCATTGACTTAAAATAACCTGTACATTATTTTATCAATTTTAATATTTTTTACTACTTATTCAAATGTATCAATTTGCATTTTAATTATTATTTAATACTCTGGCAAAATAGGTTTTTGTATTATAGTTATTATTTTAATAATATCGCTTTACAATACTTCATCCCAAACTGTAAAGTATGAGCATCATGCAGCTATTAGTGATACGCCTATAATCATATCATATTACTGCCTATTGTCTGGTAGTATGAGTCTGTCATGCTCACTTAAATGTCTTGCTGATGGTGGCGTTGTTTGTCCGGTCGTTGGGTTCCCTATAATATGGTTGAGCTGACCGATGCGGATGTGCACGTCATGCTCGTGAACGGGTGCCGTCTGTCGGGACTGGTCAGCCCTTAACTGCTATGGCAATCCTAAAGGCATATTTTTCTATTTGTTACTCTTATGTGAGTTTATTTGTTACATTAACCTGCATTATTCTCATTCCATTTCTCACACTACTGTAATGGAATTGTAATGAACTGCTATTTTGAAAAGAGTATTCATGGAGTTTCTTGCCGGCTCTTCTCCATAGAACCTACCTTTTGGAACCGTGCACCTAGTTGTGACGTTTTAAAAGTGCCTGAAATCTGGTCTATTTGAAATAAAAAACTTTGACTATGAAAATTCCTGACATATCAGGAAAATTCTTGTCATCTGATAACTCTAACCGCACGTCACACTTAATCGCTTTTCATTTTCAATCCTTGCATTCATTAGGTGACAACATGTTCCCCAATCTGACGCACAACATTGAGTCTACGTGACGCTGCAACGTTGCACACTGCCCCGCAACATTGTGCGACACTTCTACATGACGCGACAGATTTTGCAAGCAACCGCTTCGAGAGCGGGCGCGGGTGTGTGCGAGCGAATTGTTCCGCGACATTGTCCCAGGTCAAGACCCATGGCATGTTGCTCTATTTATGCCTTAGTGAAAGGCATTAATTGCAGACCATACATCAGATGGTAACTGCACCTACAAACAAGCGATCAGCAGATCAATCTTACCTCAGCGTGCGATGAGTAAGTTTTATATTCTAACCCATCCCAGCACAGGATAAAACTCCAGTCCAGTTTGAGCTATATAACAGCTTACAAACCGCTCTTTTAAAGGCAAAAGATTGTTCTGTTACTCTTATACGTTTGTAATGCAGCTTTTATCCCTTGTGGGAACGAACTAAAATATAAAACTCCCGCACCGCACGCTGCGAATAGACGCGTGTTGTAAGATTTAAGAAAACCCAGCACGCTTGGTGGTAGGATCTATACGGTCCGCCTGGCTAGCTACCACCTGAACATTTAAGTAAGACCAAGCAGTTTATCGTGTTCCGTCGTGTGTATGTGAGAGCCAGAGAGATATAGGGGTATACCTCTTTATCTCTGTTCCTTGGATTCGTGTTCTCCATCTTAGACCCTGTCTGCACTTATCATCAGGTAAGTCAAGAGTCAACAGTTAATGGGCTGATATTTTGATGTTGAAAACGCAAGGATTTTATATTACAGCTAGTTCACACAGAAACTGTTTCCAGGATCCGTTTCTATGTTGGTGATGGCGCCTGTAGTTGAATGAGCGAGTTCACATACACGACACTATTCCGAATCCAGTAAAAAATACTGGATCCGTTATTTTTATCGTATTCTGCCTGCCAGATGCGACGCAGCTGCCATTGGTTTAACTGATCCGTCGGCACAGATGTGAACGACACGTCCAGTACTAACGGATCGGTTGAGTGAACGGACGGTTACTTAGAACTTTGTATACGGACCTCTGCCTATACTCCAAGAGACTGCAAGCGTAACGGTCATATTATGTCATTATGGTTGTAGTATAATAACACACTTCTAACTGCTATTTACTCTAGAGAAAGTTCAAACAACGCATTACATGTAGTAAGAAGGGCAGTGTCATGTACCCAATATAATTATGCATATAGGTTTATGTACATGTTAAAGGGGGTCAAGACAGCCGGCGCTATGTAAATAACATAACATACATAACATCACGCCTGCATTCCCCGAGGGATTGGGCACAGGTGTATAGTAACACCCTCATTTCACCGTTATATTTAAGTCCCATGTAATAGAAGGCGAGCCTATTGCCATCAATAGGGCACAAATCCAAACCCCGGGCTGCTACTGAGGAATTTCACACAGAAAAAACCCAATAACACTTTGCCCGACCCGGGGATTGAACCTAGGACCTCACGATCAGTAGTCGCGCTTGCCACCACTAGACCAACCAGGCATTGTATGTACCTAACAAGGTATGGTGTTCCTCCTACGAAAAGGGAGGATCCTCCTACCAGGCGGGTCTTATGCCTGGCGGGCCACTGCCCAATAGTTGACGTTGGGAAGTTGTATATATACTAACTCCGTGTCAGATCTTGATACCGCGATGCAGGATTTGTGACATTTCATCTGACAGCTGTCATTGTTATCGCTGTAGTCTGCTAGATATTCGTCGTGTAACGTAGTTCGCATGTGGCGTGATAGATGCCGCAACAGTATTATATTCAAACATTATGACTGTTGAGGTTCTTCTGCGTTTTGACAGCAATTCTGTTAGCAGAATTGGGTTCTTGGCAACCCTGTCAAATTTCGCCAGTTAATTTGTAGTAACCGTCAATTCAAGGTCACGTCAAGAGTGTACGATCAGAATACATAAATAATAATTTAAGTGTGTCAGCCCTACTTAGATTTGATTTGAATGCAATATGTGTATGTATGTTTGTTACGTCATACTAGTTTTGTGTACGGATTCGCTCACGTGGTGTTGACTTTTACTTTGCAATTGTAATGGGATTGCGTTGTAGCCGCTTTCTCGGTAACTGCTTAACCGAATACGATTGATTTTGTGATCGTGAGGTTCGAGCCTGGGTTCGAGCCCCAGGTCGGGCATTGTTACTGGGTTTTTCCGTGTAGAAGTTGTAAATAGCAGCCCGGAGTTCGGATTTGTACCCGGTTGATTGTAGGCTCGCCCCCTATTACATGGGACTTAAACATAACGGTGAAATGAGGGTGTTACAATACACCTCTGTCCAACCCTTCGGGGAATATAGGCGTGATGTTATGTATGTATCAGGAAAAACTAGTTGTACTTGTATGACTGACATTTCACTGATGAAAATGATGATTGATGATGAAAACCCTGATTTTCTTTCGGCGTTTCTTCTCAGAGGTAGTCACATAAGAAACGACAGAGCCAACTACACTCTGGAGCAATAAATCCAGGTCACCAACATAAAAAAGCAATATAAACATTTTTTTAAATATTTTCCGAGATATTAAGTTTCATGTTTTGCAGTGATAGCCTAGTGGTGCGACCGTCGGACTGCCAAGTCTCGAATTCCAAACCAAGGTACGCTCCTCTGACTTTTCTAATTCATATACGTATTGTATCACTTGCTTAAATACGGTGAAGGAAAACATCGTGAGGAAACCGGCATGCCTGAGAGACATTTCTCGACGGCATGTAAAGCCAATTCAGAGGCCCTTGTGCTGCATAAACTCTGACACCAGGTTAGTCACTAACCACACGAAAAGAAGAAGAAAAAGGTTCATATTGGTGACCTGGATTCATTGCTCCCGAGTGTATTTCATAAAGAGGCTTGTAAAAGCGTTTTAGAAGACCAATTGGCTGAATAAACAATTTCATTTCACTTTAGGTTGGGTTAGCCCATTTTCAATCAAGACCATGCGTCAACTAGTACCATGACATAATGTATTACTTACTTAAGTTACTTAACACATAAGTAGTCAATACACGTTTGTAAACATTGCAACTCGTCGTAGGCTTAAGACATGGTGTTACGTGGGAGAGGTGTGTTTTTAACCGACTTTGAAAAAACCAATGGCGTGTTTGAATAATAGAAATCGGAGTACCGTAAAACCTTACAACTTTGCCAATTTGATCTAAGTTTGCCCAACAGAGTATTTTCTACAAACATTGAAAAATATGGAAATCTTTTACACGTGTATAATTGTATAATTAACTTTTACACGTGTATAATTGTATAATTAACTTATACACGTGTATTATTGTATAATTAACTTTTACACGTGTATAATTGTATAATTAACTTTTACACGTGTATAATTATATAATTAACTTTTACACGTGTATAATTATATAATTAACTTTTACACGTGTATAATTATAATAATTAACTTTTACACGTGTATAATTGTATAATTAACTTTTACACGTGAATACACGCAACTACAAAAGTTTCCCATATTTTTCAATGTTTGTAGAAAATACCCTATTGGGCAAACTTATATCAAATTGGCAAAGTTGTAAGATTTTACGGCAGTCGTAAAATGGTGTTTATACACAATTCATGACTTTTTAGATAATAAAAAATAATAATACCTAACTGAAGTTGTGTCTTATCATAATGTTTAACAAATTGTAATTTAATTAATTCAGTTTTAAATAATACATATAGTCTACCTATGTTACTCAGTGATAATGTAGCTTTCTAACGGCAAAAGAATTTTTGAAATCGGTCCAGTTGTTTTTAAGTTTATTTGTTTCATACAAAAAAACAAAAATACAAATCTTTCCTCTTAATATTAGTATAGATTCAATTCATAGTAAATCTTAAACTTCCTAGTCTATATTATAAATGTAGATGTGTGCCTGCATTATTTTAAGACCCACGTACCTACCGTGTTTCTAGCAAATAAATCTCTATTTTTATAATTCCGAGAAAATAATCCACTTATTTTCTAAGTACTCAAGATTCTAAACTTTTTCTATTGTAAATATTGTTGAGTGTGTGTACATAAATTATAAATTTTTCTGCCTAGCTTTTTCCCAACTATGTTGGAGTCAGCTTCCAGTCTAACCAGACGCGGCTGAATACCAGTACTTTACACGGAGCGACTGCCATCAGACCTCCGCAACCCAGTTACGGGACAATGATGATATCCTAAGGTTAGACTGGTTGTCAGACTTTCGGGCTTCTGACTTCAGGTAACGACTGTCATAGGTTTTCGTATTACACCCGGGAAATAAACATGAAACTATTAGTAAACGTACAGAACTTTAATGAGATCATTACGGTGTTTAAAAAATAGTAGAACACGCAGTTGTGTGTGTGTGTGTGTTTAAAGTGTGTGAGTATGTGTGTGTATTCATGTGTGGGCTTCACGTTTTCCCTTCTCTTAAAATCGCTTACATATTCAAAATATTCAAGATAACGCCGAGACATATAAATTACGTACTCTTTCATCAGCTCCCATTGTGTACATATACACAATAGAATCTGTTGCCATTGTCGAAAGACATAGAAAGTGTATATGAAATATGGACCAGAGTTTGGAATTAGTTACTGTTATCGTGGTGTCAGAATAGGATACCGACTACCCATTCGTACTATTCGTAAAAGTCGACTTAAAATTTAATTCGCCCCTTTGCGTCGTAAGGTATGAGTGAGACCCTAAAAACGGGGCGAGTGGTACATTTTACTAAAAGGGGCGAAATCTAAGGGGCATGTGGTGCGTACACCCTAAGACCTAGATCAGCTAGGTCTGCTGGCGTACCTATAACTAAAAACTGGTCTCATCATTAACAAATATATCCATAAAACTTCCTCACCGCACGCTGGGAATAGACGCGTGTTGTATAAGATTCAACAAAACCCAGCACGCTTGGCGGTAGAATCTATACGGTTCGCCTGGCTAGCTACCACCCTCACATTATAGTCCAAGCAGTTTACTGTGTTCCTTCGTGTGTATGTGAGAACCAGAGAGGTATAAGGGAGTCCCTCTATATCTCTGTTCCTTGGATTCGTGTGCTCCATCTTAGACCCTGTCTGCGCTTACCATCAGGTGAGACTAGGGTCATTTGCAAACAAGTCACAGAACAAAAAAATTAAGAATGAACTTATTTTTTTTTTCAAGCCCTGACATAGATAATAAAATGCTTATAGATTACCTACATCAAAGAAATATGAACATCTTATAAAGAGTACCCTAGACATATATTTAGGAAAATCCTGTATTTTCACAAGCCTACTATTATGTTTATCTTCAGATAATCTGTCGGAAGTAGTCGGCCCTTGGTTGCAGCGCGCCGGAAGTGATGGTCGACCGCGCACGCGCAGCTTTGGCGTGTGGTACAAGTTATGAGCGCGATTGAAAGTTGTACCGATCTATTTTATGAGCGGTTGATAACTTTATGGATAACTTTTTTTATATAGGAACACGTATTTTTTGGTGTTTTAATTTAAGTTGCAATAGGGCCTGTCATTGAAACCCCTATCCCTGTTATTTATGTAATTATTAAACTTCTACATTGTTTCTACTTACTTAGTACTTCTACATTACGTTATTTAAGTGATTATACATGATAAGTGCCTCATTGGTCTAGTGGTGTCAAGCGCGACTGCTGATCGTGAAGACCTGAGTTAAATCCACAGGTCGGGCAAAGTGTTATTGGGTTTTTCAGTGAGGAATTCCTCAGTAGCAGCCCGGAGTTTGGATTTGTGCCCGGTTGATAGCAAAAGGCTTAGCCCCTATTACATGGATCTTAAACATAACGGCATAATGAGGGTATTACTATACAACTCTACCCAACCTTTCGGGGGATACAGGCGTGATTTTTGTTTATGTATGTTAAAATATCATAATCATTAACAGCTTCATATTATCTTCAGAGAATCGCCAGGAAGCAGACGACCTTAGATTATCATGCTAAGCCGCCGGAAGATGGCGCGCTTCACCGCACGCGCAGTTTTTAACGTATGGTACGTGTCACAGGTGATTGAGGGGTATACGTACAGGCCGCGACATGTTGACATGGCAATTTTCTAGGCATTTTCAATACACAACTACAAGCAACAACGGAAGCGAGATCGAAATCGATAAACGCGGTCGATGCGGACTCGTGCAGCGGTAACACTAAGATCACACTGACGCTGTGCGAGTGTGCGGGCCTGTTGCGGACTGTAGAAGGGATGCAATAATATATTTAATGTCATTTCATATCCAATCTGCAGCCTGTAAACGTCCTCTGATTAATATAAGCCAGTCACGACACACAGTGTCAGTCAGTGTTGACGACACGTTTGGTGCAGTGGCTAAGCGATTGGCTTCTACGCTGCGGGTCGTGGGATCGATTCCCACACAGAACAAATAATTGTATGGCTCACAGATAGTTGTTCCGGGTCTGGATGTTTGTGCATGTGAAGATTTGTGTCTGTAAACGCACCCACGATACAGGAGAAATCCTAGTGTGGGGCAAAGTTGAAAAAAAAAGTCATTATTCGCTAGAATGGACGATTTATTGCTATATTAGCACTTATTCCCAGACACAGAAGGATGCTAGCCCATCTCTGCGTAATCTCTTAACATGAGCAGAGAACAAACATATATTTTTCTTTCTTTTCCCAGAATCACACGGAACATAATGAAACCTATTTTTTTTTTTAGTATTTTTGTGACCGTATTCTCTCGCTACATCTTTTTACTTGTACCACACAACAATCTGCTGGTAATCAGGCGCAGCGGCGCGTTGTTTCCGCACTTCCCCGCTATGCGCCACCTTTCACCATATTTACATTGGCAAATGACAATTATTATATTATCTATAGACGGATGGACGACGCGCTGACGTGCTGTTTTTGTAGTCGTCAACGGATTTTGTGCTAGTAAGATGCAACGACTGAGGACATTGAAATGACCAATTGACAATTGGATCTTCAAAATTGTAGAATAAATAGAAAGAAAAACGAAAAAATATGTATAAATTGTTTTTTTTTTTAATGGTCTGTCGTAGTGAACTGTGGCCTGCTTGACCAGATAAGTTGAAAAGACTGGAAGGGCCTCCAGCCGGGCAACTAAAGTCCAATAGTGGGCCTTAGCTTTTGAATAATACCAAAGTTTCCTTGAACGTAAACATTTAACCATTTTTTTTTTTTATGAAGGACCACTCGTAGTGTAAAGCGCGCGAGGGCTTTGTAACTACTTAACCGGACTATCCTGTGGTGGCCATAAATTACTTTAAGGCCCCCAGCCAGGGGTTACTAACTATGGATATTTCAATTAAGTGACGCGGCACTAAGGGCACCCCTGTGGGGTACGGGCCTCGGCTTAGTGGGTCACTGAGGGGTGGGATCAACATTTAACCAAAATAAGTTTTAGACCTTCTACAATTCTTGGTAACGAAACCATAGCGCGATTCAGGATTTCGACCGTACTGCACAACGCCATCTAGTTGCAACGTTTGAACTAAAATCAATTTTATACAATTTCTTGGCTTGTGGTTTCTAATTTTAATACCAAATTATACACATTTTCTAGGAGAAGAGCTAGGAAGCTTGACCCGGTAATTATGAAGCAAGTCAGCGGGGGGACGAATTAAAAATATAATTCTCCTCCGTCGTTGGGCAAGCGAGTCGTGAGGTGACGAAGCGTAGTATTCACAGAATCCCCATACTTCTGAGATGCAGAAGCAATTGTGACAGTTGATTACGCATTTCGATATTTTAAATAGTACCCCGTTTTGAGTTTTAGCGATTAACCTGGCACCATAATTGCGCCCGAAAAATGGCAATAGGCTCACCACCTACTATATGGAATGATGATACATGAGGCGTAACGTGGGTACAGCATTCTTAGGAGAACACCTCTACTTACCCCTTCGGAAATTACAGGCGTGATTATATATATAAAGCAACTGGTTCCGCTCGAGCCGGCTTGAATTATGACAAGAGGTCCCGACCCTTATTCAATATCAAATTAAACCCGCGACTACTCTCTCGCCATGCTTTCGTGACTCACTAAATATTTTACTAGCAAGCAAAACATGTATGGCGGGCATAAGATATAAAACATTGTACATAAGAGCTGTGTTATGCAATAATGTCAACCAACAAAAATATCCACCGAGCAATTCACGAGCAATTTGCCCATGTCACTAAAACGAAAGCTCATGGACATGTGCATTCTTCCCATCTTGACATATGGTGCACAGACTTGGTCTTTGACCAACATCCAGAAGTCTAAACTCAAGGTTTGCCAAAGGGCTATGGAGCGCAGCATACTTGGTGTTAAATTAACAGATCGTGTTCGAAACACAATGCTGCGTTCCAAAACTCAAATTGTAGATGTGGCTCAAAAGGCCGCCCAGCTGAAGTGGGACTGGGCAGGACATGTCTGCCGTATGCCGAACGAGCTGTGGGCCCGTATAGCACAAGACTGGAGCCACGAGACAGCGAGACGGGGTCGCGGCAGACCGCGGAGAAGATGGCGGGACGAGTTGGATGCCTTTAATGATAATTGGCATGAAACTGGACAGAATCGTGACAGATGGAAGGAATGGAGGGAGGCCTTTGCCCAGCAGTGGGACAGTACAGGCTAATTATAATATATATAATTATATTAACGCCATCTACCTATAGTGGTAGAACTACCCTACGCTTCAAAAAAACTAAAACTTCATTAAACATTTTTTGATACACGCTCTATTAAATTTACTACAGTTGTGGGTATTTTGCAAGCACTGGGTATAGACCTATCACAATAACTAGATGACGTTAACACAAAATTCATATTTTTGTAGACTGACACATTATTGCATAACACGGCCCGTTAACATAACATCACGCCTATATTCCCCAAAGAGTTGGGCAGAGGTATATAGTAACACCCACATTTCGCCAGTTATGTTTAAGTCCCATGTAATAGGGGGCGAGCCTACTGCCATCAACCGGGCACAAATCCAGACTCCAAGCTGCTACTGTAAAATTCATAATGGAAATACCCAATAACACTGCTCGACCTAGGGATAGAACTAGGGTTCCCAACCCTCCCAAATTGCCCGGGAGACTCCGGTAATAATGGTTGACCTCCCGGGGTACAATCATTTCTCCGGTTTTTCAAAAATTATGCGCATCCATCGTCGCTTGCAAGTCACTACTCGCTCGCCATGTTGCACGCGCACTAAACCGCCAGCTAGCACCCCCCCTAGCTTTCTTAAATTCTCCCGGGTTGGTCCTTTCGAGAGTTGGCAATCCTAGATCGAACCCAAGACCCCATGTTCAGCATTCGCGCTTGCCACCACAAGACCGCAATCAAAACATTTATGGGGGGCACAAGGATGTACATTTATGTACATACATAACTATGTATGTCGTGTACATATTAGTCATCGATGTTTTAATTCACTTAGTCTCAGATTGACCGACTTTCATTTGAACACTGATGTCATTATAATAATATCTCCAATTCGCTTGCCCAATTTGGTTGTTATAGAATTCTTCCCATTCAAATTAGTCACCGTCCTACGTGAGCAAATCACGCGACAGCGCGATGCGATGCGATATCAAAATATCAAACAATAGTTGTTATAGGGTCTGTCATATCTGATCGTCAATAAATATAAAATTCAATTGAAGGCAATAATTGAATGTAACATATCATCACGCCTATATTCCCCGAAGGGTTGGGCAGAGGTGTATAGTAACACCGTCATTTCGCGGTTATGTTTAAGTCTCATGTAATAGGGGGCGAGTCTATTGCCACCAACCGGGCACAAATCCAAACTGCGAACTGCTACTGAGGAATTTCACACGGTAAAACCCAATAACACTTTGTCCGACCTGGGGATCGAACCTATGACCTCACGATCAGCAGTCGCGCTTGCCACCACTAGACCAACGTGGCAGTTGTATACAAAATATATTACATTTATCGCATGACCCATAAATTGTTTGTCATTTAGAGCACTAATTAAATACTAATTAACGTTTTTATTACACCGTGGCTATCTGTCATCTTAGGGTTCCAAAGTGGTCAAAGTTATTAAAAATATAATCTCGGCGTAGCTGTGATAGCCTAGTGGTGTGACCGTCGGACTGCCAAGTCTTAGGTCTCGAATTCGAACCCAAGGCACACACCTCTGACTTTTCGAATTCACGTGTGTATTGTATAATTATAACTTGCTTAAAAAAGGTGAAGGAAAACATCGAGAGGAAACATGCATGAGAGATATTTCTCGACGGCATGTGAATCCAAGTCAGAGGCTCATGGGCGGCATAAACTCTGACATCAGATTAGTCATTAACCACACGAAAAGAAGAAGAAAGACGTAGCATCGCATTGCATTTATCGCACATGTAGGACAATTTTATTTTACACTCACTAGGTCCGGCATTGCAATAGTCTATACTCTTGCCCAACTGTGGGTATCACAATGAGTTCCACGAAGCTTATACGGAATATACGTGTTGCTATATTTGGAATACCCAAACTATTATTATAATTTGCTAATACAAATTTACCAGTTTCGAAAAAAAGCGAGACTGGAGGTCATGGCTTTGATTTATCAATTTTGCAATATTCTGCAACCAGCCCATTACAGTCCCACTGCTCAGAATGAGAAGGGTTTAGGCCTTAGTCCACACGCTGGCCTGATGTGGGTTGGTAGACTACACACACCATCGAGAACTTTATGAATCCCTCTCAGGTGTGCAGGTTTCCTTATGATGTTTTTCCTTCACCATTAACGCAAGTGATAATCAAAATGTGATCTGCACATGAATTCGAAAAGTCAGAGGTACGGACGGATATCGAAATTAGGGCTAACACGAATTTCGTGACGATAGTAACGTAAACTTGACACTACTACTACTTACTACTACTTGTTGTAAGTGAATTTTGAATCGGAAATACTCGTACCGCACATACTATTTAATTAAATTGATAACTTTATTCATATCTATGTATGATACAAATTGTGCATGCCGCAAAAAAATATAAACCATTTTGGTTATAGGACAGTTGTATTTTTCATAAAAATTAATTATTTTTTATTTTAGATGTGTTTGCTCTTGACTCTAGTCTAGGTCAGAGGTGACAGAAACAAAGTCTATGACGGAGTGAGCTTACCCAGAAGAAGCCTGTTCACTCTAACTTTGAAGAGATTCGGGTTGTATGCGTTCGGGTACACATTCGCTTACATTAGCTATACGTCAAATGTTTGAGCTAGGCCTCATATCCTTCTGCATGGAAGGTAAAAGTTCAACAACTAGGCTATCACTGTTATAATGAAGATAAATTGGCGCTTCCTTAAAAAAAATATCAAAACCGTGTCGACCAATTTGTGTTTAATTTTCGTCGATATTTAATTTTCAATTACACGCTATCGAAGTCCACTTAGTCCATCTTTACGTAATAACTAGAGATGTAACCGAAAACCGAGTTAGTCGATTGTAGGTTACATCTCTAAAATTCGATTCAGTTATGGTTTAATCGATTCACCTTAATAATTGTTGTGCTACATGTTATATAAATAAACTGTTCAAGTATGTTTAATTCAATTTTGTTTACGTTCTCCTTTTTATTGATATACGGAGATTTGGCCAGGATCCAATTCATCAAAAAAATGGTGTATTTTGACTAGCAATTGTCCCCCTGGACACGGGCCTCTTATCAGAATGAGAATGGTTTCAGCCTTCGTCTACCACGCTGGCCTGGTGCGCGTTCGCGGACTACACACACCATCGAGAACTTTTATACAAGGTTAGTCGGAAAGGGAGTAAGTACTAAGCGACGGGCGATTTAATGTATCACTGATGATTGTTTTAAAGAAAGTGTTGAAATTTCAAAATAAGATAAAAAAAACCATGCCAAATGATTTTTATATTCGTTTTTTCAAAATTCTTCCTCTCTGTTTTAGTTACTAATTCTGAAAATGGAGCTTTTAAATCGTGACCCCAAATATGACCTAAAATGTAAACACAGCTGATCATAACAGAGGATAGATAGAATTTTGCGTATTTTTTATGAAATCTTTGAACAGCTATTTCTCTTAAACTAATGACTTTTGGGGAAAGTTGTAGAACAAAAGTTATCCATTATTATGTGTACTTTAACACCCTTTCGGCTTAGTTCCCCTTTCTGACTAACCTTGTATATATGCAGGTTTCCTCACGATGTTTTTCCTTCACCATTAACGCAAGTGATAATCAAATTCTGATCCGCACATGAATTTGAAAAGTCAGAGGTGCGGGCCTGGGCGAATTGAGACCCTTGCATGAAAAGCAAGCATTCAACCAGTAGGCTATCAAAACATAACATAACATCACGCCTGTATTCTCCGAAGGGTTGGGCAGAGGTGTATAGTAACACCCACATTTCGCAGTTATGTTTAAGTCCCATGTAATAGGGCGCTAGCCTATTGCCATCAACCTGGTACAACTCAAAACTCCGGGCTGCTACCGAGGAATTCCACACGGAAAAACCCAATAACACTTAGCCCGACCTGGGGATTGAACCCAGGATCTCACGATCAGCAGTCGCGCTTGCCACCACTAGACCAACGAGGCAGTGTAGGTACTACTACTAGGCTATCACTACTCTCAATAAATCATACGAGATGATAATCAGACGATGTATCCTGTATTACTTCATTATATTTAACGAAATGGAAATACCATTTTCAACAGAGCAATCGTAGCCTCGTAGACTTATTTTGAAATATGTGAGAATACGCATTTGCTGTATTGCATAAAATCTTTTGTAGTAACATGAATCATTAGTATTATGAGTGGGCCTTCTGGTTTCCAACTTTGAAAAGGCTTGGATATAACGATCTGCCGGGGTTGCGGTGCATGCTTAGACAAATCCCGCGACCCCGGCCGACGGTCAAAAGGAGGAACACCGCGGGTTTTCACCGCTACATCCTGTCACTGTCACTTCACCTTTGGGCCCGTACACAAAACTGCGATGCGACATCGCATCATTGAAATATACGAGCTCGCACAACGCATCGCAAGAACTTACAAATTGATTCGCGTAATTTATTTTTCCTATATCTTCTTATCAGTAAAACAGCAGTGCGCAAATCTTTTTGCGCAAATTTATTCTACCTAGTATAAAATACGTTCAATACGGTTGACGATTGTCGAGGGATTGGTCACCCGAACCTTGGAATGAAGACGCCTTGCCGCACGAAATCGCATCGCAGCAATTTGCGTCCCATTTTTTGCGTTGCGGATTCGCATCGCGTCGCATCGCAGTTTTGTGTACGGACCCTTAAAGTGACAGTGACTTAAAATTGGGTGACTTTTGCGTATTTGGTCATTAGAACGACATTCATTGCGCATTGTATCAAATCTTTTGCAATATAAGTAGTGAATCATTTTGTATGACGACAAATGAATCGCATGTTTTTGCCGAGTGCTTGCGTAAAGAAAATTTTGAAAGTACTCTATGGTACCTATTGTAATAATATAATGATGTGGTCTGTGTGGTCATCAGTGGTCTATGTGCTAAGAATAATTCAAGGACAAAGATTGAAGATTTCTATTTCGTGAAGATAACACAACATCACGCCTGTATTCCCCGAAGGGTTATGCAGAGGTGTATAGTAACACCTCATTTTGTCGTTATGTTTAAGTACCATACAGGGGAAGAGCCTATTGCCATCAACCGGGCACAAATACAAACTCCGGGCTGCTACTGAGGAATTTCACGCGGTACAACCCAATAACACTGCCCGGCCTGAGGATTGAACCTAGGACCTCAAACATAACTGGCAAAATGAGGGTGCTAAACCCTTCGGAGAATACAGGTTATGTGTTTTCTATTTAGACTGATAGTAGATAGCAATAATTTTAGTTCTGTTTATTTTGTGGACAACAGAATAAGTTTAAACTTTGTATAAAAGGTAAATAAATCTTTGATCGCGAAACATTGATTTTGCTGTAAGAATCCATTATACATACAAATTTTTACAAAACCTTAACACTTATTTTTCAATTATTCTAAAAATGTTTATCTATACTAATATTATAAAGAGGAAAGATTTGTATTTTTGTATGTAACGTGTATACTTAAAAACTACTGGACCGATTTCAAAAAATCTTTTACCGTTAGAAAGCTACATTATCAATGAGTAACATAGGCTATATTTATTACTGGAATAAAACTTCTTACGCGGGCGGAGTCGCGAGGGACAGCTAGTTTTTAATAAATTCTTACAGCAAATGTTTTGTTTCATTACCAAAGGGTTCTTTACTTTTTAACCGACTTCCAAAAAGGAGGAGGTTCTCAATTCGACTGTATGTCTTTTTTTTGTTTTTTGTTTTTCGTATGTTTGTTCCGCGATATCTTTGCTAATTGTGAACCGATTTTAATGATTATTTTTTTGTCTGAAAGAGTATTCTTTCGAAGTGGTCCCATTTAAATTTGGAGAAGACCTACAAACTTTAACTTTTTGGCCTACAAACTGCTTAGCAGTTTGGCGATGAAAAGTTGTGTTGGAAATGTATTACTTACCCATGATTAAATAAAAAATAAAAAAAGATCTGATAAAGAACTTCGGAGATAGACAATTAGAAGTCGGTTTTTTTTTTGTTAAAAAGTTAATTATTAATGACTAGGTACTTTACGTAGTTCTACGTCCAAATATTTTCTACATCTCCTTAGAGCCACGGGCCAGCAAGCTAAAAACTAATTTCTAAAACTGAAATCCGGCTACTTTTTATTAATAAAAGTGTAAATTAGCAAAATGTGTTTATTAAAACCGTAATAATCTGCGCATATACCGTAAAAATTGTACATTATAGCACTCTTTATGGTTAATGGGGTATTTAAAATGTTCTAACGCGTTAAATGACATTGCTAATTACAATGGAGTTATACAAAAATTAGTAGAAATTTATTTAAAAAAGATACTACACAAATTCATTTTGTCTATGGATAGAAATCTTTTTTTTTTTGCATCAAATAGAAGGTTCACGGAGGGGCTCGTGGCTAAATAACAACCGCGCCGATAGTACGATTTGCGAGGTTAAGCTGCGCTTGCCGCGGTCAGTCCGTGGATGGGTGACCATTTGTTACACATCGAGACCCCTCCGTGCCTCGGAGAGCACGTTAAGCCGTTGGTCCCGGGTGTCATACGAATACCTATGACAGTCGTTACGGGTAGTCAGAAGCCTGAAAGTCTGACAAACGGTTTAACCTTAGGATATCGGCATTGCCCAGTTACTGGGTTGCGGAGGACTGATGGCAGTCGCTCCGTGTAAAATACTGGTATTCAGCCGCATCTGGTTAGACTGGAAGCTGACCCCAAGATAATTGGGAAAGGGCTAAGAGAGAAGGTTCACGGATATATTTTATGCCTACATTATTATTATGTTCGGTTCAAACGATCTGAATTGAATTCCGTCAAAAATATTAAATTTGACTGAATTAAGATTAAACTATTCTGGATATGGCACTTTTTTTTCAATTGTTCCGCTTGTAGATTGTGCTTGCGGCCCTTATCTAACCAGCCAGTTATTGGCGAGATCTGAAGGGACTCCAGCCAAAGGATATAACACAGATCTGTCGAATTAAAAATAGCTCACATTTGAGAGATGTCCCAAGAGTAACTAAACTACTAACTACTTAACTAGTAAATCCTAGAGAAGGACAACGTTTTTAGAAAAAAAAATGGCATTTACCATAAAGTAGAACTCCATACACATGTGACTGTGATAAAAAAAGTCTCTTCCAAGCTTGTCTAAACGACCCGTAAGTGGGATCTCTCAAATTAGAGCTGTTTATTAGTACGGACTTTAAGGCCAAATTCTCCAACGCTACTTAATTTTAACATGCCATTAAGTGTCATGCTGTCCCTGTCACTTTAAGGCGGAATGACAGTGAAAGCACGACAAATTAATGACAACTTAAAATTGGGTGGCGTTTGAGTATTTGACTATTAGTATCTATGCCTCAAAATCACGTGAGAACTGTCTAAAAGTTTAAGAACAAAAGCCTACTCAACATATTCATCGAATACACTCAAAATATAACAATAGTGGAAACCAGATCCGCGTTCCAAAAATTCGTACACTCCACCACACAAGTCGTAGTTTGAATAAGACGTAAAATAATAACAGTATGACATCCGCTTGTGTGTGCGGCTGTATGCGCTGGCGCCGAAGAGAAAGTGCGCTTGCGTAAGAATCAGCTGTGCGGTACACTCGCGATGTTAAGTGATGGGTCGTTTACAAGGCTTTTTTGTGTAACATGTGGTTTTTTTATTGTTTTTTTTGTGCCCGCTAAATCCGTGTGTGATTTTATGCGTATTATTTTTTTATAATGGCCATAAAGCAAATTATTTTGGAAAAAGTCTTTGTAAAAACTAGCTACATGTTTACAGAATTAGGTATTTTACTGATATTGGTATTTAAGCTTGAAGATTATTTTTAAGACTGTCCTAAATTAGCTGCTACTATTATTGTAGTACTTTCGTTCTGGCTTATTAAAAACCTGGCTCTTAAAACATAACATACATAACATAATCAACCCATTACTGTCCCGCTGTAAGTCACGGGCCGCTTCTCAGAATGAGAAGGGTTTAGGCCTTAGTCTACCACGCTGGCCTGGTGCGGGTTGGTGGACTACACACACCATCAAGAACTTTATGGAGCCCTCTCAGTTGTGCAGATTTCCTCACGATGGCTGACAGGCTCTTAGATAATATACTTATAACTGCCTTATTGGTCTAGTGGTCACAAGCGCGACTGCTGATCGTCAGGTCCTGGGTTCGATCCCCAGGTCGGGCAGTGTTATTGGGTTTTTCGTGTGGAATTCCTCAGTATCAGTCCGACGTTTGGATTTGTGCCCGGTTGATGGCAATAGGCTCGCCCCCTATTACATGGGACTTAAATATAACGACGAAATGAGGGTGTTACTATACACCTCTGCCCAACCCTTCGAGGAATACAGGCGTGATGTTATGTTATGTTGAATAATACTATTCTTATTTCTAGCGTTACCTCGGCTTGCAGCCAACGTGTACATTACGTATCTGAATTTTCCGCTTCGTGACCTTGTGTGTTTACGGTGATTAGATTAATTATATTAGCTTTCACAATATCCAGGCAGTTTCTTTGGTTAGCCAGGAGGTCTTGCATCGAAAACGGCTAGATCAAATCATGATTATGGTAATTTTTTGCGGTATCATTTTTTTTTAATGCCAGCGTGATGAGATAAGAAACACTAGATTACACTTTCATGTTTTAAAAGTTTTTTTAAATTTATGTATGCTTAATTCGTTGCTATGCTTCCAGATAGTTTATTGTCATTTATTTGAAGAGTTTGTTGTTTAAAAAAACTGTTCTTCAAATAAACTAAAAAATACACGAATATTAAGTGAATAAGATTGTTACAAAGCACTTTGCTCTTTTATTTTAACTCAAGAGAGTTCCGAATTGCTTTTATTATAGATGTACATATTTTTTTTTTAAGAATACTCAGTATGTAATCGGGTTTTACATTGGTACTTGAATTAATTTCCCTAAATAAACCTACAAATATTTTTCATAAATTATATCAAGTTTTTTTGTAGGTACAGTCGAAGCCGGGGTCGCGGTGCATGCAACAGCGAATCCCGTGACCCCGGCCTTAGGTCAGAAGGAGGGACAGCGTGGGGTTTTAGCCGGTAAAAGTCCGGCACACCCCCCCGTCTCGCCCAGACGGGGAACAGTCCATGAGGATTTCCCCACGAAAAAAAAAAAGAAAAAAAAAAGTACAGTCGAAGTTGAAAGTTTTATTAATTTATTTATTTATTACTTATTTATTTATTATTTATCTATGCTAACACGGGATTGTAATTTTATTTAATTGATTTAATTGTAACCTGTAGTTTTTTTTGGCAAGTAGGTTTTTATTTTACAGCAGTCATGTGTTAAAGAATATTTTTGGTGCAATTTCACTATAACTATACTTATAATATTGTTTGATTACCGAGATTATTCTGCCCCAAAAATATAAAACAAGTTTTCTAACTTTTACAGCACAATCTAAGATAGGTTCACCTGTTAGGTATATTATATTCATTTTTTTCGTAATTCTACTTTTATTTTTACCTAAATCTTAAGAAAAGATAACATAATGTACACATTATACTGAGAAAAATAAAATATGAAGAAGCACTTACCTGATGTCAGCTAGAGCAGAGAAAATTAAAATAATATACATATTTCATAAATTAGTGTGTTAGTAAATATCAAAAATATATACAAAATCAGTATGTACAGTAAGAAAGCAAGACATAGTTAGAATAAGGAGGCGGAATTTAGAAAAAACAAAGAATATACAACAGAATAAAAATATGTCACACAATATGTACAATAAGTTTCAATACCTGATGACGTCACCGGATCCGGAAGTGAACGATAAAATGGCTAATTCTAGCTATGTCTTGCCGAACGACCACATCTGAGCTCTGTTAGTACGTTTAATCGACGGTAGATGGCGCTGTTCTGATGTTTATCACCGAAGCATAATATTTATTAAATAAAAAGAAAACTGTTTCTAGAAAACTTTTTTAAAATATCTAAGCAAAAAAATAAAAATTATTGATAACTTGACTAATAAAACAAAAAAAAAATACTGCGCTAAAAGAAAAAAAATCTAGAAAACAATACTTACGTGTGTCTTTTCAACAAAATGTTTTTTTTTTCATGCACTATACTTCTAAGCCATTAACTACAAAAAACAAACATACATGCTACTCCAGAAACATTGACTAAAAAACCGCAAAAAAACTAAAACATTTTTCAACAAAATACAAAACATTCTTGTAAGTAAACGTGCTATAATAAGCGTGCAAAAGTTATCTAGAAACATTCTAAGTCCCTCAAATTACGCTTTGGCGTGCCATCAGAGTCACTTACTTTCATCATTGACTACAGGTCCATAACTTAACCCTTCGCTGCTAACATCAAGACTGTTCGAGTCTTGTACACCCAAGATCCCGGCTTTAGCCACTCTGTGACAGCATCCTTTTAAAAGGCTTCCACAAGAGCCATCCAACAAGCCACCGACCATCCAACAGTAGAAAAAAAATTCGCATGTCCCTCCCTGTGGACATCGCTTTCCGTCTTGTCTGTCGTTCGATTCTATGGTCTTTTCTGTAGTCACAATATTTGGAGGCGTTAGTAATACGCTCTGAGGGGTGTTTAAAACACGCCCTTTCCGTGTTGGTAATCTCGATGGTAAACTGTCAAGTATTTCACTGATTTTCAACATCTGTTCGTCAGAAATCGGCTTAAATTTCGGCAGATCAGCCAGTCTGTTCGTTACATTAGGGAAGTCGTATACATCGACTCGGTTCAAGGGTGTCCGTACATCTGTTTGTATAAACATAGGTTTCTCTAAGACGTGCTTTTTTCTTTTTATTTTATAGTCTGTGGTTTCGTATCGAGCTCGATGTGGTGCGTTGGCATCTGTTTAAATTAAAAAAATAAGGTCATTTCGGATTCGGTGAATGGATAAAAATGAATGAGTTATTTTCATTGAATGAATGAGAGATTGATTGAAGAGATATTTTTGTTTATTAATCTGGAAAAATGAATGAAAAAAGTTGATTATGATAAAATGAAATCCTTCTATAGTTTTTTTAAACCTAGTTCGCTGTATTAAGCGTTAAATAAAAAGCGCTTTAAGCGATGAACTTAAAAACTAGCCTATTTTGTTTACGTAATATCCATATATTCTAATTCTATTGTCATCGATTCCTCTGAGATACTATTGAGTAACACACAAACTTTCACATATTATTTAATATTACTCAATCATGCATCGATGTATAAATTTGGCAACAAAATATACATAAATAAATAGTTTTATATACATAAAACATACACATAATAATACGCGACGTATAGGAAATATTATGCGGAATTTTAAAAGCAAAATATGAATTTTTGAATTCTTATGAGGTGTTTCCTTGTATACAGATTTATGAATAAATATACATAAGGTGATAATTATGTTTAAAATAAGTAGGACGCTAAATAAAAGTTAATTAGAAAAATATTTACAGAAAATTATTATAATTAAGATGTGAGTAAAATTGCTAGCCTCGTTTGTTTCATCTTTCAAAAACCGGATGTAACTAATTTCTCAATGGAGGTGAGGCGAAGTTTACTCCGCAGAAAATGAGACTCGCCGTGTTGTCAAAATTAAAAGTTATTGTTCTTGGTGTCTAAAGTTTTGGAAATCTTTAAATTCTTGGAGAGAGTTTTTCTAAACAAAACCCTTGGCGAAAGCCCGTAATAGAGCATTGAAAAAGAAAAAAAACCAGCCTGCACTATTAATAGACTATTTAATAAATTACCTGCAGTAATTTATTTTTATTTTATTTTATTTTTACTTTAATTACAACGGTCTTGGACCAATTACAATAATTAAAGATAGAGTAACAGAATATAAAATAAATAGTGAATTAGATATCTTTCATGAATCTCTCTCGCAATACTTCAGGCATACTAATAAAATCTTCTTCCAATCATCCGCAAACAGATCATAGTTCGGATTATAATCCAAGAGTTCGTTGAGTGCGGTGAGAGTACGAGGTATTGGGGATTTAGCTCGCGCTACAGTGCGACATGAAGGCACAGCAAAAAGCTTGTGCTTCCTGTTGCGGTGGTAATTAACCGGCGCAAAGAATCGAGCTAGCTCATTATGCAGATCTGGTGCATCAATGAACCCGCGAAGAATTTTACAGGCTATTAAAAGCTGATCATATGCTCTCCTTACCTCAAGTGAGTTGTAACTTGTAACCGAGGCACCCAAGAAGAAATTTGGTTGGGTAGAGGAACGGATAATAACCATATACTTATGCGTTTATAAAGGTACCTCAAGAAGGCTTTTTGTACCTTTTCTAAGACAAGCGCGTAGGTACTTTCGTGAGGATTCCAAACGCATGCACTGGACTCGAGTTTGGTCCGAACCAATGCATTAAATAAGATCTTAATGACATGTGCATTCTGAAATTCGTTTGTGTAATAGACATAAAATCCGTCTTTCCTTAGTTATCTTATTCAGTAAACAATCTTGGTAGTACTCTTTAATTTTGATTTTGTCAATAACTGCTGAGAAAATATAATTACTAGTTCCGTACACGTAATTAGGTTAAAAAATGTTATTTAGCATGTCTAATGACAAAAATTGCATTAAAAGGACTTGCCAAGATTGTATACTAAATAAGAAAACTAAGGGAAAACGGATTGTAGTTGGAAATTTCACTAACTAAAAGGAATTTAAAACAGTGGAATGGAAATTGCATTTTTTTTTTCATAAATATTATAAAGCTGAAGAGTTTGTTTGTTTTGTTGAACGCGCTAATCTCAGGAACTACTGGTTGGATTTAAAAAAATATTTTTGTGTTTGATAGTCCATTTATCGTGGAAGGTATCGTTTAAGCTGGCTATATAACATCACGCTACGACCAATAGGAACGAAGCATATATGAAAAATGTTGCAAAAACGGGAAAAATGTCCACCCGTGTGAAGCCGGGACGGGCCGCTAGTCTATATCTATACTTCTATACTAATATTATAAAGAGGAAAGATTTGTATTTTTGTATGTTTGGATTTTTGTATGTAACGAATAAACTTAAAAACTACTGGACCGATTTCAAAAATTATTTTGCCGACATGGGCTACGGGTGGAGCCGTGAGGACACAGCTAGTCTTTTATATGATGACAAACGTGTGTCTCGCAGTATTTCAAGATTCCAAGGTCCCAACGAAAATTAGATCAACAACTTCTTTATCTTTACATAGTATAAAACAAAGTCGCTCCCGCTGTCTGTACGCTTAGATCTTTTAAACTACGCAGCGGATTTTAATGCAGTTTTCAGCAATAGATAGAGTGATTCAAGAGGAAGGTATATATGTCTAACATTAGTATTTAAATTGCACCCGTGTGAAGCCGGGGCGGATCGCTAGTGATAAATAAATGAATAGCATCATTGACTTGTCAAATGTGGTTATTGCATTATAGGTATCTACTTTACGATTACCGAATTGGTCTAGTAGTCGAAAGGGCCCTGAGTGTGGTCTCAAGGTCACATAAAGTGCTATTGAATTTCCTGTTACGTAACGCAAATAGGTACCCCCCTCACCGTGTGGTTCCCGCTAAAGAATAGGGTTCTTCTTTTCCATCCACTAAGATTACGTCAAGAAGATAAGCAGCAGGATCCTCAGCCATTGGCACGCTAAAGAATAGGGTTCTTCTTTTCCACCCACTAAGATTACGTCAAGAAGATAAGCAGCAGGATCCTCATTCACCAAGCCATTGGCACATTGTTGGCCATTTATTCCAACATCTATGAATTAAACCGACAATAAAATGAAGTAAAACAAACATGATTCTTCTTGGCGTCTACTATTGCCCCTCCTTACGTATTAACTTCTTTTCCTCTTTGGAAAATATTCTAATTCATTTAATTAATTCTAATTATGTGTATTCCTTGTTTTATTTCTTTTAGTGTGCAATAAAGTATATCTATCTGTCTATCTATCATGATTTTTGCGACGTGTATACATTTTTGTACGTGACTGTACATCCATCGAATTTCGATTCAAATCCGTCACCTGCTCTTTTTAGGGTTCCGTACCCAAAGGGTAAACCGGGACCCTATTACTAATAGCAGGTTCACACGGTTCGATTTTAGTTGATCAACGAAAGTTGAAACGTTTTGTTCCTTCAAATTGATTCAATTTGATTGAAAGTCTGTTCAGACGATTCAAATCGCATGCGATTTGGCAGTTGATCAACTAGAATCGAATCGTGTGAACCTGGTATAAGACTCCGGTGTCCGTCCGTCTGTCACCAGGCTATATCTCATGAACCAAGATAGTTAGACAGTTGAAATTTTCACAGATGATGTATTTCTGTTGCCGCTATAACAATAAATACTAAAAAACAGAATAAAATAAATATTTAAGGGGGCTCACATACAACAAACGTGATTTTTTTGCTCGATATTGATAACGGCAACGTGTAGACGCTTGAAATATTCACAGAGTATTAAGTTATATATTCTCTTTAAAAATAAATTAAAATAAAACAAATATTTAAGGGGGGCTCCCATACAACAAACGTGATTATTTTGCCGTTTTTATAGATAGTACGAAACCCTTCGTGAGCGAGTCCGACTCGCACTTAGCCGGTTTTTATGTTGGTATTACGCGCTAAACATAACACCAACCTCAAAAAAAAAACACCCGCGCGATTTACACAGATGTCGAAACCGTCAAATTATGAAGACAATAACGCTGAAGAAAGCGCCCAAACTCTTTGGCTTTCGTTTTGCCGCGTATGGCTGTAATGGGGGAAACGTGTGGTGACGTCACCTAGTTGTGTTTTGTTTGAGAAGGTATGTGCAAATTGCTGGCCTAGTATTTTTTAAGTGGTTCGACCAAAAATTATTCTTAATTATTTGGTTTTTTGCTGTATTTTCTTCGTGAAGTTTTCCAAGTTTTAAGTTTTAAACGTAACTCTAGCTTACCATTGGGTGTATCTCAAACTGGGGTACATGTACTTCTGGGAGTACATGAGAAGGCGCAGAGGTATACGACAAATATACAGGGTGGCACTTAGGACGTGAATTATGGGCGGAATGAGGGTGTTACTATACACCTCTGCCCAATCCTTCGGGGAATACAGGCGTGATGTATGTATGTACTTAGGATATTAAAGTGTATGGGTGAAAACAAATCCCCCAAAAAATTGTGTCGGTCCATGCACCAAGCACCCTGTATAAAGGTTCTGGCGTAACTTCACATGGTTAATAGATATCATTAATAGAACACATCATATAAAGCACGACAACACGTTTGGTGCAGTGGCTGAGCGATTGGCTTCTGCGCTACGGGTCGAGGATTCAATTCAAGTATCGAACAATTAAAAAAAAAAAGTAACATTGTCCCACACTAGGATTGCACAAACATCCAGACCCGGAACAACTATCTGTAGGTCATACAAATATTTGTTGCGTGAGGGAATCGAACCCACAACCCGTAGCGCAGAAGCCGATCGCTCAGCCACTGCACCAAACGTGTCGTCAAATACATGGTGTATAATAATATGGCCTACCGATAGTTGTTCCGGGTCTGGGCGTTTGTGCATGTGAAGATTTGTGTCTGTAAACGCACCTACGATAGAAGAGAAATACTAGTGTGTAAACATTAAAAAAAGGGTTGTCTTTTGCCTTCTCAGGTTGTTCAATACTCAATCATTTATTGTATTCTACAGTGTATTGCTTAGGTGGCAAATAAAAATTTGTTGTAACAACCGTGGACCCTATCGGGCACAGCAAAAGAAAAATTTGAACGAAAAGGACTTATTTATACATACAAACAAACATAATCTAAGCAAAATTTAAAGTAACATTTTATTAATTACTAGCTGTGTCCTCACGGCTCCGCCCGTAGCCTATGTTACTCAGTGATAATGTAGCTTTCTAACGGCAAAAGATTTTTTTGTATCGGTCCAGTAGTTTTTAAGTTTATTCGTTACATACAAAAATATAAAAATACAAATCTTTCCTCTTTATAATATTAGTATAGATATAGACTAGCTGTGTCCTCACGGCTCCGCCCGCGTAAGAAGTTTTATTCCAGTAATAAATATAACCTATGTTACTCAGTGATAATGTAGCTTTCTAACGGCAAAAGAATTTTTAAGTTTATTCGTTACATACAAAAATACAAATCTTTCCTCTTTATAATATTAGTATAGATTAATTTAAACTAATTTTTTTTTATTCATTTATATTATTATGTCAGTTCTATGGATTATGTTCATCGTGGTGGTCTTTGGGGAAACCTATATTAAAAAGTCTACACACAGTTACATATTAATTATGTATCCTCAAGGCTATGTATACACAGCGTAGTAATTACCCTTTCCTTAACCAGCTGTTACATGTGCGTTGTTCTTTATACGGAAGTATTATAACATTGTGCGTGTTGAACATACAAATATGGCGGCCCATTTCCTATAGTTAAGTCATAACTCTTGCACTTGAGTAATACATTATAAATGAGTGTGACACTTTTGATGTGAAACATCTATTGTGGCGGTACGGGTGTGAGAGCGGCTGTTGCGTGGCGACGTTCGCGATGGCAGACACACAACGGCAGACCTTCGTAACTCGTTGGCTTTCTTCGGTTTGCTACGGCCAAATTTTTTTAAGGGCTAAATTACAAGATAGGTACTTAGTAAAAATCATCTAACGGACTGTTTTTTAATTTTCTAATATACTTCAATAAAAAATTGTAGGCACGATATTAAATAAAATATTTGGCAGCAACAATAGAAGTCGCTCAATTTTTTTATTTCAATAAAAGAATATTATCATTATTGCTGTATAAAATATTTATTTATAATAAATCTTATTCCCAATAAAGGATCTGAATTTAATTTTTTTTTACTCTGTTTTAGAGTGAAATTTAGGATTTATGGGTTATTATCTGTGCCTGCTTTACTACTCTATTCCTGTGTCAAAATCTATGGTGGCGCGCGCAACTATTTTGACCTCCATCTTGAATCAACTGCAAGAACACAGCTCCAATGTATGGTGAGTCAGTAAAGACATTTTAAATATAATATAATTCTAAATTATCTACTGTATTCAACATATATTGCTTTTTGGAGTTTTGGGATGGTCATACAAAACTATTTTTTTATAAACAAGATCGGATATTTTGTATGGGCCAGTGTGACCAGCGTGAACTTCGCTTCTTCAGAACAAGTGAAGTTCGCGCAGTGCGTAAAATGTTTACCCCTCCCTCAGGCCCCACGGTCCCCTTTAGCGTGTTGCTTTTATCGTGATGTGTCTGGAGCGTCTAGCTATCTCATTTTCACGCAGTTATACAAGAAATACCACGTGTTTGAACTGTTTTTCCTCAGACACGTGCAAATTAACAATATTATAATATAAAAAGTGGTTTTTTATATTTTAATTTTAATACTTTTTAATTTAGCCAATAACTTTTTTCGTCATGGATAGATTTTTTTTGCACCCATAGAAAAAAGTATCCATTTATAATTAAATAAGTCTCATCACCCGACGCCACTTGGATCGCCCCCCTCCGATCTTCTTTGTAAGTGTACAAAAGTTCGCCATTCCTGTTGTAAGATGAATCTCTTATCATCAAACTAATCCATGGTTTACCAGGCTATCCAGTTGCTATTATCAATCCATTGACAAAACAATGCGTACGACTCCTATTCTACAAACGGATCGTAACTCGCTACTCGTATCGATAAAACCTCGCCGTAAATATCGATATCGATCTGTAAAGACATCTTTTATCGCTAAGTGGTTGCGCAAGCGCACCGCTTTAGTCTGACAGTAAGTGGAGCGTACCGTTAGCAGAAAAAATGAAGATAAGTTTGGATTGAAAGTATTTTTTGTCTAATTTTTCTTGAGGCTTTAGTTCATTTTGCGTGACTATGGAAGCCTCATAGATACCTACTATGGAATAAAAGATTGAATAATAATAATAAAAAACTGTTTTTATTTGGAGTATTTCAATTTACTGTGGATTTGTTGAGCAACCGCGGTATACAAAACATCCTAAGCATGTTTTTAACTGTTTAGAAGGCTTTTTAATTATATCGAAAATATTTTTTTAACTACAGAATATTGTATGTAAAACTTACTTATCAACTGTAATTATGTACTTTAACATCATACTTTTTTTATGTCAGCCTATCCTACTGTCCCATTGCTGGGCAAAAGTTTAGCCCAACATCATACTTAGTTGTTTATTTTTTTGTTCTTTTCGTATTTGCTGTTTCTACCGAGAAAAGTACCAAACAGTTTTCTTCTTTTTTTATTTTTCATTACTTGTAAACAAGGCTGACTTAATGCCATGAGGCGTTCCCTACCAGTCAACCTTATTTCTATCCATCGCCTAAAGACGAGAAAAACTCTAAAAAAAACTTTTTATAAATATTTTTTGCTATGGTAGTTATTTTGGACTGTTTCTACGGCTCTGCCGGCTGCACGTTCCATAACTTCCATGTGAGAATGTCAAGATTTAAAAAAAAAAATGCTTTTTTCTTTATTACTTTATCTGCTGACCGTACACAGTAGCGCTTTCACAAATCCCTGTACGTTACGCGACATGTAATGTTATTCAACCACTGTTATTTGTTTATTTACTTGCTGTTGTGGGCCTATTATATTATAGTCTAGTGGGAGGATAGCTTTATATTCGGGGTTCTCTTTTCAGAAGTAGTTGAAAAATCTGTCAACATACGATGTGAAGCTAATTACTACCGTTTAAAAATTAATTAATTGACAATAACGTAACTGGTATCGACATGAGTGTAACAACATTGGATTAATTAATAAATACCCGAATCCTGTCGTAGGTACTGACGTACCGACCGTTATTTGTTAAAAAAACTTTTTAACAAAAATAAAACCGACTTCAAACAACAGAAAAAAGTAATAAAATAATTACCATATTACAAATTAACAGTTTCAGAAGTCGGTGCCTTTAATTTGCTTCAGCGTGGATTAGCAACAACTTCTGAAACTGTTAATTTTATATATTTTTTTTCGGTTTTTTGAAGTCGGTTTTATTTTTGTTAAAAAAGATTTTTATTTTTTTCATTTTAGTGGCCTTAATTAAAACATGGTTGGACTAAAGACACTGCTCGTAATATAATCACATCATCACATTAGCGTACTGTTCGTCATTGAGGAGTTCCATTGTCTATCTCCAAAGTTCTTCATCAGATCTTCACCAAATTTAAATGGGACCACTTCGAAAGAATACTCTTTCAAACAAAAAAATCGAATTGAGAATCTCCTCCTTTTTTGGAAGTCGATTAAAAACTAACACTCTCACATGTCGATAAAATCAAAATTCATATCATCTCATCCATCGATACTAATGTAGGTGAAGGTCTGCTATGCAAAGCTTATGGAGTCTTTGCTTCATTATTAGTAAAAACATAAGAGTTTTAATTTTAACCATTAACGCTTGGTAACATACAGGAATCTGCCATTTGGAAACGAAAATCGACCATTACTGGTCCTTTGAAAATACTCATAACATAACTACACGCCCGTATTCCCCGAAGGGTTGGGCAGAGGTGTAAAGTAACATCCTCATTTGCCAATTATGTTTAAGTCCTATGTAATAGGGGGGCGAGCCTATTGCCATCAACAGGGCACAAATCGAAACTCCGGGCTGCTACTGAGGAATTCCACACGGAAAATTCCAATAACACTTTGCCTGACCTGGGGAGTGAACCCAGGACCTCACTATCAGCAGTCGCACTTACCACCACTGGACCAACGAGGTAGTTAAAATACTCTGGAGGTAATTTTACCTTTCAATGCTTTTAATGGATGTAAACTATGAAAACAACGCTTCGCTATCGATAAAATAATATACTATACCAGTGTTATTTAACAGCAGTGATAGCCTAGTGTTGTGACCGTCGGATTGCCAAGTCATAGGTCTCGAGTTCGAACCCAAGGCACGCACCTCTGACTTTTCGGATTCATGTGCGTATTGTATAATTATCACTTGCTTAAAAACGGTGAAGGAAAACATCGTGAGGAAACCGGCATGCCTGAGAGATATTTCTCGACGGCATGTGAAGCCAAGTCAGAGGCCCATGGGCGGTTTAAACTCTAACACCAGGTTAGTCACTAACCACACGAAAAGAAGAAGTGTTAATTTTAGGCATTAACCAGAGTTACTTTATGCAACACCTAGATTACTGCTTACCCCAGGAAATAAACGTCATAATTTCAACATATCTTTAACATTTCCTTCAAATGAAATGTTTGGAAAACCCTAAGCAAGAAACATGCACAATGTCAATGACATAGAAATGCTGGAAAGGGACGCATAGCGCGTAATGCGTAGGTGCGATAGAGACAAATATATTTTTGTGTGTGCCGTCACATACTGGCGAGCGCGGCAGTGAAATCTTTTTATTAAGGCGACGACCTATTTTAGATTTGTTATCAGTAATTAGTGTTTCTTTAGTTACATCACGCCTGTATTCCCCGAAGGGTTGGGCAGAGGTGTATAGTAAAATCCTAATTTCGCCTTTATGTTAGGTTTCCATGTAATAAGGGGCGAGCCTATTGCCATCAACCGGGCAAAAATCAAAACTCCGGGTTACTAATGAGGAATTCCATACGGAAAAACCTAATAACACTTTTTCCGACCTGGGGATCGAACTCAGGACCTCACGATCAGCGGTCGCGCTTGCAACCACTAGACCAACAAGGCAGTTCTTTAGTTATTAATAAGGGAACATACCCATACTCCGTGACCCATTTATTACTATTTTTTACCCCCCCTCCCCCCCTCTGTGACCACCCGTAGTATATGCCAATACCCCCACCTCTCCCTCTACTTTTCACGTAGTAATATATAAAAATGGTTTTAAATATTTTTTTCGAAAACTCGAAATTTCCCTAGAGGATATTGACTACGTGACGAAAACATAAGACCTCCCCCCGCCCCTGTGACCAAGCGTGGTATTTTAAAGACCCCCCTCCCCCTGAACGGGTCACGTAGGTATGTTCCCTAATGGTTATTTTAAATGCGTTTAGTGCAAGTTACTTTTACTTTAGATTTTAACATACCTTAACACATTGACACATGAAAGTCAACAGTCGCTCCACGTAAGTCAAAAACTATTTTTGTTAAATCATCTTTGCTCCACTCTACGACTTCTCCTGTATCGTAGATGCGTTGACAGACACAAATTTTTACATGCACAAACGCACACCCGGAACAACTATCTGTATTGAATAGAACCCTCGACCCATAGCACCGAAGCCAATCGCTCAGCCACTGCACCAAACGTGTCGTCAAAGAAAAAAGTATACATGCCTGTCCAAGTAAGAAAGGTTCCTACAACAAAATCGACGCTCGGCAGTGAAAACCTCGTAAATAAAATTTTCTTCACAAGCGTTTTATTTGTTCTTTAGATTGATAAACTCGTCATAAACGTACTAGTTCAACAAACTTTCAATTCAAATACTTCTAAGCTATCTATGACGTACGATAACAAACTTGTATTAACATTTGATCGGCCATTTTTTTGCAGGAGACAGTTATATCTATCTGTTTTAAAAAAAAAATATTTTACACATACGTGGTTTTCACTGCCGACCGACGAAATGGAGGCTAGCAATATGCCGAAATCACATTTATTTAGATTTCAGTGGCTGAAACATAATACATGTGGAAATGTAATTTTTATTTGAATTACCTAAAATATAATAGGTACACTTGTCTTAAAAAGTAAGTACAGTACGACACAACTAAGAAGTCGCATCGGTAATCTTGGACAAACAACAAATGGCAGTCGCTCATTTACCCGCTACTCGCACTTATTGCGTTAAGCGCAGGCCACACCGCCAGCTGACGGGCGGGCGAGCGAGCCGGGCGAGCCTCGTTTCACCTCTTTTCATACTTGGGTTCACAGCCCAAACCACAGAGATAAGCTACGTCAGCGATACAAACGATGCGAACGAAATATCCGACGATGCCATCGATGCTATCGTTCACCTCGTTAGCGTAGCTTAGCTCTGTATGAAAAGAGGTGAAACGATGCTCGCCCGGCTCGCTCGCCCGCCCGTTCGTAGTTTTCGGTGTGAACCCACATAGTTTAGCTCGCTTAGTTTATATAGTTTCCCTCGCCTCGCTTCGCCCGCCGGTTCGCTCGCCCGCCCGCCAGCTGATGGTGTGGCCTGCGCTTTAGAGTAAAGATATTTTTTTTACTGCAATGTTAATAAACATTCGTGGTCTAGAAGTCTCACTCGGTTCTGAAGTGATCGGTTTTATGAAGATTGCCGATGCTACTTGTTAGTTGTGTTGTACTATAATAATGATCCAATAACTTCATAGTTGTTACGGCCAATGGCTAAATAGCCAAGAGCCTCGACCAACATCTAATGAGGCTCTCGTTGGGCGGCTGGATCAAGGGCCTGATACAGAAAGTAGTACTTCTGGACACGGCACGTATTGTCAGGAAGTTCCTCTCTCTGAGGCCCTGACCACCAGTAGCTTGGACCCTGTTCCTTATGCCGGTGGGCTACTATTTTTTATATTTTCAAATGTTTTTTTATAATTGTATATAGAAATATTTAAAAATGTAATTTATATGTGTATATAGTGAATAAAGGAATCCAATAACCTCAATCATTGTAAAGTAAAAAGTTATCATTTTCTACACGTAAAATCCCAATCTATTTTTATGTCACGTTCTCGATCCACATAAGCCCACATACAACCTTCGCCTTAAGTTGCAGCATGCACGCATTGACCAATAAAAACCGTTACAATATGCACTCACACATACACACACACACAACGGTATCTAATAAAAATATTACCGAAACAGATTATGCAATATTATGGAAGAAGGAAATAGATTGTTTGAATATGCATTTTAAGTTACATCGATTGAAATATTTATTTATTACGAAGAAACAGTTTTTATTTCTGTTCTACCTATAAAACTGCTGTATTAATTTGGTACCTGATTGCTTTTGACCCTAGTCCCATTTACCCCACACGTCCCCACGGGTTAGAATATAAAACTTCCTCACCACACGCTGGGAATAGACGAGTGTTGTTAGATTCAACAAAACCCAGCACGCGACGTGGTAGGATCTATACGGTCCGCCTGGCTAGCTACCACCCTCACATTAAAGTCCGGCGCCAAGCAGTTTACTGTGTACCGTCGTGTGTATGTGAGAGCCAGATGTATAAGGGAATCCCTCTATCACCCATTTTCTAAGACGTTCCTCCAAAACTTACTCAACTCGACTCCACCTCGACTCAGCCTTTTTCACTACCATTGGTAGTTATAGTTGACATAAACGTCCTCGACTCGAGATCTTTCCTCAGTCGAGGTAAGGAATCATCTGTCAAACTCAAGGTACCTCGGAACCTACCTTAAGGAAGGAAGTGTCAAAGTTCGTATGTAACAAAAATGAATTTTGAAGTCTATCGAATACTTTTACGATAATCCTTACAACTATTTATCGCGGCGTTATTTGCGCGATGCAGATAAACAAAATTATGACGTAATGACTCCACTCTACCTCGACTCAATTGAGGACCCCTCAGTCGAGGAACCTCAAAGTTCACTCGAAATTGCGACTAAGAATACAATTTTGAAGGTGTTTTCGAGTCCGTCCTGAGTCGAGTATGAGTCGAGTAAGTTTTGGACGAACGTATTCGAATATGGGTGTATATCTCTGTTAGATTCGTGTGCTTCATGAAGTTCTTCGTCCTGAGGCTCTGACCACCGGTAGCTCGGACACTGTTCCCGGTGCCGGTGGGCTAATATTTTTTTATATTTTTAAATGTTATTTGTTATTTTTTATAGAAATATTTAAAAATATACTTTACTAGCTGTGTACTCACGGCTCCGCCCGTAGCCTATGTTACTCAGTGATAATGTAGCTTTCTAACGGCAAAAGAATTTTTGAAATCGGTCCAGTAGTTTTTAAGTTTATTCGTTACATACAAAAATACAATAATCCAAAAATACAAATCTTTCCTCTTTATAATATTATATAGAATATAGATATAGATTATATAGATATAGATTATATAGATATACAATGAATAAAGGAATAAATACTAACTGTGTACTGTCAACTGCCATTTACCTTAGATTAACGATTGAACTCCAATACGCTCCACAGCTGAGACCGATAAGGGATACCGAGAAGGGATTAAACTGATGATTACAAAACAGCCTAGGCTATTTACCATATCCCGAAGAAACTCGAAGCCATTCTCAAGCATTTTATAACATAACAACTTCCTTCTAGAGAGCTCAGGTCACCGCCAGCCATATACGATCGATTTAAGATCATTGATGTAATGACTGCTCTCGGCTGCGGAACCCATCACTTCCCGATCGTGTCGTAAGAGTAACTAAGGCATTTAATAGATGGTATGGGTAGCATTCACCGATGTTATAACATCTAATTCCGATCACAGAATTGCGGGCTAATCGTAATGTACCTATATGTAGAAATATCGCCAGATTTGCAGTCCAGACTTACATCGAAGTTATTGGTGATGTTCTTCACAAAGGACAGGTACGTAGTACTCTCAACAGGCGTGTGTGTATGACAAGATGTATGAATGTGGATGACGCGAAAGGAGTGTGTAAGGATCGTAGCATGTGGCGTTCTATAGTTCGGTTGGGTGAAGTGTTATTGGGTTTTTCCGTGTGGAATTCCTCAGTAGCAGCCCGACGTTTGGATTTATGCCCGGTTGATTGCAATAGGCTCGGCACCTATTACATGGGACTTAAACATAACGGCACAATGAGGGTGTTACTATACACCTCTGCCTAATCCTTCGGGGAATACAGGCGTGATGTTATGTGACTCCGAGCGCCATTATACCTATATTTCTAAGAACAGTTTACTCGCAAAACGACACTACTAGTGTCACGATTCGTAAGAGACAATGAACCTGAACCTGAATTGTGATCGAAAAATGGCAATAGGCTCGCCACGCAATGGGACTTAATACCAGAGACGAATCGTGGGTTTACAGACTCCTGTAATAGCAGAACACCTCTGCTTACCCCTTCAGGGATTACAAGCATGAGTATATACAAGGTTAGTCGGAAAGGGGGTACTAAGCCGCGGGCCACCTAAAGTATCACTGATGACTATTACAAAGCAATTGTTAAAATTTCAAAATTCGATAATTTTTATTTGCATGAAAAAATATTTTTATTTTAGTTTTTTCAAAAAAGAAACATACCTGCTTTAGTTATGAATTCAGAAAATTATTTTTCTAATCCGTGACCCCAAATATGACCTAAATTGTAAAAACAGCTGATCATAGCTATGGACAGATAGATTTTAGCATATTTTTTACGAAATCTTTGAAAAGCTATTTCTCTTAAAGTATGTTTTGGGGAAAGTTGTAGAACAAAAGTTATCCCTTATTATGGGTACTTTAACACCCTTTCGGCTTAGTACCCCCTTTCCGACTAACCTTGTATATGTACTAATGTATAAATAACCTCAATAGAGCCCCCAACTACATTCCTAGATAAGCTCTGGAATGAACTCCACAAGGGAAGAGGAAAGGCCGTCCGAAGAACACCTGGAGGCGTTCAGTGGCAGTGGAACTGAAGACGATTGGGCTGACATGTTCCGAGGTCCACGTAGCCCAGGCAGACCGCGATGGCGGAGTACTGTGAACACCCTCTACCCCACCTAGAGGCCACAGGACAGTCAAGTAAGCCAATAGTGTCGATTCTGTAGCACATTTTGACAGTACTAAACTCGACTAAACGCAACTGTCACTTTCTTTTTCTATTGAAACAGAAAGAGACAAACACCCATAGTTTAGTTTAGTCCTTTCAAGGGCGCTACAGAATTAACATCATCATCTTCCTGCCCTTATCCCACACTAGGTGGGGTCGGCACAACATGTTTTGTAAATCCATGTTGTTAGAGGTTTTGGCTTATTGTTTTATGACCGGCCGCCTGCCTGACATCAACCCTCCTTGGGAATACTACGCAAAAGAATCGACATCATTGTATAAATAAACAGAACTCTGTCAAATATCATGTGAGTCACGCGCCCCGAACAAAATCAGTCCAAAAGTTCCGAGTTCCGGGTTCCGAGTTCCGAGATAACCACACGAGCGGAAGTTTTTCATCAACCACAATAACAACATTTAAATATGTATTACACAACAGTTAAAATCTTTGACATTTCTACCAAACATATGATAACGCAGCCATTTTGTTTCATAACGGCGCTTGCGCAACCGTCGGAACTGGTTAACGCGCGTCAACCGGCACACTGATGAAGCTATTGTAACCTTTAAAGGTAAGTAGATAGATCGTTTTATTTTTATTCGACTACTTGTAGATGGTCTTGCGGACCGTTTCTACGTAGCCGGGCAGTTATTGGCGAGACCTGAAGGGTCTCCAACCAATGGGGACGAGTAAAATACTTAACCTAAGCAAACTACTATTACTACTACTAACATCATGACTAGCTAGCAACAACTGCACTAAGGGCGACCCCTAATGGGACTCGGACCTTGGCTTAGGGCGTTGCTCGCGAGAGGACTGGGAGGGAGACAGCTTGATGAGGGCTGAATTAACGGTGTGACTGCGGAGTCAGAAAATACGACCGGCTCCGCGGCTGCGGCGCACGGCGGATCAGAGAAGATAGATAGTAAGCAGTTAATGATTTTTGTATCTTGTGCGCAAGCGATGCTTTGCTCTGATTGGCTGAGTGGTTTTCAGCGGTAAGGAAAAATATCGTTATAGCCTACAACGAAAAACAGCAGTGATAGCTTACTGGTGTGACCGTCGGACTACCAAGTCATAGGTCTCGAGTTCGAACCCAAGGCACGCACCTCTAACTTTTCAGATTCAAGTGCGTATTGTATAATTATCACTTGCTTAAAAACGGTGAAGGAAAACATCGTGAGGGAACCGGCATGCCGGAGAGATATTTCTCGACGGCATGTGAAGCTAAGACAGAGGTCCATGGGCGGCATAAACTAACACCAGGTTAGTCACTAACCATACGAAAAGAAGAAGAAGACAACGAAAATAGCAGTGATAGCGTTAGGTTGAACGTCCTATTATGTAGGAGGATTCGAGTTCAAATTCGGCCTGTTCCTTAAATTTTCAAATCTATACTATTATAAAGTTGAAGAGTTTGTTTGTTTGAACGCGCGTTTATTATTGCGAATTGATCTTAATTATTAACCCTATCGATCAGTCCCATTAAATACAGGATATTGCTTTTCCGCAATTATTCGATACCAGTCTTATGCAAAAGACTCACATTTTTTAAACTTTGAACAAAGAAATAGTTATAAGTATATAGTTATAAGTTTGCATGCTATGTATTTCTAGCAAAACATGTAGCACACTACATACTATTGTAACATCTGATATACCATGTTTTAATGCAAATAAATGTTATGATTATTATTAATATTTATATTTGATTTTATTAGCAAGACACATAATTACATTATTTACACTGCCTCGTTGGTCTAGTGGTGGTAAGCGCGACTGCTGATCGTGAGGTCCTGGGTTCGATCCCCAGGTCGGGCAGTGTTATTGGATTTTTCCGTTTAGAACTTCTCAGTTGCAGCCCGCAGTTTGGATTTGTACCCGGTTGACAATAGGCTCGCCCCCTATTACTTGGGACTTAAACATAACGGCGAAATGAGGGTGTTATTATACACCTCTGCCCAACCCTTCGGGGAATATAGGGGTGATGTTATGTTGAGAAATATAATTGGTCCTAATGCACGCAAGCTCACTAATGAGCACTCACAACCGGAAGCTTAACACTACAATATGTTCTCAGACTAACGAGGGGCGACCAGCTCATATACTCTCACAGTCCACTAAAATAACTAAATACCTACCTACATAACACGAAAACTCTCATACAATATTAAAAAAATAAACAGTTTTATACAAAAAAGGTTGGTAAACAATAATAATTTCTACAAGTCAAGATCGTGGGATAAACGGAGCCAGGTGAAAATGTTAGTTTCACTGATGTATAACAAAAAAGCAAGATAAAGCCTGGGAACTTAGTATTGTGCCTAAGAAAGTGTTAGTACATACGATATTAATTACAATTAGTGAATTATACGAGTCCGTGCCTCGGAGAGCACGTTAAGCCGTCCCGGATGTCATACGAATACCTATGACAGTCGGTACGGGTAGTCAGAAGCCCGAATGTCTGACAACCGGTCTAAGCTTAGAATATCGGCATTACCCAGTAACTTGGTTGCGGAGGTCTGATGGCAGTCGCTCCGTATAAAATACTGGTATTCAGCCTGAATTGTGAGACTTGAAGCTGACCCCAATATAATTGGGAAAAGGCTAGGAGGAAGATTATTGTATTTTATTGTTTTGTTGAAGAGTGAGTGGGCCGAGGAACTGCAAGTATACTACACCAAGAAGAACACAGTCTGCTTAGTTGTCGGCGATAAGATTGACAAGCACATCATTTTGGGACCCAGTGCATAATATCAGCAAGCACATTGGGTCACCCACGCGACGGCTGAACGAGTATTTCCAAGGAGAGTTGATGTCAGGCAGGCGGCCGGTCATAAAACAATAAGCCAGAACCTCTAACAACATGGATTTATGAAATACATGTGCCGACCCCATCTAGTGTTGGATAAGGGCAGAAAGAAGGTTGTTTTGTTGAAAAAAGGAAAATTGTATGAGCTATACTTAATTTATTATAACTATAGACAAAAGTGACCGACCAAGGCACAAAATATCTTTTGAACCATTTCTTCGAGTAGAGTTTCAGCTCATCTTGATTGACCGTTAAGGTTCTTAGCAAAATAGTGGTGGCAGGGTTCTCATTCTGAAAGAGGCGTTTGCCCAGTAGTGGGACAATAATTGCTTGATTATGTATATATTGATTATGGATGTCAATAGGCCATGTTTTTTTATATGAGCTTTTTAAGTCAGATTCTTTGCACCAGACAATTACCACCGCACGAGGTTTTTGCTGTGCCTTCATGTCGCACTGTAGCGCGAGCTAAATCCCCAATACCTCGTACTCTCACCGCACTCAACGAACTCTTGGATTGTAATCCGAACTATGATCTGTTTGCGGATGATTGGAAGAAGATTTTATTAGTATGCCTAAAGCATTGCGAGAGAGATTCATGAAAGATGAAAGATGAAGATCTAATTCACTATGTATTTTATGTTTTATTACCCTATCTTTAATGATTGTAATTGGTCCAAGACCGTTGTAATTAAAGTAAAATAAATCTATACTAATATTATAAAGCTGAAGAGTTTGTTTGTTTGTTTGAACGCGCTAATCTCAGGAACTACTGGTTGGAATTGAAAAATTATTTTTGTGTTGGATAGTCCATTTATCGAGGACGGTTATAGGCTATATAACATCACGCTACGACCAATAGGAGCGGAGCATACATGAAAAATGTTGCAAAAACAGGAAAAATACACGTGCGAAGCCGCTAGTAAAAAAATAAAAAAGATGCAAAACCAATGGATAATTTTAAAGTCTTATAAAATTGAAAAAATTACATGAAGTCTGCGACCTTGACCATTGTCAAACTGATTAGTTATCCAGCTCTTATATATAAACTTATTAACAGAACAATATCCGCTTGAAATAATAACATTACATAAAAATTACAGCAACACAAACGGTAGTGATATAATCGCAGATGGAATTACCAGTTTTTTTTTGTTTTTATTTTATTGTATTGTACCGACAGATACCGAAATTATTCTTGATAGTCGATTTTACAAATTATTATTGTAACATAACATCACGCCTGTATCCGTCGAAGGATTGGGCAGAGGTGTATAATAACACCCTCATTTCGCCGTTATGTTTAAGTCCCATGATAGAGGAAGCGAGCCTATTGCCATCAAACGGGCACAAATCCAAACTACTGGCAAATTATAATTGGCAAATTATAATTGGCAAATTATCGGTTTAGGACCAAAAAATAAAACCGGCCAAGTGCGAGTCGGACTCGCGCACGAAGGGTTCCGTACCATTATCTATAAAAACGGCAAAAAAATCACGTTTGTTGTATGAGAGCCTCTTAAATATTTATTTTATTCTGTTTTTTAGTATTTGTTGTCATACACCATCTGTAAAAATTTCAACTGTCTAACTATCACGGTTCATGAGATGCAGCCTGGTGGCAGACGGACGGACGGACAGCGGAGTCTTAGTAATTGGGTCCCGTTTTACCCTTTGACTACAGAACCCTAAAAAGGTCAATTCACCGATACCACCATTTTAGCTTAGCCGGTATCTAGTCGTCCCAAAGCCTAGCTTTCCTTTTCCTTTCCTAAAAATATAACTAATTAACATTTATCCGTACTAAAAGACCGCTGATACAGACTAAATGTTCGTTTACGGTACTTTCTACCGCTTTCGAGGTTATGCAACCAATGGCTTCCTTGCCAGAGTTGCGCTCATGTAACCAATGATGTAATCGGCACCGATTGGATCTTTAGATGTGTTAGGTCACATCACTATTCTATCGATGTTTAAGTTTGAGGTCGTTCTTGTTGTCTATGTTTTGTTTGATTGGTATGCGGTGGGAGATTTTGAAGTGGAATTGTGTAGCGATTATGAATAATTGGTTGGTAGAGTAGTGGTAAGAGAAATATGCAGAAATGTGTTGAGGAAATCTTTGGACAGAAGTAGGGCAATTATGTTATAGGTTAAAGGCAAATCGACAACTGCCGCGTTGGTCTAGTGGTGGCAAGCGCGACTGCTGATCGTGAGGTCCTGGATTCGATCCCTAGGTCGGGCAAAGTAACAGCCCGGAGTTTGTATTTGTGCCCTGTTGATAGCAATAGGCTCGCCCCCTATTACAAGGGACTTAAACATAACGGCGAAATGAGGATGTTACTATACACCTTCAACCCTTCGGGAAATACAGACGTGATGTTATCTATACTAATATTATAAAGAGGAAAGATTTGTATTTTTGTATGTAACGAATAAACTTAAAAACTACTGGACCGATTTCAAAAATTCTTTCGCCGTTAGAAAGCTACATTATCACTGAGTAACATAGGCTACGGGCGGAGCCGTGAGGACACAGCTAGTGTTAAGATAAAATTATAAAACCGACAGTTAACAGTCAATGTAACTGCTATCTGGAGGCCGTTCAGGTCTTACCAATAACTGTTCGGTTACGTAGAAGTAGTCCAAAATTACTATCTACAAGACCAAAGAAAAAAAGCCTATGTAACTGCGTAGATGTCTTAGGTCAAGTTCTTTCTTTTTTCTATCATTTTAAGCGATATTTGCCATTTCTGACTCATTTTTCTTTGTTTATAAATTACTAGCTTCTGCCCGCAGCTTCGCTTGCGTGATTTTTTTTCACGCCCTTAGGGGTTGAACTTCGAGAAATCCCTTCTTAGTGGATGTTTACGTCACAAAATGGACCTACTGTCAAAATTTCAGGTTTCTAACCCCAGCCGTTTAGGCTGTACGTTGATAGATCAGTCAGTCAGTCAGTCAGCTTCTCCTTTTATAAGTATAAGATATAAAGTACTAAATTTTATATTATTGCTTTAGTTTGATCAACAGCGAGTAATGAGGTCATGAGCATTCAGAAATTTGTTTTCTTTTTCTGCCTTAGTTTTGGTGTCACACACCTTTTTCTGAGTTATTTTCACATAAACTCGAAAGGGTCTCAAATATTATTAACTAGCGACCCGCCCCGGCTTCGCACGGGTGCAATGTAGATACTAATGTGGGGCATATAAACTTTCCTCTTGAATTATTCTATCTATTGCTGAAAACTGCAATAAAATCCGTGGCGTAGTTTAAAAGATTTAAGCGTACAGACAGCGGGAGCGACTTTGTTTTATACTCCGTGCCTCGGAGAGCACGTTAAGCCGTCGGTCCCGGGTGTCATACGAATACCTATGACAGTCGTTACGGGTAGTCAGAAGCCCGAAAGTCTGACAAACGGTTTAACCTTAGGATATCGGCATTGCCCAGTTACTGGGTTGCGGAGGTCTGATGGCATTCGCTCCGTGTAAAATACTGGTATTCAGCCGCATCTGGTTAGACTGGAAGCTGACCCCAAGATAATTGGGAAAAGGCTAAGAGGAAGAAAGAAGATAATTATACAATTTTACAACTAAGATACAACTTCAACCTAAGTACCATTGTATGCCCCACGGCTGCGACAAATGGGCTCAGTTCATTAAAAATGCCAGACGATTAGTGTCTGATGCTGGATTTCAACTGGTAGCGCGACTGACTGCCCAGGTCCCACCGGACGTACCTTACCGTCCTTCGTGAAGGGTCTTGTAAAGCACTCCCATTATCAGGTCCAGCTCATCTTATGATCTTCTTCTGGGTTTGCCGTAGTGTCGTTTTCTATTGTTTGAGATCTAGTATGGTTGTTTAAGCCCATAGCTCAGCTGTGGCTAGCCAAGTTACATTTCAATTTAGCAGCCAGGTTGCCCGGGCCACAGAGGAGAGGTCCACCAGCAGTTGGTGGACTAAGACCTGGTTGGATGCATGCTCAGACGAATCCCGCGACTCCGGCCGACGGTCAGAAGGAGGAACACCCTGGGTTTTTAGCTGGTAAGAGTCCGGCAGACCCCCTCGCCTACTCCGGGCAAGGGACATCCATGAGGATTTTCCCACGATAAAAAAAAAGTATGCCCGGGCTATAAATTTAGTTTTTTTTTGGGAATGTTCTATCGAATTCCTTATATCCTCCGTAAGTTGCTCTTACAAAACTTCGATTTATTGCACCTTCATTAAATATTTTTATTAAATTTTTCCTCGTTCTATTGTATTGTAGATTTTAAAGTGCAAATTCGATCTTTCCGGTCCTTCGATTATTAAATGCCATTAGCCAATGATATGAAATAAAACTTATACACAGCAATTGCTACAGAAAATTTTATTTTCTGATGCTGCTAGCCATTTTAGAACCCCTGATAGCACACCCACGTATTGTGGCCTTTTGTTAACTCGCAGACCACCCAGTTTATTTACAACGTATTTCTTCACATTACCATAGCAAAAGAAATCCCACTTAAACTATAAACAGTTTCTTAATTTACAATTCAGTAATAAATTTGCAATGATAAAACGTTGAGTTTCTTTCCGCAATATTGCCAGCCATAAAATATAAACGCTCAGTGTTACCAATACGAAAAATTTTACACAGGAAATTTTTACTTTTTAAAAGCCGTCGTACACTTTGCGTATCGATATGATCTAAATACTGGTATACTTTTAAGTGATTTTAAGTCTTAGTTTGTTGGTGGTAGAGTGTATTTTTGATTCTACATGATTCGCACTCTCGGTTTTGCTTGCGTGTTGATATGTGGCGTGTTTTTATTCAAATGTAGGGAGGGAATCAATAAAATGGTGTCGGATTTTAAACTTACTTTTACTGGTTTTGTGAATTATGTTTTGTGATATTATACTCTATATTAGTTCGCGTGGTTTTGAATGGTGACGAAATATCAAACATGTTTTTGTGAGGTGTTAGCGCGACTGCTGTTTGTGAGGTCCTTTTGTTATCTTTGGTAAATCCTCATGGATGTCCTTCGCCTGGGGAAGACGAGGGGTCTGCCGGACTCTTAGCGGCTAAAAACCAACGGTGTTCCTCCTCCTGACCGTACGGCCGGGGTCGCGAAATTTGCAAAAGCATGCACCGCAACCCCGGCTGATTGTGAGGTCCTGGGTTTGAACCCCAGGTTGTAAAAAGTGTTATTGGTTTAAGTATATTTTAACTGCCTTGTTGGTCTAGTGGTCGCAAGCGTGACTGCTGAGCATAGCGTCCTGGGTTCGATCCCCAGGTCGGACAAAGTGATATTGGGTTTTTCCATTAGGAATTTCTCAGTAGCAGCCCGGAGTCTGGATTTGTGCCCGGTTAATGGCAACAGGCTCGCCCCATATTTTTGCACCACCTTCTATAAAACAAAGTCGCTCCCGCTGTGTGTCTGTCCCTATGCATGCTTAGATCTTTAAAACTACGCAACAGATTTTGATGCGTTTTTTTTTCATAGATAGAGTGATTCAAGAGGAAGGTTTATATGCCCCACATTAGTATCTACATTGCACCCGTGCGAAGCCGGGACGGGTCGCTAGTAAGATATACAAGAATAGCTCACACAATAGAACAACGACAAAAATCCGAAAATATGTTTTACCATCCAACAAATGTTAAAAGTCGTGATAACTAAGTAAAAGTTTAGTAAAAAAAATACTTTTCTCGCGTAATTAAAACGTGAATGTCGAATGAGGGGAAAGGTTAGAAGACGGGCTTGCAACAAGTCACGACAGTGTAGTACCTCGAACACACCGAGAATATTTATTTATTTTATTTTTTTAATCCCGGGTGTCATACGAATACCTATGACAGTCGTTACGGGTATTCAGAAACCCGTAAGTCTGTCTGTCTAAACCAGGGGTCGCCAAATGGCGGACCACGGTCCGCATCCGGACCGCCGACCCATTTTGTGCGGACCGCGAGAACACAGCAACTTGCACTACAGAGTGTGTAATTTAATAAAAATGCATACCCCGCATTATCTTTGCTGAAGTCAATTTGATAAAAAAACTATAAAATGTTTTGCGGACCGGGATGGTCATTTCATTTAAAACGGACCCCGAGCGAAACTGATTGGTGACTCCTGGTCTAAACCTTTTGGGTTGCAGAGGTCTAATGACAGTCACTACGTGTAAAATGCTGGTATTCAGCCGCATCTGGTTAGACTGGAAGCTGACCCCAAAATATGTGGTTTAGGGAATTAGTTTTAGATTAGTTTTTATTAATTAGTTTACACCCTATACTAAAATATTTACAAATGAATACATAGCTCTCGCACAAGTATATAGAAACTCATTAAAAACCAACCATTTCACCACACATTCACCAAAGTGTTGACTGTCTTATTTTTTCGTCGCATACGTTGTGAGCGATAGGTACGTCGACGGTTGCGCTTGCGCCGACTTCCTTTACGCGGTCACGTTAGTTCGTTAGTCATAGTCACGAACATAGTTCTACAAGATGAGGTAAAACGAATAGAATAAATGATAATTAAATACTACCTAGCTGGTCTAGCGGTCGCAAGCGCGACTGCTGAGCATGGGGTCCTAAGTACGATCCCCAGGTCGGGCAAAGTGTTATAAGGTTTTTACTTTAGTAATTCCTCAGTAGCAGCCCGGAGTCTGGATTTGTGCCAGGTTAATGACAATAGGCTCGCCCCCTATTACATGGGAATTAAACATAACAGCGAAATGAGGGTGTTACTGTTTAGTAACACCCATGTAATGCCATGAGGTGTATACCTCTGCCCAATCCTTCGGGGAATACAAGCGTGATGTTGTATTTCAATCTTATTTGATGAACAAAGCCACTAATTAGAAATAATAATTGTTAAATAACTACGCTCTTAACGATTCCATTTGGAACGAACTCACTGGCACACAATGAGACTTTTACCGATTGTGTGATAATACTGAGCTTAAAAACGTCGCACGCGCAGCTGTTTTGTGGTTTTACAATACATGATAGTTTTAGCGGGTTTCAGAAGTTGAGGATCTGGGTTTGATGGCAAAGTTTGATATATCTTTATAACTTTTAATTGTCATGTTCCAAGTTATATAATGTGGATGCCCTGCCGGTTCTACCAAGTTGGGCAAAGTGTGATTGGGTTTTTCCTTTAGGAATGTCTCAGTAACAACCCGGAGTTTGGATTTGTGCCCAGTTGATGGCAGTAGGCTTGCCCATCACATGGGACTTAAACATAACGGTGAAATGAGGGTGTTACAATACACCTCTGCCCAACCCTTCGGGGAATACAGGCGTGATGTTATGTTATGATTAGAAGGTCAACGTCTAACAGTGGACATTTTTAATGATGACGAGTCAAAAAGAACATAAAAAACGCCTATTAATCAACATTGGGGTAACAGGACTAGCCCTAAAGAATTAATTTTTAAATATTAGTTAAATAAAAAAAAAAAAAAAAAAACACTTGTTTAAAAAACGGTGAAGGAAAATAAAACGAGGAATGCCTGAGAGATATATCTAGATGGCATGTAAAACCAAGTCAGAGGCCCATGGGCAGCACATACTCTGTCACCAGGTTAGTCACTAACCACACGAAAAGAAGAAGTGGACATTTACATACATACATACATAAACACACGCCTTTTTCCCATGGGGGTAGGCAGAAACAATAGAACGCCACATGCTACGACTCTTACATACCCCTTTCGCTTCATCCACATTCATACATCTTGTCATACACGCACGCCGGTTGAGAGTACTACGCACCTGACCTTTGTGAAGAACATCACCAATAACATCGATGTATGTCCTTCTAGGACGTCCTCTACCGGCGTTCCCATTAACATCCGCCTTATAAATTCCTTTTGTTAATCGCCGTTCACTCATTCTCTCAACATGGCCAAACCACCTAAGCATACTCTTTTCAATTTTTGTCACTACATCATCTTTTAAACCGCAACTTTGTCTAATCTCTTCATTTCTCAGTCTATCATTCAAAGTTACACCGCACATACTTCGCAAGGAACGCATTTCCACGGCATTTATTCTACTTTCATGCCTCTTCTGCCACGACCAACATTCACTTCCATACATAAGCGTAGGTACCAACACACCATGGACATTTACTAGCTTATTTAATAATGATGAGCCCAAAATAGCAAAAAAACGGCTATTTATCAACATTAGCGGAAAAGGACCAGTCCTGAAAAAATTCACTAATAACGTAAACATTTCGTGTCTAATTAACAATTCTATGTTATAACTGTGTAATTAACATTCAAGGAAATACTGTAACGTAATAACGAGTGTGTATGTACAACTCTACATAATGAATCAATCAATATGCATATATGTATTAACGCATTCATTTATTGCGATACAACTGTTCGGTACAACTTTCTTTGAGCAAAACGTCACTTTTGTAGAGAGGATATATTTTAATTTAAGTAAACATAGCATGAATTAAAGAACCCTACAAACTGTAGAAGATATAATAATCATGCCGGCTTGTTTTGGTTAAAATTGCATATGACACCCAGACGCAAGCATAATTACAGTTTGTACCGAAGGACCAATCAAAATAATTAGACCCTGGCAAAAAAAATGGAAAATTGGTAATTATCCATAAAGAAGCAAAAAATGTTGGACTAACAAGACATGCTTTTTTGGCCTAAACAAAAAAAAATAGAAAATTGTCAACAAACAAGTGAAAGAGAGAAGCCTTTGTCCTGCAGTGGGATAATACAGGCCAATAACACATAACATCACGCTTTGTATTCGCCGAAGGGTACGGCAGAGGTGTTAAACACCCTCGTTTCGTCAGTTATGTTTGAGCCCCTTGTTACGGGGGCGAGCCTATTAATCGGGCACAAATCCAGACCCCGGGCTGCTACTGAAAAATTCCAAATAGAAAAACCCAATAACACTTTGCCCGACCTGGGGATTGAATCCGGGATCCCATGCTCAGCAGTCGCGCTTGCGACCACTAGACCAACAAGGCAGTCAACAGGCTATAAATAATAATAAGAAGTGAAAAGATACGTCCAGTAGTGGACTACGATACATCGAGTTGATTGATTGAAGTAAAAAGAAGTTCATGCAATTGTCTTCCATCTATTCCACAAGAAAAATACGTACAATAAACTAATTATAGGCACAGAATTCTTGTAAACACCTGAATTTGCATGTGGCAATCGCATGTCTACACACAGTTATACGTGGATGCGTGTATAACTGAACGCTATGGGCTCGCGTGTGTGGGTGAGACACGCACACATTGAACTCATTTAGGATAACTTGGTACTTATATTGGTTGTGTATTTGCTTTCATCATGTTAAGTTTACATGCATTTATGGATGCACTAAAAAAACCAAAAAAATATTCAACACAGCATGCACAGGACCAATTGGTTAGTTGGTGATAACTTTGACTACCAAACATTGAAAAGATCTAAGATCCTTTGCGTGCATAAAATGAATACACAAAAAAACCTTCCTTGATAAACACTATGGTTGTGGGAATTGTGCCAAAATGTGAAACTATAGTTATAAGTATTAAAACATTGATAGATGAAACAGAAATATCTTCGCTAGGTGAAACTAAAATATAGAGCGTAACAATCAGCTGACAATTTTCGCGCGTAAACTGTTAATAACACAACACTGCTATTTATTAGTTACTTTGATCAGAGATTTTATCCTGTAACTATTCAACGTACCACGAAAAAATTGCGGACGTTCTCAAAACGGGCCAGGTTGGTAGCATCCTAAACCGACGAGCATGCATGAGAAGGTTAATGAATGTAGATGAAGCGAAAAGGGTGTTTCAGTATAGTTGCAGGTGGATATCTAGTCTCTGCCTACCCCAATGGGAAACAGGCGTGATTGTATGTATGTATGTAACTATTTAATCTTGAAGATCGTGACACAAGCCCTTCAGCCTACTACGGAACGAAAGACCAAAAAATGTTACTCAAAATCGGTTGCAAAATCCAGTTAAATGTAACTCTTGGGATAACCCGTGAGATAGAAAATGATTAACTGGGTTCGGTTATCAGCGAATTCAATTTTTTTTTTACTACTAAATATTACCTAAAACTGTTTCTTAAACTATTACAACTTGGAATTCTACTCACCTCACATACTATATACATAACAAAATAACAAAAATCATATAGAATCTAGGAAGCAAGTTTCACATGAATAGAATAAACATAACGGCTTACATAATAGCACTTTCCAAAATCTTTAGATGCGGACATCCTTTCATAATATATCAGAACTGTGTGACATTGGCTGGTTTCACTGCATTGTGTTATTATAACACTACCTTGTTGGTCTAATGGTCCTGGGTTCGATCCCCAGGTCGGGCAAAGTGTTATTGGGTTTTCCCGTGTGGAATTCCTCAGTAGCAGCCCGGAGTTTGGATTTGTGCCCGGTTGTTGGCAATAGGCTCGCCCCCTATTACATGGTACTTAAACATAATTGCCGAATTGAGGGTGTTACTATACACCTCTGCTCTACACTTAGGGGAATACAGGCGTGATGTTATGTTTGTTATGTGAGCACATTTTCTTTGTCATTCTGAACTCTTTTTACTCTGTGATTTTGAAGGGACAAGGTTTGTTAAATAGATTCCTGAAGTCCGCTTTTGAGTCCTTCTGTCTTTAAAAAAATGTGGGAGTGATTGCAAAAAATTGTGACTCAATGAGTGTTAGCAACCACTCGACTAACTACGAATTACTAAATTGGCTGTTTACACAAAGGGAGTCACACAATTGTTGGAAATAGACTCGCACTTTGCTTGCGACATGCAAATGAGTCTTCATAATATGATAGTCAAACTTTTTGCGGATCTAAGTAGGATAGTGGACGAGACTAATTTAAAACAAAAAGGACCAATAAATGTGTAGATATGATCTAATATTAAAGAGCCAAAATATCGAAAATCTATTTTTTTACGATTTAGAAACTACTAGGTAAGTACTACTGAAATTAGTGTGGTGTCCAATAGAATTTTAATTTATTTCAAAGTATTATTTGAAACTACACTTGGCATTGTAAATACTTTGATAAAGTTTATGTTAAAATGGATTTTTCCCTCGCCCGTCTACTAGACAAAACGTAATCAAGGACTAATAACAACAGAACACAAGCAAGTAATTAACTGAAACGACATTAAAAGTATCTCTTATCCTCCCAGAACAGCATAGATGCGTAAATCTATTTACATACACCTATTTAAAAAATAAAACATTCAAGTATTGAAAGGGTTTTTCAAAATTCAGACTCACGAAAATTCCAGTCATTATAGATTCTTCTAAGGCTTTAGCAAAAACCTTTGACACAAGATTCCCGCAGAAATCTAGTTATGACAAGAAAAAAAATTATTGCTGTCTTGGAAAGTCCCGAAGTATCTCTTTGTTTTTAGAATGTTTCGAATAACATCATAATTATTTTTACGCGGATAAGTAAACACATAAAAATGTTGTGCGCGATTATTTTTTTCTTAATTCTCTATTTCTCTAAAACATGCAGTTATTATTTTGGACGCAGACGTCGCGATGCCATTTAAAATACATTAAATTAATGTCCAAATATGGACTGAAAGTGATTTCACTTAACCATTTGAGACATACATAATTAGATTCGATTCCAAAAATATCGAGACCTGTTCTCCAACTTTTGATTTGACACCCAATACAACAACACAATATACTATATCCCCATTCACCAAGAAATCACAACTCACCTCTCTCAGCAAATCCATCACCGGTTCCCGTGCCAATATCCTGCAGCGCCTGCTCATCACCCACGTCATTCAAACCGAAATTCTGATCACGAAACACTACATTATCATTAAATCCACCAGGTCCAGCGTGAGAATTCGTCTGCACTGAATTTACACTCTCCGAAGCGTATGGAAAGACCACTCGAGGACTCCTTGGCTTCCAACCAGGGTAGTACCCGTTCCGAACTGAAGGAGCGAAAGGAACGACTGGGTAAGGATCGAAGGCATAATTTGGAGCATACGTGCGTCCAAAACGGCCTTGGTAGTAATGAGGGTTGCTTTGGAAAGGTCGAAATCGGGGCAACGGTTCGTAGAACCTCTCATTCCCTGAAGGAAAATCATCGTTCACCTTTTTTGGTCCTTCAGTACCGTCATCCGGTGAGGTGAATTCATAATCCGTTTGATCGTCAAACTTGATTTTGGAGTAATTCTTGTCCTGAGTCAGATCAATCTCACCCTTTCCGAATGGCTGATGATTCTCGTCTTCATCCAAAAATAGCACTCTCGACTGTCTCGCCCTGGTCCTTCGGTACAGATTCTTGGGCACAAACATGACGTTTTTATAAGGTTTCTGGTAGACTAAGCTGAGCGCCCGGCTTGGCTCGACAGCGGCGACGGACGCCACCACAAGCAAAATAACTTTCCATCTATTTTCGCTTAACATGTTGCGTCGGTCAGTGCACTGCTGTTTTCACTTTCATCTCTTATTAATATAGGGTGATTTTTTTTAGGATTTTATTTTTAAAGGATGTTTAGTACATGTTTTGAGGAGCGCGGTAATTTAATTTTGACTCTTTTTATCGAGTTTCATTTCTGTGTGACGAGACGTGTGTCGCGGGCGGTTGACGGCGGGGAACTGGCGCGGTGTGAAGCTTTGCGCAGGCGCTGGCATGCCAGTGGCGTTATATAAAAATGCATGATCGTGACGTTGCGTTTATGTAATACTGCTGATTAGTGATAGTACGTTGCCTGGCAACTTTGTTTGGGGATACCTGAAAGTGTTACTTTCAGATTTGGTGGTATTGGTTGTTTGGTGTTTCAGTTTGGTAAAGGTGTCATAACAATTGGTCCTTTGAGTGGTTAATTATATGAACATAACATCACGCCTGTATTCCCCAAAGGGATAGGCAGAGGTGTATTGTAACAACCTCATTTCGCCGTTATCATGTAATAGGCGAGCCTATTGCCATCAACTGCTACTAAGGAATTCCAGAAGGAAAAACCCAATAACACTGCCAGACCTGGGGATCGAACCCAAGACCTCATGATCAGCAGTCGTTAATTATATTAAGATTGGAAATATAACAAAAAAAGCAATATAGACCAAGAGCTAGGACAGTTATGGGTTGCGGTGAATGCAATAGGGAATCCCGCGACCCTGACCAGTGGCCCTTGGGGGCGTACCGTGGTGATTTTAGTTGGCAAGACTCCAACATAACCCTCTGCCTCTGCCTCTGCCGTCCTCAAGGCGGTGGTTATCCATCAGTAATTCAAATAAACTGCTGTATTTTATTTCTGTTTCATAATAAATAATACCACAAATATTTTTGACGACACGTTTGGTGCAGTGGCTGAGCAATTGGATTCTGCGCTACGGGTCATGGGTTCGATTCCCGCACAAAACAAATATTTTTAGACCTACAGATAGTTGTTCCGGGTTTGGGTGTTTGTGCATGTGAAGATTTGTATCTGTAAACGCACCCACGATACAGGAGAAATGCTAGAGAGATAAAGAGATTTTAGGTGATATTGATAAATGTAATCTACCGAAGTTCAGTGTATCCACCTTCTGAGTGTCATCACAAATATTTAAACAATCGTTTTATTTCCATACATGATTTATATAGAAAAAACAAAAGACATAAATTTTCTTATACCTCCTCTTTCTAAGTAACAAATCAAGACGAAATTATGTTTCAAATATAATTACCTACCTAATGTTATCCTGAAAGATATTTTTTTTTTCAAATTCAAATTCATTTATTTCGTGAACACAGGGCACATGTAGTAAATGTAAATAAGCTCAGAGCTGTGTCCCGCCAAAAAGCATACAAAATATCAAAGGTTGCTGTTAAACAAAACATTTTAGAGATTTACAAGTAGGTATAATCACAACCATTATAAATCATGTCAAATTTAGATAAAATTATTGTAAAAATGTCAAGTTCAATAAAGTAAAAGAAATTTTACGTGGTTATTGAATACTTTTTTCAATATCACCTAAAATCTCTTTAAATCTTTAAAAAAGGCGTTTATAGTTTGAGCGAGACGGTTACGGGACCGGCCTCTCCCACACACCCTCTACACACTCGTTTCGCCAGTTATGTTTAAGTCCCATGTAATAGGGGGCGAGCCTATTGACATTAACCGGGCACAAATCCAGTCTCCGAACTGCTACTGAAAAATTCCTAATGAAAAAACCCAATAACACTTTGCCTGACCTGGGGGTCGAACCCATGACCCCATGCTCAGCAGTCGCGCTTACGACTACTGAACCAACAAGGCAGGCCAGTCAGTTTTACATAAGTTTCCAGCGAATTTCAGTTTTGTCAAGATTGTATGCTTTTAGGCATTCGATGTTTATTTATGTAATACCTTATGTCAGATATTGACACTAATATAGAGGCGTGAGATCATCAATTTACAAATAAGAAAGTTTATTTGTTTCCATAGTAAACGTTTGGCATACAAACTATCGATTGGCTACTACTTAACATGAAGGCTTCACTGTTGGATATACTGAAGAATTTATAGGAGAGACCTAAACATCCGTCAGAGGGGCTCGTCGTTTTAACCCGTGTGGGGGCGAGTTAAAATATAAAACTTCCTCACCGCACGCTAGGAATTGAGCCCCCGACCCACCGTGCTCACCCGCCGCAGCCGCGGAGCCGGTCGTCCCTTCTGACACCGCAGTCACACCGTTAATGCAGCCCTCATCAAGCTGTCGTATCCCTCCCAGTCCTCTCGCATTCAACGCGCTAAGCCAAGGTTCGAGTCCCCCTTAGGGGTCGCCCTTAGAGGTGTTGCTGCTAAGTAGTCACGATGTTACTTACAGTAGTTAGCTAGTCTTTAAGTTAGTAAGATATTGGTTGGAGACCCTTCAGGTCTCACCAATAACTGCTCGGTTACGTAGAAACGGTCCGCAAGACCATCGACAAGCAGTCGAATAGGAAAAAAAAAAGAAAATAAGCTGGGAATTGACACGTGTTGTAAGATTCAACAAAACCCAGCACGCTTGGTGATAGGATCTATACGGTCCGCCTGGCTAGCTACCAAGTCTAGCGCTAAGCAGTTTACTGTGTTCCGTCGTGTGTATGTGAGAGCCAGAGGGGTATAGTAGAATCCCTCTATATTTCTGTTCCTTGGATTCGTGTGCTCCATCTTAGACCCTGTCTGCGCTTACCATCAGGTGAGACTAGGGCCAAACGCGACCAAGTCAAGAATAACAAAAATAAAAAATAACAACCGCGCGAATCATACATTTTGCGAGGTTGAGCTGCGCTTGCCGCGGTCAATTCGCTGCAAGGCTCCGTAAAGTTTTTCATGATGTGTGTAGTCCGCCAACCTTCACCAGGTCAGCGTGATGATTAAGGCCTAAACCCTTCTCATTCAGAGAAGAAGCCTGTGTACAGCAGTGGGACAGTAATGGGCTCATAATATGCCATGCTATTTATTTATATATGCTGCAAGAATCAACTCAATTTAAAAACCTTCTAACCTCATTTAAAATCTTGAATCTTTTTCATACATAGAGCATTTATTTTCATAATAGGTCTGAGATAGCCTGAGTTGTTCATTTATTATTTTTTAACCTACTTCAAAAAAGGAGGAGTTTCTCAAGTCAACTGTATGTTTTATTTCATCTATACTAATATTATAAAGCTGAAGAGTTTGTTTGTTTGAACGCGCTAATCTCAGGAACTGATTGGTTGGGATTGAAAAAATATTTTTGTGTTGGATAGTCCATTTATCGAGGAAGGTTATAGGTTAAAAACATCACGCTAAGACCAATAGGAGCAGAGCATAAATGAAAAATGTTGCAAAAACGGTAAAAATGTCCACCCGTGCGAAGCCGGGACGGGCTGCTAGTTTATTAATACACGTGTTCTTACAAATATTACTTTGCCCTACAAAATCGTGCTGCCGGTTTGACTGTGGGATCGAGTCTCCGTACAATAATCAAACTATTACTACATAATATATCATAATTATATTCATATCTATCACTTATCCAGGTAATATTTTTTGATTGATTGAAGGCTCTACAACCACAGTTCTCAAGTGAAATCAAACCAACAAGCCCACTGTGGGAAAGGCATCAAAAGGCAGCCATTTGTAACATCATAACGAATTGATGGCACGCGCATTAAATCAGTCACAGTATGGGTAAGTTCAGTTAACTGTTATTATTTATATTAATAGTAGTTAAAGGGACTTTTTTATACGTGTGATTGTCTAGTGGTGTTTCCCTAGCAAAACTGAATGAGTGGGTCGAGGAACTTCAAGTATAATCCACCAAGAAGAACATAGTCCGCTTAGTTTAGTTGTTTGACTTTCGACCGCTCTCTGACTTTTAAGGATCACGTTTCTACCCTTGTGAAGAAATCTTTCAGGCGCCTGGGATTTGTTTTGCGAAATGCTCGTGACTTTCGCAACCCAAATGTTGTTAGGCTGTTGTACACCGCTCTGGTTCGAAGCAAACTCGAGTCCAGTACCTGTATTTGGAATCCCTATAACGCGACCCAGACACTGATGCTGGAAAAGGTACAGAAAACTTTCCTTAGATGCCTCTTCCAAAAGTTGTACCATTTCTTTCCCTACATGTACCCTACCAACTATCTTTTAGGGACGTTGGGCTTTAACTCATTGGAAGTGAGAAGAGCCCTTGATCAACTCACTGTAGCCTGTAAGACCTTACGGGGACATATCGACTGCCCAGAGCTCCATAGCCATATCCTCTGCCGACTATTTGTGCCCGATAAATACATCGGACACCGTCAGAGCCGCCGGCACAATCTGTTTGCGCAACTTTCAGCCAAAACTGTAGCCAGAGCCGAATCCCCAGTCTGTCGTACTCTAAAGGTGCTGAATGCCCTTCTAGCTGCCAACCCTGAATGTGATGTGTTTGCGGACGAATGGATTAAAATTATACGTATATGTCTGGTGTTCTGTGAGAAAAAGTATGCAAGGGAGTCCACTGTTCCATGTTAGTTTTAAATTATATTATATTATTGTAAACGTAATTATTGTCTCTATGTTAATTAATGTAATTGGTGTTGTACCGTTTTAATTAACTATAAATAAATAAAATAAAAAAATAAAATAAAATAGTTGTCGGCAATAAGATTGACAAGCATATAATTTTGGGACCCAGTGCATAATATCAGCAAGCACATTGGGTCACCCGCGCGACGGTGCAACGGGTATTCCCAAGGAGGGTTGACGTCAGGCAGGCGGCCGGTCATAAAACAATAAGCCAAAACCTCTAACAACATGGATTTATGAAATACATGTTGTGCCGACCCACCTAGTGTGGGATAAGGACAGGAAGAAGAAGAAGAGTTAAAGGGAGTTTTTTATACCTGTGATTGTGTAGTGGTGTGACCGGACTGCCAAGTCATAGGTCTCGAGTTCGAACCCAAGGCACGCACCTTTTGGACAACGACGACGACTTTTCGTATTCATGTGCGTATTGTATAATTATCACTTGATTAAAAACGGTGAAGGAAAACATCGTGAGGAAACCGGCATGCCTGAGAGATATTTCTCGACGGCATGTGAAGCCAAGTCAGAGGTCCATGGGCGGCATAAACTCTGACACCAGGATAGTCACTAACCACACGAAAAGAAGAAGAAGAAAGGAACTTTTTATTGATTATCTATTTTTAACGCTAATAATTTCTTAAAAAACGTTTAAGTTTAAACGGTTTTATCTTGCAGTACCCCTGCAGCATCGGGATTTGAGGATTGAAGGTTGAAATTGTTATAATATTCTATTGTCAGAGGTGTTGAATTTGTGTGCGAATTTTCAGGAGAAATGTTTAAGTAGAAGTAGTTGAAAAATCAATCGCAAGATTTGAATCAAACAAACAAATATACGAAGTGAAGCTAATTAAAACTGTTTAAAAACTGCAAAGTTTAAAGTCATCGTCATTAAAATACAGATTACTCCATCATCGTTTGAACATCGGTCACTTATAAAAATGAGTATTTTGAATATCATTAAGTTTTGGAGACGATCTAAAAGTAATAACACTCTATTCACTTACCACTGTCAAAATATTGTTTTTATTATACTTTGAAAACGATTAGGTAAACGCAACACTCACATACATACATACATAAACTCACGCCTTTTTCCCATGGGGGTAGGCAGAAACTATAGAACGCCACATGCTACGACTCTTACATACCCCTTTCGCTTCATCCACATTCATACATCTTGTCATACACGCACGCCGGTTGAGAGTACTACGCACCTGACCTTTGTGAAGAACATCACCAATAACATCGATGTATGTCCTTCTAGGACGTCCTCTACCGGCGTTCCCATTAACATCCGCCTTATAAATTTCTTTTGTTAATCGCCGTTCACTCATTCTCTCAACATGGCCAAACCACCTAAGCATACTCCTTTCAATTTTTGCTCCTTTCAACGCAACACTCACGTATTCTTATAATTAAATTTTTAAAACAACAAAAATGTTCGCGGGTTTAATCCGTTTTGACACTTCTTGACTGACACTGACAGCTAAATTTTCGATACCATAACCAATATTTTTGTTTTTTAACGAATAAACAATTCGACACAACGATCGCGACAATAGATATACATTGGCTATGAAATGTTTATCGATATCTCAGAGACGATGACGAACTTAGATATCGTTGCGCTACGAAGCGGTGTTACTTTGTCAAAGCCCCTGGTCCTGCTAGTGGTCGGCGCAAAATGTTTTCCTCTCCCATTCTTCCCTATCAGCCGTCACCTCATTATTTACTCTTTTCCTTCATATCCTCCCTCGCACAATCCATACATAATATTTTCTTTGGTCTCCCTCTCCCCTCCATCTATCAGCATTCATGTTCATAATGAAAAGTTTAAAATAATAACCATATAACAAAATTATCATTTTCTGAAGTCGGTGCTAAGCCACACTGTCACTGTAACGAACAATTAAACCCTAAGTGAAATAGCCAACGCGTCGTTTCATCATCACTCCTCTTTCACTCCCAAAACGCGCACAGCCTCAGAAACTGAAATACAAAGAAATCTTTACAAATACGAAGTCCATTTAACTTCCATAGTCGAGTCCATAAAAGTAAGAATGCATTCTTTATGGTAACGAACAAACCATATAGGTGGGTGAATAGAAACCATGGGTTATGGTGTGGGCTGTGGGTTGGTGACCCGACTTAACATATTGTGTTTAAAAGGTATTTTATAAACAAGAAAGTCGGTAGTCGTGTTTAATTTGATTTTAGGGAATATTTTGAAACAGCTGCTTCGTTGGTCTAGTGGTGGCAAGCGCGACTGATGATCGTGAGGTCCTGGGTTCGATCCCCAGGTCGGACAAAGTGTTATTTGGTATTTCTGTGTCGGGTTCCTCAGTAGCAGCCCGGATTTTGGATTTGTGCCCGGTTGGTAACAATAGGCTAGCCCCCTATTACATGACGGCGAAATGAGGGTGTTACTATACACCTCTGACCAACCCTTCGGATAATATAGGCGTGATGTTATGTTATTTTGAAATAGTCCGCTCGAATTAAACGATTTGCGAAGTCCAGCTGCGCTTGCTGCGGTTAGTCTGTGGGTGGGTGATCGTTCGTTACACATTGAAACCCCTCCATACCTCGGAGAGCACGTTATACAGTCGATCCTAGGTGTCATACGGATACCTATGACAGTCGTTACGGGTAGTCAGAAACCCGAAAGTCTGATTACCAGTCTAACCTAATGATATCGCCATTGCACTGTAACTGGGTTGCGGAGGTCTGATGGCAGTCGCTCCGTGTAAAATACTGGTAGTCAGCCGCATCTGGTTAGACTGGAAGCTTACCCCAACATAGATGGGAAAAAAGAAACCTTGATGTCTGAGTATCACTCGACACGCGGTCATTTAACTCAGGACGCCAAAAAACCTCACGTTAAGAACACAATAATAATAATAAGGCCCTGACCACCGGTAGCTTGGACCCTGTTTCTGATGCCGGTGGGCTACTATTTTTTATATTTTAAAATGTTTTTTTTATATTTTTTATAGAAATATTTAAAAATGTAAAGAAATATGTATACAAGGTTAGTCGGAAAGGGGGTACTAAGCTGAAAGGGTGTTAAAGTACCCATAATAAGGGATACCTTTTGTTCTACAACTTTCTCCAAAACTCAATGGTTTAAGAGAAATAGCTGTTCAAAAATGTCGTAAAAAATATGCTAAAATCTATCTGTCCATAGCTATGATCAGCTGTTTTTACAATTTAGGTCATATTTGGGGTAACGGATTAGAAAATTAATTTTCTGAATTCATAACTAAAGCAGGTATGTTTTTTTTTTGAAAAAACCAAAATAAAAATCTTTTTTCATGCAAATAAAAATTATCGAATTTTGAAATTTTAACACTTGCTTTAAAATAGTCATCAGTGATACATTAAGTGGCCCGCGGCTTAGTACCCCCTTTCCGACTAACCTTGTATACAATGAATAAAAGAAATAATAATAATAATAACCATTTATTTCGGACATAATCCATATAAGTGTTAGTAACAATGTTCTTAATATCTATGTTAGTAGGTACCTAATACAAGAAAGAATTATTTTTTTATATTTTTTTACAATTATTTTCCCGTAACTATTCTCACCCAGTGAGCCTGTATGGGACAGTCATGTCGGGATGCAATCATTTGCAAAATGATTTGTATTTTTTTTTATTGAATCCAAATGTATCCCGTACAGAGTTAATCTACACTGGCCTGCAAAAATAAGTATCACACTTTTAAAATTTCAATTTTTTCTAAACTATAGAAGTTAGAGATTTAAAATAAAAAACGTTGTATAGCAATTTTTATCAGCTTTCTTTGAAACTATAATAACTAAGTTAAACTCTTTTTTGAGTCCTTTTTGTTTCGAAAATATATCTTGTGTACCTAAAAAGTTATTGCAATTTTAAAAGTGTGATACTTATTTTTGCAGGCCAGTATATGTCAGCAGTACATCACGAGGTTTGAAGGAATTACATGATTTTAAACACTGTTTTAAACTTTCACGGTTTTAACTACACTTAAACATTCACTTACGGGATAACTTCCGTGATTATAGTTTGATTTGAGTTCTCGATATTTCGACGCTGTTGCAAGCGCCATGATCGAGTGAATGTTTACATGACTTTGTTTACACAATGTGGAAAACAACCCCTTGTCAGTCAAGAAATAATATCGTTTCACCTTCAAACAACTATACAAAACTTTCCTATATTTATAATGACTATGATTAACTCCAATAGGAAGTGCTGGTACATCAAGAGTCTATGACGGACAACCGATTGATGTTAAAAACACACGTATTTTTTTATGAAACTGGTCGTCTGACCAATTACTATCGAAGAGACACGCGAACGTTTTCCGACCGTTATCAATAACTTATCCATCGACTGTCTTATTTTTATTTATTTATTTGGGACTAACAAAAAGTTACACATTACATCTTATGAACTTAGAAAACAAATACATGATACAAATGTGCAACTCACACCGTTATCCATAATATCGTCGCTGAGCAGTGAAAACCTCGTAAAGCAGAAATTCATTTTTAACCGACTTCCAAAAAAAGGAGGAGTTTCTCAATTCGTCTGTATGTTTTTTTTTTTTAATGTTTGTTACCTCATAACTCCGTCATTTGTAAACCGAATAAGATATTTTTTTTATTTGAAAGGGTATACCTACTTCCAGATTGGTCCCATTTAAATTTGGTGAAGATCTGATGAAGAACTTCGGAGATAGACAATAGAACTCCTCAATGACGAACAGTACGCATAATGTGATGATGTGATTATGTTACGAGCAGCGTCTTTAGTAGGTCCAACCATATTTTAATTAAGGCCACTAAAACGAAAAAATAAAAATCATTTAAAAAAAAGAAACCGACTTCAAAAAAACGATGAAAAGAATAAAATAATTACCATATTATAAAATTAACAGTTTTAGAAGTCGGTGCTAATCCACGCGAAACCAAATTGAAGGCACCGACTTCTGAAACTGTTAATTTTATAATATGGTAATTATTTTATTCTTTTTATCGTTTTTTTTAAGTCGGTTTTATTTTTTTTATATTTTTTTGTTATTCATTTGTTGGGTAGAAAACCTTGTAATGCATATTTAGAACAAACATACACAGCTCTAAGATGAAATAGATTGATGAATAGATAATAAAACAGAAGAACCTTACATCTACCCTTCATACTTTTTTTTAACAGGCCGTTATTATCTTCTCCTGTAAAATTACGTTCATTGCAATTACGAGATTTTCACTGCACAGCGACGATATACAAAACAGAATATTTATGTTGTATGTCTTCCATACATACGTAAACTCACGCCTTTTTTCCATGGGGGTAGGCAGAAACTATAGAACGCCACATGCTATGATCCTTACAATAGGGGCGGTCGCAGCCAAAGACTGGGTCATATTAACAGTAAAATAAGTTGAGCACATTAGAATTTCTTGCATATTTCTTTTGTAAATTATTTATTTTTAGGATGTTTGTCAATTTGACGTTTATGATTTTGGGGGGTCATGACCCCCACGACCCCCCTCTCGGAACACCACTGCCTTAAATACTCCTTTCGATTTATCCATATTCATACAAACACAATTACCTTTGCCTTACTACTAGATATAGATATTTGAGTAAAGCTCCCAAGTTTTGCGAAGTTTTTATTTTTTAAACGATTTATAATAAGCTTCAATCGATTTATAATCCCTTAAAAAAACCTTTTAAGTTAATTGGTTTTATATTGCAGTACACCTGCAGCATCAGGATTTGAGGATTGAAGGTTGAAATTATTATAATGTTGTATTGTCATGGTAATTGAATTTGTGTGCGAAGTTTCAAAAGAATCGGTTAAGCAGAAGTAGTTGAAAAATGTATCGCAAGATTTGAATCAATCAAATATACGAAGTGAAGCTAATTAAAACCATTTAAAAATAATATTATTAACTGAATTAACGATAAAGGCCTGACTTGACTTCCAAACTTCATATAAAGCAGCGCCATCTATCGTTAGACCAATACAACTGGATGTAGCCTTTCTCTACGTAGAGTTCAAGTAAAGGCTTTATTGATCGATGTAATGCACTGTTCAGAGATGTCTCTTACTTTGATATTTTATGCTTAGCTCTACTTAGCTGGGTATATGTAGAGTTATACGTTAATATAATTAGAATTAAATAAATATTATATAGCTCAAAATATGATGTAGTGCAAAGCTGTAGAGTTTTCTTCAAAAGAATAAATGTACACATACATCCATATAATCACGTCTGTAATCCCTGAAGGAGTAAGCAGAGGTGTTCTCCTATTACAGGAATCTGTACACCCACGTTTTGCCTCTTGTATTCAGTCCCATATTGCTATTTTTCGAGCACACTTATGGTGCCAGGTTCATCGCTTCTTACGACTCGGTTTCCCGGCAATGGAGAGGAATTGTATTCTTAATTCGTCCCCTCCACGGACAAGTATAAATTACTTTACTTAAAAACTTTTTTACAAAAAATTTAAACCGACTTCAAAAAAGAATAAAATAATTACCATATAAAATTAACAGTTTCAGAAGTCGGTGCTGATCCACGCTGAACCAAATGAAAGGCACCGACTTCTGAAACTGTTAATTTTATATGGTAATTATTTTATTCTTTTTTGAAGTCGGTTTAAATTTTTTGTAAAAAAGTTTTTTTTTTTTCATTTTAATGGCCTTAATTAAAACTTGGTTGGACCTACTAAAGACGCTGCTCGTAACATAATCACATCATCACAATATGCGTACTGTTCGTCATTGAGGAGTTCCATTGTCTATCTCCGAAGTTCTTCATCAGATCTTCACCAAATTTAAATGGGACCAATTTCGAAGTATACCCTATCTATTAAAAAAAGAATCATTAAAATCGGTTCACAATTGGCGAAAATATCGATGAACATAAACAAAAAAAAAACATACAGACGAACATAGTAACCTCCTCCTTTTTGGAAGTCGGTTAAAAAGATACCTATACTCTTGAGTTTGTATCGGTATTGCCTTATCAAAAATGTTAAATGAGGGAAAAAATTAATGAAAAAAAAACTACTAGCAAAAGTTATTTAAAATACACACAAAAAATACACACAAAAAAAAACAATATATCAAAACAAAAAAAAATACAACATAATCACAAAATCTTTTTTTAATAATGAAAGTTCATATAAAAGATTTCAACGCGCAGTATGACGCGTTGATGTCTTTTATATGAATACTCTTTTCTAATGATCAAGCTGGCGTATTTCAATGAATATAACTTTGGTCATTATAAAAATATCACATTAACTATACAGAGTTATTAAAAATACACTATCACGGTTTAGAAAAAAAATATTGCAATTAAATATGAATGGACGCCCGGCTAGACAGCTAGCAAGACGACTACGGCGGTACCGTTCCGCGCAGTCAGTTAAAATTCCTCACATTAAGAAAAAAATACTATTATTTTAGTTTTCTGGTTTAGGGTTCTGGGTTCGATCCCCACGTCGGGCAAAGTTATTGGGTTTTTCCATTAGAAATTTCTCAGTAACAGCCCGAAGTCTAGATGTGTACCCGGTTAATGGCAATAGGCCCCCTTATTAATGAGACTTAAACATAACTGGCGAAACGAAGGTGTACTAAAACACCTCTGCCGTACCCTTCGGGGAATACGAGGCGTGATGTTGTTTTTTTTATTTTTTTGTTGTATTGAATCCTGCAGAATCTGATGCAATGTTAATTTGTGTCATCACTAGACCAAGAGCTTTGAAGGCATTACAAGAATTTTGATACAACCTGTATAATAATATTGCAATGTCTGTATGTGCTTGTGCACGTATGTTTTATTGCACGTATTTAAAATAAAGAAAATAGACAAGATATAAAGTTAATTTTATTCAGCCCAGAACACAATCGCAACATACCTATAAACAAAAAAGAAAAACATAAAAGAAAAAAAAAACAAAGGAAACAGAAAAAAGATTAAAACTTTTTTTTAGTGGCCTGTGGAATAGCCTACTGCTGAGCAAAGGCCCCCCTTTTTGCCATCCGAACCTCTCTATTTTGTACCGTTTCTAACCATGCCAGCCCCAGAAACACATACCTATAAATAAAACCAAAGAATATAGTAATAAAAAATACGAAAACAAAAAAAACGCGATTTAATTCGTAAACTTGTTAACAACAATGAGTTTTATAATATCTTTGTATCTTTCACAAGGAAAACAAAAGCCTTCAAAAAAACCTTATTTCCTCGAACGCACATAATTCCACACTGACTGACGACTCACTCACCAAATTATAATTTCTCTTGTATACAGTTTCACTTCGGATGCGCCGGCGCCGGTGACGTCATCGGATGTGTTTACGATGAAAAATGAGATGATTATAATGGTACTTGCTGATTATTTTACGCGTTCTTTTTTGCTTATGAAGTAAGTTGGAGAGGTATAATGTTATGAGTTATAAATGACTGTCAAAACTTTTTACTCAAAAACGCTTGTAATGTGGTCATTATTTTGACAACCTTCTTTGAGCAAAGTCGACCTTTCCGCGCTACTTGAATAGGCGCCAGCAAAGTTGTATGGAATTTCTATGCTGGCGAGTTTTAACCACCAGTGATTTCCTTTGAAAATCCAAAATTATCTAGTTCTGTTTCAAAAATAGTCAGGTGCAAAAAAATTTTATTCAGAACTAGCAGCCCGTCCCGGCTTCGCACGGGTGGACATTTTTACCGTTTTACAACTTTTTTCATTTATGCTCCGCTCCTATTGGTCATAGCGTGATGTTATATAACCTATAATCTTCCTCGATAAATGGACTATCCAACACAATTTTTTTTTCAATTCCAACCAGTAGTAGTTACTGAGATTAGCGCGTTCTAAGAAACAAACTTCCGCTTTATAATATTAGTATAGATTTGGCAGTATAGATTTGGCAGTATAGATTTGGCAGTATAAATTTGGCAGTATAGATTTGGCAGTATAAATTTGGCAGTATAGATTTGGCAGTATAGATTTGGAAGTATAGATACAGGCAGTATAGATTTGGCAGTATAGATACAGGCAGTACAATCATAAAAAAAATATATAAACCCTTGAAAGGTGGTCCTTAATTTCAGTAACAGTATTTTTAACAATCGTTACTTTAAATAAATTCTTACTATACTAAGCTGGTTTTATTTAAATTACTCGCATTGTTTGAGTAAAGCACTATACAAGCCTTGGCCGGCAATGACTGCGCTGCTGGCAGTGCTGATGATGGCCGAAAGCGCAGCGTAGCACAGCTCCAGGCCAACACAGCGCGGTCAGCGTTGCAGCCCTTGATGGACAAGCTGGAATAAAGCGCGGACAGCAAGGGCTGCGATGACGACCAAGTTTGAAGGCCGAGAGCGCAGCTAAGCTAAGCTCGATGCCATCATAGCGTGGCCAGCAGCGCAGTCATAATAGACCGCGGCAGTACTGTACTATTCACTTTTATATGTAACTAGCGGACCCGGCAGACGTCGTCCTACCCGGAAAAGCAGCGCCACCTACCGGGTCCAATTGTGTTTTCAAACCACCTAGGAACCCATTGAACACAAAATTTCATCCTAATCGGTCCAGCCGTTTAGGAGGAGTTAGGTGACAAACACACGTACAGAAGAATTTATATATATTACTAGCGACCCGCCCCGGCTTCGCACGGGTTCAATGTAGATACTAATGTGGGGTATATAAACCTTCCTCTTGAATCACTATCTATTGCTGAAAACTGCATTCAAATCCGTTGCGTAGTTTAAAAGATCTAAGCGTATAGACAGCGGGAGCAACTTTGTTTTATACTATGTAAAGAAGATAGGTTGGCAAAAGAAAAAAGGGTCTCTTAGCTAATTAACAACCACGCGGTCATAGCAATGATAGCCTAGTGGTGTGACCGTTAGACTGCCAAGTCATAGGTCTCGAGTTCGAACCCAAGGCACGCGCCTCTGACTTATAGGATTCATGTGCGTATTGTATAATTATCACTTGCTTAAAAACGGTGAAGGAAAACATCGTGAGGAAACCGGCATGCCTGAGAGATATTTCTCGACGGCATGTGAAGCCAAGTCAGAGGCCCATGGGCGGCATAAACTCTGATACCAGGTTAGTCACTAACCACACGAAAAGAAGAACAAGCAGATTATGTGATTTACTAGGTTAGCCCGAAAGTACGTCAATTGGTCTAACCTTAGGATATCAGCATTGCCCTGTAACTGGGTTGCAAAGGTCTGATGGCAGTCGCTCCGTGTAAAATACTGATATTCAGCTTCACCTGGTTAGACTGGAAGCTTACCCCAACATAGTTGGGAAAAGGCTAGGGAGAATATGAACACACTAAGCTTAGCAAACGAATCGGTGATAACTGCCTCGCTGGTCTTGTAGTGGCAAACGCGAATGCTGATCGTGAGGTCCTAGGTCCGACCCCCAGGTCAGGCAAAATGTTATTGGGTTTTTCCGTCTGTAATTCCTCAGTAGCAGCCTAAAGTTTGGATTTGTGGCCGGTTGATGGTATAGGCTCGCCCTCCACATGGGACTTAAACATAACGGCGAAATGAGGGTGTTAGTATACACCTCTGCCCAACCCTTCGGGGAATACAGGCGTGATGTAATATTAAGGAAGATTGACTGTCCTTCCTCATGACGTAATCCCCGTCGCCATTATTTTTTTCCAAACAGGAAATCACCAATGTTTCCCCGAAGACGCAACACAATTACTGAGCTCGCACCAAATTATAATTTCTCTCTCATACAGTTTCACTTTTGATGCGCCGGCGCCGATGACGTCACCACCTGATGAGCGCATATTTACATGTTTCGATGCTTGAACTAAAGATTGGGTTAATCGGTGAGTTTTCTGATCGTTATGTTTGTTTATATAAGTCTGTCGCGTTTCTAAACGTATTGGTGAAGTCTTTGTTCCCTTAATAGAATACACGGACAAGTGTGAGTAGGACTCCCGCCCTGGTGTCGTATGACCCCCGTAAACAAAGATTTTGTCGACGAAAGAAAACACAAAATATAAACACACACATAACATAACATCACGCCTCTATTCCCCGAAGGGTTGGGCAGAGGTGTGTATCAATACCCTCATTTCGACGTTGTTTAAGACCTACGTAATAGGGGGCCAGCCTATTGCCATCAACCGGGCACAAACCCAGACTCCAGGCTGCTACCGAGAAATTCCTAATGTAAGAATCCAAGAACACTTTGCCCGACCTGGGGATCGAACCCAGGACCTCACGATCAGCAGTCGCGCTTGCCACCACTAGACCAAGGAGGTAATAATATATTCACTATTTATGTATTTATTGGTATACCAACAATAATACATATAAAACTATAGTAAAATCTTTTATAATGAGGGGCTCGCGGCTAAATAAAAAGCGCGCTGATCATACGATTTGCGAGGTTAAGCTGCACTTGCCGCGGTCAGTCCGTGGATAGGTAACCGTTCGTTACACATCGAGACCCTTCCGTGCCGAGGCACGTTAAACAGTCGGTCCCGGATGTCATACGAATATCTATGACAGTCGTTACGGGTAGTCAGAAGCCCGAAAGTCTGACAACTGGTCTAACCTTAAGATAGAGGCATTGCTCAGTAACTGGGTTGTGGAGGTCTGATGGCAGTCGCAGTATTCAGCCGCATCTGGTTAGACTGGAAGCTGATCCCAATATAGTTGGAAAAAGGCTAGGCTTCTGCCTTTTTCCAACTATGTATATTATCATATAATTAATTATCATATCATATCGTTTGCATATAATTAATTTTTATATTATAATATATTCTTACATATAGGTAATTAACTAATTCAAATAAATAATGTTCACAGATGTAGATATAAATTGATAATTTAAAGATAAAAGATATGTAATTATAGATTCACGCCCTTATTATTGTAATTTTTGCATGCCTAATTTAAGGTAGATTGTACAAGGATCACTATGTTTATCTTTAACAACTATTTTTTTATGTACCTACAATATATGCAAATAAAAAATGTTATTCTATTCTATTCTATCTTTACATAGTATAAAACAAAGTCGCTTCCGCTGTCTGTACGCCTAAATCTTTTAAACTACGCAACGGATTTTAATGCAGTTTTCAGCAATAGATAGAGTGATTCAAGAGGAAGGTTTATATACCCCACATTAGTATCTACATTGCACCCGTGCGAAGCCGGGGCGGGTCGCTAGTCATGTATGTTTCAACTATGTATAACTACAATATAATTTCGATACAGTTAACAATATCTCATCTTGTCTATTCTTCCGTCGACGAAACCCTTGTATACGGTGGCCATTCTACACCTACTGGGGATTCTGTACCGTTTTATAACCTTAAAATGGCATTATCAACATTCACCGCAACTCTGGCGGATAAGCAAAGTCCCTAAACCAAGTTTAGACCCCGAAAAATATGAAAAAGCGAGAAATATGAAAAAAAAGTAAAAAAAAATATCCATCTCTCAAATCTGTAAAAATATCTTGAGGTTCCACTTGTTTCGTCGTCTGCATGCGAATCGGTTTCACTTTGCTAACGCGTTTTTGATGCGCCGGCGCCAATGACGTCATCATCAAGCATCTACACTTGGACGTAGTTAAGCGAAAAGGATCCAACCCACACAGTTATAAGATATTCAATTTTTAAGTTTAGACTGTATTTCTTCATTGGTTCTTTGATTTAAATTTCTTGGTTTTATTGTAATTAAGGGACAAATGTATAATATTTCACTTGTCAAAATGTTATTATGTGTAGTTTGACTTAAGAAGTTTAATGAGTATTTTGATATAAATAACTCATTTTCGATAATTTTGTGGATTGGATCCTTTTCGCTTAACTACGTCCACATTATGTAAATGTATTCAGTATTCCCACACAGATTAGAATGGAGATGGCGTATTCTGAACTCGTACGATCGCTTACGTTAGCATTTTACACATACATAGATACATACCTAAACTCTCGCCTTTTTCCCATGGTGTTAGCCAGAAACTATAGAACGCCACTCATTTCGCTTCACCCACATTCATACATCTTGTCATATACGCACGCCGGTTGAGAGTACTACGCACCTGTCCTTTGTGAAGAACATCACCAATAACATCGATGTATGTCCTTCTAGGGCGTCCTCTACCGGCGTTCATTGACAAACGCCTTATAAATTCCTTATTCCTAGCATTTTATAGGTGAATCAAAACAGCCTCCATGAGTGACGATACTTAAGTAAATTCGGTGCACACGTGTCAGTCAGCCGCGCTACCAAGCATTTTCTCTCTAGCCTTTTCCTATGTTGGGGTCAGCTTCCAATCTAACCAGATGCGGCTGAATACCAGTATTTTACACGGAGCGACTGCCATCAGACCTCCGCAACCCAGTTACAGGGCAATGCCGGACGACACGTTTGGTGCAGTGGCTGAGCGATCGGCTTCTGCGCTAGGGGTCGTGGGTTCGATTCCCGCACGGAACAAATATTTGTATGGCCTACACATAGTTGTTCCGGGTCTGGATGTTTGTGCGTGTGAAGATTTGTGTCTGTAAACGCACCCACGATACAGGAGAAATCCTAGTGTGGGGCAAAGTTTAAAAAAAATAATATTTGAAAGTGTTTTACGAAAGTTATAATAAAAGTATTCATAACATAACATCACGCCTTGAATTCCCCGAAGGGTTCAGCAGAGGTGTCTGAGTACACCCTCGTTCCGCCAGTTATGTTCAAGTCCCATGAAATAGGGGGCGAGCCTATTGCCATTAGCTGATCACAAATCCAGACTCCGGGCTGCTACTGAGAAATTTGTAGGGACACATGTAAGTATGTATGGCAGAGTGCAAGGGAAACAAAAACGTATGTGAGCGTGATGTATGCATTGAACGGACAGTTACTGCGCACTGGTCCGATCGAACGGTTCTCGTTGGGTTCGCGTGAAATATATTCGGTTATCTGACCTCCGACTTTCAATTACCCCGAGACTACCAGACGAAGTAGTACTCAAAATACGGAATATCAACACAAACTAAGCGTTGTACCCTGATCCCACACTAGGTGGGGTCGGCACAACTTGTATTTCGTAAATCCATGTTGTTAGAGGTTTTGGCTTATTATGACCGGCCGCCTGCCTGACATCAACCCTCCTTGGGAATACTGCTACTGAGAAATTACTAATGGAAAAATTGCCCGACCTGGGGATCGAACCCAGGACTCCATGCTCAGCAGTCGCCTCTCGACCAATAGACCAACAAGACAGTCAAGTCCTCTTAGCCTTTTCCCAATTATCTTGGGGTCAGCGTCCAGTCTAACCAGATGCGGCTGAATACCAGTATTTTACACGGAGCGACTGCCATCAGACCTCCGCAACCCAGTAACTGGGCAATGCCGATATCCTAAGGTTAAACCGTTTGTCAGACTTTCGGGCTTCTGACTACCCGTAACGACTGTCATAGGTATTCGTATGACACCCGGGACCGACGGCTTAACGTGCTCTCTGAGGCACGGAGGGGTCTCGATGTGTAACAAATGGTCACCCATCCACGGACTGACCGCGGCAACCGCAGCTTAACCTCGCAAATCGCACGATCGGCGCGGTTGTTATTTAGCCACGAGCCCCTCTTGTTATTATTTAGCAACAAGACAGTCAAGTATCACCTCTTATTATGTCAATAAAGATTTATAATTACCTGTCAGTTACCCCCAAAACCTCAAAGATAGTAGCCACTACGTCGCAAATTATCGCACGTAACGGCGTTAGCAGAGTTAGGCCCGCCATACACGGACTGCTCGAGCAGTTACCTACTGATCAACATACACGGACCGCTCTTGCAGTCAAGAGTCAACAGCTTGAGGCTGCCATTGATAACTGCTCGAGCAGTTAGTTTAACTGCTCGAATAGTTGGCAATTTCAAATCAGTAGAATCATGGATTTTAAGGAGGAAGCGACGTGGAATGAAGAGCGCGGGCGGAGGTAACTGCGCGAGAGCAGTCGACAGCTCAAGCAGTCAGTGTATGCCTGGCGACTGCTTGACCGCATGATGAAATTTCACCGTGCTGCCAACCGCCCGAAGCAGTTGCAACTGCTTGAGCGGTTCGTGTATGTACGTACGTAGAAGTCTGTAGTTCACTATGCAGTCGCAGCTTCAAGCAGTTGATCCTGACTGCTTCAAGCTGCCCATGTATGGCTGGCCTTAGTGCTTAGTAAACCTGTTATAATGTGTCACAAGTGCGTAGTATCACATTAAATGCTAACTGTAAAGAGTGTAGCCAATTTATGTGATCTAAATACCTTCCATAACCTCCCTGCAAATAAAGATGCAAGTACCTACGTATGCTACTGAAAGATATAAACATCACATACACACGTTTGGTGCAGTGGCTGAGCGATCGGCTTCTGCGCTACTGGTCGAGGGTCCGATTCCCGCACGGGACTAATATTTGTATGGCCTACAGATAGTTAGTTGTTCCGGATCTGGGTCTTTGTGCATGTCAAGATTTGTGTCTGTAAACGCACCCACGACACAGGAGAAATCCTAGTGTGAGTCAACGTTTTAAAAAAAAAGAAGAAGAAAAAGAAAGTAAAGTCCAGAATTACCAACCGCCCGGATCGATCATACAATTTGCGAAGTTAGTGTTTGGCCAGACTGGCAGCGCGGTGCGGGGAGCGGCGCGGCTGCGGGAACGCGCGCGATTTACCTGTCCGCAGTGGAGCGTGGCTTCGTTCTGAGCGTTGTCGTGTCCAGTGTTCGTCAAAATATCATATGGATGAAGAAGACTTATTTTTACTGGAAAATTCTTACTAAAAACGATGTTTCGACATCCACAGTGCAGATCGTGCTTGAATAGCACTTATTAATTCTTCAACATTTAATTTTGAAGACGCCATCACAACAACGCGCGTGGTCAGCTCGAACTAGTTTGAGATCTCCCGCTCCCGCGCGAGTTGTCGCTTGCCGCCCGCACTCTCACTGCGGCCACTTGTATGAACGAGCTATGGCGTGAGTTCCCGCGCGCTCCCCGCGCCAAGTAGCCCGCGCCGCTTCCCGCGCCCGCGTGCCCACTACAGACGCTCAAATGAAGTTCTTCTGTTTGAACTCGCCGCACCGCGCCCGCCCCGCGCCCGGGTTTGCAGTCTGGCCAAAGGCTAAAGTTTTCAACTTAATTAAATACTATGTGCCAAACGAGTATTTCTGATTCAAAATTCTCTTGCATTAGCGATACGTTTACAATACTATGCGTCAAACGATCGTGCTACGCTTACCGCACGTGAATTCAAAAAGTCAGAGTTTTGCTTCGATCAATAATAGTACAGAGTAAGATAGAGTAAGCTCGAAATTGTCTACATAATGATTTAAACCTAATTACTGGGATTTTAAGTTTCAATTTAGAATAAATATTTTTGTACTTATTTAAAAACGACTTTTTATTTTCAAGTGATATTCTAATATTTTTTGTTTTACATTTCTCTGATGACAGATGGACTTAAATATAAATATTTTGGAATCGTAATTAAACTTTATGTTTGAGTGTTAAGGTTCTTAGTAAACTGAAGTTGTTAATATTATTAAACGTTTTTCTGTATTTCGTAGTAAGAAATATAAATGTATAAATGTGTGCAAACGTGGCCACTTCAGCGACTTATTTTTGTTCCTGATCCTTAATCTAATACTATTATTGATCGAAGGAGTTTTGGGTCAATATCGAACTGAGAAACTCCTGCATGGAAGGCAAGAGTCCAACCAGGCCATCACTGATCTACTGACTTGACATAACATAACATCACGCCTGTATTCCCCGAAGGGTTGGGCAGCGGTGTATAGTAACACCCTCATTTCGCCGTTATGTTTAAGCTCCATGTCATAGGGGGCGAGACTATTGCCATCAACCGGGCGCAAATCCAAACTCCGGGCTGCTACTTAGGAATTCGACGCGGAAAAACCCAATAACACTTTGCCCGATCTGGGGATCGAACCCAGGACCTCACGATCAACAGTCGCGCTTGCTACCACTAGACCAACGAGTACGTCATATAAATTACATTATTAAATAATTCTAAATAAAAAAACATTTAAAAATATAAAAAAAAACTAGCTGTGTCCTCACGGCTCCACCCGTAGGTAGCCTATGTTAGCCTATGTTACTCAGTGATAATGTAGCTTTCTAACGGCAAAAGAATTTTTGAAATCGGTCCAGTACCTAGTTTTTAAGTTTATTCGTTACATCCAAAAATACAAATCTTTCCTCTTTATAATATTAGTATAGCTATAGATAGTAACCCACCAGCTTCGGGAACAGGGTCCAAGTTACCAGTGGTCAAGGCCTCAGAGAGAGGAACCTCCTAACAATACGCGCCGTGTCCAGAAGTATCGCTTTCTGTATCAGGCCCTTGACCCAGCCGCGCAACGAGATCCTCATCAGATGTTGGCCGAGGCTCTATAATAAATTATTCTTAAAACATAAGTACAGTAGCCGAAGTATGCACGTGTTTTTATATGCATATTATGATTAATTGATGTCTGTTACACATTTGATTTATAACCGCAATAATACCAAAAAAAACTTATAAGGCCAGGAGCGATACAGAACATTGTCATCATGTTTTTACAGAGACGCTCACAGTGCTATATTAGTTTACGATGTGATCAAAGTCCCTAGCAACACTAAATGAGTGGGTCGAGGAACTTCAAGTATACCCCACCAGGAAGAACATAGTCTACTTAGTTGTCGGCAATAAGATTGACAAGCATAATTATCATTTTGGGACCCAGTGCATAATATCAATAAGCACATTGGATCATCCGCGCGACAGCGCAACGAGTAGGTATTCCCAAGGAGGGTTGATGTCAGGCAGACGGCCGGTCATAAAACAATAAGCCAAGACCTCTAACAACATGGATTTACGAAATACATGTTGCGCCGACCCCGCCTAGTGTGGGATAAGGGCTGGGAGAAGAAGAAGAGGAGGATATTTTGGTATAAAAAGCATGTGAGAGTAACAATGTAGGTAACAAGGAATTGTAAGGAATTGTAATGAACTACTATTTTAAAAAGAGTATTCATGGAGTTTCTTGCCGGCTCTTCTCCATAGAACCTACCTTTTTGAACCGTGCACCTAGTCGTGACGTTTTAAAAGTGCCTGAAATCTGGTCTATTTGAAATAAAAAACTTTGACTTTGACTTTGAACACTAATCTCACTTGCATCTTGGTCGACAGATAATAGTGTAATCTGTGAACAAAATCGTCACGTCTTCAAAAGAAAACAAAAGTTAAGCGCACGCGCCGAGCTTAATATGAACGCTAATTGCCAGCCAGCTACTTATATACAAATGGATAGCTAACGGACTTAAACTGCCTGGCGATAAGTAGTTGCTAAACATGGATTTACGAAATACATGTTGCGCCGACCCAACCGAGTGTGGAACAAGGGCAGAAAGAAGACCTTATAGTCAATAGTCAATAGTATAGTCAATAGTATCTTTATTTGGATGAACATGGTACAAATAAGATCTTACATACATTATTGTGGTAACAATCATATTCTGCCATGTATGGCGTGCAAATAATAACAAAATAAGTAGTTAAATACAATAAAAAAATAAAAAACAAACATGTATAGGAGAAAATGGCAATTAAAATTTAGTACATTTATAATAAATTATATTTTATTCTATTTAACATTTCTTAGAAAGTGTCATTCATAAAATCTGTAACAGTATAATAGCACTAATAATAGACCTTAAAAAATCTTTCAAATTAAAAAGTTTTATCTAATCAATCAATCGTCTAATCCTGATGTTGACTGCTGAAGGTTGAAATTATTATAATGTTGTATTGTCATGGGAATTGAATTTGTGTGCGAAGTTTCAGGAGAATCGGTTAAGCAGAAGTAGTTGAAAAATCTATCGCAAGATTTAAATCAAACAAACAAATTGTAACGCCTCCTCATATGCCAGCCGAGCTACGACATGAAGATGAAGGAAGATGCGTCGAACTTATTACGTCGAGCCTGCAGTTGATTGGTGGTGACGTCAGAAACGGCTTACCATCGCCATACCACCTGATTTAGGGTGGGGAATTATGATTATATAAATAATTTTCTTTCTTTCTTTCTTTCTTTCCATATAGTCTGGGGAGCTCATTTTATGGAATTCTGTCTGTACTAAGCGTGCCAAATAAGAATAGGATTGCGCTTGCTACAACTTCACACGATAGCTGTCAAATTGGTACAGCCAGCAAAAAAATACTATGAAAAATTTTTTATATTTTTTTATTCATAGATTTCATTATTATTTACATTAATTTTTATAAAATGTTATTTATTGAATTTCATAAATAGATAATTTTGGATAATTTAATAATATTTGAAAACAGTATTCATTAAAGAAATGAACCAAAATATATAGTTAACTTCACTTCTGTCATGCTCACTTAAATGTCTTGCTGATGGTGGCGTTGTTTATCCGGTCGATGAGTTCCCTATAATATGGTTGAGCTGACCGATGCGGATGTGCACGTCATGCTCGTGAACGGGTGCCGTCTGTCGGGACTGGTCAGCTCTTAACTGCTATGGCAATCATAGAAGGCATATTTTTCTATGTGTTACTCTTATGTGAGTTTATTTGTTACATTAACCTGCATTATTCTCATTCTATTTCTCACACTACTGTAATGGAATTGTAATGAACTACTATTTTAAAAAGAGTATTCATGGAGTTTCTTGCCGGCTCTTCTCCATAGAACCTACCTTTTGGAACCGTGCACCTAGTCGTGACGTTTTAAAAGTGCCTGAAATCTGGTCTATTTGAAATAAAAAACTTTGACTTTGACTTGACGAAATGCTACTGGTCACCCTAATATGTCGCCATAATAATAATATAATTACTGTGTAATTAATTTGGCGTTAATTGATTAGAAATACCAAAAAAGTGAACTAAAAATAATTAAACTGAGTATACATAGGTACATACATAAACTCACGCCTTTTTCCCATGGGGTAGGCAGAAACTATAGAACGCCACATGCTACGACTCTTACATACCCCTTTCGCTTCGTCCACATTCATACATCTTAAACTGAGTATAATTTCTTTATTTATTTTTTTGCACACAGTTCACGAGTATTGCGGCACAAAATGGCGTCTTGACAGTACTATTCTTATTTGGCACGCATAGTACACTAGAGTATAAGCCAAAACTCTGTCCAATTATTGTCATAAATAAATAGTGTATAATCAACTCCCTGAGTGTTTCAATTCGTTTGTTACAAAATATATGAAGTGAAGCTAATCAAAATTGTTGGCTGTTGTGACGTAGATTTTAATCTTCTTTTTTTATTTTTTTTATTCCACTGCTTGTAGATGGTCTTGTGAACCGTTTCTACGTAACCGGGCAGATATTGGCGAGACCTGAAGGGTCTCCAACCAATGGGGACGAGAGTAAAATACTTAACCTAAGCTAACTACTACTACTACTAACATCATGATTACTAGCAACAACAGCACTAAGGGCGACCCCTAATGGGACTCGGACCTCGGCTTAGGGTGTTGCTGACGAGAGGACTGGGAGGGAGACAGCTTGATGAGGATTGAATTAACGGTTTGACTAGGCAGACCAATGCCCGATTCCGTCTGTACTTATTTGGACCTCAAAAATAAGGTTGTGGAGCAAATTGCCCCAGAATCCCATCCTGCGCCTCCAGATTTATTAAAAAGACAAATATGAAAAGGAATTAAATAATTGCCTAGTCAGGAAGGACGACCGGCTCCGCGGCAGCGGCGGGTGAGCATGGTGGATCATGAACGGCGGCGGCGGTGGGACGTCGCGACGGCCCTCGCCGTCGAGAACGGTATGCCGGGCATCGGCGGGCGTTGTGTAATGTGCTGGAGTCAATCCTCTTTCGTGTCGGTACACTTCAATTGTATTGTACACTTAAACTAACATACATAAGTATACAGTGAATATAGACATGTTGTACAATAGTGTCATATTGAAGGGCGAAATGCTATCTCCTAAACTAGGCCAAGAGCCTGTGTTTTAGGAGCCAATGTTCCTCCAGCTAAAAAGGCACACAACAAGTATTGGCTGTCATGCAAGTGCTTATACAATAGCAAATTATTGTATTTACTTTGTATACATGTAGCGCAATTTGGATACAGTAAAAGTTAATTAAGAGACAATTGTAATAAGATTTTCAGTTTCGTCATACGATAACTTCTGCAATCATTATGATCTATAAGAGAATACCTCATGTCGTGGTGAAGAGATTACCCAGTCAGCAATTTTGGTAGCGGGGCTGACTGCTCAGGGTGCGGTGACGTACTTGAGTATCGTCAGGAGTGGAGACTCTTCTAATGTACCCTCCATTATATAAATACCAATTCGTTCTGCCTAGCCTTTCCCCAACTATGTTGGGATCTGCTTCCAATCTAAATAGCATCTGTCAAAAAAATCCACCCTGTATACTGGGACACATTGTGTAGGCGGCGGTAACCAGTTCCCATCAGTAAGGCTCCTGTATACTGGGACACATTGTGTAGGCGGCGGTAACCAGTTCCCATCAGTAAGGCTCCTGTATACTGGGACACATTGTGTAGGCGGCGGTAACCAGTTCCCATCAGTAAGGCTGTCTGTTTCCCAATGTACTACCTAGCCTTTTCCCAACTATGTTGTAGTCACACACCTGAGAGGGCTCCAAGTTCTCGATGGTGTGTGTAGTCCGCCAACCCGCACCAGGCCAGCTTTGTGGACTAGGAAAACTAACTAAGAAATTACTAACCCTTCTGATTCTGAGAAGGGATCCATGCCCAGCTATTGGAGAGTAACTGTATATTCTGCCTAATCTTTTACCAACTATGTTGGGGTCAGCTTCCAGTCCAACCAGATGCGGCTGAATACCAGTATTTTACACGGAGCGACTGCTATCAGACCTCCGTAACCCTGTTACTGGGCAATGCCGATATACTAAGGTTAGACACGTTGTCATGACTTTCGGGCTTCCGACTACCCGTAAAAACCGTCATAGGTATTCGTATGACACCCGAGACCGACTGTTTAACGTGCTCTCTGAGGCACGGAGGGGTCTCGATGTCTAACGAATGGTAGCCCATACCTCGCAAACCGTATGATCTGTGCGGTTGATAATTTGCCCTGACGCCCTCGCCTACACAAGCTCATGCAAACTGTACTGAAGAAAAAAGCAAACTATTACAACTCGGATGTAAATTGGACGTAGTTAAGCAGAAAGGACTCAACCCACACAGAGTCAATTTTGAGTTATTGACGTTTTAAGTTCAGAGTGGTTTTCTTCAGTGATGCTGTATTCAGATTTTCAATACTCAATATCTTTATTGCTTTTTTTCTTTATTATTTTATTACGTTATTACACATCTTTGGTAAAGTCAATCGTATTTTTATATATTTAAGTTGGTTGATTTCTGGACTTATTTAGGAAAATATAGGGTTGAATGATTTAAGCAGGTTGGGTCTTTATCTTCTATATATATATATCTTTTATTTATATATATCTATATAAATAAAAATGAATCGCCAAATGTGTTGCTAAGCGCAAAACTTGAGAACGGCTGGACCAATTCGGCAATTTTTTTTTGTATATACCTTAAGGCACAAGGAAGGTTCTTATATGGAGAGAAAAAACATAAAAATTGAGTGGAAAATAGTAAAAACAGCACTTTTCTTTTCCCACTACAGGCCAATAACTTTTGATAGAACGAAGTCTGTCCAGGCAGCTAGTAGGTAATAAAAAGAACATACCTGCCTAATATGTGGTTTGGTTCCCTGTCACAAAAAACGTATTTCCTTTGTTTATTTCTAGGACCTTTTTTGCTGAATGAAAGGCCCTACCTTATTGACCATTCTGGTACCAATAACTCATTTTTGAAAATTTTGTGGATTGAGTCCTTTCTGCTAAACTACGTCCAATTGATCAGCTGATCACTATAGACTAGCCTCGTTGGTCTAATTGTGGCAAGCGCGACTGCTAATCGTGAGGTCCTGGGTTTCATCCCCAGGTCGGGCAGTGTTATTGGGTTTTTCTGTGTAAAATTCCTCAGTAGCAGCCCGGAGCTCGGATTTGTGCCCGGTTGATGGCAATAAGCTCGCTCCGTACTACATGGGACTTAAACATAACGGCGAAATGAGGGTGTTACTATACACCTATGCCCAACCCTTTGGGGAATACAGGCGTAATGTTATATTTTGTTATGTTATAGATTACAAAAAAATATACAGTTTGGAACTTTTCTACTCACCGCAATGCTTCTTTACATAGTATAAAACAAAGTCGCTCCCGCTGTCTGTCTGTCCCTATGTATGCTTAGATCTTTAAAACTACGCAACGGATTTTGATGCGGTTTTTTTTAATAGATAGAGTGATTCAAGAGGAAGGTTTATATGCCCCACATTCGTATCTACATTGCACCCGTGCGAAGCCGGGGCGGGTCGCTAGTCGGTAATAAACGTTAAAAGTAATGAATATTTCGAAAAATTTAAAGTCAATTAAACCACAAGCCATCTTCTGCGTGATGTGCTTGGTTTGACACTCAGATTTTCTACCATACTGCTTCCTTTTTTTCGTTTTCTCCTGATATCTATACTAATATTATAAAGCTGAAGGGTTTGTTTGTTTGTTTGAACGCGCTAATCTCAGGAACTACTGGTTGGAATTGAAAAAATATTTTTGTGTTGGATAGTCCATTTATCGAGGAAGGTTATAGGTTATATAACATCACGCTACGACCAGTAGGAGCGCAGCATTAATGAAACATGTTGCAAAAACGGGAGGCATGTCCACCCGTGCGAAGCCGGGTCGGGCCGCTAGTTATTTTATAAAGGTAAACAATATAATGGAATCGGACGTTACTTTGCAGAAATTCATGATATACAAATATAGCTTTTACAAAATCTTTAATCAGCACTTGCTGTCATTGATTACAAACTCGCCCGACGGATCTCTAACGAATAATCAGCGCATCGAAGCTATTTATTAAATTTTTCCACAACAACATACTTTCCGATACGATGCGAAAACGTGAAATATCGCCTTAAAACCAGGGCTATAATAATCGAGACAGCGCGACCGTCAGCCTTCACGACTGGTTTCGAGAAAACAAGGCACTATACCAGTATACAACGAACAGCCGTCGCCACCTCACGGGCCGCTAAAAAAAACAACAAATCAAATTCAAAAATCGAACGTCTTATTCTGAACGCGGTCATTTTTAAAGAGAATTTCGACGAAGGAGGTCGCGTTTACAGTTGTTGTTGTTAAGAATTGAATTAAGTGGGTTTTTAATTTTAGATCTAGTTGAGTTTTGTTAAGTGAAAGTGATTTCTTATCGAAAAGTGAAAGGCGTTGAGTGTCAGGTGAGTGTAGGGTCCTCGAAATCTTGTTTAGTTTAATCTGGTTAGTTGCGGAGAAATGTTAGAACGAAGATGCTTTGACCGTGTCCAGTGGCCTACATTGAGTTATTGAGTGCATACACGCTTTGGTCAGGGTTTGGATCTCCGTTGAAGCCTTTTAACTGGTTAATTAATCAGAAAAAAATTAATAAACATAAATACTTTTTTTGTCGAACTGTGAAGTTTAGGAGATACTTTTAGACCTACAAAATTAAGGTTTTAGTAAAAATAAGTACAATATAAGGCTTGATTACTCTGTCTTAAACATGATAAAGAGATATTAAGTTTTTAGAAGAACCAAGATCTAGAATATTTTGATGAATTGATAACATCATCTTCTTTATCTTTACATAGTATAAAACAAAGTCGCTCCCGCTGTCTGTACGCTTAGATCTTTTAAACTACGCAACGGATTTTAATGCAGTTTTCAGCAATATATAGAGTGGTTCAAGAGGAAGGTTTATATGCCCCACATTAGTATCTACATTGTACCCGTGCGAAGCTGGGGCGGGTCGCTAGTTAAACTTTAAACAAGATAATATTACTCAGCGCCAAAGATGTATTAAGGCATAGAGTTAAGAATTAGCAGCTGATAGCATGGAGATTGGACACTTGCCTTCCATGCCAGGAAGGTCTGAGTTCAACCCCGGTGTGTACTTCCGACTTCTTGAATTCATGTGCGGACCAAAATTGGATTATCACTTGCGTTAACGGTGAAGGAAAACTTCGTGAGGAATCCTACACACCCAAGAGTGCTCCAAAGAGTTCTGTGTTCGTTTTTTTATAGTCCACTAACCCTTACTAGGCTGGCCCGGTGGACTCAGGTGTGAACCCTTCTCATTCTGAGAAGAGGTTGAATATCAGTATTTTACACGGAGCGACTGCCAACAGACCCGTAACCCAGTTACTGAGCAAAGCCGATGTCCTAAGGTTAGACCGGTTGTCAGACTCTCGGGTTACTGACTTCCCGTAACGACTGTCATAAGTATTCTTATGACACCCAGGACCGACTGTTTAACTTGCTCTCCAGGGCACGGAGGGGTCTCGATGACCGCGGCAAACGCTGCTTAACCTTGCATATCGATGATTCGCGCGGTTGTTAATTAGCCACGCACAGAAAATAAAGAAAACTGCTGGATAATATGTAACTCATACATAAAAAATCTCTCATAACAGAAAGTTCTTGACCTTAACTAATATTACTTTGACCTTGAACCCAAAGAATATCGGTCATCAATCAGCTGTCATTTGGTTAAGAGCGATCGCATATTATAGATAGAAAGCGGCCGACTATAATTCCGACTAAGAGAGTATTGTTTTAAATTCCACCGTGCCGGTCATACGATTTGCGAGGTTAAGCTGCGCTTACCACGGTCAGTCCATGGATGGGTGGCCGTTCGTTACACACCGACACCCCTCCGTACCTTGAAGAGCACGTTAAACCATCTTTCCTGGGTGTCATAAGAATACCCATGACAGTCGTTACGGGTAGTCAGAAGCCCGAAAGTCTGACAACCGGATATCGGTATTGCCCAGTTACCTTGGTCTGATGGCAGTCGCTCCGTGTAAAGCACTGGTATTCAGCCGCATCTGGTTAGACTGGAAGCCGACCTCAACATAGTTGGGAAAAGGCTAGGAGGCAGATTTATTTATATTGACTTTGATAAAGTACCTACTAGGTTATTTTGCAATACGAGCATTTTATTTCCAGTTGTATGTACTACCTATTCGGGTGTCATACGAATACCTATGACGGTCGTTACGGGTAGTCAGAAGCTCGAAAGTCTGACAACCGGATATCGGTATTGCCCAGTAACTGTTGCGGAGGTCTGATGGCAGTCGCTCCGTGTAAAATACTGATATTCAGTCGCATCTGGTTAGACTGGAAGCTGACCTCAACATAGTTGGGAAAAGGTTAGGAGGCAGATTTATTTATATTGACTTTGAATAGAGTAGAATAGAATATTTATTTGCGTAAAACATGGTATACAAGGGTGTTAATACAAATTGAGGTACAAGCATGTTTAGCTGGGATAAAACAAATCATGCAAAATTTTAAAGACAAGTTAAGCAACAACAATCGTTTGTTTAAAAAAAAACAACATTTTGTATCTATAAATTCTTTTTAACCAACTTCCAAAAAAGAGGAGGTTCTCAATTCGACTGTATGTTTTCTTTTTTGTATGTTTGTTCCGCGATATCTTTGCTAATTGTGAACCGATTTTAATGATTATTTTTTTGTTTGAAAGAGTATTCTTTCGAAGTGGTCCCATTTAAATTTGGTGAAGATCTGATGAAGAACTTCGGGGATAGACCATTTGAAGTCGGTTTTATTTTTGTTAAAAAGTGATAAACTATAAAAACTACACTCGAGTAACCACTTATGAAATTTAATTTTAAATAATTTTATATTTAAAGTTTTGAAATGCCTTGGTATTTTATTATAAATGCACACACACATTGCCATGCAGTTACTATTGTATTTAGACAGTCTAGGCAAATTATTTAACATCAGCTTATATGGATCTCGTTGGTCATTGATAAAGTACTAGGTTATTTTGCAATACGAGGATATTGTAGAGGACAACCAGTCAAAACACACAATTACTGAAAGGCACTTGCCGTGTTTATTTCACAGTATAAACCTATTTACTAAGCATGCCAACTAAGAATAGGATCGCGCTTGCTACAACTTCACACGATAGCTGTCAAATTAGTACTGACAGCAAAAAAAAACTGAAAAAACTAAGTTATGTTTTATTATTCACAGATTTCATTATTATTTATATTAATTTTTATAAAATGTTATTTATTGAATTCCATAGATATTTTAATAATATTTGAAAACAGTATTCATTAAAGAAATGAACCAATATTATAGTTAACTTCACGAAATGCTACTGGTCACCCTAATATGTCGCCATAATAATATTATAATTACCGTGTAATTAATTTGGCGTTAATTGATTAGAAATACCAAAAAAGTGAACTAAAAATAATGAAACTGAGTATAATTTCTTTATTTATTTTTTTGCACACCTTACACTTTGGTAATGAAGTTCACGAGTATTGCGGAACAAAATGGCGCCTTGACAGTACTATTCTTATTTGGCACGCATAGTACAATAGAAATTCTAATTTTACAACTTAAACATTGGCACTCATTCGGTAGAAAACCTAAGCGACTACACGTTCTTCTTGCTTCAGCTTCAGGCTTCAGGATTCAGGATTCAGTTCTTCATGTTCGATGAATGAGTGCCGGTGACTGCTACTGCCAGGATCAGTAACAATGCTTTTTTTTTCTTTTTTTCCTAATCGACTCTTGTAGATGGTCTTGCGGACCTTTTCTACGTAACCGGGCTATTATTGGCGAGACCAGAAGGATCTCCGAACCAATATCTAAACTAACTACCTAGCTAACTACTCTAACTACTGTAACATCATGACTATTATAGCAGCAACACCTCTAAGGGTGTCCCCCAAGGGGGGACTCGAACCTCTTAGGGTGTTGAATGCGAGAGGACTGGGAGGGATACGACAGCTTGATGAGGGCTGCATTAATCGCGGTGTGACTGCGCGGAGTCAGAAGGGACGACCGGCTCCGCGGGTGCGGTGGGTGAGCACGGTGGATCGGGGGCGGCGGTTGGACGTCGCGAGGGGCCTCGTCCGCGAGGGCGATACGCCGGTCGGCGGCGGCGGTGTATGTGTATTGTACTAGTCGATTTATTCGCCTCCTGGAGGAGGGTGATCTCGTCATCGGGGTCTAGTAGCGCATGCCTGGGACTGCGTACTATACTGATTTGGGAGGGAGTAAAAATGCATAAAATGCACCTCATTAAGTATCGTTCAGGGGGGCACAAGTTGCACGTAGTGTGCCCAACGACACATTCTATCTTCCAATACATTTTCTTGAGTTTAATATCTGTAGCTAGTGGTCATGTTGTGCTATATACTATGACGTATTTTATTACCTTGTTTACTTCACATATCATTACGCCTGTATTTCCTGAAGGGTTAGGCAGAGGTATATATATAGCAACACCCACATAGCTAATTTAAATCTTATTTAAAGGAATATATACAATTTAGGCTTGCATTCCGCAACAGATATTATTAACAGTTGTATGTACTACCATCCGAAAATCAGCGCTGTTGGCATTAGGTTCGTCCGAAGCCTCAGCATAATGCTGAGCAATGACCTAAATTTTCACGCACCATGCGATGCACAAATTCAACATGTTTAAATGTTTGTATTGTTTGTATTTGTATAGTGTCACTTAGTTTTATGATGCATGAGGATTTATGGTTATGGTAGCCCGTGCACCATAGACTAAATAATAGTAACCATAGTTTTTTTTTTTTTTGTGTGTTTGGGTTACCGTGTTGTTTAATATACTAGGTTTAAATTTAAGTGTTAATTTTTAAGAAACATTCTATTTTTAATTTTAAGGATCCGTATGCGTCCGCGTGGGCGGAAAATAAATACTTTTTCTTTCTTCTTCTTTCTTTCTACCTATTAAAATAAAAGACCCCGAAGGTGTCGTAAAGAAGCCTAGACTAGACTACTAGAACCATTACTAGCAGTTGGTGTAGCACGAATGCTGTCTAGTTACGTAAACATAACTTTAATATAAGTGAATTTTGAATCGGAAATACTCGTTTCGCACATACTATTTAATTAAATCGATAACGTTATTCATATCTATGTATGATACAAATTGTGCGTGTCGCAAAAAAATAAACCAAAATGTTATAGGACAGTTCTATTTTTAACCGACTTCCAAAAAAGGAGGTTCTCAATTCGTCTGTGTTTTTTTTTTTAAATGTTTGTTACCTTATAACTCCGCCATTTATAAACCGTTTTTTTTTTATTATATGAACGGATATACTTCCAGATTGGTCCCATTTAAATTTGGTGAAGATCTGATGAAGAACTTCGGAGATAGACAATAGAACTCCTCAATGACGAACAGTACGCATAATGTGATGATGTGATTATGTTAAGAGCAGCGTCTTTAGTAGGTCCAACCATATTTTAGTTAAGGCCACTAAAACGAAAAAAATAAAAGACATTTTAACAAAAATAAAACCGACTTCAAAAAAACGATGAAAAGAATAAAATAATTACCATATTATAAAATTAACAGTTTCAGAAGTCGGTGCCTTCAATTTGGTTCAGCGTGGATTAGCACCGACTTCTAAAACTGTTAATTTTATCATATGGTAATTATTTTATTCTTTTCATCATTTTTTGATATCGGTTTTATTTTTGTCGATTCAAAATTCGCTTACATTAGCGATACGTTTACGATACTATACGTCAAACGTTCGTGCTAGGACTGCTGATTGTGCTTTTATAACAACACTAGCGGCCCGTCTTTTATTTTTGCAACATTTTTCATTTATGCTCCGCTCCTATTGGTCGTAGCGTGATGTTATATAGCCTATAACCTTTCTCGATAAATGAACTATCCAACACAAAAATAATTTTTCAATTCCAACCAGTAGTTCCTGAGATTAGCGCGTTCAAACAAACAAACTCTTTAGCTTTATAATATTAGTATAGATTGCGAGCAAGTTTGCCAATCGAGATGGTTATGGCAATTTTACCTCTATGATCATTCATTTTCTTCTTCTTTTCGTGTGGTTAGTGACTAACCTGGTGTCAGAATTCATGCCGCCCATGGGACTTGGCTTCACATGCCGTCAAGAAATATCTCTCAGGCATACCGGTTTCCTCGCGATATTTTCCTTCACCGTTTTTAAGCAAGTGATAATTATACAATACGCACATGAATCCGAAAAGTCAGAGGTGCGTGCCTTGGGTTCTAACTCGAGACCTATGACTTAGCAGTCCGACGGTCACAACTCTAGAAGATCACTGCTTATCATTAATTATAGTGGGCTATTGGAAGGCCCATGTTCATCAGTGGACATAAAAGGGTTCACACGTTACATCTGGTACTACTTGTAAAGTAAGCGCCCCTTCATGGATGAGGGAACACGCCAAGCGCTTGATAATGAGTGCATAACCCAGTTCTTAGGCCTAAAGGCCGTTCACACGTCTCCAATCTTCAGTAGAGTGAACAGCAATGATAGCCTAGTGGTGTGACCGTCGGACTGCCAAGTCATAGGTCTCGAGTACGAACCCAAGACACGCACCTCTGACTTTTCGGATTCATGTGCGTATTGTTTAATTATCACTTGCTTAAAAATGGTAAAGGAAAACATCGTGAGGAAACCTGCCTGAGAGATATTTCTCGACGGCATGTGAAGCCAATTCAGAGGTCCATGGGTGGCATAAAACTCTCACACCAGGTAAGTCACTAACCACACGAAAAAAAAAGTAGAGTGTCGAAGCCTCTATTACTTACTCGAGTGGTCATTTACACGGTTTGAGTGTCTTTAGGCACGCAATCTTGGTTGTTTTCGAAAGATTTTTTCTTGGGTCCTTTCATTTCGGAAGGATCAATAGTTTCCAAGTACGGGGGGGGTAAAGGACCATGCACCCCTCCCACCTCCCCTCCCATATTGTAGTACGAGTCTCAGTTAATTATTGACTGTGCTTCAAACTCTAAACAGTCTAAACCCTTTAGAAAATCTTGAAACGAGGCCTGAGGAAATCTCCAAAGGTGGACAGTGGGCATGGTTACTAATCCAGCATGTCCTGTAACTCGCAATCTTGGTCCTGGGAATTGAACCTAACTCCCTACTCTTGACAACCCTGATTACGACCACTATACTTAATATTAGTCGCCAATAACACTATTAAGTGCCTCGTTGGTCTAGTGGTGGCAAGCGTGACTGCTGATCGTGAGGTCCTGGGTTCGATCCCCAGGTCGGGCAAAGTGTTATTGGATTCTTCCATGTGGAATTCCTCAGTAGCAGCTTGGAGTTTAGATTTGTGCCCGGTTCATGGCAATAGGCTCGCCCCCTATTACATGGGACTTAAACATAACGGCGAAACGAGGGTGAACTAAAACTCCTCTGCCGAACCCTTCGGGGAATGTGAGGCGTGATGTTATGTTATGTTTTAAAACTATTAAATATTTCAACATAAAAAATACCACTAATCTGGGACTATAACAATGAACTGATGGGCATACCCATCCTTTTATTTTTAAACTAGCTGTGTCCTCACGGCTCCGCCCGCGTATGAAGTTTTAATTCTAGTAATAAATATAGCCTATGTTACCCAGTGATAATGTAGCTTTCTAACGGCAAAAGAATTTTTGAAATCGGTCCAGTAGTTTTTAAGTTTATTTGTTACATACGAAAATACAAATCTTTCCTTTTTATAATATTAGTATACAAGGTTAGTCGGAAAGGGGGTACTAAGCCTAAAGGGTGTTAAATTACCTATAATAATGGATATTTTTTGTTCTACAACTTTCCCCAAAAGTCATTAGTTTAAAAGAAATAGCTGTACAAAGATTGCATAAAAAATATGCTAAATTCAATCTATCCTCAGCTATGATCAGCTGTGTTTACATTTTAGGTCATATACGGATTAGAAGCTCCATTTTCTGAATTCGTAACTAAAGCAGGGATGAAGAATTTTTGAAAAATCTTAATAAAAAACATAGGCATAAAAAGAAATTAGGAATTTTTGTATTTTAACACTTTCTTTAATACAGTCATCAGTGATACATTAAGTGGCTCGCGGCTTAGTACCCCCGTTCCGACTAACCTTGTAGATAGATAAAAGTTTAGTTTATATCTGCAGTCAGCTCTCAGCCAAGCGGATTGTCAACAGAGCACAGCTACTTATATCATACTAGTGACACTGCTGCCTGTCACAATTCTCAAGTATTTAAAAACACCACAGTAATTCATTAGTCTACCTCGACGACAACCAACTAATTTCTTTTTCTAAAATTTGCATAACAAAAGATTTTGTTTAGAAAGTTTCGAGTAAAATTAGCAGTTTGTAAATGAATAAATAATACGTTATTTTTTATGGAGTCTGACTATATATTTATAAATTTTAAGAGCCCCCGAACATGTGGGGGCCCCGGAGCCCTCAACTCCGGCTCTGTATCTAGGTAAACTAAGCAGATTTTAGAATAACATAACATCACGTCGCTCGAACGAAGGTTGTTGCTGAATATCAGCGCTGTTGGCATTAGGTTCGTCCGAAGTCTCAGCATAATGCTGAAGAACGACCTAAATTTTCACGCACCATGCGACGCACAAACTCAACACGTTTAAATTAATGTTTGTATTGTTTGTTTAATGTCACTTAGATTTATGATGCATGAGGATTTATGGTAGCCCGTGCACCATAGACTAAATAGTAACCATAGATTATTTTATTTTTGTGTGTTTGGGTTACCATGTTGTTATATATTATGTTTAAAAAGTGTAAGTTAATTTTAAGAAACATTATATTTTTAATTTTAAGTACCCGTATGCGTCCGCGTGGGCGGGAAATAAATACTTTTTCTTTCTTTCTTTCTTTCACGTCTGTATTCCCCGAGAGTTGTCCAGAGGTGTTTAGTAACACCCTCATTTCGCCGTTATGTTTAAGTCCCATGTAATAGGGGGCGAGCCTATTGCCATCAACTGAGTACAAGTCCACCTCCTGGCTGCTACGGAGGAATTCAACACGGAAAAACCCAATAACTTTTTGTGGAATGCGCTTCCCTCGGAAATCAGAATGGCCACTAGTCGGTACTCTTTTAAAATTAAAGTACGTGAGCACCTTCGCAATAAATTGGCAGAATCATCTCAATGCTGATTTTTCCTATTATTTATTGTTATATATTTATGTATGTATTTATAGGTTTTATATTGTACGACAGTGGCGAAGGCTCGATACAACTCGATTCCTATCGGCTTCCCTTTCGAAATATGGCAAATACTAGTATCTGTTATTTTCAATTATCATTTAAACAAATAATTATTTACGAAGTTACATTGCAGGTATAACATTTGCTTAAGAAGGTAACAATCAAAGAAATAAGTTATAATATATTTTGAGTTTGGTCCGGCTCCCCTTTTAAGAAAATTCACCCTTCGCCACTGTTGTACGAATATATTCATATGTATTATTAATATAAATATGATGTATCTATATATATGAAATTTGTGTATTTTTAATGTAGTATATTAGTATTTCTAGAAAGTTTATAAATATATATAAGCTTATTTTTGATAAATCATATTATTCTATCTTAATAAAGTGTGCACCTACCATGTTTTGTCTCTGCATCACCCTAAGGTCGACTGGTAGAAAATGCCTAAATGCATTAAGTCCGCCTCTGTATTAATTTTGTGCATAAAGAATAAAATAAATAAATAATAACACTTGCTCGACCTGGGGATCGACCTCACGATCAGCAATCGCGCTTGCAATTACTAGACCAACGACGCAGTTAATTTAGTTAAGTTAGTTTTTAGAATAGTGGGGATCTTATGGGGCCACCATCAGTATACAACGTGTAACAGAAGTGTGTGATCACATTTAAGGGTGGTTTGGTCCCTTATTCGGAGCAACATTTGATAGGTCAAAAAAATATATTCAGTCAATAATTTTTCTACTCTCAATGCGAATTGACCCGATCAGCTGATGCCATTGGTATCCTGCCTAGCCTTTTCCCAACTATGTTGGGGTCAGCGTCCAGTCTAACCAGATGCGGCTGAATACCAGTATTTTACACGGAGCGACTACCATCAGACCTCCGCAACCCAGTTACTAGGCAATGCCGATATCCTAAGGTTAGACTGGTTGTCAGACTTTCGGGCTTCTGATTTTCCGTAACGACTGTTACCTATAGATATTCGTATGACACCCGAGACGGACTATTTAACGTGCTCTCCGAGGTACGGATGGGTCTCGATGTGTAAAGAACGGTCACCCATCCATGAACTGACCGCGGCAAGCGCAGCTTAACCTCGCAAATCGTAAAATCCGCGTGGTTGGTAATCAAGCCATGTACCCCTCACGTGTACATAATATACGACCACTAGCGGCCCGTCCCGGCTTCGCAGGGCTGGAAATTTTTGACGATTTTGCAACATTTATTCATGTATGCTCCGCTCCTATTGGTCGTAGCGTGATGTTATATAGCCTATAACCTTCCTCGATAAATGGACTATCCAACACAAAAATAATTATTCAATTCCAACCAGTAGTTCCTGAGATTAGCGCGTTCAAACAAACAAACAAACGCATCAACTTTATAATATTAGTAGGTATAGATAAATACTTTAGTATTCAGTGTAGAAAGTTTCACTAAAAGAAAGAAAACGTACGCTTTTGTCTATGAATATTCTATTTTTTTTTTCTTAAAGATGATTTGTGAAAACTAATTAACATTACAAATGAGTGAATTTGAATGTCAGTTCGTTAGTTTTGAAACGTTGTTGAAAGCATAGATACCTATTGAATGTTTTTGCTAGTTGAAAGGTTAAAAATGTTTTCAAATTGTAGATTTCAAAATTTATTTATTTATTTATTGACCAACTTATACTAACAGTTTAATACTACACATATAAGTTATAGGTCTAATGAACATAAGTCTAGATAGTACATAACATAAGTCTAGAATCAGATAGAAGATAACATTGCGCTCAAAGTATACATATAACAGAAATATAATTATTTGTAAATAAATTAAATTAAAATTTCAAACTTAAAATTAACACACAAATAAAAGGATGTTTACATAAATAAAAAAGACAAGGAAACATTAATAAAATAAAATAAAATTTACAATGAGGAGATAGTGCTGGGAGTGGCAATAGACTCCAAGTAGGAATTGGCAGCCGTCAGGAAACTCATTTCGGTGCTTGTAAAGGCATCTAGTGATTCATCATACTGCAAGATTTTATTGATGAGAGTAAGGGCTAAGTGCAAGGGACTGGTTTTTAGGGTCATAGAACTAGTTTGAGGAACCGAAAATAGGGGACACTGGCGAGGGCGCAGTTTACGTCCGATAGGTAACGGAATGTTAATGGAGATGTATTCTAGTAAGGAAGAATTTAATAGGGAACCCTGAATTAAGCGGATAAAATATTTTATAAGCATGAGATTTCTCCTAACCTCTAAACTTTGGTATGTAACCATTCCTAATACAAAAGGTGTTGGATACATATATGGGTAATATCCGTAGATTTTAAGTAGAGATTAAAATTAAATTAAGGAATAGGCTCGCGCCCTATTACATGGGACTTAACATAACAGCAAAATAAGGGTGTTACTATACACCTCTGCCCATCCCTTCGGGGAATACAGGCATGATGTTATGTTATGTAAAATTAAAATATGAGAAAATTTAGGTTTGTTACGGGTTATGATTTTAAAAATACTTAACATAATCAGTCCATTAAATTACTAATCCATTGCTGGACACGGGCCTCTTAAAAGAATGAGAAGGGTTTCAGCCTTACTCCACCACGCTGGCTTGGTGCGGGTTAGCAGTCTACACACACCATCGAGAACTGTTTTTAACCGACTTCCAAAAAAGGAGGAGGTTCTCAATTCGGTTGTATTTTTATTTGTTTTCTTTTTTTTATGTTTGTTACCTCACAACTCCGTCATTTATAAACCGATTTAGATATATATTTTATTATTTGAAAGGATATACTTCCAGATTGGTCCCATTTAAATTTGGTGAACATCTGATGAAGAACTTCGGAGATAGATAATGGAACTCGCACAGTACACATAATGTGATGATGTGATTATGTTTCGAGCAGAGTCTTTAGTTGGTCCAACCATGTTTTAATTAAGGCCACTAAAACGAAAAAAATAAAAAACATTTTAACAAAAATAAAACCGACTCACTAAAACGATGAAAAGAATAAAATAATTACCAACATATTATAAAATTAACAGTTTCAGAAGTCGGTGCCTTCAATTTGGTTCAGCGTGGATTAGCACCGACTTCTGAAACTGTAAATTTTATAATATGGTAATTATTTTATTCTTTTCATCGTTTTTGTGAAGTCGGTTTTATTTTTGTTCATTTGTGGGCAGTTTGGCAGGTTTCCTCACGATGTTTTTCTTCACCGTTAACACATGTGATAAACAAATTGTGATCTGCACATGAATCGAAAAGGAATCGAAATTAGACCTTCTTACATGACAGGCAAGCATTCAACCGCAAGGCAATCAATAGGTACCTACGGTTTTTTTTTAAATGCAGGTCAAAATTAAATTCAAATTTCGATTGATCGGTTTTATTTTCACAATAATCCTACAAATTCTTATTTACTTGCCTGTCTCTGAATTAAAATCCTCTTTGGTGTTCTATTCTATAATCGTAGGCCTATTTATACGCCTAGCACGAACGTTTGACGCATAGTATCGTAAACGTATCGCTAATGTAAGCCAATTTTAAATCGGAAATACAACTGTCCTATGACATTTTGATTAATTTTTTTGCGACACATACAATTTGTGTCATACATAGATATGAATATAGTTTTCAATTTAATTAAATAGTTTGTGCGAAACGAGTATTTCTGATTCAGAATTCACTTCCATTAACATTACTAACTCGATAACTTACGTGTATTACAAATGACCATATTTAGATAAATAGCTTCTGATCTTCTTAATCTTCTGAAACAGCAATCGTATGCCAATCACGATAAAGAAGAAGCTGATCTTTTCTTTTAAAACATAACATCAAGCCTATATTTCCCGAAGGGTTGGGCAGAGGTATATAGTAACACCCTCATTTTGCCGTTATGTTTAAGTCGCATATAATAGGGGACAAGCCTATTGCCATCAACCGGGCACAAATCTAAACTCCAGGCTGCTACTGAGGAATTTCACACGGAAATACCCAATAACACTTTGCCCGACTAACGATTAGCAGTCACTGTTATTTTGTGTCAAAAATTAATTAGAAATCAACTTTCGTAAGGTGTTGATGGAATAATGGCAGATGAAACAAAATGCCTACCATTAGGCTGCGTTCAGACGACACGCGCCCGCTAAGCGCACGCCACGCGCGCCAACGCTCGCTTTGAATTTTTTTGTATACATATAATTTGAGTCTTATGACACATCAATAGATCTCAAATTGCATTTATCGAAGTACAACCACACACGCCAAGCGCCCGCTTCGCGCCCGTCCCGCGCTCGCCTCGCGTCCGCCTACCGCACGCCTAGCGCCCGCATCGCGCCCACCGCGCAAACTCACCGCGCCCGCCAAGCGCCCGCCTCGCGTCCGCCTCGCGACCGCCTCGCGTCTGCCTCGCGCCCGCCTCACGCCAGCGTCGTGCCCGCCTCGCGCCCTCCTCGCGCCCGCCTCGCGTACGCCTTGCGCCCGCCTCGCGTCCGCCGTGCGCCCGCCTAGCGCCCGCCTCGCGCCCGCTTAGCGCCCACCTCGCGTACGCCTCGCGCCCACCTCATGCCATGCTTCGATAAATGCAATTTGTGATCTATTGATGTGTCATAAAACTCAAATTATATACAAAAAATTACAAAGCTAGTTAGACGCGGGTGTTGACGCGCGTTGCGTGCGCTTACTCAGTTTAATTATTTTTAGTTCACGTTTTTGGTATTTCTAGTCAATTTACGCCAAATTAATTATACAATAATTATTATGGCGACATATTAGGGTGACCAGTAGCATTTCGTGAAGTTAACTATATTATTGGTTCATTTCTTTAATGAATACTGTTTTCTCAGTATACGGTACATTGAGATCTTAATATTAAAACAGTTTCACTTATACTACCGTTGCCGGTGTAGCGGCTTAGCGGGCGCGTGTCGTCTGAATGCAGCCTTAGAGGCGTGAGGTCGGGACCTACAAGACGAGCGGTGCGTGCAACTTTCGCTTGTTATAATTGCAGGCCTAGCTTGTGTTTTAATTAGAGTTTTGATTGGGATAAAGATGTGACTGTTTATTATTTTGTCAGCTATGATAATAGGTTGCAGTAGTATAGGATCCCAGTATAGAACGACCTTCACCGAGCTGGTTAATGGCTGAAAAGTATTTTATATCAAATTAAATATGCCAATAAATATATTGCAAATGGGTTGACTAAAAAATTTCAATCCAGAATATGATTAATAATTTATTTTTTTAAACATTTTGACACTGGTTTGGTTAATAGACAAATTCCATACCAATCGAAAGTATGAAGCCTATAGAATATGCAAACGTTAGGTTGACTATTTTTTTCCCGTCATTACTCTTGGGTAGGCAGGTATAAATGCTGTGTGATTGGTATGGAATTTGTCTATTAACCAAACCAGCGAACTGTTTAAAACATAAATTATTAATCATATTCTGGACTAGAATTTTCACCAACCTTTACCCAAATGTGTGCTGGTTTCCACATTTCATCTAACCATTTCCCTTCATTCCAGATAAAATCTTCTCAACAAGCGAAGTCACAGCACGCGCTATGTCATACCACCACCGTACATTAGCGCCATGTCAGCGGTGAAACATGAGGTACCATGGCACCACAAGTACCAGAGAGATAGAAGACAGACGACGGTCACGCGGAGAAGGAACAATGTACTAGAAAAAACAAGATGGCGGCTCAGCAAATGGTTGATACCGCTAGTTATATTAAATGTTACAGGACCTGTTAATGGTGAATGTAGGTATTTGTCATAACCTTATATCTCTACTAATATTATAAAGCTGAAGAGTTAGTTTGTTTGAACGCGCTAATCTCACGAACTACTGGTTGGAATTGAAAAAATATTTTTGTTTTGGATAGTCCATTTATCGAGGAAGGTTATAGGCTATATAACATCACGCTACGACCAATAGGAGCGGAGCATAAATGAAAAATGTTGCAAAACGGGAAGAACAGCAAAAACGGAAAAAAGTTCACCCGTGGAAAGCCGGGACGGGCCGCTAGTTTATTCCTAAAGTAGCAGTGATAGCCTAGTGGTGTGATCGTCAGACTGCGAAGTAATCGAGTTCGAACCCAAGGCAGGCACCTCTGACTTTTTGGATTCATGTGCGAATTGTATAATTTATTCCTAAAATAGCAGTGATAACCTAGTGGTGTGACCGTCGGACTGCCAAGTAATCGAGTTCGCACCCAAGGCACACACCTCTGAATTTTCGGATTCATGTGCGTATAATTATCACTTGCTTAAATACGGTGAAGGAAAACATCGTAAAGAAACCGGCATGCCTGAGAGATATTTCTCGACAGCATGTGAAGCCAAGTTAGAGACCCATGGGCGGCAGAAACTCTGACACCAGGTTAGTCAATAACCACACGAAAAGAAGAAGATTCCTAAAGTATTTTAAGGGGGGTGCTCACAACCTCCAAGTCCTCCCCACCAGGTCATGATGAGGCCTTGATCTTAAAGACAAATGGTGGTGAAACCATTAAACTTACAAGCCTTAATTCCCAAGGGCGTGTTTCATGTTCTTCTGAAACCCATACTTCCCCCATTCATGTTTAACTAGATATTTTCTAAACTAATATTATAAAGAGGAAAGATTTGATTGCTTGCATTGAATAGGCTCTGAAACTACTGAACCGATTTAAAAAATTCTTTCACCATAAAGGTCAAAGCACACATCTCAAATCGGAAAGGGATCGTCGCCGTATCAACTCAAGCCGTTCAGTATTCTTTGTATGTAACTCCCTACTGCAACGCACACTAATCGGAATTGTAACGTAATCGCCTCGCCTCGGGACAAGCTCACGAACCGCGGTGCGGTGTGTGGTCAACGTGGTTCCCGCGCTTACGGCTCGTCGTCCCCGCGCTTACGTCTCTCCGTACCCGAGCGTATGTCTCTTCGTCCACCCTTGCCCCTCTCACCTCTCCCGCGGCCTGCCTGCAGCACACTACTGTTACTGCGAGCCGTAAGCGCGGCGTCGGCTAGCCGTAGCCGAGTCGACGTATCGGAGCTGCTGATCCGGTTTGGTTACGTGCTTACGTTAGGTTGACGCCTGTTTGACGGCGAGGCGAAAGGCGATACGGTTACGATCCCTTTCCGAGTTGATATATGTGCTTTGACCATTAGAATCCTACATTATCCCTGATGAACAATATAATATTTATGAAAAAACCTTCTCATGCGGGCGGAGCCGCGAGGGCTCAGCTAGTTAAGTATAAAGAGCTTGGCAATATGACAATTATTGGCTGATTCCTAAAAATTTACGAGGCGTTATATTGGTTAAAATTGACACTCTCATATCTTTACCAATAATGAAGCAAAGATCTCATAGCTTTGCATAGTAGACCTTCCCATATAGAAGTAGCTATCACAGGTAAAAGTAGCCTACGAGTCTATTTATGTGCCTAGTTTGGCAATAATAAAAATATGTAGTTTAAAAAACTAAAAAAACGCTTTTATCATGCCCAAAAAATTATAACTGAAGAGTTCTACTATCCACCTCTTGGCTCCATCATCAGATCAGCTCCAACATACCAAATTATAGTATTGTCATCCGAACTACATATACATACAATGTTTCATTTCGATAGGACAATTAGAAGTAGGTTAAAATTGACTTCCAAGATTTGATTACATTGTTAGTTAGTTAGTTACAAGTGAAGCTAATATAAAGCGAGTAATTAAAGTTACCATTGGTATGCAAAACGATTCGTTTTTATTTATAGGAACCGGGAATATTTCGTACTCCTGTTTTAAATATTGTTTTCTTTTTTCAGCCTTGACGAGTCGAATGCTAGCCTCGCTTCTGGGATACCCTAGCACCTGTAACTTGGGCTCAGAAGTGCGACCCTGTACTCTATCTCTAACATGCTGGCTTCGAGGCGGTACCAGGGTACGAGGATGTGGAGGAAGCTGGCTCTTCACATGCTGCGTGTCTGGTGAACCGAGCCGAAATGATATTTTGGATAACAGGTAACTATCTTTCTCGTTAGGTTTGATACAGTGGCTGAGTGATCGGCTTCTGCGCTACGGGTCGTGGGTTCGATTCCCGCACTGAACAAAAATTTGTATGGCCTACAGATAGTGGTTCCGGATCTGGATGTTTGTGCGTGTGAAGATTTGTGTCTGTAAACGCACCCACGACACAGGAGAAATCCTAGTGTGGGGAAACGTTTTCTATAAAGAAAAAAAATGGAAAAAAGTAGGTATGAAAATTATAAATGATTTTTATTTCTGTTAATAACTCTGTTACAGACACTTTTACAAGTTAATGTAATGTTTTATTAAGACTAGATGGCGCCGGCATTTCCTATTTGACTAGCTCTGAGAAGAAAAGCCGAAACAAACTCAGAGATCAAGATCTCTTTTAAAGTCCAGACATTGTGGTATAAAAACTATGCGAGTGTAACAATGTAGGGCAACGTCTGGAATGGCCTTTTGAGGAAAGTGCCATAGCAGCTTTGAGTTGACCTGTCCTAAGTTCCTAACTTACATACTTAATAATAACATAACTGTTGTTTACATAATAATAAAATAATTAGCCCATTACTGTCCCACTGCTGGGCATGGGCCTCTTCTCAGAATGAGAAGGGTTTAGGCTTATCCGCCACGCTGGCCTGGTGTGGACTGTACATCAAAACATCCTCTTGTTTTCAGTATATCATCATCAGAATGGAAGTACAAAGTGGTGCCACCGAAGCTGCGTCAAGTGCCGCAGCGCAGCGTGGTGCCAGCCAACGTGTTCCGGAGAAGAGCTGATGATGACGTTGCACAGGTGTATTGGTATTTTTATTAAAGACCAAATCTGTACTGCCTAGCCTTTTCCCAACTACATATGTTGGGGTCAGCTTCCAGTCCAATCAGATGCGACTGAATACCAGTATTTTACACAGAGCGACTGCCATCAGACCACCGCAACCCAGTTACAGGGCAATGCCGATATCCTAAGATTAGACCGGCTGTCAGACATTCAGGCTTCTGACTACCCGTAACCACTGTCAAAGGTATTCGTTTGACACCCGGGACCGACTGTTTACCGTGCTCTCAGAGGCACGGAGGGGTCTCGATTTATAACGAACGGTCACCCATCCACCATCCTCAAAAGGTTTCCCTCGCCCCTCCTATCAATCGTAAATCTGCTTTATTTCTATTATCTGCGCATACGACTACATTAACTGAAGATGTTCACTTTCAAAACAGCTTACTTGTACTTTCTATTGTTGGTATGTACGAAAAACAATACAACCCTGCACTATGGTAGAACTTCGTTTGGACAAAACTATTCCAATAGAGCGAAGAGAGTAAACGAGTAATTCATGCCATAACATAAAACATAATTAGCTCATTACTATCCCACTGCTGGGCACGGGCCTCTTCTCAGAATGAGAAGGTTTTAGGCCTTAGTCCACCACGCTGGCCTGGTGCGGGTTGGCAGACTACACACACCATCGAGAACTTTATGGAGCCCTCTCAGGTGTGCAGGTTTCCTCACGATGTATTTCCTTTACCGTTAACGCAAGTGATAATCAAATTCTAATCCGCACATGGTTTCGAAAAGTCAGAGGCTGGGATTGAACTCAGACCCTCCTGCATGAAAGGCAGCGTTCAATCGCTAGGCTATCACTGCTACATTTCATGTTATAAACGGTTTTTTTAAATTCCATTTCCAGATAGAATGTGGCCTGTCTTCAACGAAGATGATTCAGAAGAGGATCATAGGTGGTCGAGAGGCGAGGTTCGCGGAGTTCCCCTGGCAAGCACACGTCCGGATCTCAGAGTTTCAGTGTGGTGGTGTATTGGGTATGTGTTCACAATACTATTTATTATATCAGTAGGAAGAATACCCTTATTGAATTTCAGTCTATACATACAAGGTTAGTCGGAAAGGGGGTACTAACCCTCCGATCGGTTCGTTCGTGCATGGAGTACTGCTCGCACCTTTGGGATGGCTCAGCCAAATACCAGCTTGAGGCGTTAGAGTCCATTGAGAAGCGTGCCAAGAAGCTCATCAGCAACGACTTCCTTGTTCAGATCTGCATGATCTAATACCCCCCCCCTGCCCTTTTTTCTATCGGACGGCCAGAAGCACGAAAAAGCGCCATCGGTTCATGGCTGATATACCAAAAACCCGAACGAAGCGTTTTGATTCCACTTTCATTGTGAAAACCGCCAAACAGTGGAATGCGCTGCCCGAGTGGGTGTTCCCCGACAGTTACAATCTGGGTGTCTTCAAGTCACGAGTCGGTTTCTTCTGGGCAAGCGTGCTCCATCGTAGACCGCATCACCGCTTAACATCAGGCGAGATGGCGGCCAAACGCAGGCCTAGTAACAAATAAAAAAAAAGGTCACTTATGCTTAGTTGCACCAACTAACTTTAACCATAAACATATCATATTTACGTCAGATTTGTATTAATTTGACAGAAATTTTGTAATGGTTACGGTTATAGTAAGTTGGTGCAACTGTGCCTTAAAGTATTACTGATGACTGTTATATAGCAAGTGTTAAAATTTTCAAAATTCGATTATTTTTATTTCCATGCAAAATGATAATTATTTTATTTTTTTCAAAAATTCTTCATCCCTGCTTTAGTTACGAATTCAGAGAATGGAGCTTCTAATCCGTGACCCCGAATATGACCTAAAATGTAAACATAGCTGATCATAGCTGAGGATAAATATTAGAGTATTTTTTATGAAATTTTTGAACAGCTATTTCTCTTAAACTATTTACTTTTGGGGAAAGTTGTAGAACTTAAGTTATCTATTATTATGGGTACTTTAACACCCTTTCGGATTAGTATAGTCCACCAAGAAGAACATAGTCTGCTTAGTTGTCGGCAATAAGATTGACAAGCATATCATTTTGGGATCCAGTGCATAATATCAGCAAGCACATTGGTCACCCGCGCGACAGCGCAACGAGTATTCCCAAGGAGGGTTGATGTCAGGCAGGTGGCCGGTTATAAAACGATAAGCCAAAACCTCTAACAACATGGATTTATGAAATACATGTTGTGCCGACCTTACCTAGTGTGGGATAAGGGCAGGAAGCAGAACACCCTTTCGGATTAGTACCCCCTTTCCGACTATGCTTGTATACAGTAAAAAGTACTGGATGTCTTGAATATTTTATGTTTTCACTTTTCTGAACAATATCTAGGTGATAGTCTTAAGTGGTTACTATCATTGTGATCTTTGAAACAGTGTTTAATATTAACAGCAACGTTTCTTACATCCACCATTGCATCTTAGGCAGTGTCAAGTTCTTCTAGAAAGACCTGAGCTCTAAAATCCTCCTTCAAGAATCTCAACTCTGCTCTAAGAACAAAATTAACAGCCTCAACGGTGAACATTTCAGTGTCTCGCTGGTACGTCGCCACGGCAGCTCACTGCGTGTCGCGAGCGCGTCCTCGCGACATCGCAGTGTGGCTCGGAGCACTCGATACCAGTGCTGGTGCTCACACTGCTAGGAAACTCGGGTAAGCTGTTCTGAATCCTCAATTTTGCTTTTGACTGGTTCCTAGTAATAAAGAGCGCGTTGGTGGCTCATCGACGAAGAAAGAACTCAGCGATCCTTGCATGGCTTATGAGTCTATGACAACTGATATTCGTCACGCCACATCGACACAATTTGACTACGAAAAACATTAGAAAATAAAAGGGATAAAGTGTCCATGTCTAGTTTCATTCCGAAATCTCGTTAAGTTTACTTAATCGCTTTTCGTGTTCCTGTCATAGAGAACTAACAGAATCGGGTACTGAGTGAATCTATCATTACACTTATAGAGTGCGCGCAAGATAACTCTGCGCGCGGCCAAAATCGGAACTAATCATGGTCCGCCATAGTGTTGCCGTTTTACTAACTTTGTCACTAGATCTACCTGATTTTAGGATTAAAAGAAAATATAATAATAAAGATTACCCCATCAGACGATAATAATCATAATGCATTCTTATTCACTCATGCCACATTTGTCAGCTTAGTTCTTTTCCTTTGCAAATTACGTAAAAATACTAATTAATTTAATTGATAGGTAGTAAATTTAAACGAACATAACTGAGCTCAATTAAAATATAATAAACCGCAAGAGGGCTGCCCAATTTTAATGCTCACGAATATATTACGTTTCCTTAAAAAGTAGGACTTTGTATTTTTGCGATCATGGCAACATTTAGCACGCCCTCCGTCGCGCGCAGAGTTATCTTGCGCGGACTCTAGCTAATATCTGTGTGTCAGGTACAATATGGGCTTGGTAATATAGTAAATGAAACCAACATAGACTCCACCACTGAGAGTACAATAAGAAGGACAAGCTAGTCAGATAATAGAGGCCCGACTGCCTTGACAGTTTGTCGACACATTTGGTGCAGTGGCTGAGCGATTGGCTTTTGCGCTACGGGTCGTGGGTTCGATTCCCGCACGGAATAAATATTTGTATGGCCTACAGATAGTTGTTCCGGGTCACGATACAGGAGAAATCCTAGTGTGGAGGAAAGATTTATTTAAAAAAAAAACAGAAATATCGCTCCGTCGAATGACAACAGCTTTAATAACGCCCACTAACCATAACGACGACTGCTCTTCTTTATCTTCTAAATGTTGCCCAGTGTTTTCAGTTACCGACATGCAGCATAGTGGAGTTACAGCTAAACCACTGGCTTTTTCTTCACACTGCCTTGCCTTAGATTGCCTTGTGGGTCTAGTGGTCGCAAGCGCAACTGCTGAGCATGCGGTCCTGGGTTCGATCCCCAAATCGGGCAAAGTGTTATTGGGTTTTTCTATTAGGAACTTCTCAGTAGTAGCCCTGAGTGTGGATTTGTGCCCGGTTAATGACAATAGTCTCGCCTCCTATTACATGGGACTTAAATATAACTGGCCAGCTGGCTAGATACTAAACACCTCTGCCGATCCCATAGGGGAATATAAGGCGTGATCTTATGTTATGTTTTCTTTAGATAATCTTTGTTTTCACAGGGTCGTCCAAAAAATCCTGCACCCACTCTTCCAATTCCGTATGACACAACCGGATCGCTACGACATAGCTCTCCTAAAACTCTCTCGCCCGATCACCTACTCTACCCACATTCTCCCTATATGTCTCCCGGAGAGAGACATGGAGCTGAGGGGCAGGGCTGGCGTGATCGCCGGCTGGGGGAAGACTGATGCCAGTACTGGGCATACAGGGACTAATCTACTGAGGTCTGCCACGGTGCCTATACTCAGTAAGTTTCTGGACCTTATCTTCAGACTATGTAGGACTAGCTCAGAGAAAATAAAAAGCAACTGATGACCGTGACCGTCCGACGCTTTATGTCCACAGATTAATGATATCGTCAGCGGCAGGGTAAAAGACTAAAGCGCCAATATACCTACTTTACAGTAGAGAGATTCAAAGTATTTTTATAAGATAATAAACATAGCAATATTTTTTCTCTCTACTGTAAAGTAGGTATATTGGCGCTTTAGTGTTTGGCCAGACTGGCAGCGCGGTGCGGGGAGCGGCGCGGGTGCGGGAACGCGCGCGATTTACTTGTCCGCAGTCGAGCGCGGCTTCGTTCTGAGCGTTGTAGTGTCCAGTGTTTGTCAAAATATAATATGGATGAAGAAAACTTATTTTTACTGGAAATTTCTTACTAAAAAACGATGTTTCGACATCCACAGTGCTTGAATAGCACTTATTAATTCTTCAACATTTAATTTTGAAGACGCCATCACAACAACGCGCGTGGTCAGCTCGAACTAGTTTGAGATCCCCCGCTCCCGCGCGGGTTGTCGCTTGCCGCCCGCGCTCTCACTGCGGCCACTTGTATGAACGACCTATGGCGTGAGCTACCCGCGCGCTCCCCGCGCCCGCGTGCCCACTATGGACACTCAAATGAAGTTCTTCTGTTTGAAATCGCCGCACCGCGCTCGCCCCGCGCCCGCGTTTGCAGTCTGGCCAAGCACAGGCTGGAAACGCGGCGTTCAGGCGTTAGGCTCAGTTGCACCAACTAACTATAACCGTAACCATACCAAAATGTTTGTCAAATCAGTACAAATTTGACATAAATATAGCAAGTTAACAGTAACAGTTACTTGGTGCAACTAGGCCTTAGTGTTTTTACCTTTCCACTGACAATACAGAGAATATAATCACTACACGATATATCGTACGTCGTTTATTTTCCAAAAACAAAATTTGAAGCGTTTATAAAAAGAACATTATCCTTCTTTATTTGAGCTAATTTAAATCTCTCAGTTCATTCGCCTTTCATCACTCATCTCTTTCACTCATTACTTTTTGTTTTCCCACATTTATATTTGATTCTGAAGAAGTCAAGCGGAACCAGCTCTCTCGAACGAATGACACTGGTACACTATTACTTGTCACTGGTTTGAGATACCCACTTATGTTAGCCGACGTCAGAGCTTCTTCGAGAGATAGCAGTTTGTACCACGTGCAGGTACGGTTGCCAGATGTCCGGATATCGTTAAGTCTGTCCGTTTGAAAAAGAACTTGGAGAACCGGACAAACTTTTTTGTGACTGTCAGAACAGTTAATAAAATAAAATACGTGTCGGGTTTTTTTTTCAACAAACATATGGCAACCCTAAGAAAGCTTAAGAATCAAAAAGGATCAAAGACTGCATAGAAGTTACAATGGGCTAAATATACTCGTAACGCTCTTTCGATATTTGTTCACAGGCAAAGAGCAATGCATCAACTGGCACAGAAGTAAACAGATCTCGGTGGAGATTCACTCGGAGATGATCTGCGCTGGACACTCTGATGGACACCAGGATGCTTGCTTAGGTATACCTACTTTCCGTTTTTAATCTCCTCTTGACAAAAAAGTCAGTCTTGAGAAATTGTCGAGCCTTACTAATAATGACTTTTGTGTTCCAGGGGACTCCGGTGGGCCGCTAATAGTCCTGGACAACGGGCGCTATTACCTGGTAGGCATCACGTCAGCCGGCTTCGGCTGCGGAGTAGACCACCAGCCTGGCATCTACCACAACGTGAAGGTCACCAGCACTTGGATACGAGGCGTCTTGTCAGAGCATATGAACTATATTGACTTCTAAACTAAGACAGTGGTGTCGATTCTGTTGCGCCCTTTGACAGGACTAAACTAAAGGTGTTTGTCTCTTTCTGTTTCAATAGAAAAAGAAAGTGACAGTTGCGTTTAGTCTAGTTTAGTACTGTCAAAATGTGCTACGGAATTGACACCACTGGCCAGAGAAGTTGACAGGTGCCTATGTTTATAGAGACTGGGGGGGGGGGTAATGTCACATTTGGTGAATAATTTTTCGTTCATTGATACCACATCGTAACTGCAAGTAGACTGCACATCCAGTTGGCATTTGTCACGCACTTCATACTGCATTTGGCAGTTGCAGTTGCGGTCGGGATGCAGTAGCCTAATATGAATTGCAGAGACACACAGAGCATAGATCCAAACTCCGGGCTGCTACTGAGGAATTCCACACGGAAAAACTCAATAACACTTTGCCCGACCTGGGGATCGAACCCAGGAAGAACAACAGTCGCGCTTGCCACCACTAGACCAATGAGGCAGTTATAAGAGGTCTGATTTGAATGATATATGATTCACTATAATATGTGATGTTTTTAGCCTCTTGGGTAACCTTGTCGCGATGGACATGCGTACCACGTTGCGTTGTATAGAACGAGTCTACTCACACACTTTCTATACAAACGCCACGCGGCACGCCTTGACGATAACACGGCCTAAGGGGCCATTCAAGTATTACGTAAGCAGAATTTTAGTAATTTTTGACCCACCCCTCCCCCTTGTCGGCAAAGCTTTTACCCCCCCCCCCCCCTACTATGCTTACGTAAACATTGGTATATTTTTTTTGTAACTGATTAGATTTCTTTATTATTATTCATTAGCAGCAGTTTTTAAGTCTAGAAAAATAAATAAATAAATAAAAATTGCTGACGTAATCATCATCTGGACACCCCCGTCCCCCATGTCATCAAAAATAAGCTAAGCAAAGACCCCCTCACCCCCCTTTCGTGCTTACGTAATACTTGAATGACCCCTAAGACAGGGACTAGGGTCGAAGCGGTTGGCCTACCTCAAGGCCAAATCAGGGCCACTAAACTGAACAGCTACCAGATGCGATGCGCAGTGTAGTTTGTTAGTGGCGCATAAGTGGGTTTGGCTGACGACAAATTAGAAACACCCTTATGAGGGCAGCAATGGTGTTGATTCCGTTGCGCACTTCGACAGGACTAAACTAAACTAAGGGCGTTTGTCTCTTTCTGTTTCAATAGAAAAAGAAAGTGACAGTTGCGTTTAGTCGAGTTTAGTACTGTCAAAATGTGCAACAGAATCGACACCAATGTCATTTCTTGTAAGAAAGTCGAAGTAACGGTATAAAATTAAATGCAACCGCACTCTTCATAACGTTCGTCTTATCCTTCAAGGATGAGCAGAAAGTACAACTTCGGGACTTTGTGAAGTACAACGAAAAGGTACTTCACGATTTTGTACCAGTACAAATTGTATGGAGGCGAGTGCTTACCTGTTATTGGTTTATCCATCACTGATCGAGAACCTGGCTGTAAACTGTAATAAGATAAAAATAATCCATTGTAAGGGATATCTCTAAAAGGGTCTTACGTACCACCGCGTTTGATTTACGTAATTGACTCCACACACGTTACGGTTTCCTTGCGCAATCTTACCCTGAGTGACACCATAGTGCCTAGATACCTGCGCAAATTCTTCCTACACACTGTAACTGCATACTTGTACAAGCCTAAAATAGTCCAAAGAAATAGTTATAGTACGACAGAACTAAGATGTTGCATCGACAAACTTCGTTAAATCAATCACTTCTAATCTGAGTGCGACTTCAAGACCTCGAATTTTTATTAGTACCTACTGCAGCCAAAAATGATGTTCACGCTGACGCAATAAGTTTGAATGGCGCGATAATGAGCGCCTGCCATTGGTTGTTCGATCAAGTTTGCCAATGCGACTTCTAAGTTGTATCGTACTATACCCCTGTGAACTCCCTTAAAGGCAGATTTACATTGAGTCAGTTACTGACGCGGACGGTAGTACTGTCGTGTCGCAGAGAACTGATACACACTGCTTACAATAGTCAGTCAGTCGCTATACTGACTTGATATCTTTATACGATGCCAATACCAGGTACAATACCAGTACTGACTTGTCTTGAATTACATACATAAACTCACGCCTTTTTCCAATGGGGGTAGGCAGAAACTATAGAACGCCACATGCTACGACCCTTACATACCCCTTTCGCTTCATCCACATTCATACATCTTGTCATACACGCACGCCGGTTAAGAGTAGGTACTACGCACCTAACCTTTGTGAAGAACATCACCAATAACATCGATGTATGTCCTTCTAGACCTCCTCTTGTCTTGAATTTGAAGTCGGTAACTGACTCAAGGATACGTCGGCGCTGAATGACAGACTCCGTAGTACTACTGCTAGAATCTAGATGTTTGCACGACCGTGTGGAAACTGCGCCGGCCGCTGACGTGCGTCCGTGACGTCACACTTGCACGGTGGTACGGCCCCACTATCCATTCGTTATAATGGAATATTTTGTCAAACCCTGTAAATTACTTAAGTGTAGATTGTAAATGTTAATGACTGTATATTTAATACCTAAAAATGTTATATCTTAAGTGAGCGATCGGGCTTGATCTAATCGAACCTGGGGCTTAATATGAACTCCAATTGCTAGGAAGTTTAAGGGCTTGTACACAAAACTGCGGAGCGACGCGATGCGAATTCGTAATGTAGAAAACTGCGACGCAAATTGCTGCGATGCGATTTCGTGCGGCAAGGCGTATTCTACCTAGTATAAAAAACATTCAATACGGTTGACGATCATCGAGGGATTGGTCATCCGAACCTTGGAAATCGCATCGCAGCATTTTGCGTCGCAGTTTTCTACGTTGCGAATTCGCATCGCGTCGATTCGCAGTTTTGTGTACAAGCCCTAAATCGGTTAGCTGTCGTAATACTTAGATTTCATATTAAGGTCTCTGATCGCGCTGTGAATATACCTGTCTTGCCATTTCCTTGCATTATCATGTAAATTAAATTCATAATCTCTTAATTTGATCTCCTTTATAATTTATTTATTTATTAAAAGTTAGTGTGCAATCGTTGTAAAATTAAATTGTTAAAAAATATTAAGAATTTTATTTACACCTTTTCAGGAATTATGCTTAGTCTTTGAAAGCATACCGCGTAAAAACGGGAGCTACTCAGTAATACTTCAAATCCACATTCGATAAAATAGTTAATAATCGCTAAACCAGCCTTCTTGCACCGCTGATTCTACAGCCCAAATACCCATCATTGGCCTAATATTTAGGCTGGCATCACAATGCTGACATATAATCTATTAGTCGTCAATGACGTGATAATGGGAAGATGCATCCGCGTATTCGTGCAGATAGGTAGATGTTTGCTGAATATGGAATACTGGACTATGTTGTGCTGAGGCTGAGATGTACTTACCGATATGAGAGAAAAAATCACGTCTTCTAATGATGCCATAAACGTAACGCAGACTGTTTATTATCAAGTTAACAAACCCATTCGCGTGTGATCTATTATTTTTTTCATTTTTATAAACAATTAAAAAGCTTTTTATCTACCCTTCCAAAAAGAAGGCGGTGTGCAAGTGAAAACTGCGCATCAACTCTAAAATAGTCGAATAACTAAACGTCAATGACAGCTGACGACTGTCATTTTTATAAATAATAAGAGAGTTTGACATTGACAGACAAGGCAGTTGTTTTCGTACCGCGCTCTTGAAATAAATATTTTAAAAAATGCCTTTAATATTAATTTGTGGCACACCAGTGAGTGGAAAAACATCAAGAGCGAAAGAATTAAAAGATTTCTTTGAAAATAAACATGGTAAAAAGGTAGAAATTGTATCTGAAGACGAAGCAATTGTGAGATTAGGTTATGACAAAAACTCCACATATTTAGATTCGCAAAAAGAGAAAAGAGTGAGAGGATACCTTAAGTCAGAGGTAATAAAGCTCATCGGGAAGGACAATGTCGTTATATTGGATGGGAGTAACTATATTAAAGGTAAGAAAATATTAAATAGTATCAAAGTTATCTACCACTGTTGTACAGAATACTTTTGCTCTGTCCCTCAAATAACTTAAACAATCGTCCTAGATTTTTAAGAAAGGCTAAAAAACAATTCTAGAATTACATACATACATAAACTCACGCCTTTTTCCCATAGGGGTAGGCAGAAACTATAGAACGCCACATGCTACGACTCTTACATACCCCTTTCGCTTCATCCACATTCATACATCTTGTCATACACGCACGCCGGTTGAGAGTACTACGCACCTGACCTTTGTGAAGAACTTCACCAATAACATCGATGTATGTCCTTCTAGGACGTCCTCTACCGGGAATTCTAGAATTCTCTAAGTCAAATAAAAATTAGCATACTTTATCACAAAAGCCGCTAACGTCCGCTTTTAAACAAGCTTTAAAACTCAAAATGATACTAAAGAAATAGACCAAAAAAATGGTTGCATCACGGGCAAAATTTTAACTTCTGCGAAATGGTTATTTAACATAACATCACGCCTGTATACCCGAAGGGTTGGGCAGAGGTGTCACACCATCATTTTGCCACTATGTTAAGTCCCATGTAATAGGATGCGAGCCTATTACCATCAACCGAGCACAAATCCATACTTTGGATTGCTAATGGGGAATTCCACATGGAAAAACTCAATAACACTGCCCAACCTGGGGATTGAACCCAGGACCTCATGATCACCAGTCGCGCTTACCACCACTAAGCAAAGGAGACAGTTATGCTTATTTATGTTGCCAAATACCTATTGAGATTCACAAACATGACTTCCCAACTGTATATCAAATTATAATAATTATATTCTTTTTACAGGATACCGCTACGAACTTTACTGTGCGTCAAAAGCATCAAAGTCAACACAATGTACTTTATATACTATCAGAAGCCATGATGAAGCTTGGGAGGATAATCTTAAAAGACAAAGTAACACAGACGCTGACAATGCAGAGATACAGAATGATTGTGCACCATATAATGAAGAGGTGTTCAATGCTTTGACGAGATTGAGGTAAGGGATATAAAAATGTGATATGAATAATCATCATCATCTCCCTAGCCTTTTCCACGTTGGGGTCAGCTTCCAGTCTAACCAGATGCAGCTGAATACCAGTATTTTATATGGAGCGACTGACATCAGACCTCCGCAACCTGGTTACTGTGCAATGCCGATATCCTAAGGTTAGACCGGTTGTCAGACATTCGGGCTTCTGACTACCCGTAACAACTGTTATAGGTATTCGTATGACACCTGGGGCTGACTGTTTAACGTGCTCTCCGAGGCATGGAGGGATCCCGATGTGTAACGAATGGTCACCCATCCACAGACTGACCGCGAAAAGCGCAGCTTAACTTCGCAAATCGTAAGATCCGCGCAGTTGGCATTTAGCCAGCTGGTAATCATATCCAGAACCTTACCATCTGCAGCTGCACTTGCAACCACTAAACAAATGTAAATAAAAGACAATTTATAATAATTCCAGGTTTGAAGAGCCAAACTCCAACAACAGGTGGGACAGTCCACTGTTCACAGTGCAGCCAACAGATGAACTGAATCTGGAAGATGTGTACAAAGTACTATTTGAAAAGAAGCCTCCACCCCCTAATATGAGTACACAGAATGTAAGTTATGTTTTTATTACCATGTAAAGGGGTGAATAGGTATGCAGGGGTGAGTCGGGACGAAACAGCTTTTAAGACACGACACAATGTCTAGAATCAAGCGCGGATCCACCGTTGTGGGCACAATGGGCATGCCCATAACCCTTATAGACTTTTGACGTCACACTTTCACGGTCTATTGAGGTTGATAGTAGTTTAGAGTCTAAATGTGACATTGTGATGTGTAATTTTCGTGAGCGAACAAACTAACATTTTACAGGTTTATTAATGTACTAGTGTTCGTCCCCACGTGGAACTATTCGCTGTACAAAATCGTGGTCAGGACATCATATATTTTGTAAACATCTCCTATGTAGGAATGCACTATATCGATCATGAGCGAGTTCATACTCCGACTCGCACTTGGCCGATTTTCGGGTGGCTCTGACCACAACTTTTTTTGAGGGCTGAATCCGCGCCTGTCTAGAGTTACAAGTCTGTTTTCGCCTTTACTTGTTATCACCACAGACTACAAATGTCTGTTAAAGAGTGTTGCTATAATCACCACTCTTGGCAAACAGATAGTAGCTGTAGCTGTTATAAGCACACTGACGATGATTGATTCGCCTTTATGACAACAGCAGATGTACTTAACTGTAGAGGGTGTGGTCTATTTTTTTCTGGCAACAACACAGCATACTTTACTTCCATTTTACTTTACCATAAACTAACGAAATAAGGCTTAAGCTACACAATGGCTGATGCATATGTGCCGTCAGTTGGCACAGGTCAATTGAAATCTGCTGTGGCACTTTCCTCAAAAGCCATTCCAGATGATACCCTACATTGTTACACTCGCATCGTTTTTATACCACAACGTCTATACTTTAAAAGAGACCTGGATCTCAGTGTTTGTTTCGGCTTTTCTTCTCAGAGCTAGTCAGATAGGAAATGCCCGCGCCATAACATAACACAACATCACGCCTTGTAGTCCCCGAAGGGTTCGGCAGAGGTGTTTTTAGTAACCCACGTTTCGCCAGTTATGTTTAAGTCCTATGTAATAGAGGGCGAGCCTATTCTCATTGACCGGGCACTAATCCAGACTCCAGGCTGCTACTGAGAAATGTTTAATGGAAAAACCCAATAACACTGCCTGACCTGGGGATCGAACCCAGATCCCCACGCTCGGCAGTCACGCTTGCGACCACTAGACCGACAAGGCAGCATAGCGCCGTTACGCCTACAAAATCCGCTGTTTTTTTTTTTGTAAGGCGCTCCACCCACAGCACCGCGCGCCGTCGCGTAGCGCGGGATGGCAAACTGCGCGCGGGGCGCCTTCCCGCGCATTTCCGCGTCGGCAGTGTGTTGTGCTAGGCGTGATTTCTATATAAATTGAGATACTTGCATACAATGGTAAAATCTGCCATCCCGCGCTACGCGACGGGGCGCGGTGCAGTGGGTGGAGCGCCTAAATCTGTCTTTGATGCTATTTTATAATAGTTCTGAAACCACGTGCACCTGTAAAATCTGTTTTTTAATAATTTATTTGGTTAAGAAGATAACAAAATAAATTAATAGAAAACCTATTTTACAGTTGTATATGGCTCGAGAACTATTATAAAATAGCATCAAAGACATAAAAAAACAGCGGATTTTGCAGGCGCAGCGACGATACATTAACTTGCTAGACACACAGATACTTTATTTTTTTGTTTATTTTTTTATTTTGTTTTGTCTCTTATGAATTTTTTGTCTGTGTGTCTGACTGCTTTCGTGCCAAATAAATTTCTTCTTTCTTTCTTTTCTTGTAAAAGTGTCTGTAACAGATTTATTTACTTACAGAAATAAAAATAATTTATCATTTAACTATATTCATAATTTTTCAGCCACCACTAACATCGACAAACTTTCTGTATGAGCTTGACAAAGTTACACAGTCAATATCGAAGCAAATACTCGAAGCTAAGCAACTAAATATGGGCGGCGAGGTCAAGTTCCCTGAATACCCCGGTTGTATACTAGAAGCTGGATATACACAGTTCGTGAACCCTCAGAAACTGCTCCAGTTAAGACGGCAGTTCCTAACGTATGCTAAGATGAATCATTCCAATGAAGGAGCGAACAAGATTGGGAGATATTATATACAGTACTTGAATAAAACTCTGACGAATTAGTTGCTTGTTTTATTTGTTAACCGACTTCCAAAAAAGGAGGAGGTTCTCAATTCGACTGTATGTTGTTTTCTTTTTTTTTGTGTTTGTTCCGCGATATCTTTGCTAATTGTGAACCAATTTTAATGATTCTTTTTTTGTTTGAAAGAGGGTTCTTTCGAAGTAGACCCATTTAAATTTGGTGAAGATCTGATGAAGAACTTCGGAGATAGACACCTTGAAGTCGGTTTTTTTTTGTTAAAAAGTTTAATTATTTAGTTTCAAGAGGCAGCAGGCTGCCATCTTCGATTTGTGTTTGCGTGTTAGTAAATTAGACCCCTACACATTGCTATACAGGTTGTTAGGGTAAACACCGTTATCCTTGAAACCAGTGGCTTGGTTTCATTTATAGAACGTAAAATCAATGAAACATAGCAACCTTTTTTTTAATTATTTTTTAGAAAGTCCCAATTTCAACACGAACGCTTTTCACTCTTCTATGCACAAGGGCAACAAACCCGCATCTGACCACGGGAGAGGGGTGCGCGCCACGCTGCCGGCGCCCGCGCCAGCGCGGCAACAGTCAGTCACCCGCTGTTACGCTAGTGACCGCACGTCGCGTCGTTGCGTATCTACTCGTGTCGTGTTAGCGGAGCGCCGATCATTTTTCACGCGTAAATTGTGTAACCTACTCAGTGCTATGTCGTTGTGCTACCCATGGTTTAAGTGATAACAGTGTTTATCCTTACACCTGTAGAACGTTAAACCAATGAAAAATAACCGTAAATGGATCCCATTTTGAACATTTGTTAAGATTAATTTAGGTAAGTGCTAGTTATTTAATCATTGTAAATTTAGCCGATAATTTTTAATCGATCTGTACGTGAAATTTTGATGAACTTTTTAAATACTAACGCCAAAAATACCTACCCAATGGCTTGGTTTCTTTTTCATTTTCTTTTTTGTCAAAATACTCGTCACGCAACACCTAAGGTAGGTATTTTTGCCTGTCCTATGTCAGGAAAAGTATGAAGGGAAAGTTGCATCACAGTTTATGTGTACCTATTGTGTAGGTAAACGTACGAGGGCGGGTGAACCGAGCGGGAAGACGGTCGTTGCAGTGATCACCTGACTCGGGCGCGTATTATCCATGAATTGGCGTACGGTGTCGGACAAAAACATTTCAAAATCTTATAAAAAAACTGCGTAGGTACTTTTTTTTTTAAACTGTCATGTATTATTATTTTTAAGTTACCTACACATGGTTTGAGTGATAACGGTGTTTACCCTTACATCCTGTATTGAATAGGTAGGTCGCCAATATGAAGGGTGTTTAAGAGGAAACGCAGGCTGCAAAATATTAATAACTAGCTGTGTCCTCACGGCTCCGCCCGTAGCCTATGTTACTCAGTGATAATGTAGCTTTCTAACAGCAAAAGAATTTTTGAAATCGGTCCAGTAGTTTTTAAGTTTATTCGTTACATACAAAAATACAAATCTTTCCTCTATATAATATTAGTATAGATTTTAATAGGTTTTTGCGATCTATTTCCGTCCCAACCCTCCCGCAAACCTTCTCAATTGAGCGCGAAGGAGACATCTGCATCTCGGACTGATTCCTCCTGTGCAATATTAGCGAAATCGTACTTTCGTATTTCCCTGTTTCCTTCTTCAAATCTGGACCGATTTTAATATTTTTTCTGTACTATTTTAAGAAAGACTTTGGTTATGACTGTATGTTTTTCTTAAATTTATATTCGTCAAATTTGTTTGCCAGATGTTTGAAAGCGGTCGTAAAACCGGTCGATTTTTGTAAAGTTTAAACGTTTCTAGTTCTTCTAATAATTAATTTATTGACAAACACAAAACATAGGGACATGGTGGTGATAGACATTATATCATATGGTAAAAAATATTTGCTCTGGTGACATTATCCAAGGAGGAAACGGAGGAATACGTTTGTATGGACTAAATGCCGACCGCATTTCCTCTAACTATTGTTTTTATTAGAAATCATGATGCTTACAAAAATTGGATAATATAATTGGAGGTCTCTACGAAACTGTTGTACCAGAGTACATACACACATACAATCACGCCGGTTTCCCATTGGGGTAGGCAACCTATAGATTTCCACCTGCGACGATCCTGACCAGGGCTCGGAACCGTTATTTAAAATAACGTTTTTAAAACGTTTAGAACCGTTCTTTGTACAACATTTTGTTCGGAACGAAAACGAAATGAGAACATTTTCAGAACGTTTAAAAACCGGTTTATTCCGCAGGACGCAGCCGCGCACGTCGTACGGCGACAAGCGTGATCTTGTTTAGTTAGGTTAGGTACCGTATGTAGTCATTGCATAATTTCATTACATCATTCGTTCCGACGCGCTTGCGCGTTTATTGGGGTTGTGTTATGACTTGCGTGCGAGTGATTAGTTAGTTAGTGGTGCTTATTTCTTGGTCACAAAATGTTGGCGTCATACCAATCTGGAATCAATGATTCCAGGATTTCTGTTATAACCAAAAAATTGTGTTGGCTCACTAGTTTTCGATTTATGAGCAGCTATTAGTGGGGACGCTAGCTTGACGTCAAGGCAGCGTCCCCACCGCGTAACTCTGGAACTACTACAGTCTTGATAAGGATTTAAGCTCAAAAACTAGTACCTAAATAGTGACCTCAAAATACAAAACCTCAGAAATAGTGATTGCATAAGTTTGGAGATATTTCAATGTTTTGGGATATTTTCACAGCCAGCGTTCCCACTTAAATTCACATAGAAATCTGAAGGAAAGCAGATGTAATTCTATAAAAAATACTACGTCAATAAATAGCGGCTGAAATAGTAATGAAAACAACCAATGATATAAAAATAATTAGTCAATGAATTTTAGAACTTAGAAAAAAAGCCAGTAAACTTCTACAGGAGCAAAAGTACAATCATGATCAAAAGTTATTATTTGCTAATATTATTACATTGTATAATTTTAAAATATCGATGATAGATAATAGATAAAGCAATTTGATTAAAAAAATCGAAATGTGCCCCCAAAGTCGTTGGTCGTGCCCACATTGCTCGTAAGAAGCATTTTCTTTTTCTATGGGACCGATGATATCTTTCCCACAGGTAATATAGTTAAATATGTAAAATCCTACTGAGAACTTAGTTTGATTCATTAATAATCTAATTCATCCTAATTATTATTAAAACTTGTAATTAGTTCTTCAAACATGAAAAATGAATTGTCCAAAATTAAGTCTGAAGAGTTCTACAGAAGCCAAAGACCCTGTGGGTTAGATTTTAAAGACTACTTAACTGTAGTTTTCACGTACTTTCTATTTAACATTGCAGTTTTCATAAACTGTAATACTGTAGGTACTTTATGGTTATAAAACTTATAAATAAATAAATATGAACATATTAAGACCGTTTATTCATTTTATATACATATTATTTACATTTTTAAATCTTTCTATAAAAAATATTAAAATCCATTTCGAGGGTTGCGTGGTAAAACCCAATAAGTTCAAAAAGTCCCTATTCAGAAAATTGAGTTTGAAATATTGATGACGTGAAAGTAAGTGTCATTATGTTACATTAGATGCAAATTCTTAATAATTTAACTAGTTAAATTTTGTTAAATTAGATGCAAATCCTTAATAATTTAACAAGTTAAATTTTGTTAAATTAGATGCAAATCCTTAATAATTTAACTAGGTAGTTAGTTTTACCGCGCAACCCTCGATTTAAAAATATAAAAAATAATAGCCCATCGGCATCGGGAACAGGGCCCAAGCTACCGGTGGTCAGGGCTTTCTGAGAGAGAGGGACTTTCTGACAATACGCGCCATGTCCAGAAGTCCCGCTTTCTGTATCAGGCCCTTGACCCAGCCGCCCAACGAGAGCCTCATTAGATGTTGGTCGAGGCTCTTGGCTATTGAGCCATTGGCCGTAACGACTATCGGCACAACAACTGCTGAGTCAATCTCCCACATGTCGACAACCTCGTGTGCCAAGTCTTGATACTTAATTTCTTTATCTTTCTCGGCTTTCACAAGGTTCTCGTCATGTGAAACAGTGATATCAACAACACAAGTCTGCAACAAAAAGGCTGTCTGGATGTTTTCAACTGATTTTCTATGTATTTAGGCATTCTGAAAACTAAAAAAAATACTCAATAAATTCCAGAACGTTAGGTTGTTATGCAAAACGCAAAATTTTATTATAAAAAAGGGAATTTTTGGGCTTACTTGAAGTCATAATGGAGATGTGAGTGAAGAGCAAGGTGAACGATTTCACCAAGATATTAAGGAGATGGAAAAAAGATACCAGGGAAGATGGAGCGTCTCAATGATGGCAGACTGCTGTTGGACGCTTCAGAGAGACATTCCAGATGACAAGCGAAAATGTACCAAAAGGAGTCTCACGTGGAAAAAGAAATGTGTTTAGTGCTTGCTAATGAATGTATTTTAGATAAAAAATTATAATTTTGTTAAGCAATGAATTTAAAAAAAAAATGTCTTTTATTTTAAGATAACTTGTTTAACATAGATACCCACATTGTCAGAAAAAGTGACGTTCTATGACAAAATGAAAGTTCAGCACACCCAAAATCTTAAGAATTACGCAAAAATACCAAAACAGCTCTCAATTCTTTTTTTGCATACTTGTGCAATCATTGTGAGACGCTCTAATCGATCTATCACCACTATGTCAGGCTTATTGGCAACAATAGTCCTGTCGGTGATGATAGATCGATCCCAGTACAATGTGACATGACCATTCTCGAGAACTGGGTCGGGCACATACTTGTAATATGGTATTTCTGCGTCCACAAGGTTGTATTTCAGAGCAAGTCAAATTCAATAACAATAATAAAAATAATAAAAAATGTTGCTGGTGGATAATCCTAGCCACTAGGTTATGTCTGTGCAAATACTCGCCGTTAGCAAGACGAGAACAACCAGAAATAATATGTCAAATGGATTCACCGAGACAGTGACATGCCCGATAGATGTCAATCGTGCCGCCCTTCACAACATATTTCCGGTAGTTGTTTGTCATAATAACTTCGTCCATAATTGCACAGACAAAACCTTTGGTTTCCCCAAAGAGATCACCGGAACGTAGCCAGGCTACCGACGCTAGGAAATCTACATCTGGCCCTTGTAGGGCCCGGTAAAAGCGTCCGTGAAGCTCCTTGCTCTGCCATACCTCCCTGCGGCCATTAGTATCCAGTACTACAGGCTTGTGCCAGTTCTCTTTAACCAAGGAGAGCGGGGTGAATCCTTTGTCCACTGCGATTAGATCTCGATGCATCCCCACGTCGGCTTGGAAGAAGTACTCCCTGAGGCTGCATACCTAGTGGTTGTGGAGGGTCTTAGCATTTAAAAAGTTTTGACCCCACACTTCCTCGGAATGTACAGCCTCGTCACCGATGAACGTGGGTGACGCATTCGGTATGCAGTCAGCAGCGTACGGACCCCCTTATCCAGGGCGTCAAGTTCAGTTTGAGTCCACTTGAGTATGCCGAAGGAATACATCAAGACTGGCATGATGTTAAAGGCCTTATTTCCACCTGACAAAAGACTTTTAAGTGCTTTTTTCAGGCGGCCATAGACGCGCTCCCGCAATGATTGCTACATGTTGGTCTCATTGATGCCTAACGCCTCCGACATGCCCAAGTATTTGTAGGTTTCGGTTGAGGAGAGGGATCTAAGGTGTATGGAATCCGAGAGTTGTGTTCCCACGGATTCCATAATCCCTCCTCGCCTTACATGCATGACTGCAGATTTGTCCACACCAATTTCCATCCTGATGGAATTACTGAAAGTTTCAGTTAGTTGCAAATTATTGGGGGCAAAGAGTTTCAAATCGTCCATGTAAAGTAGGTGGGATATTACCTGACCACCTCTTCTCAACCGGTAGCCTAACCCTGAACCCTCCAACAATGTGCTCAGAGGGTTTAAGACTAAACAAAACCATAACGTTAGAAACTGTGGAAGCGACCCAGATTCCAAAAAGGACTAGAATTGTGAGCATGTGAACTGCGTAACCACTTTAGCCAAAAGTTGTGCAGTCCGTCTAGGCTAGGGGATATAAAGACAATCATAATGTTATAATTATGCTGTTGCATAATTTTCTCTTGGGATGTATTTAAAAGCACCTTAAACTTAATGAAAATAACAACAAAAACAATTTAGGATACGCTTTCCACAACAAAATAATAAGTGCACTTTAATTTTAATAAGTACTTCTAATTTTAAAAATGATAGTTCCGCACAATAAGTAATCAAAAACCACTTGTTTATGAATGCACCCATTAAAGGAATGGTGGAAAGTGATCGCCAAATCGTTTCTAGCCATTTCTGGCACTCGCCGGCCACTGCTGTGACATCGCTCGCTTCGCTCGTTCGACTCGTGCGTTCTAACATAACCTAACCTACCTTTCGGCTATCTGTTTGTCATTTTATTTCTTATGGCGGAGGGACTTTGAAGTTAGAAGCATTAAAATTATAGTGCAAATAATGATTTTTAAGTTGAAGTATTAAAATCATAGTGCAAACAATTATTTTTAAAGTTGAAGTATTAAAATCATAGTGCAAACTATTAATTTTAATCTAGACCCTTTTAAAGCGGAATCTATTATTTTCAAAGTTCATTTATATATGTATACCTATCCCTTTTCTTTTTACTGTCATTTGTCACGTTACCGTAATAGGTGAGATTGTACTGAATCATCATTGTACATAATAATTTATTGTGATTTTTCTTTAACTTTCACTACCTTATTCACGTATTACTTTTTTTATCAGTGGAGTCACTATTTACTGACGTAGTCTTTTTAAAGAATTGCTTTCTGATTCATATTTCTATTAGAATTTAAGTGCGGAAGCTGGCTGTTAAAATAGCCTCTCTAAAAAAATGGAATATCTCAAAACCTATGCGATGACTATTTCTGAGGTTTTGTATTTTGAGGTCACTATTTGGGCACTATTTTCTGAGCCTAAGTCCTTTATCAAGACTGTAGTAGTTCCAGAGTTACGCGGTGGGGACGCTGCCTTGACGTCAAGCTAGCGTCCCCACTAATAGCTGCTCATAACCCGAAAACTAGTGAGTCACTAATTATTTTGTTTTGGTTTAGGCACAATTTTTTGGATATAACAAAAATCCTGGAATCGCTGGTGGGGACGCTGGCCTGACGCCAACCACAAAATGGGACGAAAGAGAAAAAATCAAATTTACTCTTATTACACTTACAATGATGAAACTAACAAATCAAAAGTCAGATGGAAGGATGTCAGCAAGAAATACGAATAAATATTAATTAAATCTAATTGTTCTAGTTGTAGGTTGTAAATCTTTAGACTAAATAAGGCCTATTCAGCAGCACACAAAGTTAACTAAACACTCCGCAATGTCAACATTTTAGAGAGGACTGTAGAATACAGAGTCCCTTTGGTCCCCTATATATTTTACTAGCGGGCCGTCCCGGCTTCGCACGGGTGGACATTTTTCCCTTTTCTGCAACATTTTTCATTTATGCTCCGATCCTATTGATCGTAGCGTGATGATATATAGCCTATAACCTTCCTCGATAAATGAACTATCCAACACAAAAAGAATTTTTCAATTCCAACCAGTAGTTCCTGAGATTAGCGTGTTCAAACAAACCAAGAAACTCTTCAGCTTTATAATATTAGTATAGGTAATTCTCTTTAAAATTTTGTCATTACGAAGTGGATTGAGACCTCTCTCGAACAACGCAAAAAATGGAAAAAAAACGGTTTAAAATGGTTTAAAACGTTATATTAACCGAAAACGATTTAAATTTCGTTCTTCTTCAAAAACGTTTTTTATAACGTTCCGTTCGAACGTAACAGAATCAAATCGTTTCTTAGGTATTTAAGACGAAAACGTTTCGAAAAATAAACCGGTTTCCGAGCCCTGATCCTGACACACCCTTTCGCTCCATCTACATTCATTAACCTTCTCATGCACGCTCGTCGGTTTAGGGTGCTACCAACCTGGCCCTTTTTGAGAACGTCCGCGATTTCAATTTCGTTTATTTACTTTCCATAATGTGTAGGTATAATATTAGATGGTAAAATATAATATTTAGTTTAGTAACAATTATAGACCCTGTTATAGGGCACAAAAAAACAATCTTAATTCTATTTTTATTAAAATGATATTAATTAATTTTTAATCATACATTATTATTTCCATCAATTATACAGTTATACATTGGTATGCTTTATTATTTGTTCGTGGTATGTTCGCAGAGGTTGGCCCGATTCCAACTGTTCCATCCACACTCGCCTTGTGCACTTGTTTCGTTAATCTTCTTTCGTCCATCCTCTCTACATGACCAAACCATCTTAACATACCGTAAAACCTGGCAACTTTGCCCAAAAAATCAGAGTATTTTTGCATTAGTTGAGTTATTTCCGAAAACGTTAATGTATTTCATATTATTTTTGTACCACACAATACTATATGTTCATATCTCGATATTTATTATTGAAAATATCCAGAAAAATGAATTTGTGTGTGTAAAAAACACAATTATAATTGTTGGGCAAAGAATCACAGGTTTTTGGCAACTTTGCCAACTTGTAATATTTCAGATACTATAAACCGTATCATTATTTTAAAATGGCTGAATATAAATACAGGGCCATAAAGTATAGTATCAAATTATGAGATGAATGAACATATTCGTTGTCCTTCAAAATTGAGTGGGCAAAGTCAAAAAGCCTCCTAGTACATTTTTCTTACCATAATTGTCAATGTCTAAGGGCTGTCATCATTGAATAAATGCTACATTTAAATACTTAATGAAAAAGTTTTTGATGTGGAATATTTCTATTGAGATAATCATAAATTCAATAAGTATATAATGGATACAAAATTAAGATATACGGTATATTGCCAGTTAAGTTATATTGCTACGATATATTACTAACTTTAAGGTAGCCAAAAGACAAAATATGTGACTAAACATCTACACAATATGTCGGAAGACAGTCACCAGTTGCAGATACTGTTCGAACTAACAAATTCGATGAATGCCTATTTATAAATAGTTCTACACATGTATTGCTGGGAATTGTTCCATTAAATATGTAACAGCAGATTTCTTTTCTTCCAATTTGTTAAAAACTAGCGTTTTCTAGTCGAACTTGGTCATTGGACAACCTTATTCATCAGAAGCCACCAAAACATTTACAAGTTTTTCTCTTTTAGCGTTCTGTTAGTTTGTGCATAGGTACCTCTTAAAATTATAATAAATTTAAAAATTACAGGTGACAACCCTACGGGAAAAAAATTGGTGGGCAATGTCGTCAACCATGCTCAAAAAACATGCATGTGACTTTGCCCATCAATATATTTTACAATTTTATGAGATGTTTTGTGTGAAATACCAGTCTATATTATTCATTTCATACATATTAACGGTGGTAAAAAAATTAATTACCTACTGTATCTGCAACTATCACTTTTTGATAAAGTTTTTTGACTGGTTTTTGCCCGCTAAAAACAATACCAACTTTTAAAGGTTCCTGACAGCCAACGGAAGTAACATAGGTGACATTACGTCACTTGGTATTGTCAGAAAAATAATCAATTTTCTACCACAGGCAAAAGAATACTCCTAACTATAGACAAATTTGCTATGCATCAAATTTTTAAAAAAATACACAGCTGGGCAAAGTCATACGTCAAGGGCAAAGTTGCCAGGTTTTACGGTACCTTTCTCAATGAAGGTTTTCGATACTTTTTCCGCCACCAGACAGCGCTTCGTATGCGTCAGGTCCAAACAGCTGTCAGATGGCACAGATTTTTACCGAACGTATAATTTTTAGTGAAATTCTACGTATTTGGAAGTGTTATTGATTTTATTATGGATTACGGCCAGAGAAAGGTTGCCGAACTGAAGATTGAACTCAAAAAGAGAGGCGCAATAGTCACCCTCCTGTTTTATTTGCACACATAGGCACTGCACAACACTGTGGCATTTTAGAAAATAATATTCCTTTTGTAACTTTTTTAAGAATAAATAAACCAACAAATGATCGTAAAATACAAATCGCGTATGTGTGCAGACAGGTGGTTGAATCTGACGCTACAGTGCTGCCATCTCACATAGAACATTTTTCAGAAAACCCTCATTCTTCTCACTACATCTTTTCATTCCACAACGTTCCCTTATCACACTGTTCCTTACTTTATCTTTCAAAGTTACACCACACATACTTCTCAAAGTTACATCAGAGTAACGTTCCATTTAGACATCTGTCGCTCTGTGGTTAGACATCCTGCTAGCTCGAGAACGGACTATTTTAGAGGAATTAAATTAATGTTAACAAAGGAATGAAACACGAAAACAACTAATAAATCATTGTTTTAATCTCTTCGCTTAACAAATTAACAACAGTGTGTTTGAAAACAGTAGAACAACTTATAACAAAATCTATACACATAACTATAATTACATATAGGTACTTAGCAGTAGCTTCGAGAGTTTTCCGAACAAATCGAATTCTGCAAGTTTTACAAACTAAGCGAGGACTTGCTGCAAAAACTGCAAACCAGCTGCAAAACTATGCAATCGGCTTCCCTGCATTGCAATACAGTCGAACCGACTGCATTTAACATTAATTATGCAGTTAACTTTACCTAAAAGGGTAATATTGCACAAACATCCCTCAAACGTAGGTGTTTGTCATATTAATGAATAGCTCTCATTTGAGAGCCCGTCGTATCGTTTTGGTATCATTTGAGACGCTAAAAGGTATTATAAAATAAAAATCATGTTAAATGTCATGACAACTGCTTTGGGGTGCTGCTATCATACTAATCTAAGAATAAATATTTCATTTTTGTGTCAATTTGTCCTACTGCTTCCTAATACACAAGTCCCACAATAAAAACTGATTACAACTCGCAACCAATAACTAATTTAAATCAATACATTTAATACTTTAGCCCAACTGTTTCTGATAATCCCAGTATTGGGCAAAAACGAATATAATACATGTTTTTTTTTTATTATACTTTTTTCATACTAAAGCGCCGATATCCAAGTCACTAAATATACTATACGCGCACTCTACTAAAGACTAGGGACGTGTAAATGGACATTAAAAAGTCAATTTTCTACTAATACAATTTAGATCTAAAGAAATAAGACCTAGCATGACTGTCGTCGAGTTACTAACGTAAACATAACGTTAATGTCAGCGAATTTTTTTTTTTAATAACTTTGCCCCACACTAAGATTTCTCCTGTATCGTGGGTGCGTTTACAAACACAAATCTTCACACGCACAAACATCCAGACCCGGAACAACTATCTGTAGGCCATACAAATATTTGTTCCGTGCGGGAATCGAACCCACGACCCGTAGCGCAGAAGCCGATCGCTCAGCCACTGCACCAAACGTGTCGTCAAATTTTGAATTGGAAATACTCGTTTCGCACCCACTATTTAAGGAAATTGAAATCTTCATTTATATCTATACCTAGTCTGGCCATAAATACTGTTACAATTAAAAATAAGAAAGATATTACATTTAAATTTGGAATCTGTCATTTTTATACGATTGTTCATTGAGTTTTCTAATTTTGGCGCCAATGCATTGTACAATATTTTGCGATATTAAAATGGAGTGGGGTGATAAAGAGAACCGAATCGCTGTGATTGCATTACACAAAGTTGGTATGGAGCCAAATGCAATTTTTAAAACTCTCCATACGCTTGGTATTAGTCAAATGTTTGTGTACCGGGCTATTAATAGGTACAATGAGACCTCCTCTGTTTGTGACAGAAAAAGATCTGGCCGTCCACGTAGTGTTCGTACGAAAAAGGTGGTCAAAGCAGTAAGGGAAAGAATTCGAAGAAATCCTGCCCGAAAGCAAAAGATTTTATCTCGGGAGATGAAGATAGCACCCAGAACCATATCGCGTATTTTAAAAGATGACTTAGGACTTGCAGCCTATAAGAGACGCACTGGTCATTTTTTAACTGATAATTTAAAAAAGAATAGGGTGGTTAAATCGAAACAACTACTGAAGCGGTACGCAAAGGGAGGTCACAGAAAAAAATTGTTTACGGATGAGAAAATCTTTACAATTGAGTAACATTTTAACAAACAAAATGACCGTATTTATGCTCAGAGCTCTAAGGAAGCTTCCCAATTAGTCGACAGAGTGCAACGTGGGCATTATCCGACTTCAGTGATGGTTTGGTGGGGTGTTAGCTATGAAGGAGTGACTGAGCCATATTTTTGTGAAAAAGGTATCAAAACATCGGCACAAGTGTATCAAGATACCATTCTTGAGAAGGTAGTTAAGCCCCTTAACAACACCATGTTCAATAACCAAGTATGGTCCTTCCAACAAGACTCGGCGCCGGGTCATAAAGCTCGGTCCACGCAGTCTTGGTTGGAAGTGAACGTTTCGGACTTCATCAGAGCTGAAGACTGGCCGTCGTCTAGTCCCGATCTTAATCCGCTGGATTATGATTTATGGTCAGTTTTAGAGAGTACGGCTTGCTCTAAACGCCATGATAATTTGGAGTCCCTAAAACAATCCATACGATAGGCAGTGAAGAATTTTTCCATGGAAAGTGTGCGTGCTTCTATTGATAACTGGCCTCAACGTTTAAAGGACTGTATTGCAGCCAATGGAAACCACTTCGAATAAGCTTTTTATATTTTAAATTGTTTTATAATTATGTATTAAACTAACACACTGTAAAAGTATTAAATATTATTTGCAATAAAAAAAAAATTTTCTTCGTGACAATATTTATGGCAAGACTAGGTATACAACGTGTTACTAAAATACCCCTAAAGCCGAAAGGGGGTTAAAAGGTCCCTTGTAAAGAGTCTATAGGCAATATTTGAAAACTGTAGAATGACCCAAAAAAAAGATAAAACATAAAATAATCATCATTGAAACGCAACCCTGAAAACATAAAACTAAAGAGTAGACTACCCAGAAAGTTATTTACATTCTTACCTAATTTCCTCTGAGGGGTAAATGATAACAACCATAAAAGACTACTTGATTAATTACATTTTTCATGGGGAATTATGTAACACGTTGTATAATATAAATTGTGTGCATGTCGCAAAAATATAAACCAAAATGTTATAGGACAGTTGTATTTTCGATTCAAAATTCGCTTACATTAGCGATATGTTTACGATACTATGCGTCAAATGATCGTGCTAGGACTACTGAAATAAGAATGATATCGTCACTATAATATAAATTAAGAATAATAACTGCAAAATACTCTAATAAATTGTGAGTTATTGTTGTATCTCTTACTTCATCTATTCCATGGTATAATACATGGAATTATTTAACAGCGATGAACCGTATCACGTCACGATTACAGCCTGCGCAGACGAGGGACAATGGCGGACAAAATGTCCGCGGAGCGCTCTTATTATTACTGTTATTAGTTTGCACTTTGTCTGGGTATACCGCCAGACGACACACGAGGTATTGCGTGGTCAAAATGCAACCTTATTGCAGTACTAATAAGAGCGCACCGCAGACATTTTATCCGCCATTGTCCCTCGTTTACGCAGGTCATAAGTGATATTTTCCCAACAACAACATGAAGGTGTAGTTAAAAATGAAGAGCACACTACGAACACCTACTAAAAGTGAAAACATCTAGTCATTTCAGAAAAAGATAGAATATTTACTTTGGAAATCTATCTCTTTCTAAATAGGGTATTCAGAAAGAGACAACGGTGGCGATTCTGTTGCGCACTTTGACAGAACTAAACTAAGGGTGTTAGTCTCTCTTTGTTTCAATAGAAAAAGAAAGTGACAGTTGCGTTTAGTCTAGTTTATTACTGTCAAAATGTGCAACAGAATCGACATGAATTCCAAAGTAAATATTCAAGGCCAAATGTGTCGATTGATGATGAGCATTGAGAAATGGATTTTAATTTGTGCTCCAAGAATTATTTTTACAATGGTGGATGGACCCGACAATGATGACGTTAACGACACACCGTACACTATATCTTGGATCTTTTAAATGTAATGTCCAGCTTCACGCTCAACATTATTTGCGCTAATTCTGAAATTGCGCAAACTCTGCATTTGCGCAACCTCTTATTTATCGCAATAAGTTTGCGCAAACGATATTGTTATTACCGACAATACCGTTTACGCATGCAAGTCGCTAGCCGAATCCTTATTAATAAATAATAAGTTTTTTTTATAAATTTGTTTTTTTTTAATCTCTGTTTTGAACTGAAGCGGTGTTGGTGTTGTTGTTGGTTAGATGAATGATGAGCTTAATACGTCAATCTGATTTTACATACAAATGAGGCTTAGGATCAAGCCTCATCTGACGAAAGATACGTCGCCGATCTTCCATTGCGTAATATACTCGAGGAATTTTAGTAACGCATCTTCGGTCAAATGTGTACGATGTGAGATGTTTATATCGTCATTGGAAAGGTAACAAGACTAAAGCGCTAATATACTTACTTTACAGGAGAGCAATTAAAAGTATTTTTTTAAGAAAATAATCATAGTTATTTTTCTTAGACTATACATATTAAATAAATAATTTAATTATGTATTTAATATGTACTCTAAGAAAAATAACTATGTTTATTTTCTCAGAAAAATACTTTGAATCTCTCTACTGTAAAGTAGGTATATTGGCGCTTTAGTCCTTTTACCTTTCCACTGACGATATGGAATTATGTGTACCGGCGGAAGATCGGCGACGTGTCTTCCGCCAGACGTGGCTTGGCCCTTAGTTCAGATGGTCGCGATTACAGCACGCGTGAGCATAATTATTATGAGTTAGTCTTGTTGTAGCGTGACCACCTGAACTTAGCCTAAATACATCACAAGATGAATCTTTGCGATTCTTTTAAATATTATTATTTAGTATACGTCTTGTCGGTTATAATATTAGTTGTAAAATAAAGCGTTGTTTCGAGCCGTTACAATAAAAATAGCTCACTTAGAATTTAAATTAATGCATAATTTTAACTAACAGATATTTATTTCTTCGAATGCGACTGGCTAGAAAAATATCATAAATTCGACGCATATAAAACGTCGGAACCAGCGATCAGTTCATTTGCATCTTACTTCCTTATTTAGGAGCTAGAAGTCTTTCAGAGGTGAAGTATACACATTATAACAAACATCTTCAGTTATACAAGGTTAGTCGGAAAGGGGGTACTAAGCGGCAGGCTACGTAATGTATCACTGATGATTGTTTTAAAGAGAGTGTTAAAATTTAAAAATTCGATAACAATTTTTTCCATGAAAAATTATTTTTATTTTAGTTTTTTCAAAAATTCTTCATCCCTGCTTTAGTTATGAATTCAGAGAATGGAGTTTCTATACCGTGACCCCAAATATGACGTAAAATGTAAACACGTCTGATCATAGCTGAGGATAGATAGAATTTAGCGTATTTTTTATGAAATCTTTGAACAGCTATTTCTCTTGAACTATTGACTTTTGGGAAAAGTTGTAGAACAAAAGTTATCCATTATTATGGGTACTTTAACACCCTTTCGGCTTAGTACCCCCTTTCCGACTAACCTTGTAGAACTGCTGAACATAATAAATAAAAATAATGAATTAATCTTCCGTAGAACCATTTATATTGAATTCACAGCGAACCACAGTGCAACCGCACGTGCACGTAGTAAACATACCGTGTGCCCACTGCGAACACCGTAGACGCATTTGCAAGTGCTGCGTCGTCTTTATGCGCAGAAAACACTAATACTTATCGACGGTCGGCAGTGAAAACCACGTATGTGTAATTTTTTTTTTCAAAAGAGATAGATAAAACTGTGTCCTGAAAAAAATATGGCCGATCAAATGCTAATACAAGTTTGTCATCGCATATCATAGATAGCTTAGAAGTATTTGCATTGAAAGTTTGTTGAACTAATACGTGTATGACGAGTTTATCAATCTAAAGAACAAATAAAACGCTTTTGAAGAAAATTTGTTTTACGAGGTTTTCACTGCCGAGCGACGATATTCACAGCGTGCGCGGGAACTGCTTGCGAACTCGCGGCTGATGCGTGCGCAAGTGTGGACACAGCTTAAGATTTATATGGAGCATACTTATCGAAGTTAAGTTTGTTCCGTACTCCGGTAATCAGAACGAAATAACAAGTTTTTTTTTTTTCTAGCCAGTCATCATTTCAAAACCTCATTTAGAGTCAAAGCACAGCTCGACCAGCGACGCTTGTATATTATAGTGCAGGAGTTTCAAGATGTATGAAATCATATCGTCAGTGGAAAGGTAAAAAGACTAAAGCGCCAATATACCTACTTTACATTAGAGAGAATCAAAGTATTTTTTTAAGAAAATAATCATGGTTATTTTTCTTAGAGTATACATACAAAGTTAGTCGGAAAGGGGGTACTAACCCGAAAGCCACTTATAGTATCACTGATGACGGTTTTACTGCAGGTGTCAAAATTCGATCATTTTTATTTGCATGAAAAATTATTTTTATTTTAGTTTTTTTTTAAAAAATCATACCTGCTTTAGTTATGAATTCAGAAAATTAAGTTTCTAATCCGTGACCCCAAATATGACCTAAATAGTAAACACAGCTGATCATAGCTATGGACAGATAGATTTTAGCATATTTTTTACGAAATCTTTGAAAAGCTACTTCTCTTAAACTATCGAGTTTTGGGGAAAGTTGTAGAACAAAAGTTATCCATTATTATGGATTATTCCACTTTAGTCACACAGGTGATATCACCTGGGTGATCAGATTCCACATGGGTACTTTAACACCCTTTCGGCTTTTCCCTTTCCGACTAACCTTGTATACTATGTTTATTTTATTAAAAATACTTTGATTATCTCTACTGTAAAGTAGGTATATTGGCGCTTTAGTCTTTACCTTTCCACTGACGATATGGAGCTATAAGTACGATTTACACCGAACGGCGCACGTCGGAGTGGGTTTTATAACGTGCAAAGGAAATTAAAGCGACTATACAGTAGTTAAATTTCATATTTGCACAGCTTGAAACCTGGACGGACGCGCGCGCTTCAGGTTTCAAGCTGTGGAAATTCCATGCAAATATGAAATTTAACTACTTTATAGACCAGGGGTGGCCAAATTGATTCGACCCAAGATCTACTGTTCACTGAGTAGACTCTGTGCGATCTACCAATTACATAATCAGTACCTCTTCATTACAACTTATACTAAAGTTATATTTTTCTTTGCCGACTGGATCAAGAGCTGAGATCGACTGGTTGGCCACCCTTGGTGTAGACGCTTTAATTTCATTTGCACATTGATTGCAGCTTACGGAGCGCTGCACGTGATCGTGCGAACACCGCTTGAAGCGCAACCGTTCGCCGTTCGAACTGTGCTTCAGGCTTTAATAATTAAATAATTGTCCTAAACAAATATCTTTCTAATCAACTTTAGAATACCCTTGTACGTTAAAACTAAGTTAGTTTTCGATTATTATATTCAATTATGACTATTTATCACTTTACGGACGTGTACCGTCCGATGTGCTTACGATCTTTTTGTAGCGATACAAACGTGATAAAATTGTATTGTAAATTTTGTGGCAAGCGCGACTGCTGATCGTGAGGCACTGAGTTCGATCCCCAGGTCAGCCAAAGTATTATTGGGTGTATCCGCGTGGAATTCCTTAGCAGCCTGGAGTTTAGATCTGTGCGCGGTTGATGGCAATAAGCTCGCCCCCTATTACATGGGACTTAAACATAACGGCGAAATGAGGGTGTTACTATACACCTCTGCCCAACCCTTCGGGGAATACAAGGGGTGATGGTATGTTATGAGAAGGGTTTAGGCTTTAGTCGACGCTGGCCTGGTGCGGGTTGGTGAACACACACCATCGAGAACTTTTAGTAGCATTCAAGTGTGCAACTTTCCTCACGATGTTTTCCTTCACCGTTAATGTTGTGATAATGCACGTTGATAATCAAATTCTCCGCACATGAATTTGAAAAGTCACGAGGCCTATCTAACTGCGAACTCAGCATAGCGGTTAAACGTTTACCCTCCATGCAGTGAGGCTGCATGGAGGGTAAGCAACCAACCGCTAGACTGTCGCTGCTTTTTAAATTACATTTTATTGAATTATTATAATACATGAAAATATTGTGTTCTAATAACAAGAACAAGAATCAAATTCAAATAGGTACTTCTTGACCGTTTTTTAGATCAATCGGCGATATTTTTCTTGGAACAAAAACTCAATATTGTCACATTTGTTTCGCTACAAAGATATGAGCTACGGCTCTTATTGGCCATCACGTTCACATCAATACAAGTTTTCAACCATAGACCATAATATAAAAACCTCCATGGTGTTTACTATTATTTTTTTATTAAAAATCTCGTAACTATCCTTACTATAATATGTATGGATGTGTGTTACTCTTTCAGCAAAAACAGCTGAATGGATTTGGATGAGATTTGGCATACAGATAGACTATGCCCTGGATTAACACATAGGATACTTTTTATCCGGGTACATCAAGTAGTTCTCCTAGGATGCGGGTGAAACCGCGGGTAAGTAATAGTCTAGTTTCAAATAATCCCATATTTTTTTAAGTTACAACGGTTTTATCTTGCAGTACTCCTGCAGCATCAAGATTTGAGAATAGAACCTTGAAATTATTATAATGTTGTATTGTCATAGAAATTGAATTTGTGTGAGAAGTTTCAAGTGAATCGGTTAAGCAGAAGTAGTTGAAAAATCTGTTGTAAGATTTGTATCAAACAAATATACGAAGGGAAGCTAATTAAAACAGTTTAATAATAATTAAAAAATAAGTAACAGTGACAAAAGTGTGGTTAGTGACTAACCCGTCAGAGTTTTGTCGCCCATGGGCCTCTGACTTGGCTTCACATGCCGTCGAGAAATATCTCTAAGGCATGCCGGTTTCCTCACGATGTTTTCCTTCACCGTTTTTAAGCAAGTGATTATTATATAATACGCACATGAATCTGAAAAGTCAGAGGTGCGTGCCTTGGGTTCGAACTCGAGACCTATGACTTGGCAGTCCAACGGTCACACCACCAGGCTATCACTGCTGTTCTATCTATACTAATATTATAAAGAAGAAAGATTTGTATTTTTATATTTTTGTATGTAACGAATAAACTTAAAACTACTGAACCGATTTCAAAAGATCTTTTACCGTTGGAAAGCTACATTATCACTGAGTAACATAGGCTACGGGCGGAGCCGTGAGGACACAGCTAGTCTATCATAATGACAACAGGGGATAAACCTTGCTACGATAAACCTTGTATTGATGTTTACGTAATATTAGGCCATAAAATCAAAATCTCCTTATTCATAAGAAAAAAATAACTATTACGTTTCAGTCGCTATCGCTTTGGCGATTATTTTTAATTCTTGTAAATCACAAAAGTGTTTGAAATGACAAGCGAAAATCTATGTAAATAAAAATGACAAGCGAAAATCTATATAAATAAAAATGACAAGCGAAAATCTATATAAATAAAAATGACAAGAGAAAATCTATATAAATAAAAATGAATCGCCAAATGTGTTGCTAAGCGCAAAACTTGAGAACGGCTCGACCAATTCGGCAATTTTTAACCGACTTCCAAAAAGGAGGAGGTTACTATGTTCGTCTGTATGTATGTTTTTTTTTTTTGTGTATGTTCATCGATATTTTCGCCAATTGTGAACCGATTTTAATAATTCTTTTTTTAATGGATGGTGAAGATCTGATGAAGAACTTCGGAGATAGACAAAGGAACTCCTCAATGACGAACAGTACGCATATTGTGATGATGTGATTATGTTACGAGCAGCGTCTTTAGTAGGTCCAACCAAGTTTTAATTAAGGCCACTAAAATGAAAAAAATAAAAACTTTTTTACAAAAAATTTAAACCGACTTCAAAAAAGAATAAAATAATTACCATATAAAATTAACAGTTTCAAAAGTCGGTGCTGATCCACGCTGAACCTAATTGAAGGCACCGACTTTTGAAACTGTTAATTTTATATGGTAATTATTTTATTCATTTTTGAAGTCATTTTTGAAGTCGGTTTAATTTTTTTGTAAAAAAGTTTTTTTTTAAATATATTCCTTAAGGCATAAGGAAGGTTCATATGGAGAGAAGAAACATAAAAATTGCGTGGAAAATAGTAAAACAACATTTCTTATCCCACTACAGGTCGATAACTTTGACAGAACGAAGTCTGTCCGGTCAGCTAGTAGAAAATAAAGATTTAGAATCAGAGTAGATTTTCTTCCTATTGTCAGATATCGTAATTAAGCTGCCTCGTTGGTCTAGTGGTGGCAAGCGCGACTGCTGAGCATCGGGTCCTGGGTTCGATCCCCAGGGCGAGCAACGTGTTATTGTGTTTTTTCAATCGGCATTTTCAGTAGCAGCCCGGAGTTTGGATTTGTGCCCAGTTAATGGCAATAGGCTCGCCCCCCATTACATGGAACTTAAACATACATAACTGGCGAAACGAGGGTGTACTAGACACCTCTGCCGAACCCTTCGGGGAATATAAGGCGTGATGTATGATATAAACTTTTTAATAAGCGCTCCCCCGATTCTCATATTTAAGACCACACCCCATCTATGGTATCATTATGTTCATATTAATTTAAGAGACATACAGATTAAATTTCCACTACACTTAAATGACTCACAAGAATTAAAAAAAAAAAATACTTTGTTATAACAGCTTATATACTAATGTTCGTAAACAAATAATTACCTAAATAATAAAGTTATATTGTCTATTGACTCACGGATGGACAGAAAGACTGAATAATCGCCAACGTATAGTCAACAACACGTCGACATGGCAATTTTCTAGTCATTTTCAATACACAAGCAACAACGTGAGCGAAATCGAAATCGATAAACGCGGTCGATGCGGACTGTGCAGCGCTAACACTAAGGCGCCCCGTACACAGTCAATCTGGATCGCGATCCGCGATCAAAATCAATGATCGCGATCCAGATTGATAGTGTACGAATTAGATTGACGGAACGGAACAAAACAATCTGGATCGCGATCATTGATTTTGATCGCGGATCGCGATCCAGATTGACTGTGTACGGGGCGCCTATGATTGCGCGGGCGCTGTGCGGGTGTGCGGGGGGCGTGTCCTGACACGAAGAGCCTCATGCTCGATTGCCATGTCGATCTGTCGTTGACAGTACGTACGTACAGGTCAAACTGAGTACCTCCATTTTTAGAAGTCGGTAAAAGAAAAAAACGCTGTTAGTGCATTATCGCTGATCGCGCTGATACTTCAAGTACAACTTTCTTGTAACTGTTGATCGAAGTGTAAAATGACTAGTACGTTTTTAACTACGAATGGTTCTGTCTAGCCTTTTCCCAACTATGTTGGGGTCAGCTTCCAGTCTAACCAGATGCGGCTGAATACCAGTATTTTACACGGAGCGACTGCCATCAGACCTCCGCAACCTAGTTACTGGGCAATGCCGATATCTTAAGTTTAGACCGGTTGTCAGACTTTCGGGCTTCTGACCACCTATAACGACTAACATAGATATTCGTATGACATCCGAGATGGACAGTTTAACGTGCTCTTCGAGGCACGGAGGGGTGTCGAAGTGTAGCGAACTCGGCGATAATGATTTTCAGTCTATCTATTCATCCGCAATCAAAGTAATGGTTACAAATATATGATCTGAGAGCTATTTACTGCAATATTACTGACCGTACGAAATCTCTAACTTTATACTGTATATTATATTGTGATGTAGAGATCTTTTTATTATACTTGGCTCTAAGCTGCCCAGTTACTTTAGACCAGCGATGCTCAACATGTAAACTAAATACACGCTATCTCGTATAGGCAACATGTGCCAAATGCATTGACGCAATTTATCATCATCAGTGTAAAAAAATGTTGAACATCGCTGTTCTAAAACGATCATTTTTGAAATAATGTTTTGGAGAAAGTTTTTTAGAGATTTGGTTTAGTAACGAGTTTCACCTTGCAGTGACTCAAAGCGTCGACGTTTTTACAATAATCCCGCGTCACATTTTAACCAATGAAATTGTTCTGGTAAAAATCTAGTACTAATTTCTAAGAAATTAATTAAAAATTTCACAGACAAAGTTAAAAAAATCTTAATAAATGATTGCAGGAGGTTAGAATTAGGTGTTACCTATTTATTGAAAGAGGGTAAAGTTTTAACGATATAATATTTTTTTTGGGAATAAAATAATAAGTTTTTCAATGTTGTTAAAATAAACACGAAGTGATAAGTTTACCACTTCTAACATAATTTAACCAAATGTGGATGCTTAGACCTCAGACTATTCTTTAGAGGCTAGACCTATTTTCAGCTGAAAGCAACGAGCTAAATCTCGTTTTAGTCGTCATTAAATAGACTACACCTAATTCTAAGCAACTGCAACTGACTGCGTCTAATAGTAGCCGGCTAAACTTAGGTGTAACTGCAATTCGGCTTTTATAGTCTGCGCGCCAGTGCTAGTGACCGCCTGAGGTATGTGAGCGGCAGGATGCGTGCGAAGCAATAGACGCGCTCTGTCAGTTTGCTTTGTCTTGTGTACCGCGCGCACCCCCCTCCTGCCGCTCGCATACCTCAGGAGGTGACTAGCACTTGCGCGCGGACTATAGGTGTTTTACTTTACAAAGTAGTATAAAATTTCAATGAGACTTTCTCTCAAATCATTACTGCAAAATGTATCACCCTTCAGTATATCAATTTTATAATAAATAATGCATTATTATGTACTACGTTCCTACATAAAGTTAAACAACATATTATATTCATATTACATGAGTGTTGTGCCATTTCTTTTAACTTCTAGCGCGACTGTAGGTCAACAGTTGCGCAACTGTCGAGCAACTAAGGCGCAACAGTATAGCGACTGCGGTTAGATCACCGATCGAAAGTTTCTGTTCATATAATTTTCCTATTTCCTTTACAGATATTCTTCTACACAAAAATTGTTTAATTAATAAATAAAGTATAATGTACTGCGCAGTTACATACAATAAGGTTTGCGACACACGAAGAACACCGAGTCGTATTCGTGTTGCATCATAGAGTGAGGGTTCTGTGCGTATTTCGTTTTGACGCCGGTTTGCTCTTTCTGTGAAAGAATAAAAAATATAGATATAGCTAATAGATAGATAGCTTAGTTTAACATAGTCTGTAATTTAAACATAGATTGTAATTTTAACTGCTTCGTTGGTCTAGTGGTGGCAAGCGCGACTGCTGATCGTGAGGTCCTGGGTTCAATTCCCAGGCTGGACAGTGTTATTGGGATTTTCCGAATTTTTGGAATTTTTCAGTAGCAGCCCGAAGTTTGGATTTGTGTCCGGTTGATGGCAATAGGCTCGCCCCCTATTACTTGGGACTTCGAAATGAGGGTATTACTATACACCTCTGCCCGACCCTTCGGGGAATACAGGCGTTATGTAATGTTATGCAATTTAAAAAATTCTTTGCCATGCTACGATGTTCAAACAGTGGTCATTTTGACGGGAAAAAAACTCAACTTCCATCACCCTGCGCTGTATTTACATTTGTCATATCGTCAATGGAAAGGTAAAAAGACTAAAGCGCCAATATACCTACTTTACATTAGAGAGATTCAAAGTATTTTTTTAAGAAAATAAACATAGTTATCTTTCTTATGTCCCGGCCACACTACCTTACCGTCTACCGCCCGTTTACCGCAATAATTATGGCATTAAATTATGGCCTAAATTACCGCGATAAGTGGTGTGGTTACACTAATGTTTACCTAGATATGACAATTAACTAGGCGGTAAAACACATATTTTCAAGATGGAAGTTGAAGCTGCGGCGTTGTTGTACTTTATGAGTGTGAATTACTATTATATTAATCTTTTACATTTTAAAACTTAGACTTTTGACTTGGTTCCGATTGGAATGCTTCCAAAAACTCGAGTACCTTTTCATTCTACCACTCTATGTCTGTCGGCAACACGTCGCGCGGCGCGTCCGTTTCCGTTGAGCTCATGTCGCACACTGAACAAACTGTAGTGTGGCCACTCACGCAAAAATTACCGCGGTACAAGTCTTTGATATGCGAAAAAAGACCGCCACCGGAGCTATTGCCTACCGTCATATGCCATATTGATTGACATTGTGAAATTATGGTCATAAATCGTGGCTACACCTAGTTGTTGTTTCAATTATGGCCATAATTATTGCCATATCACGGTAGTGTAGCCGCAGCATTAGGTATACATATTAAATAGATAGAAGTATCTATTTAATATGTATACTCTAAGAAAAATAACTATATTTATTTTCTTTAAAAAATACTTTGAATCTCTCTACTGTAAAGTAGGTATATTGGCGCTTTTACCTTTCCACTGACGATGTCATGTGACGTCACAACTGTATTCGACCAAATAAAAGTACACACGGCAAGAGATGGCCTTATTTTTTCGCCTCCTTGATTGATCTTTAGATAAACTTACTCACCAATATATCAAATCCTATATCTCTAATAATCTCCAATAATATGTCATATGGCGGCTCGATACTGTTTTCCGTCGGCATATCACTGCAAAAAAAGAAAAAACCTATTTAAATTTCAAAAAAAACTTGACAACTCAAATACCTCAGGGTAGGACCCTCGCGGGAGGATGGCGCGCCGTGTTCCGCGCGCGCCTCTCGGAAGGACGTGGGGCAGGGGACAAACTGCCTCACCACTGGAGAGGTCCACCAGAATCTGGTGGACCGAGACCTGCCGGAGTTGCGGTGCATGCAATAGCGAATCCCGTGACCCTGGCCATAGGTCAGAAGGAGGGACACCGTTGGTTTTTAGCCGGTAAGAGTTCGGCAGAACCCCTCGCCTTCTCCGGGAATTTCCCACGAGGAAAAAAAAATGGGTAGGACCGTAATGCGAGAGAATTGGTTCTATGGTCATCAGCCTACTTACCCAGCATTGTGTCATATTGTGCGCTCTCTAGAGGCCTATAACCAACATTGAACTGTGGACCGACATAACACTGGTACCAGAGGAGTGGTTTTATGGTCACCAATAGTGTACCATAATATTACCTCCACTTAATAACCAATTACTATGGAGTTCATGAGGTATGACATCATCGCCTCCTAGTGCTGTCTGTCTTTAGTCTGCGCGCAAGTGCTAGTCACCGCCTGAGGTATGAGAGCGGTAGGAGGGAGGTGCGAAACAATAGACGCGCTCTGTCAGTTTGCTTTGTCTTGTGTACCCCTCCCCCCCCCCCTTCTGCTCACATACCTCAGGAGGTGACTAGCACTTGCGCGTAGACTAAAGACATACAGCACTAGGAGGAGATGACGTCATACCTCATAATAAACAATTTTAAGACGCTTATAATTTACGCGTTTCATTAAATACTAGACTATTACCCGCGGTTTCACCCGTATCATAGGGAAACTACTTGATGTACCCGGATAAAAAATATCCTATGTGTTAATCCAGGGCATAGTCTATCTGTGTGCCAAATCTCATCCAAATCCGTTCAGCCGTTTTTGCGTGAAAGAGTAACAAACATCCATATACCCTTACAAACTTTCGCGTTTATAAAATTACTAGCTTTTACCCGCGGCTTCGCTCGCGTGGAATTTGAAAATCTTTTCCAGGAGGAAAAAGACACCGATCATGTATACAGAACAGAGCACTATTTAAGGACGCTAGTGTAAACAATGTTGTCTTTCCATTAACTGCTAAGACATAATTAACGAATATTCCTGTAAACCTTCTTTGGGAACATGATGTTTTTCCAGGACCAAAAGTAGCCTATGTTACTCTCCATCTTTTCAACTAACTCTATGCCGAAAATCAAGTCGATTGGTTGCTTAGTTAGGGCGTGAAGGAAGGATAAACAAACAAATACACTTTCGCATTTATAATATTAGTATGTATTAAGTATAAGGATAAGGATTTCACTGTTGTCTGTTTCTTGCAAAAGTTTCAAGATTTCTAATAATATAAAATGAGTCAAATACCCTGTTCAACTCCCTTCTAACAAGAGGCCTATGTCTAAAATAGGTTAGGTGGAACATCTCACCTATAATGGTACAACAGAGGCCCCAGATTAATCCAGTAGCCGCCCGGCTGTAATATCATGTATATCCTCTCTATAAACTCTATGACGTTTGGTGCGCAGTCTATAAAGAAACATGTCGCTACGCATGACCATTCGTCTGCTTCTGTGTATACCTGCAAACAAAAATGGATAGGTGAGTTAAGAATTCTTTGTCTCTGTCTCTCGCAAAGTATAAAGTATCGTCCTGAGGAGCTTGTCTCTTATAGTAAAAGATCAGTAAACTTTTTGTAGTATTATCCCGTGTGGAGACGGGTTAGAATATAAAACTTCCTCTCCGCACGGTGGGAATAGACGCGTGTTGTAAGATTCAACAAAACCCAGCACGCGACGTGGTAGGATCTATACGGTCCGCCTGGCTAGCTACCACCTGAACATTAAAGTCCGGCGCCAAATAGTTTATTTATTTATTTAATACTTCAATGCACTATGGTGGTACATAAGGCGGACTTAATGCCATAAGGCATTCTCTACCAGTCAACCTTTGGGTCAAAGAGAACAGCATCGAAAAGAGAGGTACAAAAAAAATGGGTATTTGCGACTTAATTAACTATATGGATAACTAAACAACTGTAAATATAGGACATACATTATAAATACATATATAAATATATAATTATATATATATACATATATGTAAAGAAAATTACTAATAAATACTTTTCTTTATGGATTTATTGTCTACAGATATGTAATAGATGTCAGTGTCATGTCAGTGACACCGGCTGTCTGTATTGAGGTAATTTTTAATAAGTTATAAACTAAACTAGAAGTGAAGGCTTTGAATGTTGTTTTTTGTTATTTCAGGTAAGTTACTCTCGTTTAGAGTGTGAAAATTGTGTTAAAACTTTGTATTTAATTGTGTTGCGAATAAAAGTAATTTTGTTATTTCAGAAAAAACAATTTCGTCTTTATTTCACGAAAGCATATTTACTATTATATATACAAGGTTAGTCGGAAAGGGGGTACTAAGCCGCGGGCCACTTAAAGTATCACTGATGACTATTTTAAAGCAAGTGTTAAAATTTCAAAATTCGATAATTTTTATTTGCATGCAAAACGATATTTATTTTAGTTTTTTCAAAAATTCTTCATTCCTGCTTTAGTTACAAATACAGGAAATTGAGCTTCTTATCCGTGACCCCAAATATGACCTAAACTGTAAACACAGCTGATCATAGCTGAGGATAGATAGAATTTAGCGTATTTTTTGTGAAATCTTTGAACAGCTATTTCTCTAAATTTATTGACTTTTGCGGAATGTTGTAGAACAAAAGTTATCCCTTATTATGGGTACTTTAACACCATTTCGGCTTAGTACCCCCTTTCCGACTAACCTTGTATATAATATTACTATAGTATGTATAGTGTGTATGTAGTTTACTGTGTTCCGTCGTGTGTATGTGAGAGCCAGAGGGGTATAGGAGAATCCCTCTATATCTCTGTTCCTTGGATTCGTGTGCTCCATCTTAGACCCTGTCTACGCTAAGCATCAGTTTAGACTAGCGCCAAACGCAACCCAGACAAGAATTTTAAAAAGAAAAGTTTTCGCTGGTGACCCTTCAGGTGTCCCCAATAACCGCCCGGTTACGTAGAAACGGTCCGCAAGGACCATCTACAAGCAGCCTATATTGCTGATCCACTGTATAGTGGATTGAATGCACTATGCGTTCAATCCACTTCAGATACGCCCAATTCTTTTTGTAAGAGATAGCCGCACGGTGCGTATGCGCACATCTCTTATTATTATCATGTATTAGTGTGCGTATGCACACATCTAACTATTAAGTGGCTATAGAACTAACACAATAGCGATTTACAATGCACATTTTTGCACTGTAGCGATTTAGTGTTTGGCCAGACTGGCAGCGCGGTGCGGGAAGCGGCGCGGGTGCGGGAACGCGCGTGATTTACCTGTTCGCAGTCGAGCGCGGCTTCGTTCTGAGCGTTGTCGTGTCCAGTTTTTGTCAAAATATAATATGGATGAAGAAGACTTATTTTTACTGGAAAATTCTTACTAAAAAACGATGTTTCGACATCCACTGCAGATCGTGCTTGAATAGTACTTATTAATTCTTCAACATTTAATTTTGAAGACGCCATCACAACAACGCGCGTGGTCAGCTCGAACTAGTTTGAGATCCCCCGTTCCCGCGCGGGTTGTCGCTTGCCGCCCGCGCTCTCACTGCGGCCACTTGTACGAACGACCTATGGCGTGAGCTACCCGCGCGCTCCCCGCGCCCGCGTGCCCACTATGGACACTCAAATGAAGTTCTTCTGTTTAAATTCGCCGCACCGCGCCCGCGTTTGCAGTCTGGCCAAGCACTTAGAGAAAGAGTGGGGCGCGTCTTCGTGGATTGAACAAACTAAACCTAAATATACGTAGAGCACATTTTGCTAATATGTAGTTAATAAATCACTTACCTTGAGAAAGTCGCCGGCCGTCATAGAAAAGTTGTGATTCGGACGATTGCCCGACGGACACACGTCGGGGAAACGCGCAGATATTAACTGATGTTCACAGGTAATGTTATTAACATACTGATGGACCCAAGGATGGACTGTGTATTTGTTAATCTGGAACAAAAAATACATTTTTTTAAATGTTTTTAAAGAATAACCGGCCAAGTGCGAGTCGGACTCGCGCACGAAGGGTTCCGTAGCATTATCTATAAAAACGGCTAAAAAATCATGTCTGTTGTATGGGGGCCCCCTTATATAAGGTCTAACCAAAATACCTGGACAAACTTTTACACAGTGTTCAGTACGTTTAACTAAACATACCTATGCAAAAAAAACGAGAACCAAGTGTTTTTTTTTCTATTCAAAAATTTATTTTCATCATTTATTTTAATTTAATTATATTTTTTTTACATTTTTCACTTCGCCTATTAGGTAAAACACGGCGAAAAAGTGCCGCGCGCCCAAGCGACGGTCGATGCATAAAAAATGGATGAGTTTATTCTTAGAGAGTACAGGCAATTTAAAAATGTTATTATTTTTTGGTCAGAAGAAAATCACTTTGATCTCGTTTTTTTTTGCATAGATATGTTTATTTAAACGTACTGAACACTGTGTAAAAGTTTGTCCACGTATTTTGGTTGGACCTTATATATTTTATTCTGTTTTTAGTATTTGTTGTTATAGCGGCAACAGAAATACGTCATCAGTGAACATTTCAACTGTCTTACTATCACGGTTCATGAAATACAGCCTGGTGACAGACGGACGGACGGACAGACGGGCGGACGGACAGACGGACAGCGGAGTCTTAGTAATAGGGTCCCGTTTTACCCTTTGGGTACGGAACCCTAAAAACGAGACATTAAAAGAGCCTGCGTTCCTGACGATATTTTAGGCATATAACATCACGCCTGTATTCCCCGAAGGGTTGGGCAGAGGTGTATAGTTACCTCATTTCGCCGTTATGTTTAAGTCCCATGTAATAGGGGGCGACCCTATTGCCATCAACCGTCACAAATTGAAACTCCAAGCTGCTACTGTGAAATTCCACACGAAAAAACCCAATAACACTTTGCCCAATATGAGGATCAAACCCAGGACCTCACGATCAGCAGTCGCGCATGCCACAACTTGACCAAAGAGGCAGGTACACTCCACAAGTCCTCGAAAACTAACCTTTTCACCGTCACAGACTAGACATATAAGTTACAGATTTTCGTGCTTCCAGCGCCACAACTTCATTAGAAGCTCTTCATTTTAACTATGTTATAAAAATAAGTTTAACAGGTCATCAGCTCATCACTACTGTTTACTATATATTTCGTTATACATTTAAAGCTTGGCGCTGGTGAGGCATCGCCTTCTGTGTACGTTGGCGGTGAAAAGGTTAATGTAATATGGTCAAACTCACCTCAGTACATCTGTTCAGTATAAAATTACTGGCGAACAGCATGAACAAGGAGAACTCGTTCCCTTGACACGTGTAGCCGCGAGCTGCGACCTCCCAGGCGAGCCGGCCTAGTCCAGCGCCCGGGACTAGTACGCGGACTTGCGAGCGATCGCTGGAAAAGAAATATTTAGGTTACAATGCAGAAGGTTGAATCAGCAAGAGATGAGGGGCTCGTATTGCGAGCTTAAGCTGCGTATGCCGCGGTCAGTCCGTGGATGGGTAACTGTTCGTTACAAATCGAGACCTCCCCGTGCCTTGAACAGCACGTTGAAAAGTCGGTCTCGGGTGTCATAAGTATACCTACGACAATCAGGGCCGAACTGGGACCTGAAATCGGCCCGGGCATTTGAGAGACGGTCGGCCAGTGCTGGCAAAAAAAATCATTCCCAAGCGAATCTTGGGTGCATCAACAAACAATTTGCGGCTTCTTTTTCAAGCGATAGGCGATAGTTGAACGACCTTTTTTTTACGTTCCCCTCTCTTTCGATTTCTCCGACTGTGTGACCGACCCATCAGGCCACACCGGCCCATCGGGCGTCCGGCCCATCGGGCGTCTGGCCCATCAGGCGTCCGGCCCATCGGGCGTCCGGAACATCTGGCGTCCGGCCCATCAGGCGTCCGGCCCATCGGTCGTCCGGCCCATCTGGCGTCCGGCCCATCAGGCGTCCGGCCCATCAGGCGTCCGTCCATCGGGCGTCCGGCCTATCAGGCGACCGGCCCATCGGGCGTCCGGCCCATCGGGCGTCCAGCTAATCGGGCGTCCGGCCCATCGGGCGTCCGGCCAATCGGGCGTCCGGCCCATATGGCGTCCGGCCTATCAGGCGTCCGGCCCATCGGGCGTCCGGTCCATCGGGCGTCCGGCCTATCAGGCGTCCGGCCCATCGGCCATTTGCCCGTATGGCCAGTCCGGGCCTGACAACAATCGTTACGAGTAGTCAGAAGTGCGAAAGTCTAACAACCGATCTAACCGTGGGATATTGGCATTGCTCAATTACTGGGTTGCGGAGGTCCGATGGCAGTCGCTCCGTGTAAAATACTGGTATTCAGCCGCATCTCGAAGCTGACCCCAAGATAATTGGGAAAAGGCTAGGAGGAAAAGAGAGTCAGCAAGAGGGTGTTAAACTACTATTTAATATATAAAACTATTTGAATATTAATTTAAACAGAGATTGTACAGAGTCAAGTAAATATGAAGTTTTTTTGGCTTGAAGTTTTTGTGGTAAAGTCCAGTCGCGGAGCAGGAAGAATTTCGTACAATGACCTTTGTGCCTACAACCAATTGCAATCTGTGTTGACGGCGGTCACCGCATCTGTGCGAGCGCGACGGCAAGATATTTCTGCGCGAGCGACAGAGATAAGTAGTGACGTGGCATTGTACGAAATTCGTCCTGCACCGCGACCGCATTTTAGTAATGTTGTCTCTGTCTAGTGAACAATTTTAAATCGTTTATAACTTAGGCATTTTATTTAATGTTTCATTTGGTTTTTCACTGTTCCTTATCAGTTTTGTAATGGTTTAGATATTTCTAATTTAAACATCCTACAGAGGAAATGTCTGATATGCTACGCTCATTACTATAAAAGATTAAATTATACAATTGTCTAGTTGAATTAACTCGAAAATAAATCGGGCTATTGAGGAGGAACGAGGTACCGTAAAATGGGGTGAATAGGGATGCAGGGGCGAATCGGGACGAAGATTTAAAAGGGATATTAACATTGAAATAATATAGTTTACTCAAAAATGCTTGTAATGTGGTCATTATTTTGACAACCTTCTTTGAGCAAAGTCGACGTTTCCGCGATACTTGAATAGGCGCCAGTAAAGTTGTATGGAATTTCATTACTGGTGAGTTTTAGCCACCAGCAATTTCCTTTGAAAATCCATTATTGGCGAGTTTTGTTTCAAAAATAGTCTGGTGCAAAAAGTTTTTATTCATAGTTTGACTGCATAGGTACAGGCAGCACAATCATTAAAGACTTATTAAAAAAAAGCTAAAGCCCGGGGAAGAAACAAATCGTTACTTTAAATAAATTCTTACTATACTAAGCTGGTTTTATTTAAATTACTCGCATTGTTTGAGTAAAGCACTATACAAGCCTTGGACAGCAAGGGCTGCAATGCTGACCGCGCTGTGATGGCCTGGAGTTGCGCTACACTGCGCTTTCGGCCATCATCAGTGCTGCCAGCAAAGCAGTCATTACAGACCGCGGCAGTAATGCACGATTGTTGCCAAAAAAGAGTCTAATGTGTTTACTGTATTATAAGTGTCCGCGTTGGCAAAAATATATATTATTTCAACGACAGAATCTATTTTAAAGTTTCGTCCCGATTCACCTCTGCATCCGAATTCACCCCGTGATATGGTATGGTGTTCCTCTAAGTGCGCGTTCTCATTATGTCGTGACGATAAATTTATCGTTGGACGACTGTCGTCTCTAGCTGTTCCCATTATAATGACAGTTTGTCGTCACAATTTTTTATCGTTTAGCGACTATCGTTTCTACTGTTCGCATTAGATCGCGACGACACTTTATCGTTTCACGACAGTCGCTTTGTCGTTTGCACAGCAGTAGCAAGCTACAAGATGAGACGATATTTTTATTGTGGCTACGACAGATAGTCGTAACAACGGCACATTATGATGTGTGAATTTATCGTTGGACGACTGTCGTGCTAGCCGTTCCCATTGACTCGACAATCTGTTGTCACTGCAAAAACAAGTCGTGAACGACAGTTAAACGTGTCGTCTTATATGTGAACACCTCCATTTAAATAATATTTCGTCGGCTTATATATTATATAAGCCACGACACTTAAAACTACACGACTATCTGTCGTCACGATAAAGTGGGAACGGCGGCCTAACGAAAAGGGAGGATACACAATCGTCGTGCTGCGTGGTTTTCATGTGGTGTGGTAGATGCCGCCACACTATCTACCATCACGCCTGTAATCCCCGAAGGGTTTGGCAGAGGTGTATAGTAACACCCTCATTTCGCCATTACGTTTTAAGTCTTATGTAATACAGGACAATCTTAATGCCATCAACCGGGCACATATCCAAACTCCGGGCCGCTACTGAGGAATTCCACACGGAAATACACCAACAACAGTTCCCGACATGGGGATCGAACCCAGTGTAACCGTACACTATACAAGGTTAGTCGGAAAGGGGTACTAAGCCGAAAGGTTGTTAAAGTACCTATAATAAGGGATAACTTTTGTTCTACAACGTTCCCCAAAACTCGATAGTTTAAGAGAAATAGCTTTTCAAAGATTTCGTAAAAAATGTGCTAAAACCTATCTGTCCACAGCTATGATCAGGTGTGTATACTATTTTGATCATATTTGGGGTCACGGATTAGAAACTTAATTTTCTGAATTCATAACTAAAGCAGGTATGATTTTTTTTGGAAAAACTATTTTTTTTTTATTTGCATCTAAATAAAAATGATCGAATTTTGAAATTTTAACACTTGCTTTAAAATATTCATCAGTGATACTTTAAGTACCCCGCGGCTTAGTATCCCCTTTCCGACTAATCTTGTATATATTTTAATAAGAATTACAAATACATCAACAGTGCGTAGTTCGTAGCAATGCGAAGTGTCCAGGGTCTTCTTGAGCAGGTGTAGCACTTAACTTGGCAACTGCAGCGGCACGAGAGGCGATCTGCAGTGTGTCCGACCTTTTATGAGCCCGGACCCCCGCCAGTCAACCACCACCCGTCACACCAGGACCTAACGATCAGCAGTCGCGATTGCCACCACTGGACCAACGAGGCACTTACAGTGCTAACTACGTCATCATAAATTCTAAACACTCCCATACCTGTATTCATCCAATGAGAACCGTTCCTCCATCTCGTCTAGTATGGGCTTGTAACACTGTTCCCGCTCCGCAGAACCCATGTCGCTCCAGTCGCGGACTATGTTTTTTAAAACTGATTGTACCTGTAAATAACATTTATTTAGTATACAGTAATACCCCGACTTACTCTACCCCGTTTTACGCGAATTCGGCGATACGCGGTTTTTCTTTTTGATCACCGCGCGCATCGCCGTGTTCGGTTTACGACAAGTTCGAACGTGTTCCGTGTGAAATAACAATTCCAATTCCGTAAAACATTATGTACGCAGTGCAAATTCGGTTTATGACACAAACTTTATACGTCGATTATCCGAACGTCGATCAACCGAACGACCGCTTATCCGAACTACTACGCCCGCCCGACCCGCGCGTGCCTCTCTCTCGCCTCCCGCGCTACAGTGCTCGCGCACTTGTCGCGACTTGTTAATTGTACTCGTATGTCACTTCCAAGTAGCCGAAGCCAAGTCCTTAAAAAGTAGGTGACCTAGCCGCTCGTAAGCGGGTAGGCTTGCTTCGGCAGACGAAGATTGAAGATTTTTTTTTGCTTAAATGTACCTAGTACATACCTACATGTTTTACTACAAGATTGTCTGCACTTTTTTTGTTCAATTCCTATTTATCATTAAAGATATAAATGTAAATATGGTTTTCATTTACCTGTACGTAAATATGTATGGCTGAATCAATATACATATACAGTAGAATCTCACTTAGACCGATACGTCCAATAATCCGGCACCCTCCGCCCGCGTCTCTCCCTCGCCCCTCTACGCCTATACTATTTTAATTATTATAATTTTTTTCTCTATAATCCAGCTATCCGAACATTCCCATAAACCGGCACCCTCTGGTTTTTAATAGTGCCGGATTAGTGAGATTCTACTGTAGGTAGTTCGATTATCCGAAAATACCGGTTTTCCGATAACTTAAAAATTAGTTCGGATAATCGACGCTCTACTGTTATTATATGCAAGGTTGAACTCCGACTTACGCGAATTCGACTTACACGGCTATCTCTTGGTCCCGGGGTATTACTGTACAACGTGTTACATAACTCCCCATGAAAAATGTAAATAATCAAGTAGTCTTATATGGTTGTTGTCATTTACCTCTCAGAGGAAATTAGGTAATAATGTAAATAACTTTCTGGGTAGTCTACTCTTTAGTTTTATGTTTTCAGGTTTGCGTTTCAATGATGATTATTTTATGTTTTATCTAAACTCTTTTTTTTTTATCATACTACGGTTTTCAAATATTGCCAATAGACTCTTTACAGGGGACCTTTTAACGCCCTTTCAGCTTTAGGGGTATTTTTTTTAACACGTTGTAGATCAGTAAGAGCCCCCGCAGACCAGATTAAACTATCGCCCGACAGTTGGGCGATTCTCTTTTTAAGGGAAACCGAATCGTTATGATGTGCGCAATTGCATACTGATTAAGAAACCGATTAAACTATAGGCCGATAGAAAGTCTGTAGTTTGGGGCGGCTCTTAAAGCTCAAGTCATACAGACTAAGGTCCTTCTCACACGAGGTGACGGCAATACACCAGGCACTCGTAAATATGTCTCCTGACCGCTTGGATTTGTTTTTCAACCTCGTGGATGAATTTAATATCATTTTTGCTCCGACATGATAAAATTTGGCAGCAATTTTACGAAAACTTGCGTTGGCAACGCGCAGGCACTGTGAGTGGCGCGAGATAGATTGCGTCGCCGTTGAAACTAGATTCCGAAAAGTTGCGCCGTGTGAAGGCCGCTATTAAAATGTAAGTGCCAACGTGATTATTTGCGTCGGCGTTAAACTGAATTATTTTTGGTTGCCACGTGTGAGAATGGGCTAACTATCGGCCAACAGTTGGCCGATTTTATTTTTATTAATGATAATATAGTTTGTACTAATTAAAGTATTTTTTTAAAGCGAGAAAAGTTTCTGAAACTTTCAGATTTCTTTAATAGTACAGTTTTCGTAACACTGTCAAAATTTTTGGTTTGGTTTTTCTTAGCAAACAATTTGACAGTGTTTGTAAATGAAAACTGCAAGTTTCCTGCACTTTTTCGAATTCAAAAAAATACTTGAATTAGCATACCGGTTGATGCGCAAACTTCTATATCGTTCGTTCTGCCTAGCCTTTTCCCAACTATGTTACGGTCAGCTTCCAATCTAACCAGATGCAGCTGAATACCAGTATTTTACACCAAGCAACTGCCATCAGACCTCCGCAACCCTGTTACTGGGCAATGCCGATACCCTAAGGTTAGACCGGTGGTCAGACTTCCAGGCTCGACTACCCGTAACGACAGTCATAGGTAGTCTTGACAACCGGGTCCTCTCCGGCACGGGTCTTTATGTGTAACGAACGGTCACCCATCCACGGACTGACCGCGGCAAGCGCAGCTTAACCTTGCAAATCGTATGATCTGCACGGTTGTTAATTAGCCACTCGTCCGTGCACTTTCATATATACGAATACCCATTAAGAATCAAATTATTAGCGCTCATGCCCGCGAGACGGTTTTTCGCCGGCTCACCGCTCGGCGCTAGCGCCGGCTTCGTGTGATTGGCTGACGACCGGACGTAGACCCACCCGGTTGCACGCCGCGCCGGGCTTAGCTCCAGCGAAAAACCGTCTCGTGGGCATAAGCGCTTAAGGACGCCCTTAGAGGTGTTGCTGCTATAATAGTCATGATGTTACAGTAGTAAGAGTAGTTAGCTAGGTAGTTAGTTTACCGGGGTTGCGGTGCATGCTTTGCGAATCGCGCGACCCCGGCCGTACGGTCAGGAGAAGGATCACCGTTGGTTTTTAGCCGGTAAGAGTCCGGCAGACCCCCTCGCCTTCCCCGGGCGAGGGACATTCATGAGGATTTTCCAACGAAAAGAAAAAAAAAACGGTATTTAGTTTAGATATTGGTTCGGAGACCCTTCTGGTCTCGCCAATAATAGCCCGGTTACGTAGAAAAGGTCCGCAAGACCATCTACAAGAGTCGATTAGGAAAAAAAAAAAAAGTTGCGCTTAGTCACCCAAATAGACCGGAGAGGAAGGTACTAGTAAAAAAAAAATGGCCATACCTTCTCAACGTCGTGCTGCATTTTATGTTGTTTCTGCGACGCAATTTCGCAGTTATTATAATTACATCCAAAACTTTCGGATCCATTTGTTCCCGAAATGTCCGTCATTGTGTGGTCAACGTTCTCGAACATAGTGTCCACGTCCTTTATAATTAGGTGCACCACGCTATTGTTTATGTCGAGACATTTCTTGAATTTCGCAAGGTATGTCTTATATTTTTCTAGGCGACGCTGATGGTTCTGTGGTAACATTGATATAATTTTTTCTGATTTGTGGATTCTGTCTAGACTGCATAGCCTGAAACAAAGATTGATTGATTATTAGAAAGTTATACGTTGAACGTAAAGGTCATATGTTTACGCATCACGCGCCGCGCTATATTCCGCGTCTCCACGAGAACTACACACATATTCTAAGATCGACACCAGCAATTATTACTAAGCTAACTTACACAGAGAGAGAGAGATTATACATATTAAATAGATAATTAAATTATCCATTTAATATAGGTACACTCTAAGAAAAATAACTATGTTTATTTTCTTAAAAAAATACCTTGAATCTCTCTACTGTAAAGTAGATATATTGACACTTTTAGGTCTTTTTACATTTCCAGTGACGATATTATAAACAACATGACATTAAAAACGAAAATTGCCTAAAATTTGAGTTAGCTTAGTATTCATTGCTGGTGTCGAGATGTTCCTCCAAAACTTACTCGATTCATATTCGTCTCAGGACGGCCTCGAAAACACCTTCAAAATTGTATTCTTAATCGCAATTTCGAGTGAACTTTGATTACGTTATAATTTGAATTATCTGCATCGCGCAAATAATGCCGCGACAAATAGTTGTAAGGATTATCGTAAGCATATTCGAGAGTCTTTAAAATTCATTTTTGTTACATACGAACTTTGACACTTCCTTCCTTAAGGTAGGTTCCGAAGTACCTTGGGTTTGACAGATGATTCCATACCTCGACCGAGGAAAAATTTCGAGTCGAGGACGTTTATGTCAACTATAACTACCGATGGTAGTGAGAAACGCTGAGTCGAGGTGGAGTCGAGTCGAGTAAGTTTTGGAGGAACATCTTAGAATATGGGTGATAGTGCTTGGCGTTGTTGCTACGCTACACGTGCCGCTATCCCGTAAGCCTAGGTGTATAGTCACAGTTTTACAATCCATACAGTTAGGCAACGCCTACACGGGTGGTGGCATCCCCAGACATCAAGGACCGGTCTAAACGCAGCCTTAAATGACAGCGATTTATTCACTTATAGCTAAGCGATTTATCCCGGCTGTACGTCAGCTCAAGGCCGCGGTGCTGGATGTAGCATACAGACTATCGTGCGCGCATCAAGCGACTATCACCAGACTATCGTTTCACGATCCATTTTGACGTGCAGTCACCTTGCGAAGCAAGCTCTAATCTAAATGTTAAATCTGCTGTACAGCAACTCTCTACACGATCAAGCACGCACGACGCAGGACCACTCTGACGTACGTCCGCGTTATTCACTGTCTATCTGCACGATGTTCGCGGAGGTGGGGGCGCTCGCTGGATGCAAAATTGGTTGTGCAAATCCAGCAAACAATTAATAAAAATTATCGACGTACGTATAGCCTATTCATGGTGTTTTTGCATCGTGCATCGTGCATGACCTTGGCGGGACGTCCAGCAAGATGGACCGTGTATAAAGCGCTTAAATCTGCAAGCATGGTAATCTCTGCCGACCCCTTAAGATGCGCAATTGTGACGTCTGATTCATAATTAAATCTTACCTTAAACGTTCGACACGTGTAGGCAATAATACAAGGAAAAAATATGATTCAGTAATCTCATTATGTGAAGTCATTGAAGCGCGCATGCTCTGTGAATCCCGGCTTCTTCTTCTTATCTAACCTGGTGTCAGAGTTCATGCCGCCCATGGGCCTCTGACTTGCCTTCACATGCCGTCAAGAAATATCTCTCAGGCATGCCGGTTTCCTCACCATGTTTTCCTTCACCGTTTTTAAGCATATGTTAATTATACAATACACACATGAATCCGAAGTCAGTGGTGCGTGCCTTGGGTTAGAACTCGAGACCTATGATTCGGCAGGCCGACGATCACACCACTAAGCTATCACTGCTTTTATCAATCCCGGCAAAAAATGGTCATTATACAAGACGACTTCATAAGTGATCTTAAAAGATTAGGTAGTTAAGTGACCAAGAAAAGAACTTAAAAAAAAAAACAATTAGGTTCAATAAATAACCTGTTTTTAACTGCCTCGTTGGTCTAGTGGTGGCAAGCGCGACTGCTGATCGTGAGGTCGTGGGTTCGATCCCCAGGTCGGGCAAAGTGTTATTAGGTTTTTCCGTGTGGAATTCCTCAGTAACAGCCCGGAATTTGAGTTTGTGCCCGGTTGGTGGCAATAGACTCGCCCCCTATTACATGGGACTTAAACATAACGGCGAAATGAGGGTGTTACTACACTGGCCTGCAAAAATAAGTATCACACTTTTAAAATTTAAATTTTTTCTATACTATAGAAGTTAGAGATTTAAAATAAAAAACGTTTTATAGCAATTTTTATCAGCTTTCTTTGAAACTATAGTAACAAAGTTAAACTCTTTTTTGAGTCCTTTTTGTTTCGAAAATATATCTTGCGTACCTAAAAAGTTATTGCAATTTTAAAAGTGTGATACTTATTTTTGCAGGCCAGTATATATACCTCTGCTCTACCCTTCGGGGAATACAGGCGTGATGTTATATTATGTTATAATAATGACTGCGTCTTAAAAAAAAACTAGACATTATTTCTACGCGCATAAATTAATATTCTAAGCAGGTATGCCGCTTAGAGCATTCGCTGTCCGCAAACCACGCCCCTTTATGATTTAATCTCAAAATATCTCTCTAGTAATCAATAAAATCTTTTGCTTTCGGACAGGATTTCTTCGAATTCTTTCCCTTACTGCTTTGACCACCTTTTTCGTACGAACACTACGTAGACGGCCAGATCTTTTTCTGTCACAAACAGAGGAGGTCTCATTGTACCTATTAATAGCCCGGTACACAAACATTTGACTAATACCAAGCGTGTGGAGAGTTTTAAAAATTGCATTTGGCTTCATACCAACTTTGTGTAATGCAATCACAGCGATTCGGTTCTCTTTATCACCCCACTCCATTTTAATATCGCAAAATATTGTACAATGTATTGGCGCCAAAATTAGAAAACTCAATGAACAATCGTATAAAAATGACAGATTCCAAAGTCAAATGTAATATCTTTCTTATTTTTAATTGTAACAGTATTTATGGCCAGACTAGGTATATAGCACAGCTTTCAACAAAAGGACACAAACCGTCGCAGGGCAGTGAAAACCTCGTAATTGCAATGAACGTATTTTTACAGGAGGAGATAATACCCGCCTGTTAAGAAAAAAAATGAAGTGTAGATGTAAGGAGGTTCTGTTTTATTATCTATTCATCAATCTATTTCATCATGAAGCTGTGCACGTTCGTTCTAAATATGCATTACAGGTTATTTTACCCAACAAATGAATAACAATAAATAAAAATGAATTTGTGCTTTACGAGGTTTTCACTGCCCAGCGACGATACATAGATTAAACAACAGACGGCTTTTACAGGATAAGCAATTGATTTAGAATTAGACCTGTTACCAAAACTTTTCGGGTTTCTGACTACCCGTTACAACTGATGCATTCCTAATAGCCTGTCCAGATGAGACGTTTTACGCGCAACTCGAGTCCCGCGTAGCCAATCACGTGATTTTAATTCATGCATTCCGTCCACCCAGTCCTAGGGGAGGGGGGGGGACATAGGAGTCATGACCCCCTCACCCCAAATCATCCCAACTGACGACAGCAGTATCTCAAAATTGATCTAACAACAAAACAAACATTAAATTTTTCATCTTTAATTTTATCTTGCATTGGAGAGTAATGGTAAGTGGATGAAATAAAAATGGCCGCCTAGATCAGAGTCTGCCCTTACAAGGGACGGAGGAGTCTCGATGTGTTCACAACACTCACTAATCCATCCCAAACCATCACAATGTCGCTATAACTCATAGACCAATCGATTTACACTGTAACCATTTAAACACGCTTCCTAGATATTATGACGTGTTCTCGCCTGATGCCAACTTGCGTCATGAGGTAAAAGCATCAAATAACTATAACTTTTACTCCATTAGGTACAATGTAAATGATAAATATAGGTGAGATTGCATCAGCTATTGAATAAATATTTATTAGTTGTTTAAGTTAGATAGATAATTGGTAAATATTAGTAAAATGACACTCGAAGATTGAGTAAACAAACTTATAAGCGTGATCAGCCCATTTCTATCCCACTGCTGGGCACGGGCCTCTTCTCATAATGAGAAGGGTTTAATCCTTAGTCCACCACGCTGGTTTGGTGCTGGTTGGCAGACTACACACACCATTGAGAACTTTATGGAGCCCTCTCAGGTGTGCAGGTTTCCTCGCTGTTTTCCTTCAACTGTGATCATTCAGTAAAACCAACGCACGCACCTCTGACTTTTCGGATTCGTGTGCGTATTCCATAATTATCACTTTAAAAAACGGTGAAGGAAAACACCGTGAGGAAACCGGCATGCCTGAGAGATGTTTCTCGACAGAACGTAAAGCCAAGTCAGAGGCCCATGGGCGGCATAAATTCTGACACCAGATTATTCACTAACAACAACAACACGAAAAGAAGAGCAAAATCAACTTACTTAATTTTACTAAATTGTGTTGTTTGAGAATCAGAATCTTTATTTGCTAAAACATGTTGATATAACATAGTGATGCTAAATAAATACAATTAGCGTTCCACGTGTTCTACCTGATAAAGGTATGCAAAATAATAGCAACAGAAGATATTACATTATACATTACCTTCCTAATTAATTATGTTGTCATCATTCAATATTTATGTCTTCGTTCCAATCCGCAAATTACCACTAATGAATATGAGCGTATAATATAGTCCGTCCACTAAAATTTTGAATCAAAAATAAACAATGCTTTAATTGTGAAACATATTCAGTGTTCTTTAATATTTTGAACGCCATCGACACAAAACAGATAGGTACAGAAGTCAATTACATGTATGTACTTCACTTTTCATACCTACGCTCGGCGGTCGCTCTATCTATATATCTATCTCTCTCAAGCGCATGGTACTCGCGCTCGCACTCACTCGCACTCTAGTCCCAAACAGTCCGAGATATCGTGTCCGTGAGCAGTGTCTATGTGTGCGTTGCTCGAGCGCACTTGTATGTAGATTGACTTTTGTACCTATATATTTTATGCCATCGACGACTATAAAGTCAAAAAATTATGTGCACGGACCGCAAACAACGTCAATAGCAGTCAAAAAAGTACTATGAATTTGTAGCGTGGGGTGGAGGGAAGTACTTGTAAGTCTATAGCAGTGGTCCCCAAACTTTTTTGTCTCGTAGACCACTTGCCATGTATTACGATTTTGGGTAGACCCCCTTGCTTAGCTAATATTGAATTTTTGCAAATTCATCGACTTCAAATGTGTTTTTGACTGATTTGTAACTATAGTGAAGTGTAGAGCGAAAACAATAAAAAACACATGTTAAGTTTTATACATTTAGTAAACCTAGTCGTCGGTCTGTTTGTTACGTTTTCAGGATTAGAAAACGTAAAATAATTGAAAAACTAAGAAAACCTAATCTTTTTTACTATTAAAGGTTTATTTACCTTGTACATAACATTTAAAAGGCCGGACTATACTGTTTAAAAAAATGACTATAAGAAAATATTACGGTTCACCGCAATTAGCAAATAGATTGATTGCCATATATTGTTAGTAACGCAACAAACATTGCTGTTGTTCATCCTCTTAATTAAATATCTTAACGGCCATGAATCTCAAGGGATTATGAAGATAATAGGCTTGGCTTGCATGAATATGCTACTATACTATATTATATTATACTATATTGAAGATGATACTTGGCTTTGCATGAATATACAGAGTTAATACACTTCGACGGGTCCTACGTATAATGGTGCAAGTGTAAAAACACAGCTTTATAGAAGAGCGGTTTAAAGATCTTAAATATTTATTATATCCCGTATAAAATAATACTGTTATTTCCATTCGTTTACAAATTTGTAACCACGAAACTATATAGTACTTACATTAAAAAATTAAAAAACTAAAAAAATACAAAAAAAAAAAATTGAGTAAACTATCGGTGATTTGAAGGTGATTTTGATGTAGAAAAGTGGATTTCGCATTTTTGTGGGTTGTACCAGTATACGTAGGACCCGTCGATATATTGTTAGTAACGCAACAATCATTGCTGTTGTTCATCCTCTTAATTAAACGGCTTTGCATGAATATGCAGAGTTAATACACTTAAACTTTCTGAGAAAAACATTATAAATGGCACTTCTTATCTTGTGTCAGAATGAGCTATATGAGAATAACTCATGCCGTGGTTAGAATATTAGCCAGTCAACAAGGATGGTTGCGGGGCTGACTGCCCAGGGTGCGCCGGATGTACTGAAGTATATTCTCTTGTGGAAGGGGCATTCTTCGAAAAATATTAACAAAAATTGAGAACGTCATTAGCATCATCCCAAAGTTAAAAATGCAGATGTTTAATACTATAATTATGATAATGAAAACTCAAACTATACCGCTGCCGTCAAGCAATAAGACAAGAACAAAAACAATCTGACAATACTATAACGTTAACAACCCTGGAGATGAATGATTTGTTAAAATAATGTTAAAAAATTTCGAATATTCACCCGGAGGCTCTTTTCATGTGCACCCTAAATGGCACCGAAACTGATAGTATGGGCAGAACCGATAGATCGTGAGATCTTTTACAAGGTGTTTTTATAACTAAATTTAATTTTTAACTGCCTCTTTGTTCTAGTGGTGGCAAGGGCGACTGCTGGTTGTGAGGTCCTAGGTTCGATCCCCAGGTCTGGAAGGCGTTATTGGGTTTGTCTGTGTGGAATTCCTCAGTAGCAGCCAGTTCATTTGGATTTGTGGATTAATGGCATTAGGCTTGCGCTCTATTACATGGGACTTAAACATAACAGCAAAATAAGGGTGTTACTATACACCTCTGCCCAGCCCTTTGAGAAATACAGGCGTGATGTAATATTTAATTTTTATTAGGGAGCGAAAATTGTGAATGCTAGGTAAAAAAACTATTTTAAATTAGGTACCTACTTATGTAAAAAAGAAACGCCCAGCTGAACACAAAAATACTGTTAAACACAGGTGATATTTGAATATGATTAGCACACATTTTTATTATGTACCTACATATTGTTAAAAAAGAAATAAATATTATATGACTTCTTCTATATTAATTTTGAGGACAATTCACTAATAAATGAATTTATGTTTTTTATATTTAATTTTATAATTATATTTTAATGTCCAAAAATCTAATTTGTATAAAATTATAGTTCAAAAACATTATATCTTCACTCCAAAAAAATTTCAAACTTGTTCCGCGTAATTCCCGCCCTTATGTCCCAACACCATAAGGACTACACTATTGCAAAGAGGATATAAACAAAGGAGTTTTGGTTTCTATCTAAATAGGTTAATTAGATCGTACGATTTGTTCAAACAAAGAAATTGTTGCTACCCAAAACTTATACCTTGATTCACGCCCCAACCTATTTATAGATTCACCAGAAACGTCCTCTAAGGGCTAAAAAGGTGTATAATACGCGTATAAATAGAATAATTACTTACTTATAATATTTGAAAGCGGTAACAACGGCGCGAAAGTGCTCTCGCTCTTTTGCTTCATCAATTTCGTTTGCTGCCGATGTAGAAGACATTTCTTGAGATTTATTTTGCACACACAAAATCTTATATTAATAGATAGTATAAAATGGAAGCACAAATTCGTTATGGATTTAAAGAATTCTTATAATTTTCGATAAATTTTAACACCGACCAAGCCTTTCGCATGACAGAAAATCTACAGATTTGACAGATAGATGTTCATGTAAAGACAGGTTCAGACGGGTCGAATCGCTTTCAACAAATGACTTCATCAACAAAAGTTAAAACGTTTTTGTTGCTTCAATTTGGTTGAAAGTCTGTTCAGGTTCAACTGCTAAATCGCATGCGATTTGAAGTTGATCAACTAGAATCAAATCGTATGAACCTGGTATTAGTGACGTACGTTCCATTTACGACTAATAGCGACTTAGCGAGTAAACAGATTGCGGTAAGAATACACAGCTTAATCGATTTTAACATTATGACGACTTGTTTATCCTATACAAAGCATTTAAACCTTGATTAAAGGTTATAATATTTCTTATAGATACTCAATGCTGTGTTATGCAATAAATTATCTAAAATACTATTCTAAAACCTATGAAATTATTATGTCAAATGCCTTAAATGAGTATTTATAATATCAATGCAACATCAAACGTTATGAAAGCATCAATTTCGTACTCTGTTTACGATCGATTTATTGAAATTAATACCATAAGTAGGTACAACATACTGCAACTAAAATGTAAATTCACAGACTAAGTCTCTACTTAGTCTGTGAATTTACTATATGTAGTATTTCTTATTATTAATTTTAGATAGTATCTCTATACTACGTATTGTAAATTGATGAAACAAAAAAATAAACCAACAAAATATAAAATAAAAATATATTCAAAAAGTCATGGCCCTTTGGCCCTTCGGGCCATGCAAATCACTCATCTTTGCAAATCTTAATCAATAATTTTATCTTTCTTTTTGTTAATAACAAAACGTAACATGAGATTTTTACCAATTATCCAGTGAAGTGAGAAAACGAGCAAACGAACGAAACGTCCGCAATATGTCGGGCAAATGTGTTTGTCAACATTCTATTGATTTTTCTTGTTATACTAAAAAAATCAAATTAAATAATCTACAATACATAAAAATCAATCACATTTAGTTATTAAATTAATAAACCACATCCACGTTACTAACAAAGTGCAATTAGATGTAAAAAAAAGCGTAAACATTGTTACTTTCACAAAAACTTGCTTGCCTACTACGACTTAAAAAAATAATCATTAATTCATAGTTCTAACTCATAATGTAATGTTAAATACATTGAACGTTGTGTGACATGTCTATAACCAGTTAAGTGTTGAAAAAAGAAGATATATTTGTTGATAAAATACTGCATCAGGCCATTGATAGTGAAGGGGCAGAAAATCAATATTTCTGCAGTGTCTTGGTTGCTAGGCTGTGAGTTACTCTATGCGGTGCAACATAAACGCATGAAGATATTATTTTCTTAAATATGACATGAATAACAAAATCGTTTCTACAAAAATCCTTTTAACATGATGGAAGGAATTATATCCTATAGAGTGACACCTCTACTCAAATGCATAGTGTTGTTCCTGTTTATTTTTACGGCAAAGGTACTCACCTCTCGGCCTCAAGAATCTCAGGACCTAAGGAATGGCATTCAACACCTAAAGCCTTCACATTATGTAAGAACTTTTACTAAATATCACCACAGAAGAACAATACAATGGAATAATCAGCCAGATTTGAATAATTACTGGCCAGTTATAAATGATCAGCCAAGAGTGATAGGAAAAAGAAATGCTGAAGCTGTTCCAAACTATGTTGAAGTCCGAGATGTCTCTAAAAGGTATCAGCATGCAAAGTTATTAAAAAAACGAAGCATACCTGATATTATTCTTGAAAAAATTGCTAAAGATGTAGCCATAAAGCATAAATACTGGCCAGTACAGCATGTGAAAATAGAAAAAAGAAGCTTAGATATTCCGATTTCCAACGAATTCGTGGGTACGTCACATGAAATGCCGAGACTAGATCAGTTCACCTCTGACTCTGTTAGAGATAACATTGTTGGCTCTTTGGACAAAAAAGCAATAAGTTCTGGCAAAGAGAATAATGGGAAAAATGGATTGTCTAATGATATTAAGACTTACAAAGTGAAGGCAGCTATAGTACCAACGGAAACAACTACTACGATGGGTCCAACAATTTCTTGTTTGTACAAAATTCATGACAGTGTGGCCATGAGTGTCACTCCTTCGTATGATGACGAAAGGAATGCTCAACTGATGGTGGAGAATGACAGTTTCGGTAGGTATCGCCACAGTATAAGTAACCTACTCCATACAGCAGTTTTTAAAGGCAGTTCGGAGATGATGTGACAATTTTGAAGGCTGCTTGGGAGACGATTTCCCCACGATAGATGACTGTTGAATGGCTATATGGTGATATCACTGAGTCTTATTAGATTCATAACATTTTATAAAAAGATGTTTCTATCCTATCAGATTTTTATTGTAAAAAATGCTGCTTAAACTGGGCTTCCGAAAAAACTTATCTACCTATACTAATAATATTATAAAGCTGAACAGTTTGTTTGCTTGAATGTGCATCAATCTCAGGAATTACTGGTTGCGATTGAAAAATTCTTTTTGTGTTGAATAGTCCATTTATCGAGGAAGGTTGTAGGCTATATAACATCACGCTACGACCAATAAGTGCAGAGCATAAATGAAAAATATTGCAAAAATGGGAAAAATGTCCACCCGTGCGAAGCCGGGACGGGCCGCTAGTTCCGAATAGTTTCAGATTTAGCCCTGCAGCCTTATCACAATTACTCACACTGCATAACCCCAACCAATAAAGGATACAGAAATGGTGACGTGTGTACTTATGAAATACACGGTGTAGTGCTATATAACTATCAACCTGGAATATAATTTATTGGCTAATATCCTTAAAGTATTTTATGATAAATTAACCTCAAGTTTTAATTTTTTTAAGGGCCGGATTTTTATTCGTCCAATAAATTTTGTCTAAGGAATAAACATGGCAGTTTGACATATTTTCTATAGAAAAGCTGTCAAATCATCAAACATATTCCCAAGATATAAGTTATCTGACGATCGAAAAATCAATTAAATAGGCTCCTATTGTTTAACCGACTCCCTCAAAAAGGAGGAGGTTCTGAATTTATCTGCATACTTTTTTATTTTTATATTTCAATGAATTATTTCTGCAATATGTTTTATCCACACCGTAAGAGGCGAAACAGAGCTAGAAAGACAATATAAGTGAGAGGGAATGACATCATCTGTCATTTATATCCTTTTTTATTGACAGCTGCTATTATTTAATAATTTTTTCTAGAAACAGGCCCAATATCAGAGACAACTCTGCCCAATGGAGAAGTGGCTCAAGTGGAACAGTGTACAGATACCAGAGCCTCTTGCTACACATTGTGGCACCAAGATCAGGATGCGAATATCACTGTACTTGGACAAGGTAAGGTGTACCCAGCGTAAGCAGCGATACTTGCCTATGATAGCATTCTGATTGATATGGTTGATATCCCACTTAATCCCACTAGCCAGGGACCGAAACCGATAACCTTTATTCTGTAAAACTACCGGTATTATTACCGGTAAATATTCTAATACCGGTATTAATATCGGAAACATTCAATTGTAATACCGGTAACCTTTATTCTATAGAGATACCGGTTTTAATATTGCTAACCTTTATTCTCTAGGAAAACCGTTATTTCCCTAGAATATCTATAGAAGAAAGGTACGGTACGGTTTTCGGGACCTACCTCTAGCCTTCCTTGGGTATCGGTTTTTGTCAAGCGTGAATGCACCCCAAACGAACTTATGTGCGAATTTATCACAGTGTACGTAATTTGCGGCGTATAGTAGCATCACAGAAAACCGACAGTCGGTGAACGCTATTGCGATATCTACAAACATACATACACTCACGCCTTTTTCCCTTGGAGGTAGGCAGAAACTATAGAACGCCACATGCTATATCATCCTAAGGGGTTGTACACAAAACTGCGAATCGACGCGATGCGAATTCGCAACGCAGAAAACTGCGACGCAAATTGCTGCGATGCGATTTCGTGCGGCAAGACGTCTTCCTTCCAAGGTTCGGGTGACCAATCCTTCGACGATCGTTAACCGTATTGAACGTATTTTAGACTAGGTAGAATAAATTTGCGTAAAAAGATTTGCGTACTGCTGTTACTGATAAGAAGATATAGGAAAAATCAATTACGCGAATCAATTGTTGCGATGCGTCGTGCGAGCTTGCATGTTCTTGCGATTCGACGTCGCATCGCAGTTTGGTGTACAAGCCCTTAAACACTCCTTTCGCTTCATCCACATTCATACATCTTGTCATACACGCACGCCGGTTGAGAGTACTACGCACCTGTCCTTATTAAGAACATCACCAATAACATCGATGTAGGTCATACTATGCGATATCTATGTTCCTGAAAAAGTGATCACATGAAGAAATGAACAGTAGACTTGTATTTGAGTTTTTTAAGGAAGCTTATAGACCATCTTTTATCTTCCCAGGCTGCTGGCGCTCATCTCAGTCGGAGGGTCGAAGCTCGTGCGACAGATGCACCAGAGTGACAGCCCGCCTCCCCGGCACCAAATTCTGTTGCTGCACCAATACCTACTGCAACGCTGATTTCTGTAAGTGTTTCTGTATTTTTGGCTCCGTGGGGTGCAATAAAAGATGTGTGTTTCGCATGTGTATATTTTGTTGTGGTACTCTTACAAAATTAAACGCAAACCGTGACACATGTCTTGTCACTGTTGTGCTTGCTAGGCCTTTTGGTGGTCTTTATGCCTAAAGAACTTTTGATTTCATAGAATTCGCACTAACATCAGCACTGTTAAATCAGGCCTATTTTATGAAGACGTTAGTGCGCGTTCCCATTATGTCGTGACGATAAATTTATCGTTGGACGACTGTCGTGCTAGCCGTTCCCATTGACTCGACAATCTTTCATCACTGCAAAAACAAGTCGTGAACAACAGTTAATCGTGTCGTCTTATATGTGAACACCTCCATTTAAATATATAAGCCACGACACTTAAAACTACACGAATAACTGTCGTCACGACAAAGTGGGACCGCGGCCTTGCACTTCATATTATGACGATGTATTAGACTTTAATACATCGTCATATTACGATCATCTAATAATTAGAGCGTTTGTCGAGAAATGTATTTCCGCTCGTATTGAGTTCTAGTCAGGGACTGAATAACCCGAAAATTAAGATACCTTTGAAATACGGTATGACGTAAAACCCGTAAATTCTGGTTACCTAAATATTACGACACTTATATATATTTCGGTACCGAAATGTAGACTGAAACGGTATATTCCGGTATCGGTACCTAAACCTTTATAAATAAGGGCTTTCATTGATGAATCGCCGCGCCAGTCTGTCCTTCGCTATGAAGCCTCAGATGGCATTAGTATGATTCACTCATCATTTAATGTTTTTCGGTACCGAAATCGTAAAAAGGTTATACAAGGTTAGTCGAAAGGGGGTACTAAGCCGAAAGGGTTTTAAAGTACCCATAATAAGGGATAACTTTTGTTTTACAACTTTCCCCAAAACTAGATAGTTTAAGAGAAATAGCTTTTCAAAGATTTCGTAAAAAATATGCTAAAATCTATCTGTCCATAGCTATGGTCAGATGGGTTTACTATTTAGGTCATATATGGGGTCACGGATTAGAAAATTAATTTTCTGAATTCATAACTAAAGCAGGTACGATTTAAAAAAAAACTAAAATGAAAATCTTTTTGCATGCAAATAAAAATTATCGAATTTTGAAATTTTAACACTTGCTTAAAAATAGTCATCAGTGATACTTTAAGTGGCCCGAGGCTTAGTACCTACCCACTTTCCGACTAACCTTGTATAAACGTATAGCCCAACCTTTACATATAAGAAAACGGTATCTTTACATTTTAAAGGTATCGTAACTTCGTACCGTAACCGCTTTCAGACCCTGGTTCTAGTTCTACGAGTTTGCTAATTACAAAAACGACAATACTATGCGTGCCAACTAAGAATAGGATCGCGCTTGCTACAACTTGACACGATAGCTGTCAAATTAGTACAGCCAGCAAAAAAAACTGTGAAAAATTTTTTTTATTCATAAATTTCATTAATATTTATATTCATTTATATAAAATGTTATTTCTTGAATTCCATAAATAGATAATTTTAGATAAATTAATAATATATGAAAACAGTATTCATTAAAGAAATGAACCAAAATATATAGTTAACTTCACGAAATTCTACTAAATTATAATAATATAATTACTGTGTAATTAATTTGGCGTAAATTGATTAGAAATATCAAAAAAGTGAAATAAAAATAATTAAACAGTATTATTTCTTTATTTTTTTTTTGCATACCTTACGCTTTGGTAATGAAGTTCACGAGTATTGCGGAACAAAATGGCGTCTTGACAGTACTATTCTTAGTTGGCACGCATAGTAGTTTTCGTGAGCTCGCTAAACTGAGTAATATATTTGTCTCTTTTTCTTGCGGGTGTGTAAGAGAGATAGAGTTTACCAAGCTCACGAGAACTATTGTCGTTTTCGTAATTAGCAAACTCGTACTAGGGGTACAGTACGCGGCGGAGTACGCGATGGATCCCGCGTCTCCGTAAAAGAAACCTCACACATTTTTTTACCTTATTTTGAGAAGCAACGACATACCTACTGACCGATTAGAGGGTATGAATCATCCATCTCATTAAATTTTTCCTTCCCCAGTAACACTTAAAGAAGAAACAGTAACAATGAAAGCTGAATCAACAATGGACAGCGGCGCCCACAACATGGTGGCAGCATCCAACATCCTTGCGTCATCCGTACTGGCGCTAGTTGCTATACTGGTGATGGCGCTGCTTGTGACCAAAACGTATTGTCGACGTCGACACCACAGCGATGACGACACATTACATATTGAAAAAGGTAAGATAAGACAGCATCCAACATCCTTGCGTCATCCATACTGGCGCTTGTAACTACTGACACTGACACACTACATATTGAAAAAGTAAAGTAGGGTGAATATAGCATGTAACATCCACGCGTCATTCATACTGGCGCTAGTGGCTATTCTGGTGATGGCACTGCTTGTGACCAAATTGTATTGTCGACGTCGACACCACAGCGATGACGACACATTACATATTGAAAAAGGTAAGGATGAATATAGCATCCAAAATTCTCGGGCCATCCATACCGGTGCTAGTGACTATACTGACACCGACACACTATACTATATTGAGAAAGGTAAAGTAGAATGAATATAGCATGCAACATCCACGCGTCATCCATACTGGCGTTAGTGACTATACTGACACCGACACACTACATATTGGCAAAGATAAAGTAGAATGAATATAGCATGCAACATCCACGCGTCATCCATACTGGCGCTAGTGACTATACTGACACCGACACACTACATATTGGCAAAGATAAAGTAGAATGAATATAGCATGCAACATCCACGCGTCATCCATACTGGCGCTAGTGACTATACTAACACTGACACACTACATATTGGCAAAGATAAAGTAGAATGAATATAGCATGCAACATCCACGCGTCATCCATACTGGCGCTAGTGACTATACTAACACCGACACACTACATATTGGCAAAGATAAAGTAAAATGAATATAGCATGCAATATCCACGCGTCATCCATACTGGCGCTAGTGACTATACTGACACCGACACACTACATATTGGCAAAGATAAAGTAGAATGAATATAGCATGTAACATCCACGCGTCATCCATACTGGCGCTAGTGGCTATACTGACACTGACACACTACATATCGAGAAAGGTAAAGTAGGGTGAATATAGCATGCAACATCTACGAGTCATCCATACTGGTGCTAGTGGCATTACTGGTAATGGCGCTGCTTGTGACCAAACTATTGTCGAAGACTCCACACAACAAATTGAGATAGGTAAGGATGAATACAGCATCTAACATACATCATCCTCGCTAAATAATAAACGAGCGCACACATGCCTCGGCTAAGCTTCCTGGGTCCTGCATTTCGATTGCCTCGCGCAGTACCGTAATCCCCAAGGAGTAAGCAGAGGCGTTCTCCTATTACTGGAGTCTGTACACCCACGTTTCGCCTCTGGTATTAAGCCCCAGGTGGCGAGCAGATCGCCATTTTTCGGGCATTATAATAAAAATAATCAATAATAAAACATGTTTCTTTTTTAGGTGATGTAATGGGTAGTGGTCCGGATGCGCTTGCGACTGGACTATCGTGTGTTGATAATCTTACACTAATTGAACATATTGGTGAGTTGAGTTTTTTTTACATTTAAAACCAACTGAATGCATCTAGAAGTGCACATTTTGGGAATATTTTTCTAAAGAAGATCACCCAGTTAGTATGATGTTTTTTTTATATTCTTGAGTTAGCTCAGATAGGTTCTAAGCTGGAGCACATGAATCCAAGGATCAGCGATGTAAAGGGATTCCCCTATACCCCTCTGGCTCTCACATACACACAACAGAACACAGTAAACTTAACTTAATAGGGTATGTGACTATAATTTTTTTATTAGAAATCTCGAAACTATTACAAAAATGCTAGGCAACAGTGAAAAAACTAATTAAATATTTATTAAAATGCCCAAGTTATAAACGATTGAAAATTGCTCACTAGACAGAGACAACATGACGCCACAATGACGTCATACCTTGCAAACTTCATAATCATTTGACACCACTCCGTACAATATCCGTTTCGCGCGACAGGGACAGAAAATGCCCCCTCCACAAACTTCGCAAGCGTGTAGCTCCTCTATTTTTTCATCGATTTTATTTATTTTTTCACATATCAATTTGTATCTATACTTTCTTTAAAATAATACTAAATTGTTGTACATTTTTAATAGTAGTCAACTACCCTATTCTTTAGGTGGTAGCTAGCCAAACCACCAAGAGTGCTGTGCTTTTGTAGAATCCTACAACACGCGTCTATTCCCAACGTGCGTTGAGGAAGTTTTATATTCTAACCCATCTCCACACGGAATGAAAAAGCTGAGTGTTTGAGTTAAAAAGGGAATAGAGACTTTGTGGCAAAGCCGATTTGTGCAGCGATTTTATTTATTTTTTCAAATTTGCGCTTATTGCTACTGATATAAATAGGTAGTGGACACTTAAATAAACAAAAAAGTCAACAATATGTTGCCCTAAAATGTCACGTTGCCGAGATATTTACACGCACGCATATAAAGCACCGACTTGCTGCAGCGGGCGCCGCTGACGCGTGGCTTGCGCACGCTCGTCGCGGTAGCTCAACGGACTGATCTATTTTCGAGTACATTGAGCGAATTCACAAGGGCTACTTATTGGGTGTTATATTACGAAATAATTATTTTTTATTTAAAAAAAAACTATTTGGGCTTGTTAAATTTAACTGCTCTATCGCATTAGGTCTGTACCTGTAATGATAGATGTAAGTTCGTTATGTAATAAATAAATAGTACCTGGATGACCGAGCTTAGCTCGGTTTTTTTTTGTAATTCGTGTTTTTTGGAAAGAAAAAAAAGGGGAAATAAGTAATCATCTGGACTCGAACCGGGCCATCTGGTTTCGGGATCGCCCGATTTCCCACCTGAGCTATCATAACCTTGTAGATGATGGCGAAATTTACCTTTGTATTCTAATGATATTGTAGCAGTTTTTCATTGCCTGAAAACACAGATAAAACGACTTTTTGTAAAAATGAAACCTAGCTAGATCGATTTATCGCCCCGGAAACCCCCTGCATACTAAATTTCATGAAAATCGTTGGAGCCGTTTCCGAGATTCAGATTATATATATATATATATATACAAGAATTGCTCGTTTAAAGGTATTAGATATAAATAAATAAACACGTAATTAGTTAATTTTTAATGATTGTCATTTAACTCATATGGCAATATTCAACTCCAAATATCTCGGCAGCGTCACACTTTAGGGCACCGTATTGCGGACATTTTTTGTGTACCCTATTCTATTGAGAAAAAATGGCGGCAGGGCGTATGTGCCAGGTTCTATAGAAAAATGTTCAAATACCTTTGTTTATCCATAGGTCAAGGCAAATTCGGTTCAGTCTGGCGCGGCAGCCTGGGTACCTCTCCTGTTGCTGTGAAGCTATACTCCAACTCCAGCACTTGGCAAAGAGAGGCTGCGGTGTATGCACTGCCACACCTGGCTCATCCCAACATACTGAGATATTATGGTGAGTCATATTCTGCTGGTGTGGTCTTCCTACAGCAACCTTTGCTGATACTTGTTTCGTAGGTATTGTTCTGCCTAGCCTTTTCCGAACTATGTTGGGGTCCGCGTCCAATCTAACCAGATGCGGCTGAATACCAGTATTTTACACGGAGCGACAGCCATCAGACCTCCGCAACCCAGTTACTGGGCAATGCCGATATCCTAAAGTTATCCTGGTTATCAGACTTTCGGGCTTCTGACTACCCATAACAACCGATTGTTTAACATACTCTCCGGGGTACGAAAGTCTCGATGTGTTAACGAACGGTCACCCATCCACAGACTAACCGCAGCAAGCGCAGCTTAACTTTGTAAATCGTATGATCTACCCAGTTGTTAATTAGCTCCGAGCCCCTGTTCTGTAGGTATACGTAAGCCAATTAGAAAATACATACATACATAAACTCACGCCTTTTTCCCATGGGGGTAGGCAGAAACTATAGAACGCCACATGCTACGACTCTTACATACCCCTTTCGCTTCATCCACATTCATACATCTTGTCATACACGCACGCCGGTTGAGAGTACTACGCACCTGACCTTTGTGAAGAACATCACCAATAACATCGATGTATGTCCTTCTAGGACGTCCTCTACCGGCGTTCCCATTAACATCCGCCTTATAAATTTATTTTGTTAATCGCCGTTCACTCATTCTCTCAACATGGCCAAACCACCTAAGCATACTCCTTTCAATTTTTGTCACTACATCATCTTTTAAAACGCAACTTTGTCTAATCTCTTCATTTCTCAATCTATCATTCAAAGTTACACCGCACATACTTCGCAAGGAACGCATTTCCACGGCATTTATTCTACTTTCATGCCTCTTCTGCCACGACCAACATTCACTTCCATACATAAGCGTACGTACCAACACACCATTATGAACAGCCAGTCGTGCCTTTTTGGACATCGACCGGCTAGCCACAACCGCATGCAAAGCACCATTTACTTTACCACCAATTAGAAAATATAAACGACATTTAGTCAAACTTACACAAATATCAACTTTAAGTACAAGTGAACAAGTTTATTACCGAATGACAAAAACCATAGAAGAGGTGTGTTAACTTAGTGGTTTAAAGCTTGTGTCCCATGAGTTCTACCCCGGCCCGTACCTCTGACTTTTCGAATTCATGTGCAGATCAGAATTTGATTATCACTTGCGTTAACGGTGAAGGAAAAACATCGTGAGGAAACCTGCACACCTGAGAGGGCTCCATAAAGTTCTCGATGGTGTGTGTAGTCCGCCAACCCGCACCAGGCCAGCGTGGTGGACTATATAAACCCTTCTCATTCTGACAAGAGGCCCGTGCCCAGCACTGGGACAATAATAGGCTGATTATTATGGAAAAGGTCATAAAACAATGAAAATTGAACTTTGTATAATGGAATTAAGGTTTTTAATCCCGAAGCATGTTAATTCTAAATTTAAAATGAAGAATACACACTCACAACAGTGATAGCCTAGTGGTGTGACCGTCGGACTGCCAATTCATAGGTCTCGAGTTCGAACCCAAGGTACGCACCTCTGACTTTTCGGATTCATGTGCGTATTGTATAATTATCACTTGCTTAAAAACCGTGAAGGAAAGCATCGTAAGGAAACCGGCATGCCTGTGAGATATTTCTCGACGGCATGTGAAGCCAAGTCAGAGGCCCATGGGCGGTATAAACTCTGACATCATGTTAGTCACTAACCACACGAAAAGAAGAAGAATGAAGAGTATACATTATTTTTTTATTCTAGGCAGCGACAGCCGAGCAACTTTAACTGAAGGCGGTCGCGAACACTTGATCGTCGTAGAGCTGTGTACCGGCACGCTCCGAGCTCGACTGCAGCGCGCTCCGCTCGCTTGGCTCGAGTTCGCTCATATCGCTCACGGGCTTGCATCCGCTCTGGCGCACCTACATACTCCCAGTAAGTTATATCTTGACTTAAGAGGTGTCAAAATAAAGAAACGTCAACCATAATTACTTTGGCTAAATTCTATCTAAAGTGCGGTACATTTTATTATAAATTGAGAATTTGATAGGCGACACCCAATATACAGGATGTAAAGAAACACCTTAAAGTGGCGGTGATATTCTTTAATTATACCATTAATAAAATATGCGAAACAAAATATAAATATAGAAGAAACGAACACAACGTCACTCCTATGTCTGTGACATTTGCTCGTTGTCTTTGGTTGGTAGATTATAGGAGTTGACTACAAAGAGTCTTTTCATTACAAGGACTATTTTCTTACCACCATTACGTATTATTCAAAGACTCAATTATTAACAAAAAAAATGGTATGTCCAATTTTCACAATATGTATAATAATTTTACCGAAAAAAAAAAATTATTTAGTGTGGTTACTTAGCCATACGTTAAATACTACGCTTTCCGCGCATGCGCTGAATGCCTAGAAAAAATGAAAGCCCCTCTCTCTTTGAATTACAATTAAAATAATACCTAGAAAAAATTTGGTTGGTGATTAAAAAATATAACTCGGCCTTTATAAACAGCTCCTGGCATTGATTACCCTTTTCTTCAGAATACGTAATGTGGAATAATCATCACATTTAAAGATTGAAAATCCTTCATCCATCAGAGACTTAAAGCGTGTCTTTTACTATTTATAATAATAATAATAATATACTCTATGGTACGCCCGACTGACAACACGTCAAATTTGGAAAGAAAATTTGTGAAAAATATTTTTAATATCAAGAAATATAAAATATATTATATACAATAGAAATGAATAAATAATAACAGACAAAAATGAAAAAAAAGAAAGGAAACCTCAAACATATAATCCGGATCCAAAAATATGTATAGTGAATGACAGCCATGTTGACAAGAAGCCGGGCGAAGGCCATCACACAATCCACACGCCCAAGATCTTCGGCACCGTCGCTCAGCTCCGCCTCGCAGCCGCCGGACTCCTCAATCGTGAGTGATGTCACACCGGCTGCTGCAGTTGCGTCGAGCTCGAGCGACGAATTCTTCTCGCCGCCAACATCACCGCTACCACCACCAGCAAGACGGCGAGGAAGAGGCCGACCGCCGGCCAGCATAGGACCTCGAGGCCCACCGGCCTCTGACAGGGTCCCCGCTCCCGGTGGAAGTGTGCAGCGCATGCGTTGGACTCTAACCATGAACGAGAACTGCATGCGCGCATACTTTGGGGCCACAGAGGGGGGAACTAACCTGACCGCGTACCGTGGTCGGATGCTCTCTCTGTTTCAGGTACTTGAGCCTACTGTCAACGTCTCGGCACAGCGATTGTCGGATCAGGTGCGAGTCATTCAACGTGATCATAGGTTGACTGACGCCGCACTTGATAGGCTACGCTCTGAAGTACAGAGTAACCGTATCATTTCTCTCCAGTCGCAGACTGCGGCCCAACCGCAAGCCCCAACTGTGGTTCCGCCGTTGCCCATCCACGCTGACGAGGAAAGCGATGATAGGGTTACAAATGTAAGTACCCAGTGCAATGACCAACTGAGGAGCGCTTTGGAGCTTGCGATTCGAGAGTATCGGTTCACTCCGCCAAACATTAGACCACGAATACCCCGTTTGCCGATGCATAGAAAAAATAGGGCGCTAATGTGTGCTCTAGATTCGCTGTTATCTAGTTATTTTGATAACAGCGAGAACCTCGAAGATACTCATTCAATCCTGTACTGCGCGGCTGTTGCGGCATGTCGTGTAGCTCACGCCAAATTTGATAATAATGACAGAGCTACACGACCAAAACCCGCCGTACCGGCCTGGCAGTGCAGGATTGAACGTCGTATTAACGAGGCTAGAGCACTCATTGGCAAACTAATCTGCTTCAGGGAGGGCAATACTCGCCCTAGAGTGATGCGCTTTGTGAGGCGGGCATTCTCGGGGACTGATATCAATCCTCGAGATTATTTGTCCCGTGTCACAGAGCGCATCGACTTCCTGAAGCAGAAGGTTTATGCATGGGCAAACCGTATTCGGAGGTATAAGCGACGAGTGGAGCGATATACCCAGAATCGCATGTTTCATAGCGATGAAAGGTGGGTATACAGAACCTGGGAGCGACCTGATCACGATGTGAGTGACACGCATCTACCGGATAATGATGTCATGAATACATTCTGGCGCAATATCTGGTCGATGCCTGTCACTCACATTGAAGGTGACTGGATGCAGGAGGTCCAGCGAGCGTGTGAACCGATTGAGGAAATGGGGGACATTACTATTGTCCCTCAAGACGTAACCAATGCAGTCCGTCCAATGGCGAATTGGAAATCCCCTGGCCCAGACGGACTGCACAACTTCTGGCTAAAATGGTTACGCAGTTCACATGCTCGTTTGGCCTCACAATTCCAGTCGTCTTTGGAATCTGGGTCGTTTCCAGAGTTCCTTACAACAGGAGTTACCCACCTGCTCCATAAATCAGGTAGTACTGCGGAACCCAAGAATTATAGACCAATTACATGTTTGCCGACGGTCTATAAACTTCTTACGTCCATTTTGAGAGCCAAAATTAATTCTCATATGATAAATAATTCTATTATGTCCGTCTCTCAAAATGGATGTAAGAATGGGTCCCGCGGTACTAAGGAGCTACTCCTCATAGATATGGCCATTAGCCAACAAGTTCGCCGATCTAGAAAGGATCTGTCGACATGTTGGATAGATTATAAGAAGGCCTACGACTCAGTACCACATACATGGCTCATGAGGGTGCTGGAGTTGTATAAAGTAAATACAACCCTATGCGCCTTCCTGGCGTCATGTATGGGGCAATGGAGGACAGTCCTTCACTATCCAGGATGTCGGCAAATCCAAGGGAGAGGTGAACCAATAAGGATCGAGCGAGGTATATTCCAAGGCGATAGTCTGAGTCCGCTGTGGTTTTGTTTAGCCTTGAACCCTCTGAGCACATTATTGGAGGGTTCAGGGTTAGGCTACCGGTTGAGAAGAGGTGGTCAGGTAATATCCCACCTCCTTTACATGGACGATCTGAAACTCTTTGCCCCCAACAATTTGCAACTGGTGAAGTTACTGAAAGTAACTGAAACTTTCAGTAATTCCATCAGGATGGAATTTGGTGTGGACAAATGTGCAGTCATGCATGTAAAGCGAGGAGGGATTATGGAATCCGTGGGAACACAACTCTCGGACTCCATACACCTCAGATCCCTCTCCTCAACCGAAACCTACAAATACTTGGGCATGTCGGAGGCGTTAGGCATCAATGAGACCGACATGAAGCAATCGTTACGGGAGCGCTTCTATGGCCGCCTGAAAAAAGTACTTAAAAGTCTTTTGTCAGGCGGAAATAAGGTGCGCGCCTTTAACGGTTGGGTCATGCCGGTCCTGATGTACTCCTTCGGCATACTCAAGTGGACTCAGACGGAACTTGACGCCCTGGATAGGAGGGTCCGTACGCTGCTGACTGCATACCGAATGCATCACCCACGTTCATCGGTGATGAGGCTGTACATTCCGAGGAAGTGTGGGGGTCGAGGCTTTTTAAATGCTAAGACCCTCCACAACCGCGAGGTGTGCAGCCTCAGGGAGTACTTCCTCCATGCCGACGTGGGGATGCATCGAGATGTAGTCGCAGTGGACAAAGGGTTCACCCCGCTCTCCTTGGCTAAAGAGAACTGGCGCAAGCCTGTAGTACTGGATACTAATGGTCGCAGGGAGGTATGGCAGAGCAAGGAGCTTCACGGACGCTTTTACCGGGCCCTTCATGGGCCCGATGTAGATTTCCTAGCGTCCGTAGCCTGGCTGCGTTTCGGTGACCTATTTGGGGAAACCGAAGGTTTTGTCTGTGCGATTATGGACGAAGTTATCTTGACGAACAACTACCGAAAATATATTGTGAAGGACGGCACGGTTGACATCTGTCGGGCATGCCACTGTCCCGGCGAATCCATTCGACATATTATTTCTGGTTGTTCTCGTCTTGCTAACGGCGAGTATTTGCACAGACACAACCTAGTGGCTAGGATTATCCACCAGCAACTTGCTCTGAAATACAACCTTGTGGACGCAGAAGTACCATACTACAAGTATGTGCCCGACCCAGTTCTCGAGAATGGTCATATCACATTGTACTGGGACCGATCTATCATCACCGACAGGACTATTGTTGCCAATAAGCCTGACATAGTGGTGATAGATCGATCAGAGCGTCTCGCAATGATTGTTGATATCACTGTCCCACATGACGAGAACCTTGTGAAAGCCGAGAAAGATAAAGAAATTAAGTATCAAGACTTGGCACACGAGGTTGTCGACATGTGGGAGGTTGACTCTGCAGTCATTGTGCCGATAGTCGTGACGGCCAATGGCTTAATAGCCAAGAGCCTCGACCAACATCTGACGAGGCTCGCGTTGGGCAGCTGGATCAAGGGCCTGATACAGAAAGCGGTACTTCTGGACACGGCACGTATTGTCAGGAAGTTCCTCTCTCTGAGGCCCTGACCACCGGTAGCTTGGACCCTGTTCCCGATGCCGGTGGGCTACTATTTTTTATATTTTTAAATGTTTTTTTATATTTTTTATAGAAATATTTAAAAATGTAAATCATATGTGTATATAAATAAATAAACGGAATAATAATATAGGGAGTTTTTCCTCCATACTGACGCGGGGATGCACCGAGATGTGGTCGCAGTAGATAAAGGACTCACCCCACTATCCTTGGCTAGAGAGAACTGGCGCAAGCCTGTGGTACTTAGTACTAATGACCGCAGGGAGATATGGCAGAGCAAGGAGCTACACGGACGCTTTTACCGGGCCCTCCATGGGCCCGACGTTGATTTCCTCGCGTCCGTGTCCTGGCTACGGTTCGGTGACCTATTTGGGGAAACCGAAGGTTTTGTCTGTGCGATTATGGACGAGGTTATCATGACGAATAACTACCGGAAGTATATTGTGAAGGACGGGACGGTTGACATATGTCGGGCATGCCACTGTCCCGGCGAGTCCCTCAGGCATATTATTTCCGGATGTTCTCGTCTTGCTAACGGCGAGTACTTGCATAGGCATAACCAAGTGGCCAGGATTATCCACCAACAACTTGCTTTGAAGTATAACCTTGTGGAATCGGAGGTACCGTATTACAGGTATGTGCCCGACCCAGTTCTCGAGAATGGTCATATCACATTGTACTGGGATCGATCTATCATCACCGACAGGACTATTGTTGCCAATAAGCCTGACATAGTGGTGATAGATCGATCAGAGCGTCTCACTATGATTGTTGATGTCACTGTCCCACATGACGAGAACCTTGTGAAAGCCGAGAAAGATAAAGAAATTAAGTATCAAGACTTGGCACACGAGGTTGTCGACATGTGGGAGGTTGACTCAGCAGTCGTTGTGCCGATAGTCGTTACGGCCAATGGCTTAATAGCCAAGAGCCTCGACCAACATCTGACGAGGCTCTCGTTGGGCAGCTGGGTCAAGGGCCTGATACAGAAAGCGGTACTTCTGGACACGGCACGTATTGTCAGGAAGTTCCTCTCTCTGAGGCCCTGACCACCGGTAGCTTGGACCCTGTTCCCGATGCCGATGGGCTACTATTTTCTATATTTTTAAATGTTTTTGTATAGCTTTTATTGAAATATTTAAAAATGTATTATAATATGTATATAAGATGAATAAACGAATAATAATATATTTATTTCAGACATAGTCCATATGTTAGTAACACAAAAAATAAAAAATCTAATTTATACGTATATCTAATCCATTGCTTCTTCTCCAGGTGGTAGCAAACCGTGCGTAGTACATCGTGACGTCAACAGCAGCAATGTACTAGTAACAGCCAATGGCGAGGCGCGCCTGGCTGACCTGGGACTGGCGCAGCTGTTGCACGCCACGAGGGACAGAGCTGCGCCCACAAGGATCACTGAGGTAACTGTACTAACACGTTAGCGTACCTTCTGACAGAACTTCAAGTTGTTACTTTTTGGTTGTAAGGAAATAGTGTATACAGGGTGTAAACGAAATCATGTAATTCCTTCAAACCTAGTGATGTACTGCTGACATAGATTAAGGCAGCACGGGACACTTGGATTCAATAAAAAAAATATTACAAAATGTAAACATGTGTTCTTAACCTGAGACATTTTAGCGCCCCGAGTTAAATGACCGCATGGCGAGCGACAGCCGCGCAAATCGCTCGGAGCGCTAAAATGTTCACGTTAAGAACACATGTTTACATTTAGTTTTTTTTTTATTGTATCCAAAAATATCCCTTGCAGGGTTAATCTATGTTAGCAGTACATCACGAGGTTTGAAGGAATTACATGATTGCGTTTACACGCTGTATACTCAACAAGCTTATCGTAGATTTTTATGGAAAGATATTTTTTAGTTTTTTCCAAATAGCATAGACCAAAAGTTGTTACTTTTAAACCTTTAATGATACTAAATAGCAGCCAAGAGCTTGGCAGTTAATTTTCAATAACCTTGTATAGGTGGCGGTAACCACTTTCAGGTGATCACAGACAGCTGGGCCGTTGGTGTTTACCAATATACAGGTTGGCCCAGAAAGAAATACACTTTTGAAACCGCGCTAATTTCTAAACGTTAAAGGGGCGCGGGGCGGGTATCGGTGCATAGCGCGGCCATTGCAATTTTAGTAACCATGAGTTACTACTAGTGTTGCCGAACAATCTATAGTTTCACTATCGATAGTTTAAATTGAAAATCAGCTACTCCATCGATAGGACTATTGATAGTATCGACACTATCGATAGCATGGTTCACGTCAATACTATTGACATGCATCAATAGTATCGATAATATCGATACCATCGAAGCTCCTAAAGATAATACTATCTATCTTATCGACACTATCGATAATATTGTTTTTTTGAAGGTTCAATAGTATCTATATTATCGATAATATCGATAGTATTGCTTTTCTGAACTTCAATACTATCGATATACTAATAGTATTGCACTCTGACAGTAATATTGCCTCCTTCTTAGCTATCGACAGTCATACTATCGTTGAACTATCGATAGACTATCGTACTGCTATCGATATTCGCCTATCGATTTGCAACACTAGTTACTTCACGGTAGTACAGCGAGCGGTCTGCGTCGTGCCTTAAGGAGAACTTGCGATCTTATGTGACTGTTCGACGCCTTATCCGTGTTAAATTTTAATCACGGCGTATCAGTGAGAGTCCTATTACTAATTTAATTAAGCAGTGGGTTAAGAGATTCGAAAGAACAGGATCGACACAAAAAACGCGGCCTCAAGATCGCAAAAGAGTGATACGCACCGACGAAACCATTCAGCAAGGTCGAGAATCTCGTAAATTCAAAGCGTAACACGGCTATGCTAACTGCTTTTCTTGCTTCAAAGTTGCAAGAATCGCGAGGTTACAATCGAAACACATGGTTTCAGTAGGATGGAGTCACGTGCCACACTTGGAATGACGACACTTTTGGTGCTGAGGCTGAGCAATTGGCTTCTGCGGTACGGGTCGTGGGTTCGATTCCCGCACGGAACAAATACCTAGTCTGGCCATAAATACTGTTACAATTAAAAATAAGAAAGATCTTACATTTGAATTTGGAATCTGTCATTTTTATACGATTGTTAATTGAGTTTTCTAAATTTGGCGCCAATACATTGTACAATATTTTGCGATATTAAAATGGAGTGGGGTGATAAAGAGAACCGAATCGCTGTGATTGCATTACACAAAGTTGGTATGAAGCCAAATGTAATTTTTAAAACTCTCCACACGCTTGGTATTAGTCAAATGTTTGTGTACCGGGCTATTAATAGGTACAATGAGACCTCCTCTGTTTGTGACAGAAAAAGATCTGGCCGTCTACGTAGTGTTCGTACGAAAAAGGTGGTCAAAGCAGTAAGGGAAAGAATTCGAAGAAATCCTGCCCGAAAGCAAAAGATTTTATCTCGGGAGATGAAGATAGCAACCAGAACCATGTCGCGTATTTTAATAGATGACTTAGGACTTGCAGCCTATAAGAGACGCACTGGTCATTTTTAACTGATAATTTAAAAAAGAATAGGGTGGTAAAATCGAAACAACTACTGAAGCGGTACGCAAAGTGAGGTAACAGAAAAAAATTGTTTACGGATGAGAAAGTCTTTACAATTGAGCAACATTTTAACAAACAAAATTACCGTATTTATGCTCAAAGCTCTGAGGAAGCTTCCCAATTAGTCGACAGAGTGCAACGTGGGCATTATCCGACTTCAGTGATGGTTTGGTGGGGTGTTAACTATGAAGGAGTGACTGAGCCATATTTTTGTGAAAAAGGTATCAAAACATCGGCACAAGTGTATCAAGATACCATTCTTGAGAAGGTAGTTAAGCCTCTTAACAACACCATGTTCAATAACCAAGTATGGTCCTTCCAACAAGACTCGGCGCCGGGTCATAAAGCTCGGTCCACGCAGTCTTAGTTGGAAGTGAACGTTTCGGACTTCATCAGAGCTGAAGACTGGCCGTCGTCTAGTCCCGATCTTAATCCGCTGGATTATGATTTATGGTCAGTTTTAGAGAGTACGGCTTGCTCTAAACGCCATGATAATTTGGAGTCCCTAAAACAATCCATACGATTGGCAGTGAAGAATTTTCCCATGGAAAGAGTGCGTGCTTCTATTGATAACTGGCCTCAACGTTTAAAGGACTGTATTGCAGCCAATGGAGACCACTTCGAATAAGCTTTTTATATTTTAAATTGTTTTATATTTATGTATTAAACTAACACACTGTAAAAGTAATAAATATTATTTGCAATAAAAAATACATTTTTTTTCTTCGTGACAATATTTATGGCAAGACTAGGTATTTGTATGGCCTACAGATGTTTGTTCCGGGTCTGGGCGTATGTGCATGTGAAAATTTGTGTCTGTAAACGCACCCACGATACAGGAGAAATCCTAGTATGGGGTAACGTTTAAAAAAAAAAGAAATGGGGGCATGCGCGTGATAAGGAATATTTTTCCTCAGAAACTGATTTCACGGAGTGGTGACATATCCTGGCTTCCGAGGAGTCCCAATTTAAGTCTAGCAGACTTCATTTTATGGGGACACTTTAAAAGCACGGTATACGCTACTAATCCGACAACATTGCGGCAATTGAAGCTGAATATTCAGCAAGAAATGGACGCCATTTCAAAAGAGAGTCTTATTAAAGTTTTTCACGATTTTAGTGTCCGTTTGGAAGAGTGTCGTAACCACCGAGGATGTAATTTTGATGATTTAATTTTCAAAAACCAAAATTACATTAAATAAACTTTATATTGTATAAAATTAAACGCTTTTAAATATAATAGCTTTGTTTTCTTTCTATTTTCAAAAATTAATATCTATCTGGGCCACCCTGTATTACACAAAAAAATGAATACGTCGCGGGATGCATGGCAGATGTGAAACATCGAGCTAATTTCGTAAAAACATAAAACTGGTATAATCAAATCGAAGAGACCCGACGTGTTACGAAGATCTGCCGTCGTGTTGTCTACCATCGCGAGCGTCGCTACGTAATAGACGCTCCCGTACCGCTGCATTTGATGTTTAACATCAAGAATCTCACAAAATACTTTTTCCCCTCTTGCAGGCTGGTACACTTCGCTACCTGTCCCCCGAAGCCCTAGAAGGCGCTTTAGACCTGAGCGGAGCCCGAGCCGCCCTGTGTGCCGTGGACGTGTTTGCACTCGGCTTGGTTCTGTGGGAGATGCTGTGGCGCACCCGCGGGGCCCACCTGGGCGCGGTGCCGCCGTACGCGCCGCCCTACCAGCACCACGGACTGCCGCAGCGACCCAGCTTGGCGCAGATGCAGGTGAGCAGTGAGCAGTGAGCACACTCAGGTTCTGTGGGAGATGCTGTGGCGCACCCGCGGGGCCCACCTGGGCGCGGTGCCGCCGTACGCGCCGCCCTACCAGCACCACGGACTGCCGCAGCGACCCAGCTTGGCGCAGATGCAGGTGAGCAGTGAGCAGTGAGCACACTCAGGTTCTGTGGGAGATGCTGTGGCGCACCCGCGGGGCCCACCTGGGCGCGGTGCCGCCGTACGCGCCGCCCTACCAGCACCACGGACTGCCGCAGCGACCCAGCTTGGCGCAGATGCAGGTGAGCAGTGAGCAGTGAGCACACTCAGGTTCTGTGGGAGATGCTGTGGCGCACCCGCGGGGCCCACCTGGGCGCGGTGCCGCCGTACGCGCCGCCCTACCAGCACCACGGACTGCCGCAGCGACCCAGCTTGGCGCAGATGCAGGTGAGCAGTGAGCAGTGAGCACACTCAGGTTCTGTGGGAGATGCTGTGGCGCACCCGCGGGGCCCACCTGGGCGCGGTGCCGCCGTACGCGCCGCCCTACCAGCACCACGGACTGCCGCAGCGACCCAGCTTGGCGCAGATGCAGGTGAGCAGTGAGCAGTGAGCACACTCAGGTTCTGTGGGAGATGCTGTGGCGCACCCGCGGGGCCCACCTGGGCGCGGTGCCGCCGTACGCGCCGCCCTACCAGCACCACGGACTGCCGCAGCGACCCAGCTTGGCGCAGATGCAGGTGAGCAGTGTTACACGAAAAAGGAACAGTGACTGGCTTGTTGGTCTAGTGGTCGCAAGCGCGACTGCTGAGCCTATGGTCCTGGATTCGATCCCCAGGTCGGGCAAAGTGATATTGGATTTTCCATTAGGAATTTCTTAGTAGCAGCCCGAAGTCTGAATTTGTACCTGGTTAATGGCAATAGGCTCGCCCCCTATTACGTGGGACTTAAAACATAACTGGCGAAACGAGGGTGCTACTAAAACACCTCTGCCGAACCCTTAGGGAATACAAGATGTGATGTTATGTTCTGAAAAATAACTGGGCGTTAATATCTGACCCAATTTTCGGCTTGGATCAAAAAACGGCCCAAGGTTTTATTATCTGAGTATCTTAAACATTGAAATGTTGTTTGGCTTCGACTGTGAGGTTACGACGATAGCCGAACATAAGCTTCTGTTGAAAAACCAATTGTTTTTATCCGAAGCCAGGATCGTATCGGACACCAAAGCCGTAGCCAAGGGGGGGGTTGGAGGAACAAACACACCCCCTCTAAACAGACAACTAAATTACTCACTACTCTCGTTATTGTAAATGATTTTCTTGTTAAGGTTTCAACCCCTCCCTCAATCTTGGCTACGACCTTATCGGACACTACCCATAACTGAGTTTAATTATTTAGGAGAGAAAGGCCGCGTTACCACTTTGTCGTGACGACAGATGGTCGTGTAGTTTTAAGTGCCGTTGCTTATATATTTAAATGGAGGTGTTCACATGTAAAACGACACGATTAACAGTCGTTCACGACTTGCTTTTGCAGTGACGACAGATTGTCAAGTCAATGGAAACGGCTAGCACTACACTCGTAAAACGACAAGAAATGTCACAGCCTCGTGACGGCAAATCACGTGTCGTTGTTATGACTATCTGTCGTGGTCACGATAAAAATATCGTCTCGTCTTGTAGCTTGCTACTGATGTGTGTGTGACAAAGCGACTGCCGTGAAACGATAAAATATCGTCGCGATCCAATGGGAACAGCTAGATACGATAGTCGCTAAACGATAAAAAAAATGACGACGAACAGTCGTTATAATGGGAACAGCTAGAGTCGACAGTCGCCCAACGATAAATTAATCGTCACGACATAGTGGGAACGCGTCCAAAGTTAAATGATTGGTTACCCTACTATTTGTGTTCTTCGCAGAAACTTTACCACTCATTCTTCCTATAAGCAAAATTGCTGTCTTGTTAATAAACATTGTCATTCTAAACCCAACCTTGTCTTCTTTCTAACAGAGCTTAGTATCCCGCAATAAGGCCCGCCCACCTCTACCCAAGGGGCCGGTACAACAGTCGCGTGCTCAAAAGGTAGCAGCCGACACATGTGACGAATGCTGGGACCATGATGCTGAAGCCAGGTAACTACATATCAAGGATCCTCCATTCCTGACGATGCTTCAGTACGTCCAGCGCAGCCTGGATAGTCAGCCTCGCTGCAGTCGTCGGCACGTAACTTGCCAAGGTTTTGTCGTAGTGGGAGTAAGTTTGCGCATGTACACTTAGTGTTTGGCCAGACTGGTGCGCGTGCCCGCGCCGCTCCCCGCGCCCGCGTGCCCGTGCCGCTCCCCGCGCCAAGTAGCCCGCGCCGCTCCCCGCGCCCGCGTGCCCGTGCCGCTCCCCGCGCCAAGTAGCCCGCGCCGCTCCCCGCGCCCGCGTGCCCGTGCCGCTCCCCGCGCCAAGTAGCCCGCGCCGCTCCCCGCGCCAAGTAGCCCGCGCCGCTCCCCGCGCCCGCGTGCCCGTGCCGCTCCCCGCGCCAAGTAGCCCGCGCCGCTCCCCGCGCCCGCGTGCCCGTGCCGCTCCCCGCGCCAAGTAGCCCGCGCCGCTCCCCGCGCCCGCGTGCCCGCGCCGCTCCCCGCGCCAAGTAGCCCGCGCCGCTCCCCGCGCCCGCGTGCCCGTGCCGCTCCCCGCGCCAAGTAGCCCGCGCCGCTCCCCGCGCCAAGTAGCCCGCGCCGCTCCCCGCGCCAAGTAGCCCGCGCCGCTCCCCGCGCCAAGTAGCCCGCGCCGCTCCCCGCGCCAAGTAGCCCGCGCCGCTCCCCGCGCCCGCGTGCCCCCGCCGCTCCCCGCGCCAAGTAGCCCGCGCCGCTCCCCGCGCCAAGTAGCCCGCGCCGCTCCCCGCGCCAAGTAGCCCGCGCCGCTCCCCGCGCCAAGTAGCCCGCGCCGCTCCCCGCGCCAAGTAGCCCGCGCCGCTCCCCGCGCCAAGTAGCCCGCGCCGCTCCCCGGGCCAAGTAGCCCGCGCCGCTCCCCGCGCCAAGTAGCCCGCGCCGCTCCCCGCGCCAAGTAGCCCGCGCCGCTCCCCGCGCCAAGTAGCCCGCGCCGCTCCCCGCGCCAAGTAGCCCGCGCCGCTCCCCGCGCCCGCGTGCCCACGCCGCTCCCCGCGCCAAGTAGCCCGCGCCGCTCCCCGCGCCAAGTAGCCCGCGCCGCTCCCCGCGCCAAGTAGCCCGCGCAGCTCCCCGCGCCAAGTAGCCCGCGCCGCTCCCCGCGCCAAGTAGCCCGCGCCGCTCCCCGCGCCAAGTAGCCCGCGCCGCTCCCCGCGCCAAGTAGCCCGCGCCGCTCCCCGCGCCCGCGTGCCCACGCCGCTCCCCGGGCCAAGTAGCCCGCGCCGCTCCCCGCGCCAAGTAGCCCGCGCCGCTCCCCGCGCCAAGTAGCCCGCGCCGCTCCCCGCGCCAAGTAGCCCGCGCCGCTCCCCGCGCCAAGTAGCCCGCGCCGCTCCCCGCGCCCGCGTGCCCACGCCGCTCCCCGCGCCAAGTAGCCCGCGCCGCTCCCCGCGCCAAGTAGCCCGCGCCGCTCCCCGCGCCAAGTAGCCCGCGCAGCTCCCCGCGCCAAGTAGCCCGCGCCGCTCCCCGCGCCAAGTAGCCCGCGCCGCTCCCCGCGCCAAGTAGCCCGCGCCGCTCCCCGCGCCAAGTAGCCCGCGCCGCTCCCCGCGCCCGCGTGCCCACGCCGCTCCCCGCACCAAGTAGCCCGCGCCGCTCCCCGCGCCAAGTAGCCCGCGCCGCTCCCCGCGCCAAGTAGCCCGCGCCGCTCCCCGCGCCAAGTAGCCCGCGCCGCTCCCCGCGCCAAGTAGCCCGCGCCGCTCCCCGCGCCCGCGAGCCCACGCCGCTCCCCGCGCCAAGTAGCCCGCGCCGCTCCCCGCGCCAAGTAGCCCGCGCCGCTCCCCGCGCCAAGTAGCCCGCGCCGCTCCCCGCGCCAAGTAGCCCGCGCCGCTCCCCGCGCCAAGTAGCCCGCGCCGCTCCCCGCGCCAAGTAGCCCGCGCCGCTCCCCGGGCCAAGTAGCCCGCGCCGCTCCCCGCGCCCAGTAGCCCGCGCCGCTCCCCGCGCCAAGTAGCCCGCGCCGCTCCCCGCGCCAAGTAGCCCGCGCCGCTCCCCGCGCCAAGTAGCCCGCGCCGCTCCCCGCGCCCGCGTGCCCACGCCGCTCCCCGCGCCAAGTAGCCCGCGCCGCTCCCCGCGCCAAGTAGCCCGCGCCGCTCCCCGCGCCAAGTAGCCCGCGCAGCTCCCCGCGCCAAGTAGCCCGCGCCGCTCCCCGCGCCAAGTAGCCCGCGCCGCTCCCCGCGCCAAGTAGCCCGCGCCGCTCCCCGCGCCAAGTAGCCCGCGCCGCTCCCCGCGCCCGCGTGCCCACGCCGCTCCCCGCACCAAGTAGCCCGCGCCGCTCCCCGCGCCAAGTAGCCCGCGCCGCTCCCCGCGCCAAGTAGCCCGCGCCGCTCCCCGCGCCAAGTAGCCCGCGCCGCTCCCCGCGCCAAGTAGCCCGCGCCGCTCCCCGGGCCAAGAAGCCCGCGCCGCTCCCCGCGCCAAGTAGCCCGCGCCGCTCCCCGCGCCAAGTAGCCCGCGCCGCTCCCCGCGCCAAGTAGCCCGCGCCGCTCCCCGCGCCCGCGTGCCCACGCCGCTCCCCGCGCCAAGTAGCCCGCGCCGCTCCCCGCGCCAAGTAGCCCGCGCCGCTCCCCGCGCCAAGTAGCCCGCGCCGCTCCCCGCGCCAAGTAGCCCGCGCCGCTCCCCGCGCCAAGTAGCCCGCGCCGCTCCCCGCGCCAAGTAGCCCGCGCCGCTCCCCGCGCCAAGTAGCCCGCGCCGCTCCCCGCGCCCGCGTGCCCCCGCCGCTCCCCGCGCCAAGTAGCCCGCGCCGCTCCCCGCGCCAAGTAGCCCGCGCAGCTCCCCGCGCCAAGTAGCCCGCGCCGCTCCCCGCGCCAAGTAGCCCGCGCCGCTCCCCGCGCCAAGTAGCCCGCGCCGCTCCCCGCGCCAAGTAGCCCGCGCCGCTCCCCGCGCCCGCGTGCCCACGCCGCTCCCCGGGCCAAGTAGCCCGCGCCGCTCCCCGCGCCAAGTAGCCCGCGCCGCTCCCCGCGCCAAGTAGCCCGCGCCGCTCCCCGCGCCAAGTAGCCCGCGCCGCTCCCCGCGCCAAGTAGCCCGCGCCGCTCCCCGCGCCCGCGTGCCCACGCCGCTCCCCGCGCCAAGTAGCCCGCGCCGCTCCCCGCGCCAAGTAGCCCGCGCCGCTCCCCGCGCCAAGTAGCCCGCGCAGCTCCCCGCGCCAAGTAGCCCGCGCCGCTCCCCGCGCCAAGTAGCCCGCGCCGCTCCCCGCGCCAAGTAGCCCGCGCCGCTCCCCGCGCCAAGTAGCCCGCGCCGCTCCCCGCGCCCGCGTGCCCACGCCGCTCCCCGCACCAAGTAGCCCGCGCCGCTCCCCGCGCCAAGTAGCCCGCGCCGCTCCCCGCGCCAAGTAGCCCGCGCCGCTCCCCGCGCCAAGTAGCCCGCGCCGCTCCCCGCGCCAAGTAGCCCGCGCCGCTCCCCGCGCCCGCGTGCCCACGCCGCTCCCCGCGCCAAGTAGCCCGCGCCGCTCCCCGCGCCAAGTAGCCCGCGCCGCTCCCCGCGCCAAGTAGCCCGCGCCGCTCCCCGCGCCAAGTAGCCCGCGCCGCTCCCCGCGCCAAGTAGCCCGCGCCGCTCCCCGCGCCAAGTAGCCCGCGCCGCTCCCCGGGCCAAGTAGCCCGCGCCGCTCCCCGCGCCAAGTAGCCCGCGCCGCTCCCCGCGCCAAGTAGCCCGCGCCGCTCCCCGCGCCAAGTAGCCCGCGCCGCTCCCCGCGCCAAGTAGCCCGCGCCGCTCCCCGCGCCCGCGTGCCCACGCCGCTCCCCGCGCCAAGTAGCCCGCGCCGCTCCCCGCGCCAAGTAGCCCGCGCCGCTCCCCGCGCCAAGTAGCCCGCGCAGCTCCCCGCGCCAAGTAGCCCGCGCCGCTCCCCGCGCCAAGTAGCCCGCGCCGCTCCCCGCGCCAAGTAGCCCGCGCCGCTCCCCGCGCCAAGTAGCCCGCGCCGCTCCCCGCGCCCGCGTGCCCACGCCGCTCCCCGCACCAAGTAGCCCGCGCCGCTCCCCGCGCCAAGTAGCCCGCGCCGCTCCCCGCGCCAAGTAGCCCGCGCCGCTCCCCGCGCCAAGTAGCCCGCGCCGCTCCCCGCGCCAAGTAGCCCGCGCCGCTCCCCGGGCCAAGAAGCCCGCGCCGCTCCCCGCGCCAAGTAGCCCGCGCCGCTCCCCGCGCCAAGTAGCCCGCGCCGCTCCCCGCGCCAAGTAGCCCGCGCCGCTCCCCGCGCCCGCGTGCCCACGCCGCTCCCCGCGCCAAGTAGCCCGCGCCGCTCCCCGCGCCAAGTAGCCCGCGCCGCTCCCCGCGCCAAGTAGCCCGCGCCGCTCCCCGCGCCAAGTAGCCCGCGCCGCTCCCCGCGCCAAGTAGCCCGCGCCGCTCCCCGCGCCAAGTAGCCCGCGCCGCTCCCCGCGCCCGCGTGCACGCGCCGCGCCCGCGTGCCCGCGCCGCTCCCCGCGCCCGCGTGCCCACGCCGCTCCCCGCGCCAAGTAGCCCGCGCCGCTCCCCGCGCCCGCGTGCCCGCGCCGCTCCCCGCGCCCGCGTGCCCACGCCGCTCTCCGCGCCAAGTAGCCCGCGCCGCTCCCCGCACCCGCGTGCCCGCGCCGCTCCCCGCGCCCGCTTGCCCACGCCGCTCTCCGCGCCAAGTAGCCCGCGCCGCTCCCCGCGCCCGCGTGCCCACGCCGCTCCCCGCGCCAAGTAGCCCGCGCCGCTCCCCGCGCCAAGTAGCCCGCGCCGCTCCCCGCGCCAAGTAGCCCGCGCCGCTCCCCGCGCCAAGTAGCCCGCGCCGCTCCCCGCGCCAAGGAGCCCGCGCCGCTCCCCGCGCCAAGTAGCCCGCGCCGCTCCCCGCGCCAAGTAGCCCGCGCCGCTCCCCGCGCCCGCGTGCCCACGCCGCTCCCCGCGCCAAGTAGCCCGCGCCGCTCCCCGCGCCAAGTAGCCCGCGCCGCTCCCCGCGCCAAGTAGCCCGCGCCGCTCCCCGCGGCAAGTAGCCCGCGCTGCTCCCCGCGCCAAGTAGCCCGCGCCGCTCCCCGCGCCAAGTAGCCCGCGCCGCTCCCCGCGCCAAGTAGCCCGCGCCGCTCCCCGCGCCCGCGTGCCCACGCCGCTCCCCGCACCAAGTAGCCCGCGCCGCTCCCCGCGCCCGCGTGCACGCGCCGCGCCCGCGTGCCCGCGCCGCTCCCCGCGCCGCTCCCCGCGCCCGCGTGCCCACGCCGCTCCCCGCGCCAAGTAGCCCGCGCCGCTCCCCGCGCCCGCGTGCCCGCACCGCTCTCCGCGCCAAGTAGACCGCGCCGCTCCCCGCGCCCGCGTGCCCGCGCCGCTCCCCGCGCCCGCGTGCCCACGCCGCTCTCCGCGCCAAGTAGCCCGCGCCGCTCCCCGCACCCGCGTGCCCGCGCCGCTCCCCGCGCCCGCTTGCCCACGCCGCTCTCCGCGCCAAGTAGCCCGCGCCGCTCCCCGCGCCCGCGTGCCCACGCCGCTCCCCGCGCCAAGTAGCCCGCGCCGCTCCCCGCGCCCGCGTGCCCGCGCCGCTCCCCGCGCCAAGAAGCCCGCGCCGCTCCCCGCGCCAAGTAGCCCGCGCCGCTCCCCGCGCCCGCGTGCCCGCGCTGTTTTTGTTAAAATTAACTTTTTAACAAAAAAAAAACCGACTTCAAATTGTCTATCTCCGAAGTTCTTTATCAGATCTTCACCAAATTTAAATGGGACCACTTCGAAAGAATACTCTTTCAGACAAAAAAATAATCATTAAAATCGGTTCACAATTAGCAAAGATATCGCGGAACAAACATACAAAAAAAAAAAGCTTACAGTCGAATTGAAAACCTCCTCCTTTTTGGAAGTCGGTTAAAAAAGTTTAATTATCCTTCATATCGTCACACAATCCATCCATCTTTTCTCTGGTCTCCCTCTCAGGGGGAGAGGGAGACCGTCAACGTTCATATACACCACTGTCTTAGTCACATGTGTTTCATCCCTCCTCATCACATGCCCATACCAAGACAAACAATTTCCTTTCTACTTTTCTGTCACTGGTGCCACTTTCAAATTCCCTATAGTTATTTCTCAATTTTGCAAGTGACCATAATTAATTTATATTTCTCAGATTAACAGCAGTTTGCGTAGAAGAACGTATGGCGGAACTAAAACAGATGCTCCACGCGCAAGGTCCTCTCATACACGACAACAACTTGCATCCACATCCACCTGGTAAGTTCTATATAGGCCCGTAAGCGTCCACTCCCATAATTCTATGCCGGGAAATACCTCAGTATAATCTTTTAGCTATCTTTTATAATAAGCGCGAGTCATAGGGCAGCGCGACTGCTGATCGTGAAGTCCTGGGTTTGATCCTCAGATCGGGCAGTGTTATTGTGATTTTCCGTGCGGAATTCCTCAATAACAGCCCGGAGTTTGGATTTGTGCCCGGTTGATGGCAATAAGTTCGCCCCCTATTATATGAGACTAAACAGAACGGCAAAATGAGGGTGTTACTATACACTGCTGCCCAACCAAGTGCTGTTATGTTATGTAAAAAAATAATAAAGACTGTTTCCTCTTTCCAGCGGACTCCAACGTCCCATCTCCTCCAGAATCAGACAAGAATTCAAACTGTACCACCACACAGAACTGTGATGTACACACACCCTTACTATACCCACAGCCACACATAGGTAGAAACGCGTGTATAGAACGAAACACACACACAAACACACAACAAGCTACCGTAGAACTTATACACAAGAGTTTGAAAGACATCACAGCCCCCGTCGAAACACACAGAGTCCCAAACATTGAAGAAAATTGTCTCTCAGTAGCTCGAGTCTCTAGCCATACAAGAATACCGGTTCTAGAAAATTCTGGGCTATCAGAAATCAGGTCTTATCAAAGACCGTTAGAGTATGTCCAAAATGACGTCACAGTTCATGACGTAGATAGGGGCCCGAAGCAAACGAATTTGCTCCAAGATGTTAAAGTCGAAAAACCAAAATGGGGCATCAAAAGGTTTTTTGAAAAGTTGAATAGGAATAAAATGGAGACTGAAGTGAAACTAGCTGAAAATTCTCAAAGAACCATGACTTCTATAGTTGATAAGCCTTCCAATATCGATGATAGGGACAGACCTTCGAATTTGACAATAAATCAAGACCGAAGCCCTTATAACTTCGAAGGGCCATGTACTCTATCACCACCCAACAAGACCCTATCACCAACAATGATGATGGAATCAGAAAATAAAGTCTTCGGTTTCAAAGAGCTTCCGAACAGAGAGAACGAAGCGCGAACACCGAATCAAATATTCGCAGTAATAGTCCCAAAAGGGAAACCCCCAGATTTTATCGAAATGAAAAACAAAAGGGACAGCTCTGAGAGTTTAAACAAACGATCAGTCAAAACATCTCTGTCGTCACAAAGTATTCTAAAATCGAATTCGGAGTCTGAAGACTCGACTGTCAAAAAAAGATTAAGTTGTGACAACAGAATTATTAACAGTGGTAGTTCTTCTAGAGCGAGTATAAATTTAGAACTTCAATATATAGAAACTCAAGAGAACTACAACGGGAACATCAGTCCTTTTGACATAAACTCGGATTGCTCAAGCAGCGAAGACGAACACCTGATGCTGCTATCCGAAAATGGTGGCTCAAAGATAACAATGCAAACGATTCCAAAATCTGAAGCCGAAAAGAAAAAGTACCAGAACGATGTCTTGAAAGAATCCAGTCAAGTCACCGACTTCACTTTCAATAAATTCCAAAATAAATATACTAATTTCGACAATGAATTCAGTGATCCGAACGACAAAGAGAACTTGGTAAACGGTTACAGCGGCGATAACCCCGTTTACTTAGCCGCTTTGAACGGGGAAATTGATACTTCAGAATTAAAATATTCAGGCAATCGGTCCCCAAAACCTACTTTAAAAAACTTAGCTATTAAAAGACAGCACTCTTTAGAGCAAGTCAGTGAAATATTCTCTTCTGCCGGCGAAGTTAATCTTCTGAACCCGGCTGGAAGGGTCAAAACTCCTGGAGACCTCCCTGTAGCTGTTAGAAGGGCGAGGAGGGATAGAGCTATGCAGAAAGGTAGAGGTAGCGAGTGTAATAGATTGAGTTTGTATGATGACAGAATGATGTTTGGGAATAGTTTATAAACGTACCAAGGTCTGACTCAAGTCTGCTAATTTACGAACGCTACGATAGAGCTGTGGCGGTTTGAGGGGGGGGAGGTCGTAGGAGTCAAGACCACCCCCAAAATCGTACATGTCAAATTGACAAACCTACTAAAAATGGTTACCTATTGAAATCTCGTATTTCTGTTACCCGAATCTTAAAACCCCGAAAACGGTTGGTGGAACTTTTAAAAGACAGATGTAATGAATGTCAACTTTTTAAAATTCCTTTTTTAATTTCCCAGATGAATCAATTTCCAGGTGCACTAAAACCAATTTTCCAAAAAGTATTTTTTTGTTTCCCATATTCTCATAATCCAGATATAGTTATACCAGATTCTCAGAATACTTTTTTTTATTTCCCATCGTACCATTTTCCAAATAAACTATTACCAAATTTTCATAATCTTTTTATTTGGTTCCCATACAATCATATTATTTGCCCATTACAGATAGGTTTAAGTGTCAAATTCGATTCAGTAGGTTAGGTTAGGTTAGAACTGCGACCCCCTGCACGAGCCGAGCGAGCGAAGCGAGCGTGATGCGGCAGCGGCCGGCGAGTGCCAGAACCGACTCGCTATTGTTTTACTTGCCCATTACAGATAGGTTAAGGTTAAGTACCTTGTAATTCTTCCAATAGTTTATGGAAATAATTTTAAAAATCTGGATATTATTTGTCTGGATATCAATTAACTGTATTTCAAAAATTTGTGTTTTAAAAATCTGGCTTTCGTGCATATGGATTACGGTCATCTGGATTTTGTGCATGTAGATTTCGGGTGTCTGGAACTCATTCGTCTGGATTCTAAAACGTCGTACAAATGAATAAATGGGCAAATGAAATTCGGAGTTGCGATTATATGGCAAACAAAACTTCGGATTTTTAAAAAACGGGATTATGAAAAAATGTCCAAACGTTTTCGTAATTATGATATTCGGAATATTAAGATTCGGGATTAAGATAGGTAACCACTAAAAATAGATAATTTACAAAAAAAGAAATCTGGAATTAGTTCTAAAATGTCCTCAACTTATTTTACTGACTATGAAATTCGTCCTATGAACTGCGTGGTACAACTAAATCGATTATTCAATAGAGATATGATTTACAACAGTTACCTACTTAAAATTGTTTCATAGCTCTAAGTATTGAAAAAGCTTAATATTTGAAGGGATTATTTTATCGATTCGTAGTCGCGCGCTAGGGGCACGCCAATTGATATTTAGCCACGCGCTTAAAAGGTTAAATTAGCAGACTTGACCAGCTAAAGGCATTTTGGATAAAAGGACTGAGGGGCAATACGTCGACTTCGCAAACGTCCGACACGATCTGCGAAAGGGGCGTATTGCGAAAGAGACATTGAGAGAAATTAACGTTTTGAGAACGGTAGACATTTTTAGAAGTGAACGTTTTGCGCCTGAGCCGATAAAATACCGGATTTACACTCTACCGATATAACTAGGAATTGATACTAGATGCCAGTTTCATGATCGTCGAATCTGGGATATAAATATGGACGTTTAGCAGATTTTCTAAAGAGTAACTGTCAAACCGCCATATTTATCTCTCAGTTAAAACTTAACCGACAGTTGTGCAACAGACCCTCATGATATTCACCGGTAAAACAACCTTTTAATCGAAAAAGGACAGATATTTTGGTAAACGGTTGTTTAACTGGAAGATTGATGTTAGTAATCACGAGCTTTAGCTGTTAAAGAAAATGCTTAGCGGTTTTGTTAAATAACTAAAAAACAGCGCCTCCAGTCCCGACGTAGATAGCGATGACTCTACGACCGATGTCAGTCGTTAAGTGATAACGATTAACTTTTAACGTCTTACTACATTATTTAATAATGAAGAAAAAGCATGTCATAATGAGACATTAATGATTATAGCAAGTAAACTATATGCAAAAAAAATTGTAAGTTCGTCATTTCCTGTCTTAAAAGTATATCGTAATGACTTAACGATCGTTATCTGCGTCGAGATTGCAGGCTCTGGTGTCGATAATGTATATTTACTTCTATTGTCGTATCGTTATTTTACAAAACACCTGGGCATTCTGTAAAGCCGGGTCTGCTGCGACCATATTTTTGTTAGCAATAGCCCCTAACATGTTTTTCTAAAAAAATAGAGGCGTGGCCAACTGTTTACTGTGTTTTAATTCATCCGACTATTCACTAAACATGTTTCGTTAGTTTGTTTTGTTAGATTTTTGTCGCAAAAAACCCGGCTAAAGATAGCTATATTCATAATACGATCAACAACTAAACTCACAACTATGACGTCATAGCCATTACGTCAAGGGTAAATATACATAATATTGTCATTATAAGCGTTAATTAAATATTAATATCGTGTCGATGTTATAAATAAGTACGGTAGGCAAAAAAAGATAACATTACCTACATTAAGTCCACACATTTGTGTCACACTTGGCCCGATTCTATGTTTTACACCCATATTCTAAGACGTTCTTCCAAAACTTACTCGACTAGACTCCATCTCGACTCAGCCTTTCTCACACCATCGGTAGTTATAGTTGACCTCGACTCGAGATTTTTCCTCAGTCGAGGAATCATCGGTCAAACTCAAGGTACCTCGGAACCTACCATAAGGAAGGAAGTGTCAAAGTTCGTATGTAACAAAAATGAATTTGAGGACTATCGAATATGCTTACGATAATCCTTACAACTATTTATCGCGGCGTTATTTGCGCGATGCAGATAAACAAAATTATGACGTAATGACTCCACTCTACCTCGACTCATTTGAGGACCCCTCAGTCGAGGGGGAACCTCAAAATTCACTCGAAATTGCGACCGTTCGATTCGAGACCATCCTGAGTCGAGTAAGTTTTGGAGGAACGTCTTAGAATATGGGTGTTAGAGTGCTTGCCTGAAGAATCGGGTTCTCTGGTGCCGACTTGTCGGTGCAGATTGGTATCGGTGCAGGTCAAGCTACATAAAAAAACAGATAAAGCTGGAACTCTTATGATCCGGTCCAGGTAGTCGGTACCAACGAGTTTCAATCTGTTTCCTTAATGTGTGAGCACATAAGATAACACAGGGCTGTTTTACCCGTATCGAATTATCTATACCGGGAACTCGCTTGTTTATGCAAGCGCTCTTAAGTAATCATATTAATCAGCATTCATTCCTCAAAAACTGGATGGTTTTAAACACTTATCCCTAACAACAATGAATAACTTTCGATCGTGTATGCGAAAGCATTCTATAGGATGCATAAGCATGCTTACGTACGCGTTAACTGAGTCGATACGAAAAGGTGGAAACATGCTTATGATATTTCCAAAATTCCTATTTCTAAAATGGAAATTTGACATGAGTAAAATGCAAATTGATGCTGGTATAATTATTTGGTCGCTTAAGCTTGGGGCTTACTCTGAAAATCGAACGACGAAGTTTTGTCTGTCGGATCGCACGTTTTCCAACCACAAAAGTGTTTCAGATATGATCGATTCGATTTTCGCGATTTGACATTTTATCTTTTGTTCACCGTACTACCAAATGTTAGTTGACATCTAGTAGGTCGTTGTTTGACACCTTGATCATATACAAGGTTAGTCGGAAAGGGGGTACTAAGCCGCGGGCCACTTAAAGTATCACTGATGACTATTTTAAAGGAAGTGCTAAAATTTCAAAATTCAATCATTTTTATTTGCATGCAAAAATAAATTATAATAGTTTTTTCAAAAAAAACATACTTGCTTTAGTTATGAATTCAGAAAATTAAGTTACTAATCAGTGACCCCAAATATGACCTAAATTGTAAACACAGCTGATCATAGCTATGGGCAGATAGATTGTAGCATATTTTTTACGAAATCTTTGAAAAGCTATTTCTCTTAAACTCTCGAGTTTTGGGGAAAGTTGTAGAACAAAAGTTATCCCTTATTATAGGTACTTTAACACCCTTTCGGCTTAGTACCCCCTTTCCGACTGACCTTGTATTTATAAGTTCGATGTTTCGTTTTGAAACTTCGACGTTCATTTTTCGGAGTAGGCTCCCAGGGTCACCAGTGAAGGAACGTGACCACGTTTACTTCCAGTTTTGAGAAGCTCACAGCTCCCAGATGGCTAAAATATAATCATTAAAATCGCATCCTTATCCTGATTCCTGTTGGTTCCATTTTTGGCCATAGGAGCCAGCCGAAAGCGACGAAACGAAGTCGATAAAATAATATTGGTGGTATAAAGTGTTGCAATTTATGAACAAGAATTGATTAAATGTAAAAAAAATGTGTTAAAAAGTGTCATTTCCTAATGCATTTATAAATATAGTCAGCAAAATCATTCACTATATAAAAAGCAGAATGCTTTTATAGAAATCGTTACCTCACGTTGAAAGTAAGAAAATATAAATTAAAATTAATATTACATTGTGCTTTTATCAATCCATTATTAATATTTGAATTCGATTTTTATGATGACCGTACAATATTTTTAATATATTCGCCTATTACAATTTTTGGTAATATTTGAATTCAAAATTGACTACGTTTTGCATGCTATTTATTACTGTTCCATATTTTCTATTTTACCCGGTTATTCTATACATTCTCCTATTTTTAATGAATTTCAAGTAAGGTATATTTTAAGAGTAACATTTAAATGCCGTAGATATATTATCAGTTTCATTTATTTTAACTGTTGATAATAATAATTTACGCGAAGTCAGGATCAGATTAAACTCTTTGGAAAAATAGCCAAATTCTCAAACTATACTCAGTTTAAGTTTCTGTTAAAACTCGTGCTGTCTCTGTCAGTTCAAGGCGAAGTGACAATGACAGCACGAGGTTTAATGACAACTTAAAATTAAGTAGCGTTCGAGAATTTGGCCATAAGACTGCACAAATTGTTTTTTTAATTACTAGTTTGTGTGTCAACACTATTTTTGAGCTTCATTATTAAGCTCATAGAACAAAATTAGGTATTAATACTCTGTTTATTACATGGGACTTAAACATAACGGCAAAATTAGGGTGTTACTATACACCTCTGCCCAGCCCTTCGGGGAATACAGGCGTGATGTTATTACTCTGTTTTTAAAGTATCAAATACATTCTAATTCAGTGTAAATTATAATTGTGATCTTATATTAGTAAATAGTTTTTAAGTTCCTATAAATAAAATCGGACGCCATGTTTTTTTATTTGTTTTTTTTTTACTTGTTAAGTTTAAGTTACACTACATTGACAAACATTATGTTTTTGTTTTAAAATAACATTTATTATTATTAAAACACATAGTTGTAACTCTATTATTATATTTAGCATTAATATTATTGTAAATATTTCCTTCGTGAATTCGTCATTTTTATTAAATTTTATAATTGTGGTGTGTTAATTATGATATTACGGTTAAAAGTACACGATGCGGTTGTTTCTAGCATTAATTGGTTAATATGCGAAATGGCCAGCGTTAATGGAGTTTAATTTCGAACATTAACTGGTTAATTACAGAAACATAATTTAAGTCATTCCAGTGCAACAAAGATATTATACGTATGCAGAATAACTAAAAAAACTATTCGTATTCAATCATGTTAAAAGATAAATTAAAGTCGTGATTTTAAAATGTAGGAAAAAGTACGTAGTTGTTAAAGAAAAAGATCAATAAAATATATCTTTGGTTAGTAGAGAAAATGTTATAGGAAAAGAAAGATTTTAAAGTCACGACTTCATATAAAAGTCGTAACAAGCAAAACTATTAACATGTTAATGAGAATATATTTAAAAAAATGTATCTTTTAATTTACCGTACACATATTGACACAAATAAATAAACTGAAAAACGAGTAAAAAAATTGCGACGTCTTTAGTAAAACGGGCAAATAATCAAATGCTACACAATTTTTGCCGGTAATTTTTGAATTAACGGCAACAATTGTGTAGCGTTTTAGTATTTGACCATAAATCTTTCATAATGTGTTTTAAAATGGTATAAGAAGTAAATATTCCCATCAATATCATTGCGAATATAAAATAAAGCAACTGTGCGGAACGATTGATATACGAGGTTAAGCTGCGATTACCTCCGTCAGTCTGAGGGTGGGTGACCATTCTTGACACTTCGCCCTCCGCGCCTTGAAGACTACGTTGAACTATCAGTCCCAGTTGTTATATAAATAACTAGCTTTTGCCCGCAGCTTCGCTTGCGTGATTTTTTTTCACCCCCTTAGGGGTTGAATTTCGAGAAATCCCTTCTTAGTGGATGGTTACGTCACAAAATGAACCTACTGTCAAAATTTCAAGTTTCTAACCCCAGCCGTTTACGTTGATAGATCAGTCAGTCAGTCAGCTTCTCCTTTTATATATATAGATAATTATAATGATGACCACACTAAAACTATTCCAGACAGTGGTTTAACGAGTTTGACATTGACAGTTTAAAACTGACATCATGCCAGCATTCAGGACGAATATGGAGTGGCTAGACTGCTACGTCTGCGGTCACGGACAACCAGAAATCCTAAAGTTGGACGTTAAAATTGAATACTTAGTATTTATTTTGATAATGTTAAAGGTTAGAGTAGGGGTCGGCAACGACGTGACCGCGGGCGCACGTGCGCCTACGACGTCTTTTCGGTGTGCCCTCCATGAAAACACGTCGTTTCTTTGAATAAGCTGACTTTCGGCTTTCAGCACAAGTCGGCAAGCCCTTTGTGACGGCACGGCGTAATAAAGCGTGCAAACTACTTGAGTCGAGGGCGGGGGGCAAGGGGACCTCCCCCCTTTTATTTGCGTCAACAATTTATGCTCACTTTAGGAGTAAATTATTTTAGAATGAGCCCTCAGGCTGGATAAAGTTGCCGACCCCTGGGTCAGAGCAAGGAAGGTTTTTGTAACAAGAGAATTTGTGTCAATATGTCTACGGGCTGCACCAATAAACGTTGTAAATGTATACCATAGATCATAGAGCGATTATAGATTGTTGCGAGTTATGCGAGACGCGACGAGGTGGAATAATGCATCTGATACATTCAGATATGAAGGCTTTAATAAGAGCACTATTGGCTGGTCAGTTACTACCAGTAATTTTATTCAAAAATGTTCAAGGTATAAATTTTTCCAGTGAGAATATTACAAGATTTTTATTTATGTAGAAATAGAGGATAATTATCATCCAAGTATATGAAAAAGAAGTTTCAAAAGAATCTCAGTGAATACCATGTTTTTTTTTATCAAGTAAGAGAGGCTATTCAAGTATTATGTAAGCAGAATATTAGTTATTTTTGACCCACCCCTCCCCCTTGTCAGCCAAAGTAAGCAAAGCTTTTACCCCCCCCCCCCCCCCCCCCCCCCCCTCCTATGGTTACGTAAACATTGGTATATATTTTATTAAAACTGATCAGGTTTGTTTATTGTTATTCATGAGCAGCAGTTTTTAAGTCTAGAAAAATAAGTAAATAAATTAAAATTGCTGACGTAATCATCATCTGGACACCCCCGTCTCCCATGTCATCAAAAATAAGCTAAGCAAAGATCCCCTCACCCCCCTTTCGTGCTTACGTAATACTTGAATGGCCCCTAACCAGTGTGTTATTGTTGCATACAAAATAAAATAATATTTATTTCACGGATATGAATTATATTTTCCTTTTTAACCGACTTTAAAAAGGAGGAGGTTCTATATTCGATAAGTTTTTTTTTATGTATGTACACCGATTACGCTGATATTTATGATCCGATTTACGTGATTCTTCTTTAGTTTAATGCGGAATAGTTGCCATTTGGTCCCATAAAAATGTAAAATAGTTTGGCCCAGTAGTTTTCATTTTATGAACATTTTTTTGTAAGTGCTATTTCCAGTAAATCAATTTTGTTAAGCAATAAACCAGTGTTATACAGCTGGCTTCTCACTTAGGATCTGTCTACACATGCGTGCCGTGACAGCTGGACCGAACCGGAGGTCAACGTCGCATACATTATGTACCGAAGCAAGAGCTCGGCCGCTTCCGGGCTGGTCACTGACGCTAATTGCCCGGCCCGGGATAGTCCTTTATCATCATATGCATTATTGTATCACGTTGAGCGATGCATGTTATGTACAAACGCGATAGGGGTAGCTTTCACTTAGCTTTGTTGATATTATTGTAACTCGACCACGTCGATCACCGAATATAACGAATATGTTTTTATAATATGCTGTTTTATTTATTGTTACTACCCTTTGGCCAAATACTCAAAGGCCGCGGTCCCACTTTGTCGTGACGACAGATAGTCGTGTAGTTGTAAGTGTCGTGGCTTATATATTTAAATGGAGGTGTTCACATATAAGACGACACGATTAACTGTCGTTCACAACTTGTTTTTGCAGTGACGACAGATTGTCGGATCAATGGGAACGGCTAGCGTGACAGTCGTCCAACGATAAATTTATCGTCACGACATCGTAATGTGCTGTTGTTACGACTATCTGTCGTAGTCACGATAAAAATATCGTCTCGTCTTGTAGCTTGCTACTGATGTGCAAACGACAAAGCAACTATCGTGAAACGATAAAATGTCGTCGCAATCCAATGGCAACAGTTAGATACGATAGTCGCTAAACGATAGAAAAAATTGACGACATACTGCGTTATAATGGGAACAGCTAGGGACGACAGTCGTCCAACGATAAATTTATCGTCACGATATAATGGGAACGCGCCCCTATTAGAGTTATTTACTTTGGAGTCAGGGGCGCGGCGTAGCTACCGCCGTATCTGCCGTATCAATTATACGGGGCCCCCAACGTGCGTAAGCAAAAATTAATAATAATGATCAGACCTGTCACTATTGTCCATAGAGGCAGACACTTAGGAAAAACTAAAGTCATCATCATTTATGATTTAATAAATCAGTTTGCCGAAAAAAAAGGCAAGGAGAGTGTATATTTAATTTGAATTGTTTGTAAAAATTTTGGAAAAAGTGATAATTTTATAATTTAATGCAAACATTTTTTTTCTTTTGTGAGAAATCTTTACCCTTCCTAAGGGCCCCCAAACAATTTTTTATACGAGGCCCCGCCAAGGCACGCTACGCCACTGTTTGGAGTTCTATCTATTATTTCACTTTGCTATGTCCAGATCAGAAAGGGTATTCCGTTAGGGGTGAATAAAGAAACACAGAAAATAGTTTACTGATATATACAGGGTGTTAACGAAATCATGTAATTCCTTCAAAGCGCGTGATGTACTGCTGACATAGATTAACCCTATACCGGAATAAGTACATATTCAATAAAAAATAATAATTATAAGAAGTAAACACGTGTTCTTAACGTGAGGCATTTTATCGCCCCGAGTTAAATGACCGCGCGGCGAGCGATAGCCGCGCAATTCGCTTGGGGCGCTAATATACCTCGCGTTAAGAACACAATCATGTTTACTACTTGTAATAATTTTTTTATTGAATCCAAAAGTATCCCGTGCTGGATTTAGTATGTTAGCAGTACATCGCGCGGTTTGAAGGAATTACATGATTTTATTTACACCCTGTATTATTCCAGTCCTAAACTACAGGTATAAGTACTGCTCGGCCAAGCTAAGTTTGCACCTCGCGTCGATTACGTCACACTGACGCTTAGGTACGCTCTGCAAAAAAGGATTCGCTATGACTTTAAAAAAGTAAACAAAAAGTAAGATGCTAACCGTAGTCACGCGACAGGGTGATCGCGGGAAGGTGAGCGGGGAAGCGGGTGGGGCGCCGCATTCCAGCGAGGTGCAAACTTAGCTTGGTCGAGTTGTACACGAGTTCGCACAACGACAGAAGGCAGACGACATTGCACAGACACGAACATCACTGGTTCGCCTTTTGCTATGTAAGCATGTTATCGCGTTACTTTTCCTTTTTTTTATATCGTGGGAATATCCTTATGGATATCCCTCGCCCGGTGTAAGCGAGAGGGTCTGCCGGACTCTTACCGGCTAAAAACCCACGGTGTTCCTCCTTCTGACCGTCGGCCGGGGTCGCGGGATTCGCCCAAGCATGCACCGTAAACCCGGCAGGTCTTCGTCCACCAATTACTGGTGGACCTCTCCACTGTAGGGCTCCACCCCACGACCTCGCGAAGGGCGCGGGGAGCACCCCACATCACGGGCGCACCATACATCGCGTTACTTTTCCTGCCGCTACACAACTCAAGTCCTAATAAGTCTGTGCATTCCTGATCTAATCAAATAGATAAGTTAATGACAAGGACACCAATAGAAACTTCAATTTGCGGTCCTTGTCTAGTCGATAAAACAGTTGCAAAACACGGGCATTGCGAAATTACGAATCATGGGGTCAGGGGAGCATGCGTTCTACTGGAATTGCGGCGAATGGCGATAAAGAAGCCCACGCTCCGGGCCATGGGTCCTCTGAGGAACACCATGGTGGTTTTAGCCGGATAGAATCCGATATAGGCTATGCAAGTTATGTCACATAACTCGCATAGGGTTAGTTTCCACCAAATGAAAAAAATATTGTTGATGCTCGATCACTCTTTAAATTTCACTGATTAAGTAACTGTATCAATATTGACTTTAACACCCATATTCTAAGACGTTCCTCCAAAACTTACTCAACTCGACTCCACCTCGACTCAGCCTTTAGTTGACATAAACGTCCTCGACTCGAAATTTTTCCTCAGTCGAGGTAAAGAATCATCTGTCAAACTCAAGGTAGGTACATAGCTAGAACCCACCTTAAGGAAGGAAGTGTCAAAGTTCATATGTTACAAAAATGAATTTTGAAGACTTTATCGAATATGCTTACGATAATCTTTACAACTATTTATCGCGGCGTTATTTGCGCGATGCAGATAATTCAAATTGTGAACCTCAAAGTTCACTCGAAATTGCGACTAAGAGTACAATTTTGAAGGTGTTTCCGAGGCCGTCCTGAGTCGAGTAAGTTTTCGAGGAACGTCTTAGAATATGGGTGTAAGTATAAAATTCAATGTAGACATCAAGAGCATGCTGGAGCAGGAACGTGCGCCCTGCAGCAAAAATCCGCGTGTCTGCCCGAGCGTCCTCGAGGCTGCGCGAGCACACCTGAAGCTTGCTCTAGCCGCCGGCGTCGCCGCGGTGAAGTATTTCCGGCAATATGATCGGGGATTGACGTCGTTTGGGGTAAACGCTAGACATCATGGACGACGAAAAGCTAATAGGCTGTTGCGCACTTTGACAGGAGTAAACTAAACTAAGGGTGTTTGTCTCTTTCTGTTTCAATAGAAAAAGAAAGTGACAGTTGCGTTTAGTCTAGTTTAGTACTGTCAAAATGTGCTACGGAATTGACACCATTGTCTCTGTTAATACCAGTGCGAATTGAGCAACCCCAGCGGGTTTCAGCACAGAATTGTCTATAGATGAGTCTTCTTGATACCGCTATACATTTCATTCGGTTTCTTACACTTCGGGATAATTCATTCTAGAGCAGAGTCGAAGCGCATCGAAGCGTCAATCTGAAACTTAACATAGCATATTCACCCTTATCTCCACACCATAGGTAATACACATATTTCTTCTAAGATAAAAAAAGACGCGCAATTCTGTGGAATGCGCGCGATCTTTTTTTTTATCTTAGAAGAAATTGTGTATTATGTTGTGAAGATAAGGGTGAATATGCTATTTTAAGTTTCAGATTGACGCTTCGATGCCCTTCGACTCTGCTCTAGAATGAGTTGACTCTATGGGACATAAGTAAATAAAATGCGTTAATCAGTAAAAAAATCCCCTTTATTTCATAATTACAATAACAAATAAACGTTTATACATAATTCAGTATTGACCATGTATCATGACATAATATTCCAATATTTTAGACATCAATTGATTATTTGAATTAGAATTACGAAGCAACGTGATTTCTAATAATTTATTCAAGTAAAAAGTCGACAGGGCCCTTTGAAAGGTCCAGAGGGGCCCAACAAAAATGTTAGCGAGCCGCAGTTGATCATTCCTGCTCTAAGACATCGTCACAGTGTCAACCTACTCCATACAGTGGCTCGTCGAGACTTTGACATTGTCACGATTCTATTGCGTACTTTGACAGAACTAAACTAAGGGCGTTTGTCTCTTTCTGTTTCAATAGAAAAAGAAAGTGACAGTTGCGTTTAGTCTAGTTTAGTATTGGTGTCGATTCTGTAGCACATTTTGACAGTACTAAACTCGACTAAACGTAACTGTCACTTTCTTTTTCTATTGAAACAGAAAGAGACAAATACCCTTAGTTTTGTTTAGTCCTGTCAAAGTGCACGACGCCACTGTCAAAATGTGCTACAGAATCGACACCATTTACAGTTTTTAAAGACAGTTCTGGAGATGATGTGACAGTTTCGAAGGCAGCTAGTTTGATGACGTCCCCGCGATGGACGACTGTATGGAATGGCTAGACTGTGGCATCGTCCTAATTGGCAACCGATCATAGCATGATCGTTCGAATCGATCGCTTGTCAATTAGGACGACGCCTGATATTGCATTCATCACTCAGAGAAAATTATATTATTTTTAATTGCGTTTTTATAGTAGAAAACATTGACGGAAAGTGATCTTTTACTTGCTATCTCAAAAAAGGACTGATATCCCGTTGTTGCTTCGAAACCCTATTATAGGTAGGTATACATCGATATATTCTTCTACAACATTTAATATTTGAATGGGCTATATTATAGAAGAAAAGATGCCATCACACTATCGATATCGCTCCGATACACGAACAAGATTCTAAACTGTTTTTAAAAATGTTTTCTTTTTGTTTTTCGCTGATTGATTTGGATTTAAACACCTTTTTGTTCGTTGTCATCGGAAACGACTGTTTTCGTGATCGTCAGGATGACCGGACCGAGAGGGATTTTGGAAGTTTGAGCAATGCCAAGTATTTGTACCTATTTGGTACCAGAAATCAAATAATTGGTTATTCAGAAGTCAGAATGACTGGCCACTTTCCTCATGATAGTTTTCCCTCTTTAGCGAGGTACCAGATAGAACCAAATAAGTACAAAGACTTGGTATTAGTGAAACTTCCAAAACCTCCCTTGGTCCAGTCATTTGGCGATCACGATTTTTTTGACAATCGAAAAAATTGGTCGTTATCAATGATATTTTTCCATAATAATTTTCCTTTAATCGCAGTTAACCCTTTACTTGGCGAGAAGAGAGCGGTATCGTTACAATAGTGTGATATTAATATTTCTGTATTGGGGTTAAAACATCGATATATTTAATCTAACCGTAACTATGACATCTGACTTAGCCCGTAAGGTGGAATATCTGTACGAAATTAATAGTTATAATTATATGCGCAGTCAGCAATGTAAATTAAATAAATTATGTACATTTTGAAAATAAAGTTAGAAAATAATCTTGTGATATTTAAAATGAAATAGAATTTGAAAAGAACTAAATTATTTTGAGAGCCAGTTTGATTAAACACATTTTGAAGGTCTGATGGGGGTTCAATTTTCCCAACTATGTTGGGGTCAGCTTCCAGTCTAACCAGATGCGGCTGAATACCAGTATTATACACGGAGCGACTGCCATCAGACCTCCGCAACCCAGTAACAGGGCAATGCCGATATTCTAAAGTTAGACTGATGGGCGTATTACAAACATTATTTACTTACAATAGGGTTCATTTTTAGGGTTCCATACAAAAATGGTAAAAAAGAAACCCCTGTCTGTCTGTCATACCTGCTTATGTTTTTCAGAAATTACTAATCTTACAGACTTACTTCAAATTTGGAAAATCTAGTTTTAAATCATGCTTACCAATCTATTTTTATTTGAGTCGTTCTTTCCAGACTTTTGCTGTCGGTTACGTACAAATATGTCTAGTCTTCAAACCTCTATTAAATGAATAAGATATCATATTTATAAACAAAGCTACATATATCATTGGCATTGCCCAGTAACTGGGTTGCGGAGGTCTGTTGGCAGTCGCTCCGTGTAATATACTGGTATTCAGCCGCATCTGGTTAGATTGGAAGCTGACCCCAACATAGTTGGGAAAAGGCTAGGTTTGATTAACTATAAATTAAATCTCTTACATAACTGACTGCGTATACGTTCTTAAATTACATATCACATAAAAATTACCAGCAATCGAACTAAATTACCACTTATACAATAAAGACTTAAAAGAACAATAAAACTATTATATGAAATTTAAAAAAAAACCTTTGTTTAAATTAAAAATATAGGTAACAGTGTTTAAATTCTTTGAATAAGCGAGTTGGTGACCATTTTTTGTGGGCCTCGATAAAAGCAATTTATTTTAAGAAGTAATTATAGCATCGCGCCTGTATTTCCAAAGGGTAAGGCAGAGGTGTAACTGTAATTAAATGATTTGCGATATACATGCATGGTCAGCAAAAAAAAAACTGCTATTAAATCGATGGCAGCAAAGTAGATACGGACATCTACATTTTTACCAAAATGCTTTTTTCAAAAAATGAGCTTAAATCAACCCTATCTACAAATCTGTATTAAAATAATTTCAAAATAATGAAGAAAATCTGGCATGTAAATTAAGACATCTACACTCGATTTCTAAGAAACATCGCAGCAAAATGGCCTCTGAGTTTTACTAAATGTGCTCTCCTTTAAAATTGCGATTTTGTAGATGTCTTCTTTTACTTTGCTGCCATCGAAATAGACTGAACACCTCGACTAGGTTAGGTTGGAAGTGTGGTTATTTCTTTTTAACAACTCAGAAAAGCTTATTGTTGAAAATCTGGCAGTTTTCTCCGCTGATCATGCATCGCTGACCAAAACCTCAATATTTAGCTAAACGTATAAATGACTGCCTTTTTTATAAATAAAGCCATTGCAGTCTTCCTCATTCAGGCCTGAAAGTTGCTTAACTGTAATTCAGAATTTAAAAAAAACCCCTTTTATGTTTATATGCCTCATTAATAATACTTTTCATCGAGGATTAAATTTGAGCAAATTAATATTATATTTTTTAAATTGATTTAGAATGAACAAAATCATCAATTTCGTCGCCATTCAGTGAAAACCTCGTAAAGCACAAAGTCATTGGTTTTTTTTTGTTATTTATTTGTTGGGCCGTGAAGAAGACGGATGAAAGAAGATTACACGTAGCGGAGATGAGAATGTTGAGATGGATGTGTGGAGTGACGCGAATGGATAAAGTAAGAAATAAGTATATTAGAGGAAGTTTGAAAGTGGCACCAGTGACAGAAAAGTTGAAAGGAAAGCGTTTGTCTTGGTATGGGCATGTGCTGAGGAGGGATGAAACACATGTGACTAAGAGAGTGATGAATATGAATGTTGATGGATGGAGGGGGAGAGGGAGACCTAAGAAAAGATGGATGGATTGTGTGAGGGAGGATATGAAAGATAAGGGAGTAAATGATAATGAGACGGCTGACAGGGAAGAGTGGAAGAGAAAAACATATTGCGCCGACCCCAAGTAACTTGGGACCAGGGCAGGAAGATGATGGGTAGAAAACCTCGTAGTGCATATTTAGAACGAACGTGCACAGCTCTAAGATGAAATAGATTGATAAATCTTTACATAGTATAAAACAAAGTCGCTCCCGCTGTCTGTCTGTCCCTATGTATGCTTAGATCTTTAAAACTGCGCAACGGATTTTGATGCGATTTTTTTAATAGATAGAGTGATTCAAGAGGAAGGTTTATATGCCCCACATTAGTATCTGCATTGCACCCGTGCGAAGCCGGGGCGGGTCGTTAGTAGATGATAAAACAGAAGAACTTAACATTTACATACATTTATAATTTTTTTTCACCAGACGGTATTATCTTCTCCTGTAAAATTACGTTTATTGCAATTACAAAGTTTTCACTGCACAGCGATTGTCCTTTATAATTACTGCCTCGCTAAAAGCAATAATTGTTTAAATTCAAAAATATTTTATCATTCAACATTTCTTGAAATGTGTTTAAAAATTTAACAATCTCGCTTAGATCTTCACTTTTGAGACCGTTGCAAATGAAATTGACTTTACCGACAAGAACGGACAATTTTAAAAATCCAAACTTGTTTTCAATCAAATCTTGTGAATTAAGTCATTTCTACTCTTAAGACTGACCGCACATAATCCACTAAGTTGCACTAGAGATTGTTGATCACTATTTGATCTTAGCTGGAGTTACCATCTGGTGTATGGCCTTCACCCATAAAGAATTAGCGATCAACTGTCTCGAGCAATTAATGGCCAAAACTAATAACCTATCCACCGGCGATTTCCCATACTAGAGATACAAATTAGTTGTCTGTAAAGTCGGTTTACGGACGATAGTTTACCGTGACAACGTCATAAAAAACATCGTGCCTCTCTATCGCTTGTTCCGCGCTCTCGCTTGCACGCTCGCCTCAGACGGAACGTGACAATGAGTCACGCTTTTTCGTGCATGCTGCCGGCGTTCATCGTTTTATTAGACGTTGTCACGTCAAAAATTGACATAGAAGTAATGTAAAAGGGTTTCTAGCGTTTTTCTATGGAAACTAGCATAGCCACGATGCCTGCATTAAAATTTTGTTTTTTCAAAGTTGCGGCTCACTTATATAATGGTACTAATTATGCATATAAACATGATATAAACACGTAATAAGTTAATTTTTAATTATTTTCATTGTACTCATATGGCGATCTTTACTTTATGGCACCATATTGCTGACATTTTTCGTTTGTTTAAGTGTCCTCTACCGATATAAACGGTGTAAAAAGACCCTTAACGAAGCCGAAAGGCACTTATTCTCCACGTCATTGCGATCATTTTTTTGTTCTGGACTATGCCTGGGAACCTTCTAGTTACGGAGATATTGGAGGTCAAAGTTCCAACTTTTTCAAAACTATTTTTTTTTTTATATACGAGTTTTGAAGGTTGCAAATGTACTTGTAATACCTCCATTACCCGTTTACTACTCATTGCATCTATCAGCACAATGTTTTGAGTGCATTACAATTAGCTTTACAGTAAAACGAAATTTTACAACCTAAAAAAAAGTCGTTTCCCAGCGACAATTTTTGAGTAGGGTTACTTAGTTTCATGTACTGAATGCATGGTTGACGGCTTGGTGAAGGGTCTTTTTACACCTTGTATACCAGTCATAACGTGCGCCACAACTATGAAAAAAAATCAATAATGGCGGCAGCGTGGTTATACCACAAAGGTTCTATTTCTAGTAGAACAAAACGCCGATAGATAGGTTATTGATTTCGGCCGTTACTGGCCCATATGTGGTCAACCTAACGGCCTTATTGCTGCTCATTCTCCTTCAGTAAAGCTTAACCTCCCCTAAACATTACAAGTGGTAAAAAAACTAACGTATTTCGAGGTAAACCCGAGAGACTAACATGTTATAAATATCACTTCCATACAATAATGTTGTTGATGACCAAATATTCAACGCTACTCATTTTTAAGTTCCCGTTAAGTCTCGTGCTGTCTCTGTCACTTTAAGGAGAAGTGACAGGGACAGCACGAAGTTAGCGGCAACTTAAAATTTTGTAGCGTTTGAGTGTTTGACCGTAAGAGTATAAATCAGACAAGCTGACGAAATAGGAACCGCTCGAGTATGGGCAGATGCGAATAGCATTCTTATTCCCCCTTACATGAAAAAATGGTTTAAATCAAGACTAAGGTAAACCCAGATTTAAAATATACCAGTCACTTTTTAACATCATATAACAAAAAGTAACGGGGATATTTTTAAACCTGGGATTTTCTTAGACCAACTCTCGTACCTAATATGATTATGTTATAATAATAATAATAATCATCACGAGGCGCGATGTCTAGCCAAAGTTTAAAAATAGATAAAAATATGACTGCAATAATTAAGAAAATTAATTACGTAGAAAGCGTTAAAAGGTACACAAGTAATGTCGACAGTGCAACGCATAATATACATCATCCAGAACCCTCATCTCACAGCTGGGTTTGTGCAGTTGGTGCCTTCCTTGAATTGCGCCATTCCCCTCGCTCCTGTGCCAATTCCATCTAAGTTTGACCCACAATTTTTACAATATCGTCGATCATCTTGTTGCCTACGACCAACGCATCGCTTGCCCATTATTGGCCATTTACAGTCAAAGTGAAACACTACGAAAACTTTTTATGCCATGTTGACAATTGGTTCTAATTCTGCCAATCTTTAGCGTAGTGTTATCAACTCTAGCAAAGTCTTGAAGCTTGTCTGATTTATACTCTAACCTCCTTACACATAATCGTTGTATAAAGTTAAGACAAGCTTATACATCAATAAATCTATGGTTACACCGACGTTAAACAGCGTTATAACTTTACACAGAGATTATAAGGCGGTTAAGGTTTATATAAAGATAATAATATTATAAGTTATATATAATTTATTTTATACATCCAGAACATTCCTTTGACACAGATTTTTGAATGCCTCGTTTGAAAGAACGAGCCACTATGCCTTGAGACGCTGTATATAGAAGAATTCATTATTATCAATATTAAGTTTAATTAAAAAAGATTTCATGGATATGCGAGGTCAATTCATAACTTTGGTCAAGGCAATTAATTTTAATATTTTTGTGATAAAATTGGAAATAATAACTTATAATAAACCAATACCCATATATGAAATCGGCCGGCCTCTCGCTAAAAATATGAAAATGCAACATTTATGAAATTTAAAAACGTATTATATTATCGCTGCTCCTACAAAATCCGATGTGTTTTTTTTACATCTGTCTTTGATGCAATTTTATAATAGTTCTCAAGCCACATGCAACTGTAAAATACGTTTTCTAATCATTTATTTTGCTATCTTCTTAACCAACAAAATTATTAAAAAACGTATTTTACAGTTGCACGTGGCTTGAGAACTATTATAAAATAACATAAAAGACAGAGTTTCAACAAAAAAAACACAGCGGATTTTGCAGGTGCAGCGACGATATCAGATTTGAATTCTAATAATAAATCTAAAATATAGATAACACGTATATAGTCACTCTCGTTTTAAAAATCGTTATTTCAGGTCCAAAAATACTCTAAATACTCTATTATAGTCTGCACGCAAGTACTAGTCACCATCTGAGGTATGAGAGCGGCAGGAGGGGGGGGTGCCAATAGGGTTACCATATGACAGGAATTTGCCGCATTTGACAGGCATAAGGGTGCATTCAAAAAGCCTCTTTCAGTGACGATACTTAAGTAGGTACGTACGGAGCACACTGTGTAGTCAGCCCCGCTACCAACCTTGCTAACTGTCTAATCTTTTCACGATACGGCATGAGCCTTCTTGCCGACACGAGAGAGATATACAGGCATTTTTCTGTAAAATCAGGCACTTAAGGCACTACATACATACATAAACTCACGCCTTTTTCCCATGGGGGTAGGCAGAAACTATAGAACGCCACATGCTACGACCCTTACATACCCCTTTCGCTTCATCCACATTCATATATCTTGTCATACACGCACGCCGGTTGAGAGTACTACGCACCTGACCTTTGTGAAGAACATCACCAATAACATCGATGTATGTCCTTCTAGGACGTCCTCTACCGGCGTTTCCATTGACATCCGCCTTATAAATTCCTTTTGTTAATCGCCGTTCACTCATTCTCTCAACATGACCAAACCACCTAAGCATACTCCTTTCAATTTTTGTCACTACATCATCTTTTAAACCGCAACTTTGTCTAATCTCTTCATTTCTCAATCTATCATTCAAAGTTACACCGCACATACTTCGCAAGGAACGCATTTCCACGGCATTTATTCTACTTTCATGCCTCTTGTGCCACGACCAACATTCATTTCACGACACTTAAGGCACTCTAGACAGGTATTCCTCCATTTGGAAATGGTAAGCCTAGGTACGAAGCAATAGTCGCGCTCTGTTAGTTAGCATTGTCTTGTCTGCCGCGCGCACCCCCCCTCCTGCCGCTCACATACCTCATCTCAGTAGAGATAAACTACGATAACATGTCCCGCCCCTCCAAATTACTATTTCAATGTGTTTAGTCACATCTTTACGAAAGAGTGTGTATGTAGTTGTAGTTTTTGTTGGACGGCTGTCTCAACACGCACACATGCGTTGGGAGTATTGGTGGTGCTTTATAAATACTTCCACAAATACATTGAAGCGTTTTGAATTTTGAAGGGGCGGGACATGTTATCGTAGTTTATCTCTATCGAAGAGTAGATTTTATTTAGATTATTTCGAGACCAAAACAACGGTCATTTAAAACAAGAATATGCTTTGAGAACATTGAATTGCACAATAAAATTACAAATTATTTTAATGTGTTAAAAAATTATGGACTTGAAAGAAGTGGACCAACCCATAATGCATGAATAAAGATAATATAGTACACGTATCATGTTATATGGTATTTAAAAAATGGGAATATTCCAAAAATTACGAATTTCTACTAAATTAGACAATGTTTTTTGCTCTGGTAACGTAATAATGCCAGAATGTGAAATGTGATGATGCCAGACCAAAAAATATTGCCTGGTTTAGTAGTAATTCGTAATTTTCGCAATATTCCTATGTTCGTAATTACCTTACCACAATGTATTTAATTGCGAAATAACCAAAAAAAATATTTTTCTGACCAAGAATTCAATAAAGAAAAATATTCACAGAAATTAAAGAAAAGAAATAGCAGTCTGAATTTTAAAGTTAAATAAAATTTCACTTAAATAACATTCTCCTTTTTTTGAAGTCGGTTAAAAATACACTGCGACAGTGGAACAATTAGAAAATATACCAAACAACTAATTTGTTCACGAGTTCACGGGCTCGGGTATTGTCCGAATAGCCGGCCCGTGAACGGTCGGTGTCGACATCATGTAATCCCTTATTAGCTACATCTTGTACAGCATTGTTACCTGAAAAAATAATATTATAATTCTATATTATAACTGCCTCGTTGGTCTAGTAAGGGAACGTACCCATACTACGTGACCCGTTCAGGGGGGAGGGGGGTCTTCAAAATACCACGCTTGGTCACAGGAGCGGGGGGGGGGCTTAGATTTTCGTCACATAGTCAATATCCTCTAGGGAAATCTCGCGCTTTTTCGAGCTATACTCAAATACAGCGCGCAGCGTTTAACGCTTTTAAAAATCACAGGTGGCAACACTGACGCCCATGAACCAATTTTTATTTTTTACTTTCTTTTTGCAAAAAAATATTTATAATCATATTTATGAATTACTACGTGACAACTAGAGGGGCGGGGGGGTATTTTCATATACTACGGGTGGTCACCGAGGGGGGGGAGGGGAGTAAAATTTTTTAAGAAATGGGTCTCGAAGTATGGGTACGTTCCCTAATGGTAAGCGCGACTGGTGATCGTGAGGTCCTGGGTTTGATCCCCAGATCGGGCAAAGTGTTATTGGATTTTTCCGTGTGGAATTCCTCAGTAGCAGCCCGGAGTTTGGATTTGTGCCCGGTTAGTGGCAATAGACTCGCCCCTATTACATGGGATTTAAACATAACTGGCGAAATGGGGGTGTTACTATACACCTCTGCCCAACCCTTCAGGGAATACAGACGTGATATTATGTTTCTGAAATTTAATTTAATCAATGCAAATTACTATGCACGTGTGTTTGAAAGTTAGGATGAGTATAAATAAAGCGTGTAAAATAGACTCACGTTACGTGTTTCTATGCTGCGCACGCGCCGCGATCTTGTAGGCTACGAAGGGCCAGATGATCAGTAGCGCGAGGGTCGGCGCGCTCAGCTCCTGCCACGGCCATCGCCAGCCTTGCGATACTTGCTGCAATATAGAACATTAAACTACAAGGCCTGATAGGCACGAACGCTTTTTTTCGTGCGTTACAGATATAACAATAAATTAGCTGCGTCAAAAAAGCGCTATCATGTGAACACACATACGGCTTGCTATTTGTTGTATAAGAACGCTTTTTTAAAGCGCATTGAAAAAGCGTTCGTGCGAATCAGGGCGAACTCATATAAATAATTATGTTTGTGTGTTCTTTTTCTATGCGTTATTCTATCCTTCATTAGACTGAGTCGAAACTTTGTACCTACAGTTGTTGTTGGCACTTGCACGAAGGTACTGTCGTAGTACCATCAACGTACAATAGGTGGCGCGCAAGTCGTATTAATTGAACTTCTTACGCGGGCAGAGTCGCGAGGAAACAGCAGGATTAAAAAAATAACAACCTTAAAGACAAAGAACATTGAGAGTAAACTTACGTCAAGTATCCTTCGGTCTCCCTCCACGGCCTTCCTGAGCGCGGCCACATCGGCCTCCAGTCGTGCTAGTGTACCAGGCAGCTGTTCCAACACCTTCAGATCTGAAACATTAACTAATTATTAGTGGTTGGACAGACAACACAATGGGATTGAATACTGTAACCACGTAACAGCATAAATTCGCATTTTACTAATAGAAAATGTATAAACGGTGTAAATAGACCCTTAACGAAGCCGAAAGGCACTTATACTCCACGTCATTGCAATATTTTTTTTGTTCTGGACTATGCCTGGGAACCTTCTAGTTACGGAGATATCGGAGGTCAAAGTTCCATCTTTTTCACAACTTTTTTTTAAAATACTAGTTTTGAAGGTTGCAAATGTACTTGAAATACCTCCATTACCCGTTTACTACTCATTGCATCTATCAGCACAGTGTTTTGAGTGCGTTACATTGAGCTTTACAGTAAAACGAAATTATTCACCCAAAAAAAAAGTTGTTTCCCAGCGACAATTTTTGCGTAGGGTTACTTAGTTTGATGTAATGAATGCATTGTTGACGGCTTCGTGAGGGGTCTTTTTACACCTTATATTTTGTATGAACATGCGTACACGCATCTGTTCAACTTTTCGCATCGATTCAGCTTACGCATGCGTCCCACGACTTTACATATCTGATATCGATGTTTCCCCTTAATTGGGTGGTGGTCAAGTCTGCTAATTTAACTAAATTGACATACCTACAATTAACCATTGCATTACGATTGTGACAGATTACGTATTCTACTTAAACTTAATTATTTTCTATTGAAGTAGTTCAATTACTGTTGATTGACAGTTCAATGGAAAGTCAATGAAAAGCTACTGGTTTAAAATAATTAGCAGAATACCAAATGTCTAAAACTATTTTATCGATACTCTATCGAAGCGTTCGTAAATTAGCAGACCTGGGCAGAATTTTTTTTTGTTTTCGTTTGGAAATCCTCATGGATGTCTGCCTCATCCTCTCTCTGCCGGAGTCTATCTGAGGGGGTCTGCCGGACTCTTACCGGCTAAAAACCAACGGTGTCACTACTTTGGATTCGCTATTGCATGCACCGCAACCCCGGCAGAGACATGGGCCCCTGATGAACTGAAAATAGGTTTGCCAACTCTGTACAAGGATATTCCGGGACAGAGGAAACAAAATCGGTTCGTTGAGGGGGGGTTGTGAGGTAAGTAAGCGACATTTGTCGAGCGAAATCCTTTCCCTGGTACCACGACCATTGCAATCGGCCGCCGCAATTACTATGATCTGGCGCACGTTGTAAATTCCCGCAATTTTTTGTTGAAATTGGGGAGCTGGGGGCCTGGCGGCAGATTCCGGCCAATCAGACTACCCTGACATAAATGTTTCTCCTTCTAGCCTGTTCCCAACTATGTTAAGGTCAGCTTCCAGTCTAACCAGTTGTGGCTGAATACCAGTATTTTACATGGAACGACTGCCATCAGACCTCCGCAACCCAGTTATTGGGCAATGCCGATATACTAAGGTTAGACCAACCGGTTGTCAGACTTTCGTGCTTCTGACTACCCGTAACGACTGACCCTGACATAACTTTTTAACTAACACTTAGTCATAAAATTACATATTATTATGATGGTGTAATGATGGGAGATTCTAAGAAATACCTTGATCAGAAGTCACGCCTGGTCAGCGAGTGATAGCAGAATAAGAAATAATAAAAATCAGAGCCAATAAAGCGAGCAGTCATCGACGAAAATAACAGTTTTGTTAACAGAATTAGATTAATATGCCTTGCTGGTCTAGTGGTCGCAAACGCCATGCTGAGCATGGTGTCATGGGTTCGATCCCCAGGTCGGGCAGTGTTTTTGGGCTTTTCCATTAGGAATTTCTCAGTAGCAGCCCGGAGTCTGGATTAACGCGGATATTACGCGGGACTTAAACATAACTGGCGAAACGAGGGTGTATTAAAACACCTCTGCCAAACCCTTCAGAATACAAGGCGTGATGTTATGTTAATTAGATTAATAAAGTAAACTTACGTGTGAGTTGTGATGTGATCTGATGCGCGTGACCATTGCTAAGTCTCGGCGCGGTCTGTCTCTGTTGCTGCGCGGGCGCCGGCGGTGCCGCCTCCGGTTCACTCTGTAATCATCCAATATAGCATAGAGACTCTGGTCTAACTACCGAACACGCCAAGGAGGGGGCTCGGACGAATAAAAATTACAGAACGTGGCGTGCTAAACAAAATAATGAAGCACCTTTTGTGACGGAAATTGTAATAATTACATTTAAATGTAGGAATTTGCGTCATTATATGTTTTGGGATTAAAATTCTACTTTTAGCCCGGCTGCACATTATCAGAAAGTTCTGAAGCGTGCGCAAACGCATTCTGGGCATTCATTTTGTAATAGAGCCTACAGGCTGCCGGATCCGGAACATTTTGACAGTGTGCGGGGTCTAGTAAAAAAGGTATACATAGGAGGCCTTTGTGCACACGTCAGAAATTTTCTGACAGACATTTTCTTATAATGTGCGGCCGGGCTTAATAATTACTTCCTTGGCTACAAGCTCAATCTTATATGCGCAAAATCTAATTTGCACCAGTAAGCGTTGATACGGCAAAAGTTTGCGCAAACAGTTTTATTACCGACAATACCGTTTACGCACACTAGTTGCCGTACCCATTACAAATCATTGCGACTTTCTGTACAAGCAAACCGGCTAAAGTACGTTCAATCGTGTGTTTTCTCTCTCACACTTCATCTTAGAGTGAGAGAGAACACAAGATTTAGAAGAACAGTGGGCGCGTCTTCGTTGATTGAACTATCTGCAATTTTCTGGGTGCTTCAATTTTTCGTTTAACGCGCGGCGTCCATTTTTAATTTTTATTCGTCCAAAAGAGCGAGTGAGTCCGTGTACAACTACTTTTTTCTAAACAATTAAGTAGGGAACTTATCGTTCTGTCGAGCCGCGGACGTTCTGCGCGGACTCTGACGATTAAGGGGTCTCCCACTTTTCCGGAACATCAGGTGCAAATGTTGCACCTCTGCCCACGCAATGTCGTGTCTTGTGACCTGTCCCAGGTGCCCATACACCTGTACACGGAGAACCCTATTATACTATTTTTCATGTAGGACGCATTAGGCGTCCTAGGCGCAACTTGGGAGAGGCCTGTGGTTAGGACTGACATCTGTGTGGCCTACGGGCGGCGGGTTTGGGAACTCGCCGCCCGACAGAGACAGAGACAGAGAGGTCCGCCATGGGTTGTCGGACCGGGACCTGCCGAGGTTGCGGTGCATGCTTTTGCGAATCCCGCGACCCCGGCCGTACTACGGTCGGGAGAAGGAGCACCGTTGGTTTTTAACCGGTAAGAGTCCGGCAGACCCCCTCGCCTTCCCCGGGCGAGGGACATCCATGAGGATTTTCCAAAGAGAAAAAAAAAAAAAAAAGGACTGCCATCTGTCAACCAGAGTTTCGGATATCCCGAACTTTTTGCTTGCGATGCCATATTCCTCAGACGAGTCCGGCAGACAGTAGGGCCGTATTTAATACCAAGGCAAACCGGACCACCCGACCATAGAGGATATCTGCACTTGGAAATAAATGTCCTCGATAAAGATCTTGACCACTTCCTACCAAGTCACCTACAGCCTCGACCTACAGCTAGGGCCGTCAGGGTTTCACCCAGACTCTTTATAAAAACAAGCATGAACGCTCTGGGGATACCCAGACGGATGGCAGCCCTATCTATGTCCATCAATTGACTGCGATAGGCTGAGGTGATGATGCGTCCTGGGACATGTCCATCATACTAACATCAAATGATCTAGTACAAAAAGCGTTTCACGATTAAAGATGACAATAGTCCCAGGACCCATCCTACGTGAAAAAATCTATAGCAAACCATATGTTGTACCTAACTGCATTCTCGTCTAATAGAAATAAGCTCGGGCCGCAACGAAAAAAGAAGAACTCGAGTCTTTTCAGGAAGAACATCATAAGCGACATAATATACGGAAATAACGTTCTTATTGTATCGACTAGTTCGTAGTGGTTTCTAGATGGATAAATCGATTTATTATAACTGTTTTTAATTCAGTTTTTTTTTCCGTTAGAGTAACCCCGCGGGTATCTCCCGATCAGTTGATCAAAATATTAACAATTAATCACATCAGTTGACATGAGATTCGACAACAGTTTCACTGATCGTAGATTTGATTAAGCTTTAAAAAACCTGGGGGTAACTCCCGGCTTAGTCTCTTTCAAAGAAATACCCTTCATTAAGATAAAAACATTATACAAAGGAATTAAGAACTTCTTCCGTTTTTGAAGTCAGTTAAAATCACCGATCATCGCTTACAATGTCCTCCCAAAAAATTCCCGAACTTCTAAACTGCAAAAAACACCACCACCGCCCCATTAGTTACCAACACACACAGACACACACACCAAGATTAGTACAAGTTCATACGTACTACACTAACATCGACTGTGTCTATGTACTCGTCCTCGGAGTCGTGTCGCTGTCGTATCGGCGGCGGCGACGGGCCCCGCACGGGCGACGACGCGCCGCTTACTGAGCGCGAACCTGAGGAGAAATGGGGAGAAATAAAGAGTTTTGGAATGTATGGCTTTCTTTCATTCTTTGACTTAGTCACATAGTTTGTCGGCAATAAGATTGACAAGCATATCATCTTAGGATCCAGTGCACAATATCAGCAAGCACATTGGATCACCCGCGCGACGGCGCAACGAGTATTCCCAAGGAGGGTTGATGTCAGGCAGGCGGCCGGTCAACAACAAGCCTAAACCTCTAACAACATAGATTTACGAAATACATGTTGTGCCGACCCCACCTAGTGTGAGATACGGACAGGGAGATGATGACTTAGTCACGTCTTACCCTAGTTGCACCTAATGTAAGCGCAGACAGAGTCTAAGACGGAGCACACGAATCCAAGTAGGTAAGATATAGAGGGATTCCCCTCTGGCTCTCACATACACACGGGAATACTGATGTTCAGCTAGCCAGGCGGACCGTATAGATCCTGCCACCAAGTGTGCTGGGTTTTGTTGAATCTTACAACACGCGTGTTTAGCGTGCGATGAGTTTTATATTTCTAGCCCGTCCCCAAGGGGGATAAAACGTCTTCTATATGTCAGTCACATGGTGCTATCGCGAAAAGAGGAGAATCCTGAACCAGTCAGCCCCGTTACCAACCTTACTGACTAGTAAATAATGGAATCGGGCGTTACTCTGTGGAAATCCATGACATACAAATATACAATAAAAATATTTAGTGTTTGGCCAGACTGGCAGCGCGGTGCGGGGAGCGGCGCGGGTGCGGGAACGCGCGTGATTTACCTGTCCGCAGTGGAGCGTGGCTTAGTTCTGAGTGTTGTCGTGTCCAGTGTTTGTCAAAATATCATATGGATGAAGAAGACTTATTTTTACTGGAAAATTCTTACTAAAAAACGATGTTTCGACATCCACAGTGCTTGAATAGCACTTATTAATTCTTCAACATTTAATTTTGAAGACGCCATCACAATAACGCGCGTGGTCGTCTCGAACTAGTTTGAGATTCCCCGCTCCCGCGCGGGTTGTCGCTTACCGCCCGCGCTCTCACTGCGGCCACTTGTATGAACGACCTATGGCGTGAGCTACCCGCGCGCTCCCCGCGCCCGCGTGCCCGCGCCGCTTCCCGCGCCCGCGTGCCCACTATGGACACTCAAATGAAGTTCTTCTGTTTGAACTCGCCGCACCGCGCCCGCGTTTGCAGTCTGGCCAAAGGCTTAGTGTTAATCCCGCCAAACAGTTGATCAAGCCTGAATGCAGTATGCAGCACCGCCCTCCCGCCCGCAAATATATGCAAATGCAGAAGGTGCGATTAATAATATGCAACAAACAAATAAATCAAACCGATACGACACGTGTTTCGTCCCTCCACGGGGCATCCTCAGGAGATGTTGACTCGTCGATCGCTTGGACGCGACGCTTACTGACTAGGTAATCTTTACACCATGGCAAGACCTATTCTAGTATAGACATGAGGGAGAACTATATGCTAATATACTCACACACAGGCGTGTTGTGCTCGGATCTGACCCTGGCTAGCACGTCGCCAGCGACCAGCTCCAGGTCGGTGTTAGGAAAGCCCTGGTCGTCGTCGTCTACTGATAAGAATGACGCCACATCCTGGTTGTAAGACATCGTTTCTACTATCTGTGGGCAAATAAAAACATATTGTAAATCTTAATTAAGTCAGCCTTCTTCTTTTCGTGTGGTTAGTGACTAACCTGGTGTCAGAGTTTATGCCGCCCATGTGCCTCTGACTTGGCTTCACATGCCGTCGAGAAATATCTTTCAGGCATGCCGGTTTCCTTACGATGTTTTCAATCACCGTTTTAAAGCAAGTGATAATTATACAATACGCACATGAATCCGAAAAGTCAGAGGTGCGTGCTTTGGATTCGAATTCGAGACCTATGACTTCGCAGTCCGACGGTCACACCACTAGGCTATCGTTGGTGTTAAGTCAGTATAGCCTAATCAGTTAGGACAGGTCAACTCAAACCTGCTATGGCACTTTCCTCAAAAGGCCATTCCAGACATTGCCCTACATTGTTACACTCGCATAGTTTTTATACCACAATGTCTGGACTTTAAAAGAGACCGTGATCTCTGAGTATGTTTCGGCTTTTCTTCTCAGAGCTAGTCAGATAGGAAATGTCAGCGACATCTAGTCTTTAAACATTACATTGACTTGTAAAAGTGTCTGTAACAGATTTATTTACAGAAATAAAAATCGTTTATTATTTAGCCCATTATTGTCCCACTGCTGGGCACAGGCCTCTTCTCAGAATCAGAAGGAAGTCCTTAGTCCACCACGTTGGCCTGGTGCGGATTGGCGGACTACACACACCATCGAGAACTTTATGAAGACCTCTCAGGTGTGCAGGTTTCATCACGATGTTTGTCCTTCACCGTTAACGCAAGTGATAATCAAACTCTGATCTGGACATGAATTTGAAAAGTCAGAGGTGCGGACCAGGATCGAATTGGGACCCTTCTGCGTGGAAGGCAAGCGTTCAACCGCTGGACTAGTAGTAGAAGTAAGTTTTAGTATATTTGTTCTGCTTAGCTTTTTCCCAACTATGTTAGGGTCAGCTTCCAGCCTAACCAAATGCGGCTGAATACCAGTATTTTACACGGAGCGACTGCCATCAGACCTCTGCAACTCAGTTACTGGGCAATGCCGATATACTAAGGTTAGACCTGTTATCTTTTGGGCTTCTGACTTCCCGTAATGACTGTCATAGGTATTCGTATGACACCCGGAACCGACGGTTTAACGTGCTCTCCGAGGCACAGAGGGGTCTCCATGTGTAACGAATGGTCACCCATCCACAGACTGACCGCGGCAAGCGCAGCTTAACCTTGCAAATCATATGATCCGCGCGGTTGTTAATTAGCCACGAGCCCACGTTTTATAAAGACCATCTTTTGTAATAATAATTTTAGTTTGGCACTAGACTATTGCCCGCGGTTTCACCCGCATCCCAGGGGAACTACTTGATGTACCTGGATAAAAAGTATCCTATGTGTTAATCCACGATATGGTCTATCTGTGTGCCAAATCTCATCCAAATCCATTCAGCCGTTTTTGCGTGAAAGAGTAACAAACATCCATACATACAAAATTTCACGTTTATAATATTATATAAGTATATATATAAGTATAACTAAGGAAGTAAGGATGGCTTACTTTGTGTAATTCGTCAACGTATCCCTGCATTGCTTCATCGCGCGTCATGTTGCCCAGTTTGTTCCAAGACTCCCATTTGGCTCTGGAATGAAAAAAGTATCATATTAAAAAATCTGGTGTTTTTTTAATTATTATAATATAACATACTAGCTAAATTGCCCGCGGTTTCAATCGCATCCAAGGAAAACTTCTTCATGTACCTGGATTAAAAGTATTCTGTGTTAATCCAGGACATGATCTATCTGTGTGCCAAACACCCAAATCCGATCAGCTGTTTATGCGTGACTAGGTACCTAATAAACATCCATCCTAAAACTTTCACATTTATAATATTATACTAGAGGTCATCCGCCGCGTGGATGCCATTTATCGCGTAAAAGTAGCCTGTGTCCTTTTCCGAATTCCAGACTATCTCTGTACCAAGTTTCATCAAAATCGGTTGAGTAGTTTAGTCGTGAAGAGGTAACAAACACACAGAGTTACTTTCGCATAAAATTTATAACAGTAAGTGCTTGGCCAGACTGGCAGCGCGGTGCGGGGAGCGGCGCGGGTGCGGGAACGCGCACGATTTACCTATCCGCAGTGGAGCGTGGCTTCGTTCTGAGCGTTGTCGTGTCCAGTGTTTGTCAAAATATCATATGGATGAAGAAGACTTATTTTTACTGGAAAATTCTTACTAAAAAACGATGTTTCGACATCCACAGGGCAGATCGTGCTTGAATAGCACTTATTAATTCTTCAACATTTAATTTTGAAGACGCCATCGCAACAACGCGTGTGGTCAGCTCGAACTAGTTTGAGATCCCCCGCTCCCGCGCGGGTTGTCGCTTGCCGCCCGCGCTCTCACTGCGGCCACTTGTATGAACGACCTATGGCGTGAGCTACCCGCGCGCTCCCCGCGCAAAGTAGCCCGCGCCGCTTCCCGCGCCCGCGCGCCCACTATAGACACTCAAATGAAGTTCTTCTGTTTGAGCTCGCCGCACCGCGCCCGCCCCGCGCCCGCGTTTGCAGTCTGGCCAAAGGCTTAGGATTAATGTGATACTGACATTCAGAATTGACTAATGCCTTATTCCTATAAACAATAACGAATTGTTTAACTCAGGATTCAACAATTAGCTTCGCCCGGGGTCCGTTCTAAGAAATGAAATGACCATCGCGGTCCGCACAACATTTTGTAGTTTTTTTTTTCAAATTGACTTCAGCAAAGATAATGCGGGGGATACATTTTTATTAAATTACGTACTCCGTAGTGCAAGTTGCTGTGTTCTCGCGGTCCGCACAAAATGGGTCGGTGGCGGTCCGGATGCGGACCGCGGTCCGCCATTTAGCGACTCCTGGTTTAACTTATCAATGGTAACATTTATTATTGCCAAACTGGGTATATAAATAGACTCGTAAGCTAATTTTACCTGTGATAGTTACTTCCATATGGGAGGGTCTACTATGCAAAGCTATGAGATCTTTGCTTCATTATTGGTAAAGATACAAGAGTCTCAAATCTCAATTTTAACCAATAACTCTCCGTATATGTGGGTTGCCATCCGTCCGGGTTTCCCCGGATTTATCCCAGTTCAGAGGGCATCCGGGGAGCGTCCGGGCGGGGCTTCATTTGTAGTCCGGGTTTAAAAAATTAAAGTCTTGGGCCAGCCGCGACACACGCACTGTGCCCGCACGCCGCGACATTTTCAACTGTTTTTTATTACACTGACTATGTTTAAAAAAATCTGTTGACATGTCCGAGTTCTGGGCTCTAAAATCTGGGGTTTTCACGCGTCTTGTCCTGGTTGCCAAATTTTAGAGATGGCAACCCTACGTATATGTATTATAGGAATCGGCCATTAAAAGATAAAGCCAACATATTTGAGAAAGATTTTAGGATGTTGATCCTACCTGTTGACTACATCCCAGAACCCTGGCTTGGGCTTGTCGCAGGGTCCCTCTGTGGCTTGCTTGAAGTAACTGTAGAAACGCAGCATCAACTCATTGCTCGGCTGATATGATCCTGTAAAGAGGAGATACGATTTTGAAATATTTGTTTGAAGCTATTTTATACATATGTGAGATCAGGATGGCTTGCTTGATACTCCATGATATAAATATAATGACACAGTACTAATTACATATTGTTTATATAGTCCACATCGATATTTTTTTACACAAATTGTTCTTACATTTAATTATTTCCTTAACTAAATACTAAGCTGTTGTCCATTAACAACACTGTACCCTGGTGCGCGCCTGTCAAGGGCTCGCTCTGGATTACAAATGCCACTTGCCGCACCAAGACTGCTGAAGCGATATGTTACTGTTATAAGTGTTTATTGCTCGCGTTTTATAGCATCCATAATTGGACGTAGTTTAGCAGAAAGGACTAAATCCACAAAATTGTCAAAAATGAGTTATTGGTACCAAAATGCTTTATAAGGTAGGGCCTTTCATTCAGCAAAAAAGATCCAAGAAATAAACAAAGGCAATACGTTTTTTGTGACAGAGAACCATACCACATATTAGGCAGGTATTTTCTTTTTATCTATACTAACTAATATTATAAAGAGGAAAGATTTGTATTTTTATATGTAACGAATAAACTTAAAAACTACTGGACCGATTTCAAAAAATCTTTTGCCGTTAGAAAGCTACATTATCGCTGAGTAGCATGGGCTATATTTATTACTGGAATAAAACTTCTTACGCGGGCGGAGCCGTGAGGACACAGATAGCTACCTATAAAGACTCAACCTGCTTAAATCATTCAACCCTATATTTTCCTAAATAAGTCCAGAAATACACAATATAACCATCAACCACCGATTTTACCAAGGATGTGTAATGACGTATCAAAATCTGAATACAGCATCACTGAAGAAAACCCCTCTGAACTTAAAAACGTCAATAACTCAAAAGTGACTCTGTGTGGGTTGAGTCCTTTCTGCTTAACTACGTCCAATTATAACCTGCGACAGATACATTTCTAGGTTTTACCCGCAGCTTCTTTAAATAAAATACAAGTTTATATGAATTTGATACCGTTCAGTCAATCGACACGCAAGAAGGGTTCCTCTCAAGCAATTTTATTATAAAAGGTTTTGTCACCCGATAGAAGTAAACACCACATCACAAGCCATCAGACTGTCGGTCAAGGACAAGTTGGATTAAAATTGTGTTTATGATCTTTGATGTATTTCGAAACCTTGATGGTTGCAAAATAGCCCGTTTATACAAATTATAGAGGTACATGCCTTATGAAAGGTTAACTAGCAATAAGTAATATCGTTGATAAAAAAGTTGGGGATCAACCGTTTGTCGTATATTTGATGCGAAAAGATCAGAAATACATACGCCTTTTTCTAGACAGAAACTATAGAACGCCACATGCTACGATCCTTACAAACTCCTTTTGCTTCATCCATATTCATACATCTTATCATAACGCACACCACAGACGTACTAGTAGATACTACGTACGCACACCGGTTGAGAGTACTACGTACCTGCCCTTTGTGAAGAACATCACCAATAACATCGATGTGTGTTCTAGGGCGTCCTCTACCGGCATTCCCATTGACATCCGCCTTATAAATTCTTTTTTTTAATTCGCCGTTCACTCATTCTTTCAACATGACCAAACTACCTAAGCATACTCCTTTCCACTTTTGTCATGTCATCTTTTAAACCGCAACTTTGTCTAATCTCATCATTCCTCAATCTATCATTCAAAGTTTAGATCAGAAATATATTTTTATTTATTTTTTAGTCAGTTTTTTCTCAAGGCTTTAGTTCACTTTGCGTAACTATGGAAGTCTCATAGATACCTCCTATGGGAAATATTTAAAGAAGTTTTAAATATTCATGTAGGGTGGCTTTACGAGAAAATGCAGATCAAAGAAAAGATGGCATGGGTAAGGAAGTGACCACCTATTGTTCAACTGATAAAGATGAATGGAAGACGATAATGACTCTGAACCTCAGGGACATGAGGTAAGGGCAGGAGTACGAAGAAAAAGATGAGAATAACTTGATTCCACATCGAAATCTTACTTTCTACCCTCGTGTCGGCACGAGTTTAATATGTCATGAACTCTGCCTAGCCTTTTCCCAACCATATTAGGGTCAGCTTCCAGTCTAACCAGATGCGGCTGAATACCAGTATTTTACACGGAGCAACTGCCATCAGACCCCCGCAACTCAGTTACTTGACAATGCCGATATCCTAAGGTTAGACTGGTTGTCAAACTTTTGGGCTTCTGACTTCCCGTAACAACTGTCACAGGTATTCGTATAACACCCGAGACCGACTGTTTAACGTGCTCTCCGAGGCGCGAAGGGGTCTCGATGTGTAACGAACGGTCATCCATCTACAGACTGACCGCGACAAGCGCAGCTTAACTTCGCGAATTGTTTGATCCGTGCGGTTGGTAGTTAGCTAGCCACGAGCTTCGAGGTTATTTGAAATCTTATAAAGGTACCAGATAGCATGCAGCTGATTTGTTTATAACAACCGAATCAGATGATCATGTAATTAACAAATTTTAACCGAGATTAAACATAAACTGCGTTCACTATACAAGGTCTTACATAACAGTACATATTATAAAATACATATGAATTGACCTCTTTGCATTATAATGTAAATTTTTAAGATTTATCTACCTAGACGAATTGCCTAGTCACCGGCACGTCACTTGGCAAGGTTTTGGCGTAGTGGGAGTAAGTTTGCGCATGTACACTTAGTGCAACAAAAAAATTTACACTTTTATTGCTTGTCATTACTCTATGGTTATTGCCATAATTTATTGTTAAACATGCCTGTTTAGAAGATAGGAAGAAAGGAGAGGAATTCTCTTCCCTGCTCTTGCCAAGTTAGGGGCCATTCAAGTATTACGTAAGCACCAAAGGGGGATGGGGGGGTCTTTGATTAGCTTATTTTTGATGACATGGGAGACTAGGGGGTCTGGATGGCGATTATGTTAGCAATATTTATCTATTTACTTATTTTTCTATACTTGAAAACTGCTGCTCATGAATAACAATAAAGAAACCTTTGCGTTTTTGATTTGTTTCGGAGGGGTGGTAAGAGCTTTGCTTACTTTTGCTGACACGGGGGAGGGGAGGGTCAAAAATGCTAAAATGCTGCTTACGTAATACTTTAATGGCCCCAACGTGCCGGCGACTACACACCGTGTGGTTCCCGGCCAAGAATAAAAAACCCCCTCTCTGCCCATGGACATCGTTAACTTTTATCCCGTGAATGGATGGGCTAGAGTATAAATCTTCATCACCGCACGCTGGGAATAGCTATTCCCATCGTGATTGGGTTATTATAATTTATATAAGAACATACAGCGATGTTATTGGTGATGTTCTTCACAAAGGTCAGGTGCGTAGCACTCTCAACCGGCGTGCGTGTATGACAAGATGTATGAATGTGGATGAAGCGAAAGGGGTATGTAAGAGTCGTAGCATGTGGCGTTCTATAGTTTCTGCCTACCCCCATGGGAAAAAGGCGTGAGTTTATGTATGTATGTATAAGAACTGAAGATCACACTGACTGACTGCCTTGCTGGTCTAGTGGTCGCAAGCGCGACTGCTGAGCATGGGGTTTTGGGTTCGATCCCCAGGTCGGGCAAAGTCTTATTTGGTTTGGTGAATTTCTCAGTAGCAGCACGGAGTCTGGAGTTGTACCCGGTTAATGGTAGGCTCGCCCCCTATTACATGGGACTTAAACATAACTGGATTAACGAGGGTGTGCTAAAAACACTTCTGCCGTACCCTTCGGGGAATACAAGGCGTGATGTTATGTGAAGATCACAATCGTATTAATAAGCGATCGAAAATCTCCGGATTGATGTAAGCTTTTGTCAGAAATCCGATAAAATTAATGTCAAAAATTTACATAAATCTAGCGATTTTTGATTGGGATCGGTCATTTGCTTACAGGTAGCTCGTGACTTACCAACCGCGTGGGTCATGAGATTTGCAAGGTGAAGCCACGCTTGCCGCGGTCAATCCGTGGATATGACCTTTCGTTACACATCGAGACCCCTCCGTGCCTCGGAGAGCACGTTAAACTGTCGTTCCCGGGTGTCATACGAATACCTATGACAGTCGTTACGAGAAGACAAAAGCCCGAAAGTCTGACAACTGGTCTAACATTAGGATATAGGCATTGCCCAGTAACAGGGTTGCGGAGGTCTGATGGCAGTCGCTCCGTGTAAAATACTGGTATTCAGCCGCATCTGGTTAGACTGGAAGCTGACCTTAACATAGTTGGGAAAGAGCAAGAACACATTAGCGTGTAGGTACCTGTGTTATTGTTTAATTCACTTAAATAATAATGGAAAAATAAATAAATAATTTAATATAAGTAAGTACATTGCAAATATGACAAACAAAGTTAGTTGTTAGCTGATGCAAATCATCGTACTGTCCGCATAGATAAAAACTTAGCAAACAATTATAAAACAAACCTTATTACTATTGAAATAAAGTGGGTTTTACAATGTTGTCATTATTCCGTGTTTCAACAAAGTTTGAACTCTTGACCTAAGCAGACTATGTAAATGTTGTTATAAAATATCAATATAACAATGTTTCTGATTTATTTATAAATTATTTATAAGGACAATGCAAAAAAAAGTTGTAATTAATCAACGCCAAGGTGAAGAAACAAACTATAGTCTATTTATTAATAATAATAACATTAGACAGACATTTAGCAGTGCTAACCTAGTGGTGTGACCGTCGGACTGCCAAATCACAGGTCTCGAGTTAGAACCCAAGGTACGCACGTCTGACTTTTCGGATTCATGTGCGTATTGTACATATAATTATCACCTGCTTAAAAACGGTGAAGGAAAACATCGTGAGGAAACCGGCATGCCAGAGACATTTCTCGACGGCATGTGAAGCCAAGTCAGAGGCCCATGGGCGGCATAAACTGTGACACCGGGTTAGTCACTAACCACACGAAAAAGAACATTAGACAAAAATGGCCCACCAAGGCACGAATATCTTTTGAACCATTTTTTCAAGAGTTTCAGTTCATCTTGACAAGGTTCAGATAAATAATGGAATCAGTCGTTAATTTGCGGAAATTCATGACATAGATACAAATTTACAATAACAATATTTAGTACTAGCTGTGTCCTCACGGCTTCGCCCGTAGCCTATGTTACTCAGTGATAATGTAGCTTTCTAACGGCACAAGAATTTTTGAAATCGGTCCAGTAGTTTTTAAATTTATTCGTTACATACGAAAATACAAATCTTGCCTCTTTATAATATTAGTATAGATATAGATTAATTCTGCCAAACTTGTTCATCATGCTTGGATGCAGTACGCAGCACCGCCGGGAGCCCGCAAATATATCTAATACAGCTGTGCCCTCGCGGCTCCGCCCGCTTAAGAAGATTTTTTTCATATAATTAATTTTTTGAAAAAAATGTACCTATCGCCTATGTTCATCAGGGATAATGTAGGATTCTAATGGTGAAAGAATTTTTCAAATCAGTCCAGTAGTTTCAGAGCCTATTCAATGCAAACAAACAATCATATCTTTCCTCTTTATAATATTAGTCTAGATAGTCTGCGCGCAAGTGCTAGTCACCGCCTGAGGTATGAGAGCGGCAGGAGGGGGGTGCGAAGCAATAGACGCGCTCTGTCAGTTTGCTTTGTCTTGTCTACTGCACGCACCCCCCTCCTGCCGCTCCCATACCTCAGGAGGTGATTATGACTTGCGCGCGGACTATAGTATCGCCTTATGGTCAAAATTCAACCATTTTTATACCTGCTTTAACGGTAACATATAAACATGTTTTTTTTGTGCACATCTCTATCAGAGTACCTTTCGGATTACGTAAGTTACATTCCCCTCCTTTCATAATAAATTTAAAAAAAACCGTCAATTTACGATGTTATAATTATGATGACAGAATTTTAGGGGCTCGTGGCTAAATAACAACCGCGCCGATTATACGATTTGCGAGGTTAAGCTGCACTTGCCGATCAATCCGTGGATGGGTGACCGGTCGTTACAAGTCGAGACCACTGCGTGCCTCAGGGAGCGCGTTAAACCGTCGGTCCCGGGTGTCATAAGAATACCTATGACAGTCGTTACGAGTCAGAAGCCCGAAAGTCTGACAACGGGTATCGGCATTGCCCACTTACTGGGTTGCGGAGGTCTGATGGCAGTCGCTCCGTGTAAAATACTGGTATTCAGCTGCATCTGGTTAGACTGGAAGCTGACCCCAACATAGTTGGGAAAAGGCTAAGAGGAACGGATGATGACAGATTTTATTTACAGCAGTAATTGCATCCATTGTTTTATACTCGCTGTGATAAATTATAAACATTACGAGACCCCTGATCTTTGATAACATAATTATATTATTTACATGATTGATAATAATCATTGTTTTTTTTTCTATAAAAAGTGTATGACAATTTTATTGTGTACGGAAGCTACTACTTACGCAGATTACATTTAAATTCGCTGTGAACTCATTTAAAAAAACAACTATAAATAGTAAATTGACCTTGGTTACGTGTATGAATCATAAACAATATTTAAACAAAAAAAAACCATAATATTATTATGAAGAGAAACCGGTATTTTTATGTGATCGTCGCAATATTTTTCTGTGATAGGAAATTAGGTAGGTACTTAGGCCCGGACTCCACTAAAGCGGAGAGGAGACGAGATGTCTCGTAAACAACCAATAGGATTTCGTTTTGAGTTGAAGCTAAGCTGAGAGATGTGAAAATAACACGATCCTTTTGACTGATCGTGACATCTCCTCTCCTCTCCGCTTTGGTGGAGACCAGGCCTTAGGCTGGTTTTGGAGTCACGCAGACCGTCGGCGCTGACAGCCGTAAGCCTTTGGCCAGACTGCAAACGCGGGCGCGGGGCGGGCGCGGTGCGGCGAGTTCAAACAGAAGAACTTCATTTGAGTGTCCATAGTGGGCACGCAGGCGCGGGCTACTTTGCGCGGGGAGCGCGCGGGTAGCTCACGCCATAGGTCGTTCATACAAGTGGCCGCAGTGAGCGCGCGGGCGGCAAGTGACAACCCGCGCGGGAGCGGGGGATCTCAAACTAGTTCGAGCTGACCACGCGCGTTGTTGTGATGGCGTATTCAAAATTAAATGTTGAAGAATTAATAAGTGCTATTCAAGCACTGTGGATGTCGAAACATCGTTTTTTAGTAAGAATTTTCCAGTAAAAATAAGTCTTCTTCATCCATATGATATTTTGACAAATACTGGACACGACAACGCTCAGAACGACGCCGCGCTCCACTGCGGACAGGCAAATCGCGCGCGTTCCCGCACCCGCGCCGCTCCCCGCACCGCGCTGCCACTCTGGCCAAGCACTAACGTATGACTTCCCCGTCAGCGCTGACCACCGCACGCGCTGATTATTCTAAAACGCTTCAAGACACTCAAAGCTCGTGGTCCGCGACACTTAGTAACCGCGCTGGCGAAAGCGGCACTGTAAAACCAGCCTTAGGTATATTATACAGAAGGTTGTAAATTTGTGTATAATTTATTTGAAAGATACGATAATATTCATGATCAGTATCCCTAATACGAGTTAGATTATTAAAAAAATAGCAATAGTTTCTGTGAACTCGCTAAACGTTTTTTTTAAACTTTGCCCCACACTAGGATTTCTCCTGTATCGTGGGTGCGTTTACAGACACAAATATTCACATGCACAAACGCCCAGACCCGGATCAATTATCTGTAGGCCATACAAATATTTGTTCCGTGTGGAAATCGAACCCACACGCAGAAGCCAATCGCTCAACCATTGCACCAGACGTGTCGTCAAACTCTATCTCTCTTACACACACGCAAGAAAAAGAGATAAAAATTCAGATAGATATTCAGTTTAGCGAGTTCGCAAACTCGTACTAAGAGTACAGCAGGTCAGATAATAGTATGGTTCATCTCGTCTCGGCACGAGATAATGTGAAGACAATATTATGTCGCACTGTGCATGTTAAGCCGTGTCTCCACCAGTGAAAAAATTAGCAACTTTTATGTTATCAGCACGTGTTTTCTTTTGTGGAGACTCAGCTAACAAAATAAAACAAGTGTTGACAACACAAAAGTTGCCATATTTCCTTCGATGGACACACGGCTTTAGCCCTAACACATTATTTTGTCACGGTATTGGAGACCTACTGCGGTTCGTCTTAAGGGGATTCCCACACTGCACCGCATCACGCAGAGTAGCGCGGGAGTGCGTGTTCTTACGTTATTTGCAAGTATCTGTGTCTGTATAGAACACACGCGTAGTGCAACACACAGAAAAAGCATTCACGCGCAGTGTTGTGGCTCCATCGCCACGCATCCCGCAGCGTAGCGCGGGGTAATGTGTGTTTCGCCTAAAATATTAATTGACTCAAAACCACAAGAGAGACAAATAATTATAAAGAATGATCATTGCGGCTAGGTGACACATCAAATTGATTTCACGGGTACATCCATAAATCTACGGAACTCCAAACTACCGCTACATAAACTTAATAACGTTGCGTTTTAAAAAGATGGCGTAGAAAAGAGAAAGTTATATTCATAGTGTTTTTGTTAACTACTGGTTACCTGCCAAGGTTTTTTTACCGACAAGTAGTATATTTGGTGGAGGTAGATGTTCAAAAATGTTCACGATATTTGGATCGCAAGCAGTGATAGCCTATGCGGTCGAGTTCGATTCCGGTCCGTACTTTTGACTTTTCGAATTCACGTACGGATCAGAATTTGATTAACACTTGCGTTAACGGTGAAGGAAAAACATCGTGAGGAAACTTGCACACCTGACAGGGCTCCATAAAGTTTTCGGTGGTGTTTGTAGTCTGCCAAGTCGTGCCAGGCCAGCGTGGTGGATTAAAGCCCGTGCCCAGCAGTGGGACAGTAATGAGTTAATTATGTTTTATGTTATGTTGGATCGCAATCCTGAATCGTGGTATTGATTGAGCTCAATAAATATCACAATCCAGGAAAACGAACGTCGAAGTTTCGAAACAAAATAACGACGAACATCGAACTTATAAAATATACGATCAAAGTATTGTCAAACAACGAACTACTAGATGTCAATTAACATTCGGGAGTACACTGAATGAAAAACAAAATGTCAAATCGCGAAAATCGAATCGATCGTCGGATCTGAAACACTTTCGTGGTTGGCAATCGTGCTTCACGAGTGCATCTAATTTTTTTATGAGTACATGTGTTGAAGGCAGCTGCAGTAGACTGGATGGAAAAGGCGTAGAACTGTCTCATGTCGGAATATCGAAGAGGGTTGCGTACAAAACCAGCTTCGATAGTATAAGCAATGAACTGCGACCGTTCAAGCTGATCGATTGATTGACACAACTAGTCCCTTTGAGCAAAATGAATCCAGACATTCTTCTGCTTCAGAAAAGTTTTTTTTATTTTTTATTCTTGTCTTGGTCACGTTTAGCTCTCGTCTCACCTGATGGTAAGCGCTGACAGGGTCTATGATAGAGCACACGAATCCAAGGAACAGAGATATAGAGGGATTCCCCTATACCACTCTGGCTCTCACATACACACGATGGAACACAGTAAACTGCTTGGCGCCGGACTTTAATGTGAGGGTGGTAGCTAGTCAGGTGGACAGTATAGATCCTACCACCAAGCGTGCTGGGTTTTGTTGAATCTAACACGCGTCTTTTCCCAGCGTGCGGTGAGGAAGTTTTAAATTCTAACCCGTCTCCACACGGGGAATATATTTTCAGTCATCAAGGTTGAGGCTGACTGTCCAGAGTGCGCTGGACGTGCTCAAGCATCATCACTCGTGGAGGTTATTTTAATGCACTCTGACAATTCTGACGTTAGACCGAGAAAATATTGAAACGTTAAAGATAGTTTTGCTTGGTGGTAGGATCTATACGGTCCGCCTGGCTAGCTACCACCCTCACATTAAGTCAAGCAGTTTACTGTGTTCCGTCGTGTGTATAAAAGCTAGAGGGGTATAGAGGAATACCTCTATATCTCTATTCCTTGGATTCGTGTGCTCCATCTTAGACCCTTTCTGCGCTTACCATCAGGTGAGACTAGGGTCAAATGAGGGCAATTCAAAAAAACATAGTTGAGATCATAACAACAACAATAGCGTCCATAATTTTGACAGTGTCCGTTGTAAAGAGAAAGTTGTGATACATCGCCATGGCCGTTTTGATAGAGTTAGCGAAGTAAAAGTTTACGCTAGTCGTTCTTAATAGGAAGTAAATAAACCTATTTACGACATGTTTGGTAGTTATTCGTCAAAGAGGTTTTAAGTTCTAGTTTTGTTACCAAACTTGGAAATAAATAGAAACTTAAAGCTAAGTCCTCCTCCTAGCCTTTCCCCAACTATGTTCGGGTCAGCTTCCAGTCTAACCAGATGCAGCTGAATACCAGTATTTTACACGGAGCGACTGCCAACCTATGCAACACAATTACTGGGCAATGCCGATATCCTAAGGTTAGACCGGTTGTCAGACTTTCGGGCTTCCGACTGCCCGTAACGACTATCATAGGTATTCTTATGACACCCGGTTTAACGTGTTTTCCGAGGCACAAAGGGGTCTTGATGTGTGACGAACGGTCACCCATCTACGGACTGACCGCGACAAGCACAGCTTAACCTCGCCAATCGTATGATCGGACCGGTTGTTAATTAGCCACGAGCCCCTCTTAAAGCCACATACTCAATAGTAAACAATTGTTCGGATACAAGTTGCCACTACTTTCTGTAACACCATGCAAATGTTTCTTGGAACAATGTTTGACATCAAAAAACTATCAGTAGTGTTTACCGCAACATGTGTTCAGAAACACGTAGATTATTGTTTCTGAAACAGTGTTTATAAATGAATACGTGGCTTGAGTGTTATAAGCAATTGCATCTAGGACAATGAGGCATATTTACAAAACTTGTTTTGCTCTACATTACATAAAGAGATCAAAGCTTCCATCTTTTGAACATTCAGCACTTTGTATATATCTCTAAATGCAGAAGATTCACCTATGATTCATAAAAGGAGCCTCTACGAGTGGCGATACTTAATACACCCGAGACTGGCAAATCTCTTCAACACGGCCAAGAGCTATTCTCTTAAACAAGGTTAGTCGGAAAGGGAGTACTAAGCCGCGGGCCACTTAAAGTATCACTGATGACTATTTTAAAGCAAGTGTTAAAATTTCATAATTCGATAATTTCTATTTGCATGCACAAAGATAATTATTTAAATTAAAAAAAAAACATATCTGCTTTAGTTATGAATTCAGAAAATTAAGTTTCTAATCCGTAACCCCAAATATGACCTAAATAGTAAACACAGCTGATCATAGCTATGGACTGAAAGATTTTAGCATATTTTTTACGAAATCTTTGAAAAGCTATTTCTCTTAAACTATCGAGTTTTGGGGAAAGATGTAGAATAAAAGTTATCCCTTATTATAGGTACTTTAACAACCTTTCGGCTTGGCACCCTTTCCGACTAACCTTGTATAGCTCGTGCTAACCCGAGAGAAGGGAGACCCATGAGTCAATATTTACTTTTCCCTAACCCACAAAGCCTTCCACAGCTCTCTTTGTGATTCAATCTCCAGCAAGTACTTTATCAGCGCTTCGTAGACCTACGTGGGAAACTATAAGCGAGCCAATAATATAGCGACGACTTTCATAAAATTTCCTATTCCCAAGATCACTTCATTCATTCTCACATTGATTATTGGAAACTATAAGTAGATATAGATTCAACTCTCAATGCTTGTAAATTGCCGGGTAATCAATACACGAACAAATAATACAGAATACTAGCTACAGAAACTAGTCGGGGCTAGGGTTACCATTTCAAAATGGAGAAATGCCTGTCTAGAGTGCCTTAAATTCCTGATTTTACAGAAAAATGCATGTAGATCTCTCTCTCATGTCGGCAAGAGAATAGCTCATGCTGTGTCGTGAAAAGATTAGGCAGTTAGCAAGGTTGTAGTGAGGCTGACTACACCCGTGCCTACTTAAGAGGAAACGTGGGCTGCAAAATATTAATAATTTGAATAGGTTTTTGCGATCTATTTCCGTCCCACCGCTCCCGCAAATCTTCCCAATTGAGCGCGAAAGAGACACCTGCATCTCAGACTGATTTCTCCTGTGCAATATTAGTGAAATCGTACGTTCGTATTTCCCTGTTTCCTTCTTCAAATCTGGACCGATTTTAATATATTTTTCTGTAATAATTTAAGAAAGACTTTGTCTGTATATTTTTCTTTAATTTTATATATTGGTCAAATTTGTTTGCCAGATGTTTGAAAACAGTGGTAAAATCGGTCGATTTTTGTAAAATTGAAACGTTTCTAGTTATTTTAATAGTTAATTTATCGACAAAAACAAAACTTATGGACATAGTGGTGGCAGATATACAGTGGTGACCATATAATTAGAAACAATTAGTACTGCACGTCATACATCGAAAAAATAAGTATGTCTCTAAATAAAAAGTGAGACATTCTAGATGGATTTCAATAAAAGAAAACATTGGATGAAGTAAAGCTCCCTTATATTAAAGACTTGTTTCAGTAGTTTGAGTATTTCAATCTAATAATGGCCCCGAAAAGGGTTTGTTTTTGTTAATTGAACAATCTTGCAATACTTACAGGGTTCGTTTTTTGAGATTCAGCCTTACATGTAACATTGTTGGCACTGCAGAGTAATTTGCAGTGATAGACCGCATCGCAAACTTTAGTATTAGAGCATTTTAAATTTTATCTGCAACATTTTTTGAAAGAATAGTTACGGTTTACAGATCCATAAGTTTTTAAGGGTATGAATGAATCACAAGTTTCCGATATGTCATTTTTTTGAGTAAATTAATTCATTAAAATAAGTTTTGAAAACATTTAGATGATTATTAATGAAACAGAAATAAGCATTCACCAAAATTCAAGAAAAAAATATTTTCAACTTTGAATTTTTAACTATTTAGTTATTGTTTCTAATTATTTGTCCAGATCTCAGTTCGTTTGAAATTCCACCCTGTTTACAAAGTGATTGTAAGTTTTACTAGGAGTTTGTTGTTTCCCTCAATTCGTTATCATGTATTAAGCACCATTGATAGGCCTACATAATGACGTAGTTAAAAGTCATCAATGATAGATTGATAAAAAATTATAGCGAGTTTTTATAATAACAATGTGTGCAGTAATGATTGTTTCTAATTATATGGCCATCACTGTATATCATAATAATTATGGTAAAAAATATTTGCTCTAGTGACATTAGCCAAGGAGGAAACTGAGGAATACGTTTGTATGGACTAATCTTAGAGTAACGCCGGCCGCACGCCTGTCTAAACCTTAAAATGTCTGTCAAATGCGCCAAATGCCTGTCATATGGTAACCCTAGTCATGGCTGTCTTGATACCGGTCCTGCAATTACGTGTAGCAGACCTTGAATGAACCGTAGACTATCGATTAACAGACTAAACGTTTAAAGCTAACAGTAACTTTTACGCTCGAGGTTACTAACGGCCAAAACAAATAAGAAACAATTTGGAACTTAAATATGCACACAATCAAGACAACCCAACTGATTAAAGCAATTAATTAAACAAACAAAAGCGAGAAAAAAGTTAGGGTCCGTACACAAAACTGCGATGCGAATTCGCAACGCAGTAAACTGCTACGCAAAGCTTCAAAGGTTCGGGTGACCAATCCCTCGACGATCGTCAACCGTATTGAACGTATTTTATACTAGTTAGAATAAACTTGCGTAAAAAGATTTGCGTACTGCTGTTACTGATAAGAAGATGTAGGAATAAACAATTACGCGAATCAATTCGCAAGTTCATACGATGCGTCGTGCGAGCTCGTATATTTCTACGATGCGACGTCGCATCGCAGTTTTGTGTACGGACCCTTACTGATCTCAATTCGAAATGTCTGAATTTATGTAGGTTTTTGACATAAATTCAATAGAAGTGATGTCAAAAACCTACACCAATGCTGAGATTTTGATTGAGATCAGTTATTGGTTTCGGTCGTTAATCACTGTTCTGCTAAACCTTTTCCGAATCATATTGGGGTCAGCTTCCAGTCTAATACCAGTATTTTACACGAAACGACTACCATCAGACATTAGCAACCCAGTTACTGGGCAATACTGGTATCTACTCAGACCAGTTGTCAGATTTTCGGGCTTCTGACTACCCGTAACGACTGTCTGATATGATGATCATGATGACTGTTTAATATCTGGCAACATCAGTACACAATATGAAAAAGAATCAGATCCAACCACTGGACTCTGGAAATAGCGAAAAAAATTTCGTGGGAAAATTTGTTATGGGGTTAGCCACTTCTTCAGTGTCGTACATGGGTCAATAAACCTTGGAAGAGTTGGTTCGTAAATATGAGGCAAAAAAACATATTTTTCGAAGCAAAGCTAAAAATCATAAAAATACAACTTTTAGCTCGCCCAGGCCGAATGCAGCAAGTTTGCAGTGCAACACGATATTATTTGTATAGGCGCGCACTGCGCAGACGTACGCTATTGACGGTCGCACTGGATTCTGTTTTATTAAATATTTTTATATACAGAATGATTAGAAATTCAAATTATTCTTTGTTATATTAGAATTTATTTGCAAAAAAATACCCCATAAACCAGGGCAGAACTCGGTTTTCGAGTCGCAATTTTTGATTTGTTTTTATTACATCCCCGACTTTTGATAAAAAAGTTGTATAAAATCTACTTCACTTTGGACACTCGATTTACGCTTTCATCTACTACTTTTCCTGTGGTTAGTGACTAACCTGGTGTCAGAGTCTATGCCGCCCATGGGCTTCTGACTTGGCTTCACATACCATCGAGAAATATGTCTTAGGCATGCCGGTTTCCTCACGATGTTTTCCTTCACCGTTTTTAAGCAAGTGATAATTAAACAATACGCACATGAATCCGAAAAGTCAGAGGTGCGTGCCTTGTGTTCGAACTCGAGACCTATGACTTGGCAGTCCGACGGTCACACTACTAGGCTATCACTGCTGTAAACGCTTTCATGAAAGTCACGAAACGCAATCTCTTAGACGCATTTTACGACGACACAAGGTTGGACCCGGTGGAATTCCACACAGTAAATCCCACTTTATTATAACTTAAAAGCTAATCGATATTTAGTAACAGAAATAGAAATTAGACGACTTACTAATCGATAGAGACCTTGTCCTGACCGATTGTCATTCATACCACGAGTCGTTAATAAGTGTGGTACATCAGTGCTATAGGAGTACGTAGCATGTAATGGTGTGGTGAATATTAAATAGGTACTTGAGTAATAAGGATTTGGACATCGATTTGATGGTACAACAACCTTTCTCTACGACAAGCATTAAAAATAATAATCTATACTAATATTATAAAGCTGAGCTGAAAAGTTTGTTTGTTTGCTTGTTTGTTTGAACGCGCTAATCTCAGGAACTACTGGTTGGAATTAAAAAATATTTTTGTGTTGGATAGTCCATTTATCGAGGAAGGTTATAGGCTATAACATCACGCTACGGCCAATAGGAGCGGAGCATAAATAAAAAATGTTGCAAAAACGGGAAAAATGTCCACCCGTGCGAAGCCGGGACGGACCGCTAGTTAAATAATAAAAAAAGGTAACTACACAATTGTGCCCGAAAACTCTCAAGAGACTCGCCACCTACATGGGACTAATTCCAGAGGCGAAACGTGGGTGTACCGACTCCTGTAATAGGAGAGCACCTCTAATTACCCCTTCAGAGATTACAGGCCCATGCCTGTATTTAGTTCCTTATACGACATGTTATTATCCTCGCTGCATACATCCATCAGTGTTAACTATACTAATTGACACATGACCTCAAACTCAAAGTAAATGTTATCACATAGACGCAAATTGTATGACATAATAAACATAATAGTCAAATATCGTCACCTACAGACAATGGATATGTTACAGAACAACCTGAATAATATGACTTAATAGGTACATGGCTAAAATATTTTAATATAAAATGTTGAAAAACAATTTTTGATTATTTACAGGGCCGTACTCAGGACTGACGTGGGGTGCAACGGTCAACTTTTATCTATACTAATATTATAAAGCTGAAGAGTTTGTTTGTTTGTTTGAACGCGCTAATCTCAGGAACTACTGGTTGGAATTGAAAAATTATTTTTGTGTTGGATAGTCCATTTATCGAGGAAAGTTATAGGCTATATGACATCACGCTACGACCAATAGGAGCGGAGCATAAATAAAAAATGTTACAAAAACGGGAAAACTGTCCACCCGTGTGAAGCCGGGACGGGCCGCTAGTTATTAAAATGATCAGCGAATAAAGAATTATATAAAAAAGATAAATTAAGTCCTTTGTTACGATTAAAGTTGTGTGACTGTGGAGAACAATGCCATGAATTCCTTAAGTCTTGACAATCTCATATCAGATGTATGTTTAAAAAAAATGTTAACAAACTATTCTTCTTCTTTTCGAGTGGTTAGTGACTAACCTGGTGTCAGAGTTTATGTCGCCCATGGGCCTCTGACTTGGCTTCACATGCTTTCGAGAAATGTCTCTCAGGCATGCCGGTTTCCTCACGATATATTCCTTCACCGTTTTTAAGCAAGTGATAATTATACAATACGCACATGAATCTGAAATGTCAGAGGTGCCTTGGGTTCAAACTCGAGACCTATAAATTGGCAGTCCGACGGTCACAACACTACTATCGCTGCTGTTAATAAACTATTGATCTGACTGAATATGTTTTACTGCTACAATAGTCTCCACGAGTGACGATCCTTAAGTACACCCAGCACACCCTGGGTAGTCAGCCTTGCGACCAACCTTGCTGACTGGCTAATCTTTTCTCCACGGAATGTGCTATTCTTATAAGCTCGTGCTGACACTAGAGAAGACCGCTACGTTTGATCTTAAGGTTCCAGGTGAAGAACAGGCAACCCTATTAACTGTGAAAGAAAACTTTGTGAGGAAACCGGCACGCCTGAGAGATATTTCTCGACGGCATGTGAAGCCAAGTCAGGGGCTCATGGGCGACATAAACTCTGACACCAGGTTTGTCACTAACCGCACGAAAACAAGAAGATTATAATATAATGCGACTGTGGGATTTTAAAGAGGATGGACTGTACTCAGTATCGTCCTCTTGTACTTGTACGCTAATAATATGTATAACGTAGTGATTACGGCCATATGCCCTAACGATCGTACATTTTAGTGTCCTATTAAGAGGGCTGCTTGTAAAGCAGTGGATGTTTACGTACTAATATAATGATCAACCTGTTTTTCCGTTAATGCAAGGCTTCTATAGTTATTGCTTTTCACGAAGACGCGTGAATCATTTCTATTTGAAATTGCCATTATGATCAGTGTCATAAAATTCACACATATCATTGTGAAATGCAACACCTATAGTCGGGTCTCATGCTACAAAAATCTAACAAAACATGTTTAGTAAACACTTGGACCAATCAGAATACAGAAAACATGTTAGGGCATTTCTAACAAAAATACTGTCACAGGAAACCCGGTTTGAAGACCGAAGCCCAACCTGACACTGTCTAGCCTTTTCCCAACTATATTGGGGTCAGCCTTCAGTCTAACCAGATGCGGTTGAATATCAGTATTTTACACGGGGCGACTGCCATCAGACCTCCGCAACCCAGTTACTGGGCAATGCCGATATCCTAAGGCTGAACCGGTTGTCAGACTTTCGGGCTTCTGACTTCCCATAACGACTGTCACAGGTATTCGTATTCGTATGAGACCCGGGACCGACTGTTTAACGTGCTCTCCGAGACATGGAGGGGTCTCGATGTGTAACGAACGGTCACCTATCCACAGACTGACCGCGGCAAGCACAGCTTAACCACGGCAATTAGTCACGAACCCAACTTGACACTACATAGCACGACCTTAATTACTTAACCCACCATATCTGCTTTAAACGTGGTCCAATTACTAAGCACTAATTGAAACCGTATTTGGCCCAAAAAGTAGTCACAAAGGTAATGAATTTATGATTTCATAGCGGGCCAAACTGTAAGTACATACAAATGTCCTTGCGTTGATAGCAATTCATTACAACAGCAACCTATTATGACAAATAGGGCATCGTTCATCGATCGACACATCAGACAACGTTCATGTCATCACGCTATACGACTGAATGTAAAAAGTAATTCGGTATGTTCGTTTAATAATTTTGAATAACGTGCCAGGTCGTACCTGGGTCGAATTGAAATCAAAATAACATCTTGTGAACAAGAATTCTTGTATTTGTTCGGTTTAGAAGCCCAATTAATTCATATTAGACACGACAACGCAGTTACATGAATTTGACAAAAACCCTTAACGAAGTCAACACCTACATGCGTCAGGAAATACATGATCGACTATAAAAGACAAATATTGAAGGTTTTGCCTATTTAGTTACATGTGTAGTATTTGAGTAAAAAAGTTGTTTTAACTACTAAAAGATAAAAGTTGTTTTACCAAAACTGTGTCATGTATCGTCGAGTTATAAGAAAATATCGACAAAATTGAACGGAAACCGACAACTTTACCACAAGGCATCTGAATCCGACGAAAGAGAATAACAAAGCATCGATACAATCACTTGAAACGACTCGGTGCACTCGTGACCGAGAAACGGTTACGTAAATTATCTTATGATTGCTTTCTTACGTAACTTTCGCGTTTAATAACCAGTTCCTTGGGTGACTGTCAAAAGTAAATTCGTATCGATATACTTTACGCACAGAATTGCGAATGAAATAGGTGTAAGCTAAAACCTACAAGAAGTTGCATAGAAGACCAAATTTTTGTACAGGGAAGATTTGAGGGTATCAGACCTCACGGTAGATCACCCATGCGATGGACTGATCAGGGAAACGGAGAGCATAGTCATATTTTGAACAGACTTTACGTTGTGCCCAAGGGAAGAGATACCAGTCTAAACTAGGCTTATACTAAACTGGAGATTAAAACACTGTGACGACGACGACGTCAGTTTTATTAAACCAAACCTTTTCCTCGTAAGATGACGACAGCGAAGAAAAATTTTTTTAAAGAATTGAATATTCTATGTTAGTTCATCGCGTCATCATACGAACGTAAAGAGATTTTCCTTAATTAAATCTCAGCCACGAAGTGTTAAAAACATTGAAGACGAATTATAATATTTACCTACAAAGTGCTATTTACATAAAATTTGAAACACTTCAAATCTTTTCACCTTGAATACAGTGGATTAAACAAAGAAATTCAAAATTACGTATTAATCGCTTCAAAGTTAAATTTCGTTGATAGCCTTGTGAGGTGACATTGGGCGTCAATGCAGTGTCAAGTTGTTTTTTTATTACTGAATAACTTTCAAGATATATATCATTGTATGTACGCAGTTAAACGTATGATTATCATCACGTAGATAATATTATAACAGCAACTTGATTACTTTAAGTATCGTGAAATTCGTGAAAGGCAAATTGTGTTCTACGCTAATCAGAAACTCGAGATTTCAACGATGAGGGCTTCTTCTTTTTCATGTGGTTAGTGACTAACCTGGTGTCAGAGTTTATGCCGCTCATAGGCCTCTGACTTGGCTTCACATGCCGACGAGAAATAGCTCTCAGGCATGCCGGTTTCCTCACGATGTTTTCCTTCACCGTTTTTAAGCAAGTGATAATTACACAATACGCACATGAATCCGAAAAGTCAGAGGTGCGTGCCTTGAGTCCGAATTCGAGACCTATGACTTGGCAGTCCGACGGTCATACCACTAGGCTATCACGGCTGTCTCATGCTACTGGTTTTCAACTAATAGTCTACTGATAACTGTATAGATACAGTGAAACCTGGTTAAGTGAGACATCAAGGGTCCCGCAAATTTGTCTCACTTATAGAGGTATTCCACTTACCCAGTGTCTCTCAATTCAGTGCCAAAGTGTTGGGACCTCAGCATGAGTTCCAGTTATGGAGGTTTCCCACTTATCCAGGGCCCACTTAACCAAGTTTCACTGTATTTACAATAATAATTCTGTCCGGAAATCAGTCCAAAATCCAAATTATACTTTGTGAGCTCAAAACATCGTGGTTTTTATATCGTTTGTCAGACCATAATCTCAAAACCGCATATAATCACAAATTACAATCTTCTTGCTTGTAAACCGCAGTAAATTACAGCTTAGACTGAAGGGCAGAAATAACTAGATAGAACGCTCTTTCTATACTGTTGTAAGAACATCTAAATTATTTTTTAAGACTAGTTGTTTTGTATATCTATATCTAATACCTTTAAACGAGCAATTCTTGTATTATACTAATATTATAAAGAGGAAAGATTTGTATTTTTGAATTTTTGTATGTAACGAATAAACTTAAAAACTACTGGACTGATTTCAAAAATTATTTTGCCGTTATAAAGCTACATTATCACACATTAGGACACAGCTAGTATATATATATAATCTGAATCTCGGAAACGGCTTCATCGATTTTCATGGAATTTAGTATGCAGGGGTTTCGGAAGCTATAAATCGATCTAGCTAGGTAAAATTTTTAGAAAACGTCGATTTACCAAAATAAAAACCAGCAAAGCTCGGTCATCCAGGCACTTTCTCTTTATAGGCCATACTTGGCCTATTGCAGAACATAGACTTTTTCTAATAAAGAGGTAATGTGAGGAGAAGATTTAAGAAAAAAGTAACATACGCCTTCGGTTTACTTAAGTAGGTTAAAAAATAAATTTAGAAAGCCCTGCAACAGAATAGTAAAAAATATAAACATAACATCACGCTTGTATTCCCCGAAGGTTTGAGCAGAGGTGTATAGTAACACCTTCATTTCGCCGTTATTTTTAAGTCCCATGTAATAGGGGGCGAGTCTATTGCCATCAACCGCGCACAAATCTAAACTCCAGGCTACTGCTGAGGAATTCCATAGGGAAAAACCCAATAACCCTTTACCCGACCTGGGGATCGAACCTAGGACCTCACGATCAGCAGTCGCGCTTGCCACCACTAGACCAACGAGTTGCACCTCAATATGACTTCAACAGTGGACAATGGTGAACCGAGATTACTTCGATTTTCATCTCTTTCATAAAGGCATTTCTTTAAATAAACTAATTTATTTCCAGCCCAAATTAAATTTGAATACTCGGCCTGCATGCCGAATCAAACCAGTTTGACTTGTAAAGAATGTACCAAAACTCGTTGCACCCACTTTCGATATTATCTGGTATTGGATCAGATGGTCGTGCTGCAGTTTATAACGAAACATTAGCGCCATAGCCTGCAGCTGTTATCCCTGGAGGGCTACATGATAGCCAACCGTCTAAAGTACAGTAGGGGAATGAAAGGTTCCACAGTTTTTAAATTCATTCCATTCCCACATCGCGAGCACATGTTACTTTTGCAAACTGTTGAACGAAATAGTCCAATGCATGGTTTTTTCTTTTTTATAAAAACATTGCCCCACACTAGGATTTTTCCTGTATCGTGGGTGCGTTTACAGACACAAATCTTCACATGCACAAACATCCAGACACGGAACAAGTATCTGTAGGCCATACAAATATTTGTTCCGTGCGGGAATTGAACCCACGACCCGTAGCGCAGAAGCCGATCGCTCAGCCACTGCACCAAACGTGTCGTCAGTTAGCAAAGATCAAAATTGCCTGTTGCCTCCCTATGACGTAGTAGTGCCATGTAATGTCTTGATTTTATTGTAGGAGTTCTGTTGTAAAAACGACATCAATCAAAACGATGATTAAATAAGCTGACATTTATTCTATCTGTCACCATGATATCCTGACAAAAAATACTTGCATTTTCATTTCTCAAACTCAAACTCAAACTTTTATTTGCTTCTATAACGTTGGCAATACGTAGTCGGTAAAATAGTTCGTTTCTTGCACTATGCAAACAAAAATAGACCTTAAAATGCATAACATTTTTAACCGACTTCCAAAAAGGAGGAGGTTACTATGTTCGTATGTATGGATGTTTTTTTTTTGTGTATGTTCATCGATATTTTCGCCAATTGTGAACCGATTTTGATGATTCTTTTTTTAAGGCATAGGGTATACTTCGAAGTTGGTCCCATTTAAATTTGGTGAAGATCTGAAGAAGAACTTCGGAGATAGACAATGGAACTCCTCAATGACGAACAGTACGCATATTGTGATGATGTAATTATGTTACGAGCAGCGTCTTTAGTAGGTCCAACCAAGTTTTAATTAAGGCCACTAAAATGAAAAAAATAAAAACATTTTTTACAAAAAAATTAAACCGACTTCAAAAGAGAATAAAATAATTACCATATAAAAAAACAGTTTCAGAAGTCGGTGCCTTCAATTTGGTTCAGCGTGGATCAGCACCGACTTCTGAAACTGTTAATTTTATATGGTAATTATTTTATTCTTTTTTGAAGTCGGTTTAAATTTTTTGTAAAAAATGTTTTTATCATTTCTCTACAGTACATAGATCGACCAAAGCAAATTGAGAGTGAGTCTATCGGTATTGATCGAGCTGAATTCCAATTCTAGAATTGGATCCTAGAGACTGCCTCGTTGATCTAGTGGTGGCAAGCGCGACTGCTGATCGTAAGGTCCTGGGAAGTGTTATTGGGTTTTTCGTGTGGAATTCCTCAGTAGCAGCCCGGAGTTTGGATTTATGCCCGGTTGATGACAATATGGTCGCACCCTATTACATGGGACTTAAACATAACGGCGAAATGAGGGTGTTATTATACACCTCTGCCTAACCCTTCGGGAATACAAGCGTGATGTTATGTTATGTTTGTTTCTTTCTAGAGAATTTGTTTCACGGAATTGTATATTTTTCTAATTGAATCCACAATTTCTTGCGTTACTTTCTATTTTCTATGAAAACCTTACAAACTCATTAAGCACATGATATAAGCCCATTCAGCCTATCGGAGTCCATCATTTGACATAAGGCTCTTCCCAAGATGCACCAGATGAAGTAACACAACTGCTATTATATTCACACTTGCGGCCCGTCCCGGTTTCGCACGGGTGGACATTTTTCCGTTTTTGCAACATTTTTCATTTATGCTCCGCTGCTATTGGTCGTAGCGTGATGTTATATAGCCTATAACCTTCCTCGATAAATGGACTATCCAACACAAAAATATTTTTTTTAATTTCAACCAGTAGTTCCTGAGATTAGCGCGTTCAAACAAACAAACTCTTCAGCTTTATAATATTAGTATAGATGGGCCCCTTATAAGTTGCACCCCTTGCACCCGCACTTAATGCGGCCCGTGAATATAAAATCTGCATAATTCTATCGTTAGCTGGTTTATTGCCAATCTGTAACACTTCGAGCACATGTCGTGCATTTATTTACAATCGCATGTAATGTAGAACTTAACAAACTTATTGATCAATTGTTTTAACCGGAGTGCCAAGGAAGGGTTATGTTTTTCGCGCGTATCTTGCACGTTTTTAAATTTCTTTATTACCTCGTATCTTTCAAACGCCTGGATGGATTTCGATAGTTAAGGGAAAGAAAGAAAGAACATTATTTATTTTGGACTCACACAGGCAGTTACAAAAAGAAAAACAATATTTACAAAAAAAAAGAAAGGATAAGAATTATTTATACTACCTGCACGAGGCCAAAAAGGGCTCCTATCTCAGCATAATGCTGCGACATTTAAAAAAATAAAACAAAATGTCGCAACGCTGGTTTTCAGATAGGACCATAGTGATGCCACGGGCAATAAGGACAAATAAATAAATAAACATGTTACGTAAATATTAAATTAGAATACTACTAAATAAAAGCAATAAATGGTTTATTATAAACTTAAGTGTTACGTGTGTGTGTGAAATAGTCAATAAAATTATAATTATACATAGTTATTAAATAAATTAATGTCAAATGTCAAACCAGAGAAAATAAATATAAAATAAACTTAAGCATTTCCGGACGAGCCAGCCGCTCGACCCTTCCACATCATTTGTCTATGGTTTGTTATGACCAATGAAGGGACGCGGATCCGGCGCAGGCACCGACCGGTTTGTTATGTGATTTAAAATGGCCGAAAACGACAACAAAACCAAGACTCTTTAATTGAGGTATATTAAGCTAAATTATCGGTAAGCTAGGAATCGTTACATTCGTCTGAAAGCCTAAGTTAAATACCCCGCATTAAGTTTAGTAGCAGGCGGGACCCAATTGCAAATTATAAACCGAAAGAAATTTAATGGGTTCCGTGCTACTAAACTTAATGCGGGTATTTAACTTAGGCTTTCAGCTCATAATATAGACTGTTAAACCGAAGTAGAGTTTACTTTGTTTATAGTTTATTTTAATTTTCTTTTCTTTTCTCAATCTTGTTTCGGTCTTTTTAGTGCATTACTTTTAAATAATTTTATTTGCAGTCGGGTATTTTAATTTTTTTAAATTATTTATTTTATTATAATTTCCTTTTAATTATTAGACTGGTCACAGTAAAACATTGGCCCTTTCCAATAAAAGAAATCACACAAGCGGATTGTGGAACGCAGAGCTAGACGTCTCGCTGGTCACCTGTTAATATCTAGGCCAGGGCTGCAGCTGCAGCCTGGCTAACGCTTCGGGGTCGCCGATTTTAGAAATCCCCGGATGAAATAGATAAAAGGCCCCTCAATCAGTTACTGCCCCGGGCCTCCAGAGCCTCAAGCTGCGCTCTAATTTAGATTAACAAATTGGATAATTATTCCATGTAGTGGCGCCGTTGACTGAGAAGTTATGTGGAAACCGGTTGTCGTGGTATGGGCATGTGATGCGGAGGAACGAGGAACATATCGTGAGAAAAGTTTTGAGTATGAATGTGGATGGTTATAAGAGTAGAGGAAGACCAAAGAAACGATGGATGGATCGTGTGAAAGATGATACGGCTAGAAAAGGGGTGACTACTGAGATGACGGCTAATAGAGATGTATTGAAGAATACATACTGCGCTGAACACAAATAAGTTGGGATAGCGGTAGGAGGATGATGATGACCATGAAATTGAATAATTATTCCACCATCTATTGGTCGTCGGTTAGTATTACAGCAGGACGAACCGGGACCCTGTCGGAGTTGTGGTGAGTTCACTAGCGAATATCACGACCCCGGCCATAGGTACTCCGAGGAATGAAGTGGCTTTAATCGGTAAGAGTCCGGCATCAACTGCCGCCTTCTCCAGGGAGAAATCGTCACGGAAAGGCCACGTGTATGTGAAATTGGCTTCTTAGGAAGTTGAACCATATTTACTTTAGAACACGGTTGTCCGAACCACTGCCCGCGGGACACATTATTAATCTTTATTCTAGATTTTCAATCTTTTTTTTTTCTTACTTGAACATAACATCACGCCTATATTCCCCGAAGGATTGGGCAGCGGTGTATCAATCAATCAATCAAATTTATTTCGGACAAGGTACATCCATATGTTGGTAAATTATAATATAAGTACTTACAAAAATATCTTAATAATAATGAAACGGACTTACCCGCTGAACTCATTAGTACCTATTCTGAAAAATTGGTACTCAAACCAAAAGAATTATGTTCAGTGGGCAGGTTCTAAATCCGTTTCTTACGGACTGAACTGTGGTGTAAGACAGAGTGGACCGATCCCGCCCAGTCCATTCAACCCGTATATAAACAGTTTGATTGGTGAGCTGAGCTGCACTAGGGTTGGCTGCTTCGTCGATGGACAAACGATAAACAATATAAGCTACGCCGACGACATGGCGCTGCTCAGCCCGTCAATCTGTGGTTTGAGAAAACTTATGGCGGTCTGTGAGGGGTATGCGGAGACTCACGGGCTGAGGTATAATGTTACCAAAAGCGAAGTAATGGTATTCAAAGCGCGCAATAAGACTCCCGCGAATATTCCACCTTTAACGCTAACGTGTATAGTAACACCCTCATTTCGCCAGTTACGCTTAAGTGCCATGTAATAGGGGGCGAGACTATTGCCATTATTTATTTATTATTTATTTATTTAAGCCTCTTTAATTCCTTAGTAACACTAATAGTTTTTTTTTATATAATACTTTTATTTTATTTTTTATAATACTTTTTTTTTTATAATCCTTTTTTTTTTCTTTTACGTTATACCTATTTAATTTTAACTAAGGACCTCTCGACGAGTATAGGCTCCTCCATCTCATTCCACTTTTTCCTATCTTGGGCTGTTCTCATCCAGTCATTGAATGCGAACTTTATAAGTTCGTCTTCCCATCTTTCCAGGGGGCGACCTCTTTTCCTTTTTCCGGGGGGCCAGCCCATGTAGTAATTTTTCTAGTCCATCTCTCTTTATTCTGACGTGCAATGTGACCAGCCCACTTCCATTTAAGTTTCTTGCAGTGGGTTAACGCATCAATAACTTTTATTCTTTCTCTTATTTCGCTGTGTCGTTTTTTGTCTCGTGAGTTTTAAGTTAAGAATGCTTCTCTCCATGGCTCTTTGGCATTTTTCAATTCTTTCTTTCGTGTGCTTGTTATAGATCCAGGTTTGACTTGCGAGTTGACTTTGTTGACTGAGTTGACTTTCGAGTCTAGGACTTTCTTTTTTAATCTTAAAGGTAGATTCGATTTTAGAACTTCTTTGTGGCTCCAGAATTTTTTCCATGTCATTTTAATACGTCTCTTTAATTCGTCACGGTGTCTTGATTTTGAGAAAGATATTTGTTTGCCTAAGTATATGTATTCATGAACATATTCCAACTGTCGACTCTCTACTAATATGGGTCTTTGAGTTTTGTTACACATGATTTTAGTTTTTTCGATATTTAATTCTAGACCAATATTGCGACTGACGTAGTTAAGCTCGTCGATCATTTCTTCAAGTTGTGATGCGGTTTCTGAGAACAATACGATGTCATCTGCGAAACGTAGGTTGCTAATGCAACATCACACTATTGCCATTAACCGGACACAAATCCAGACTCCGGGCTGCTACTGAGAAATTCCTAACGGAAAAACCCAATAACACTTTGCCCGACCTGGGGATCGAACCCAGGACCTCACGATCAGCAGTCGCGCTTGCCACCACTAGACCAACGACGCAGTCTTACTTGAATGCTGATATATCGGGTGTAAAAATACCCTTAACGAAGCCGAGAGCCACGTATTCTTCCCATCATTACGAAGATTTTTTGATATTGGGGCACACCTGGGATCCGACTGGTTATGGAAATATTGAAGGTCAAAGTCACCATATTTTTGAACGTTTTTCACGAAAACTAAGTTTAAATGTTATTACTAAACATTCTGCTATACAAAAATTATCAACATTTTCGAAATGTAGACACAGTCTGCAGCGCGCGCGCTTACATTGCGCACTACAAATAAAAGCTGTTTTTAATACCAAAAAATAAAAGTCATTTCTCAGCAATTATTTTTGGTGTATGTTACTTAGTTGTATGTACAGTATGCGTAGACTTCGACTTCGTTAAAGCTATTTTTACACCCAGTATATTTCGTTTCTATAGTCAACCGGTCCATGTCTATCTCCAGCCTGGACAGCGCTGTTTTAGAAGTAAGGCATTGTAAAATTAGAACATGATCTAGGCACGTATGTAGAAATCCTTTTACAAACATACTGTAGGTACTTGCATCATGCATGGACATCTTGCTTACAGAATACTTGCAGTACCTACTCAATGCACTGTTTGCGACATGGTTGGGCAATTTGTAACAAAATGTTATTCACTGGCTATTTGTGCAATGATTGTCTGAAGGCTCCACAATATCTAGGTTTATATTTAGACATGAATTTTATTGCAAACTATAAGTGCTTGGCCAGAGTGGCAGCGCGGTGCGGGGAGCGGCGCGGGTGCGAGAACGCGCGCGATTTGCCTGTCCGCAGTGGAGCGCGGCTTTGTTCTGAGCGTTGTCGTGTCCAGTGTTTGTCAAAATATAATATGGATGAAGAAGACTTATTTTTACTGGAAAATTCTTGCTAAAAAACGATGTTTCGACATCCACAGTGCTTGGATAGCACTTATAATTCTTCAACATTTTATTTTGAAGACTGGCGTCTTCAGCGGAGACAAGAAAAAGTTTATGTAGTTCCCATAGTCGTCTCCACAACAGGTGTTATCCCCAACCATCTTCTCCATAGCCTAAAACTAATAGATCTGAAAGAATCTCTCTACATAACCCTACAGAAAGCCGCGATTTTAAACACCTGCAGGATCGTTAGAAAGTTCATGCAAATTGAAGAGGATTCAATCACCCCTCATAACATCATACCTTAAACATAATTTTAACACACTTCACGCTGCATCTACTTGGCTTCGGCCCGTAATGTAGTTAAAACTAGCTAAAGTGCTAAGAAAAAATACACAGCGCGTTGTTGTGATGGCTCACAACAACGCGCGTTGTTAGCTCGGACTAGTTTGAGATCCCCCGCTCCTGCGCGGGTTGCCGCTTGCCGCCCGCGCTCTCACTACGGCCACTTGTATGAACGACCTATGGCGTGAGCTACCCGCGCGCTCCCCGCGCCAAATAGCCCGCGCCGCTTCCCGCGCCCGCGTGCCCACTATGGACACTCAAATGAAGTTCTTCTGTTTGAAATTGCCGCACCGCGCCCGCCCCGCGCCCGCGTTTGCAGTCTGGCCAAAGGCTAACTATAGTCCGGTCGTTAAAATGTTGTATAAAAGGTAAACAAACCTTTTATCGTAAAACATTGCTTGAATGGTCATCAACCGTGAAGGGTTCTAAATACACATTGTTAAACGATTAAAAAATAAGTATGAAGGTATTTTAAGATGGGTATGTTAAATGGATTCTAAAAGCAGAATGCATACGTCCGGGATTCCCCGGATTTGTTCTAGTTTTGAGGGCGTCCGGGGAACGTCCGGACGTGTTTTAAACAGCGTCCGTCATTTACGGACTGCAGCACCCGTAGTTAAAATGATTTGCAAACCTCAGCTCACGAATTTAACCAGCATCGCTATTCAGCGTGCGAAAAATAAACAGTTTTCAAAAAAAGTCCGTGGTTTTAGAAATAGTTGTCCTTGAATAAACATAAGTATTTAAACGATTGAAAAATAAATAAAATTTTATTTTTTGTTTTTGGAGTCTTAAAGCACAATGCATACATCCAGGATTCCCCAGATTTGTCATAGTTTTCAGCGCGTCTGGGAAGCGTCCAGACGGGTTTTATACAGCGTCCGTGCTTTACGAACTGCAGCAACCGTAGTAAAAATGATCTGCAACCTTCGCCGCATGAATTAAACTAGCATCTCTCTTCAGCGTGCGAAGAAAAAAGCAGTTATCAAAAAGTCCGTGGTTTTTCCGAAATTGTTGTTCTTACTTAATGATTTTACGGATGGCAGCTATACAAGTTGCGCAACTACAAACCATCATTGCCGTCAAAATATATCATCCGTATAACCACAAAACAGATAGGTACAGAAGTCAATCTACATACAAGTGCGCTCGAGCTACGCACACATAGACACTGCTCACGAACACGATATCTCGGACTGTTTGGGACTAGAGCGCGAGTGCCATGCGCTTGAAAGAGATAGATATATAGATAGAGCGACCGCAGAGCGTAGGTATGAAGAGTTAAGTACTATGCGTGCCAACTAAGAATAGGATCGCGCTTGCTACAACTTCACACGATAGCTGTCAAATTAGTACCTACATTCAGCAAAAAAAAACTATGAAAAAAATGTTATATTTTTTTATTCATAGATTTCATTATTATTTATATTCATTTTTATAAAATGTTATTTCTTGAATTCCATAAATAGATAATTTTGCATAAATCAATAATATTTGAAAACAGTATTCTTTAAAGAAATGAACCAATATATATGGTTAACTTCACGAAATGCTACTGGTCACCCTAATATGTCGCCATAATAATAATATAATTACTGTATAATTAATTTGGCGTAAATTGATTAGAAATACCAATAAAGTGAACTAATAATAATTGAACTGAGTCATCGGTGATGAGGCTGTACATTCCGAGGAAGTGTGGGGGTCGAGGCTTTTTAAATGCTAAGACCCTCCACAACCGCGAGGTGTGCAGCCTCAGGGAGTACTTCCTCCAAGCAGACGTGGGGATACATCGAGATGTAGTCGCAGTGGACAAAGGATTCACCCCGCTCTCCTTGGCTAAAGAGAACTGGCGCAAGCCTGTAGTACTGGATACTAATGGCCGCAGGGAGGTATGGCAGAGCAAGGAGCTTCACGGACGCTTTTACCGGGCCCTTCATGGGCCCGATGTAGACTTCCTAGCTTCCGTAGCCTGGCTACGTTTCGGTGATCTCTTTGGGGAAACCGAAGGTTTTGTCTGTGCAATTATGGACGAAGTTATGATGACGAACAACTACCGGAAATATATTGTGAAGGACGGCACGGTTGACATCTGTCGGGCATGTCACTGTCCCGGTGAATCCATTCGACATATTATTTCCGGTTGTTCTCGTCTTGCTAACGGCGAGTATTTACACAGACACAACCTAGTAGCTAGGATTATCCACCAGCAACTTGCTCTGAAATACAACCTTGTGGACGCAGAAGTACCATACTACAAGTATGTGCCCGACCCAGTTCTCGAGAATGGCCATATTACATTGTACTGGGACCGATCTATCATCACCGACAGGACTATTGTTGCCAATAAGCCTGACATAGTGGTGATAGATCGAACAGAGCGTCTCACAATGATTGTTGATATCACTGTCCCACATGACGAGAACCTTGTGAAAGCCGAGAAAGATAAGGAAATTAAGTATCAAGACTTGGCACACGAGGTTGTCGACATGTGGGAGGTTGACTCAGCAGTCATTGTGCCGATAGTCGTTACGGCCAATGGCTTAATAGCCAAGAGCCTCGACCATCATCTGACGAGGCTCTCGTTGGGCAGCTGGGTCAAAGGCCTGATACAGAAAGCGGTACTTCTGGACACGGCACGTATTGTCAGGAAGTTCCTCTCTCTGAGGCCCTGACCACCGGTAGCTTGGACCCTGTTCCCGATGCCGGTGGGCTACTATTTTTTATATTTTTAAATGTTTTTTTTATATTTTTTATAGAAATATTTAAAAATGTAAATAATATGTACATATAAATGAATAAACAATTGAACTGAGTATAATTTCTTTATTTTTTTTTTGCACACCTTATGCTTTGGTAATGAAGTTCATGAGTATTGCGGTACAAAATGGCGTCTTGACAGTACTATTCTTATTTGGCACGCATAGTACATACATGTGATTGAATTCTGTAACTATCTGTTTTGTGGTATAACCCTCAGTAAAAATCGGATGGCGGCGTTATTTCCACAGCAACAAAGTATACTATGTAATCTAATTACTGGTTTCAACGTATTGTATGTATGCAACACATAACACAGTACATTGACTTGTAGGGTGAGTATACAATAAATATATGTAAGTCATGTATGTTCTACTGGAAGTGGCGCAAAGATCAGAGGTGATAGGGTTAACTCTTTGTGTTTTTTGTGAAGAATGTGTAATTTTTTTTGTAATACCTACTTGGTCGAACGAATAACTTGAGTACCTAGGTATAACACTCGTTTATTTTATTGAACTAAACAATTTTTTTGTAGTCTATAGTGTACGATTTCCGAGCTGCGCTTGTCGCGTTCAGTCCGTGGATGGGTGACCGTTCAATACACATCGAGATCCCTCCGTGCCTCGGAGAGCACGTTAAACAGTCGGTCGGTTACGGGAACTCAGAAGCCCGAAAGTCTGATAACCGGTCTAACCTTAGGATATCGGCATTGCCCAGTAAATGGGATGCGGAGGTCTGATGGCAGGCGCTCCGTGTAAAATACTGGTATTCAGTCGCACCTGGTTAGACTGGAAGCTGACCCCAATATAGTTGAGAAAAGCTAACAACGAACTGTCACCCAATCACGGACTGACCGCAGCAAGCGTAGCTTAACCTCGCAAATTGTATGATCCGCGCGGTTAGTAATTAGGCACTACCCCTCCATCTCGGAGAATCTCTCTATATCACTGTTATTTGAATTCGTATGCACCATCTTAGACTCTGTCTGCGCTTACCATTAGTTGCGGCTAGGGCAGAGGTCGGCAACCTTTTGAGACGGAAGAGTCAAAAGTTGCAATATACGAAATTTCAGTTTTTAAAGAGCCACAAAAAAGATCGTTTCAATATTATAGTATTTGCTTATACAGGGTGTCCTGTAATTAATGGATAACCTTGAAATGCCGTTTAGCAAAAATAATTACCTTTAAAAAATAAATACAAAACGAAAATAGGTACGATTAGATTAGTTACTATATCTATTTCTCAGTCATAGTCAGTATATTTCAGTCATACTATATTATAGTACTCAATTATTGATCGATTGCACGATTTTAAGGGTTTTGATAGTATTTTTTTTTCATTTGGAACTGGAGAGCCACAACTTTACATCAAAAGAGCCGCATGTTGCCGACCCCTGGGCTAGGGTTAAACATGGCCAAGTTAAAGAACAAAAATAAACCCAAACAATTCTGCTAGCTACTTCGTAGGTAGTTTAATTATACACAAAAATCGTGAATGACACAAAATTAATCCGAGAAGCAGCCATTCACCTAGATACACCAACTTGTTTTGGAGGTTATCGCCTTACACGCGACTATTGGTACCACGACGCGTAAAATTCCACTCTGTTAGTATCACGCATCGACCGGATCGAGGCTTTGACGTCATTGGACTTAATTTTAAAGCCCTTTTTTTTATTATTTCCTTGCTACATTTCCCCAAAAGCGATAATAGCACAACTGTCTTAAAACCGCAACGAACAAAAGCGAAATTATTAGGGAAGTTGAAGAGTGTCTTTCGCTTAAAAGACTTTTTTTTTTATTCTTGACTAGGTCGGATTTGGCCCTAGTCTCACTTGATGGTAAGCGCAGACAGGGTCTAAGATGGAGCACACGTATTCAAGGAACAGAGATATAGAGGGATTCCCCTATACCCTTCTGGCTCTCACATACACACGACGGAACACAGTAAACTGCTTGGTTTCAATGTAAGGGTGGTAGTTAATCAGGCGGACCGTATAGATCCTACCACCAAGCGTGCTGGGTTTAGTTGAATCTTTACAACACGCGTCTATTCCCAGCGTGCGGTGAGGAAGTATTATATTCTAACCCACGCGGGGTGAAAGGGTATTTTATTTATTTGTTTAAAAACATAAGTTAACAGTACTTATCCAGCACATTGGGTCACCCGCGCGACAGCGCAGCAAGTATTCCCAAGGAGGGTTGATGTCAGGCAGGCGGCCGGTCATAAAACAATAAGCCAAAACCTCTAACAACATGGATTTATGAAATACATGTTGTGCCGACCCCACCTAGTGTGGGATAAGGGCAGGGAGAAGAAGAAGACTTATCCATCACTTACAATTTAATTTAACACAACAGAAGTGATGTTTCCACCATTCAAACGACAAAACATCGACCCAGAACCTTATCTCAATTATGAGGCGTCCCCACTGTACACATTTGCAATATACTCCGAATCCGATACACTCAACCCAAGGTTATCATCGCTTGCATAGAATAATAACAGTTAAAAACAAAATAAAAACATCTCACTCGTTTCGGTCTGATTACAAACATGCATATATAATTTACAATTACGTTCGAAACTAATTTGATTAAAGATCTTATCAAGTAGTTTCGACATCATCATCATCATCATCATCATCATCATCATCATCATCATCCTCCTGCCCTTATCCCAACTTATTTGGGGTCGGCGCAGTATGTCTTCTTCCATACATCTCTATTAGCCGTCATTTCAGTAGTCACCCCCTTTCTAGCCATATAATCTTTCACACTATCTACCCATCGTTTCTTTGGTCTTCCTCTACTCTTATAACCATCCGCATTCATACTCAAAACTTTCCTCACACATGTTCTTAGTTCCTCCGCATTACATGCCCACACCATGACAACCGGTTTCCACACAACTTCTCAGTCACCGGCGTCACTTTCAGGCTTCCTCTTACATACTCATTTCTAATTCTATCCATTCGCGTAATACCACACATAAGACCCCACCTGGTGTGGGATAAGGGCAGGAAGAAGAAGAAATGACGAACCTGGTGGCAGAGTTTACACTGCCCATGGGCCTCTGACTTGACTGCACATCTTCTTCTTCTTTGCCTTTTCCCATCTATGTTGGGGTCAGCTTCCGGTCTAACTTGGCGTCACATGCCGTCGAGAAATATCTTTTAGCCATGCTGGTTTCCTCACGATGTTTTCCTTTACCGTTTTCAAACATGTGATAATTATACAATACCTAGGCACATGAATCAGAAACTAACTCGACTAACTCGAGACCTATGACTTGGCAGTCAAACGGTCACACCACTAGGCTATCACTGTTATTACTACGAAACTAATAGCGTCGCGTTGAATAGAAATATATTCTTCCCCACATTTAGTCGTGTGGTGTGCCAAAGAAAAACGCCGTATAGGGTTCTTTTTCATGTTGTGATCTGTCACAATATAGTACAAATTTATAAACTTTTAGCCCACTATATTATATTTATATTGAATGTAGTTCCAGAGGGCTTAGCATTCTCATCTCAGCTGCATTTCGACATACATCATATCAGTATTATCAGCTCCGTCATGAACACACGGTGTCCCAAGAAAAGCAGGGAATGAATAACCCGAATATAAAGATATCTTTAAAATACGGTATGACATCATACCCCTAAATTCTGGTTACCTGAATATCATCATCATCTCGACCCTTATCCCACACTAAGTGTGGTCGGTACAACATGTATTTCTCTTCGATGCTCTTCTATCAGTCGTCATCTCAGTACTCACTCCTTTCTTACCCATATCATCCTTCACACAATCCATCCATCTTTTCTTCGGCCTACCTCCACTAATACAAGGTTAGTCGGAAAGGGGGTACTAAGCCGCGGGCCACCTAAAGTATCACTGATGACTATTTTAAAGCAAGTGTTAAAATTTCAAAATTCGATGATTTTTATTTGCATGCAAAAATATTTTTTATTATAGATGTTTAAAAAAAAAACATACCTGCTTTAGTTATGAATTCAGAAAATTAAGTTTCTAATCCGTGACCCCGTGACCTAAATAGTAAACATAGCTGATCATAGCTATGGATAGATATTAGATAGATTGTAGCATATTTTTTACGAAATCTTTGAAAAGCTATTTCTCTTAAACTATCGAGTTTTGGGGAAAGTTGTAGAACAAAAGTTATCCCTTATTATGGGTACTTTAACACCCTTTCGGCTTAGTACCCCCTTTCCGACTAACCTTGTATATCCATTGCCATGAATAATACGATACTTAAATATATTTCGGTACCGAAATATAGAGTCTGAAAATGCGAAACGGTATATTCCGGTATCGGTACCTAAACCTTTATAAATAAGGGTTTTCATTAATGAATCGCCGCGCCACCATGTCCTTCGCTATGAAGCTCCAGATGGCATTAGTATGATTCATTCGTCATTCGATGTTTTTCGGTACCGAAATCGTAAAAAGGTTAAATAAAGTTATGGCCCAAACTTTATAAGAAAACGGTATCCTAATATTTTAAGGCGAAACTCACACTGCCCGCGCTGCACTGCGGGGTACGTGGCGACGGAGCCACAACACTGCGCGTGAATGCGTTTTCTGTGTTGCACTACGCGAATTTTCTATACAAACACAGATACTTGCAAACAACGTAAGAACACGCACTCCCGCGCTACGCTGCGTGATGCGGTGCAGTGTGTGAATCGCCTAAAGGTATCGTACCTAACCTCGTACCGTAACCGCTTTCAGTAACTGAGGTAAAGTATCCACTAACTGACATTTTGGTTTTAGCCACACTCGTTTTGACTTTGCCATGAAGAAAAACAGAGATCAAATCCACCGCTGCTGAACTGGAATGGAACGTACATAAAATACATATACAAGGTTAGTCGGAAAGGGGGTACTAAGCCGCGGGCCACTTAAAGTATCACTGATGACTATTTTAAAGCAAGTGTTAAAATTTCAAAATTCGATAATTTTTATTTGCATGCAAAATTATTTTAAGTATAGATTTAAAAAAAAACATACCTGCTTTAGTTATGAATTCAGAAAATCAAGTTTCTAATCCGTGACCCCAAATATGACTTAAATAGTAAACACAGCTGATCATAGCTATGGACAGATAGATTTTAGCATATTTTTTACGAAATCTTTGAATAGCTATTTCTCTTAAATTATCGAGTTTTGGGGAAAGTTGTAGGACAAAATTTATCCCTTATTATAGGTACTTTAACACCCGTTCGGACTAACCTTTCCGACTAACCTTGTATAAACTTACGCCTTTGTCCCAGGGGTAGGCAGAAACTATAGAACGCCTACATGCTACGACCCAGAATCAAGCGTCTCTGTCCACATTACTTCAGTTGCGGTTTAAAAGATGATGTATAGACAAAAATTGAAAGGAGTATGCTTAGGTGGTTTGGTCATGTTGAGAGAATGAGTGAACGGCGATTAACAAAAGGAATAAGGCGGATGTCAATGGAAACGCCGGTAGAGGACGTCCTAGAAGGACATACATCGATGTTATTGGTGATGTTCTTCACAAACGACAGGTGCGTAGTACTCTCAAAAGGCAAGGTGTATGACAAGATGTAAGAATGTGGATGAGCGAAAGGAGTATGTAAGGGAACGTACATAAATCCACCTTTATCACTGTTTTCGGCCTGGTGCGGGTTGGCAGACTTCACACACCATCGAGAACTTTATGGAGCCCTGGCAGGTGTGCAGGTTACCTCACGATATTTTTCCTTCACCGTTAACGCAATAATCAAATTCCGAATGAATTCGAAAAGTCAGAAGTACGGGCCGGGTTCAAACTCAGACCTTCCTGTATGGAAGGCAAGCATTCAACCGCTAGGCTATGTGAAAAAATGTGTTGTTTGTAAACACGCTGCCTAATTCATTTGATGAATACGTTAACGTGTACGATAATGATAGTATTACGAAACTACAGCAGAATTTCGGATCTATGCGCTGGATTCATCTCGATTTCGTAATAAATTACCAACTGCATGCGTGCCTTGAACTCAATCAAAACTTGTTAATTATTTTTAGAGTAGATTGCCAACAAATTTACATCTAAACTAATATTATAAAGCTGAAGAGTTTGTTTGTTTGAACGCGCTAATCTCAGGAACTACTGGTTGGAAATGAAAAATTATTTTTGTGTTGGATAGTCCATTTATCGAGGAAGGTTATAGGCTATATAACATCACGCTACGACCAATAGGAGCGGAGCATAAATGAAAAATGTTGCAAAAACGAGGAAAAAGTCCACCCGTGCGAAGCCGGGACGGGCCGCTAGTCCTTAATAATTAAATATTCTCATTAAAGCTCTGTATGGAGGCCTAGCACGAACATTTGATGTATCGTATCGTTAACGTATCGAATTTTGAATCAAAATTCTTCTTCCTTTCGTGTGGTTAGTGACTAACCTGGTGTCAGAGTTTATGCCGCCCATGGGGGGCCATTCAAGTATTACGTAAGCACGAAAGGGGGGTGAGGGGGTCTTTGCTTAGCTTATTTTTGATGAAATGGGGGACGGGGGTGTCTAGATGGTGATTACGTCAGCAATTTTTATTTATTTACTTATATTTCTAGACTTAAAAACTGCTGCTCATGAATAACAATAAATTTACGTAAGCATAGGAGGGGGGGGGGGGGGTAAAAGCTTTGCTTGCTTTTGCTGACAAGGGGGAGGGGTGGGTCAAAAATTACTAAAATTCTGCTTACGTAATAATTGAATGGCCACTGGGTATCTGTCTTGGCTTCAAATGCAGTCGTGAAATATCTCTCAGGCATGCCGGTTTCCTCACGATGTTTTCCTTCACCGTTTTTAAGCAAGTGATAATCATACAACACGCACATGAACCCGAAAAGTCAGAGGTGCGTGCCTTGGGTTCGTACTCGAGACCTATGACTTGGCACTCCGGCGGCCACACCACTAGGCTATCAAAATTACAACTGTCCTATAACATTTTGGTTTATTTTTATGCGACATGCGCAATTTGTATCATACATAGATATGAATAAAGTTTTCAATTTAATTACCTAAATAGTATGTACGGAACGAGTATTTCCGATTTAAAATTCACTTACATTTACGTTAGTAACTCGATAGCATTCGTATTAGGCCTTCTTTTTTTTATCGTTTAAAAATCCTCATGGATGTCCCTCGCCCGGGGAAGGTGAGGGGATCTGCCGGACTCTTACCGGCTAAAAACCAACGGTGTTCCTCTTCCTGACCGTTCGGCCGGGGTCGCGGGATTCGCAAGAGCATGCACCGCAACCCCAGCAGGTCCCGGTCCGCCAACCCTCTGTGATTCGTACTAGGCCTACTGATGTCTCTTTCGAGTTAGTAAGTTACTATCTATAGATTCTCGTCTATGTCTGGATTGTCTGGACTCTAGACCCAATTGGGTCTAGTATTTCTTCAATTAATAATGTACTTAGTAGTTCCCTTTCATTCTAATATACGTATTTGTATTCCAAAATACCCTGCCTCGTTGGTCTAGTGGTGGCAAGCGCGACTGCTGATCGTGAGATCCTGGATTCGATCCCCAGGTCGGGCAAAGTATTATTGGGTTTTTCAGAATTCCTCAGTAGCAGCCCGGAGTTTGGATTTGTGCCCGGTTGATGGCAATAGACTCGGTTATTACGTGGGACTTAAACATAACGGCGAAATGAGGGTGTTACTATACACCTCTGCCCAACCGTTCGGGGAATACAGGCGTGATGTTATGTTATGTACGTGTTATTTCAAAATACACACTTTACATCCACATAAAAATCTCATTAGTGTAACATAAATAAGTTAACAAATACGTTCCAATGTAATCTAAAGTAACTACATTCAACTTCACGGTCCACATTAGCTCAGAGCAGTGTGAAATAAAAACAAAATAAAAATAAAACCGGCCAAGTGCGAGTCAGACTCGCGCACGAAGGGTTCTGTAGGTACCATCTATCTATACTAATATTATAAAGAGGAAAGATTTGTATTTTTGTATGTAACGAATAAACTTAAAACTACTGGACCAATTTCAAAAATTCTTTTGCTGTTAGAAAGCTACATTATCACTGAGTAACATAGGCTACGAGCGGAGCCGTGAGGACACAGCTAGTTATCTATAAAAACGGCAAAAACATCATGTCTGTTGTATGGGAGCCCCACTTAAATATTTATTTTATTCTGTTTTAGTTTTTGTTGTAAAAGCGGCAACAGAAATACATTATCTGTGAAAATTTCAACTGTCTTACAATCACGGTTCATGAGATACAGCCTGGTGACAGACGGACGGACGGACGGATAGCGGAGTCTTAGTAATAGGGTCCCGTTTTACCATTTGGGTACGGAACCCTAAAAAATAACGTTAAGTACATACACTCCACGCACGATAATGTATGTTATTATGAATACGCAACATGATAAGAACAAAAAGCGAAGACCACTTGCAATAAATTACATAATTTTAAATTGCAGACCGGTTCGCGATGATTTTGGGGTTAAGCCGCTAATGACCAAACACTCAAACGATACTCAGTTTTAAGTTGCCGATAATTCCGTGTCGTCACTGTCATTTCGCGTTAAAGTGAAAGTGACAGCACGAGATTTGACGGCAATTTAAAAATGAGCAGCGTTTGAGTATTTGGCCATTAGCGCCATTTGAGAGATCTCTTAAGCCTTTGGCCAGACTGCAAACGCGGGCGCGGGGCGGACGCGGTGCGGCGACCTCAAACAGAAGAACTTCATTTGAGTGTCCATAGTGGGCACGCGGGCGCGGGAAGCGGCGCGGGCTACTTTTCGCGGGGAGCGCGCGGGTAGCTTACGCCATAAAGACAATTTTCTAATATGTAGTCAAACGTATTCATTGACATTCTTGTATATTCAAAAAACATTTGTGGTTGTTCTCGCAATTTTTCATACAGGGTGTGAAATTCTCCTTCGTTTTCTCTGGTTAAATTAATTTTATTAATTCCATTTTTCACTTTTATCATATTTTGCCATTTTAAATGAATGTAAGAATTTTCCAGTAAAAATAAGTCTTCTTCATCCATATTATATTTTGACAAACACTGGACACGACAACGCTAGACGTGAGACGCATTCGGTTTATCGTCACAGATAAAAATAACAGATATTTGAAAATAACAAATAACTATTGTTCCTTCCCATCTAAATTATCTGATACTACAAATAACAGACCCAAATTCATTCATTCACATCGGCAAATAACAACGCGACGCTCTGTTATTCTGAGTAAATGAGTTAAATATATATTCGTAATCACAATCCCACCAAAAACATTCTGTAAAAAACTAGCCAAGTCTCTATGGAACTGCTTGTTTATCTCTAAAAAGTAATGAAATCTAGACAAAGTCGTGCCCAGTCTAAGGTTCCTTACTGCGATTTCTTTATTATTATAGTTAATGTTGTGTGACTTGGCCGTTGAACGTGGGTACAAGTCAACGGGACAGGTACAGACGGACTTCTATCAATGATTAGAAGGCTTAACAGTTCATAGTCATAGGCAATTTGTCTTTGGTTATACAGACTAAATACGTACGATAAGGATAGCGTACTCGTTGTTAGGGCCCATTCAAGTATTACGTAAGCACCAAACGGGGGTGGGGGGCTCTTTGGTTAACTTATTTTTCGTGACATGGGGGACGGGGGGGTCTGGATGGTGATTACGTCAGCAATATTTATTTATTTACTTATTTTTCTAGACTTGAAAACTGCCACTCGTGAATAACAATAAAAAAATATATACCAATGTTTACTTAAGCATATGAGGCCGGGTAAGAGCTTTGCTTACTTTTGCTGACAAGGGGGAGGGTAGGGTCAAAAATTACCAAAATTCTGCTTACGTAATACTTGAATGGCCCCTTATGTGATTGTGTGGTAGTATGAAAATAACAGGCTGTTATTTTATAACAGATATTCAGACCTGCGATTTATCTGTAACAGTAACAGACATAACAGATATCTTATTTGACCTGTTATTATCCACCTCTAGACAACGCTCGGAACGAAGCCGCGCTCCACTGCGGACAAGCAAATCGCGCGCGTTCCCGCACCCGCGCCGCTCCCCGCACCGCGCTGCCACTCTGGCCAAGCACTAAGTGTAGTTTTGACGTAAATTGAAAGGTTTATAAAAAAAGAATGTAATCATTGTATGTAATTCTATTTTAGGGTATCTGCTGTTGGAAGATATCTGAAATGAGAGCTGTTTATTCATACGGACCTAAATATTTTAAAACAATTGACAAGTCGTCGCTGTACAATGAACGTAATTTTACAGGAGGAGATAATAACTGCCTATTAAAAAAAAGTATGAAGTGTAGATGTAAGGTTCTTCTGTTTTATTATCTATTCATCAATCTATTTCATCTTAGAGCTGTGCACGTTCGATCTAAATATGCATTACAAATTATTTTACCCAACAAATGAATAACAATAAATAAAAATGAATTTGTGCTTTACGAGGTTTTCACTGCCCAGCGACGATATAGAGAATTTAAGTCCCAAAAGTGATTTGAAAGCTATTATTGTTTTATTTTTGCTATTCAGCCATGATCATCCCACTGCAGCAGGGCAAAGGCCACCCTACCCTCCTTCCACTCCTCTCGGTTTAAAGTTTTCTTTAATCCATCCAATAAGTGTCTAGTTCATCCCAGCTGGGCCTGCCGCGACGTCGTCTAACGTTGTGTGAGCTCCACTCAGTGGTGAGTTTTGCCCACAGCTCGTCCGACATGCGGCAGACGTGACCAGTCCAGTTCCATTTTAAGCTTGCGGCTATCTGACCAACGTTGGCTATCTGAGTTTTGGAGCGCAGTACAATATTCTTTATACGGTCTGATAACCGGAGAGCTATTGAGCGCTATAAGGTGAAAATCTCGATGAACGAATTGTAAGGGACGCGCAAAAGAAGAGGTATGGGGTAGGAAACTGGGGAACTAAGATGGCGCCACTATCGCTGGTATAAAACTGGTTTCACATTATTGCTAATGATGAAAATATAACTGGTTCTGATTGGTTGTGATGAGGTCTTACGTTGGCGCTACAATGTAATTTCATATTGCGTTTGATCTCCGTTTGGGACACTAAAGACAATGGTCTTTTCTAAAGAAATTATCGTGGTCAACCTTGACCAGAACTGCCTATACATAACCAGGAGGTATCATAAAGAATTTTAGAAGAGGCTTACGCCCAGCAGTGTAGAACATTAACAAAAACGAGCTGAACATATTTCTAAAAGCAATTCAGAGGTGAATTAAAAGAACCTCCACGAGTGACGCTACTCAAGTACGTCCGTCGCACCCTGTGCAGTCAGCCCCGCTACCAACCTTGCTGACTGGGTAATCTTATCACCACGGGCACGAGCTCTTCTCGTATAGCCGATATGACAGCAGAAGGCAATGCACACAAACATATACTCGCCAGCCAATGTCAAAGAAACTAAGTTTTTATTTCCAACGCTTCCGCGACAATGCAGATTTACATAACTCTATTGTGATACTGTCCCACGTCCTCCACACAATGGGACTGATTTGCACAGACACGAACGTGATGATTCCGCACTCTTCAAGCGCTAGAAACTTAGCCCTAGTTCCCACTGCGTCGGATGTCGAACCAGGTTTAATAGGCACTTGTCGTTATACTGCCTCGTTGGTCTAGTGGTGATAAGCGCGACCGCTGATCGTGAAGTCCTATGGTCGGGTATTGTTATTGGGTTTATCCGTGTGGAATTCTTCAGTAGCAGCCCGGAGTTTCGATTTGTGCTTGAATGATGGCAATAGGCTCGCCCCCTATTACATGGGACTTAAACATAACGGCGAAACGAGGGCTTTACTATACACCTCTGCCTACCTCGGGGAATACAGGCGTGATGTTATGTTAGTCGTTATACTAGGTACACAATAATAGTGGGAAATATCGTTTTATTTAAAAGCTGCCTTTGGTTGCACTTCGGAAGGTATTTCGAAGAGAGTACTCGTTTCCGAAGAGAGTCTCTTCTCGTTGTATCAAAAAAAGACATCTCCGAATGCAAGTTATGAGTTGTTGACTATATGCAATAAAAACCTATCAAGGTCAATTGCGAAAATCAGCACACCTGAGAGAGCTCCAAAAAGTACTCGACGGTGTGTGTAGTGCGCCATCCCACACCAAGCCAGCGTGGTGGACTAAGGCCTAAACCATTCTCATTCCCATTTCATTTTGAAAAGTCCGGCAGTGAAACAGTGGCTGGTAAAGCCAACGTCAACTGTGGATCATAAGCTTCTTCCAAAACGGATGGTATATCAATAGTACTAACACAAGGTTCGATGAACGCAGACATTCTTGCATTATTGAAAACTAGCGGCCCGTCCCGGCTTCGCACGGGTGGACATTTTTCCCGTTTTTGCAACATTTTTAATTTATGCTCCGCTCCTATTGGTCGTAGCGTGATGTTATATAGCTTATAACCTTCCTCGATAAATGGACTATCCAACACAAAAAGATTTTTTCAATTCCAACCGATAGTTCCTGAGATTAGCGCGTTCAAACAAACAAACAAACTCTTCAGCTTTATAATATTAGTATAGATATCGACTAAAGTAATAAGTAGGTACAAGAGGGTGTTCCACTTAAGTGTGTAAAGGAGTCTCTACGAGGTTGCAACCACTTGATCCACATAACTAGAGTACCCAGTATTAGGAGCTTCACACACCAAACGCCGCGCAGTGTGCCGCGGCGACCGCCGAATATTGCATGCGACATTTATATGACACTAGCACTTAGCCCGGGACTTCGTCCACAGGAATTTTCATACAAACTTCCATCCCCTATTTTATCCCCTTAAGGGTAGAATTTCCAATAATCCTTTCTCAGTGCATGCCTACGTCACAAAAGGAACCTACTGTCCAAATTTCATGTTGCCAGCTTCAGTGGTTTAGGCTCTGCATGGATGATAGTCAGTGTCAGTCAGGACGAGTAATTATATATATATATAGATAGATAATGAACACCGAATGCGACGTGGGGTGAAGCGGTGTAGCTTGGCAATGCTGACTGAAAGCGGTGAGATGTATACTCAAGAATGTACTGTCGAGATTAACAATAAACCAGCAATATGGACTTGTAAGCCTAGCACGAACATTTGACACATAGTATCGTAAACGTATTGGTGCGTCCAGACCTGACGAACGCGCCGCGAATGCGCCGCTCGCGAGCCGCTCGCGCGCAAGCTACGCGCCGTACGCGAGCGGCGCAGGTGGTGCGCGCGTGCCGCTCGTGGAACCTGTCACCAACGTCTTCTGTTTTTCCTTTTAGTTTTTGTCAGTAATAAAATAGCCGATGCTGCAGCAATTATGCTAACGGCAGTCGTATGGTTCGACATCTTCGGAAGCAAATTCACAACCGAGGTTCATAGTTCAAACGCGAAAGAAGCTATGTGCGCACGAGCGGCGCGCGAGCTGCACGCGCGTCCCACTCGAGCCTTGCCGGAGTTGTACTAGAGCGGCGCACCAAACGTACGCTGTAACTGCACGCGAGCAGCACGCGCGCTGTTCGCAATCGGCTCGCGAGCGGCGCATTCGGCAGGTCTGAACGCAGCATATCGCTAATGTAAGCGAATTTTGAATAGAAAATACAACTGTCCTAAAACATTTTCTTTTTTTTGTGACGTTCACAATTTCTGTCAATATTTCCGATTCAAAAATCATTGTCATTAATGTTACGTTTACGTTAGTAACTCGACATCATTAGTGTGCTAAGATGGTGCTAAGTCTACTGTACTTCAAAAGCGCTGTATTTCGACAACGCTTATAGCGGGTTCACACGGTTCGATTTTAGTTAATCAACAAAAGTTGAAACGTTTTGTTCCTTCAAATTGATTCAATTTGATTGAAAGTCTGTTCAGACGATTCAAATCGCATGCGATTTGACAGTTGGTCAACTAGAATCGAATCGTGTGAACCTGGTATAAGCGAAAGCGGCATGGGGCGGGGCGGCCGCCAACCGCACAGCGTTTGGTGTGTGGAACTCCTTATTAAAAAAATATTAAATCTAGAACACGCAATCATAATGATAACACTAATCTTCATAATTAGCGGTTTATTGTAATATTTAACCACAATTACAGTGTTTAGCTGGACTGTTATTGAGAGTTTTTATGAAAGCGTAATTTGAAAAGTTCCGTTTATCTGATTAACACCTTTGATGAGTGCTTTGTTTAGATTTTTAGGGGATAATACGAAGTGCATGATGCTCTAAGTCCAGTGGTGGATCAAGATCACCTGTGTCTGCGGTGAATACACTAGCGAATCCCACAATCCCCGCCATAGGTCCTCAGTGGAACCGTGGTGATTTCAGTCGGTAAGAGTCCGACATGACTCAACCTTCCCCAGGATGGAGGATATCCTGAGGATTTCCTCGCCCTAAAAAGGGTGTCAATCAAAGGTAGAATCTAAGAAACAGTACATACCTTGCCAAGCCCTTGAGTGAAGCATACTTATAGAAGATTGGATTTAGCGTGGCTTATTGAATCTGGTTGTAATATATATGAGAAATCATTTAAATATTTATTTATTTATTTTGTACAAATTAAACTATCATTACAGGTCTTACCCTAATGCGACAGTTACGATCTACATTTTTATTAAAATATTGCCAGCTCTTACTAAACTTATTAACTATTAAAATATGTATTTACAATAATAAAATGAGACACTCCTAATATAAACAAAATAATTACCACAATAGGTATAACATAACTAATCTAACAGAACATATTACTTACTTATATATTTAATTATTATTTTGCTTGTAGCATAATATAAATAGTAATACCCTTGCGAATTCACTCCAACTACCTGTAAACACATCAATCTGAGTTTGAAGGTCGTTGATGATATGGACAGCTCTGGTAAGGGGCGCCTTAGCGAGCAGGTTAGTCCTGGCTAATAATATCACGATAAGTATCACGGGTTAAGGTCGATTTAGCTTAGCATTGGCTGGCAATATTCTGGAGTTCTTTCGGTGAAAAAGCATCAATTTTGAGGGACTAACTTTGAACTAGGAAACTAACCTAACGCAAAATTTAAGTAATCGGCCCCCTGAATCAGAATTTTTCGATTAGTCAGTTGTCGAACGATTCAGTTCATTATCTCGTTTTGTCTAGGGTTCTCGTCATCTTCTTCTTCCTGCCCTTATCCCACACTAGGTGGGGCCGGCACAACATGTTTTTCGCAAATCCATGTTGTTAGAGGTTTTGGCATATTGTTTTATGACCGGCCGCCTGCCTGACATCAACCCTCCTTGGGAATACTCGCTGTGCTGTCGCGCGGGTGACCCAATGTGCTTGATGATATTATGCACAGGGTCCCAAAATGATATGCTTGTCAATCTTATAGCCGACCACTTAGCAGACTGTTTTTCTTGGTGGAGTATACATGAAGTTCCTCGACTCACTCATTCAGTTTTGCGAGAGAAAACGAGATAACAAACCGAATTGTTCAACAACTTGAACTGACTTATCGGAACGTTATGAATTGTGAATCAGGGAGCGGCGACAGTACGAACTAACTTTGCCCCTCTGAAGTGAGGAACAGAACTCTCAAAGCCTGGTTTCAGAGCGGCAAAATTATTCGCGTACTGAAATTTATTGTTAATATTTTGGTCGACGAACAATTGTGATTGACATTCGTTGACATGAGATGCTCAGTAACTGGGTTGCGGAAGTCTGATGGCAGTCGCTCCGTGTAAAATACTGGTAGTCAGCCGCATCTGGTTAGACTGGAAGCTGACCCCTACATAGTTGGGAAAAAACTAGGTAGAACATTTGTTGACATGAGATTTAACTACAGATTAAGTAGATCAGCGTTTCGGAAACTGGTTGTAAAGAAAACAGTAATTCGACAGCGGTAAGAAATTTTCTCCGGATTATCACTTAAAAAAATCAACTAAGCGTTTCTTTTGACTTCACAAATCGGTCAAACGCACCATTATCGTAAACCCATGGTCATGAATATAGGGAAAAGTTGTTACGTGACCACTTTCCTTTCTTGTATAATACCACCGTAGAGTGTAGGGTAATTATTTACTAGCTTCTACCGCTATGGCTGGATAATTAGAATTTAATTGTTCGGCTGGGTAAGTGCGGTGTTCTTTGAGGAAAATACAAAGGTAACGTAGAAGAAAGACGCGTGATGACTACGCAAAATCAGTCACGGATACTACGCGGTCGTAGTTTATGCTTTTTTAAGCAAAAATAATACCTACTGATACTATTGGCTTGGTGGTAGGATCTATACGGTCCGCCTGGCTAGCTACCACCCTCACATTAAAGTCCGGCGCCAAAGAGTTTACTGTGTTCCATCGTGTGTATGTGAGAGCCAGAGGGGTATAGGAGAATCCCTCTATGTGTCTGTTACTTGGATTCGTGTGCTCCATCTTAGACCCTGTCTGCGCTTACCATCAAGTGCGACTATGGGGAAACGCGATAAAGTCAAGAATAACAAAAAAAAAACAGTAGACATGTTCTGCCTAGTCTTTGCTTAAGTATGTTGGGGTCGGCTTCTAATCTAAACAGATGTGGCTGAAATACCAGTATTTTACACGGAGCGACTGCCATCAGACCTCCGCAACCCAGTTACTCGGCAATGCCGGTCGGTAAGGCCGGTTGTACCCTTGTTCCGGTGGTTACAACTACCCGTAATTACTATCATAAGTATCGGTTTAAAGTAGCGGTTTTTCGCTAAGGTTTCATCTTCTCGCATCGATTCAGCTATCGCATGTCTCATGCTCATCGATTCAGCTCATGCCGTGGTGTAAAGATTAGCCAGTCAGCAAGGTATGGTAGTGAGGCTGACTGCCCAGGGTGCGCCGGATGTTCCTAAGTATTTGTAGATCTCTCATGTCGGCTAGAGAAGGTCATGCCGTGTGCCGCGTCGTGAAAAGATTAGACAGTTAGCAAGGTTGGTAGTGAGGCTGACTACACAATGTACTCCGTACGTACGTAGGTACTTAAGTATCGTCACTCATAGAGGCTTTTTGATCCATGATCCACCGTGCCCACCCGCCGCAGCCGCGGAGCCGATCGTCTTTTCTGACTCCGCAGTCACACCATTAATTCAGCCCTCATCAAGCTGTCTCCCTCCCAGTCCTCTCGCAAGCAACGCCCTAAGCCGAGGTCCGAATCCCATTAGGGGTCACCCTTAGTGATGTTGTTGTTGCATAATGTTAGTAGTAGTAATAGTTTAGCTTAGGTTAAGTATTTTACTCGTCCCCATTGGTTGGAGACCCTTCAGGTCTCGCCAATAACTGCCCGGTTACGTAGAAACGGTCCGCAAGACCATCTACAAGCAGTGGAACAGAAAAAAATGGATAAAAAAATAAAGAAGGCTTTTTGAATGCACCTTTATGCCTGTCTCAGAGTAATGCCGGCCGCACGCCTGTCTAAACCTTAAAATGCCTGTCGTATGGTAACCCTATTCGTAGCTGAAGAAAGCACACAATTTCATAGGCGATGCGAAATATGTTTAAAAACATTCAGCTATTAAATGCAGCATGCTGATTAAATGTGATTGGTCACTTAACGACTCGACAATAACGCATCGCAATCAATATGATGTATTGTGAAACAGTCGTTTGTGTTCAAGGTTTTAACGATCGTTAGTTTATTGCTAATCTTCTATCTATCAATGCAAGCAGTGGTTTTTAGTATCCGTTATGTTGGCAGTTCATTGTTGGGGAAATCTTCATCCGAAGCTAGAATGGAGTTCGAAAATTAAATTGTTTAAAAATGTGGAATAGTACATTCATTCCCGTTGACACCACCGGTGGTGTCAAGAGGGAATGAATGATGCAGTTAACTGCTTAAGCCAATTCAATTCATTCCTCTTGACACCATTCTTACACCCATATTCTAAGACGTTCCTCCAAAACTTACTCGACTCGACTCCACCTCAACTCAGCCTTTCGGTAGTTATTAGTTGACATAAGCGTCCTCGACTCGAGATTTTTCCTCAGTCGAGGTAAGGAATCATCTGTCAAACTCAAGGTACCTCGGAACCTACCTTAAGGAAGGGTCAAAGTTCGTATGTAATAAAAATGAATTTTGAAGACTATCGAATATGCTTACGATAATCCTTACAATTTTTTATCGCGGCGTTATTTGCGCGATGCAGATAATTGAAATTGTGACGTAATGACTCCGTCGACGAACCTCAAAGTTCACTCGAAATTGCGACTATGAATACAATTTTGAAGGTGTTTTCGAGGCCGTTCTGAATCGAGTATGAGTCGAGTAAGTTTTGGAGGAACGTCTTAGAATATGGGTGTCACCATTGGTGTCTTTTGGTGGTGTCAACGGGAATGAATTAGCTAGTTCTACTGATAGTAATGGTTCATTTGTATTAAAATATGATAATTTATGTAAAAATATTTCTTAAGTATACTTAAATCAATTGACTGTCTCCAAAGCTTTTAGTTTCCAGATGTTCCAAATTTTTTTTTTACTTTTTCGTATATTATCTGTTCCAAATGCTGTTATGTAGATCCTTTTGGAACTGCACTATGCAACAGTGATTACGTGTAGTGTCAGAAAAACAATCGGGTGAATTTTTTTTTACTTTTTAGTATATTATCTTGCATCGGATCAACTCAGGTTGGATGAAATGGCGACAGGTCACAGGGACAACTTGTGACCAACGGATGCCCCTCAAGCTGAAGGGCAAAATCTACAAATCCATTATAAGACCTGTCGTGCTGTACGGATCAGAGTGTTGGGCCGTGAAGAAGACGGATGAAAGAAGATTACACGTAGCGGAGATGAGAATGTTGAGATGGATGTGTGGAGTGACGCGAATGGATAAAGTAAGAAATAAGTATATTAGAGGAAGTTTGAAAGTGGCACCAGTGACAGAAAAGTTGAAAGGAAAGCGTTTGTCTTGGTATGGGCATGTGCTGAGGAGGGATGAAACACATGTGACTAAGAGAGTGATGAATATGAATGTTGATGGATGGAGGGGGAGAGGGAGACCTAAGAAAAGATGGATGGATTGTGTGAGGGAGGATATGAAAGATAAGGGAGTAAATGATAATGAGACGGCTGACAGGGAAGAGTGGAAGAGAAAAACATATTGCGCCGACCCCAAGTAACTTGGGACCAGGGCAGGAAGATGAGTATATTATCTTGCACTATGCAACAGTGATTACGTGTAGTGTCAGAAAAACAATCGGGTGAATTTTTTTTTTACTTTTTAGTATATTATCTTGCACTATGCAGCAGTGATTACGTGTAGTGTCAGAAAAACAATCGGGTGAATTTTTTTTTTACTTTTTAGTATATTATCTTGCACTATGCAGCAGTGATTACGTGTAGTGTCAGAAAAACAATCGGGTGAATTTTTTTTTTACTTTTTAGTATATTATCTTGCACTATGCAGCAGTGATTACGTGTAGTGTCAGAAAAACAATCGGGTGAATTTTTTTTTTACTTTTTAGTATATTATCTTGCACTATGCAGCAGTGATTACGTGTAGTGTCAGAAAAACAATCGGGTGAATATTTTTTTTACTTTTTAGTATATTATCTTGCACTATGCAGCAGTGATTACGTGAGTGTCAGAAAAACAATCGGGTGAATTTAACGTTTAGTAAGTTAACGTCAAACGGTCCATTAAAAGTTCAAGAGATACATTTTCAAACTAAATATTCTATCTTTTTCTAAGTAGCATATTTAAAAAGAGACAGAACTCCAAAGTAAATAGTCAAGGCCAAATGTTTTGAATTTCAGTAGGTTTCCGTAGTGTGCTCTCCATTTTGAACCGACTTCCAAAAAAAGGAGGAGGTTCTCAATTCGACTGTTATTTTTTTATTTTTTTTCAATGTTTTTTCCGCGATATCTTTGCTAATTGTGAACCGATTTTAATGATTCTTTTTTTGTTTGAAAGAGTATTCTTTCGAAGTGGTCCCATTTAAATTTGGTGAAGATCTGATGAAGAACTTTGGAGATAGACAATTTGAAGTCGGTTTTATTTTTGTTAAAAAGTTTTATTACTAAGATTTTTACTAATACCTTCATGATTTGGAACAACTATTACAAGTACTTATACTATAATGTGTAAATCTTTACATAGTATAAAACAAAGTCGCTCCCGCAGTCTGTCTGTCCCTATGTATGCTTAGATCTTTAAAACTATGCAACGGATTTTAATGCAATTTTCAGCAATAGATACGAGTGATTCAAGAGGAAGGTTTAAATGCCCCACATTAGTATCTACATTGCACCCGTGCCAAGTCGGGGCGGGTCGCTAGTTTTTAAATAAACTGGACTACCTCATTTGGCTAGTGGTGGCAAGCGCGGCTGCTAATCGTGAGGTCCTGGGTTCGATCCCCAGGTCAGGCAGTGTTATTGGATTTTTCCATTAGGAATTTCTTAGTAGCAGCCTGGAGACTGGATTTGTGCGCTGGCCATAGGCTCGCCTCTTATTACATAGGACTTAAAAATAACTGGCAAATGGAGGGTGTACTAAAAACACCTCTGCTGAACCCTTCAGGGAATACAAGATGTGATGTTATGTTATGTTTTTAAATAAATACTTAATTTTATAAATAAAAAAAAGTTACTGTTAGTTTGCAAAAGTAAAAAATGGTGCCTCATGATTTATTGAAGAAATTGATCTATTCACTTCCATTTAAAAACCTATTTAACAAGTATTTAGTAAAATAATTATTTGTATTTATTTAAAATACTGTGGTCAAAAGGTTTTAAGTTTTGTTTCATAACATATTTAAACACAAACAAAGATCCATAGACTATTGAAACGCTGTTAATGTATTTACATAGGTTTGCATTTGAAAAGGTTTTACTTAGAGTTACAAAAGTGGCCAGTTCTTCAAATGTATTACGAAGTTGTGTTTGTTCATTTTAAGTAATATTAGTTAATAAACTTGTGTTTACACTGTGATAAATAATTACTCGTGGCTAATTACCAACCGCGCGGATCATATGATTAGCGAGGTCAAGCTGCGCTTCCCGCGGTCAGTCCGTGGATGGTTGACTGTTCGTTACACATCAAGACCCCTCAGTGCCTTCACGATAAACAGTCAGTCCTAGGTGTGAGTGAGTACCTATGACAGTTGTTATGGGAAGTCAGAAGCCTGAAAGTCTGACAACGGATCTAACCTTAGCATATCGGCATTGCCCTTCTACTATTATGGAGGTCTGATGGCAGTCGGCAGTCGATCCTTGTAAAATACTGGTATTCAGTTGCATCTGGTTAAATTGAAAACTGACCACAATATACTTGGGAAAAGGCTAGGCAGAATCAATCCGTGTTTACACTATGCTGACATATTTCTACAACATTTATATACTATCCACATACTACGTAATACCTGGTCAAGAATAGGCCACTATCTCTATCTGTAAGTGGCAACTATAGTAGGATTATTAATTCATTGGAGTAAATTGACAGGTCCTACCATTGTTGTTTGACAGTAGTGCATTGTTGTTTGACATTAGTGCATTGTTGTTTGACAGTAGTGCATTGTTGTTGTTTGAAAGCAGTGCATTGTTGTTGTTTGACAGTAGTGCATTGTTGTTTGACAGTAGTGCATTGTTGTTTGACATTAGCATCTGTCAGTTTAGTCTAGTGCAGGGGTCGGCAACCAGCGGCTCTTTCGATGTAAAGTTGCGGCTGTCCAGTTCCATACGCAAAAAATAATTATTTTACTATCAAAACCCTTAAAATCGTGCAATCGACCCATAATTGAGTACTATAATATAGTATGACCGAAATATACTGACTATGGCTGATAGATAGATATAGTAACTATATCTAAATGTATTTTCATTTTATATTTTTTTTAAAGGTATGTAATTATTTTTGCTAAACGCCTTTTCAAGGTTATCCATTAATTACAGGATACCCTGTTTAAGCAAAAACTATAATACTGCAACAAAATTTTTGTGTGACTCTTTATTAACTGTGAAATTTCGTAAATTGCAACTTTTGGCTGTTCCATCACAAAAGGTTGCCGACCCCTGGTCTAATTCATTAATAATCCTACTATATGGGATTGTGTTAATAGGATTGGCAGCAATGTCTCCCTGTCTTCTAGTAAAAACATTGTGATCACTGATCTGTCATCCATGTGTGATGATTGTGGGTATATGACCAATAAAATTGGTAAAAAATAAAAATAAACAAATTGTAGCAACACCAATCAATTTGTTATGCTCCAATCTTTTTGAATTTCTTATCAGAATACACACATACTTTCCAGCTGATAACAGTTGCTTTTGTTGATATGGATGTTTATCAACTGAATTTCTTAATTATAATTATTTTATTATCAATAAATTACTACACACAGCAGTTGCTATGTTGAAACATATTTATTTGGAGTTGTAAACAAAATTAATGCAATATTTAGAATGTATATAGATAACAGAATGTTTTTTTTTTTAAATTAATACATAGAAAATTAAACACAACAATCTTTTAGTGTGTGCCAGCTCAGATTTATATAATTTGAAAATAGAACATGAAACGAAAAGCTAGAAAAATAAGGTCTATGACGGTGTTCTTACCAACCAACATCTTACCTACTCACCATGTTTACATTACCATACAATGTGCTACACGCGTTATAATAGCAGTTTGCGTCATACCTCATTTCTGGTATCATTAGAAAGAGATTAACCGAGATAAATTATTTATATAATAACTTTCCGCAGAAGACGTAACGAAATAATCGATGATAAACAACAGTGCCATGAAAAAACAAAAATATAAAAATAACTTACCACTCTTCGGCAAACTCCGGATAACGTTGACCGCAGCATTGAATTTATCTTCCAAAGACATATTTGGCACGTATCAAATTAAATCACAAACACTAAATATTAATTTAAAACAACACGCACTTTGGACTTGATAATTGGTGACGGACTGAATAAACACACCAAATCACTACACGATTAACGACATGTTTTCAACACAATCACTCTCAATGAATATTTAATTGTAATCAATGCTTCGTGAAGTGTTTACAAAGAAAGTATTTTTGAAGATAAACTATGAAAAGGAACAAAAACTGCGAACTACGAATAGCACCACCTTCCAACGAAATGAAATGAACGCAAGTGAATTTTATTGACATTTATGAAGTTAAGGGATGTGCACAGTGTGTATACTGAATCAACCATCGATATCGACTCCTTTGATGGAAAGTTCCAGTCTGCTAATTTGACAATATTTTTAGTGCATACCAAATGCAAATAAATTTTAACTCAAGTAATTTTAAACGAAACATAATTTATAAATTTACTCAATTAAACAAAAAAGTTTTTTATCCCACTGATTTTTGACAAGTTATTCATGTTTCCGTAACATGTATTTGGCCATTAAATAAAATATCTGTTTACAGCTATGCTATCATTTGTTTTGGCTCCTGAATCCTCAGATTAAAATATTGTTATATCATATTATAAATAATTTTAATAATATACTCATTCACTAATGCATCCCAAATTCTTACATCTCTGAATCTCCCAACAGACAAAATAATATTTATTTTTTTAAATTAGTTAATCATTTATCGATATCGATAACATTTCATCAACATCACTATGTACACGGTTGACATATCACGTTACATTGCCATAAGCAAAAATGTTTTCCAAGAGATAATAGTTCGGATACACACTAAAATACATAAAATATACAACAATTATTTTTTATCTGTAGGCTAGATAATTTTCCTTTCCGCTCTTGTCAAATTGAAGCGAGTCCCCGTCGATTCTTTTAAACTGATTATTCATAAATAAAGGTAATAAATCCAAAGTTTTTAAAGAAATCCAGTTGTTTAAGTGTGTTTTTGAAATGTTTTAGTGTCCTGATGTGGAATCGCGACATATTTGCAGTATTATTTTGATAGTTTGGTTCGGTGTATTAGCGAAACCCGCGCCCATATTAATTTCCCACAAGTGTTGAGGTATTTTACTTTTCCAGTGATATTAAGTGCATAAACTACTTAAATTCTCCATCACACTACAACTTAAGTGTGTTCTCCTTTAAAAACGGGGCGAAGTGCTAAGAAATTGAGTAATTACCGCTCATGGTCATATATTGTATTCACACAATTTGCTTGGTTAAAAAATCGGTAAATGCATCAAAATACCCTTATATCTTCTCCAAAAAGGTTACTTCGCTGCGGTAACCCTTTTAAGTCAATCTACCAGTATTATTGATTATTAGAAGTGCATCTCCCGAGGTACTATTTATACTTAGGTCTTTAATGCATTTGCGCACTGGAGACCTATTTACTTAAGACATGCAGGTATCTATAAAACATGTAATCGTCTTTTGGAAAACGTAATTCGCATCTACGTTATATTAAAACAACGAAATAGTGCTGTGGTATTGAATTTCCTGCAGTTCTAAACATGTTACTCTCTCAAAAGGGTATTGTACGTCTTTCAGTGATACCTATAGTTCTCAAATCTAGTGATTTCCTCAGAGGAGTATTGATTTTCCAAAGCAGACTCAAAATGCTTGAACTTGATACTCTGATGTCATCATTATTTTGTCCTTTATATTAATTTTGAATGTAATAGTGACTAATTTTATAAGATAATCTCCTTGGTGTAATATTGTCAGCTTATTTTAATATCACAACAAAAAAAGCTAATTTACCTGTATCCTTAGAGATAGGCTTTACGGACAGTGAATGATCATCTCTATTGTTCTCAGATCCACTCGGCATTTATAATTTATTAAGATTCGTATTTTCCATCATTAAGACATTTTTATGAGGCTATAACACAACACATAAGTGATTGGTTAATTTCAATGACAACTTGTAAAAAATAAAAATTTCAAATTTCTGCTTATTTCACAGGGATTCTCCCACCTCTCAAAATAACACCCAGCAAGGACTCCAAGATGCCAGAATTGACAGAGCTGGACAAAGCCACCGCTTCCATGACTGAGAAGCGTAAGGAGGAGACCGCATCCTCGGACAGTGACTCCGATGACACCATCCCAGAACTGGAAGATGCTGGTAAGATATTAATTGTAGCAGACATCGTCTTACATTGTTCTCACACATGGCCTATATATGTATTTCCATATTAAGTTTCATCAAATGAAAGATAACAAATATTATGTTAAGGTTTTGTACAATATTAACATCCATACATAACATCACGCCTGTATTCCCCGAAGGATTGGGCAGAGGTGAATAGTAACACTCTCATTTCGCCATTATGTTTAAGTCCTATGTAATAGGGGGCGAGCCTGCTGCCATCAACCGGACACAAATCCAAACTCCGAGCTGCTATTGAGGAATTCCACATGGAAAAAACCCAATACTGCCCAACCTGGGAATCAAACCCAGGATCTCACGATCAGCAGTCGCGCTTGCAACCACTAAACCAACGAGGCTGATACAAACAGTTACAGTGTACAATATTTGTTATTCTTTTTTGACAGGTGCACCAGGTACTGGTGGCATCTCCAACCCGATCGCGGGCATCGACATTGTCTCAAAGGCCAAACAGTCCCGCGGTGAGAAGAAAGCACGCAAGATCATGAGCAAACTTGGCCTGAAGCCTGTAAGTATACAACCTTCTTGTTAACTAATGTGATGAGCTGTGTGTAAATTACTCTACAGGAACGCGCTGATAGTATGAGGGGGGGGGGGGGGTCGCAGGGGCGAACCCCACCTCCAATCGTACAAGCCAAATTGACAAATTTTAAACTAAACAATTTCCAAAATATATCTAATGTGCTTATCTTATTTTACTGGAAATATGACCCCCCCCCCCCCAAGTCTTTGGCTTTGACCGCGCCTGGATAGTACGTGCAACGAAATATCGCATTAACTTCATCATTACTAGAACTCCAATGTATCTGAATTGGGCTTATTGTAGTCAAACAGACCACATACAGATTGTCTAACCACAACTGCTTTGAACTTGGAACAACCATATTTTTATTGTGGTTAGCTTATCAAAACAGTTACAATATTTTTTCGATGAGCTTGCATTGCCTAAATTCTACCTTTGGGCCGAATAGCTAGTCTTGATTCTTACAATAGGCTTACAAATATTGATTCTCAGTCCACAATAAATGAGAAATCCTAATACAGACAAAATATTATTTAAAAAAAAATGTTCTACTATAAAATCATCTGAATTCCAGGTCCAAGGCGTCAACAGAGTCACAATCAGGAAGTCCAAGAACATCCTCTTCGTGATCAACTCTCCAGATGTATACAAGAACCCCCACTCAGACACCTACATCGTGTTCGGAGAGGCCAAGATTGAGGACCTGTCCCAACAAGCCACCATGGCCGCTGCGGAGAGGTTCAAGGCACCTGAGAGCGCTGCCGCTGGCAATGACGCTGCTGCTGCTGGCACGGTATGTTCTGGAAGCTTATCACTAGAATTACAAACCTCTTGTCGATACAATCGTTAATCTTGGACGCTAGTGATGATTCAAAATTCGTTATTATTGATTTATTATGAAATCTACCTTGGCTGTGTCTGAAGTGTCCAAGAATATTAACTAATTAATTAATCCAATACTAGTAATAGTCTTTTCATGGTAAATGCAAATTAGGTAAGCTACAATTATGTTGCTTGTAGTCTATGTGACGCGAAAAAGAACGCCGCCGTTTCTTATCTAGAGTGGAAAACATAGGGTGTGTAAAAATTACACAATAGACTTGGTGATCTGCACAGAGGAGTTAGTCAGGGCAGAGCAGTTTCATGATGGCTGATGCATGCGTGCCGTCAGTTGGGACAGGTCAACTCAAACCTGCTATACGACACTTTCCACAAAAGGCCATCCCAGACGTTGCCCTACATTGTTACACTTGCATAGTTTTTATACCACAATGTCTGGACCTGAAAGGAGACCTCGATCTCCGAGTTTGTTTCGTCTTTTCTTCTCAGAGCTAGTCAGACAGGAAATGCCGGCGCCATCTAATCTTCAAAAAACATTACATTGACTTGTAAGTGTCTGTAACAGATTTATTTACAGAAATCATTTATCATAAAGACATTGACTAACAGATCTGAAGAACCCTTTCTAGACTAGAAAATTATGACAATGGTAATGACTTGACATTACTTAATCTCTGTAACCATTTACTTCACAGACGGTAGCTCCCATCGCCGAGGAAGAAGATGAGGAAGGCGTAGACGAGACCGGAGTCGACGAGAAGGACGTAGAGATAGTGATGTCCCAAGCGAACGTGTCGCGAGCGCGAGCCGTGCGCGCGCTTCGGAACAACCAGTCTGACATCGTCAACGCTATTATGGTACGTATCACGAAAAGACCGCATATCGACGGCCAGCAATGAAAACCACGTATGTGTAAAATACAAAATTATACAGGAGTTAGAAAAGACTGTCTCCTGAAAAAAAATTGCCTGTCAAATGTTCATACAAGTTTTCCATCGTACATCATAGATGGTGTTAGAAGTATTTAAATTGAAAATTTGTTGACCTAATACGTGTATTACCGGGTTAACGATCTAAAGAACAAAAAACGCTTTTGAAGAAAATTGGATTTACGAGGTTTTCACTGCTGGACGTCAATATGTAAGCGTGAGACAGAAACACATTTGTACCTTCATGCCAAAAGCCATCTGCAAAACACAGCTTCCTTGCCAGGTGTACTAACTCCTGACATAGCTGCTTATAATCATGCTGGACATGCAGATTCAGTTGGTAGGAGCAATGCTCCTACTTATTTCGCTGCTAAGTCACTCTCCTCGACCATTTTCACAAGCGCATATGGTTGTAAGATGAGAGTGCGCGATCTTTTACTTCAAAAACGCATAATGTCTGGGTGGTAACCCAGCACTAAATTGCACTCGTTAGGAAGGTAGTTTTAACAAAACTTGTGACACGCTTGTTTTCATACAATTTGAATAACTTGCGATATCTCGATAGTACCAATTCTGTTGTGCACAAACTAAGCTTAATTTAGGCTATTGCCATCTTTTTCACTCTAATAAAATAAGAAAGAGACGGACGTAAAAATGAGCTGTCAAATTAAGTTTCTAAAATTAGACGTCATGTCAAATACGTCACAGGCGCGAATCGAGCCCTCAAAAAAGGTTGTGGTCACAGCCACCCGAAAATCGGCCAAGTGCGAGTCGGAGTATGAACTCTCTCATGATCGATATAGTGCTTTCCTACAAAGATGTTTACAAAATATATGATGTCCTGACCACGATTTTGTACAGTGTATGGTTCCACGTGGGCAAAGCCGTGGGGCGAACACTAGTAAATTAATAAACCTGTAAAATGTCAGTTTGTTCGCTCACGTCACAGTGTCACATTTAGAATCTAAACTGCTATCAACCTCAATAGACCATTAAAGTGTGACTTCACAAGTCTATAAGGGCTGTGGGCATGCCCATCGTGCCCACAACGGTGGATCCGCGCTAGATATGTCAACCAAAAACACGGTGTGAAGTACAAGGTGTAAAAGATAGCAATAATCTCATTTTAGTTTAGTTAGAATTAGCAACAATAGTGTAAATTCTGTTGCGCACTTTGACAGGAGTAAACTAAACTAAGGGTGTTTGTCTCTTTCTGTTTCAATAGAAAAAGAAAGTGACAGTTGCGTTTAGTCTAGTTTAATACTGTCAAAATGTGCCACAGGATAGACACCAATTATCTGTGCACTAGTGTATTATATTCCGATTGTATCTCACGACTAATCTCCTATATTTTTCTTCCACAGGAGCTGACGATGTAAAAAGATCCGCATAGTCAAGTGTATGTTAACTGTTCCTAGTTTTAAGTATCCGTTAACATAATCCACACGAGCGGGAGCGAGACAGATATACTCGTCTCTCGCTCGCACACTCACAAACTGAAGAATCCAAAGTACGGTCGAGGACGACGAATGATTTGTATTTGTACGGTACGGGAATGTATATAGGCTTATTTACTTCAATACAATAAAATTATGGTAATACTTTTGTGTGTTTTATTTACTCTTTCATAGTAAAAGTGTAAGCTAGAATTATCTCTGTAAGTAGTTCGGAGTGTGAACCGAAGTATGAAAAGAGGTAAAACGATGCCCGCCCGGCTCCCTCGCTCGTTCATGCGCTATGCAACTGCGCGCGAGTGACGAAGACCACAGAGCATGTAACTAATGAGCTCAACGGAAACGCACGCGCCGTGTGCAGAGTTGCCGATTGCCGACAGACTAGAGTGGTAGAATAAAAAGGTACTCGAGTTTTTGGAAGCATTCCAATCGGAACCAAGTCAAAAGTCTAAGTTTAAAAATGTAAAAGATTCATATAATAGTAATTCACACTCAGAAAGTACAACAACGCCGCAGCTTCAACTTCCATCTTGAAAATATGTGTTTTACCGCCTAGTTCATTGTCATATCTAGGTAAACATTAGTGTAACCACACCACTTATCGCGGTGATTTAGGCCATAATTTAATGCCATAATTATTGCGGTAGACGGTAAGGTAGTGTGGCCGGGACATAACCGCTTTCAGTCCCTGGCTAGCACGCAATGCACATGTCGACGCTCGGCAGTGAAAACCTCTTAAATAAAATTTTCTTCAAAAGCGTTTAATTTGTTCTTAAGATCGATAAATTTTCTGTATATGACGTACGATGACAAACTTGTATTTTGATATTAGATCGGCCATTTTTTTGCAGGAGACAGTTATTTCTATCTCTTTTAAAAAATTGTATTTTACACATACGTGGTTTTCACAGCCGACCGACGATGTCTGGATGTGCATTGTACCTTTTTATGTGTGCTCCATCTGCGCAAACGCACAATCGTGTCCGCAAAGTTGGCGCCGTCTATAGTAGAATTTTAAAAAAACGAAACAGATTCCAAGTCTTCAAATAAAACTCCAATAATTAAATTAGCTTATTATTTTATTAGTGCAGTAAGGCATCCATCACATGTTTGGTATAACCGCTCGCATACAGTGAAATGCATTGACTTAATATAATTAAAATAGTAATATTATTGTTACAGCCAAGTCCTTGCGAGGCCTAGCGCAGTGTTCAGTGTTGATAATATTGACAAAATAGAAATAAATGCATCAATCACGCATTCAAAATCCTACCTCATAACATTAATACACGTCATAATATGATCACTATTCGACAAGACGTATTCACGCCATTTGCATTAACTGGTTTTTTTTTGAGACAGAATATAAGGAAGCTCGTTTGAGGATATCTAGCGATCCTTCTAGCATTGAAAGGTTAAATAATAAAACAATTAAATTCTAAATGAAATGTGCTACATATTATGAAATATGTACATTCGTGATTGTAACTTCCATTATAAGTTTTGTCTGTTATTAAATAGCTAGCATAGCCGATAGATTGTAATTTAAAATTGGTTTTGGTATAAATCTGAGTTGTTGCTTGATACAGGAGGTAACTGCGAAAGAACATGCGTAGCGCCGTCAAAAACGCAAAAAGCGTGTATTGACGCATATTCTTACAAAAAAATTGCAAACAAATCATGTTTGGAGGTGTTAAAACTTAAAAATGTCCTCTATGTGTACTCCCCGAACGGTTACAGACAATTTCTTAAGAGTTTAACCATAAAAAGTACTCATGTTGACCGTCTCCCAAATTGCATAGCAGTTCAGTAGTTTAGCTATGCAAGACCGACAAACACTCGCCATCTATACTAATATTATAAAGAGGAAAGATTTGTATTTTCGTATGTAACAATTAAACTTAAAAACTACTGGACCGATTTCAAAAATTCTTTTGCCGTTAGAAAGCTACATTATCACTGAGTAACATAGGCTACGGGCGGAGCCGTGAGGACACAGCTAGTTTAAAATAATCTTAGTGTGGACAAAACGAATGATTGTTCATCAAAGAGTATGACTCGATTTTTTTTACATGCTTACCGTGAAAATAAGGTAATACGGTAGTAACTCCTTGTTATCAAGCAAAACCCAGTGTATAAACAAACCCCACATTTTTAAAGTATCTATTAGGCGTTTTATTATAAAAGATCATAGATATAACAGAAATATAAACATACAATTAATACTTTTACTCGATAGAATCCGCCGGGGAGCGTACATCGTCGATCTTGAGTATCATCTTCACCAGCTGGGTCGCGAGACTAATCTGTTGCTTCTTCGAGTGGAGGGACTCAATAACGTTCATTGTTTTCATGTCGTTGGAACCTGGTGGAAGGAGATATAACAATAAGCTACATAAAAGAAAACAAATATCTTGTGACAAGTGGGATGTTGACTCTGCAGACACAACCAAGAACCTCAACCAACTTGGGCCTGGTCAGAGCGTGGCCGGGTGTGATATTCGCGTCGCGTGTTGATCGCGTGCTGTTGACGTGCGAATTACTATGACAATGTATGGAAGACGCCACACTGAGACTGCCACACCACGCCAAGCTTCGTGTGGCAGTCTCTGTGTGGCGTCTTCCATACATACCGTCGCTGCGCCTAAAACATCCGCTGTTTTTTTAATGCTATTTTATAGTACTTCTCAAGCCACATAGGCATGTGAAATCTATTTTCTAACAATTTATTTGGTAAAGGCGATAGCAAAATCAGCTATGTAATTTTGGCCAAAAACGACTTCAAAAATCATCTATGTGTGCAAAGAAATACTTGACGTATTTTTATTTCAAAGCGCGCCTCTTAGAATTGCGCTTAAATATGACACATAGCGGGTTTATTATTTTAAAATAGTGTGGAAAATCCGCTAAGTGTTCTAGGAAGAACAACGATGAAAATTATCTCGGTATTTACGACCCAAAAAAAGTACGCTATGTGACCAAATTCACTTTAAAAAAATCCTAACACCTGTTATATCGTAGAAAAAAGCAAAAAAAATATATTTTATGATGTCTCGACATAAAGTCTAATTTTCTACTAAGTTATTAAATGTCAGTTTGAGAAAAAAAACTGTTTTTTGCTTCTACTGTGAAGTTTGGTTTTTTCCCATACCGGATTTTGCAAGCGCAGCGACTATACACAAGACATTGCTAGTTTTGTCGTAAACGTTTTGTAGAAATACATGACGCTGAGAGTCCACTGCCTCGTTACAGGGAATATAGGCGTATGTTATGGGAGTCGCCACGACATTTCAACGTAACGCGTCTTGTATTGTTGTATGTGTAGAAAACAGCCTAAGTTTTACAATACTCCTAAACCTTTCTCGTTCATTCATGACCCTCAAAGATGAGGCACGTGCCCAGCATTTGGTACAGTATGGGCGGATTATGCTTACCATGGCCCATGCAGTCGATGCCCAAGTTGTAGTTGTTCTCAGACACCTGCCGTGACTTCACTTCAGAAAGGGTGTCGATGGGAGACAGACCACTGTAACAAACAATTGATATTAAATAAAATATCGATACTACAAGGTAAAAAAAAATACTTAAGATATTGGCAATGTTAAATGGGTTGCAGATGTCTGATGGCAGTCGGTTTGTGTAAAATACTGGTATTCAGCCGTATCTGGTTAGATTGGAAGCTAACCCTAACATAGGTGGAAAAGGCTAGAACTATAAGGTAAGCAAAGATCGAACTCGGAAACTAAAACTCCTCAGTGTGTCGATGAGACGGTCTCGGTTGTTATACAAATACAGTACGCGCGCGAACTGGGGCCTCAGGTGAAGCTCCTCCCTCCCCCCACAGGCCCGCAAATGTAGTGCTATCCTTGTCATTTGACAGTACTACCGCATTACCACACGCATTCCTCAGTTCTGCATTCAGTTCGCGCGTACTGTACTTAACACAGACGTTATGGGCAGGCAGAAGCCTGAAAATCTATCAAAGTTATGTCATATGTTTTTTCTATATAAATTATGTATGGAAATAAAACTCTTGTTTAAATATTTGTGATGACACTCAGAAGGTAGATACACTGAACTTCTATACAAGGTGTAAAAAGACCCTTCACGAAACCGTCAACCATGCATTCAGTACATCAAACTAAGTAACCCTACGCAAAAATTGTCGCTGGGAAACAACTTTTTTTTTGGGTGTAATATTTCGTTTTACTGTTAAGCTAATTGTAACGCACTCAAAACACTGTGCTGATAGATGCAATGAGTAGTAAACGGGTAATGGAGGTATTTCAAGTACATTTGCAACCATCAAAAATAGTATTTTTAAAAAAAGTTGTGAAAAAGTTGGAACTTTGACCTCCAATATCTCCGTAACTAGAAGGTTCCCAGGCATAGTCCAGAACACAAACATGTTCGCAATGACGTGGAGAATGAGTGCCTTTTGGCTTCGTTAAGGGTCTTTTTACACTGTTTAGACTACATTTTTCAATATCACATAAAATCTTATTAAATCTTTAGAAAAGGCTAACAGTTGGAGCGAGACGGCTATGATACGGGAGCGGTATCTTAAATAAAAGCTTGTAATAATGAAGACTGTCATTCGTTACGCACCTGTTCTCCGCTAGCGCCAAGGGGATGGCCTCGAGCGCGTCGGCGAAGGCGCGGTACGCGTACTGGTCCATGGACGAGAGCTTGTCGGCGGCGCGCGCCACCGCCACGGAGCACGAGATCTCCGCCGCGCCGCCGCCGTACACCACGCGGGAGTCCTGCCGAATTAAAACAATACAAACTTACGATTTATGACTATTTTCAAACATAACATAAGGATCACGCTTGTATTCGCCCAAAGATTAGGCAGAGGTATAGAGTAACACCTTCATTTCGTCGTTATGTTTAAGTCCCATGTAATAAACGACGAGCCTATGGCCATTAACCAGGCACAAGTCGAAACTCCGGGCTGGTACTGAGGAATTACACAAGGAAAGACCTTTGCCCAACCAAGGGATCGAACCCGGGACCTCACGATCAGCAGTCGCGCTTGCCACCACTAGACCAACGAGGGAGTGAAAATAACATTGTAATTTTACACATATGGGAGAGTCTACAAAGCTTTGGGGTCTTTGCTTTATTGTTTAAGATTCATAATTAACCCATTACTGTCCCTCTGCTGAGCACGGGCCTCTTCTCAGAATGAGAAGGGTTTAAGCCTTAGTCCACCACACTGGCCTGGTGTGGGTTGGCAGACTACCCACACCATGGAGAACTTTATAGAGTCCTCTCAGGTGTGCAGGGTGCCTCAAAATGTTTTTCCTTCACCTTTAACGTAGGTGATAACATAATTCTGACCCGCTTATGAATTCGAAAGGTCAGAGGTACGGGTCGGGATCGAACTCAGACCCTCCTGCATGGAAGACAAACGTTAGACCCCTACGCTATCACTGCTTGCGATCTAAATATAGTGTGAATTTTTTAACATGTACCATGCTCCTTATTCAATACTTAAAGACTAGTCCTCCTTAAAAATCCTACTTGTTGGTACAAAAATCTTAATTTTAATCTTTAACACTCAGTAATGTGGGATACATACGCCAGATCAGAAAATCAAAATTCAAAATATCAACAGCACGAGATCGACCGTAAAAAAGTCAACGGCTTACTACATCAATCATTTACGATGTCAGCAGTTCATGAGATCAAGTCCAATGTGTACCGTACTGAGTATTCGGCTGAACACGAACATGGAAAGGTGCCAAACATGCGAAATAACAAATAATTACTGAACATTCGGCGCATATTAGGTCCTTACCTATGAAATTGGCGCTTTTTTCTCACAAATAGAGAACCTCGTCACTTCTATGATTTAAAATATATATCAATTGCTTGATGTTATATCGAATAATGACCATCATAGACAACTACCAATAGTAAAAAAACCTTATTACTTATAGTTTTCTAAACATAAAAAATACCTTAAAAATGACTCCCCTTTTTGTTAGCAGAGATGACCACTATTTTTGTTTTAACTTAGCCAAAACTTATTTTTGTCGCATAATCAAAGTGGCATACGTGATCTTAGTTTTTAAACATGTTCATAGTTGTTAAATAAATTAAGAAAATGTTAGTATGAAAAATGCAACTTCTTTAAAATTCTCCATACAAAACGCTGATTTCATAGGTAATAACCTAATATTTACCTAAAGTTCAGGTGTTGGCTAATATGGAATGCACTTTTGTATCGAAAAAATGCCGCGATTCTGGGATCGTCAAATTTAGTGTTCTGTAGAATAGAATCATATTTATCTAGAATTCGATGTACATTTCTTTATTTACATACTTGAAGTTGTACCTTTTTTTACCTAACACAGACGTGCACCCCTTACTTTCTTAGGCGCCCCGTACACAGTCAATCTCGATCGCGATCCAGATTGTTTTGTGATCAGATGCATCAATCCGTCAATCTAATTCGTACATTATCAATCTGGATCGCGGTCATTGACTTTGATTGCGGATCGAGATTGACTGTGTACGGGGCGCCTTACACCCTACATACACACATATTCGCATTAGGGGTTAAAAGTTAACTTCAATTAATTATATGCATTCTATTAGTTATGCAATCCCGTGATATCGAGTATTTTTTTTCAAATAAATTATTTTAAGAACCCTTTTCCATACTTTCGTAGCGAAAAATTAACTTTAGGTAAATATGCATCCGATTATCCGATCTCTGGTTACTATATTAATAAATGTTGATATTTTTCCATAAAGAGCTTGTTTTTTTAACCGACTTCCAAAAAGGAGGAGGTTCTCAATTCGACTGTATGTTTTTTTTATTTTTGTATTGTTGTTCCGCGATATCTTTGCAAATTGTGAACCGATTTTAATCATTATTTTTTTGTTTGAAAGAATATTCTTTCGAAATGGTCCCATTTAAATTTGGTGAAGATCTGATGAAGAACTTCGGAGATAGACCATTTGAAGTCGGTTTTATTTTTGTTAAAAAGTTATTATTTTACCTCAAGTCGCATTGATATAAATAAATAGTAATCGATATTATAAGCTGTTGATCTCTGTTTGGTAAAATGATTTGTTGATCTCATGAACTGCTGACATCGTAAATTTTTGATGTAGTAAGGCGTTGACATTTTTAATTTTGATTTTGTGATTGTTGATCGGGCGTACGTATCCCCTGTAAAGTATAGGAGTCATCCAAAAGTGGGCTTATTCTCACCTGCACCAAACTGCGCACAATACACAACGCATCATGCATGGAGCGCTTGGCCTCTTCTACAATCATGCGGTTACCGCCTCGCATGAGGACAGTGACGGCGCGGCTGTTGGAACACTCCTCGATCACCAGCATCTCCTCCTTCGTGGTGCCGAATGCTGGAGAGGAAATATATAATTAAATACACATCGCACTTGTGAGAGAGTATCGGGAATGACAGTTGTGCGGAAAAGAACTTGGTGGACTGTATTTGGTCTTTACAATAAATAAATTGTCAATGGTAGGATCGGTTTAATGCTTCAATAGTTACAAACTGGTAGAAAAGAACAGAAAATAGGTAAAATAATAATAAATCTCGCACTACCGCTGCTAGAGAGAAAATGTGAAGATGAAGTCACATAAAACAGTGTTGCCACCACATGGAAACCAAAAACTAAATCCGTTGGTGTTGCCAACAACAGTAACTTCCTGTTCTGCCTAACCTTTCCCTATGTTGGGGTCGGCTTCCGGTCTAACCAGATGTGGCGGAATACCAATATAAGGTCCAACCAAAATACCTGGACAAACTTTTACAGTGTTCAGTAAGTGTAACTGAATATATCTATGCAAAAAAAACGAGATCTAAGTGTTTTTTTTTCTAACCAAATTTTTTTTTTCAACTTTAATTTTACTTTAATTTTTTTTTAACATATTTTACTTCGCTGTGTAGGTAAAACGCGGCACGGAATTAGCACGCACCCCAATGGCGGTCGATGCATAAGAAATGGATGAGTTTATTCTTAGAGAGTACAGGCAATTTAAAACATTATTATTTTTTTGTTAGAAAAAAACATTTGGATCTCGTTTTTTTTTACATAGATGTGATTAGTTAAACGTATTGAACACTGTGTAAAAGTTTGTCCAGGTATTTTGGTTAGACCTTATATTTTACATGGAGAGACTGCCATCAAACCTCTGCAACCCAATTACTGGGCAATGCCTATATTGTAAAGTTACACCTGTTGTCAGACTTTCGGGCTTCTGACTACCCGTAATGACTGTCATAGGTATTCGTATGACACCCCGGACTGACGGTTTAACGTGCTCTCTCCGAGGCACAGGGAGGTCTCAATGTGTAACAAACAGTCACCAATCCACGGACCCACCGCATTAAGCGCAGCTTAATTAACCTCGCAGATTATACAGATTGTAAACGAAATCATGTACTTCCTTCAAACCTCGTGATGTACCTCTGACATAGATTAACAATGCACGGGATATTTTTGAAATCAATAAAAAAAATTAGAAGAAGTAAACACGTGGTCTTAACGTGAGGCATTTTAGCGGCCCGAGCGAATTGCGCGGCTATTGCTCGCAGCACGGTCATTTAACTCGGGGCGGTAAAATGCCTCACGAAGACCACATGTTTACTTCTTGTATTTTTTTTTATATTGAATCCAAACGTATCCCGTGCAGTGTTAATCAATGTCAGCAGTACATCACGAGGTTTGAAGGAATTACATGATTTCGTTTACACAGGATATGAGCCGCGTGGTTGTTACCAGGGGCGGTCTTTGGGGGTGGCGAGCAGGACAACCGGCCGGGGCCTCGCTCGTGGAGGGTCCTCGCGCACTCGCGCAACAACACAAAATATTAGGTACTAACAGTACTATTGTTTATTTGAAATTCGCGCCTTACACCGCGCATTATAAAAACTTTGCATTTCTCGTCAAGCATTATCATTACAACTAATTTCATAAGGGTAGTATTTAAACGAGTGACTGTAAATTAAAGTTAAAAGTGACAAAAATAATTAACTTACGTTATAGTATTACTAAGTGAGCGACTGACTGCGAGTGACGAGAAATCAACAGGACAGCAACTTACAAACACTAATTTGAGTTACTTAAAATACAAAACGAGAAGCTTCATAATATTTGAGCCACCTAATATTTGATCGAGTGTCAACGTTACGTCCTGCATTTTTTTCAATATTTGCCTTTGCAAAAGAGGAAATCTGGCGCATAGCGGCCGCTAGCGCGGCACGCTCGCTTCGCTCGCTCGCCTTCGCGCGTTGCGTGGTCGCAATTCTAACCTAACCTAACCTAGACGTTACGAATTTGAGAAACTGTTTATAATATTGAAGTTGCCTTCTCTGTATTTCTAGTCGCTCACTTAGTAATTTAGTCGCACGGCTAGAATTTTAATATCTGAAATGGATTAATCACAACCCACTTTTAGTAAGCTCGTTTTGGATTTTATTATTAATCAATATTCGTCGTTAGTTTAGTACCTATATTTTTCGCTTATTCAAATTCATACCCCTCAAGTTGTTAAAACAATATCTCATCATCAGTCACTAAGTATTTTTTTATTCGATCGTTTTATAATTCCCCATTTCATAAAGACAAGGGCCTCGCAAAGATCTACCCGCCCGGACCCTCGCAATGGCTAAGGCCGTCCCTGGTTGTTACTTAACCATGAGCCCCTCCATGAATAATAATCTCATTGAATCTGACTGACTTCCAGATGTCATACCAATGTTTTAGTTGGAACTTTACAATATAATAATACCTTAAAAAAAAAAGTTAAACGGTTTTATGTTGCAGTACTCGTGCTGCATTAGAATTTGAGTATTGAAGGTTGAAATTATTATAATGTTGTATTGTTATGGAAATATCATCGTGGCTTATTACCAACCGCGCGGATCATACGATTTGCGAGGTTAAGCTGCGCTTGCCGCGGTCGATGGGTGACCGTTCGTTACACATCGAGACCCCTCCGTGCCTCGGAGAACACGTTAAATAGTCGGTCCCGGGTGTCATACGAATACCTATGACAGTCGTTATGGGAAGTCAGAAGCCCGGAAGTCTGATAACCGGTCTAACCTTAGGATATCGGCATTGCCCACTTACTGGGTTGCGGAGGTCTGATGGCAGTCGCTTCGTGTATAATACTGGTATTCAGCCGCATCTGGTTAGACTGGAAGCTGACCTTAACATAGTTGGGAAAAGGCTAGGCAGAACATTGAAATATAATTTGTGTGCGAAGTTTCGTGAGAATCGGTCATAGTCGAAAAATCTGTCGTTTTTTTACTTTTTTAAAAAAAAACATTGCCCCACACTAGGATTTCTCCTGTATCGTGGGTACGTTTACAGACACAAATCTTCACACACAAAAACACCCAGACCCAGAACAACTATCTACTCGTGACCACGGCCGGTGAAATTCGGTCGAAACGTCGGGATAAATAAGGTATTTTCTGCCATATAAATTTTCTACGCGATTAGACCCGACTTAGTATTTTTATAATGTGTACAAATCGCGAAACTTTGAAAACATTAACTATCTGTAGGCCATACAAATATTTGTTACGTGCGGGAATCGAAACCACGACCCGTAGCGCAGAAGCCGATCGCTCAGCCACTGCACCTAACGTGTCGTCGTGATTTGAATCAAACAAACAAGTCGAAGTGAAGCTAATTAAAACCATTTTAAAAAGCAAGGTACTTACTAAGTTCCCTAACAAGTCCACACGAGCCAAGTTTGTCCGGAGTCAGCTCTTCAAACCTTGGTACGATGCGTCCTCCAGTGGCGATGGCGATCAGCTCCATCTCGGGTCCTCCCACCCATCGCACGGCTGGCAGACCTTCGGCTAAGAGAAGGTGGTTCGCCTCGTCGTCGAAACCCCACTGGCAGATAGCTAGGGTTGCGCCGGCGTTCTACAAATAACAAAAGAATAATTAATTTTGTAAATTTTGTTTATAAAAATACTAATTCGGGTCTAATCTTTAAGAATAAAATTCAATGTAGACCTCAAGCGTCTCCTGCGCATGCCCGAACATACCTGAGCGTCGAATTTTATATTTAAAGACAATACAAAAACAGTTTCTTATTCAGTGACAATAAATAAGTGCGCGAGCATTTTTCCGCTTGGTGGAAACTGACCCTAAGAGAACTTCAAAAAGATCTCGATGATGTGTGTAGTCCGCCAATGCGCCCTCCAAAAATCGAACTACGAATTCTCGGCTGACGGATCGCATGTTTTCCAACCACGGAAGCGTGTCGGATCCGACGATCGATTCGATTTTCGCGATTTAACATTTTATCTTTCGTTCACTCTACTCCCAAATGTTATTTGACATCTAGTAGTTCGTTGTTTGACAATTTTTTGATCGTATATTTACAAGGTTAGTCGGAAAAGGGGGTAGGTACTAAGCCGTGGACCACTTAATGTATCACAGATGTTTGTTTTAAAGAAAGTGTTAAATATTCAAAATTCGTCAAAAAAAGTTGCATGCAGAATGATTTCTATGTTAGATTTTTCAAAAAATCTTCATCTCTGCTTTCGTTACGAATTCAAAAAATGGAGCTTCTAATCTGTGACCCCAAATATGACCTAAAATGTAATCACAGTTGATCATAGCTGAGGATAGAAGGAATTTAGCGTATTTTTTATGAAATCTTAGAATAGCTATTTCTCTTAAACTAATGACTTTTGGTGAAAGTTGTAGAACAAAAGTTATCCTTTATTACGGGTACTTTAACACCTTTTCAGCTTAGTACACCCTTCCCGACTAACCTTGTATAAGTTTAATGTTCATTGTTGTTTCGTTTCAATTCGAAACTGTGGAGCAGGCTCTCAGGTCGGTGTAGTGAACCCTTCTCCTTTTAAGAAGAAGCCCGTGCCCAGCTGTGGGAGAGTTAATGAGCTGATTATGATAAGTATAAATTCCTTACCTTGACTCTTCGCACCATCTCCAAGAACTTGTCATGTTCGTACTGACGCAGCTCGTGGTACTCCTCCACGGAGCCAACGTGAAGCTTATGCTTGGTCTTAGGCTTGGGCGGCTCAAACGGGCAGGTCAAGATGGCGAGTTTCACATCCTAGATAATGGACAAGAATAAATATTATATGACGCTTTTTTGGTAGTTAGGAGAACTGTCAAGGGTGAATTATTTGACAACAATTTTTTAAGAAGGGCTATATTTAAACTTTTAAAAAAATTGGTTGTCTGTAAAGTCGGTTCACGGACGATAGTTTAACGTGACAACGTCATAACAAAACATCGTGCCTCTCTATCGCTTGTTCCGCGCTCTCGCTCGCACGTTCGCCTCAGACGGAACGTGACAATGAGTCACACTTTTACCCCTCGTTTAAACAAGTTGTAAACATAATTTGTGTAAAGGTCTTTTTTTTTTTAAAGAAATTACTTACGTCTTAACACTTAATGATCATGTGTAACATATTTTAAACTAGTGTTTTAAAGATCTACATACTTGTTTGCTACTTAAAGTATGCATATTAGTAATATTTTTATTGAAAAAATATCTGATTTATGTAGAATACATGTTTTCCTAGGTGTAAACGAGGGGTTACGTGCATGCTGCCGGCGTTCATCGTTTTATTAGACTTTGTCACGTCAAAATATTGGCTAGCCTGGAAGACGGGAACTGACACGGTTTATGAAACATTTTTAACGAAATCCATCCACTAATGTTGCACACGTAGAATTTTTATTTCCAAGTTCAATAATCCCTTAAAAAATCTTTTAAGTACACAGTTTTATCTTGCAGTACACTGGCAGCATCAGGATTTGAGGATTGAAGCTTGAAATAATTATAGAGTTGTATTGTTGTGAAGTTTCAGGAGAATTGGTTAACCTTTTGACCACCTCAGTCGGATTTATACGACAAATAAAAATGATTTTGTGCCCGTCTCCTCAGTCATATTTATACAACTGAGGCGACACGAGCACGAAAACCTTTGTCGTATAAATCCGACTGGGGCGGTCAAAGGTTAAGCAGAAGTAGTTGAAAAATCGGTCACAAGATTTGAATCAAACAAATATATGAAGTGAAGCTAATTAAAATCATTTAATAAAAATGCTCATAATGTGGGTTTCGTTAAAGATCTGACACACCAGATAGACCACTTCAGTTCCAGGCTACTTGTGGTTCCCAGCAAATGCACACCCCCACTCCCCCCATGGATGCTATTAACATAAAATAACCGGCTTACCCTCAACAACTTCGGCATCTGCGGGTGGCTCATAGTCTTATCAATGACGACTCCCTTCACCAGCATGGAGTCTTCCATGCGGCCGCCAACCTTGCCCTCCACTTTGATCAGCTCGAAGTTCACGTCACGCGCCGCCAAGTCAGCTACCGAGAGGACGGCCTGAGGATGAATTATATATTATTATTATTTAATACCCACATTCAAAAATACCTAGTGATAGCCTAGTGGTGTGACCGTCGGACTGCCAAGTCATAGGTCTCGAGTTCGAACCCAAAGCACGCACCTCTGACTTTTCGGATTCATGTGCGTATTGTATAATTATCACTTGCTTAAAAACGGTGAAGGAAAACATCGTGAGGAAACGGCCTGAGAGATATTTCTCGACGGCATATGAAGCTAAGTCAGAGGCCCATGGGCGGCATAGACTCTGACACCAGGTTAATCACTAACCACACGAAAAGAAGAAGGATAGATCATGAAAAACGCGCTTTCGTGGTGATTGATGTGGGTCAACACTTCTATTCTTCTTTTGGCCTTATATTCACCTATAAAGTAAAAAAAACAACAATAGTACTCACATCCACAGCAATCTCAGCCATGAGCTGATGGCACTTGACAACCACCTTACTGCCCAGCGTTGTCATGGCAACCTTGATCAGGTGCTCCCTAGTATCCTTGTTGACTGGGAACGCTTCACTGATGGCGTCCAAGTGGCTTAATGCAGTAAGAGATGCCATCTCGAAGCCATCCGCAATACGTATGGGATGTATACCCTTTTCCAGGAGGATGGAAGCCTGCTCCAGGAGAGCACCTGTGGAAGAGTGGGATTGCAGTAAATTCGTGATGATGTTTGGATGAGGGTGGGGAGACCAGAATATGGAAATCTTGTCAGACAGGAAGATGGCAAAGGACAGTACCTCCATTGGTGGTTATAACAACCAATCAGAATGAGTTGACTGCATTGTTAGTCTAGTGGTAGGATGCACAACTACTTAACATGGGGTCCTGGGTTCGATCCCCAGGTTGTGCAGTGTTGTTTGATTTTTCCATTAGGAATTTGTCAGTAGTAGTTCGGAGTCTGGGTTTGTGCCTGGTTAATGGCAATAGGCTCGCCCCCTATTACATGGGACTTAAACATTACTGGCAAAACAGCATTAAAACACCTGTGACCGGTGGTGGCTGACTGGCAGGGGTCAGAGCCTATAAAAGGTCGGGCACACTGCTGATCGCCCTCTCTCGCACCGCTGCAGTTGCCAAGTTAAGTGTTCACCTGCTCAAGAAGACCCTGGACTCCTCGCATTGTACGAACCACGCTCTGTTTCTATTTGTAATTCTTAATTAAATATAATGTAGTGTATTCTTTACAAGTGTTATTCTTTATCCTCCCGTAAGTACACGCCTGCTAAATTTGATGTGCACATGCTAGTTGAAGGTCGACTCCTAAAGCCTAAAGCCACAATAAAGTGCTACACACTTCTGCCGAACCCTTCGGGGAATACAAGGCGTGATGGTATGTTAAGTTGACATTAGCAATAATGTCAAACATATTTATCTTTTAAAAATGCTTTCGAATCAAAAATGGTGGTGCCATTACTTAGAGGTAAACGCACACTTATCCGAGCCGAACGAGTCGAACGAGACAATTTTTAGAATACTTTACATGAAATCTTATGAAACTTCGCACGCATGCATGCCAGCGTCGAATCGTCCGAATCTGGAAGAACCCCAGAAATCCTATGGATCCTATCGGATGACGTCATCAGATTCGGCGCGGCTGATGCGGTCGACTCGACCGATGCGCTCCCATTCTATCAGTTACGTACGACACAGCAACGCGCGATTACTAATTGTTCATTGTTTAAAAAAATGAGTGATTCCATTCTTTCGGCGCGGTCAATTCTTTCGGTGCGGATATGTGTGCGAGGCCTCCTTGACTTCGATTCGTTCGACGCGTTCGGCTCGGATAAGGGGCGTTCACCTTTAATTGTAAATTCAATGAAATACCCATATCTCAACTTACCAGCCAAAACAACAACACCGGTAGTTCCATCACCAATCTCGTCATCCTGACTCTGGGCCAGTTGTACCAGAAGTTTGCCTATTTGATGCTCCACGTCCATGAGCTTCAGAATAGTGGCTCCATCGTTGGTGACTGTCACGTCGCCGTCGGGAGAGACCATGAGCTTGTCCAGGCCGCGGGGACCCAACGAGGTGCGGAGGATGCCAGCGATCAAGCGGGCCGCTGTGATGTGCGACTGCAGAGAATACGGTGTTTTAAGATACAATGAGCTAAGATAAGATGATGTAATACTCTTCTTAATTTGACAACAAGATGAAAAATACTTTATTTAATCTTTCTTTTATTTGAATTTCATTCCCATTTATTTAAATTACATGTATTATGGTGTTCCCACACAGTTGAAGCCTGCATCTAAACTAATATTATTATAAAGAGGACAGATTTGATTGTTTGCATTGAATAGGCTCTGAAACTACTGGACAGATTTGAAAAATTCTTTCACCATTAGAATCCTACATTATCCCTAATGAACATAGCTGATAGAATATACAGGGTGTAAATGAAATCATGTAATTCCTTCAAACCTTGTGATGTACTGCTGACATAGATTAACCATGAACGGAATACATTAGGATTCAATAAAAAAAAATACAAAAAGTAAACATGTGTTCTTAACGTAAGGCATTTTAGCGGCCCGAGCATATTGCGCGGCTATCGCTCGCCGCGCGGTCATTTATCTCGGGGCGCTAAAATGCCTCGCGTTAATAAAATATGTTTAATTTTTGGTATTTTTTTTTGTTGAATCCAAATGTGTTCCTTGCATGGTTAATCTATGTCAGCAGTACATCACGATATTTGAAGGAATTACATGATTTCGTTTACGCCCTGTATATGAAAAAAAGAACTTCTTATGCGGGCGGAGCCGCGAGGGCACAGCTAGTGGTACATAAATGTATAGCAACATTCATGCAGCAACATGTTTCTATGTTGCTGGCAGCATGCTGACATGTTACGAGACTGTGTTGTATGTAATGTTTGTATTTGAAGATGCTCAAAATTTGTTTACCATGATTTTGTGACTTAAAAGTAACAAAAAAAAAATCTAGAAGTTACCATAATGTTATACAAGGTTAGTCAGAAAGGGGGTACTACGCTGAAAGGGTGTTAAAGTACCTATAATAAGGGATAACTTTTGTTCTACAACTTTCCCCAAAACTCGATAGTTTAAGAGAAATAGCTTTTCAAAGATTCCGTAATAATACATCAACATTCATCAGTGATACATTAAGTGGTCTGCGGCTTAGTACCCCCTTTCCGACTAACCTTGTATAGTGTTAGGTATAAAATGTTACAATATTTTGTTATTTATTATACACTAGTGTGGGAGCACCATCAGACATTATTTTCAAGTAATTAAGCAAAAAAAATAACATAGACATAACTGATTTAAAATTGTATGCAAATAGTGACACTAATCTATCGTTAGAAGGACATCCATCACTATGTAAGGATTGTAGCATGTGGCGTGCTAGTTTCTGCCTACCCCCATGGGAAAAAGGCGTGAGTAATGTATGTCAGTAATCTATTATTATTTGACACTTCAGACACAGCCAAGGTAGATTTCATGGTAAATCAATACACTATGTGAAATTATAGTCATCATTAGTGTCAAAAAGTAAGAATTATACACAACACTATACATAGTCTGGCCATAAATACTGTTACAATTAAAAATAAGAAAGATATTACATTTCAATTTGGAATCTGTCATTTTTATACAATTGTTCATTGAATTTTCTAATTTTGGCGCCAATACATTGTACAATATTTTGCGATATTAAAATGGAGTGGGGTGATAAAGACAACTGAATCGCTGTGTTTGCATTACACAAAGTTGGTATGGAGCCAAATGCAATTTTTATAACTCTCCATACGCTTGGTATTAGTCAAATGTTTGTTTGTGTACCGGCTATTAATAAGTACAATGAGACCTCCTCTGTTTGTGACAGAAAAAGATCTGGCCGTCCACGTAGTGTTCGTACGAAAAAGGTGGTCAAAGCAGTAAGGGAAAGAATTCAAAGAAATCCTGTCCGAAAGCAAAAGATTTTATCTCGGGAGATGAAGATAGCACCCAGAACCATGTCATGTATTTTAAAAGATGACTTAGGACTTGCAGCCTATAAGAGACGCACTGGTCATTTTTTTACTGATAATTTAAAAAAGAATAGGGTGGTAAAATCGAAACAACTACTGAAGCGGTACGCAAAGGGAGGTCACAGAAAAATTTTGTTTATGGATGAGAAAATCTTTACAATTGAGCAACATTTTAACAAACAAAATGACTGTATTTATGCTCAAAGCTCTAAGGAAGCTTCCCAATTAGTCGACAGAGTGCAACGTGGGTATTATCCGACTTCAGTGATGGTTTGGTGGGGTGTTAGCTATGAAGGAGTGACTGAGCCATATTTTTGTGAAAAAGGTATCAAAACATCGGCACAAGTGTATCAAGATACCATTCTTGAGAAGGTAGTTAAGCCCCTTAACAACACCATGTTCAATAACCAAGTATGGTCCTTCCAACAAGACTCGGCGCCGGGTCATAAAGCTCGGTCCACGCAGTCTTGGTTGGAAGTGAACATTTCGGACTTCATCAGACCTGAAGACTGGCCGTCGTCTAGTCCCGATCTTAATCTGCTGGATTATGATTTATGGTCCGTTTTAGAGAGTATGGCTTGCTCTAAACGCCATGATAATTTCGAGTCCTTAAAACAATCCATACGATTGGCAGTGAAGAATTTTCCCATGGAAAGAGTGCATGCTTCTATTGATAACTGGCCTCAACGTTTAAAGGACTGTATTGCAGCCAATGGAGACCACTTCGAATAAGCTTTTTGTATATGTATTAAACTAACACACTGTAAAAGTAATAAATATCATTTGCAATAATAAAGAAAAAAATCTTCGTGACAATATTTATGGCAAGACTAGGTACTCTATTCAGCGTGGTTTGAGACAAAGTGTAAACAACATTTGACACTACTCTTAATAAAAAGATATTCTGTAAAATATATCAAAACATTAATTTCTAACAAAAAGAAATTGTGGGTTTTTTTTGTAACAAACTTGTTATTGAAGTAAATTTTAGAGGTAGTTTTGTATTTCACTGCAAACGGATACAGTAAGATTGTCTATACTATGTCTCAAGCTAAGTTGAATAATGTATAGTTGATTGAAGGTGGAATTTAAATGTTTTGATTATAATATTTAGTTTTGTATGTTGTTATTACTCCAAAATTCAAATATAAGAGTATATTATACTCTATTTCATATAATATTAGGCAAAAGTGACCCATCAAATAACACAAAATCTTTTGAACCATTTCTTCAAGTAGTTTCAAGTCATATTTATTGACTGTTAAGGTTCATAATAGCATAATACTGAGTTGAATCTCTGCTGGAAGCAAAAATGTTGCTCAATTCTATACATTTCCTTGGTAATATTGGTCCTTATTTGTCCTAATGTTATATTAAATAGAGTATATGTACTGAAAGTTTGGCAATTCCATAAATATGACTATTAACAAAGCAATGTTAGGTTAAAATACTCAATACAATAATGATGGAGGAAAATTGACTTAAAACATCTTATTTTCAGCAGAAAAGTTATTATACTGATATAAATAGCCATCGTAAGGGTATAGGTAGAAGATGACCTGATAAAATTCATACAGGTTGCCAAATTTGAGATCATGTGATTCACAGCACCTGATTATTAAAATGCATGTAACTTGATAAAACAGCATCAAATCTTGCACTTTTTAGTACATTAGGGTTTTGTTGAACTTAAATTACAATTTTAATGCTAGTTTTACTTATAAAATTATATTTTTGTACATAATTCTCGATTCTTCGAAATTATGTTGACAAGTTCAGGTTATGCTTTTTATATCGTAATTTCAGGGGTAATGCATGAGGTATCATTAGATGCAGTATATAAAGGGCTAAATTATTCTATTTAAGTGTTAATTGTTTAATTTATAGTAGTAAAATCCGAAAAAAATTACCTTCAAGGCATCGATACCGGTAAGCCGATTTTGCCTATCTTGGTCCCTTAAAATGATAAATGGTCGACCATATTCATCGAAGGCCACCGCTCCCGGGAACATCGCCATTTTTTACGATTTTAACACTTCACAAACTCTAGATGAAAGCAGATTTCGTTTCGTATCTATCACCAAAAACGAAACAAAAACCAAATGACAGTTTCCTAAATTGGTTTTGACAATTAGTCATGACCACAGACAAAATATTTTGAAATTCCGTTTCACGCAGAAACTTGGCCTAGAGTTTTAAAGAAATTCGTATCTCAGGATTTTTTTCAGTTTTGCCCGTTACAAAAAAAACTCAGAGCAATTACTATAAAGTTTAACAACGCTCATATCATCAAAGGCTCATCACTGTATTCCTATAAGCTTGGTATCCTTTCGTGTGAGTACCCAGGGCCATATTTAACTTGTGGAGTGTGGACTTTTCACTTACCTGTATACAAGGAGGCTTTATTACATGGCTAAAATTTCATGCCTCCATCATAGTAGGTAGATACATTTATAATAGAGGTCAGTGGGAGACGTTTTGAATGGTGTGGACACAAACTATATAGGGATATACTAGGTGTGGATACGGTACGATAGATATGTGGATGTCTGCGCTTTCCCAATGTTGCCAATAAAATAATTACATTCCATAAAAAAATTACTGTCCACTAAGACAAAAGGTCCGCAAAAAAAACCTACCGTCAAATCAGTATTCAAAATCGTTCGATTGCATTCGATTCAAAAAACTGATACCGAACGGATCAAACTATAATGTTGCTCACATCAGTCGTAAGATATTTACGTAGAGGCATAACTACAACGCCTTCTTTGCACCAGAGATCCTTAGTAAAATTTAAGAAATTACAAGCTGATTTTCAATGTGATGATGGCCGCCCAGTGTTCCTGAAAGGAGGGTTTTGTGATCGAGTTTTATATACTTTTACGCTCTGCTGTTGCGCCTTTGGCCTTCTTTACGTCGTTGCCACTATTTATGATAATGCTAAACCACAATCGTGGAAGAAGCAGTACGTGTGCTAGTAAGCCTATCATAAATATTTGGATACGATTTGTTTTTATTAAAACTTTGTAACTAGTAATTCAAAGAGATTAAATGTCTACGTTTGAACGTCTGTATGACTTATCTAATTTAAGCATTATTATTATTTCGACGTCGTTGTATTGTTGTAAGGTAGAATTGGGCTCCATATCATGAAGGTAAGGTATACTCCAGATCTTGTTTTTCAAAGAGTTTCCCTGTCGACACTGATGCGAGTGACGCGCAATGTGCTCTGCGATAGTAAAAAAGCAGCGCAACCGAGGGACAGGCATTGGCGTACTTTTTTCTCTTCGTGAAAATAAAAACACTTGGAACTGCATTCGCATAAGGCACACGACAATGGACTTGAAAGTACCGCCAAGAACCGCATACATAATTAACATTTGATCTAGTCTCTGGAAAACTCAACCTAGATATAAGTAGGTACCTAGGTAAGTAGACTAGATACCACCATGTGAACACATGTTTACTTCTCGCAATTATATTTTCATTGTATCCAAAAGTATACCGATCAGGGTGGAATCTATGTCAGCAGTGTGGACTTGTATACATTTTGCGCGAGCTTTTGTACGAACATGAAATGCACGCGCGCAGCTCGCGTGCGTCTCGCGAGCGGCGCATTCGCGGCGCGTTCGTCAGGTCTGGACGCACCATTTGGTCGGACACGACTGTTAGGCTGAGCATCCACCAGAGCTGTGCTAAGCTGCGTAGCGAGGAATGTGTTTTGTAAGCACCAATAGAATCACTTCATTTACGTAGCTTCACTCTGCGCAGCTCTGGTGGATATGGGTCTAGCAGTGCGAGGTTTTTGTTCATACAAAACAAGCGAGAAATGTGTTGCGAGGAATGTGTTGCTAGGAATGTGTTGCAAGGAATGTGTAACGGGGAATGTGTAACGCTCCCACCACGGCTCATTTGTACACATTAGGTACGCATTCCTCGCACAGCTCTGGTGGAAAGGGTCACACCGTTTGTCTATGCATGGCATGCCTACGACGGGCTGGAGGCGCGAGACGGCTGAGGCGGTGCGCGTGGACGGAGGGCGAGCGGCGGTCTCCACGGCGGTTGAGGGACGCGCGGGCGGCGTACCGGGCTCGGGCTGACGGCGGCGCATGCACCTGCCCCCGACCTCACTTCACCTTCAAACCACGACGGAGATCCTCGCTATTTTTTATAATTGTTTTGTTCTAAATACACCAGATTCACATACAGTCCACTTTATTATTTCACCGTTCCTGAAGCTTGACAATCAGCGTTCAGGCGTAAACACCGTTTCACATCCTCGGTAGGTACACATTTTCCTCGCACAGCTCTGGTGGATGTCCAGCCTAAAAAGCCAGACACCTGGTAACCCTAATTGGCTATCTCTATTCTGAAATTCTCAGTAGCCCTTAGTCATAGCAGTTCAGAATATTAAAGGTTTGTGTATTCTTTCTTACGCTGCTATTACTGATGTAAATAAACTCGTTCTAGCTAGAATTAGAATAGTCGCCGCCGCGGAGCCGGTCGTCTTTTCTGACTCCGCAGTCAGACCGATAATTCAGCCCTCACTAAGCTGTCTCCCGCCAGCAACGCCCTAAGCCGAGGTCAGAGTCCCATTAGGGGTCACCCTCAGTGCTGTTGCTTGCTAGTAGTCATGATGTTAGTAGTAATAGTTAGCTTAGGTTAAGTATTTTACTCGTCCCCGTTGGTCCGACCCTTCAGGTCTCACCAATAACTGCCCGGCTACGTAGAAACGGTTCGCAAGACCATCTACAAGCAGTCGATTTGAATACCTAATCTTCACAGTATCGTCAACATGAACGGACGTTCTGTCATAAAACGGATGTGTTTTCAACATAAGTAAATAAATAAAAATAAAATATAGTAATTTCACCATTTATGAAAAAAGAAACAACAAAAAATACACAAAAATATGATTTTATTGCAACCATCATAATTAATACATAATTTATTCATAATTATATGGTATTTGTACGAACTATCCTTCACAATTTCACTATTCATATTGTCCACACTCCGGTCAATGCGTACAACTTTTACCGAGCGAGAAGACTTACTCCGAAGACTTCCTCGCTCGTTTTCGTCGTTAAATATCGAATCTTTCAAAAGCCAACGACTTCCCTTCTTCCTCGTATTCTTCTTTCGTAACACAGAAGGAATAGAAATCTGGATCCCTGAATATTTTCTTTCCCCCTTCCCAAGCATATGTTATAGGGTTTACTGCTTTTGTTACGTTGACGTCATAATGATCTAAAGCTAAAGATCGGACTTCGTTGAATACTCTGTCTCGAAATCCGGGAAATAATGCATTGCCACCGTATAAAACTATATTTTCTAATAAACTTTCAGTATTTTCTTCAGGACAAGCGCTGATAGAGTTCATTATAGCCTCTGCTATTCCCATCTGTGGGATTCCTACATCTGATGGATGGAATAGCAACTCTGGTATGGCGAATCTTTCATTGTTGAGTCGAAGAGTTTGTTGTTCCAAATCTTCGTCAGATTTCACGATGTTTCGGAGGTATCCGCGACGGATTGAAGTGTAGTCTGGTAGAACGTAGTCTTTGACTATCGTGTTTTCTGAACCTGTAATGAAAAAGGAGGTTTTCGTTTGAAAAAGGCACAAGTGGACGTATGAGACTAAAGGTTATATATCTGCCTAGCCTTTTCCCAACCATGTTGGGATCATCTTCCAATCTCTATGTTCAACTTCGCCACTCGTTGAACTCGAGCTCGAGATCGAGAGTACGACTACGACGCGACGGAGCACGTTGGCACGGACGGAAGTGGAATGTACAACATAACAAAGACGTAAAAGTAGGTATAGCTGATGATTATAGTAGGCGTGAAACTTTTATACATTACTAGCGACCCGCTCCGACTTCGCGGATTGGCAGACTACACACACTAGCGAGAACTTTATAGAGCCCTCTCAGGTGTGCAGATGTCCTCACGACGTTTTTCCTTCACCGTTAGCGCAAGTGATAATCAAATTCTGATCGGCACATGAATTCGAAAAGTCTGAAGTACAGGTCGGGTTCGAACTCGGACCCTCCTGCATGTAAGGCAAGCGTTCAACCGCAAGGCTATCACTGTCGAGAAACTAGAAAAACAAAACGTCCCGTATGCCACCATGTCTGAAGACCAAAGTCTTCAACTACTGTGCGTTGCTACTGATTATAACATACGGCACCGAAACGTGGTCCCTTACTGCTGGCCTCTTAAATAACCTCAGAGCTACTCAACAAGCTATGGAAAGGGCTATGCTCAGAGTTTCTTTATGTGACAATATCTGGAACGCGAGAGTCCTTAAAAGAACTAAAGGCATCTACATAGCTCTTAGGATTAGCAAGTTGAAGTCACTGGCGTAGCGTGGGGGGTGGCGCAGCGTCAGGTCATAGTCATCAGATCAGATAACTGTACTGGCATCGGGACTACATAGGTACTTATTTACGCAACATTTCAAGTCAATGGGACAAGTGGAAGTTTTTCAAAATAGAATTGTAATGCTGCGTCCAGACCTGCCGAATGCGCCGCTCGCGAGCCGATTGCGAACTGCGCGCGAGCTGCTCGCATGCAGTTATAGCGTACGTTTGGTGGGCTGCTCTAGTGCAACTCCGGCAAGGCTCGAGTGGGGCGCGCGTACAGCTCGCGCGCCGCTCGTGCGCACATAGCTTCTTTCGCGTTTGAACTATGAGCCTCAGTTGTGAATTTGCTTCCGAAGATGTCGGACCATACGACTGCCGTTAGCATAATTGCTGCAGCATCGGCTATTTTATTACTGATAAAAACTAAAAGGAAAAACAGAAGACGTTGGTGGCAGGTTCCACGAACGGCACGCGCGCACCACCTGCGCCGCTCGCGTACGGCGCGTAACTTGCGCGCGAGCGGCGCGCGGACGGCGCGCGAGCTTCGTACGAACATAAAATGCACGCGCGCAGCTCGCGAGCGGCGCTCCGCGGCGCGTTCGTCAGGTCTGGACGCACCATTAGATTGATGATTATAGAAAGACTTTTTATTTTAAATCCTTTTGCAATCCACACAGCAACAGAGTATCACAGAATTTTCACAGATTTTTAGCTTAGTTGTAAAATATGGTTGGGGAGCGGCAAGTTCAGGGTTGGGGGGGTGGCAAATTTAGGGTTGGCCCTGGGTGGAAGAAACACACGCTACACCACTGGTTGAAGTGGCAATGGACAGGCCACATTGCTTGGAGGACCAACAACCGTTTGGGAAGGAAGGTCCTCGAATGGACCACAAATCGGGAAACGGATGGAGAGACTAGCTACTGACAGTTGCAGGAAGCTGTTGGATGGAAAGGCTCAAACCCTCAGAAGTGGCTTATAAGGGAGGCCTATGGCCGGCAGTCAATGAAAAAAGACTAAACTGATGGCGAATAACGGTTTGTCTAAGAATGGTTGTGAACTGCGACATATCTAAATCTATGAAAACAGTCCGAACTTAATTTTAGAGCTGTATATGAATGTCCAAACCAAATATGGGTTATCATCATAGATTTCTAAGAAAATAGTAGCCCACCGCATCGGGAACAGGGTTCAAGCTACCGGTGGTCTGGATCTCGGAGAGAGGATCTTCCTAACAATAAGCGACATGTCCAGAAATGGCGTGGCCCTTGATCCAACCGCCTAATGTGAGCCTCATCTGATGCTGGTTGAGGCTTAGTTAATATGCTATCATAAAAAATGTGCAACAAAAGCTTACCCAAAGAGCATAATTATAATCACTATCTTTACATAGTATAAAACAAAGTCACTCCCGCTAACTGTCTGTCTCTATGTATGCTTAGATCTTTAAAACTACGCAATGGATTTTAATGTGTTTTTTTTAATAGATAGAGTGATTCAAGAGGAAGGTTTATATGCCCCACATTAGTATCTAAATCAGACACGTGCGGAGCCGGGGCGGGTTGCTAGTGTTTAACTAAGAAGCTTACCTTTTTTCCTTGTGATCTGCATATCTCCCATAAAGTCTTGAGACACGAAACACGAATCCTCCTTGGCCTGATTGATAACATACGTCTCATCCATCACATTTAACTGTCGGTACGACAACACCTCTTTCAAATGATTTGTCATTACTTTACCACCAACATCTATCCTTCTTATGCCATCCCGGTACTTTTTACCATTAATGTATGGGACTATGTTTGTAAAACTATAACCCGAGTCTACAACAACAGTACATTTATTCTTATGGTCTTTACGGTACTTGTACTCAGCTAAATCTGTGGCGTTTATACGTAGTAGTGATTGACATTCGTATTCTTCAAAGAATATTTCAGTGATTGCTTCTTGAATTGATGCAAAGTTAAATAATGGCTCGGTTATAATAAGAGGTGTTTCGCTAAAGTTGACGGGGCAACATTCCTTGCTAAACATGTAGTCCCATATAGTCTTTTGAGTGTCCCAGTTGATAAGAAACCCTCTTTGGAATGGTAGAATGTAAAACAGTCCTGATGCATCTCTGCAATCGTCAATTTGTGAGCCGACGAACGGACGTCGTCTTTCTGACTTTGCTTTCATGATGCAGTTGGGGACTACTTTCGGCTCCATGTTGGAGAAACCCACTTTGGCCGAATAGCCCCCATTATCGAGGATATAACACGACGTTTCAGTCATTTTTGTTATTTACTTTTAGGTTACCGGTGGAAAGTGCACCATATAAAGGCGTATTTGCATTTAAACGAGCTTTGCTTGCATAATTTCTAGGGAATAGATAGAAAAAACACACAATGAACTGTTAAATTATTATTTAAATTGAAAAATTCAGCATTTCAATATTCACAATCCTAGGTTTTTAAAGAAAACAAATGTCAATTTGACGTTTTGTTTTCTGAAATCCTGTATAACTTCAAGTTTGAGCACTAGTCTTTTTAGTGACATTATTACTTTTACTGGCAACAATCAGTTCCAGCTCGGATATTTATTAAAAAGAGTTTACAAAAGGATATCTTTGAGAGCCGTTCTAAATAAAGGACACGTTATATTTTTGTATGGAAGCTGGGCTTTGGCTGTGAACAGAGAAGAGATATTTTTTTTATGAAAGTACATAAAATATGGAGCTGCCGTATATATCTGGCATAAATGGCAGGCTGGTAATAAATCATTCGCTAACGTGCCTCCCTTGTATCTTTGTGGTGCCAGCTTAAACAGAGTATCTAATTTTAAATATCTGGGTCACTGGGTCTCGGAGGATCTATGTGACAACACTGATTTGGAGAGGGAGCGCAGGGCGTTGTCTGTGCGCTGTAACATGCTGGCCCGCAGGTTTGCACGGTGTACCGAACAAGTCAAATTGACATTATTTAAGGCCTTTTGTCAATCTTTTTACACCTGCAGCCTGTGGACTAAGTACACGCAGCGTACATACAATGCTCTGCGTGTACAGTATAATGACGCGTTCAGAATACTGTTCGGGCTGCCGCGCTACTGCAGCGCTTCCGCAATGTTTGCGGAGAAAAGCATGGATGATTTTCATGCCATCATGCGGAAGCGTTGTGCGTCTCTTATGAAGCGCATGCGGGCCAGTTCGAACAGCGTTCTGAGCGTGTTCGTGAGCCGCTGGGACTCACCGATGTGGCGGCACTGGATGCGACTACACACTGTGGGTGGTCGCGTCCAGGGCTTGGCATAAACTGGTAACAATATATCATATGATACCGAGACCTAGTGGTGCCACTTTGTATTTTTTAATTTCTTTCTGTGGCGTTGCTTTTTATATTATAAGATTTTTTCTTTTCTGTGCTACTAACATATGGACTATGTCTGAAATAAATATATTATTATATATTTTTTATTTTTTTTAAAAGCACCCTTCTATAGTTTTTTTTAAATTTAAATAATTAGAATTAAAAAATAAAGTTGCAACCCACAGTTGTTAACCCATAATTATTAATTCTGGCAACACTTCTATTGGATGACATTTATTGTCATTGTCAACGTCAGTCATTGTCAAAAAGTCAAATTCAATTCAACTTATTCAACTGTTATCTGTTATTGTGACTGTGGTTCCTGTGTTTTTGACTATGTACTATTGTTTTGAGTTTTTTTTTATTTGACCTGGCTTTTAACAACAATAGATAGCGATTTTGTGCGACAACTTTGACATGATTAGACATTGATGACATTACTGACAATGACAAGTGACAACCTTGCTGACCTATGTACAGTAAATATTTTATTTTATTCTATTGAGACAAGGGAATCAATGCCATACATCCAAACCATTAAGTTAATTCATTAATTTTATTTTAATTTAAGCCGTTTAATATTAGGATAAATATTATGCTTTCAAAAATGATATATATCATTTTTATTTCTAAGTTTTTTGTCAATTTATTAGTTTTTTAACAAAAAAAATATCAGGATTTTAAATGTTCTTTGATTAAATAATGGTGCTTTTTAAAAAAAAATGTTTTTGTAAGCACGTCCTAGACAGTTTTCCCTATCAGAAAAACCGCACATGTAAGCGGTTCAAAAATAAAATTATTTTAAGCCCATTTCATAACATGTCCTTTCAAAGCGGAATAAGTCACATAAACGGTTTTAATTGTCTTTCCCATCGGCGTCAGCAACGTATGCTAGTGCGGACCACGCCCTTTATGTAGGAGACAGTAGTCTATGTCACGCCCGCCCCGCCAAACTACATCTTTTTAATTAAGGCGGGGCGCTTTATTTTAAACTTTATGCATGCAGCCTTCCATCAATATTGATCGAAGCATGCTGCCATTTATACTTATATTACGCGTACTGTATTTTTGAAATAAAGGGCGGGTCCGAATCGGTCCCCTATTTCACTCAGGGCTACACTCACGGTTTAGGTCCTCAATTAGTCACCATCATAAAGTCAGTGAGTTGAGTTAGAGAAAAGGTAACTTACTCTAAATAAATACACAAATAACTCTAATAAGGAATTTATTAAATCATAAGTTATGATTAAATGTACAGTTTGCTAGCTTAAATCTAAAACAAATTGATGCACGGTAACACAGTTGCTTGAAGTTTACCTGAAAAAAGAAAAGATTCATTTAATAATATACAAAATGGACAAATAAATCAATATTCTGAGGGATACACCGAGAGGGTCGTTAACAAAGCTTTATCATCAGCATGTAAAAGTTCTGCTAAATATATTTTTTTATCTGTAGGACTCTCCTATGATAATCCCATGAATAATATAATCAGTCTGTATTGGTTTATGAGGCTTAACAGACACCACCTTCTTGGCCCAGGTGCAAGGTGACTGTATTTGGTTGAGTGGTTAAAAGCATTATTTTCAAATACTAGTTTGTCTAAATAGAAAGAAAGGCAAACCAGAATTTTATTGGCATTTTGGCTTTATATGTAACTTGTTTGAGTTCAAATTATATCTGCATCAGCAGTAGTTGTTAATTAGCTCATTCTTTTACAACTAATATCTTAATTGGGCATGGAGACATGCCTCATCCTACGGTCAATACGGACCATACAAAGGGAGATTAAGTCCCAGTAGCTTATGGGGAATTACACTGTCGGTCTGGCCCCTATGTCCCTCACTCCTTCTTAAAAAAACCTGTATCTGCCAAATAATGTTGAAATAAATAGACACACTATCTTGTGTAGGCAACATGTGCCAAATCCATTGACGCAATAAGGTTCAAACTACCGCTAGACATCTGTCAAGTTCCACGGCACTGTGATTTCGGAACCACAACCCGTTGATACCAAGTTGTTCTTCTAAACAATGCATCTGGTACACAAGTACATATTATATCAATGTATCTACCCTTGCATATAGGCATCTATTAGACAATGTATTTAAGGGGCAGCTCTACACACAAGCAGAACAGAGTCCTCTCCCTAAACAAAATAATACCCATAGCTGGCATGCTCAGCAATTAGCTTACAAGATCACAAAATATAAAATTTTATGTTGTTTTTGAATGGGTGGTTAGCAGTTATAATTACATTCCAACATGTTTTGCATGCAAGATTAAAACTATACTTACTTCTTGAGTAGTTGATGGCGGCAGATAAGGTAAGGGGCAGCAAGACCGGAGCCGAAGAATGCAATGAAATAGACGGTGAGCTTGTACCGGTTGGAGATGTCGAAGGGCAGGTTCTGAAACATGTTTGTTGGAATATTTTAGGAATGTGGCTATATACTATAGAATATTAGACAAAAAATATAATTGTGTAGTGATAAAAATAAAATAAAAACTTAATTGTAAAAAAATGTCTTCCGTAAATAAAAACATAATTTAAAAAAAAAGCTATTGACTTGGATTTCGGAACGACTTTATTTATGTTATGATTATTAAAAAAAATTACCTAATCATAATGAGTTTATGTAGGTACGCATTTGTATTTTGTATGATAAAAACATGTCATATATGTTTCTGCGTATGTTTAGAAACTTGTCCCAGTAAATTCTGTACAAATTAATGGAACTGTGCTTAGCATCAGGAAAATACAATGTTCATTAGATTCTGTGGGAACTTAACCTATGACATTTTGGCAAGACAAAATAATGTTGATGTTGAGTTCATCATTGTAGAGTATTGTTATAGTTAATAGAAGTTAAAATAAAGAAGCAAGTTTAATTAATTATTTAACTTTAATAAAAACAATTGACGCATTTCTAAGATTATGTAATGACGTAAAAATTTGAATGTAGAACTTACCTCGCCAGGGACACCTCCGTGGGAGTGATTCCTCACCATGGTGGTCATCACATTCCTGCCCAGTTTGTTGGAAATACGAGCTATCGGAGCAAACATTTTGTTATTTCAAGATTTCCTTGACAAATCTCACAGAAAACAGAAAATTCGATTTAGTCACGACAGAAGAGGGTTTTGCGGAAACTACTACTGCGTTCCCATTGTTTTTATTCTTTGGTAGATTCTGTAAATGAACGCATCTGTAACTTTGAAAAGAAAATGAAATGAAACTGCATCTTAATTTCTAAGCATTATATTTGAGATTTATCTACATAGTAACAAAATTATTTAATTAATAATTAGGTTTATGCTGGTTTTTTTACCTGGAAAAGAAATTATTGTGATATTAGTAAACTCAAAGTTTTAACTAAATATTAAAGTCACGTTTAAATGTATTATGATAGTACTACAGTAAACAACGTTAGGTAGAGGAAAGTGGAAAGGGAAAGAGAAAGAGGAAAGAAGAAAAGGAAAGGAAAGGGAAATTGTGTGCAATGGAAGAAGTTTACATTGAATTAACAAGGGCTGGGTAAGAAACACAACAACAGTAAATAACTTATCTCTATCACTTGGGTCTAAAACGTATTGATATTCGCAGCCTCTGCCTACCCCATCTAGGAATATAAAGGTGTCCATTATGGTACTGAGTAACCAGTATAATTATTTTAGCCTATCATGGTGGCGCTGCTTGCAACGTTAAATGTCAACAATATGTCAAATTGAGTGCATGAATTAATTTAGTTCCCTATTTCACCGCCGGCCAAGATATACTGGACACACTATATTTACGAGGAAATTCAACGCAATATGAGATTCTGATATAAGCCAAGGGTAACCATTGACACAATATGGTTTGAGTTTATGTTTCAGCAGTTTCAATACAATGAGTAATAAACTACTATGTAATGAGTGTTCACTACGGTTGTGTCAGTAACAAGGTCTCAAGTTTTATGATGTTCAGTGTGAAGATTATACGATGAAAACTTCTATTATTTACATTAATAAATAAGAATAATTGATGCCTAATAAATAGACTTGTAATTCTTGTAAATATGAAAAGCGTACATAGCGCAAATATAAAGAATCTTATTTCATTGTAGAAAATAAAAACAACATAATTATACAATGCAGACAGAATCCAGATCGTTCTAGTGCGGTTTACTAGGGTTTTTTAGAGAATATTAGTCCTTGAGCTTCTGGGTTATTGAAGCCAGGACCCCAATAAAATCCACAGTACTGCTTCGGACACCAATAAGGACATAGGAACGCTCATATTTAAAAATAAATCTATGGCAGAAGTCATGATCATAGCGCGTGTCTTTTTTTATTTATTTTTTTATTTGAAATGGGTTTGCTCTTGACTCAAGTCTAAGTCAGAGGAGACAGAGACAAAGTCTACGATGGAGTGACCTTACCCAGAAGAAGCCTGTTAACTTTAACTTTGAAGAGATTCAGGTTGAATGCGTGGTAGTGGGTTCCACTCTTTTGCAGTGCGCATTATGAAGTCTTTCTGTGGTTTCTGCTTGCTCCCACGAGAGAACGGCGTGATGTTGTATATGTAAATTAAATATAACTACTATGCGTGCCGTATAACGATAAAATGTACTAGGTATTCGCAAAAATGGTCCCTCACCTGGGTTGCAAATGACACACCCAATTTACTAGCAAACAAATTAGCTAATAACCTCGTTTTACTAACACGATAGAAATTGGATAGAGTACCTATTTTGTGGGTGAGAAAATAAACACGTTATATGTTTTTTTTATGGATAGAATATTGATTAGCAATGGGGAGAGTCATAAAAGAGTGTTTTCAAGGTTAAGGATCCATTTTGGGGTTTTTATTGCGTAATGGAAACCTTAATAACTTAGAAGGTGGATGTCAATGGATAAGCTGGTAGAGGACACCCTAGAAGGACATACATCGATGTTATCTCGACGAGCTATCTCACTGAGACTTCTCGCCAAGAATCTCGACTTTTAGGACATCATCATCTCCGGGATGCCCGTATCCCACACTAGGTGTGGTCGGCACAACACGTATTCCTCTTCCATTCTCCTCTATCAGCCCTCATCTCAGTACTCACTCCTTTGGGAGCGTTCAAGTATAACATAACGAATTTGGGGGGAGGGAGTGGGGAGGTCTTCTGAAACGTTACGATGCGTTACTGGGGCGGGAGGGGGAGTTTGAACTACACGTTACGTAACATTGTTTTAACCCTTCAGAACGGTCGCGTAGAGATTCTTTTTCTCAAGCATTTTATTAAATTTTTCTTTTTTCTTAAAATTTCATATGGAATGACCACTTGAATTTTTTTTACCTTCACACAATTTCTTGCTTGTTTTACAGAATACGCCACATAATTGTGACTTTGAGGTAAAAATGGTCATCGTAACGTTTTACTAGTGGGGAGGCGGGGGGGTAAAGAAAAACGTTACGGCGCGTTACATGGGGGGGGGGGGGGGGGGGGCAAAAATCTTGATAAATTGCGTTACGTAATACTTGAACGCTCTCTTTCTTACCCATATCATCCTTCACACAATCCATCCATCTTTTTTTGGCCTAGGTACCTCTACTTAGACAAGGTGTAAACGAAATCATGTAATTCCTTCAAACCTTGTAATGTACTGCTGACTTCTAATCCCCAGAGGCAATTGCCCACCTTGTAAGCGCTTACTATCATTACCGTAAAACGGGGCTATTTGAAATTCATGGGTTTCATTGGAACGAACAAGGTACAGAAGATTTTTCGATATATACAAGGTTAGTCGGAAAGGGGGTACTAAGCCGAAAGGGTGTTAAAGGACCCATAATAAGGGATAACTTTTGTTCTACAACTTTCCCTAAAACTCGATAGTTTAACAGAAATAGCTTTTCAAAGATTTCGTAAAAAGTATACTAAAATCTATCGTCTATAGCTATGATCAGCTGTTTTTACAATTTAGGTCATATTTGGGGTCACGGATTAGATAATTAATTTTCTGTATTCATAACTAAAACAAGTATGTTTTTTTTAAAAAAACTAAAATAAAAATAATTTTGCATGCAAATAAAAATTATCGAATTTCGAAATTTTAACACTTGCTTTAAAATATTTATCACTGATACTTTAAGTGGCCCGCGGCTTAGTACCCCCTTTCCGACTAACCTTGTATTTTAGCTAACTATGAATAATTTAATTTTTAATATTTATTTTTATAATGATAAATATACAATTTTATTTAAATGGTAAATATGTATAAGAAGTATGTTCCATAACTGAATTCCAATTAACCCCATGAATTTCAAACAGTCCCATTTTACCGGTACTGTGAAAGATAAATGATGCAAAGTGCTTACCAAGTTTAATTCTTGTTCATCTGGTGCCACACCACAATGAAGGGAGCTGCGAAGCCGGTGCCGAAGAACCAGAACATGTGGAAGGTCAGGCGAGCGCGGTTGTTGATGTCGAATGGAAGGTTCTGGAATTAGAAGGCATTTTGTGTTAGTTTTTGTTAGCTAACCTATCTATACTAATATTATAAAGCTGAAGAGTTTGTTTTTTTGTTTGAACGCACTAATCTCAGGAACTACTGGTTGGAATTGAAAAAATATTATTGTGTTGGATAGTCCATTTACCGAAGAAGGTTATAGACTATATAACAGCACGCTACAATCAATAGAAGCGGAGCATAAATTAAAAATGTTGCAAAAACGGAAAAAATGTCCACCCGTGCGAAGCCGGGACGGGCCGCTAGTGTATGATAAGATAACATACATAATATAACATCACACCTGTATTCCCCGAAGGGTTGGTCACAGATGTAAAGTAACACCCTAATTTCACCGTTATTTTTAAGTCCCATGTAATAGGGGGCGAGCCTATTGCCATCAACAGAGCACAAATTAAAACTCCGGGCTGCTAGTGAGGAATTCCACGCGGAAAAACCCAATAACATTTTGGCCGACCTGGGGATCGAACCCAGGACCTCACGATCAGCAGTCGCGCTTGCCACCACTAGACCAACGAGGTAGTTACCACTGTACCTACTAATACTTTAATGTAAACTAGTTTTCCATATCCCAACATACACACATAAACTCAAGTCTTTTTCCCTTGGGGGTAGGCAGAAACTATAGAACGCCACATGCTACGACCCTTACATACTCGTTTCACTTCATCCACATTCATACATCTTGTCATAAACGCACGCCGGTTGAGAGTACTACGCAGCTGTCCTTTGTGAAGTACATCATCAATAACATCGATGTATGTCCTTTTAGGGCGTCCTCTACCGTTTCCACTAACATCCGCCTCATAAATTCCTTTTGTTAATTGCCGTTCACTCATTCTCTCAACATGACCAAACCTAAGCATACTCCTTTCAATTTTTATCTCAACATAATGAAAACCAATACAATTCATAGCCTTTGTATACGGATTAGATTTTTACGATTATAGCGAGAGGTAAATGCGTTTGAAACGTAATTACATTTCGTTGCTTAAGTTCTAATACCGCGTAACTCAAAAATTTGCAATTTCGAGTTACGCACGTCATTCGATATGGAATCAAAAAACTCATCGTTTGACCAATCCAAATCAATGGTTAGATCCAATAGCAACGCGTTATTTCAAAAACAAAAACACCGCGTACCTATGCAATATTTTTTCCATCAAGCTACGTAAACAGCTAAAACAGCGCGTAAATCACGTGAGTTCCATACTGAATCGTATCGCGAAAGTGCTCCGTCGCAAAAACCAAAAATAAAGATAATTATGATTCGTATACATATTATTTAAATTGAATATTGTTGATTAAAAGCAATTATATGAAAAGTAGAAAAAATTATATTGTTTTAGTTCTCCTGAGAAGTTAACTATTTTGAGTTACGCGGTGTTAGAACTTAAGCGACGATTTGCATCTATACGTGTATAGCATTCACGTATTGAATACTGTTTTACAAGTATGTGAGAATTCACAAACATGGCTTTTGTAAACATGCATTCAGTCAGCGTCGATGTTATGAGTTATGCCCGCGCGGCCGTGGGTGTGTGGACATAACGATTGTTTGTATTCGTTATACAGGGTGTAAACGAAACCATGTAACTCCTTCAAACCTCGTGTTGTACTGCTGACATAGATTAACCCTGGATTTAATTTTAAAAAATACAAGAAGTAAACATGTATTGTTGGGCGGATTGCGCGGCTATCGCTCACCACGCGGTCATTTAACACGGGGCGCTAAAATGCCTCACATTAAGAACACATGTTCACTTCTTGTATTTTTTTTATGAATACAAAATTATACCGTTTAGGGTTAATCTATGTCAGCAGTACATCACGAGCTTTGAAGGAATTACATGATTTATTTACACCCTGTAGAGTTTATACTATGATTTCATTTGATCTCTAGTAATAATAGTCTTCCTGGGTGATCAGGAAATTATAGGGAAATAGATATACTGTTATATATTGTTCAAAATAAGTTTATCAGCCCGATATAGTTCGTTCCGCCTAGCCTTTTCCCAACTATATTAGGGTCAGCTTCCAGTCTAACCAGATGCGGCTCAATACCAGTATTTTACACGGCGCGACTGCTATCAGACCCCCGCAACCCAGTTACTGCGCAATGCCGATATTCTAAGGTTAGACCGGTTGTCATAGTTTCGGGCTTCTGATTTCCCGTAACGACTGTCATAGGTACTCGTATGACACCCGGGACCGACGGTTTAACGGATACCGATATAGTAGAGAAAGAAAAAGGTAAATGGTGTAGAACAAAATTCAAGATTTTCTTGAACGTGTGACCGAACTATGGTTGCTTACAGAATGTAGACCTCTTTTCTACCCATCGAGTACTGACTGGCGTGGTGTCGTAATAGGTTTGCCTCACTAGTATGACAGTACTTCTATGGAGTTTATAGAAAGAAGAAAGAAAGAAAAGTTGTTTATTCACGCCAAAATGACGCACAAAAATATACAACAAAAAAAAACAACGTCGAATTGTGAACTTCCTCCTTTTTTTGGAAGTCGGTTAAAAATAAAATAAAAGTATAAACCAAAACCAAAAAGGAACTATTGGTAAAAATATGTGTCACATCCGCGCAAAACGGCCATCGCTCAGCATAATGCTGTGTCTCACGTGCGGAACGGAGCCACAGCGCTGGTTTTCAGCAAATGTCAAATTTCCATCTCTAGTAAGGGAAACCGGCGATAGATAGGTTCTTTAGCTGTGATTATGTAAAGAAGATGTTGCAGGTAGCAACCTTGTTTGCACTAATAACAATATACTGCGCTACCGTGCCAATCCAAAAGACTGTAACTGGACTTACAGTATTTTACCTTAACAACGCCCAATCCGTTTCTTTAAGTCTGTTTAGTACCCCTGACTAACATTGTTTTCATTTCAATGTATATTTTGCAAGATAAGGCAAGCTAGAAAATACTGTATTACGTTCAAATTAAGGTTTAAACACGCTGGAAAAATATATATCGTCAAAAATATCAAATGTGGTTTTCAAAAGTTACAGTGTATTGGGTTGGCAGGGCAGTGCGGTCACTACTTCATTTGCCAAGAGGGTTGATTAAGGACATGTTACTTCGCGTCATTTTAACACTAATTTATCAACATGTTCCCTCGTGGAATGGAAGTTGACTTCTGATTGTGAGGTTCAATCCCTCGGGCAAAGTGTTATTGGGTGTGGAATTCCTCAATAGCAGCCCGGAGTTTAGATTTGTGCCCGGTTGATGGCAATAGGCTCGCCCCATATTACATGGGACTTAAACGTAACGGCGAAATGAGGGTGTTAGTATACACCTCTGCCCAACCCTTCGGGGGATACATACGCGATGTTATGTTATGTGGAACGGAAATACATGGCAGCGGTATTTGAAAAGGCCCATGTTTAGGAGCGGATGTTTATCAGGAGCTTATCTCCCAAAACATTTGTCCCACCATTCATGTCGAAGTGTTTGGGCAGTTAGAGTAGACTGGATTTCAAACTTGTAAAACGTATCGAGTATTGTTATTAGACCAAATGACGATGCTTCTCCCATCCACGTAAAACAATCCATTATGATGTATAGTGACTAAAATTTAATAGGCCCGTTTTGACAGCTGTCAGATTAGAACATGTTATGTCATTTTCGACATAAAATGTACTGATCTGACAGCTGTCAAAACGGGCCTATTATATTTTAGACACTATAACACGAGAAGCAAAGGAAGGCCTATTGTGTGCCGGGAACCACTGCTACTTCGGTGGGTATAAAATTAAACTAAATAACATAATATAACATCACGACTGAATTCCCCGAAAGATTGGGCAGAGGTGTATAGTAACACCCTCATTTCACCGTTATCATTAAGTCCCATGTAATAAGGGGCGAGCCTATTGCCATCAATCGGACACAAATCCAAACTACGGGTTGCTACTAAGGAATTCCGCATGGAAAAACTCAATAACACTTTACCTGACCTGGAGATCGAACCCTGAACCTCACAACCAGCGGTCGCGCTTGCCACCATTAGACCAACGAGGCAGTCGGAAAGAATCGAGTTTATTTTAATTCTCAGTGTCACTTGATTCGGTCAGTCGTTACGGGAAGTCAGAAGCCCGAAAGTCTGACAATCAGTCTAACCTTAGAATATCAGCATTGCCCTGTAATTAGGTTGCGGAGGTTTGATGGCAGTCGCTTCGTGTAAAGTACTGGTATTCAGCCGCATCTGAATAGAACTAAATAACATCAGAAGATAGTCTGCTTAATTGTCGGCAATAAGATTGACAAGCATATTATCATTTTGGGACCCAGTGCATAATATCAGCAAGCACATTGGGTCACCCGCGCGACGGCGCAACGAGTATTCCCATGGAGGGTTGATGTCAGGCAGGCGGCCGGTCATAAAACAATAAGCTAAAACCTCTAACAACACGGATTTACGAAATACATGTTGTGCCGACCCCACCTAGTGTGGGATAAGGGCAGGAAGAAGAAGAAGAAGAAGATTCAGCCGCATCTGGTTAGACTGGAAGCTGACCCCAATATAGTTGGGAAAGGGTAAGCAGAACAGAGCTTGATTCGGTTATAACTAGCTATGTATAATCTCGTTATGGGTGCATATGTATATTGGTTTGTACAAGAATTAGTATGCTTTGCACTGGAAAACAATAAAATCCTTGTACTACTCTTATCTTATCAATTATCCTTGGTACTTAACAAACGAGCACCTATTTTCTGGCTTTATTTAACTATAGAAATACAACCACTCATTAATACCTATCTTTATCAAAATCATAACAGCCCTTTCCACTTCTCCACTGCTAAACTTTAGTTTCCTCATCGATCACTACAATGAAGTTTGCGAACGATTATTTACCATAATAACAATACTTAGTGAACGTATACAAAGTGTAAAAAGACCCTTCACGAAGCCGTCAACCATGCCTTCAGTACATACTAAGTAACACTACGCAAAAATTGTCGCTGGGAGACTTTTTTTTTGGGTGAAAATGTCCTTTTACTGTAAAGCTCAATGTAACGCACTCAAAACACTGTGCTGATAGATGCAATGAGTAGTAAACGGGTAATGGAGGTATTTCAAGTACTGCAAATGTACCTTCAAAACTAGTATTTTTTTAAAAAGTTGTGAAAATGTTGGAACTTTGACCTCTAATATCTCCGTAACTAGAAGGTTCCCAGGCATAGTCCAGAACAAAAAAATATCGCAATGACGTGGAGTATAAGTGCCTTTCGGCTTCGTTAATGGTCTATTTACACCGTTTATACTCAATACCTAACTTAGCACAACTACCTACAACTTGTACCCAAAAACGTGCTCCCGTCCCCAAAAGAGATTACGTAACAAAAAAAAACTGGACTCACCTCCCCAGGGATTCCTCCATGGGATCCATTCCTCATGAAACTTTTCATAACATTTCTTCCTGACTGGTTCGCAATCCTGGCGAGTGGACCCAACATTTCGACTTTTTTTTTCTTTACTGAGGTAACAAAATGGCAAGTTATACAGGTAGATAAGATAGTCCTATCGATATTGGGTTAGAACTGACCGGGCCGCGGACTGATAAGCTTGTACTGAAGTGTTTCTACCTAGGTGTAACCCGTCAATGTGATATTGATAGACGGTTTGTAGTGTTTGCGTGTGCATGAGAACCTTTTTCAAGCGATTGGGTTTTAATGCTATGATGGTTCCGGAAACAGTCGTTTATTAAAATGTCTGGATTTTTTTGCACTGTTTCTGAGTGAGAAAGAAAGAAAGAAAGAGAAAGAAAGAAAATTATTTATTTTGGACTCACACAGGCAGTTACAGAAACAAAAACAATATTTAAATTAAATGTGTAATTGAATGTGTAAGTGTAATTTGGCTTTAAATTAGGTAATTGAAATAAGATTGTAATTGGCATGAAAATAAAGTTATCATTTTATTTAAAGTCAGGTACATTATTTACACTATTCTTCGATGATGTAGGCAGGGGTCATTCCTATTGTTGCATCGCTATGTATTTACCCGCTGTGATCACCCCAGTTTTGGTACACCATTGTAAATATATTATTCATTGTATGTATGAAGGATGAATACAGTATAAAAGGTAAACTTTTTAAAGTGTCTCCCACTAAACTTTGAGAAGAATAAACGCTCAATAGGTGCTATTATTAAAATATCTAACTTCATAATAGATAGAAACCAGTACAGTTAAGCTTATAAGAAGGAATCTATTTTTTTTGCTAGATATTTAAATCACGGTAAGTAAACATTTTACCAAATTCCTGACACTACTATACTTTGACTGCTACATACACTGTCGCTTACTTAAGGAAGGATAAATTGAACAAAATGCATTTTTAGTGTAAACAATTAGCCGAGACTTGTTATTTCGAGTCTTTTCCTTGAATATTATTTAACGTTTCAGCTTCATGCATATTAAATAATAACATTATCTGGATTTAGCGCTAGACTTATCAACCATTTATGATTTTTTATAATCTTATATAATAATTGTATTTTTTTAAATTAAACATGAGGTAAATATCCCTTCATGAACTTTTAGAATACGGTTTGCTTAAATTTGTAGTAGTTTTTTCATTTAACGCAATGGCCATTTGAGAATGACATTTTTGCGTTCTAAAGTGGCAACATCGGATCTGCCATTTTAAAAAAAAGAAACAGTCGGCCACGCTTGCTACAGAAATCATTTCACTTTTCGGGGGCCTATTTTCCCCCTTTACGTTTAGTTCCAATATTGCTGTAATTACTTCATTACCAGAGCAAAACTTTGAATCGTAAGTCAAAATTAGATATGGCCGACTTAGACGATTTCTTCGCGAAAAAAGATCGCAAAAAGTCGAAGGCAGTGAAAAAGTTCGCTACCGCAGATGAGTTAGCCAAAAAATTGGACGACCCAAAACAGAAATCAGATGTTAGGCCGAAGAAGGAGCGGCCGGTTCAGGAAGGGGAGGAAGGTGGCCGAGCAGGGGTAAGTTCTGATATCAAACATACATTTTTTAACATAACATCAAGACATCTTTGTGTCTGGGCGATTCGTGGTCATTCTCCGCGATTAGCGAAGTCCTGTTTATTTCACAGTGTCTAATGTCTACTTTTCGTGTCTGTAGCGTTTGACCTGGTTTCGTTTGAAGATCTAGCAATTTTTATTCAGTAGGTCGACAATTATTATAGCCTAATTTTGCGGAATCAACATGATTATCGAGAGACACTTTCCATAATAACTGTCTTTATCGACAGACATGTCTCCACAGATGAAACTTAACATGCAATGTCATCCATGGTAAGGAACATAATAGGTTATGTTAAATATTTCATAAAAGAAACTTAATGTGTTTGACCAATTGATTTAAGATGTTCTCAATAAGTTAAAAATGTAAAAATCTACAATACAGCAAACCTAAGAATGATAAAAAAAAGTGAAGAAGTCAGACAATAATCCTGTTGAAATTAGTCATGGTATATCCATAGACATTAATCATACATTTTTGATACACAAATTTTTCTTAATGCCAAAGAAATAAACTGCATACAGCCTAATATGTTCTCAGAATTAATGTATTTACAATTAACTATAGCTGTAACTATTCTTAATCTTAATGCCAAATGATACAATAACAAACAAAAAGCTTATGTAAACAAGTTAACAATTATAATTTATGTAATTATATTTACAATAATTTGTTGAAACAATTGTAACAATTAGAACATACATATAAGTCTTTATTTAATGTAAAGTTTGAGGAAAACAAGAACTATGTTAGATAATAAACCATGAGTTATTGAATAAAATTAGACTTGTCATATTTCTTGCTTATTTTACTTTGAAGAACTTGGGGAAGGCCTTTGCCCAGTAGTGGGATTGTAAACTGACAAAAATAAAAAAGACTGCCTCGTTGCTGTAGTGGTTGCAAGCGCAACTGCTGAGCATGGGGTCCAGGGATCAATTCCCACGTTGGGCAGTGTTATTGGGTTTTTCATTAGGAATTTTTCATGAGCAGCCCGGAGTTTGGATTTGTGCCTGGTTAATGGCAATAGGCTCATCCCTATAACATAGGACTTAAACATGACTGGCGAAACGAGGGTGTACTAAAAACACCTTTGCCGAACCATTTGGGGAATAGAAGGTGTGATGTTATGTAAAAAAAAAGAAATGCATGTATGTCACACTGTAGCACATGCTACCTCTCCAATACCTTGCACTTGCACTGCACTTGTGAACTCATGGATTCTAATCTGAGTTATGATCTGTTTGTGGATGACTGGAGGAAGATTCTGGTAGTATATCAAGCATTGTGAGATGGATTTATGAAAGAAAATATTTCCAAGGCCCATATTAATAAACAGCTCTCATTTGAGTGATGTTCCAACGGCAGCTATCATAAACTAGAATTTTATACATTGGACAAAAAAATAAAACCTTTTGGACGCCACTGTCTCGTATATGTGACAAGCAAAAGCTTACCCTGTACGCTAATGTCAAAAATATGTGACAATAATGATAGGATTATAGTTGCCTTGGTGTGGGGGGAAAGTCAATGTGTTTATGCTCGTGCATTCAAAAGGTTAATGGTGTCTCAATTCATGTTAAAACTACACTTAAGAGGGATTTCTCAAATGAGACTTGTTAAAAAAAGGGCCTTATTATTATATATTTGAATTTTTCTATATTCAGTTGGATGTTTTTATTTTTAATTATTGTAATTGGTCGTAGGCCATATTATTTAATTATTGTAATTGGTCGTAGGCCATTTTATTAAAGTAAAAAAAATATATGCATGCAGGTCTTCTTCTTTTCGTAACGACGGTACTTCATTATGTATAAATTATAACACTTGCGCCCAGTAGGTGGCCACATTTGCAGCCTCGGTAGCGCTATGCATACAAGTAAATATTGACAGAACATTTTTGAATTGAATATTCTGATCAGATAGTATACACATTTAGGTAGCTTTGCATGATGTAACAAAACGAAAGCATTGTAAAACTTATCTCAGTTTAGTTACTCATGTCATAAACATGTGAATTTGTCTAATCAGTGTCTATCTTTACCATTTGTCAAGTATTTGCCATATTAAAGGTCATCACTCATTATAACAGTATTACCCCCACATAGCAAACAGCTTGCCATTCCAGTTAGGACTTTAAATTGTGTGTATTAAAGTAAATTTTGTAATGAAAAGATATAATAGTTGGTGTCTCGGGGCAGTACTTGCCAGTACGGTTCACTATAAAAATTACTATTAACACAATTTAAAGTGCTAACTTGAATGGTAAGATATTTGCTGTGTCGTAGCGGTGCTGTTATAGTGAGTTATGACCTTAAAAACAGGTTCAGACGGGTCGAATCGCTGTCAACAAAACGTCGCTGCGCCTGCAAAATCCGCTATGTACTATGCGAATAAGAATAAGAATAGGATCGCGCTTGCTACAACTTCACACGATAGCTGTGAAATTGGTACCGCCAGCAAAAAAATACTATGAAAAAAAAAGTTATATTTTTTTATGCATAGATTTCATTATTATTTATTCATTTTTATAAAATGTTATTTATTGAATTCCATAAATAGATAATTTTGGATAATTTAATAATATTTGAAAATAGTATTCATTAAAGAAATGAACCAATATATATAGTTAACTTCACAAAATGCTACTGGTCACCCTAATATGTCGCCATAATAATAATAATTAATGACTGTGTAATTAATTTGACGTTAATTGATTAGAAATACCAAAAAAGTGAACTAAAAATAATTAAACTGAGTATAATTTCGTTATTTATTTTTTTGCACACCTTACACTTTGGTAATGAAGTTCACGAGTATTGCGGAACAAAATGGCGTCTTGACAGTGCTATTCTTATTTGGCACGCATAGTATTTTTTTTTTGGAAAATCTGTCTGATGCTATTTTATAATAGTTCTTAAGCCACGTGCACCTGTAAAATCTGTTTTTTTAATAATTTATTTGGTTAAGAAGATAGCAAAATAAATTATTAGAAAACGTATTTTACATTAGTTGCATGTGGCTTGAGAAATATTATAAAGTAGCATCAACGACAGATTAAAAAGAAAACACACACAGCGGATTTTGCAGGCGCAGCGACGAAAAGTTATAACGTTTTTGTTGCTTCAATTTGATTGAAAGTCTGTTCAGACGGTTCAAGTGGCATGCGATTTAGCAGTTGATCAACTAGAATCGTGTGAACCTGGTATTAGGATGCGTAGGGGTGTGGCTCAGGTTGCCAACTCTCCCATAGCTCTGGTATTGTGTTGATACACAAACCATGGTTTCTCTCAAAGTTTCATGGTTTTTTAACAACAGTGATAACCATATGGTGTGAGCGTCGGACTTTCAAGTCATAGGTCTCGAGTTCGAATCCAAGGCACGCACCTCTGACTTTTTGAATCCATGTGCGTATTGTATAATTATCACTTGCTTAAAAATTGTTAAGGAAAACGTGAGGAACACATGCCTGAGAGATATTTCTCGACGGCATGTGAAGCCAAGTCAGAGGGCCATGGGTGGCATAAACTGTGACACCAGGTTAGTTACTAACCACACGAAAAGAGGAAGACGGTTTTTTAAAAATCAATAATGTTTCATCACACATCACAATAATGAACATCAGATAAAAAATTGCTTTAATACTGATTTACATAAGCATAGAGTTTTGAAGCAAGACTTGTTCTAACTTTTAACTGAGGCTCGCTTTGATAAACTATTCACATGTATATCAAGCCTTATTGGCCTGAACACATGAAAGCGATTCAACGTCGCTAAGCAAAAATCGGCGACCCACAGTTGAATGAAGTATTGCTTAAGCACCCATATTCTAAGACGTTCCTCCAAAACTTACTCGACTCAGGACGGCCTCGAAAACACCTTCAAAATTGTATTCTGAAATCGCAATTTCGAGTGAACTTTGAGGTTCCTCGACTGAGGGGTCCTCAAATGAGTCGAGGTAGAGTGAAGTCATTACGTCATAATTTTGTTTATATGCATCGCGCAAATAACGCCGCGATAAATATTTGTAAGGATTATCGTAAGCATATTCGATAAAGACTTCAAAATTAATTTTTGTTACATACGAACTTTGACACTTCCTCCCTTAAGGTAAGTTCCGAGGTACCTTGAGTTTGATATATGATTCCTTATCTCGACTGAGGAAAAATCTCGAGTCGAGGACGTTTATGTCAACCATAACTACCGATGGTAGTGAAAAAGGCTGAGTTGAGGTGGAGTCGAGTAAGTTTTGAAGGAACGTCTTAGAATATGGGTGTAAACGTCTTTAGAATCACGTCGCATTGCTTTGAGGTGGGTCGGCTCTATACAGAGTGTAAACGAAATCAAGTAATTCCTTCAAACCTCGTCATGTACTGCTGACAGATTAACGCTGAACAGGACACTTTAGGATTCAATAAAAAAAAATTACAAGAAGTAAACATGTGTTCTTAACGTGAGGTATTTTAGCGCCCCGAGCGAATTGCGCGGCTATCGCTCGCCACGCTGTCATTTAATTTAAAAATTTCGAAAAATCGCAATAGTCTCGTCGCCTAATGCATGGGACTTATGACGAAACGCGGGCTGCAAAATATTAATAATTTGAATAGGTTTTTGCGATCTATTTCCGTCCCACCCCTCCCGCAAACCTTCCCAATTGACTGCGAAATAGACACCTGCATCTCAGACTGGTTTCTCCTGTGCAATATTAGCGAAATCGTACTTTCGTATTTCCCTGATTCCTTCTTCAAATCTGGACCGATTTTAATATTATGTTTTGTAATAATATAAGAAATACTTTGGTTATGTCTGTATGTTTTCTTTTTATTTTTTATGTTCGTCAAATTTGTTTGCCAGATGTTTGAAACCGGTGGTAAAACCGGTCGATTTTTGTAAAGTTTAAACGTTTCTAGTTCTTTTAATAATTAATTTATTGATAAAAACAAAACATAGGGACATAGTGGTGGTAGATATTATTTATATCATTATGGTAAACAATAATTGCTCTAGTGACATTATCCAAGGAGGAAACTGAGGAATATGTTTGTATGGACTAAATGCCGACCGCATTTCCTCTTAATTCAAGTGTCGAACGTGTACACAGACTCTTGTAAATATCAGAACACTTCTGCTTACCTCTTCGGAGATTACAAATGTTTTCATTGATTATATTTTTTTATTCACTGGGACATAATATTTGCCAATTATACATAATATTTGCCCATAGTGATAATGACACCAACATACAAATATCTGTTAAGGTGTTTTTGTTGAAAATATTTTATCATTTCCCTACAATATTATGACATCATCCAAGTATTTTCACCTCTGATAAATACTTGTTGTTTGTCGACATTTTTGGCACCAAGATATAATTAGGATGGTTTATACCAAGACTGGTAAACCCACTTTTAAAATATACCCATCTCTTTCTAATGTCATAATTATAACAAAAAGCTATTTCAAATGATATCTAATTTAAAACATGCGATGCTTTAAAGAATTTTATTTTTTATTAGCCTGTATTGTCCCACTACTGGGCAAACGCAACTCTTTCGTCGTCTTTCGTCCAAATCTTCGCCCCAGCATTTCTTAGGTCTGCCTCGGCGGCGATGTCCTTTTTCAGGCACCCATAGTGTATTGAACCTAGCCCTAAAAACTAGGTTCCGAAAAAATAATTATGTCAGAATTATATGAATAATCGTTTCCTTTTTTTATCACGTTGCAATTTAATTGCAATGTGTACGCCATTATTGTCATGTGCAACAGACAAAATGCTTCTTATCGAAACTGTTTTTACTATTTTAAATGTATGTGATGTCATCATCATCATCATCATATTCCTGCCCTGGTCCCAAGTTACTTGGGGTCGGCGCAATATATTTTTCTCTTCCACTCTTCCCTGTCAGCCGTCTCATTATCATTTACTCCCTTATCTTTCATATCCTCCCTCACACAATCCATCCATCTTTTCTTAGGTCTCCCTCTCCCCCCCCCCCATCCATCAACATTCATATTCATCACTCTCTTAGTCACATGTGTGGCACTACTTAAATAAATAATCTATGGATCAACAGATTTCGTTGTCTAAAACATAAGGTCTCATCATGACTCTCTTATCTTTACAGGAAGAAGAGGAATGGAAGGAGTATGAAGAACCGGTGAAAGACTACACTGGCCTCAAGATCCAGGTGCTTCAGGGGGGCAACGGAGCTCCCGAGTCGGGCCGCGACTCCGCTTCGGAGGACACCGCGCCCGAGGGCGGGAAGGTCAAGGGACCATGGAATAAGCCTGTATGTATCTTAGAAATAAGAATATTTAGGCTTGAATTAATAAGTAGTTCTCATTTAAAAGATCTTCCAAGAATAAGGTTGCCATCCGTCCGGGTTTCCCCAGATTTGTCCTAGTTTGGGATGGCGTCCGGGGGTGTACCCAAAAAGTGACCGGATGAAATCCGGACGTTGGTCGCGTTGACTTTTTCGTTCGTTTTATATTTTAGCTATGCATATAAAATGAAAATTTCTTTGGAAATTTTTATATTTCAAGTACATCCGGGGATAAATCCTAATTTTAACCAAATGTCCGGTTATTTAAATCTTTGTCCGGTGTCGGCAATTTAGGTCATGGCAAGCCTATCCAAGAAGATCTACCATAAAATAGAATTACATAATCATTTTTTTAAATTTCTTCCCTTGTCATGTTAAAACTACACTTGAGAGGAATCTCTCAAATGAGAGCAATCTCTCAAATGAGAGCTGTTTAATACGGACCTTAGCCGCCCTACTGTTATATCTCAAGTTTCTTAGGAATATATTCACCAATTTTTTTAGTTTGTTACTTAGGGGCCATTTAAGTATTACGTAAGCAAAATTTTAGTAATTTTTGACCTACCCCTCCCCCTTGTCAGCAAAAGTAAGCAAAGCTTTTTACCCCCCCCCCCATCCTATGCTTACGTAAACTTGGTATATATATTTTTTAAACTGATCAAGTTTCTTTATTGTTATTCATGAGCAGCAGTTTTAAGTCTAGAAGAACAAGTAAATAAATAAAAATTGCTGACGTTATCATCATCTAGACACCCCCGTCCCCTATGTCATCAAAAATAAGCTAAGCCAAGACCCCCTTCCCTTTCGTGCTTACGTAATACTTGAATCGCCCCTTACCTACAGCTACCATTACAGTCTCCCAATGCAGGAGTGTAGATACTTATATTAGCTAAGTACTTAGTCAATGGGCGCGACACCGCCGGCGATGACCAGTTAATAAATAATTAATGTTTATTATTTGTGTTATATTGCAGCATCAACCGGAGGCGGAGACCCCCGCGCCGCCGCCGGTAGAGGAGCCGAAGCCGCGCGAAAGCAAGCCGGCCACTTACGTGCCGCCGTCGTCGCGTCAGCGGCCCGTCGAGAACGTGCGCAGGAGTACGGTAAGTGATCTGTTGCTACTTACACTTGACATAATAGCGAGTGCAAGCCGGCCACTTAAGTGGCGCCCTCGTCGCACCAGCGTAGCGACCCGTCGAGAACATGCGCAGGAGTACAGTATTGCAATTAGGGTTGCCATCTCTAAAATTTGGCAACCAGGACAAGACGCGTGAAAACCCCGGATTTTAGAGCCCAGAACCCGGACATGTCAACAGGTTTTTTTAAACATAGTCAGTGTAATAAAAAACACGACACACAAATGTGTCGCGGCCGGCCCAGGACTTTAATTTTTTAAACCCGGACTACAAATTAAGCCCCGCCCGGACGCTCCCCGGATGCCCTCTGAACTAGGACAAATCCGGGGGAACCTGGACGGATGGCAACCCTAATTGCAACTGTTACTTACGTTGGACATACTAGTGAGTAGGAATCAATCCATTTCGGCATGAGCACACGCGAATCCAATGACAAAAAAATTACTCAATTTTTTAACGCCGCCGTCTTGGATTTTGGGGTTTGACTTCATTTCTCACTTCCAGTTGCAACTTATGTGAATATTTCTGCATTGATTGAGTAAATAGATTTTAGCGTAAGTAAATTTGACATATGAATGCAAGCCGGCAATGTTTGTCCAATGGCTTTTTATGAATGCAAGCCGGCAATGTTTGCCCAATGGCTTTTTATGAATGCAAGCCGGCAATGTTTGCCCAATGGCTTTTTATGAATGCAAGCTGGCAATGTTTGCCCAATGGCTTTTTATGAATGCAAGCCGGCAATGTTTGCCCAATGGCTTTTTCTAGTTACTGTTAACCAGTATCATCTCACTGTTGGGCAAAGGCATGAATTCCAAACTGCTGTCTAGGACCAGTGTGGACTATTCATTTTAAAACTAATACAGCTTGGCTCATCATCTGTTTACGGACTGTCGGGATACAGTCTCGTATCTGGCCAAATAGCGGTTACTTTAGCCCAGGATTTATCAGGCTTACGGCAAAAGTGGACAGTGAATTTTTTTTGGAATTTCCGTTTTGCTGCGCAGTGGAGACAGCATTTCATTAAAAAAAAAACTCCGTCGATGCTGGCACCACTGAATTTTGCATTTCATTAAAGAAAAAACTCCGTCGATGTCGGCTTTACTGAATTTTGCATTTAAAAAAAAAAAACTCCTTCGTCGATGCTGGCACCACTGAATTTTGCATTTCAATAAAAAAGAAACTTCTTCGTCGATGCTGGCACTACTGAATTTTGCATTTCATTAAAAAAAACTCCTTCGGTGATGTTGGCACTACTGACTTTTCAAAAGCGCTCTGAAACAATGACAGCTCAGAGGGAAGATTTATTTTTTCGAATGCACCTAATTGTTGTTTTAAATTTAAAACTGTTCCCGCAGAAACACGCGCCGGACATCCACAACGACGACTACTTCCCCGTGCTGGGCGCCAGCGCCAAGCGCGGGGGGGGCGGCTGGAGCACGGCGGGCGCCGGCGCCGCGCGCGAGCCCACCGCGCAGCGCCAGCCGCTCGCGCTCGGCAACCGGTTCACGTCGCTGCAGGATGACAGCTAGCCAGGTACACCAGCCTTACTTCTCTGTCTCGGCACCAGATATACGCGAATAACTCATGCCGTGGTCAAAAGATTACTCACTCAACAAGGTTGCTAGTGGGACTTTTCACCACAGCATGTGAAAAAAACGGCAGTTGTATCCCAGACCGCAGACCAGCTCCAAACATAACATAACATCACACCTGTATTCCCCGAAGGGTTCGGTAGAGGTGTATGGTAACACCCTCATTTCGCCGTTATGTTTAAGTCCCATGTAATACGGGGCGAGCATATTGCCACCAACCGAGCACAAATCCAAACTCCAGGCTGCTACTCAGGAATTCCATACGGAAAAACCCAATAACACATTGCCCGACTTGGGGATCGAAACTGGGTTAACAAACGTTGAATATTATCTCTATTTTTGAAGAAGGGCTGTGTCCCAGACTGGTTCTTGAAATTTTCGGTTTTTAAGAACCTCGACGTGCCTCGGAGAGCACGTTAAACTGTCGGTCCCAGATGTCATACGAATACCTACGACAGTCGTTACGGGTAGTCAGAGACCCGAAAGTCTGACGACCGGTGTAACCTTAGGATATCGGCATTGCCCAGATAATGGGTTGCGGAGGTCTGATGGCAGTCGCTCCGTGTAAAATACTGGTATTCAGCCGCATCTGATTAGACTGGAAGCTGACCCCAACATAGCTGGGAAAAAGCTAGGCAGAACGAAGAAACTCGACATCAAACTGTAAAGGTCAAAATTTTTCTAACATCTATAATTTTGTTTGCAGGTAACACAAAGCCACATCGTGATACGCTGCAGTAAAGTGAAGTGTCAATATGGACTTGTAAGCGAAGCCAGGCGCATAGCATATACAATATATTACCTATACAACACACACTCATGCATCAGACAGAACAACGTGCATTTCCTAATTATGTAGCCCCATACAATACCTTGGAATATGGCGGCCAGCAGACAGTTGCTATACGGACACTGACTGTTCTAAATTTGAATTTCATATTTTTTTCTTCAGTGCTGTTATTAGTTAAGCCAGTAATATTTAGTCGATTTGTTTGTAATCGATTCCTTGTTTCAGCGACGCGACGTCCGTTTCGTATGAATTGTAGACAATAAATGAATGCCTAAAGTGCTTTCGGAACGCAGTTTTATTGTAAGAAACACTCATTTTAGGAATATTTTTTTTACAATACATTATGGCAACTGTCTTTAAAAAAAGTGTAAAAGCAATGAAATGAATGTGCGATTTGTTATTTTTTATGTTTATATTGATAAATAAATAATAAAAAAATGTGTCTCGTATGCGTGGAAATGGACATTTAGGGAAAAAAAATTGGTGGAATTATTTATATACAAAAACCCGATGATTTAAAGTGTTAATAATCAGTAAAACCAAGCGTGGGATATAGATTTTTATATTTAAACAAAATTGTTATAAAAATGAGTAAGATTTGGAAAATAAAGTAAAGTGCTCCATTAGTTAATGACATTGTACATTTTGTTTTGATATTGCAATTATAAATTCTGTAACGGCAAATCATTGGAAATATCTTGTACCATAGAAATAAATTATGTATTTAAAACTAACGTATATTTTATTTATATGTATGTGTATCGTATTAAAAGGTTTAAAATAAATATATTAAATACTTTATAAGTAAAATAAAAAATTATAGTCACATTTTGTTACATGTGACTACGTATCTACGAAATATGTATAGAAGTAGTTATTATTTTCCATTTATGGCTTATTTTATTTAGATGATCTACATCATGAGTGGCGAACCCCAGGGGTCGACGGCGACCTAAAAGGGGTCGACGTGGGTGAAAAAAATTATTAGGGGCCCGTGAGATGTAAATGGGGGTCCACGATGGATCTCATTTCAGCAGGTCGTGACTGATTTGTTGCTTAATTTTTACCTGAAAACGTAACAAACAGGCCGACGACGATAGTACTATTGTAGGTACAGTTTAATGTATAACACTTAACCGTGTGTTTTTTTATTTATTTTTTCACTCTACACTTCACTACATTTAGAAATCAGACAAAAACACATTTGAATTCGATGAAGTTGCAAAAATGCAATATTAACTAAGTACCCAAAACCGAAAAACATGGCAAGTGGTCCGAGACAAAAAAGTTTGGGGACCTCTGATCTGCATCCTGGCGGTGGTTTGAGATCTTGGCATGGTTCGGGTTCTCCTCAAATTACGTATTTAGTGCGATGAATCGAAACACTCAATCTTTTTTTTATTCAAGAATCTGGCTTTATGGGCCGCTATTGAGCGTATTTCGTAGTAATAGCACAGAATAAAATAATAGTTAGTAATTAGTAGTTGGTTTATGGAGACGCGTTCTCCGCTGCATATTTCGCCGCGTACATACTATCACTACATACGACTACAACGTCTACAACTCAAGTACCCGATGTATGCCGCATTGGTCAAACGAGTGGTCGCAAGCGCGGCTTCCGAACGTAAGGTTCGATTCCCGGCATTTTGTTTTTGGAAAACTTGCAACAGCATACTGGAATTTGGAATTGTGCCCGGTAAATGACAATACTCTTCTAGTAGGTAGGACTTTCAGTATATGTATGTAAGTGTATTCAGTGGTCAGTATATTACTGTAGTTTAAATTCTGCTCACCACTTTTGAGATAAGCGTGAACGCTACCCTATTCAGCGCCATCTATTTAAAACCAAGAACGATAAACAGCCGTAACAGCGACATCTATTGTAATTTCGATGGTGCCATACACGTATTCTAACGTGATGCGCGAGAAAGTTCAAGAATAAAGTATAGATGGCGCTAAGATCGCTAAAAGAACAAAATCCTTATTTTTTATTAATTATGAATGTTTGTTTAATTAAATATTAATAATTAACACTTTGATAACAATAATAATTACATAATTAATTTAATACATAATTAGCACTATTATAGAAATCAGTTGCACCTCAAAAATGTAATTGGTTTAGAAGATATTGAATAATGTCCTAAATCGCGATATCGAAGTTTTCCGTCAACCAAGGTATAGATACAAAATTTGGAGCTGTACAAGTGTACTTGCTTCGGCAGTACATATACTAAAATTGGAACGATACAGAGAAGATTAGCATGGCCCCTGCGCAAGGATGACACGCAAAATCGTGAAGCGTTCCACATTTTTTGAGCCTTTGAATAACGATTTCGTTGTTTTTGAAGATCGTTTCAATTCTTTGATTCAAAGTCGTGTCATTGTTGCCACTTTGTCATTTTCATTGTATTTTTAATTCGACAATGTAGGAGCAATTTGTTCTGTGAATGGTTTTTAGTTTTTTTTTTGTGGTACCTACACTTTTTTATTTTAGGTTTCTAGTGGAAGTACCTGAAAGAGTACCTAGGCACAGGGTTTTTGAACACCTTGCAAGTGTTCGTGACCTTATTGAATTGTTCCAAATAAGCTAATAAGAATTCCTATTCTTATTCGCGTGTGATATCTTCCCATCAAAGCCACATAATTGATAATAGTACGTGCCGACCTACTAACGCGGCAATAACAACAGCGGCTACGTTTAAAAAATGTTACAAGTTCAAGTCCCTAAGGACTTGTTGGTAAGGCAACCAGGGGCCTAAAGATCTCAGATGGCCTACCTATATTATACGCAGCTTAGAATCTGATAGCACTGTACTATGCGTGCCAAATAAGAATAGGATCGCGCTTGCTACAACTTCACACGATAGCTGTCAAATTGGTACTGCCAGCAAAAAAATACTATGAAAAAAAAATGTTATATTTTTTTATTCATAGATTTCATTATTATTTACATTCATTTTTATATAATGTTATTTATTGAATTCCATAAATAGATAATTTTGGATAATTTAATAATATTTGAAAACAGTATTCATTAAAGAAATGAACCAATATACAAGGTTAGTCGGAAAGGGGGTACTAGGCCGCGGGCCACTTAATGTATAACTGATGATTGTTTTAAAGAAAGAGTTAAAATTTAAATATTAGATAAAAAAAAAATCCATGAAAAAATATTTTAATTTTAGTTTTTTCAAAATAAAAACGTACCTGCTTTAGTTATGAATTCAGAAAATTAAGATTCTAATCCGTGACCCCAAATATGACCTAAATTGTAAACACAGCTGATCATAGCTATGGACAGATAGATTTTAGCATATTTTTTATGAAATCTTTGAAAAGCTATTTCTCTTAAACTATCGAGTTTTGGGGAAAGTTGTAGAACAAAAGTTATAACTAATTATGGGTACTTTAACACCCCTTTGGCTTAGTACCCCCTTTCTGACTAACCTTGTATATAGTTAACTTCACGACATGCTACTGGTCACCCTAATATGTCGCCATAATGAAAATTACGCCAAATTAATTACTGAGTAATTAATTTGGCGTCACTAAAAAAGTGAACAAAAATAATTAAACTGAATATAATTTCTTTATTTACTTTTTGCACACCTTACACTTTGGTAATGAAGTTCACGAGTATTGCGGAACAAAATGGCGTCTTGACAGTGCTATTCTTATTTGGCACGCATAGTACGCAAATTCAAAAATTGACGTATATGTATAGGAAGAAAGAACTGGATATAAGCTAAACGTTTGCGCAAATTAGAGGAATCCGAGACATGCTAAGAATTACATTCCTTCGTGTATCCATCTACCATCTACTACGGATGGTCGTTTTAGGAAAAACCTACCAAATGGTACATAAGTATTTGATATAAAAAATATTTTTGTTGCCCTATAACTTAAATTCCTCGCAGATGTCTCAATTCTACAAAGGTTTAGATCGACAGGATAAAAATTATAAAGACAAAAATAATCACGACCAAAAGTTTATTTACAAGAACTCCTACTGACAAATCTTAAATACTGAAATTCTCCTCCAATCTCCTCAAATGGTCGACATTAGACTCTTGCGGTGGGCTACTATGGCTCAAAATATTATTTTTGTAAACATCCATACTCCTTTGTGCCATATTATTATAAACTTCTCTCGGCACAATACGATTTTGGGGGGGAATTTTGACGTTTACATTTCCCGCCAAACTCACACCGCGATCCATGAAAACTCTTTCGTTCGGATACACTGAAGGGTTTAAAAATGGGACGTCTGGTTTAGGTAAATTCCGAAACATGTTGGTTCTGTCAATAATTTGGTTTTGTGCGTTCATATTGTTCAGGGATTTCATCCATTGCTGTTGTTGTGTGGGTGGGACTCTGTTGGGGTAGTTGAAGATCCAGAGGCGGTCGCCGACGAACATGGGCCGTGGACTGACGATACCAAGGCTGCTGTAATACTGTTGGGCGAGAAGCTCGATGTCGTTTGTGTATTTTCGTTTCCATTTCGTTCGACGGTTTTGGAACCATATTTTTATCTAAAATAAAAAAAAGTATTTGTTTATAAACATATAGTACTTAACTGTAATCTCTTAGTAAAATACCGTCATCCAGTGTTTTTTCTTAATCCTAATTCAAATTCAAATCATTTACTCACGAAATATGGGTAGAATGGTGCTACAATTTATGTCAATAATATTAATAGTATCCGCAAATTGACCATTACTGGTATGCGAGACTTACACCCATATTCTAAGACGTTCCTTCAAAACTTACTCGACTTGACTCCACCTCGACTCAGTCTTTCTCACTACCATCGGTAGTTATAGTTGACATAAACGTCCTCAACTCGAGATTTTACCTCAGTCTAGGTAAGGAATCATCTATCAAACTCAAGGTACCTCGGTACCTACCTTAAGAAAGGAAGTGTCAAAGTTCGTATATGTAACAAAAATGAATTTTGTAGACTATCGAATATGCTTACGATAATCCTTACAACTATTTATCGCAGCGTTATTTGCGCGATGCAGATAATTCAAATTATGACGTAATGATTCCACTCTACCTCGACTCATTTGAGGACCCCTCAGTCGAGGAACCTCAGAGTTCACTCGAAACTGCGACTAAGAATACAATTTTGAAGGTGTTTTTGAGACCGTCCTGAGCCGAGTAAGTTTTGGAGGAACGTATTAGAATATGGGTGTTAAACTTGATAATATTGTATTCTATTTAGGTACCTACTATTCTTATCGCTAAGATATTCGCGAGTCGTGTAAAAACACTTATTATTTATTAACCAGGTGTACTATTCTTGACAAAGCTCAGTTGTCTCATTATTTGTGATCACAAGCGCGGCTACTTGGCGTGAGTTCTTAGATTTAATTCCTGCATTAGCCAAATTGTTATTAGGTCTTCAGTCACAGGAAATATTCCGTAGCAGTAGGTCCAAGGGATTTAGTACCTACCGTACTCCCGCTGCCTAACTCAAAGGGTTAAATTAAACTCAGCCACTCTTATTACGAGACATGGACTAAGAAAAACCCCGGTTTTAAAATAGCCCCGTCTCTTTTTGTTATATGACGTTAGATAATGATGGGTATATTATAAATCTGAGTTTACCTTAGTCTTGGTTTAAACCATCTTTTGTAATAAGAGCCAACATATTTATTATCAACAAACCTGTGTCTCAGTAAGTCTCAGTTGTCTTGCCAGTCTGCCTCTTGCTGCTACGGATAGGTAGCGATTCTTCTCAAACTCTGCCTCTAAGCTCTTGATCTGTTGCGCGCTAAACGCGGTGCGCGCGCGCTTTCCCCGGGATGAGCATGATCCTGTAGAAAAATAATATAATTATGTTTGATACATAACATAATCAGCCCATTACTGTCCCACTGTGGGGTAAGGGCCTCGACCACGCCGCCGACGGGACGGCCATATTATCTTCGTTTTCGAATATGTCCGAATGGTCAGACATCAGGATAGTCTCGAAATAACACTAGGATATTCTGCATACACTGATTTTTAATGATAACCTAACTCTGATTACTAAACAACAAAGAATATTCACAATATTACAGGATTAATCATTTAAACTAGATTACGTGGAATGCAGTGAGGTTAGTTGTGCCGGCCGGTCTGATGCGGGTTGGCGGACTACATACACCATCGAGAGTTTTATGGAGCCCTCTCAGGTGTGCAGATTTCCTCACGATGTTTTTCCTTCACCGTTAACGCAAGTAATAATCAAATTGTGATCCGCACATGAATTCGAAAAGTCAGAGGTACGAGCTGGGATCCAACTCAGACCCTCCTCCATGGAAGGCAAGCGTTCAACTGTAAGTTTATCACTGCTAGATAAATGTTAGACACTAGGATATATTTCGTGATGTCTATTTTAATATGCATTATTTTTATGGACTGATATGTAATTAATAACGGAATCTTTGGTTCATGCATTCTCTTAGATTTTCCTGAAACATTTATGTAAAGAAAACGCTGCAGCCTGCATGCCGGCAGCCTTCGTCGTCATTGTACCAACTAATCTCTCTGTATAGTATTAGATTAGGTACATTTTATACAAGCGGCATCTTCGATGATTCATGATGCATTTGCAATTCGTCGCGCATCATCTGCGAGCTTAGTATAAATTTCTTCGTTAAGACTACGAACTATTGTAGTTCTACACATAGAAGAGTCGTGTCAAAAAGCGTAGAGATAATTTACTAATCTTAGTTTCCAGTCTAACTAAAAAGAATCTACAGTTTTTCTAAAAGTTTCATGAATGAGCTGACTTTCAGTTGTGAATGACTCGTCAGTCATCGAATTATATCGATCTAAATACGTATGTAGTCATCATGAAAGAAGAGTGACACCTGGGAATTGTTGTCGTTAAATGTTGATTGATTAACATTGTTGTGTTACAAGCCAAATGTGTGACTGTGTGAGTTTTGGCAAGACATGTTACAATGGCCGAACTGTTAGCTCAGTAGACTAATTTCACCATTTAAAATGAAGTATCTATCGACAATAATAATGATAATTATCCGTCTAGGTATACGTCATTCGACAGTATTAATTTTATAATTAGTTTCGTAAACTAATGATGGTACACTTAATTTATTACGGAAGTCATTCTGAACGGAATAGAAATTGTAGCAGACACGACTCGTCGTCACCTTACAGCTATTTTCAATAAACACCTCCCCGCTTTGAGTAATTAGTGGTAATATATCAACATGTCATGCCAGATTCGTGCCGCCATCTTGGAACTAAGAGCGCCACACTGACTATCCGAACGCGCTAATGAGCGCGCCAAAATAAATGTCATTTCCTATTTTCATTTTTATTAGAGAGTTGTGACTTTTTAAACTGTGCAGCCAATTAAGCAGTAGTACTATAAAAATAGGCTCAAATGGCAAGAAAATACCGCGCGGACGGGGATTGATACATCTGCGAGGATAAGCTGCACTCGCAGCTTCAGTCTGTGGATGGTTGACTGTAAAAGCACGTTAAACCAAGCGACGTTCCTGTTTGTCGTATAAATATCTATGACAATCTTTATGGGTAGTCCGAAGACAGAAAGTCTGAGAACCTTTGGTTGTCGGTTTTGCCCCGTAACTGCGGGTTACACCGCCCTTGTTAGGGAGGGACCTGGTACAAAAGTATCGCTGGACCTCTCAAAAATACCATGAATTGAGAGATTGGTATGATATCATTGCGTCATTATCTATTGGGTGTTATTGAGACCAAAACAAAATGCCAGTCTTCTTTGGTAATTCTAAAGCTGCATGATTGTAACACTCTTGTACTATAAAAGCTTACATGATCACATAAAATCGGGTGACGGATAGTTAAATAAATCTTTTTTTTTTGGTCACGGTGGCTCGGAGGTTTACCTAATGAACCGCATATTAAGCGGCAGGTTACGCCATGAAACTTTGCATGTGCCAATGTGATTCTTTCAATTTCACATGATCATAACATGTAGGTCTGTACCTACATGTCACTGTTGATTAAATGATAAAGGAAAACATCGTGAGGAAGAATATTGTTTGAAATCGCCAACACGCAGTAAGACAAGCGTGGTGAGCATTCTTGATCCTTCCGTGTATGAGAAGAGAGAGACAGAGTCATATTTGAAATAGTTAAGATAAGCTTTTCCAGATGGTTTAGCAATCTCTGGGCATATTCTTGTTCTAAAAATTCGTAGTTTCGTTTCCAAACGTGGAAAGAATGATCTCGGCTTCATATTTAAACCTACTCTCTTTAAACAATCATGAATTTAATTGTTTCGTAGTGTTACTTATTACGACGGTCACTACACTGCTGTTAAACTCATCTGAGCGAACTGCGTCTCAACTGCACATGTGGTGTGCTGTGCGCACGCGGAATGGCAAGAAGTAAAAAAAAAAACTTACTACATCATCAACCAATTTACCACAGACATAAAATATAATTCAAATACATCATAAAAAAAAACGATTCGGATATATTATGATCAGTAACATGACAAAATAATAAATCTACACCGTTGGTATGATTTATAGTCGCGTCATCATTGATTTGGAAGGTTTGTTAGGTTTTGTTCTCATTAATCTGTGGTTTTGTTATTTTAATATGAGTAGTCGTTTGTATTTTAAAAAGAATAATTGTTATAACGAGTTAATTCCTTACAGTTATTGTTTTATATAAATAAATAATATAAAATATGCTCTACATAATGTCAAAAGACTGTTTTGTAATTGAAACTTAAAATTGAAATCAACACTTGACTAATTTTGATTGGTAATAGTAATGGCGGGGAAATAAATTGCTCGATGCCACTGACATTACGTGAGCCAATCGGAAGGCTCGATTTGCCCGCGGAAATTTTAAAAACGTTCTGGCAAAGAGGGGTTGCGCGGGCAGATTTTGTCTGGATGGTGGTCGAGGACATTGATAGAATATTACATTGCTATTTCAATATTAATAAACTGTGAATAGTTTTTCAATTCTGTACTGAGTTTAAATTATTACCGTCGTCCCAGCTGGTTTAGTCCCCTTGAGAGTAGTGGCCGTTGAGTTCTAATAGGTTTCAGAACTTGATGGAGGAGACAGGAGGCTAGAGTTATGAAAATAGAGCTATCGTCTACATTAAAATTGGTCAACTATTCTGAAAACAGCCGTGATAGCCTACTAGTGTGACCGTCGGACTGCCATGTAATCTCGAGTTTGAACCCGAGGTACGCGCCTCTGACTTTTCAGATTCATGTGCGTATTGTACTTATAATTATCACTTGTTTAAAAACGGTGAAGGAAACCGGCATGCCTGAGAGATATTTCTCGACGGCATGTGAAGTCAAGTCAAAGGCCCATGGGCGGCATACACTCTGACACCAGTTTAGTCACTAACCACACGAAAAGAAGAAGTACCTATTCTGAAAACTGCCTTTTTGAGCACGAAGTTTATTTGATGAAGCTTTAGTCCAGCAGTGGTCTGTTGATTATGATGATGGGACACTTGACCCTGGTAGATAATTCCCGATCCTCCCACGCGGTGTCGATAGTCTTACTATAATTTGTTAACAACATCGGGCTCTCATTATTGAGGCCTTAAAGAGATACAAGACACTCATCGCGGCTTTCAGTGAGGCTTACATGATGTCACCAATAGAACTAACATATTCCCCCAAGAAGTATTTCTACGAATCGAGCCTTTTGCTATCTAAACGTGTTTGATATCACCACAAACTATATATAGGGACATACTATGATATCACTGACAAATGACAGCGTTCCAGAGTATGTAAATAAACATGATAATTTAACACTAACTTCGCACGAGGAATCTAAAGTATTTAAGCTAGATTAAAACAAATGTATAGAAGAATCCTTTGTTTACTAATTAAATGTATCCGAACGCATCCAAACGTCTAACATCAAACATTTCTAACACCAAACAGGCACCCAGACGCAATACATCAAATCGCTCGCAATAATGTAGAAAGTAAATTAATTAGCGTCTAAAATAATCCTATTGCCGTCAAAAACAACCGAAGTAACACGCTTGCAAACCACTCAGACAGTGGTAAGGCAATTAATGTCAATTTATCCTCTCTTGTCAACGCTCCACGTCTTTGTTTCCCGCCATTGTGAACCCCGTACTATTTTATTTACCAACAAATTATTCAATTGACACTCATAGACTGTCGAAATAAAGACTATTTTCAAATGACGTTTAGCTGTCAAACAGCAAAAATGTAATTGTTGGTTCTCTAAGACGTTCGGCTCGTTCGGATACATACCCATCCGTTGTCTGGTAATAGCATTTTACAGCTTTTTAATGAGCTCCGGCCACTTACTAAATTTCAGTTGTGAGACGTTTCTTTTCATGTTTATTTCCTTTTTTTCTAACGGGTGAATAATTACGGGGGAGAAAGATTTAGCTAACGAGAGTCGGGACGCGTGGAGATTTATCTTTTCGTAACAAATTTAGAAAATGAGACATCACTGCGCGGTTAACGGGTGTATAAGTGTAGGGCTGTCAGTTTGGTGAAAATATTTGACATTTTATGTACACCTTGATAGATTGCTGGCTTGGAGTTAATTTGTTGTGAGATATATCATAAAAAAATCTACACCGATCCGGGGTTTAAAGATATAGCTGGAACTTAATAGCATATAGATACTAAAAAATGAGTAAAAATTTAAAATTCCTACGAAAACATGTAGGTAAAAATCCGTTTGTTTTGAAAGTGACTATTAAAGTGTGAGCAATAATGCTGTCATCAATTTCAGTTGTACGATAAGCAGATGACATGCTAATTTATCTATAAATTGTGAACCAACAAGAAAATTATTTTTCAGTGTGACAAATATTGGAGAGGAGGCGTCCCTAACACCGCAGTGTGAGTGAATTTAAATCGTTCCATTTGCGTGTGTGAGTGGAACGCGGGAAACCAATTCAAACGGCTAATTCGAGCCGCAATTGCTCGAACAAAAATGTCCGGAGGCGCTTTATAGTTGGCAGATCGTAAATAAATTAGCGTTTTATGATGTTTTTTCGCGTAAAACTCGTTACAACGAGTTATTGACAATTGTCACTGAAAAAAACCTCTGATTTTTTTTTATTATGTTTTACTATAAAATGCAATTTATGTTTTTGTATTTTATCGCCAGATATAATGTGTGATACGGATATTTTATTTATGAAATGAAAATAGTATGTATATGTGGCATAAAATTAAATAAAAATAAACAAAACAATTATTATAGTTATTAGGTACATATTTGTTTCACAGCTATTTTTACATTCCTACGTAAACCGACCCTAACTGAGGAATCCATTTCCTTGACCGATTAAAATGTTTTTTTTAGGGTTCCGTACCCAAAGGGTAAAACGGGACCCTATTACTAAGACTCCACGGTCCGTCCGTCCGTCCGTCCGTCTGTCACCAGGCTGCTCTCATGAACCGTGATAGTTAGACAGTTGAAATTTTCACAGATGATGTATTTCTGTTGCCGCTATAACAACAAATACTAAAAAAACAGAATAAAATAAATATTTATGAAATATACTCCCATACAACAGACATAAGTTTTTTGCCGTTTTTATAGATAATGGTACGGAACCCTCCGTGCGCGAGTCCGAATCGCACTTGGCCGGTTTTTTTATATGATTTGGGTAGAATAGTAGGTAGTAGCTCATAGTAAAACGGTTGAAAAAATCTTCGTTTTGTTCTAAAATACTGTAAAATTATTTTTACATGTTCCGTCGCTATTCATCCTAATTCCTATGTTAACGTCGTCTTCGTTCTCTTCTTACAAAATTGCAGGCTGTTTTGGAAAGCCAGGTTGAAAGAGTCAAGAAAAGAGCTTTGGTTAATGGGTTAACGTTATTTTACTTCATCCCCTGTTTTACAGGGCTTCGGCGAAAGTTCGTGCTGTCGCTATGATTCATTCTGGCCAACACAGTAATATTTTTCTTTAAATACTATAGCGATAAGTGTTTAATAGTAATCAATTAATAGGTTTATTTACTATTTCATGGTTAAAGTATGTCTGTATCTTGGTTTTCATAAAGTGGATCCCGCGGTTTATTGTAGAATCGTGTTATCAGTTGGCAGATGGTAGCTACGTGCCACCCATTGTGCCGAGATAATAGTTTGCTCTATTACAAAACACACAGGAAGAAGCGGCCTATTTCCCGGGACCACACGGGAAGAAGGCATTAACTAATGTTTTTTGTAAACAAGAAAATCATTAATCAAGATTTCCATAGTGTTTTCAGAATCGATGAAAAGCGGGTTGTGTCAGTTCATTGTCATTTTGCGCTCGAATAGTCGATTGTGGAACGAGTTAGAATTTAGAAAATCGAAAAAACTGGATACATTTCAGTCTCTTGACGTATTCTATCGTTGAGTAGAAGAAAAAGGCTTCCTATTAAGAAAAAACCACACTAAATTGCACCTCTAAAACCTAACAAAATTAAATGTGAATCTTTTAATATAAAAATGAAATCGAGATCTTCGACCGATTCCAATGAATATTAGATAGAGTGGATTTCACTTCCCTGTGACAATAATAATAAAATTGTAAAGAATTTAATAGAATAGATAGAGATAAGTATTAGAAATGGCCAAAAACACATGTAGTTCATTTATAAATTCCATGTCCTCTAATTTTTCATTCGAGGTTTCATTAAAAAATGAAGATATCCGAACGAACTAACAGATTAATTGGCGCCAAAAATATACGAAGCGCGGGAGCGTGGCGTGGAGTCAAATGGCGCGGGAAGGCGTCAATTGCTTTACTTTTTATCTTTTTTCATTAATTATGTTGCTTCAAATTACAAGCTCGCCTTTCTGTGATTTATTTGTTTGTTTCAAATAGGTATTTATTTTGAAATTGTATATTTTTGATTTATTTTGTCGGCGGAAGGAGTGATTATGAGTGTCGAAGTTTTTAAATTACACATTTTTTGTTAGCGAGTCTCTAAACGTCATTCGTTTTAACTATTTTCATAATAAGTGCCACGCGGGTGATTCCCAAAGTGTACCTACTAAGTAGAGATGTCCTGTCGCACACCCAATCAAAGCTTAATTAACCGACTTCAAAAAGGAGGAGGTTCTATTCGATAAGTTTTTTTTAATGTATGTAGTACACCGATTACGCTGTGATTTATGATCCGATTTACGTGATTCTTCTTTAGTTTGATGCGGAATAGTTGCCATTTGGTCCCATAAAAATTTAAAATAGTTTTGTAGTTTTCATTTTATGAACATTTTAATTTTTTTATGAACATTTTAGTTTACTTGGATGATGTAATTATTCTACCTGATGTAATCTAGAAAAATCCTACAGTAGTTTACAGAACAACCTATTACAGACACTAAAAAGGAAAAAAAAATACTACGTTTAAAAAACCGACTTCAAAAACTAAAAAGTATAAAATATTAACAGTTTCAGAAGTCGGTGCCTTCAATTTGGTTCAGCTTGGATTAGCACCGACTTCTGAAACTGTTAATTTTATATTAAGTTATTTTATACTTTTTAGAATAGAATAGAATATACTTTATTGTACACCAAAATTGTAACACAGCTCTTATACAATAACAAACATTAAAGGATACAATGGCGGTCTTATCGCTGATAGCGATATCTACCTAACCTAACCTTTGGATGAACAGGAAGTCAACTTTTTAGTTTTTGAAGTCGGTTTTTTAAACGTAGGTAGTTTTTTTTAACAATGGCTGTGCCTATTTCGATAAATGACTTATTGGTGTCGATTCTGTAGCGCACTTTGACAGGACTAAACTAAACTAAGGGTGTTTGTCTCTTACTGTTTCAATAGAAAAAGATAGTGACAGTTACGTTTAGTCTAGTTTAGTACTGTCAAAATGTGTTACAGAATCGACACCAATATCACCCAATGGCTAGGGCCTACTTGCATAATTTTTAACCGACTTCTATAATAAAGGCATGCACCCAGTGCTGAAAACCCCGGGTAAGAACTTACACCCGATATTTTCTTAACTTAGAAGACCTCAAAAATATAAAATAAGTACCTACCTACCCGGGTTTTTCGGGTTTTTCGTAGATACACATTTAGACCAATAATTGGTCTGAGAATATACAATAACTACAGGAACTAACTACGTTTAACCACAAAATAGATAGGTACAGAAGTCGAATCTACATACCAGTGCGCTCGAGCAACGCACACATAGACACTGCTCACGGACACTATATCTCGGACTGTTTGGGACTAGAGTGCGAGTGAGTGCGAGCGCGAGTGCCATGCGCTTGAGAGAGATAGATATATAGATAGAGCGACCGCCGAGCGTAGGTATGAAAAGTGAAGTACATACATGTGATTGACTTCTGAACCTATCTGTTTTGTGGTTTAGCTACATACAAGGTTAGTCGGAAAGGGGGTACTAAGCCGCGGGCCACTTAAAGTATCAGTGATGACTATTTTAAACCAAGTGTTAAAAATTCAAAATTCGTAAATTTTTATTTGCATGCAAAAAGATTTTTATTTTAGTTTTTTCAAAAAAAAAACATACCTGCTTCAGTTATGAATTCAGAAAATTAAGTTTCTAATCCGTGACCCCAAATGTGACCTAAATTGTAAACACAGCTGATCATAGCTATGGACTGAAAGATTTTAGCATATTTTTTACGAAATTTTTGAAAAGCTATTTCTCTTAAGCTATCTAGTTTTGGGGAAAGTTGTAGAACAAAAGTTATCCCTTATTATAGTTACTTTAACACCCTTTCGGCTTAGTACCCCCTTCCCGACTAACCTTGTACCTATACATAACTACACTGTAGACTATTGACTACCTTGTTGGTTTAGTGGTCGCAAGCGGGACAGCTGAGCATGGGGTCCTGGGTTCGATCCCCAGGTCGGGCAAAGTGCTATTGGGTTTTTCCATTACGAATTTCTCAGTATCAGCCGGGAGTCTGGATTTGTGCCCGGTTAATGGCAAAATAGGCTCGTCCCCTATTACATGGGACTTAAGCATAACGGCGAAATGAGGGTGTTATTATACACCTCTGCCCAACCCTTCGGAGAATACAGGCGTGATGTTATGTTATGTTACCTAACTAGACTAGTAACTTTATTATTTACAAGAAAAAGGTAAAAAAACGTTTAAGTTAAACGGTTTTATCTACCCCCTGCAGCATCAGCATTTGAGGATTGAAGGTTGAAATTATTATAATGTTGTATTGTCATGAAAATTGAATTCGTGTGCGAAGTTTCAGAAGAATCGGTTAAGCAAAAGTACCTATAGTTGGACCGTTAATTCGATGCAGTAACTTGACAGTTCAAAGCAAAATAATGATACCATACTAAAACTAATAGTGTTGGGTAGTGAACGATTTTACGAAAGGAACGAATGCGAAAAATAGTTCAATTTAAACAAATCCCTACAAATTCTTTGTACCTCTTGGTGATGCTGTTCTCTTAGACCCAAATTCTAATAGAAAATGCCTTATGACATTAAGACCGAATTATGTACCACAATTGTGCATTGAAGTATTAAACAAATAAATAATTAACCTTATGTTCAGTTATTTGACGCTTCAAAAACGTCATATCAGTAGTTACTAGTAGTTACGGCTATTTTTAATAGTGATAATCGTGTTTTGATTCTCTAGTTATTAAACTCAATCAAAACTATGCATATAAGTACATTATTAAGTTCATTCGATTTCATTCATTCTTTTTTTCACCTCACTACCTTTTTTTGTCAAAAACTGTTATCCCTCTAACTGTCAAGTTACTGCATCGAATAAACGGTCCAACTATAGTTAAAAAATCTGTCGTAAGATTTGAAAACAAACAAATACCTATATTATATACGAAGTGAAACTAATTCACTCCTCAACCAGATAGACCGACGACCATGAGAAGCTGGGTTGGAATAGATGTAGAAGGCGGAGGACCAAGTGTTATGGCGCAATTTGATAGAGTCCTTTGTCCAGCAGTGGGCGGCAATAGACTCCGAGTTAAAAAAAAAACCCTTAAAACGAATATTCAAGGATAATTTAAACCCCGTAGGTTCTGCACCACAAGTTAGCCTGGTGGTGTATACTTAGATCTGAAAAGCGGCCCTGATAAGCGGAGACCCCGTTTTTTTTTAAAGTATATAACGTTGCCCCGCCGTAGGATTTCTCCTGTATCGTGGGTGCTTTTCCAGATACAAATGTTCACATGCACATACGCCCAGACCCGCAACAACTATTTGTAAGCCATGTGCGGGAATCGAACCCACGACCCATAACGCAGAAGCCAATCGCTTAGCTACTGCACCAAACGTGCCGTCGAATATTTATATTTATAATATTATATTTATAAGAGTCGTAGCATGTGGCGTTCTATAGTTTCTGCCTACCCCCATGGGAAAAAGGCGTGAGTTTATGTATGTGTATGTATAATATTATATTTGGAAAGGAAACCGAAAATCCCGGTTCTTTAAAAAACTACTGGTTTCACACTTAGGGCAACGTTGCATTGCACGACAGTGGCCGTTGCATCCTAATAATAGGACAAAAATCGTACTTAAAATATGCACCGATAATTTGATAGCCAAAGTCTAATTTAAAAGAAACTAGTGACCCGCCCCGGCTTCGCACGGGTGCAATGTAGATGCATATAAACAATGTGGGGCATATAAACCTTTCTCTTGAATCACTCTATCTATTGCTGAAAACTGCATTAAAATCCGTTGCGTAGTTTAAAAGATCTAAGCGTACAGACAGCGGGAGCGACTTTGTTTTGTACTATGTAAAGATGTATCAGTACCTCTACATCATATACTCCCGTAAATACCCTACCTTCAGGCATATAAACTGGCTAATGTTCACTACACATGCTTATGCTAAATGAGGTCACAATATGCTCAGTGGTTTGGCATCGTGTTACGAAGTCAAAGGGCCAAGTTTGTTGCACTAACTGCACCAAGCCTTTTATTGTTTGTTGTATATGATGTCGCAGCGATATTGTAAAATCTGCTATATTATAATAGGATAAGAGATGTAAGTAAGAAGAATGTTTAGTGAAATTATAATAAGATAAGAGTATTTTTTATTTTTTTTATTGAAATGTGTTTGCTTTTGACCCTAGTAATGTAAGAGATGTAAGTACCTAACAAGAGTGTTTAGCGAAATTATACTTACTAAGATAAGAGATGTAAGTAACAAGAGTGTTTAGAGAAAATAAGATAAGATAATGTACACAAGTAACAAGAGTGTTTACCGAAATTATAATAATATAAAAAATGTAAGTAACAAGAGTGTTTAACGAAATTATAATAAGTCTAAAATCAGTAAATAATATTGTGAGAAATATGATCGAATGACAATATTTCGTTTTGTTATAGTATTGCCAGAGTTATTATAATATAGCGCCTTTTAAAATATCGCTGCGGCGCTGCGTGGGACTCATATAGGTAGTATTGAGGGTTACTCCAAATTAACTGGTGAATTTTTACAGGGTTTCATTAAAAGAACACATGGAAATAAAAAAAAAGTAAAGGTAAAAAAGCTTTTAAGTTAACCGTTGTATCTACCCGTAGAAGTACTCCTGTAGCATCAATATTTGAATATTGACGCTTGAAATGATTATAATGTTGTATTGTCACGGGAATTGACAAAGTTTCCTGTCGCAAGATTTGAAACAAACAAACAAACAAATATAAGAAAAGAAACTAATAAAAACCGTTTAAAAATACCCAAACTTTAAATAATAAGATATCTATTACGTGCGCGCTCTTTGCTACTGATGATTATATTCCGTGGAGTGCTTTAAAAGGATACAGACAATGTACAGTAGAACGCCGATTATCCGAACGCCGATTAACCGAATCGCCAATTATCCGAATCGGTCCTAAGCGTAATATAAAAAATTAAAACCAAGTACATATTGTAATTTTTGTTTTGTTTTGTTGTAACAAGTTGGAACTCGCTGGAGTCCAGATACGGAAACGAGCTTCAAAGTCGAGGCAGCTTACTCTGATCGAGATGTCCAAGTGAGCGTTATTGTAGAACTGTGTTTGTTAAACTTAATAAAGTTTATTCTGTGTGACAGTTCGTTTTTCTTTATTACCAGTCTGTGTCCGATTATCCGAATTTACGATTATCCGAATCGACCCCGGTCCCAATTAATTCGGATAATCGGCGTTCTACTGTATGTAAGTAGGTATAGACCCGACGCTGATCCTGCCGACGGGCGGCCAGTGGTGACGAGAGCCATCGAATTCGGATATGCGAATATTCTTGACTTATGACAATTTTGTTCCGTGCATTGTTTTCTGACGACGTGTTATAACCAGGGACATAATATCAAGTAATCGAGCTCCATGGTGGACTAGCATACTTAAGAATCCTTTGCCGCACAGGCTGTCGACGTATTGAGTTCGAATCGATTTAAATTTATTGACAATAATCGTGATAGCTCGTATAAATAACACGCTTATAAATTAATACACAAACTTTACTGGAGAATCAAGCTATCTATTCGTGATAACCGGAACGAAATCCGTTCAGTAGTTACAGAGTTCAAAATTAATTACCACAACTTAAAAGTTTAACTTAGAACATTTTCTATGGAAACCTGCCAGACAGAACATTGGTATACGGTAACTTTTAAAACTACGTATCTCCTTTTCTTCTTTTAAAATTGGAATAAGGTAACTTTGAACATTATGTGCCTACTTTTCTTCTTTTAAAATTGGAATAATGTAACTTTGTACTTATTTGCTAATCTAATAATTGCTACTACTATGAATGGATATTTCCCATAATATCTTAACCCTTCGACAACGATATTAATATCACTGTATTCTAGAATTCCTCAACCAAATATAACTATTAGAAATTTTACAATTTCAACACAAAATTATCATAAAACCTTTAAAAAATAAAATAATAGTACCTGATTGTGGATAATCAGTAGATTTAATATCAAGGAACTCTTGCGCATCGCCGACGGTCGAACTCTCAACGTCCACATTTTCAGAACTATTGCTATCATCATCGTCCGAATCGATGGTATCAGTCACATCACTAACAAAATTACTTTTTAAATCACAATTCACGCCACTAGTAGAAGCGTTCGCATCATTTGTTAAATCATTACAATTCTGTTTTTCAAATTTATCAGCCAATAAATTCTCGATGGAAAATGGTAGTTTCGTTTCATTTTTTTCTGTTTTTATTTCTTCAACGTCCATTGTGGATTCTGAAGGATCCATTTTGAATTTTCTTAATTTATTTGATAATTTAATCAACGTGTGCACTGTAGAAGCTTGAGGGACATTTTGAATCACATCTTAAGCACTGAACTATTTAATGTGGAGTAACTCACGCACGGCTATAATTTAAACTAATAAGAAAGTTTCACGATGCGTTTTTGTCAATTCGTTCGCTGAAACGTCTGGGGACGGAATGTTAACTACCTCTTTTGAAAAACATAATCGCGTCTCAACATATTTTGACTTCCACCTCCCTTATTTTAATACCGTTAAGGTTCAAAATTGTCTAATTATCAAATTAGTTATATTTGGCAGTGGTGCGACTGATCCGAATGGAGATTGAGGGCCTTTACTAATGGGCGTCTTTCTGGATGACAGTATTTCACACCAAAACACACTCAAATCTCAACTTTAAACTGTCGAAACAGAGTTTATAATTAGTTGTAGATAGTTAAACGATGCAAATAGCTCATGAAGAGCCACAAAGTTATAATTAGAGTTGGACCAATCACTGTGAAGGGGCGTGGCGGGAGTCTGTGAGTTGCGTGTGCGCACTCCTTGTACATCAAACGAAGATTTATTTAAGGAGTCTGCTGATATATGTGGGCGCTCATTAATTCTGATAATTATTTAGTTAGTTTGTGTAATTGGACTAGTCAGATGCTCGCTTATAGAACCGAGATGAGAGTTAACTGATTTATTAAGCTCGCCGCTGTTATGGCTGTCGGCTCGGTTTTGATTATAACTTCTTAATTTAGTTGCTAATTGTTTGTGAGTTTTGGGACAATAAATTTATCTTTTTGATAATTTTTCTTCGTTTTAATTTCTTTCTCTTCATAGTGTGGCGGCATCTATCACGCCACATTAGAATTACGCAGCACAATGATTGTCTAGCACACTACAGCGACAACAGTGACAGCTGTCAAATGAAACGTCACAAATCCTGCATCACGATATCAAGATTTGACACGCAGATAGTATATACAGGTGTAAACGAAATCATATAGGTAATTCTTTCGAACCCCGTGATGTACTGCTGACATAGATTGACCCTGAACGGGATACATTTGGATTCAATAAAAAAACACAAAAAGTAAACATGACTGTGGTCTTAACGTGAGGCATTTTAGCGCCCTCCGTTAAATAACCACGCGACGGGCGATAGTCGCGCACTTCGCTCGGGCCGCTAAAATGCCTAACGTTAAGAACACATGTTTACTTCTTATAATATTCTTTTTATTGAATCTAAAATTATTCCTTTTAGGGTTATTCTATGTCAGCAGTACATCACGAGGTTTGAAGGAATTACATGATTTCGTTTACACCCTGTATACAAGTTTCCAACATCAACCGTTGGGCAGTAGGTAACCCGCCAGGTTGAAGGTTCCTCCCTTTTCGTTGGAGGAACACCATACCTCGTTCCTCTTCAATATATTTTTCTCATTTCATTTTGGACCTTGTAGCTGGAAGATATTGTGTTAAGTACCTATTGTATTTTCGGGTGCATATCCGTTAGAATAGGACCGTTTCCTTCATCCGTAATGAATAGATTCTTACGATTTATGAAGAATCTCTACCATGAACAAAAATACTTACTGCATCTCCAAATAAGATCTTTTTATTTCGATTATGTTTTTCTATTTCGTTCTTGTCTTGATCGCGTTTGTCCCTAGTCTCACCTGATGGTAAGCGCAGACAGGGTCTAAGATGGAGCACACGAATCCAAGGAACAGATATAGAAGGATCCCCCTACACCCCTCTGGCTCTCACATACACACGAAGAAACACAGTAAACTGCTTGACTTTAATGTGAGGGTTGTAGCTAGCCAGGCGGACCGTATAGATCCTATCACCAAGCGTGCTGGGTTTTGTTGAATCTTACAACACGCGTCTATTCCCAGCGTGCGGTGAGGAAGTTTTATATTCTAGCCCGTCCCCGCCCGTCCACACGGGATCGATCGTGTATTTTAGATTTTTCTAATATTATTATAGCTTAGGTACCTACCTAAAGGAATTTTATCTATTCATAATTAAATTAAGGACCTGTATTATCTTAACTCTAAAATTATTCTTCAATTATTTTTAACATAACATCACGCCTGTATTCCCCGAAGGGGTGGTCAGAGGTGTAGGTATATACCCTCATTTCACCCTTATGTTTAAGTCCCATGTAATAGGGAGCGAGCCTATTGCCATGAACCGGGCACAAATCCAAACCCCGGGCTGGTACTGAGGAATTCCAGACGGAAAAATCCAATAATAAATTTGCCCGACCTGGGGATCGAACCCAGGAACTCACAATCAGCAGTCGCACTTGCCACCACTAGACCGACGAGCCAGTTAACAAGTCAATTATTTTTGCTTTCTAAAAATGTGTACGTTTAATGTAAGTAATTGTATTTGTTTACTTTTTATACAAAAGTAAAATGGACGGACTATACGACAGTACCTACGCCTTGGGCTATCCCATCGAAGTTTACAAGCATGACTTTTATTTATCAGTTTTAAATCCAATGACCTACTTCTTGGCTTTGGTAAGGAATTGTTCAAGTTCTACTGAATAATTTTATAAAATAATAGGTATCAAATCACAAAACAAATGTAAACCACAATAAAAGCAATAAATAAAGAAAAAAAAACATCCGTGTCGCCCTTTCATAACTCCGACGCAATATTGTCATAATTAGGCTGAATAGGGAGGTCGGTGGCGCTTAGCGTTTTTTTATTTTTTTCTACCAAATGATGAATGTGCGGTGTTCCCATTTAAAATAATGGCTGGGAGTAAGATGGTTCAGTACCTAGAAGTTTAATTTTTCTTTTTCTTTTTCTTTTCTTTTCTTTGATTGCACTGATTCGAGTTCATTCATTAATTATTTGTAAGAAACTTCTGACCAACCATTTTCGGGAAAATTTTCGAGATTTATTATATACCTACTTAAGTGTTAGGGACCGATTTACCCTTTAGGCTAAAAAGGCTACAACCTGGGGGCACAACGAGAAAGGAGACGGATGAAAAATACTTTTAAAGGAGAACTGCATATAACAAAAACCCAGCTTTAATAGGAACAATCCACCGGTGGTTTAAACATTGGCATTGTGGAGGAGATATATTAGGTTATAATTAGCCTAGGGGTGGCTCAAACCCTAACCCGTCGCCCGACCAGTAGCAGGCTCGAGGAGGCAGCGTGCCGTGTTCTTGCGCATCTTTCAGGAGGATGTCGGAGAGGTCCCACAGAAGGAGAGGTCCACCAGCTTTTGGCAGACCAAGACCTGCCGGGGTTGCGGTGCATGCATCTGCGAATCCCGCAACCCCGGCCCTCGGTCAGGAAGAGGAACACCATGGGTTTTTAGCCGGTATGAGTCTCGCCTTTGCCTTTAACCCTTTGCCTTTCCCCTGGGCGAAGGGAACCCACGAGGATTAAGCCACGTTAATAAAAAAATTATCAAACCCTAAATCAGGCCCTGATGATGAGTGTCGTATGTGCTTCAGAATATCGGAATATCGCAATAGAATAGGTATACAGTGGTTTTCCCATCTCTCTATTACGGTACCCTGAACCGTGAATTAATTTTCGACAACTCCACACCGTTTCGTTTCCGCATATTTGACTGTGGTATGCGATCCCTACATCTAAATGATCTAAATTGCTACAGCATGCGCATGCGCAGGACATGATGGCAAAGAATAAAAAGATGCAGAAGTTCCACTCGTTATGTTAAATGTCGACAAAGAATAGGTAACGCCCATCTCAATACTCAATACTCAATATTTATTTGCGTATTCCACAATGTTACTTAGGTGGTAGTAATAGAAAATTATGTTACAATTGTGGACCCTGTTGGGCACAGCAAAGTAGGAGAGAGGAGGATCATTATTAAATTAGATAAAATTTAAAATCATCAACATCTTCATTCCTGTATCAAACCGACTTAGGATTATATCAAAAGGCTGTGTAGAAACTTCCCTTTGTGCGCTATTTATCTTAATCTTGATCCAGGGGCGTAGCTATCGCCGTATCAGCCCAATGATACGGGGCCCCCGGGCTACAGGGGCCCCGACGTGCGTAATTTTTTTTGTGAAAAATCTTCACCCTCCATTTGGGCTTCCTCGCAGTCGGGTAAAAGAGCCTCCCGACAAATTTTGATACCATACTCTATCCATAAGCCAAAAGTGGCGAATATACGAGTATTCCTTCACGACAGTTAATTTTTACCGTCTAACCAGATTTCCATATACCCAACATTGGATGCTTACGGGTGATAGAGGACGATTGTGACTGTGAGTGTGTGTAGTAGATGTCAACGCCTCATCTTAACAGGAAGTGCGTACCGCGCCTCCTGTTGTTTCAATTGACATTGCCATATTTTTGATTAGCTGTCATAAATTAAAAGTAGTTTTTATCTTTTATTTTTTATTATATTTTTGTAGTTTATTGACACATTATAAAACACTTTTATCCATTCAAGTATAATAGAATATATATTTAAAATTAACTACCTCCATCCGTGTGTCACTGCGGGGGTACCAGCTGAAAATCAGCGCTGGGTGTTTTGACGCCTAGCATATGCTGGGTTGGTGACCTTTTCGGCATGGACATACTCGACAGCATAAAATGTGTGTTTAATTCTTTTTATATTGTTTTTTCTTTGTTTATTTTATTTTATTTATGCTGTCAGTGTTCTTGGCTGAATAAATTAATTTTCTTTCTTTCTTTAGTCAAGTTACCCCTCTCTCGCTACGCTGAAATGGCACGAATTACGACTGTAGTGTCTCCAGGTTTTTCTGCCGCTGCCGCCGTCGCTGCACTGTAACTATTTATTGTGCCAATTCCTTATCATGTTGTTAGAAGCAGAACTTCTGGACCTATTTATTTTATGTCGATGCGCGGGAGTCGACTGTTCATCAATAAACACGTGTAAGGCGGACGTGGTTGCCGCTTAATTAGTTTATTTCTAAGATGTTTAGCGTAATTGGTAAAGCTATTGTTTTTAATTGATCTGGATTTGGTTGTGGTTTTATGGATTTAAGAAGTGCTCATGCGTTTGGACCTTTAAGCAGTTGTAAAGATAAATGAGGATCAAAAAATTCTATATGAGCTTAGTATCAGGGATGAGGAATTGGAATCTCGAGGAATCATAATCTTTTGTTTTGACGACACGTCTGGCGTAGCGGCTGAGCAATTGGCTTTCTGCGCGATTTCGATTTTTTTTTCGCGATTTTGATTCCCGCACTAAACAAATATTTGTACGCCCTACAGGTAGTTATTTCGGATTTGGATGTTTGTGCATGTGAAGATTTGTGTCTGTAAATGTACCCATAATTCAAGAGAAATTTAAATGTGAGGCAAAGTTTGAAAAAAACATCATCAAAGCACATATTAACAAATGGTGGGGAAAGCATTTGGTATTATAACAGAAATGCAATAAAGAGTAACTACTATGCTTCCTATACCTACAATATACCTACAAAGTGCTTTCCCTACTGCTATATCTTGAATTTGAGCTCTGCACATCCTGTGCCGATAAAAAGCACGACATATTTCTACTTAAATCATCGAAATTTTTGTTTATGGCAACAGTAATTACCCAACTTCCTATAAAAAAAACAAACTGTCAAATATTTATGATGCGGAACTGTGTGGATTCTATAGACTGTTTTTCTATGAAGCGAAGTATTTATGGAATTTCTTAACGGCACACAAATTATTTAACACAAAAAGACATACGACTTCACACTATGGAACGCATGCTCTCGTAACATACCTTCAGCTATCAGCTAGGGTGAAAGAATTTACCTATTATAAAAGTAGAATGTTATGATATGTTTTCAAAACTTTCGATGAAGACATTATTATAATTATTTGACACGAGGTGCAACACCAGGTGTGCCATGCTTGCATAATAGTATATGTGAAGTTGAATGGAGATCCTGAACTCCTCGGCATGTGTTGAAGACGACCACCAAGAGGACTTACTCACACTGCCGGCCTCTTCCTAGGAAGACGAAGACCTTTTGAAGCGAATCGAATAAAAAGACATATGCACATACATAACATCACGCCTGTGTTCCCCGAAGGGTTGGGCAGAGGTGTATAGTAACACCCTCATTTCGCTGTTATGTTTAAGTCCCATGTAATAGGGGGCAAATCTGTTACCATCAACCAGGAACAAATCCAAACTCCGGGCTGCTATTGAGGAATTCCACACGGTAGACCCAATAACATTTTGCCCGACCTGGGGATCGAACCCAGGACCTCACGATCCGCAGTTGCGCTTGCCACCACTAGATTAACGAGGCAGATTAAATATATGTATGTAGTATTGAATGTCTTTCAACCGGTCTAATTTTAGAGTATCGGCATTACCCAGTAACTGGGTTGCGGAGGTCTGATGGCAGTCGCACCGTGTAAAATACTGGTATTCAGCCGCATCTGGTTAGACTGGAAGCTGACCCTAACATAGTTGGGAAAAAGCTAGGCAGATATATATTGAATGTCTTTGTGTTCCTCACTTTCTTCTTCAGAGCCTCTATGTTGCAGGCAACAACTTGCCAGTTTTATGTTTGGGAAATCTAGATGTTTCTATTGGGTTTTCATTCTTAAACCTTGTGTAGGCACCTACATGCAAGATTTCGAAATAAATCAAATTAATTACATAAATCTGTCAACAATTAAGTTTTGCAATCACCATTAATTGTCAACACGTGCTCTCGTGACAATTACATTGGCACTCGTAATCGATCTTCATTGATCAATACATACTTGGCAGCATAAGACTCAACTCGTTTCTTACGAAATTGGACTGATATGATACTATCATAAATATTGCTTTTTACGTCTATGATGAATAGAGCCTGGCCAACGAAAGCTGTCGACGAGAAACAGCGAGAATTTAAAATAATCTCGGCAATTATTTACCTACTTATTTATTAGAACTAACCTTTTTTACATAATATGAATCTACACTATTGTATGTAGATGTACCCAGTGGCGTAGCGTGGGTGTCGGCTGCCCGGGGTGGAAGAAAATTTTGCCGCCCTCTTATTTAGGATATCTTATTTAATATAAAATGGTTCAAATATTTACAAAATATATTTATTGTTAAACTTTGTCGCCCCCTAAAAATTGCCGCCCGGGGCGGGCTGCCCCTGCCGCCCCCACTACGCAACGCTACTGTATGTACTTAACAAAAATCAAGTCCTCTGGAAAATAAAACCGTTAATTTAGTATACATATACATACATACATAAACTCACGCTTTTTTCCCATGGGGGTAGGCAGAAACTATAGAACGCCACATGCTACGACTCTTACATACCCCTTTCGCTTCATCCACATTCATACATCTTGTCATACACGCACGCCGGTTGAGAGTACTACGCACCTGACCTTTGTGAAGAACATCACCAATAACATCGATGTATGTCCTTCTAGGACGTCCTCTACCGGCGTTCCCATTAACATCCGCCTTATAAATTTCTTTTGTTAATCGCCGTTCACTCATTCTCTCAACATGGCCAAACCACCTAAGCATACTCCTTTCAATTTTTGTCACTACATCATCTTTTAAACCGCAACTTTGTCTAATCTCTTCATTTCTCAATCTATCATTCAAAGTTACAACGCACATACTTCGCAAGGAACGCATTTCCACGGCATTTATTCTACTTTCATGCCTCTTCTGCCACGACCAACATTCACTTCCATACATAAGCGTAGGTACCAACACACCATTATGGACAGCCAGTCGTGCCTTTTTGGACATCGACCGGCTAGCCACAACCGCATGCAAAGCACCATTTACTTTATTTCCCGCATTTGCTCTCCTTTCCACATCTTCGTCAATCTTACCATCTCTTGTAAACATGCTTCCCAAATAAACAAACTCATTCACCTGTTCAATACTTTCATCTCCTATCTTTACTTTACACTCACATACATCTGCATCTCTTTCAAAAACCATTACTTTCGTCTTGCTTACATTAATTTTCATCCCTTTCATATTATATGCTCCATTCATCATAGTTACCATGTCTTGCAACTCTTCCGCCGACGATGCAAGCAAAACTTGATCATCTGCGTAGAGAAGACATTTGACAGGCAACTCATTAATTTTCAATCCACACTCACTCCCTTTTAAATCTGTCAAACAACTATCCATGTATAGGTTGAACAGCCATGGAGACGCTACACAACCCTGTCTAACACCTCTGGAGATGCCAAACCAGTCTGTGAACGCCCCATTTATCCTAATACAAGCACTGGAATCCCTGTACAGCGATTTCAGTGCCCGTATCAAGCGCCAGTCCACCCCGTACAAAGATAGTGTCGACCACAATTCTTCCCTCCACACACTATCATAGGCCTTCTCCAAATCAATGAAAGCGCAGTACACTTTCTTGTGCTTTGCCAGATGTTTTTCGGCTATGCACCTCAAGGAGAAGATCTGATCCATACAGCCCATCCCCTCTCTGAACCCTGCCTGAACATCCTATACTTTCTCATCTGTTATTCTTATCACTCTGTTAATTAAAACTTTCGCATATAGTTTGCCGACCACACTCAAAAGACTAATGCCGCGGTAGTTTTTACACTCCTGCTGTGAACCTTTTCCCTTATATAGTGGTACGATTACAGCTTTGCACCAGTCGCCCGGCACTTGGCCGAATCTCCAACACATATTAAAGATCCGGTACACATATCGTCACCGGAAAGCCAATACTAAGCGCTTAAGTAGTATTGGCTTTCCGGTGACGATATAGTCAGAGTTGGTAGCAGAAGATTTTTTTAAATTGCTGCCATTTTTCGTGGATAGCTTTCTTTCGCCAGACCACAGAACATAATACTCAATAGGGCCAGACTCTACCGATCGTGTAGGTACCTAAAATCATATTCTCGAGGACAATAGACTAAAAGTAATAAAGTGCATAATCGATAACTTTATATCTTTGTGTTGTCGTTGGTGATTGCGTTCGATATGAGGTTCTATATTCTAAAATAGCGGTCCGTCCCAGCTTCGCACGGGTGGACATTTTTCCCGTTTCTGCAACATTTTTCATTTATGCTCAGCTCCTATTGGTCGTAGCGTGATGTTATATAGCCTATAACCTTCCTCGATAAATGGACTATCCAACACAAAAATATTTTTTCAATTCCAACCAGTAGTTTCTGAGATTACCGCGTTCAAACAAACAAACTCTTCAGCTTTATAATATTAGTATAGATTACATTACAGGTCCACTACCTTTTCTGTCAAATGCTCAGTACTGCTCAGATTCTACCATTTCACTACAGAGTTATAGAGCTGAAATGGTAGAATCTCAGTCATGGGTCGTGACATACAGGTATGCAGTCAAATTCAGTTGCCAGCATGGCAAAAATCTTTGACTATTGTAATAAAATTTTATAAAATATTTGCTAATGATTAGCTTTTTTAAGCAACCACTCAAACTAATTGCACGTTTGAACAATCGTTGGCCATTATCAAGAAGAGACTTTCACCATAAATTGTATAAATGACAGAGAAAAAGTTAACTTCGATAGCGACTGCAACTTTGACTTGGATATCTACTTTAAGTATAACGGGCATAAGTACAGTCTGAAGTTGAATCACAGGTAACCTACTCTTAATTTTTCTTGTAATAAATTACTTCTCAATCAAATATTTTCTCTAAAAAAAAACCAATCGAATAGAGAACCTCCTCCTTTTTGTAGTCGGTTAAAAAGAAGGGCTTCGAAGTAAGCTGACAACATTTTGCGATAGTGGCGCCTCCATTCATTTCACAGATAAGTCAGTGGGACTGTAAATAAATCGATGTCAACTGGGCTTCGGATCGCTCGATGTATACTGAATGTTCTTTTTTTATTTATTAATTTTATTGGTTCACCAACAATTGTTCACACTGGTTTTATACAAAAGACATCATGCAATAAATTACTTTACATTAGTGCAACAATCACTTATAGGTAAACACTACATGCTTATGAAAGTTGTACAACACAAAGAGAATAAAAAAAAACATAGAATATAATTATTAAATTGAACTAACCCAGCTATATAAAAATCAAGACTTACTAAAAGGCTTACAACAAAATATTATACGTATTTATTCTAATACTGCATGTACCATGTACACATTTCTTTCCACGCGAGTCAATGAAAGGCCATTAATGGAGATTTTCATGGAAATAAGCATTCAGTTTGCCCAAACTGTCAAAGTGCAAATCGATTTCATCGCTACAGCCATTAATGACCTTGCAGAACCTCGCAAATGGGGAATTTGCACCTAGGACCGTTCTTCTCTGTGGAGGGCAGAGAGGTGTTATTTGACTGCGAGGAATTCTTGAAGGGGCACGGAAACCAAAAAGGTGCAATATTTGAGGACAGTCGACCTTATGGGCCATAACTTTGTACACGAACATTGCACCACTAATGCGTCTACGATTGTCAAGCGAAACCATTCCAAAGTGTTTCAGTCGGTTACTATACGAACGCACCTTTTTGGAAATTCCGTTAGAAAAAGCCAGGTGCCAAAGAAAACGCTTCTGTACGCGTTCAATACGCAGCGAGTGAGCAGAATAGTGTGGCCGCCAGATAACGCTAGAATATTCCAAGATGCTTCGGACCAAACTGTTGTAAAGCATCATTTTAGTCTTACAACTTCTTCTTCTTTTTTATCGATATTTATCTACGGTGAGTTCCCGAGAATACGGAAAATTCACATTCAATAGATATTTTAACAATCTTTACGATATTTTGCCAATGTGATATGAAGTATACTCCTCGAGAATTGTTGTTAGTGTTATTTTAGATTTTAAATAACTGCGTCATGGGTGTAGTATTTTCAATGTGTAGCTGCTAATCGTAAAGGTGTATTAGAATTATTAAATGTAATTCCAAGTACCGTTAATGTGTAATTGACGAAGGTTGGAATTTTAAGAAATTATAATTCCTGTTACCGAATCCATTTGACTTATAGTTAAGTATTGCCTTTGGCGAACCAAGAGCGTTATACAACATATTATAAATCTCTGCCTACCTCTTTAAATAACTTCAACGGTCTTATTGAGTGTATTTCTATGATAACACTGGGCAGCGCTGTTTTGATTGTACATACCTATTGTTTGTTGCTACTACGAGATCCGTGATAACGTCCGGCGTTGCACTCGTAAATTTAAGATTATAATTAGTTTATCAATGAACGTTGAAGCGTGCCCGGCTCGGATAGTTGTGTACATAAAATTGTAATATGATTAACAAAAAAGAAATTTGATGCAGGTGACAAATTATCGTACTTTTATTGGATGGAGATCCATTCCCGCTAATAACTGCTTGGTTACGTAGAAACGGTCCGCAAGGAACCCCGACAAGCCCAAAAGAAAAAAAAGAAAGAAAAAAGTAATTTTAGTGTGCCGCGCAGAAATACTTATTTGCCGTTTGTGTTTAAAATAAAGCTTCGTTCAAATATAAACGAATGGAGTATTATAGTGTTTCCAGACGTTGGACAAACTACTTGACTCTCCGTGTGTTTTGTGTGACATTCTGTCTGTTATCGTTCTACATGCTCTTTATGGATTTGAAGGATATCAATGTGTTTAGTGCTGAATCAACATTGCCGTTTGCATGGATAAATATATGTAAGTAAGGGTTAATATTACTTTTTTGGTACCTATGCCAGAAAATTTACAAGTGACTTCAGTTCACTTAAATTAGCATTTTTATTGAACAAATTAGTGTTAAAGTTTTAAGGTATATAATTTAACTATTAGTTATTAATTCTAAAGGTGGCTATCAGTCTAATACACCGACGACAGTTCACCATTCTGCATATGACGATACTGAAGAAAAAAAGCAATGTTATTTTATTGTTTTTATAATATAAATGTTTCTATTAACGGGCTAATATTCTCTATAAGGACGAACCCGGGTTTTTTGTAGGTTTACGAAGGCACGTCAATCCAACACACATCCCGTATGGATTTACATATTTTTATTAGCTTAATTTGCGTACGGAATGTCAGACGTCTGATACTGTGATTGTCTTATTAACATTAGGCTTTAAAATACCGTTATGGTTTATGATTTATTATACAAAAAAATAATACTCCCCATAAAGAATTAATTTGTACCGTATGTTACGATGTGGTATGAAAAACTTTCGGGCAATGGTCACACCGGCATCAGCCGTCATCCGTCATTTGTTTTTTGACGTGTACACACGTATAGTACAAGCGGTGTTTGTTGTGGTTTTTAAAAGGAAAATATCGCAATTTTTCAATTATAAAATTGCGAACTGTACGCTTTACCTATATTAGATGTGTTAATTTGCAGGTTAGATAAAGTTTCTCTTGTAAAACTGGTATATCAGACGTGATGACTGAGTGAATTTAGAACTCAAATATTTTAGATCTGAGTACTATTTGTGATATGTTTCTTATTTACTTTTACGCCCATCGGATAGCGGGAACACTGATTATGGGACTATGGACGAGATAAATGTTTCATGACACAGAATTTCTCACATAAACGTTAGCAAACTTGTGATTCAAAATGCGTTTGAACATCAAAAAAGTGACGATAATCTTTGGTGTGCTGCTGTTCTTATGGCTACTGCTATCATATACCTCCGTAATAGAGGTCCCGAGGTCTGTCAGCAGTAGAAATACGGCCGTAGAAATAGAAAACAGGATAATAAAGCTGCAAAAACAGATGGATGAACAAATAGCAGACAGCCACAAGCTCTTAGAAAAAGTAAAGAAGCAACTGGAGAAGACAGAAGATGACCACGAAGAAATTAATGAAGTAGATGATGTTGATAATGACATGCAGAGTAAGTTTGACTGTTCTTTATTCATTTGCTTTAAATTTTTAAGTATTTCTATAACAAATAAAAAAACGATAGAGTATTATTTTTAGTTTATTCATTTATACATATATATAAGTAATCAGTCCAGTACTGTTCCACTGCTGGGCACGGGCCTCTTCTCAGAATGAGAAGGGTTTAGTCCTTACTCCACCACACTGACCTGGTGTGGGTCGGCAGATTACACACACAATCGAGAACTTTATGGAGCCCTCTCAGAAGTGCAAGTTTCCTCACAATGTTTTTTCTTCAAAATTCAAAAAAGAAACAATAAAGTTTTCATGCAACGGTTCAAAATCCCATCTGAATAACTAAATCATCATGAACTTTGATACTCAAAATGCATGCTAAATGAAAAGTAAATAATGTGTCAATGGCATCAAGGTTGTTGACACAACTGTTGTTATGATTACATTGTAGTAAAATGAAGAAGTTTCATAGCATTGAGAAATTATATTATTACATTTACTTAACTAAAATTAGAAACGCTTGCCGCGGTCAATCTATGGATGGGTGACCGTTTGTTACACATCAAGAACCCCTCTGTTTCTCAGAGAGTACATTAAACAGTTAGTCCTGGGTGTCATACGAATACCTACGACAGTTGTTCCGGGAAGTCAGAACCCTGAAAGTCTTACAACCGGTCTAACCTTAGGATATTGCCCTGTAACTAGGTTGCGGAGGTCTAATGGCAGTAGCTCTGTGTAAAATACTGGTATTCAGCTGCATCTGGTTAGACTGGAAGCTGACCCCAACATGTTGGGAAAAGGCTAATTTTAATTTTACTTAGTAAGTAGGTTATTTCTGATATTTTTATTCATTCTGCCTAGCCTTTCAGTCAGCAATTCAGCTTCCCGTCAGGGCAGACACAGCTGAATACCAGTATTTTGCATGTAGCTACTGCCTGAACGATTGTCAGACTTCCGGGCTTCTGACTACCCGTAACAACTGTCATAGGTGTTTGAATGACCCCTGGAACCGATGATTTAATTTGCTATCCAAGGCACACAGGGCTTTCGTTGTGTAATAAATAGTCACTCATCCACGGCCTGACCGTGGAAAGCTAAGCAAATTGTATAATCCGTGCGGTTGTTAACAGTTTCACTGTCAGCCAGATTGTGAGGGTCGAGTGCCAAATGCCGAACTGCTTTTTTGTTTTCATTTAGCTTTTTTGACATCACTTAAAAGGTTAAAAAAATATCAAATACATGTAATTATTATTTTCTTTAATAAAACAATAAAAAGAAACACCGCAACTGCGCGGGCCCGGCACTGCGGATGGAAAATCCATACGTAGTGCCAAGCCCGCGCCAGTGCGTGGTTAGGTATTTAGTGTAAATATTATTTATTATAAAACCAAATTAAAATTTTCAAGAAATGCAATCACTAATATGAGTTATTAGGAAGTAAAATATTAAAATAATTAAGATAAACTACCATAATAATAAACAATTTTTGGCTTCAATTATAATTTTTGGCATGAAATCAAATATAATCAACCAATATCAAATTATCATGTTTTCAAATGGAAGAATGATATACTTCAAAACATTCAACACATAATCCGGGTTTTTCCATACAAGTAGTTTTAGGCCACGAAGGGCCTGCCTCATCTGCCATTTTAATCGCTTGTAAAATAAAAACACGTGGCACGATTTAGAAATCGTTAACTTTGTTTGAATCGTAAAAAATTCAAGCGCAGTGCCAACGTAAACACAACACGTCAAACGCAGTGCCGGCGGCACACTGACTCGTAGAAATTGGACCGAGCCTAGCCCGCGCCAGCGCGGGATCGGCCCCTCGCGCTATACCCCGCATCCCGCGCCAGCGCGGGCTCGGCAGCGAAGTTGTTAATTACCCATGGGTAGTTTGCCTCATTTTTTAGGATTCTGCACAAAAATGGTAAATAAGAACGACTATATGAAATATATGGTACGACTATGTGAAAATTTAAAGTGGGTTTACTCAGTCAAGTGGGTTATCATATGAAAGGTTCTTCATTTGCACATTATAAAATATATTTTTATTTATGCCACATACACTCAGGGGCACATTTAACCGTCCACCCATCTCAAATTCCATATCGTTTGTTTATGATAACTTACGCTTTGACTATTAGGCGTAACTTCATAAGTGGGTATATCTGTAATAAACAAAACAGTCATACCCGCGTTTTGTTTACTTCTGTGGTTTTTATTCAACAATAATCAGTTAAGTCGAATTTTGACATTCTCGCCGCTCGTTTTGCGTGAAGTGTACATTTGTTTTAAAACGTTGTGATACCATTTCTTCGAATAAACCCGAGGTCTTGGGGTGCCCTGATTTCATTTACACCAAAAAAATGCCACTGGACGCAGCTGGAGCAGCCAGGGCCGTGGTACTTGCAGACGCTGGGTTAAGTCAGCGTCGGATTGGACGAATGCTTGGCTATCCACGAACCACTATACAAGATGCTATCCGGCGTTACAGAGAGACCGGTTCTTACACAAGAAGGTCAGGGCAAGATCGTAGATGGTGTACATCAGAGAGAGATGATTGTTACATCGTCTCAAATGTTCTTCGAAATCGGTTCACAACGCCTTCTGAGGCTCGTAACCGCTTGTTTGAGGTACGAAATGTAAGTGTGAGCTTACGGACAATAAGAAGAAGGTTAGCAGAGAGGGATCTGAGAGCATTTCGATCAGTTCGAGTCCCAGAAGAGATCACAACTCACAGAACAGCGAGACTTAGATTTGCGCGTGAACACTTAAATTGGACTTCGGCACAATGGAAAGCAGTTCTCTTCTCTGATGAATCAAGAATCGCTTTACGGGGCCCTGATGGACGTCAGCGCGTGTATAGACGCCGCGGTGAAAGGTTCGCTGAATGTGCTGTGGTTGAAACGGTGGGCTACGAGGGAGGCTCGATAATGGTGTGGGGTGGCATTTGTTACGACGCTCGTGCAGAGTTGGTCATCTTCGATAGAGGCAGCGTTAATGCTCACAGGTACGCGACAGAAGTCCTAGAACCACATGTGATTCCGTTTGCGCCATTCATTGGCGATAATTTTATCTTAATGCACGACAACGCTCGTGCACACACCGCGAGAGTTGTCACCGATTACTTGGGCGCCGTCAATATTCAGCGATTACCATGGCCAGCTCAGAGTCCTGACCTGAACCCGATATAGCATGTATGGGACAACCTGAAAAGACGGATCCGGAGTCGTACACCAGCTCCTACGACCATCAGTGAGCTAAAAACTGCAGCTGTAGAGGAGTGGGAAAACATTCTCCAAAGCGACATTCAAGACATAATGGATGGGCTTTCAAATCGGTTGCAAGAGGTCCTTAGGGCCAGAGGAGGAAATACGCATTATTAATCAAATAATTAAGAGCACACTTTTTTTCTAAATTAACATTTTGAAAATGCTTATTTTTGTACGAAAACTGCATATTCTTATTTTGTTATTTTTTGTATTAATTAAGCCATTTCACAACTAACACCATATTTAATTTTATTTCGTAAAGGTTCACCCAATGTAATGTTATAACAACATTTATTAAATTACGATAGAATTTTGAGGAAATTGACAAAATGTTGGTGGCCGGTTAAATGTGCCCCTGAGTGTAGTTTTTGACTTATGAGGAAAAACATCTGAATAAATACTATTAAATAGAATTGATGGAGGGTTATGTAAATATTACAGGAAAAATAATAAGATGTCTATTACTAACACAGTTTCTTAGAAATCAGCAAAAAAAATTTACAAGAAAACTTAGTTGTGTGGTTCCAAAAAATAATTTTTGAAATTGGAAAAAAGTATTTCCTTCAACGGTACGGAACTCTCAGTGCGCGAGTACGACTCGCACTGGGCCTGTTTTTTTTTTAATTATTGTGGCCATATGAATTGCATTAGCTTCTTTACATAATTTCACTCCACGCATAACACTTATTACAACAATTTATCACATCTTGCTCGACGTCCGTATGTCACTGCAGGGATCCAGCAGAATATCAGCGTCAGGTATATTTGCCTGACACATGCTGAGCTGGACTCCCATTTGGTGCAACCTTGAGACGCACACCGCACCTTGTTCGAATTGACATTTAAAGTTTGTCATAGTGTCACTTGATTCTATAAATATGTTTTTCTTCTTTTTTTTTTTCTTTTTGTGTATTGGCACCTTGTTTTTATATGGTTAATTTATTATCTAATAACGGTTGTGCTATTGTGTGATGTGCTATGTCTTTTGTGTGCATTGAATAAACTTATTACTTACTTACTTTATACAGGGTGAATTTATAAAATGGGCCTTCTGCCAACTGCATTTTTATTTGTTATTTGAACCTTCAGCTGTTTAACCAGTTGGGTGTCATCATGTATTTCATGATTTGTTTACAAAAGTAAACTGTCATCAAATTCTTGTCATCTCATTCAAGTTGTGAAAACAGCAAGATTGTATAAGCAAAGAACCATCTTTTAATTCAGTACAATTGTAGAGGTACATACTCCAATACTTTATTACAATTAAATAATCAACTGTCTACCCCAATGGGAAACTGGCGTGATCCGTCCACTGTAAGCGCGTGCGCACACTACGGTGCGGTGATTTGCGGTGCGTTTTTAAGGTGCCGTACCCAAAGGGTAAAACGGGACCCTATTACTAAGACTCCGCTGTCCGTCCGTCCGTCTCTCACCAGGCTGTATCTCATGAACCTTGATAGTTAGACATTTGAAATTTTCACAGATAATGTATTTCGGTTGCCGCTATAACAACAAATACTAAAAAATATAATAAAATAAATATTTAAGGGGGCTCCCATACAACAAACGTGATTTTTTAGCCGTTTTTATAGATAATGGTACCCTTCGTACGCGAGTCCGACTCGCACGAACTCTAACGAATAAAATAAAATAACATCACGCCTTATATTCCGCGAAGAGTTCGGCAGAGGTGTTTTTAGTAACACTCGTTTCGCCAGTTATAAGTCCCATGTAATAGAGCCTAGAGGGCGAGCCTATTGCCATCAACCGGGCACAAATCCAGACTCCGGGCAGAGAAATTCCTAATGGAAAAACCCAATAACGCTTTGCCCGACGAACAAAGCAGTCAAAAGTTGCCAATAGTTGGGCATATCGATTCACTAATCGCCGATTCACCATTCTTGGCAGACAGGACGGTGATTGCATTGTTATTAGAAGACAGGAAGCTATTTACTGCCTACTGTCTTGACAGGATGCTTTAGGTACTTCGTTCTACCAAGGCTTTTCCCAACTATGTTGAGGTCAACTTCCAGTCTAATCAGATGCGGCTGAATACCAGTATTTTACACGGAGCGACTGCCATCAGACCTCCGCAACCCACTTATTGGGTAATGTCGATATCCTAAGGTTAGACTATTCGTTTTCGGTTGTCAGACTTTCGGGCTTCTGAATACCCGTAACGACTGACATAGGTATTCGTATGACATCCTGGACCGACTTTAACGTGATTTCCGAGGCACGGAGGGGTCTCGATGTGTATCGAATGGCACCCACGGCCTGACCGTGGCAAGCGCAGCTAAACTTTGCAAATCATATGATCCGTATTAGAAGTGATAGCCTAGTGGTGTGACCGTCGGACTGCAAAATCATAGGTCTCGAGTTCGAAACCAAAGCACGCACCTCTGACTTTTCGGATTCATGTGCGTATTGTATAATTATCACTTGCTTAAAAACGGTAAAGGAAAACATCGTGAGGAAACCGGCATGCCTGAGAGATATTTCTTGACGGCATGTGAAGCCAAGTCAGAGGCCCATGGGTGGCATACACCCATATTCTAAGACTTTCCTCCAAAACTTACTCGACTCAGAACGGCCTCGAAAACACCTTCAAAATAGTATTTATAGTCGTAATTTCGAGTGAACTTTGAGGTTCCTCGACGGGGTCATTACGTCATAATTTGAATTATCTGCATCGCGCAAATAACTTCGCGATAAATAATTGTAAGGATTATCGTAAGCATATTCGATAGTCTTCAAAATTCATTTTTATTACATACGAACTTTGACACTGTCTTCCTTAAGGTAGGTTCCGAGGTACCTTGAGTTTGACAGATGATTCCTTACCTCGACTGAGGAAAAATCTCAAATCGAGGACGTTTATGTCAAGTCGAGTAAGTTTTGGAGGAACGTCTTAGAATATGGGTGTAAATCTTTTGTTTGGAGCTGCGAAAGCATTCTATAACATACGTGAGCGCGTTAAAGCATATTGTACTAAATCTCACAATCTTATCAGTACAAGTACTTGTACCAATTCACGTTTTTATCGTCCACATGCCAGCCAGATGTTGACAGATGAAGTATTGTGTCAATATCTGTGTTTTATCATTATAATTATGTGACCTGCGTTTTGTTGGCCTAATGTGTAATTGTTGTTGTTCAATAAAGAGAGAGTTAATTATCATCCTTAGGTGAAGGGTTTAGAATCTATTTTTGTTTGTTTTTTTTTTATAGTTATGCCAATTAGGTGTTGCTATTACTATCTCTATTTATACATATATAGTAATAATTGACGTTGTTGCATATTGAAAAGGTTGACAGTATTCTAATCTTGAAACATTTTTCATTTTTTTTATCAGACTTTTGAAATGCCATAATAGTAATTATTGGCGACCTGTTTTAGAACTACTTTGTGATAGCAATTATAGTACATTACTGCCGCGGTCTGTAATGACTGCGTGGCTGGCAGCACTGATGATGGCTGAGAGCGCAGCGTAGCGCAGCTCCAGGCCACATACCTCCTGCCGCTCACATACCTCAGGCGGTAACTAGCACTTGCGCGCGGACTTTAGCCCATTCAGCCAATGCCAACACGACCTAAACTTCTTTTTATAAATCACTAGCTGAATCCTCACGGCTCCGCCCGTAGCCTATGTTACTCACTGATAGAGTAGCTTCCTAACGGCAAAAGAATTTCTGAAATCGGTCCATTAGTTTTTAAGTTTATTCGTTACATACAAAAATACAAATCTTTCCTCTTTATAATATTAGTATAGATTGCGCTGCACTAGGATTTCTTCTGTAGTGTGCAGTGGCGGATTTACCAGCTGGCTGAGTAGGCTGGAGCCTAGGGCGGCAAATATGGGGCCAAATTTTTTTTAAATGTCTTAGGGAAATTAAAACGGTTCATATTTATACACCTAAAACTCATACATACTATTACATAAACTCACGCCTTTTTCCCATGGGGGTAGGGAGAAACTATAGAACACCACATGCTACGACCCTTACATTACATACTCCTTTCACTTCATCCACATTCATACATCTTGTTATACACGCACGCTGGTTGAGAGTACCACGCACCTGTCCTTTGTGAAGAACATAATCAGTAACATTTTTTTATTGAATTTAAAAGTATGTGGCGTTCTATAGTTTCTGCCTACCCCCATGGGAAAAAGGCGTGAGTTTATGTATGTATGTATGTTTAAAAGTATCTCGTGAAGGGTTAATCTATGTCAGCAGTACATCACGAGGTTTGAAGGAATTACATGGTTTAGGTACACACAGTATAGTTTCTGTCTACCCCCATATGGGAAAAAGGCGTGAGTTTATGTATGTATGTAAAGCTAAGGTTACCATTTCGAAATCAATCCTTGAATATTCAACTTAACTGAAATTATTGAAAATCGTTGAAAATTACTCTAATTTGTGACGGTCATGACCACTTAGTACAGCGTAATTTCCATTTTCCATCAATAGTGTGGCTACACGGTAAACATGAATAATAAATAACATAATATAACATCACGCCTGTATTCCCCGGAGGGTTAGGCAGAGGTGTATAGTAGCCGGGGTTGCGGTGCATGCTTTTGCGAATCCCGTGACCCCGGCCGAATGGTCAGGAGGAGGAACAGCGTTGGTTTTTAGGCGGTAAAAGTCCGGCGGGCCCCCTCGCCTTCCCCGGGCGAGGGACGTCCATGAGGACTTTCCAACGAAAAAAAAAAAGAAAGAGGTGTATAGTAACACCCTCATTTCGCCGTTATGTTTAAGTCCCATGTAATAGGGGGCGCGCCTATCGCCCTCGACCGGGCACAAATCCAAACTCCCCAGGCTGCTACTGAGGAATTCCACACGGGAAAACCCAATAACATTACCCGACCTGGGGATTGATCCCAGGACCTCACGATCAGCAGTCGCGCTTGCCACCACTAGACGAACGAGGTAGTGAATAATAAATAAGTAAATTTTTATTGTATAAAATATGTACAAGGACGTTATTGATTGGAACAGTTTTGAGCTACAATATTCATTGTAACAACGAACTCGACGTGGAGTTATACAGGGTGTAAACCAAATCATGCGAGGAGGGTTGATGTCAGGCAGGCGGCCGGTCATAAAACAATAAGCCAAAACCTCTAACAACATGGATTTATGAAATACATGTCGTGCTGACCCCACCTAGTGTAGGATAAGGGCGGGAGATGAAGAAGAAGAAGTAAACGAAATCATGTAATTCCTTCAAACCTCGTGATGTACTGCTGACATAGATTAACCCTTCACGGGATACTTTACGATTCAATAAAAAAAAAAATTAGAAGAAGTAAACACGTGTTCTTAACGTGAGGCATTTTAGCGCCCCGAGCTAATTGCGCGGCTATCGCTTGGCGCGCAGTCATTTAACTCGGGACGCTAAAATGCCTCACGTTAAGAACACGTGTTTACTTCTTCTAATTATTTTTTTATTGAATCGTAAAGTATCCCGTGCACGGTTAATCTATGTCAGCAGTACATCACGAGGTTTGAAGGAATTACATGATTTCTTTTAGTCCCTTATATATGATTTACTAGCTGAATCCGACTCTACCAGCGTGCGAAGAATTTTCCGGGTTGAAATTCCTCTTAGCCTTTTCCCAATTATCTTGGGGTCAGCTTCCAGTCTAACCAGATGCGGCTGAATACCAGTATTTTACACGGAGCGACTGCCATCAGACCTCCGCAACCCAGTAACTGGGCAATGCCGATATCCTAAGGTTAAACCGTTTGTCAGACTTTCGGGCTTCTGACTACCCGTAACGACTATCATAGGTATTCGTATGACACCCGGGACCGACGCCTTATCGTGCTCTCCGAGGCACGGAGGAGTCTCGATGTGTAACAAATGGTCACCCATCCACGGACTGACCGCGGCAAGCGCAGCTTAACCTCGCAAATCTTACGATCGGCGCGGTTGTTATTTAGCCACGAGCCCCTCAATTTTCCGGGTTGAAAGTACAGTCAAAATTAAAGTAAGGGTTGACCCACATCTGTCAGCACGAAATTGCGTTTTTTCATGCTCTATCATTTACTGTCGCTCAGGAACGTCATTTAATAGAGCGAGAAAGACAGTGAGTGCTATCGCGTGCGGTCTTTGTGGTCTCGTGCAACCGCGTGTGGTCTCTTGCTATCGCGTGCGGTCTCGAGATATCGCGTGCGGTCTCGTGCTATCGCGTGCGGTCTCACGCTGTCTTTCTCACTCTATTAAATGACGTTCCTGAGCGATATAAAATGATAGAGCATGAAAAAACGCGATTCCGTGCTGATAGATGTGGGTCAACCCGAAGTGATGATTGTAACGAGACCCTCTTAAGATGTTAATCGAGGCTTTTGGCTGTTCAGTCCATCGGCACAATTACTGCTGAGTCCACGTTCCACATGTCGACCACACGTGATTCACGTGTTTTACGTGTTTCACGTGTTTCGCGTGATTTACGTGTTTCACGTAATTTTTGATGTTATGTTATTATTACAGATGCACAACCAGTTCTGCCTGTATTAGTGATAGCCTGCGACAGGGTGACAGTCAAGAGATGTCTGGACAACCTGGTCAAGTTCAGGCCTAGCAAGGAGATTTTCCCTATTATAGTTAGTCAGGTGAGTTTCTTATCTAATACAATTAACTTACCTATCTAATTCGCACTAAGCACTTCCAAACATCCTTCATAATGCGCACTGCAAAAGAATGGAACTCACTACCTGCGTCTGTGTTCCCGAACGCATACAACCTGAATCTCTTCAAACTTAGAGTTATCAGGCTTCTTCTGGGTAAGCTCACTCCATCGTAGACTTTGTCTCTGTCTCCTCTGACCTAGACTAGAGTCAAGAGCAAATCCATTTCAAATAAAAAAATACAATTATTTATTAAAAACTCTTATAGCCGTGTCCCTTTCTCTCACCGAAACAGTGATGGTTTTAACACGTCTTATTACGGCCCCAGGACAGTACTTCGGCCATACCTATTTCAACAGCCGAGCACAATTCCCGTGTACCGGCTTGAAGGGTATGGGCGCTGGTGAAATGACAGGCATATTTTCCAACTTGGTCTCAAAGGGCGCTTTCAATTTATACGGTTGGTGTCGTACTGAAGCCGTGCCGCAGCAGTACGGATGTCGTGCGGCTGTCGGGCTGCAGAAAGGTGGTTCTGTTTTGTCATACAGTTGACGAAGCCAAGTCAGAGGCCCATGGGCGGCATAAACTCTGACACCAGGTTAGTCACTAACCACACGACAAGAAGAAGCCGCCCGTTTACAGCACTACAGGCGCACTGCTGCGGCACGGCTGCAGTTCGGCACCAACCAAATTGAAAGTGGCCTAAGATTGGCAACGCATCAGCAATTCTCTTGGTGTTGTAGGTGTATACAGGGTGTAAACGAAATCATGTAATTCCTTCAGACCTCGTGATGTACTGCTGACATAGATTAACCATAAACGGGGTACTTTTGCTTGAATAAAAAAAACTACAAGAAGTAAAAATTATGTTCTTAACGTGAGACATTTTAGCGCCCCGAATTAAATGACCGCGCGGCGAGCGATACCGCGCAATTCGCTCGGGGCGCTAAAATGCCTCACGTTAAAAACACATGTTTACTTCTTGTAATATATTTTTTATTGAATCCGTACTTATCCCGTGCAGTGTGCAGGTTTAATCTATGTCAGCAGTACATCACGAGGTTTGAAGGAATTACATGATTTCGTTTACATCCTACCTATATAGGCGGCAGTGACCACTTTCTTTCAGGTGGGTCGTCAGCTTGTTTGCCAAAGAAGAATATCGCACAAGGCAATCGCAAACAATTTCAATATTTTTTTAATGTGCATTTTATTTTCCAAAGTGATTACTATTATCAGAAGAAATTATTTACGGTTTACAATTCGCGACGATAATGAGTAATGTCGTTTCTATGATATTTTTAACCGACTTCCAAAAAGGAGGAGGTTACTATGTTCGTGTGTATGTTTTTTTTTTGTATGTTCATCGATATTTTCGCCAATTGTGAACCAATTTTGATGATTCTTTTTTTAATGGAAAGGGTATACTTCGAAGTTGGTCCCATTTAAATTTGGTGAAGATCGCATATTGTGATGATTTATTATGTTACGAGCAGCGTCTTTAGTAGGTCTAACCAAGTTTTAATTAAGGCCACTAAAATGAAAAAAATAAAAACATTGTTTACAAAAAATTAAACCGACTTCAAAAAAGAATAAAATAATTACCATATAAAATTAATAGTTTCAGAAGTCGGTGCCTTCAATTTGGTTCAGCGTGGATCAGCACCGACTTCTGAAACTGTTAATTTTATATGGTAATTATTTTATTATTTTTTGAAGTCGGTTTAAATTTTTTGTAAAAAATGTTTTATTGCTATTATTATACAGGGTGAAGTTTATCACTTAACATTCCATTGCAGGATATGATCCTTAACATCGGTTTGTTCGTTCTCCCTAGCCTTTTCACAACTATGTTGTGGTCAGCTTCCAGTCTAACCAGATGCGGCTGAATACCAGTATTTTATGCGTAGTGACTGCCATCAGACCTCCGCAACCCAGTTACTGGCTAATGCCGATATCCTAAGATTAGACCGGTTGTCAGGCTTTCGGGATTTTGACTTCCCGTAACGACTGTCATAGGTATTCGTATGACACCCGGGACCGACTGTTTAACGTTGTCTCCGAGGCACGGAGCGGTCTCGATGTGTAACGAACCGTCAGTCATCCACGGATTGACCGCGGCAAGTGCAGCTTAACGTCGTAAATCGTATGATCCGCGTGGTTGTTAATTAACTACGACCCACCTTATCAACGATTGGTGTAATGTAATAACATAGAATGGTATTTTTATTAGCAAATACATTGAAGCAATTCATCATTCCCAGCTACAATCGGAGTTGACTACAAATGTAAAGTCATGGACGTGAACGGTGTTAAAGTCAAGCTTGGTATTTGGGATACAGCGGGACAGGAGCGATACAGAACATTAACATCAAGTTTTTACAGAGACGCTACGGTGCTATATTAGTTTACGATATATCAGAACCAAAGTCCCTAGCAAAACTGAATGAGTGCGTCGAGGAACTTCAAGTATACTCCACTAAGAAGAACATAGTCTCTTTAGTTGTCGGCAATAAGATTGACAAGCATATCATTTTGGGACCTAGTGCATAATATCAGCAAGCACATTGGGTTACTCGTGCGACGCGGCGCAACGAGTACCTATTCCAAAGGAGGGTTGATGTCAGGCAGGCGGCCGGCCATAAAACAATAAGCCATGGGTTTACGAATTATATGTTGTGCCGCCCCACCTACTGGGGGATAATGGCAGGAAGAAGAAGAAGACATTACAATCTAAAAAATATCGGTTTTTCTTTTCCTAAATTGAGCTCACGATTCCTTTCACGAGTTTTCTCTATTCGTAATAATTTCGGATTTAGTCCTGCAGTAGGTACTATCTCAAAAAGTCACCCTGAATAAGTTTCGGACTAACTTGTTTTTGTTGAATTAGATGTGTAACAAACGGTCACTTAGCCACTAGTCCCTCACTGCCTTCTTTCTTTCTTTTGGTGTGGTTAGTGACTAACCTGTTGTCAGAGTTTATGCCGCCCATGGGCCTCTGATGTGTCTTGATCTGCCGTCGAGAAATATCTCTCAGGCATGCCGGTTTCCTCACGATGTTTTCCTTCACCGTTTTTAAGCAAGTGATAATTATACAATACGCACATGAAACCCGAAAAATCAGAGGGCCTTGGCCCTCACTTGTGCCTCACTGTCTTACAAATCCAATACTAAGATTTTCATACTCTGACGAAAATTATTAAGTGTTAAACCGGAACACGTCAATCAAGATGGGATTGATCGTGGTCGTCCATTGTTGAACTATAGCCCTGTAATGGACCGCTACAATATAGTCGTGACTATTGGCAACAAAACAACAACAAGAGACTAGGCAGAACATATTGCCAACATAACAGCGCATTGTGATCGGATAAGTCCAGAAGACCTTGTACGAATGTTGTTATATTAGTAACGGGAACGCAACGTTAATGTGAGTGAATTTTGAATTGGAAATACTCGTTTCGCACATACTATTTAGTTATATTGAAATCTTTATTCATATCTGCGTAAGATACAAATTGCGCATGTGGCAAAAAAAATAACCAAAATGTTGTAGGACGCAGTGGCGTAACTATAGGGTTGGGCAGTGGTTTATAGTAGCCGGGGTTGCGGTGCATGCTTTTGCGAATCCCGCGACCCCGGCCGAACGGCCAAGAGGAGGAACATCGTTGGTTTTTAGCCGGTAAGAGTGGCAGACACCCTCGCCTTCCCCGGCCGAAGGACATCCACGAGGATTTTCCAAGGATAAAAAAATAAGAAAAAAAAAAGGGCTGGCAAAATGCCACGAGAAACCGGCTCAACGGGGCCCACGGCTTTTGAAAATTAAATTTACTAGATATTTAACTAAAATGCACACAATATTAGTCATTCTGTTGGTTAACTACTTGAAATTCAAATTCATTTATTTCGGACAACAGTGATCCATATTGTGGTAGTATTATAAAACAACTTATATTCTAGTGTAAGTAGTACTGATATAATATTTAAAATAATGCACATTTCACGCAGAGGACGATCAGACAAGAAAACATGTTTCCTACCTGATCAACCTCCGCATAAAATGCCTCATATTCGGAGTATAGCTCTCCGCCACTTCAGTGATTAATTAAAATTAAATTACAATGTGACGATTTTTACTGGGGTCCCATCCAATAGATTTGCATCGGGCCTCTGATGGTATAGTTACGCTACTGGTAGGACGGTTGTATTTTCGATTAAAAATTCGCTTACATTAGCGATACTATAGGTCAAATGTTCGCGCCAGGCCTGTCGGTAGAGAAGGTCGATGGGTAGAGACGATATAGGTAAAAATAGAGAGCACTCTATAAACACCTAAAGCGCGCTACACACCTTCATTTTTAACTGTACGATTTCGGAATCTACAGATGAATCGTTAGGTGTGTAGAACAAACAGTTGAATTATTTGTTCGAGGATTTATCAGCACAGTCCGACTGCACAGTTAAATCGCACAGTTAAAACTGAAGGTGTGTAGCGGGCTTAACTGACGTCGGCGGTCGGAAAATTGGAATTCTCTCTCTCTTTCTAAATACCCTATTACAGCAGTGATAGCCTAGTGGTGTGACCGTCGGACTGCCAAGGCATAGATCTCGAGTTCCACCCAAGGCACGCACCTCTGACTTTTCGGATTCATGTGCGTATTGTATAAATACGTTGCGCTTACCATGATGGCGCGTTTGCGCTCCTCCTCCAATGGCATCCTGAGTGTATTTTCAGACCGGTGGGACTCTCCCCTCTTACGAAGTTGGGTAAGTGTTCAGACACACTTATCCAAATAACCCAGTGTACCATTGGACGAACAGTTCAATGGTACTTTGGTTGGTTATTATTATTTATGTTATTGAATACTAACATTAGGCTAAGTTATACTACTACTAACATTATATGGATGTTTAATCTGAAATAAAATATTTGAATTTGAATAAATATCACTTGCTTAAAAACGGTGAAGGAAAACATCGTGAGGAAACCGGCATGCCTGAGAGATATTTCTTGACGGCATGTAAAGCCAAGTCAGAGGCCGATGGGCGGTATAAACTCTGACACCAGGTTAGTCACTAACCACACGAAAAAGAATAATACCCTATTTAGACAGAAATACATTTTCAAATCTAAATGTTTCAACTTTCAGTAGGTGTTCGTTCTGTGGTCGCCATTTGTACCTATACCTTCATAGTAGAGACATATTTTTTGCTAAGAGATGATAGAGCGGTTATTATTTATTTATTTTACTACTAACGACCCGCCCGGCTTCGCACGGGTGCAATGTGGATGCTAATGTGGGGCATATAAACCTTCCTCTTGAATCACTATCTATTGCTGAAAACTGCATTAACTCTTTATAAGGCAATGTTTACCACCAACTTTATGTCGCGTAGGGCTCCTTGTTATATTTTTATTTTCAAACCTGGCTGTATGCATTTTTTTTAGTAAAATATAAAAAAATCACTTGAAAAAAAAAAAAAATTAGGTACTAGCTGTGTCCTCACGGTTCCGCCCGTAGCCTATGTTACTCAGTGATAATGTAGCTTTCTAATGGCAAAAGAATTTTTGAAATCGGTCCAGTAGTTTTTAAGTTTATTCGTTACATACAAAAATCCAAAAATACAAATCTTTCCTCTTTATAATATTAGTATAGATATAGATTTTAAAAAATTGCCAAATTGTTTGTTATTTAGTTTTCCTAAAATCTTCTACCTTATAAAAGGTTAAAAAATCCGTTGCGTAGTTTAAAAGGTTTAAGTGTACAGACGGCGGGAGCGACTTTGTTTTATACTATGTAAAGATATCTCCCTCACTTACAATACTGTTGTCCCCAGGACTGCGGCCACAATGCCACCTACGAGGTGATACAAAGCTACACGAAGGCGGACCCGTCAATCTCCGTGGTCCGTCAGCCGGACCTGTCGGAGATCAAGCTGCCGAGGGTCAAGGTCAAGTTCAGGGGGTACTACAAGATCGCCAGACACTACAAGTTTGCTCTCAACCATGTGTTCGAAAAACTGGGACATGAAGCTGTCATTATTGTTGAAGGTTAGTTGTTATAATAACTTAGTTAACATAACATCACGCCTTTATTCCTCGAAGGGTTGGGCAGAGGTGTATACAGGATGTAAACGAAAATCATGTAATTCCTTGAAACCTCGTGATGTACTGCTGACATAGAGTAACCCTGCACGGGATACTTTTGAATTCAATAAAAAAAAAATACAAAAGTAAACATGCGTTCTTAACGTGAGGCATTTTAGCGCCCCGAGTTAGATGACCGCGCGGCGAGCGTATGCCGCGCAATTCGCTCGGGGCGCTAAAATGCCTTGTGTTAAGAACACATGTTTACATCCAGTAAAAAAAAATGAATCCAAAAGTATCCCGTGCAGGGTTAATCTATGTCAGCAGTACATCACGAGGTTTGAAGGAATTACATGATTTCGTTTACACCCTGTAGTAACACCCTCATTTCGCCGTTAAGTTTAAGTCCCATGTAATAGGGGGCGAGGTTATTGCTATCAACCGGGCACAAATCCAAACTCCGGGCTGCTATTGAAGAGTTCCACACGGAAAAACCCAATAACACTGCCCAATCTGGGGATCGAAACCAGGATCTCACGATCGGCAGTCGCTGTTGCCACCACTTGACCAACGAGGCAGATCCACTTACAATCAAAAACAATTTTTTTTATGGTGTCTTTTACAATTATGATTTTCATAAAATTTCGCTTTTATGTTTTCAAACGATAACACCGTTATATTAATTGGTCATAGAAGACATAACGGAATTGTGACTTCAACGCTAAAAGCTAACAAAATATCTTACATACATACATAAACTCACGCCTTTTTCCCATGGTAGTAGGCAGAAACTATAGAACGCCACGTGCTACGACCCTTACATACTCCTTTCGCTTCATCCACATTCATACATCTTGTCATGCGGTTGAGACTACCACCCACCTGTCCTTTGTGAAGAACATCACCAATAACATCGATGTATGTCCTTCTAGGGCATCCTCAACCGGCGTTTCCACTGACATCCGCCTTATAAATTCCTTTTGTTAATCGCCGTTCACTCATTCTATCAACATGACCAAACCACCTAAGCATACTCTTTTCATTTTTTGCAACTACATCATCTAACAAAAATGTCTAAAAAATTTACACTAAACGTGAACTAAATGTGTAACTAACAGATTACTAATATAAACAAGTAGAGCGAAACGAAACGCCGAGCAAAACGTATTTAAATAACAATATACAGCAGTCTGCGTACGCGCAGATTAGTAACGTGTTCTCTTATCTGTAGAGCAAGTCGAATGAAGTGAATTATTTTGACGAGTATTGACAATTCTTTTCGGTTTATCCAAAGATCTACCTGAAGAACATGAAGGTATAGGTAAAAATAAAATCGACTTCAAAAATAAAGAAAAAAGAATAAATTAATCAAAAAAAAAATAGCGGCCCGTCCCGGCTTCGCACGGGTGGACATTTTTCCCGTTTTTGCAACATTTTTCATTTATGCTCTGCTCCTATTGGTCGTAGCGTGATGTTATATAGCCTATAGCCTTCCTCGATAAATGGACTATCCAACACACTCTTCAGCTTTATAATATAAGTATAGATATACAGTTTCAGAAGTCGGTGCTAAGCCACGCTGAACCAAATTGAAAGCACCTACTTTTGAAACTTAATTTTATAATTATGGTACGTTTTTTTTTTTAATTTGGTTTTATTTTTGTTAAAATGTTTTTTCTTTTTTTCTTTTTAATGGCCTTAATTTAAACATGGTTGGGCCTACTAAAGACGCTGCTCGTAACCCAATCTCCCAATAAATTTTTTTTGGAAGTCGATTATAAATGGAGACCACATTACGAACACCTACTGAAAGTCTAAACATTTGGCCTTCAATAATTAATTTGGTGGTCTATCATAACATAACATCACGCCTTGTAATCCCCGAAGGGTTCGGCAGAGGTGTTTTTAGTACACCATCGTTTCACCAGTTATGTAGTCCCATGTAATAGGGGGCGAGCCTATTGCCATTAACACCAATCCAAACTTCGGGTTGCTACCGAGAAATTTCTAATGGAAAAACCCAATAACACTTGCCTGACCTGGGAATAGAACCCCATGCTCAGCAGTCGCGCCTGCGACCACTAGATCTACTTATCACACAGTGTGAAAACGCGGGCATAATTCAAGCTATAATATTCAGGATTTTGAGAAATTGTTGATTTCTTACTTGTTTACGTTGTGCAGCTGATCTTGTAGGATGCTGTTAGTTATTTTAACCGACTACAAAAGTGAAAGAAGTTATGAAAAATGAGAGAAAAAAATTGGTGAATAGAGCGGATAGTGACAAAAAGTGTATAATTGTGCTATACTTTACCTACCCATCAACCAGTTACTACTTAGACTGCCTTGTTGGTCTAGTGGTTGCAAGCGCGGCTGCTGAGCATGGAGTCCTGGGTTCGATCCCCAGGTCGGGCAAAGTGTTATTGGGTTTTCCCTTGTAGAATGTTTTTTTATCGAATTTTTAAGTTTTAACACTTTCTTTAAAACAATCATCAGTGATACATTAAGTGGCCCGCGGCTTAGTACCCCCTTTCCGACTAACCTTGTATATTTATTGTTTTCTAGAGATCGCATTGTGTTGGCATTCTTTTAAATCGGATTTCGGAATTATTTCTAAGATTATCCCTACTGCCCTCTGATTCAGACCGTTTCGGTAAGTTAGTAGTTGTCCGGTTCGATTTGTAATCTCGTTTTATCCTCGATTCTGATAACAAGAGAAACACAGATGACACACCGAATCGTTCTACAGCAGTGATAGCCTAGTGGTGTGGCCGTCGGACTGCCAAGTCATAGGCCTGGAGTTCGAACCAAAGCCACGCACCTCTGACTTTTCGGATTCATGTGCGTATTGTATAATTATCACTTGCTCAAAAACGATGAAGGAAAACATCGTGACGAAACCGGCATGCCTGAGAGGCACGACAGCATGTGAAGCCAAGTCAAAGGCCCATGGGCGGCATAAACTCTGACACCAGGTTAGTCACTAATCATACGAAAAGAAGAAGTTCGACAAATGACTTATCGAAAAATTTTGAAACACTAAGCGCTTCCAAACATCCTTCATAATGCGCACGGCAAAAGAGTGGAACTCACTACCTGCGTCTGTGTTCCCGAACGCATACATCCCGAATCTCTTCAAAGTTAGAGTTAACAGGCTTCTTCTGGGTGAGCTCACTCCATCGTAGACTTTGTCTCTGTCACCTCTGACCTAGACTAGAGTCAAAAGCAAACTCATCTTTACATAGTACTAGCGGCCCGTCCCGGCTTCGCACGGGTGGACATTCTTCCTGTTTTTGCAACATTTTTAATTTATGCTCCGCTGCTATTGGTCGTAGCGTGATGTTATATAGCCTATAACCATCCTCGATAAATGCACTATCCAACACAAAAATATATTTTCAATTCCAACCAGTAATTCCTGAGATTAGCGCGTTCAAACAAACAAACTCTTCAGCTTTATAATATTAGTATAGATAAAACAAACTCGCCCGCTGTCTGTACGCTTAGATCTTTAAAACTACGCAACGGATTTTAATGCAGTTTTCAGCAATAGATAGAGTGACTCAAGAGGAAGGTTTATATGCCCCACATTAGTATCTACATTGCACCAGTGCGCTAGTCTCAAATAAAAAAAATACAGATAAAAACGGGCCTGGTCATGTTATAGATTGAAACAGTTAATTCCACGGCCAAGTAGAGCGATATAACATAGGTAGGTGTTATCAGTAACGCGACTTCAATGCCGTGTGGTATTTCAGGTACATTTACGAGCAAGAGTACTTAATTTTGCAATTTTCAATGAAACAAAGTTCCCTCAATTAGTTTGATTCCGTGGCCCTTCAATCTTCTTCCTCCTAGTCTTTTCTCATATCCCAGATGCGGCTGAATACCAGTGTTTTATACGGAGCGACTGCCATCAGACCTCCGCAACCCAGTCACTGGGCAATGCCGATATCTTAAGGTTAGACCGGTTGTCAAACTTTCGGGCTTCTGACTACCCGTAACGATTGTCATAAATATTCTTATGAACCCGTAGCATAGGGTTGCCAACATTTTTACGGCCGATTGTAGTATTTTTTAGAATAAGCTGTAAAAAATATAGCATTTCATGGAAATAGTAAAAAAGACAAAGGTATGTTTATAATACAGGAATTTCATAAATTTTACAAAGTGCGGTATTTAAACATCATACCTGTATTCCCGGCCGAAGTGGCTTATTAACGACCGCGCGGATCATATGATTTGCGAGGTTAAGTAACGCTTGCCGCGGTCAGTCTGTGGATGGATGACCATTCGTTACACATCGAGACCCCTCCGTGCCTCGGAGACCACGTTCAACCGTCGGTTCCGGGTGTCATAGGAATACCTATGGCAGTCATTATGGGCAGTCAAAAGCCCGAAAGTGCGACTGGTCTAACCTCAGGATGTCGGCATTGCCCAGTAACTGGGTTGCGGAGGTCTGATGGTAGTCGCTCCGTGTAAAATACTGGTATTCAGCTGCATCTGTTTAGACTGAAAGTTGACCTTAACACAATTGGAAAAAAACTAGGCAGAATGATAAGATGGCAAACAAGACGACCTGATGGTAACCATATACACCTACAACGCCAATAGGATTGCTGATGCATTTCCAACCTTAGAGACAAAGTTGTGAAGCCTCATTTGCCTGTAAACTGGATCACAGCAATGCTGCTTGGCGGCAGAAATAGGTCCCCATACCTATTTCTGCCGCCATTCAAGTATTACGTAAGCAGAATTTTAGTAATTTTTGACCCACCCCTCCCCCTTGTCAGCAAAAGTAAGCAAAGCTTTTATCTCCTGTCCTATGCTTACGTAAACAGTGGTATATATTTTTTTAATACTGATCATGTTTCTTTATTGTTATTTATGATCAGCAGTTTTTAAGTCTAGAAAAATAAGTAAATAAATAAAAATTGCTGACGAAATCATCATCTAGACACCCCTGTCCCCCTTGTCATCAAAAATAAGCTAAGCAAAGATCCCCTCACCCCCCTTTCGTGCTTACGTAATACCCCCTATGGTGGTAAAGTGCGGTCGCGGTGCAGGAAGAATTTCGTACAATGACACGTCACTGTACGAAATATCGCTCGCGCAGAAATATCTTGCCGTCGCGCTCGCACAGATGCGGTGACCGCCGTCAACACATTTTGCAATGAGGGTTTTCTGAAAAATCTTCTACGTGAGATGGCAGCACTGTAGCGTCAGGTCCAACCACATGTCAAAACACATACACGATTTGTAATTTTCGATCATTTTTTTGGTTTATTTATTCTTAAAATCGTTACAAAAGGAATATTGTTTTCTAAAATACCGCAGTGTTGTGCAGTGCCTATGTGTGCAAATAAAACAGGAGGTTGGCTTTTGCGCCTCTCTTTTTGAGCTCAATGTTCAGTTCGGCAACCTTTCTCTGGCCGTAATCCATAATAAAATCAATAAAATCAAATACATAGAATTTCACGAAAAAAAAAATATACGTCCGGTAAGAATCCCTGCTATCTGACAGCTGTTTGGACCTGACGCATACGAAGCGCCGTCTGGTGCCAGAAAAAGTATCGAAAACCCTCATTGGTTGTAGGCACAAAGGTCATTGTACGAAATTCTTTCTACTCCGCGACTGGATTTTAGTACTTCCCAGCACGTACTCTTTTACAAAACTCTACAACTAAAAACTATTTTCCGCAGTTACTGGTGTCGATTCTGTAGCACATTTTGACATTACTAAACTAGACTAAACGCAACTGTCACTTCCTTTTTCTATTGAAACAGAAAGAGACAGACGCCCTTAGTTTTGTTCTGTCAAAATGCGCAACGGAATTGACACCAATTGGTAGATGTTGAACGCAACGCTTATTCGGTGCCAAAAGCGGCGGTAAAACAAACCGCAAGTGTTATCAGTAACGATTGGAGAACAATGTAACGTAACATCTATAAAATAACACTAGGTATTGAATGCAAGTACCGAAACTGGTTAATTCCAAGACGTTTTACCACAGATTGAAATAGTTATTACTATTATATCGACGGTCCCTACGTATACTATCGAAACTACAAAATCTCAGTTTTTATTTTATCTGCTTAAAATGTGTGAAAATATGTTATCTTAAGGTTATAAAATATTTTTTTTTTATGGGACCAAGTGGCAACTATTCCGCATCAAACTAAAGAAGAATCACGTAAATCGGATCATAAATCTCAGCGTAATCGGTGTACATCTATACTAATATTATAAAGAGGAAAGATTTGTATTTTTGTATGTAACGAATTAACATAAAAACTACTGGACCGATTTCAAAAATTCTTTTGCCGTTAGAAAGCTACATTATCACTGAGTAACATAGGCTACGGGCGGAGCCGTGAGGACACAGCTAGTACATAATAAAATAAAAACTGAGATTTTGTAGTTTCGATAGTATACGTAGGGACCGTCGAATTAGGCCATTACTGTCACACTGTGGGGCACGGGCCTCTTTTAGAGTGAGGTTTTAGGCCTTAATCCTAAGGCCTTTAACCTTAGGGTTGTTGAGCTCCCAAAAATAAGATTAGAGGTACACGATGAGTGATGCATGCGTGCAGTCAGTTTGGACAGGTCAACTCAAACCTGCTGGCACTTTCCTCAAAAGGCCATTCCAGACGTTGCCCTACATAGTTGCACTCACGTAGTTTTTATACCACAATGTCTAGACTTTAAAAGAGACCTTGATCTCGTGAGTTTGTTTCGGCTTTTCTTCTCAGAGCTAGTCAGATAGGAAATGCCAGCGCCATCTAGTTTAAAAAAAAACATTACATTGACTTGTAAAAGTGTCAGAGAGAAATGCTTTGCGTTGCGCCTCGCCAGATCTGCGCCGGTTTTGTTTTGACCTATTAGTTATGAAACACTAAAAACATCTCTTTTTATGACTATCCAGTCTCATTGAATTATTGAAAATACGTTCCAAAAAATTCTACGTTTTATATTTTTTACATGATGAGGTGACTGTATAATAAGGAAATGTTTATAACTTACAGATGACCTTGACATATCCCCGGATTTCTTCGAGTACATCCTGGGGACGTATCCGTTGCTGCTAAAAGATCACACGCTGTGGTAAGTCATGGTTGCCTTGTTGGTCTAGTGCGACTGCTGAGCATGGGGTCCTGGGTTCGATCCCCAGGTCGGGCAGTGTTATTGGGTTTTTCCATTAAGAATTTCTCAGTTACAGCCCGAAGTCTGGATTTGTGTCCGGTTAATGGCAATAGACTCATGTCTAGGGACTTAAGCATAACTGGCGAAACGAGGGTGTACTAAAACGCCTTTGCCGAACCCTTCGGGGAGTACAGGCGTCATAGAAAAGTGTTCGTAAATAAAATATTTAAAAATGTTAATGCCCGCCTTTCACCTGCTGCCCGCGACCCAGCAATGATAGCCTACCGGCTAAACGCTTGACTTCTATACAGAAGGGTCTCATGTAACGGCAGACCCGCACCTCAGATCCTTGTATTTCACGTGAGGATGGAGGTGAAGGAAAATATCGCGAGGAAAACTGCACACCTGAGAGTACTCAAAAAAAAGTTCTCGATGTTGGGTGTAGTTCGCTAACCCGCAGCAGACCAGCGTGTTGGACAAAGGCCTAAACCCTTCTCATTCTAAGAAGAGGCCCGTGCCCAGCAGTGGGCCAGTAATGGGCTTGTGGAGGATCCAGGTATGGTGTTCCTCCTACCAGGCGAGTCTTATGTCTGACGGGCCACTGCCCAACGGTTGATGTTGGGAACTTGTATACATACTACCTGCGTGTCAAATCTTGATATCACGATGCAGGATTCGTGACGTCATATTTGAGAGTTGTCATTGTTGTAGCTGTAGTCTGCTAGACATTCGTCGTGTTACGTAGTTCGGATGTGGCGTGATAGATGTCGCCACAGGCTGATTATCTTTACATAGTATAAATAAAACAAAGTCGCTCCCGCTGTCTGTACGCTTAGATCTTTTAAACTACGCAACGGATTTTAATGCAGTTTTCAGCAATAGATAGTGATTCAAGAGGAAGGTTTATATGACCCACATTAGTATCTACATTGCACCCGTGCGAAGCCGGGGCGGGTCGCTAGTTACATAGTATAAAACAAAGTCGCTCCCGCTGTCTGTGCGCTTAGATCTTTTAAACTACGCAACGGATTTTAATGCAGTTTTCAGCAATAGATAGAGTGATTCAAGAGGAAGGTTTATATGCCCCACATTAGTATCTACATTGTACCCGTGTAAGCCGGGGCGGGTCGGTAGTGCTCTATAACTAATTATTGAAATCTTCCCAGGTGTATATCAGCATGGAACGACAATGGCAAGAAGGAAGTGATAGACATGTCTCGACCTGAGCTCCTGCACCGCACGGATTTCTTCCCGGGTCTCGGCTGGATGTTACGCAAGGATACCTGGTTGACACTGGCGCCCAAATGGCCGGTCGCGTGAGTAACATTATACTAACCAAAATTTTATTATTTTACTCAGTCACACATTATGCTAAGTGCAGACAGGGTCCAAGATGGAGCCCACTAATACAAGTAACGGGGATATAGAGGGACTCCTTTATACCTCTCTGGCATTCACATAAACACGATGGAACACAGCTAACTGCATGGCAACTTTAATGTTCAGGTGGTAGCTAATAGCCAGGCGGACTGCTCTCCGAGGCACGGAGGGGCGTCGATGTGTAACGAACGGTCACCCATCCACAGACAGACCGCGGCAAGCGCAGCTTAACCACGCAATTCGTATGATCCGCGCTGTTGGTAGAATAGAATATACTTTATTGTACACCAAAATTGTAACACAGCTCTTATACATAACAAACATTAAAGGGTACAATGGCGGTCTTTTCGCTGATAGCGATATCTACCAGACAACCTTTGGATGAATAAGAAGTCAATGAATAAGATAGGGGGGGTAGTCCATGGTGTACTGCTGCAAAAAATATACTACACACCATACATAGACATAATACTTATATATATATAAATATTGTAATATATATATATGATATGACGAAGATGTGGAAAGGAGAGCAAATGCGGGAAATAAAGTAAATGGTGCTTTGCATGCGGTTGTGGCTAGCCGGTCGATGTCCAAAAAGGCACGACTGGCTGTCCATAATGGTGTGTTGGTACCTACGCTTATGTATGGAAGTGAATGTTGGTCGTGGCAGAAGAGGCATGAAAGTAGAATAAATGCCGTGGAAATGCGTTCCTTGCGAAGTATGTGCGGTGTAACTTTGAATGATAGATTGAGAAATGAAGAGATTAGACAAAGTTGCGGTTTAAAAGATGATGTAGTGACAAAAATTGAAAGGAGTATGCTTAGGTGGTTTGGCCATGTTGAGAGAATGAGTGAACGGCGATTAACAAAAGAAATTTATAAGGCGGATGTTAATGGGAACGCCGGTAGAGGACGTCATAGAAGGACATACATCGATGTTATTGGTGATGTTCTTCACAAAGGTCAGGTGCGTAGTACTCTCAACCGGCGTGCGTGTATGACAAGATGTATGAATGTGGATGAAGTGAAAGGGGTATGTAAGAGTCGTAGCATGTGGCGTTCTATAGTTTCTGCCTACCCCCATGGGAAAAAGGCGTGAGTTTATGTATGTATGTATGATATATAATTATGTGATAGGGAAAACAAGGTAGATTGATGATGAGGTACTGATTTATGAGGAATTAGAAACGTGTTGAGAGAAGAAATGATAATTAGCCACGTGCCCCTCTAAATGTCTGTCAGTATGTTCATGGTAAAATAATACACCTCCGCCTGACATTGTCTCTCCGCGATGTGTATCCAGTGTAGCGATGGGCGATTCCGAAATGTTTCAACAATCGAAAGTATCGCAGTCGTGTCAATTTACAGTCGAATCAACAATCGACTCGCTCTCTGACAAAACTTTTTAGTTTTTCGATTGTTTTGATTCGAATTACCGATTACACTCGCACATAAATAATGTGGATTGACTCGATGAATCCTAGTTTCGATGCGCTCTATCGCAGGAATCGGCTATTGAGGGCTATTCGCGTTTGCATCGAGTTGAGTCCGAGGGAAAACCATCGAGAAACATCAATATCGAATTGAAATAATCGAATCCAACATCTAGCATCGCTAATCCAGTGGTACATGACAAAGCTGATTGCTCCTGTAAATGATACATTTTTGTTACAGTTTCTTCGATGACTGGCTTCGCAACCCTGTCAACATCGATGGCAAAGCTTGTATACGACCCGAAATATCACGGACTTACTCGTTCGGAAAGGTAATATATAATATGACAGTTTAAACGAGTGACGTAAGTAAAATATGTTTTGATACGATGGCAGATACATGCGTACCTTCAGTTGGGGTAGATCTACTCAAACCGGCTATGGCACTTTCCTCAAAAGGCCATTCCAGACGTTACCCTACATTGTTACACTCGCACAGTTTTTATACCACAATGTCTGGACTTTAAAAGAGACCTTGATCTCTGAGTTTGTTTCAGCTTTTTTTTAAAGGTAGTCAGATAGGAAATGCAATGGCAGATTGTCTTAAAAAAACACTACATTGACTTTGTAAAAATGTCTGTAACAGATTTATATACAGAAATTAAAATCATTTATGATTTATGACCTGTCAAAATGGTCTATAAAAACACTATGCGGTGCGCTACTCAATTCCCTCACACCGTCAATTCAGCCCTTATCAAGCTGTCTCTCTCCCAGTCCTCTCGCCAGCATCGCCCTAAGCCGAGGTCTGCGTCCCATTAGGGGTCGTCCTTGGTGCTGTTGTTGCTAGTAGACATGATGTTAGAGTAGTAGTAAGCTTAGGTTATAGTACATTACGGCCGCGGTCTGCAATGAGTGCGTTGCTGGCAGCACTGATGATGGCCGAGAGCGCAGTGTAGCGCAGCTCCAGGCCATCACAGCGCGGTCAGCATTGCAGCTCTTGATGGACAAGCTGGAATAAAGGCCGAGACCGAAGGTCGAGGCCTTTATAGCGCGGACAGCAAGGGCTGCAATGATGACCAAGCTTGAAGGCCAAGAGCGTAGCTAAACTAAGCTCGAGGCCATCATAGCGTGGCCAGCAGCGCAGTCATTTCGGACCAAGGCTTGTATAGTGCTTTACTCAAACAATGCAAGTAATTTAAAGAAATCCAGATTAGTATAGTAAGAATTTATTTAAAGTAACGATTTGTTTCTTCCGCGGTCCGTAGTTATTTTTTTTAAAATTAGTCTTTAATGTTTGTACTACCTGTATCTATACAGCCAAATTCTGAATAAAAACTTTTTGTACCAGACTATTTTTGAAAAAAACTCGACGATAATGGATTTCCAAAGGAAATTGCTGGTGGCTAAACCTCACCAGCAATGAAATTCCATACAACTTTGCTGGCGCCTATTCAAGTAGCGCGGAAAGGTCGTCTTTGCTCAAAGAAGGTTGTCAAAATAATAACCACATTACAAGTATTTTTGAGTAAAGTATATTACATCGTTGCCATTGGAAGGAGACACATCAGGTCTCGCAAATAACTGCCCGATTATGTAGAAACGGTCCGCAAGACCATCTACAAGCAGTCGAATAGAAACAGGAAAAAAAAGCTACCCAGTTACCTACTTACTTTTGCTGCGACCATTAGATTGGACGGACTTGCACATTGTGAATTGTGCATCATTGTGAATTGTTGCTTTTTTTTTTAAATTGTGTTGATATTCCTTCATTGAAATAATAACAGATCGCAATTAAACATTTCAGTTCCTTCGTACTATTCTTTTTATTTAAACAACGAACCAAAAAGTTAGTGTTATACTGCCTCATTGGTCTAGTGGTGGCAAGCGCGACTGCTGATCGTGAGCTCATGTGTTATTGGTTTTTTCCGTGTCCAATTCCTCAGTAGCAGCCCGGTTGACAATAGGTTCGCCCTCTATTACATGAGACTTAAACATAACGTCGAAATGAAGGTGTTAGGTGTTACTATACACCTCTGCCCAACCCTACGGGGAATACAGGCGTGATGTTATGTTATAGCCTAACCTTATCAATAGTGTTTGTTATTCACAAACTGTATTTTTGTTGCAACAGGTCGGCGTCAGTAAAGGGTTGTTCTTCGACGTACATCTTCGTAACATTCAACTGAATATGGAGTTCGTGGAATTCACCAAGTTGAACCTCACTTATTTACTCAAGGTAAGTTATCTTTAGTCAAGGACTGAAAGCGGATACGGTACGTGTTACGATACCTTTAAAATGTAAGGATACCGGTTTTCTTATATTATAAAGGTTGAGCCAAACCTTTATTCATCCCTTTTACGATTTCGGTACCGAAAAACATGGAGTGATGTATGAATCATACTAGTGAAACATTGATGCTATCTGGAGCTCCATTAGCGAACGACAGGGTGGCGCAGCGTTTCATCAAAGAAAACCCTTATACGGGGTTATTTGTAAAACACCGAAAACCTCTCGGGAATATGTTACTAACAACATAATCAACAACTTTTGTTCTATGAATTTTAAAAATTCATCATATTTTATTTCATCAGATTTTCATACAAAAATAAAAATATTTAAATTGAACGGTCTAAATGTCACAATATGCGGCAATATGGAGTACGTATAAGTACAGTCGCGGAATGAAAATGTTCACCTTAAGGTTTATTTTTGCTTGCACAGTGCAAGAAATGAACTATTTTACCGACTACGTATTGCCAACATTATAGAAAAGAAAATACTCATAGCTCATTTTACGAGACGCAACGCAATCTCATACTGACATTCGGTTTCCTTTAATCTTCCACTCCGGAGGTGAAACTGGTCGTGTTTTCATACCTAACCCGTGGTCCTAATTTTATATTCTCACATTACTAATCTCCCCCAGGAGCACTACGACGAAGAACTAACGAATAAGGTATACAACCTGCCGGAGATGACAGCTGAAGAGGTGACCAGCAACACGCCTCCCGGGAAGACGGCCGTCCGGGTCATGTACAGTAACGCCAAGAGTTACCAGAAAGCTGCCAAGAAGTTGGGGCTCATGGACGACTTCAGAGTAAGTTTATAAGGACAAAACAATAGAGAATAAAACCCGTATTCAAGGACGTTCCTCCAAAATTTACTCGACTCGACTCCACCTCGAGTTGACATAAACGTCCTCGACTCGAGAGTTTTCCTCAGTTGAGGTAAGGAATCATCTGTCAAACTCAACGTACCTCGGAACCTACCTTAAGGAAGGAAGTGTCAAAGTTCGTATGTAACAAAAATGAATTTTGAAGACTTTATCGAATATGCTTACGATAATCCTTACAACTATTTATCGCGGCGTTATTTGCGCGATGCAGATAAACAAAATTATGACGTAATGACTTCACTCTACCTCGACTCATTTGAGGACCCCTCAGTCGAGGAACCTCGAAGTTCACTCGAAATTGCGACTAAGAATACAATTTTGAAGGTGTTTTCGAGGCCGTCCTGAGTCGAGTAAGTTTTAGAGGAACGTCTTAGAATATGGGTGTTAAAAGTCTGATGTTCGTGGTCTTGGGTTCGATCCCCAGGTCGGGCAAAGTGTTATTGGGTTTTTCCATGTGGAATTCCTCAGTAGCAGTCCGGAGTTCGGATTCTTGCTCGGTTGATGGCAATAGGCTCGCCACCTATGACATGGGACTCAAACATAACGGTGAAGTGAAGGTGTTACTATACACCTCTGCCCAACCCTTCGGGGAATACAGGCGTGATGTTATGTTATGTATCGTTCTATCTAATTAAGACGGACGTGCATTTCACGATTCTCAAATTAGTTTTACGACTTTCCACTTGACTGTATCAAATAAAATCTCAAACATTTGTCCATTTTGAACGGTATTAATTAGCTACACTTCGTATACAAGGTTAGTCGGAAAGGGGGTACTAAGCCGCGCGCCACTTAATGTATCACTGATGACTATTTTAAAGAAATGGTTAAATAAAGAAATCCATGCAAAATTATTTTAATATTACTTTTTTCAAAAATTCTTCATCCCAGTTTTAGTAACGAATTCAGAAAATGGAGTTTCTAATCCGTGACCCCAAATATGATCTAAAATGTAAACACAGCTGATCACAGCTGAGGATAGTATGAAGTCTTTGAACTGCTATTTCTCTTAAACTAATGACTTTTGGGGAAAGTTGTAGAACAAAAGTTATCCATTATTATGGGTACTTTAACAACCTTTCGGCTTAGTACCCCCTTTCCGACTAACCTTATATTTGTTTGGTTAAAATCTAGCGACAGATTTATAACTACTTCTGCTTAACATTATAATCATTTTAAACCTCAAATCCTAATTCTGCAGGGGTACCTCAAGATAAAACCGTTTAATTTGAAGTTTGTTTAAGGGATTATATAATCTAAATATCATATTATTCTAGTTATACTTCGTTTTGGATAATTAATAATATAACTTTTTAACAAAAATAAAACCGATATCAAATTGTCTATCTCCGAAGTTCTTCATCAGATCTTCACCAAATTTAAATGGGACCACTTCGAAAGAATACTCTTTCAAACAAAAAAATAATCATTAAAATCGGTTCACAATTAGCAAAGATATAGCAGAACAAACAAACAAAAAAAACATACAGTCGAATTGAGAACCTCCTCCTTTTTTGGAAGTCGATTAAAAATATACGAAATTAATTTTCATTGAATGGAAGAGACGTTCTCGTATTGGAGGCATGCTCGCCCACTATTACATGGGACTTATACATAACGGTGAAGTGAAGGTGTTACTATACACCTCTGCCCAACCTTTCGGGGAATACAGGCGTGATGTTATGTGGAAGAGACATGTCGGCGTCATCATTTTTATAATTAGAAATGTATTCATTGAAATTAAATAATTAAGTTCCCAAAGTAATTCATAATCGTCGCTCTTATTTTGCAAATTTAGTAAGTATGCGACATTTTGCAGTCGACCTTGACATTAAAATCTGTCATTAAACGTGAAGATTTTAAACTAAATTAGTCTTAGATTATGGTAAACTAGAGGTCGCCCGCGACTACCAACCTTTTTAACCGACTTCCAAAAAAGGAGGAGGTTCTCAATTCGACTGTTTTTTTTTTTTAATGTTTGTTCCGCGATATCTTTGCTAATTGTGAACTGATTTTAATAATTATTTTTTTGTTTGAAAGAGCATTCTTTCGAAGTGGTCCCATTTAAATTTGGTGAAGATCTGATGAAGAACCTCGGAGATAGACAATTTGAAGTCGGTTTTATTTTTGTTATTTTTTTTATTATCTATGTCCTTTTCCGGATTCCAGACTATGTCTGTACCAAGTTTCATCAAAATCGGTTCAGTAGTTTAGTCGTGATGAGGTAACAAACAGACAGATGGACGGACAGAGTTACTTTGTCATTATAATAGTAAAAATTCAATTAAAATGTCAAAAGTCCCCATGAATTAGTGCCTCAACAGTTTAATTTGATTTAATAGACATTTTTAAATATAAGAGGGGCTCATGGCTTATTACCAACTGTGCAGATCGCATGATTTGCGAGGTTAAGCTGCGCTTGCCGCGGTCGGTCAGAAGCCCGAAAGTCTGACAACAGGTCTAACCTTAGGATATCTGCATTGCCCAGTAACTGGGTTGCGGAGGTTTGATGACAGTTGCTCCGTGTAAAATACTGGTATTCAGCCGCATCTGGTTAGGATGGAAACTGACCCCAACATTGTTAGGAAAAGGCTAAGTTGATGTGAGACATTTTGAAATATTCGTTCTTCTAAATATTGTTTGTCCACAGAGCGGCGTGCCCCGCACGGCGTACCGCGGCATAGTGACGTGCTACGTGCGCGGGCGACGCGTGTACCTCGCACCCGACTTCGAATGGACCAAGTACTACCCCACGTGGGGCTAGCGCTAGCCCAACAGCTTAAGTACTAGCTTTTTATATTCCAGTCCAAATATACAGCCAATAGAGTAACGATAATTACTCACAACATACCAAGAATGACCCCACTTAGGGTCGCGCAGGACCCCACACTACAACTACTAGCATTTTTATATTTCAGTCGAATATACAGCCAATAGAATTATACTCAGAGTGACCCCACTTGGGGTCACGCAGGACCCCACATTAAAATACTAACATTGTTGATTCAAGTCCAAAATATACAGCCGAGAAGTGAATTAGGGATATCTTGCTTCTTACACGGGATTTATCAAGAATGACCCCACGTGGGGCTAACGTAAGACCCCACACTAGAAGTATATTCAAGCTCAAGTCTACAGCCGATAGATAAACAACAATAACGTTGGGATATATTGCACCCAATCCGGAATATACATACAATGACCCCACGTGGGGTTATCGCTGGACACCACACTAGGAAATGTGAATTTAAATGTATTTAATAATACATTTTAATCTATGCTGATCCGTATCCATACAGGGCTCAAAACATAAATGAGCTGTGTTATGCAATAATGTGTCAACCCACAAAAAATATTAATTCTGTGTTAAAGCCATCTAGTTATTGTTTTACGTGTACTCAACTTGGAAAAATGCAAACTACATCAAGAATCTTTGGATAGATGGCGCTCTATTAAATTTACCACAATTCTTAGCATTTTTTCAAGCGTTTAATTAATAGAGATACCACAAGAACTAGATCACGTCAACACAATATTCATATTTTTGTGAGTTGACACATTATTGCATAACACAGCCCAAATTATCCCAAGCTTTGCTCATTTTCTAAGAGAAAAAGGCAAGATAAAAAGTAAAATTAATTAATAAATAAATGTCGTAAATTGATTGACTTTAAACACGGTTGAATGGCTGTCCCATCAAAATATGGCTAGATAAAAAATATTATTGTAAATAATATCGAGTTTATTCTCGAGTTTTTTCGAATATTTACACTATTTTAGTTTTAATTGACGAGCTGACTAATGTTATCGAAGTTAGTTTGGGAGTTCTATAGGCTTACTCGCGTTGTAGAAACCATTTTACGGTGCCGAACGCAGCAAAACAGACAAAAAATCAGGGCCGTCTCTAACCGGGCGCCGACCCACAAGGGGCGCCTCGGGTGCTGAGGTTTTGAGGGCGCCAAGGCCCGATTTTTTTTTATTCAGCTGTGTCCTCTTACTAACATAGGCCACATGTAAAAGCTGCTACACACAGCGCTGACGCACGGGGGAGGGGCGGCTACGGGGCGCCCTGAGCCAGGTAACCTAGAAACGGCCCTGCAAATGTATTGATAGCAACCTATATCGTTTTTATTTGGGTGTTTAACTAAAGGTACACAATACTACACACATTATAAATATGACTATCGTATTTTATGTAACTGACAGCCTCGACAAAGAATTTATAACTCGATTTTATAACTGTGCACTTGGAGCATGAACGTATTGATGAAAATGGAGACCACGCTACCAGCGCCAGCCCTGCGCTAGAGCGAGAGGAGCGGAGGCTCTAGGCGCCAGGTGGCAAGAGGCGCCAAAAGTAGATGTTTGAAAAACTTGGTAATTTTTATCAATTTATGTGATGTGAAAGCGTCGACCAAGGGTCGCCGAAATATAATCTCGCTCTTCCCTAATCAAGATCTAGGGCCGGCGCTTCACACTACGACCACCTACTGATCGAAACAATTGGCCTTGTTGGTGGTCTATGTCTTTCTAAATAAACTATTTCCAAACCAAATATTCAAGTTTTTTTTTCTAAATAAGGTGTTAAGACAGAGGCGGAATTCCAAAATCAATATTCAAGGCCAAATGTTTCGAATTTCAGTAGGTGGTCGTAGTGTGGTTTCCATCTTTACTTATACTTTCACGGTCATATCTGAAAAGTGGGTAGTATTTCGTCAACCTTGAAGCCTCGTCCGCACTGGCGGATGGCTCGCTAACGCCTAGTATCAGCAAGTCCCTTAGAGACAAGGAACTTATGTAAATATATGGGAATGGTCGTACTGCGCGTACCCTCGCTACCATGCGCTGTACCTAGCTAGCAGCTTGAAGTCACTAGACAGGCGCTAAGTGAAGTGTCTGCAGTCTGACCGAGGCCTTAGTTATACCTAAACAAATACTCTCGTAAACGGTTCTATTTTGACAATTTGTCAGTTAACAGTATTTTGTTTCTGGTGAGCTGTCAAAATTAAACCGATTGTGAAAATTAGGGACTAAACACGCTTAGCAACATCAATTCGCATTTCAATAATATAAATAACGGCATTTTATATGAACATGCGTACGCGCATGCTGTCATCGATTCTGCTTTTGCGTGCTTACACATTGTAAAGAATTCTTTCGCACGATTTTACACGTAATGCGGATAAGCGTGTCTAAAACCATTCCGTATTTTTTGCGAAACGATACTGACTATTTTTGCGTAAGCTAAATCGATGCGATTCATAAGGAACGCCCATTTTCTATGAGCGAAATGCAAATTCGTACTTCTTCTTTCGTGTCGGCACGTGCTATATGAGCTGTGTTATGCAATAATGTGTCAATCCACAAAAATATTAATTCTGTGTTAACACCATCTAATTATTGTGGTAGATCTACTCCACGCTTGAAAATATATAAACTGCGTCAAGATTTTTTTGATAGACGGCGCTCTATAAATTTACTACAGTTCTGGAATTTTTTTCATGCGTTGAGTAGATCTACCATAAGAACTAAATGACGTTAAGACAAAATTCATATTTCTGTTGGTTGACACATTTTTGCATAACACGGTCCATATGGGAATAGCCATGATTCTCATATAGCCGTGGTGAAAAGATTGGCCAGTCAGCAAGTTTGGTAACGGGGCTCAGGGGCGGCCTTTGGGGGTGGCGAACAGGACAACTGCCCGGGGCCTCGCTCTTGCATGGGCCTCGCGCACTCCCGTAACAACCCAAGTAGAAAAATATTAAATGTTTATTTGAATTTCGCGCCTTACGCAGCGCATTGTAAAAATTTACATCTCGTCAAGCATCATTATTAAAACTAATTCCAGAAAGACTAGGGCCTCGCAAAGAGCTACCCGCCCGGAGCCTCGCAATGGCTAAGGCCGTCCCTAACGGGGCTGACTGCTTACGTTGCGCCGGACGTACCAGTGCTGTAGCATAGTGGGGCGGGCGGCACTTTTTAGGGGCCGGCAAAGATTAACAATAAATACATACATACATACATACATAAACTCACGCCTTTTTCCCATAGGGGTAGGCAGAAACTATAGAACGCCATATGCTACGACTCTTACATACCCCTTTCGCTTCATCCACATTCATACATCTTGTCATACACGCACGCCGGTTGAGAGTACTACGCACCTGACCTTTGTGAAGAACTTCACCAATAACATCGATGTATGTCCTTCTAGGACGTCCTCTACCGGCGTTCCCATTAACATCCGCCTTATAAATTCCTTTTGTTAATCGCCGTTCACTCATTCTCTCAACATGACCAAACCACCTAAGCATTCTCCTTTTAATTTTATTTTCCTTTTATATTTTCCTTTTAATTTTCTTATAACAATAAATAATTTTAAAAAATATATCTAATCTGTACAATGCAAAATAATAATGACTGTTCTTGCCGAAAAGTTCTCTATAATGAATGAATGTAATGTACAGTATACATTAAATTGAAATACCTAAATAAGGGGGCGGCAAAATTTTCTCACGCCCCGGGCAGCCGACACCCACGCTACGCTACTGGGACGTACATAAGCATCGTCACTCTTGGAGGCCTTTGTTATGCTGATAAGTGTGCTTGGCCCTAATACGTAATTAGGTAGTTGATCTATGTTTAAGTTAAGTACAAAAGGGTAGATGCAATTTCGAAGGTGCGATGGTCCGTAAAAATAGTCCGGTCTAACGAAAGTAAGCCTACAACTCATATCATAAGTAGCACTGCACTGAAGCCACATTTTTATTTCATCTCATCGTCGTAAAGGGGATTGAACCTTTGTGACAGTCACCATGACGCCATTTTGATATTTATTCCAAGTTTGAAAAAAACAAAATGGCGCATGGTGGCTATGCCAGTTTCCATAGAGAAATTTTCAACCCCCATTGCAGATGGCACGCATAATATTCATAATTCCTTCATGACATTTCATTGGAGCGATGAGGACACTCATGTTGAGTGGACTTTTATTACGAGCTGATATAAATATCATGATGACTAGAGGTCGCCCGCGTGGATGTCGTTTATCGCGTATTCCGCGTTTTTCGGAATTAAAGTAGCCTATGTCCTACTCCGGGTGCCAGGTATCTCTGTACCAAATTCCATCGAAATCTGTTCAGTAGTTTAGCCGTAATGAGGTAACATACAGACAGACAGAGAAATCTTGTTCTTCTTCTTAGCATGACGATGGCAATCTAAATTGAGTCGGCCCAGAACTTAGTTCCTGTAACGTGCAGGTATCAGGGCACGCAGGGCATGATGTCAGGTGTCCCATCGTTTGTGGAACAGCACCACATTTACACTCCAAGCTGAAATCATCTATGAATCTCCACCTGAGCAGTTTTCCTCGCTTCGACCAACCTGGGTCCGAAGTCTGTTAAAAGACTTCCAGATTAGCCAAGGCAACTCATGTCCAGGTGGAAGATTTTCAGACAGATTAATAATTATTGACATTGAATTGTATTAGTAAATAATTGACTTACACGTTATCACAATATTTGAGCTCTCTTAGGCCTGCATTAATAAAGACCTCCCATTTCGGAGCTTCTGATATGTTATCTATGCAGCGCACACAACTAGCCAACGAACGTTCGTCATTTGTTGAATTTGACCAAACTTTGTGTAGAACGAATGCGGTTTCATTCGGTTTTTAACTCTATCGAGCCCCATTCGTTAGCATTCGTTGGCTAGGTGTGTATGCTGCATTAATATAACCTCAGATGTTGAACTGATAAATTTAAAAAAATTATGTTAATTGTATGTAATTTGGAAGACATTTACATTTTGACAACTCTTGGGATTGTGCTCCCGGCCTAACAGACCTTTATAATGTCGCCCGTAGACGTCCACTGCCCATACTCGTAGACCGCATCATTGGAAGGTCGTCATAATCGTATCAGCACGTAAACGTCCACCTGAAATAAACGGTCATTAACAATATTCTTGTCAATATTTTTCTAAAATCATCAAACTAACGTATAAATCAAAATGGCGGCTTAAGTGAGTGCTATTAAATAATAATAATAATGCCAACTTTAATATAAGTCGAGTCGACTAAACTAAGGCGTTTAGTAAGTTATTTTAGTAACTAAACTATAAAAGTTACTAAATCCAGTGATTCTAGATAATTTTGTAAATATATTAATATTATAACTTAATTTTTAAGATACTTTGGTAATGCATAATATTTTACTTAACTTTATACTCAACTTAACTTATCACCTGTGGTAGGAATAGGATAAGCTATTTTAAGAAATTGTCCCACAATATGTTAGTATGAAATTATTATTTTTATCCTTTGAAATGGTAGCGTTTGACCCTAGTCGCAATTAATGTTTCAAGCAATAAATTATTTATTAATGGTATGCGCAGACAGGGGTCTAAGATAGACACGAATTCAGGTAATGGAGATATCAATGGATTCGCCTATACCGCTCTGGATCTCACATACACACTATGAAACACTTTAATGTGAGGTTGGTAGCTAGTAGAGTAGCCAGGCGAACCGTATAAATCCTATCACTAATACCAAGTTCACACGATTCGATTCTAGTTGATCAACTGCCAAATCGCATGCGATTTGAACCGCGTGAACACACTTTCAATCAAATTGAACCAATTTGAAGGAACAAAACGTTTCAACTTTTGCTGTCCATCTTTTGTTGATCAACTAAAATCGAACCGTGTGAACCCTCTATAAGTGAAATTGCCTGTTATTTAGCGAACGATTATTTCTAGTAGCGGGTTCACACGTTTCGATTTTAGTTGATCAATAAAAGTTGTAACGTTTTTTTCCTTCAAATTGATTCAATTTGATTGAAAGTCTGTTCAGACGATTCAAATCGTATGCGATTTGGCAGTTGATCAACTAGAATCGAATCATGTGAACCTGGTATAAGATAATAATATTATTGAATTCCACAAACATAGTTTTTGATATAAAACAGCCATGCAACACTTTTGAGCGGATTAAATTAAATTCATTTATTTCAGACTGATTTGTTCATAATTGTTAGTTATAAAAGACGATGTAGTTTATCTCTGTCACGAAATAGCATGGATAAGTTACTATAGTTTGCGCGCAAGTGCTAGTCACCGCCTGAGGTATGGAAGCGGCAGGAGGGGGGTGCCAAACAATAGACGCCCCTGTCAGTTTGCTTTGTCTTGTTTAGCGCGCGCACCCATCTCCTGCCGCTCCCATACTTCAGGAGGAGACTAGAACTTGCGCGCGGACTATAAAACAATTTTTCTTGATTAATTGCTTAATAATCTCAAAATGGCGGTAGCATATCAATATTCAGATAAATTTCTGTAAACGCACCCACGATACAGAAGAAATCATTGAATAGAGACTTCACTCGGATGACGTAAGCTCGGTCGGATGGCGAGTACGGTAAGCAGCGCGGTGGTCGGGAGGGGAGTGTACATTCCGCTTGGGTATCAAGTTACATTTTGCGTGTTGTACCTGCCGTAAGCCGTGTCTCCACAAAAGAAAATACGTGTTGACAACACAAAAGTTGCCAATTTTTCCTTGGTGAAGACACGGCTTTAACGGCAACATACACACATGTTTTTTTTTTGTACACATTCCTATTCTCCATTGTCATTCGTCCTTTTATATAAATACTAAAAAATAATACCACAATTTTCGACGTTCACGTAATTATATAATGATAGAAAAAAAAAACATTTAAAAATAATAATATTATGCATTATCAAATATAGTATATTTAATATTTACAGACAAATTAATGTCACAAACATAGAATAAGTTTCTTTTCAATTGAACGAAAGATCTTCCATTATTTTAATATTTAATGTTCTTTATGTTTTTAAGTTTCAATTGTTATTTTGAAGAAATGTGATGGTAATATTTACTAAAGTTAATTAAATTAATTGAGTTGTATATTAAAACCTTTAAAAAAAGTTATGACTTTTTGTGCAATATTTTATTTATTTATGTAAAGCGATAGGTGAGCAATGAGCATAGATTGTAGAGCTGGTTTGGTTTGTCATTTTATAGAGAAGAACCAGCTAATTTTTTAAAATCATAACTTGAAACCATGAAGGTGCCTATAGGTAAAAATGGAGACCTACTGAAAATCGAAACATTTGGCCTTGAATATTTACTTTAGAATTCTGTCTCTTTCTAAATACCTTTTTTAGAAGAAAAAAATCTGAATGGAATATTCATCTTTTAGGTATTTTTAGGTGTTCGTAATGTGGTCTCCATTTTTACCTACACCTTCACGCCTGAAACTAAGTAGAAAACGAAGACTGGACTTATGGAGAAAGTTCCATAACGTTTTAGACAGCAGGACGAGCATCATTCATTACTATTCATGATCCTTCATCTGAATTTGGCCAAACATTGAATATGATCACATTTCTTTAATATAAAACTACTTTATATTGTATTTAGGGTCACAATTTAGTTAATTTTATTAATTCTATAGTTGTACGAAGTACGATTGAGGTTTTCACTCATATGTTATTACGAAATGACTTAGAGGGTGTCCTGCGTAAGCGACGAACGCGACAAACGCGATCAAGACAACGGCATTCCCTACTAGCGGCCTATGTAGCGAGACGCGACGTAACGCGTATTTGTTCCACGTCGTATCGCGTCGCGTCGCACTGCGTCGCGTTTGTCGCTTACGTAGGACACCCCGTTAGATAACTAGTGACAACCCATAAGTCACAAACTCGAATAATTAATCTATGATTTATCTTCAAATAATTAATAATATATAATATTTAATTAATAAAGATCTGGCAGAAGTCAAACCTGATCTTGAATACCAACCTGATATTTTATTATTAACAGCCTGATAGCCCAAATGGCTAAACGCCTGGAAGGTAACCGAGAGGTTGCGAGTTTAACTCCCAACGTATCGCGTGTCTGTTCTAAGTTTAACTTATTTCGAAAATTGGGCTATGCATGCTTTGGAATAACCAGATTTTTCCAAAAAAAGGACAATGTTGTGTCGCAATGTTCTCAACATTGAATAAATGTTTCTCGAAATAAAACCTTATTGTAACTACAAACTCGACTACAATATTCTTTCCATTCCATATAATTATATACCTATATAATTTGAGATTATATAAATTGGGGATGTGTGGAGTGACGAGTTCTAGCCTAAATGATCTTTATTTATGTATGGTCCTAGAACGCACTAGAATACGTCATATCATTTAATGTCATAACGTCATCCCCACTTTATATAATTCGAGATTATATTTAATATAATTTGTATCCAGTTGTAGCTATGTGTTCTTCGCATTCAACAGATTTCTAAGCATACTGAATACCATATAAGACTGTGATCTGCATTGTATTATATTATTGTGCTTGTATATAGCCCAAGTTATGTATTTATAACTTAATATATTAAATGGTTTTGTTTATAAAGCGGTTTTTTTTATTTCCACCCTGTAAAACCCTCTATCTATCATCTAGGAAAATAAGACATTGCCAAGTTATATAAATTTAACTTCGCGTTTGTGTACACGGACTGCAAAATGCAGTTAGCATATAGCCGAGAGCCGCGCTGATAATGGTGTCGATTCTATAGTACATTTTGACAGTACTAAACGCAACTGCCACTTTCTTTTTGTATTGAAACAGAAAGAGACAAACTCCCTTACTTTAGTTTAGTCCTGTCAAAGTGCGCAACAGAATCGACACCAATGAATGCACTTTTAGTTAGTTATGCATGCTAAAACACCAAATCCTGTAATAAGTTTTACCGCGCAAGTTATTGCACTCAATAGCCGGCTTTACACCCTCGCTCTATCGCGTGTAAAACAATTGTTTTTCTTATAAACGGTCGTTCGAAATTAGTATTATAAAAAAAATTGTTTCATGTCGATAGAGGGAGTGTGTAAAGCCGGCTAATAGCTCGCTAAAACTTGCGAACTTAGAAATCTACTTGCTGCAGATGAGTCCACAGTTTGAAGATCGGTTACACAGTCAACGTGCGCAGTAAAAAATATGGTACTGGATTTGGCGCTTCTGCGAGTTTGGATTTAGATAAACTGAAGGTTTCAAAACCTATAACCCAATATATAAAATATAACCCAGGTCGGGCAGTGTTATTGGGTTTTTCCGTGTGGAATTCCACAGTAGCAGCCCGGAGTTTGAATTTGTGCCTGGTTGATGGGAATAGGCTCACCCCGTATAACATGGGATTTAAACATACAGGTGAAATGAGGGTGTTTATAAACCTCTGCCCAACCCGTGGGGGAATACAGGCGAGTTGTTATGTTATGAAGAATTTGAATATTTAAATTAAGACACGCCACTGTTCCAAAATTTTTCAGAATTTCACTAAGTTCCGCCGATTAGGTATGTAATATTTTTATTTTCCCGAATAAAACAGAAATAACAGTTTTGTACATACATAATGTACCTAATATTAAATGGGTTAAGTATGTGGATTGCGTAAAATGAAACGCCAGTATCACAAATTCCATTCAACATTTCGTCTTTTTTATTATAATCCCATTATACTGATCTCTTTCTTTCATATTGAAATATCTACATGAAAGAAAAAGATCGCAGATTGAAATATCATTACAGGTTAGTAGCTTTATCTTTATTTACGCCGCACCTTCACACAAACAGATATAAGTTATTGAAATTAGTTGATTGTTGTAAAATTAATTATAAATTAAAATAATAATGGCGACGGCAGCACCAAGACCGAGTTTTGCCGCGTTTTACGGCGGCATAGAGCCTAAAGTGTTTATATTTGAAGATGAACAGGTAATTTTTTAAATTGTTTTCGTTTATAAATAGAATAGTTATTATGACAGTATAAATAACACAGTTGTTTCAATATTATTATTTTTTTGTCAGTAACTTGTTTCCATCATTTCTGTTCTGTTATATCTTTTTCGAAGTGTAACTATGTAGCAACTAGCAATGGCGTGCATTGCTTATAGGCAATAAGCAGTGCCTACCTCATAAGATTTAATTAACTAGTCCATCTTTAACTATTACTATATATAAATAAAATAAGCGTGTATGGCTATGATTTCTTTCGTTCAGAATCGTATTGAAATAGGCTTAAGTGTAAAGTGAAAGGCGACATCGCTAGTGTCTGCGTCCGAAAACCAATGCACGCCACTGCTATGTAGGTAGGCAGACCCAGTAGGTGAGCTGTATTCAAAACCAGTTTTCCATGCTATTTCCCGAAAAGAATAGACTTCTCTTTCCGGCATTTCCCCACCCGTAGGTGTTGTAATCAGAAGCCCGAAAGTCGGACAACCGGTCTATCCAGTTACTGGGTTGCGAAGGTGGAGATGGCAGTCGTTCCGTGTAAAATACTAGTATTCAGCTGCATCTGGTTAGACTTTAAGCTGACCTCAAGATAATTCAAAAAATGCTAGGAGGAAACAGGGTGCCGTAGGTAAAAGGTGACTAAGGGTCAGTTTCCATCCAACGGAAAAACCCTCGTGCACTTTTTTAATGTCACTGAATAAAGAATTGTATTAATATTTCCTATAAGCAAATAGCTAGGATTTAGTTCTGGGGGGCAGGCAAGGGAAAACTAATATTATTCATGCTACAAAAACCAATAATTTTAAGCGACGTTGTATTTAAAGTCATTCCGAAATTTATTCGCTTTGCATGTTTTACACTCGCTTTTTTTCCATTAACCTTTTGACCGCCCCAGTCGGATTTATACGACAAATAAAAATGTTTTCGTGCCCGCGTCTCCTCAGTCATATTTATACGACTGAGGCTGCATGGGCATGAAAACCTTTGTCGTATAAACCGGACTGGGCGGTCAAAAGGTTAATGGAAAAAAAGCGAGTGTAAAACATGCAAAGCGAATAAATTTCGGAGTGACTTTAAATGCAACGTCGCTTAAAATTATTTACTTTTCGGTTCGGGAGCACTCCGACTGAGCCCTAACCAGACGCTGCTACGGGGGGGGCAGCTGCGCCACCTTACCTGTACCTGGCTACGCCCTCGCACGGGCGAACCAACTTGCCCAACAAAGCACCCATCACGCGCGCCTTGCTTACGCTGAATATCGTTGCGAACAGGATAGACTTATTTTCGTGCTCTCTGAATTAATTAACTAAAACCACACTAAGTATATGTATTATGAATTATGATGTTTTTAATATAAAGTTTTTTATTTATAGTTAGGTAATTAATGTAAAATGTATTTTCGTTTTGTTAATGATTCTATTTTTTTGAATAATGTGAGTATACGCTTGTGGTCTTTAGACCACACTACCGCATTGGGATATGATCCTGTAATGATAGCTGTGATAGTGTTAAAATAAATAAGTATAAAATCAAGCGTTTCCTCGCACATACCCGAGCATACCCGAGCGTCGGATTTTATACTTAAAGGCAACACTGATACAGTTCTCTATTCAATGACATTAAAAAAGTGCGCGAAGATTTTTCCGTTTGATGGAAACTAACCCTAAGGGATTAGGTATGTTAAGAGGATTGGGTATCCGTCTGTCTGCTAATAATAACAAACTGCGATCACGAAGGGTCTAGCCACATCTGACGGAAGATAATCGCCGATCTTTCGCCGCTACACATAATTCCATACAAACATCTCATACAGGACACATTTGACTGAAGATGCGTTACTAAAATTCCTCGAGTAAATTACGTGACGGAAGATCGGCGACGTATTTTCCGTCAGATGTGGCTTGGCCCAGGCATGGTGATATAGCTATTAACCGGTTATAGGAAAGCCCATAAGTTCAGCATTAAACGGTTAAGGGCTGATATTTATTTTTTGTTTCAGTGCGTTGTTTTCGAAGAAAAAGTGAATAAGCAGGCACCAGTCCATTTCCTGGTGGTACCAAAAAAAGTTATACCTAGACTAACAGAAGCGTCGGTGGATGACGAACAGTTATTGGGTCAGTGAAATGTATCATCAACATAATTTTAGCCCATTACTGTCTCACTGTTGGGCATGGGCCTCTTCTCAGAATAAGATAATTTTAGGCCTTTGTCCACCACGCTGGCCTGGTGCGGTTGGCAGACTTCACACACAATCGAGAACTTTATGGAGCCCTCTCAGGTGTGCAGGTTTCCTCACTACGTTTTTCCTTCACCGTTAACGCAAGTGATAATCAAATACTGATCCGCACATGAATTCGAAAAGTCAGAGATACGGACCAGGATCGAACTCAGACCCAACATGAAAGGCAAGACATCATTGACGACACTTTTGGTGCAGTGGTTGAGCGATTGGCTTCTGCGCTGCGGGTCGTGGGTTCGATTGCCGCACGGAACAAATATTTGTATGGCCTACAGATAGATGTTCCGGGTCTGGGTGTTTGTGCATGTGAAGATTTGTGTCTGTAAACGCACCCACGATACAGGAGAAATCCTAGTGTGGGGCAATGTTTTTTTTTTAAAGAAAAGAAGAAGAAAGAAGCGTCCCACCGCTAGGCTATCACTGCTTCTTCATTCATCATCATTATCCATAAACGTCCATAGCTGAACATATTATACCTTCCAGTGACCACTATAATGAACGGTCATAATGTTGGTATCACGACCACGCTTGACAAATAGATTGGTAGTCTCAGTAATTTTTAGATCAGAAACTGGAAGACGCTACTGCCCATCCGCTAGACGCAATCAAACCTCTTAGGGTCAGTTGTTTCAGACGATCAGTAAAAGTATGTTACTATGCGTGCCAAATAAGAATAGGATCGCGCTTGCTACAACTTCACACGATAGAAGCTGTCAAATTAGTACCGCCAGCAAAAAAACACTATGAAAATAAAAATGTTTTTTTTTTTTATTCATAGATTTCATTATTATTTATATTCATTTTATAAAATGTTATTTCTTGAATGCCATAAATAGATCATTTTGGATAAATTAATAACATTTGCAAGCAGTATTCATTAAAAAATGAGCCAATATACAAGGTTAGTCGGAAAGGGGGTACTAAGCCGAAAGGGTGTTAAAGTACCCATAATAAGGGATAACTTTTGTTCTACAACTTTCCCCAAAACTCGATAGTTTAAGAGAAATAGCTTTTCAAAGATTGCGTAAAAAATATGCTAAAATCAATCTGTCCATAGCTATGATCAGCTGTGTTTACATTTTAGGTCATATTGGGTGTCACGGATTAGAAACCCCATTTTCTGAATTCATAACTAAAGCAGGGATGGAGAATATTCGAAAAAAATAAAATAAAAATTATTTTTAATGGAAAAAAATTAATCGAATTTTGAAATTTTAACACTTGCTTTAAAATAGTCATCAGTGATACTTTAAGTGGCTCGCGGCTTAGTACCCCCTTTCCGACTAACCTTGTATATAGTTAACTTCACGAAATGCTACTGGTCACCCTAATATGTCGCCATAATAATAATATAATTACTGTGTAATTAATTTGGCGTAAAATTGATTAGAAACACCAAAAAAGTGAACAAAAAATAATTAAACTGAGTATAATTTCTTTATTTACTTTTTTGCACACCTTACGCTTCCGTAATGAAGTTCACGAGTATTGCGGAACAAAATGGCGTCTTGACAGTACTATTCTTATTTGGCACGCATAGTACGTTATAATAGTCAAATATTAACTATTACGGATGTTTAACGTCCGTCAAACGCAGAGCGTTGTGTCTTTTGACGTCTATGTAAAGAACGACAAAGCGTGAAACAACGCTTATTTTTATTTAACCATCGTTAACGCCATTTTTAACTGTTACCCCTTTAGTAATGTACCTAGTCGTGAAACAACCGGCCCTTAGTCAGTTTCCACGAAACGGAAAAATTCTCGCACACTTTTTTAATGTCACTGAATAAAGAACTGTATACCTAGTGTTGCCTTTAAGTATAAAATTCGACGCTCGGGTATGCTCGGGCATGCGTAAGGAAAGGCTTCATGTGTCTACGAACACTAGTACGGTTCTTTATTCAGTTTGGTGAGAACTGAGCCTTAAACCAGTTAGACCCCGTTATAGAGTCGCGGAATCCGCCGCGTTCTCCCCCACTATTTAGTATTATAAATACCTACCTACAACTCTTCTTCTGCCTAGCCTTTTCCCAACTATGTTAGGGTCAGCTTCTAGTCTAACCAGATACGGCTGAATACCAGTATTTTACATGGAGCGACTGCCATCAGACCTCCACAGCCCAGTTACTGGGCAATGCCGATATCTTAAGGTTAAACCGGTTGTCAGACTTTCGGGCTTCTGACTTCCCGTAATGACTGTCATAGGTATTCGTATGACACCCGGGACCGAATGTTTGACGTGCTCTCTGAGTCACGGAGGGCTCTCGATGTGTATCGTACGGTCACCCATCCACAGACTGACTGCGGCAAGCGCAGCTTAACCTCGCGAATTGTATGATCTGCGCGATTGGTATTATCATAATAATATGTTTAAATGTGGACGTGCGAAAGGAGTATGTGTAAGGATTGTAGCATGTCGCGTTCTATAGTTTCTGCCTACCCCCTTGGGAAAAAGGCGTGAGTTTATGTATAATGTAATATATGTTCGAATTGTCCTCCCTAAGCCCCTTATCACGCTCCGCGGTAAGCTAAGCGTTAATATATGTATAAACGAAATCGTACGATAAATACCTGCCGTTTGGGTACCTAGGTACCTACTACCCTATAACTAACAATATATTCCAGAACCAACACGGTAAAATAAATTGTTTAGTCATAATTACGCGCATTATTCTTGACCAACTAGATAATATACGAAATCGTTTTAATGATTCACAGATAAAAATAATCACATAAAATTCATGACGTCGTTTTTTTTTATCAAAGGACACATTGCGAATATTACAAGAACACGCAAATGACCGCCAAAAAGTATAAACTCGAGGTTACACAAGCGATGTACTAAAATGTACTTGTACAAGGCCAAGGTTGTGTTCATGAGTATGACCTTGGCCTTGCAAAAGTTCTTGAACACGGTCGCAACCTTGTGTTTCAATGTTAAATATTAATGTTGCTATAAGCAAAAAAAAAGATTTTTCACAATTTTGTTTGAGATGTCTTGTCATTAAGCTTGATCCGAGTAGGGGCCTTTGCACATGACGTCTTTTCTACGCGCCGACGACGCGCGTTAATGTCCAGCTCCATACTTAAAAAATGTGTGTATCGTTTTTTATGTATGGAGTTTGGGTTAACGCGCGTCGTCGCCGCGTCGGCGCGTAGGAAAGACGTCGTGTGTATAGGCCCTTAGAGACTGATTTGTAACCGATGACTGGCAAATAGAAATTCACCGCCTTTTCTCTCCTTTACATTACCTCCTTCTATCGCTTTTTTATTTCGTGGTTGCCTTATCTGACTAACGCCAAGAATTCCCTATTCAACCGTCTCGACTAACACGACTTGCCTTGCATGATAAAGATTTGTTAAATTAATATTTATAATAAAACGCAGGTCATCTACTGAACGTCGCGCGCCGTGTCGCGATAAAGAAAGGCATACATAAAGAAGGCTTCAGAGTTGTAATGAACGAAGGCCCGCATTCATGTCAAACTGTAAACCAATTTTATGTCCAAGTTCTTGGCGGGAGACAGATGGGATGGCCCTTTTCTTAGAAAATAAATATTAGTTACCTACTCAATTTGTTGTTTTTATTTTTTTCATGATTAATAACTTGGTGATGCGCTCCTGCATCAATGGGTGCCATAAAGTCCGACTAAAGGTAGACTTGTTTCTTTAGACAGTTGTTCACAATACATTAAATCAATCTTTGTACTTAAGTACAAAGATTGATTTGGTGTACCTAGGTATAGGTCAACCAGAATCTCATGGCATTAAAAATTAATAACAAATAGTGGTTTTCATATGGCAATGTCAACATGTCACTTGTCAAAACGAGTATGACTATAATTGATACATTTTCCAATTCTGATGAATGTTTTATTGTTCAAACATTTTTAATAAACATACTTATTTTAACAAGGTTTCCTTTTCCATTACAATAAAATTGCAAAAAACCATATATCAGCATATCATTTTGGGACCCAGTGCATAATATCAGCAAGCACATTGGGTCACATAAAACAATAAGCCAAAACCTCTAACAACATGGATTTATGAAATACATGTTGTGCTGACCCCATCTAGTGCAGGAAATAAGGGCAGGAAGAAGATGAAGAAGAAATTAAAGAAAAAAATTACAAGTATCAAGACTTTTTATTCAAATTACCCTTGTGTTACCCACAAAAAAAATTAATTTCCCTATTTGCCATTAGATTCTGGTAGACCTATACCTACTTACAAAGTCTATTATAAACGGTACAACTTTTTTAACACCGTCAGTGCTGTGTCATTCACTGTTTTATCGGGCAATAAATGTGTATTAAAATGGTATTAAGACTTATAAAAAAATTATTTGAAATTAATCCAAAGTTCTATCACAGAAGGTATAAAAAATTTAGAATTATACCAGTGGCGCCCCCTTTTTGTAGTAGGTACTTTTATTGTGCAAAACTGTACTGTACGTACCTAAGTAAATGCGTTAGAGGAAACAAGTCTACCTACTGCACCCATGATACATCGATGTAGCATCGAAAGTTACAACAAAAGTAAACCCCTTTCTAAAACCCTTCGGGGAAAACGCAAAAGTGCTATTTTGGGTCCATATTTCGAGATTAGAAGTTTAATAGACAATTGTCTACATAGCCCTCTCAACTTGAGAGAAATAAAGAGCGAACTATGACAGACTGGTAACAGTAGCTGGCAACTGGCCATATCTCTACCGGGGAACTAAAAGAGCTAGGCCCGCACTGCCTAAATACCGCTTCAACAAAGTTTAATTTATTTTATTTGTTTCAGGCCACATGTTATTGGTAGCCAAACAAGTTGCTATAGACAAGGGACTTGACAGAACTGGTTACCATGTGATGGTTGATGAGCACCATAAGAGTAAAAGTTTTACCTCTTTGCATGTATTTGGAAGAGCGTTGCATCACATGCTGTGGCCTGTCGGACCTGGATGTAGACTCTAAATATTAAGTAACTACCCAAAGATCCGCGTAGTTACTAGAAAATAAAGACCTATCCTAGTTTTCTCGTGAGTGCCGTAAAAATCCATAAAAGGCATTATACGAAAATATAAAGTTTACGATTTATCGTTAACATAGATAATTCGAATCTGTCTGCTATTTAGTGGTAATTGTTTTTACTTATAATATTTTTACGTTTTAAATATTAATAAAACTGAACTGTTATTGTTAACTCCGTATAAATACAAATAAAAAAAATAAAATTGTGTTTCATTTACATTTCTGTGTTACATGAAACGACACGTAAACGTCAGTGTTGCCAACTTTATATATAATTAATTTGATGGGAATTAAAAACATTATGTATCCATGAAGGTATATGTAAATTATTATCCCGATTACTTATATTACACTAGATTAATCAGTAGGTAAACAACCAATAAAATTTTACTGAATTATTAGATGTTTTTAATAAATTTTACTTTTGAGATGTGGAAACACCATTTTCAATGACAATGACATTTGGCTAGAAAATTTTATGTGTATTTTTTCACACTAATGCCAAAAAAGAAAATGCCTGGTGGCGAGGTTGATTTAGCGCAAACCGCGGCTCCGGCCGCCGATACGATCTTTGGAAAGATCTTGAGGAAAGAAATACCTGCTAAATTCGTCTACGAAGACGATCAGGTAACTATTCAATTGATTTCTAATATGTAGGTAACAACGCCATTTTATTAAACCGGCCGGCTGCCGGCTGACATAATCATTATCATCTTAGCTGTTATCAATATCTTGGATCTTTCGTTCATTTATTCAAGATACTTTCGAAATAACATTCCACGTACTAAATTAGAAACATGGTGTACATTATTTCGAAAGGTTTTATAAAATTAAGTTATTTTTTTTTACCAGTGCGTGGCGTTTCACGATGTAAATCCTCAAGCCCCCACTCACATCTTGGTGATCCCGAGGAAGCCAATAACTCAGCTGTCCAAGGCTGAAGATAAGGATGAAAATATTCTTGGTAATTAAAAATAAACTTTATGATAAACTAAATAACTGCCTCATTGGTCTAGTGGTGGCAAGCGCTACTGCTGATCTTGAGTTAGGTCCTGGGTTCGATCCCCAGGTCGGGCAAAGTGTTATTGGGTTATTCCATGTGGAAGTGCTCAGTAGCGTCCCGGAGTTTGGATTTGTGCCCGGTTGATGACAATAGGCTTGTCATATATTACATGGGACTTAAACATAACGAAATGAGGGTGTTACTAAACACCTCTGCCCAACCCTTTAGGGAATACAGGCATGATGTTACGTATGCTTTATGATAAACAAATCAGAAAACTATACCCCAACTGTCTCACTGCAGAACAAAGGCCTTGTCTCACGAGGAATGAGCAACGATCACTACGTTTATGCTTTGCAGGGTGGCAATATCAGATGTCATGATGTTTTCCATCACTGTATGTTGGAGGTATCTTAAAAAAAGTATGATCAATCAATCAAAATCTTTATTTGTGAACATAGGTCATTACAGGAATGACATAATATAAGATACATTTTTGGACAGGTTATGTCCTAGTATTTAATATGGCGTACAAACATTTAGGTCCGTATTACAGAACATTCCTCAAGTCCAGTTTGATCTTTAATCAGTTGATCACTGTTTAAGTATGGAATCAGTACTTGAGGAACAGTCTTATTCCAGAACGGCAATCAATCTATACTCAGATGAAACGAGACTCAAATCGAGCCAATCGATTGGTTGATTACAGATCAAATCACTGCTTGGGGTCGAATCTACGAACTGAGTAACAATCTAGAATAAAGCCAAACTCAGCTGAACTATGATCAATGAATCTATGCTTGAGGAATGTTCTAAAATTAAAAGTCTACTCAAAACTAGTTTTAAACAGGGATCAATGCTTGAGTTTCGTTCTGTAATACGGACCTTAGATACATATTTAGGAATATGAAAAGCAGATTATCGTCGCTGCGACATTATGTAAACATGTTGGGAATGAATAAAAGAAAAGTTAGAATTAAATAATCATTTTTATGAATACATAATTAGTACAAAAGACACATAAGTATAACATACGTAAAAAGAAACCATAATTAGCCCCTTACTGTCCCACTGCTGGGCACAAGCCTCTTCTCAGAATGAGAATGGTTTAGGCCTTAGTCCAACACAATACAATTTAAGTAAGTTAAGTACAACAGAATTACTTAAAGAATAGGATTGAAAATAGCGGACTTTCTATCTGCCTTTTGCTCACAGAGAATTTACATGAGCGAGATGGAAATAATGACATCTGTAGTAATCTTGCCATTTTCAATCCCATTCCCTATGTAATTGGGTAGTACATGCCTAGGTTTGAATGTGCAACTTTTCAGGGCACCTGTTAATTGTCGCAAGCAAAGTTGCCCGGGAGGCGGGTCTTTCCAAGACTGGTTTCCGCGTGGTCATCAACGATGGCAAGCATGGAGCACAGAGTGTCTATCACCTTCATGTTCATGTCCTAGGTGGCCGCCAGATGAAATGGCCACCCGGCTAAGTGTAGAACTGGCTTTATTGATCCTGACAATTAATAAAATAAGTTACATTTTTTCAAAGATTTGTTTTCTTTTTTTTGTATTTGATTATGTGACTGTGGCCATAACCTCCAGGCTATCACATGAAAAGACAACAAACAAAGAACAATCTAGAAAAAAATCTTCCAATTTTCTTTTTCTACCCAGCATTTTTCTGGCCTACCGCAATATGCCTACTATGTTTACATTTTATTTTTACTTGTGATTTTGTGGTGATATCGCATTCTGCATATTAAAAAAATTGGTTGTCTGTAAAGTCTGTTTACGGACGATAGTTTAACGTGACAACGTCATAACAAAATATCGTGCCTCGTTTATCGCTTGTTCCGCGCTCTCGCTCGCACGCTCGCCTCGGACGGAACGTGACAATGAGCCACGCTTTTTCGTGCATGAAGCAGTACATCGTTTTATTAGACGTTGTCACATCAAAAGATATAAAATAGTAACTGTAGAAAATTCATGCTCTCCAATTTTGATTTTCAGGACACCTGTTAACTACCGTACGCAAAGTTGCCGAGCTGGAGGGTCTTGACAAGTCTGGTTACCGCGTGGTCATCAATGATGGCAAACATGGAGCACAGAGTGTCTATCACCTTCATGTTCATGTCCTAGGCGGCCGACAGATGGAATGGCCACCCGGCTAAGTGTAGAACTGGCTTTATTGATCCTGACTATTAATAAAATTAGTTTTTCTTTTTAAATAATTTGTTTTTTTTTTGTTTTAAAATGCGCTGGTTATAAACTGAATGTAAACATTGATTAAAATATGATTTCCTGCTAGAGATATAGTTTATATGAATAATTACCCCTAAAAGCACAAAGTCGATTGACTAGTGGTCGCAAGCGGAGCGAAACTGCCAAGCAGGTCCTGCTTCGATCCTAAGTTGCGTAATGTGACATTGGGTTTTCTGTTATGAAATTCTATAAAACGATGCGTCGTTCGTTTTTCAACTATCATCTACTATTATGTTTGTTATTGTATAAGAGCTGTGTTACAATTTTGGTGTACAATAAAGTATATTCTATTCTAAAAAAGCCCCGATAATTATTTTTCTTATAATATTTCTAAATCTGGGAATAATATCGAAACTACTATGAGCATCAAATAAATGTAGAATTTCTTGTCCGATTGTACTATTTTGCCTTTATTATCTGTATTGTATCGAACTAAGGGTGCCAAAGTACCGATCTTGGTAGTTACAAGCAGTGCTGTTTGCTCATTGCAATGGATTAAAAATAATTGCCAAATTCATTACTTCTTCTTCTACATTCTTCTTCTTCGATGATCAAGTTTTGCTTGCATCGTCGGCGGAAGAGTTGCAAGACATGGTAACTATGATGAATGGAGCATATAATATGAAAGGGCTGAAAATTAATGTAAGCAAGACGAAAGTAATGGTTTTTGAAAGAGATGCAGATGTATCTGAGTGTAAAGTAAAGATAGGAGATGAAAGTATTGAACAGGTGAATGAGTTTGTTTATTTGGGAAGCATGTTTGCAAGGGATGGTAAGATTGACGAAGATGTGGAAAGGAGAGCAAATGCGGGAAATAAAGTAAATGGTGCTTTGCATGCGGTTGTGGCTAGCCGGTCGATGTCCAAAAAGGCACGACTGGCTGTCCATAATGGTGTGTTGGTACCTACGCTTATGTATGGAAGTGAATGTTGGTCGTGGCAGAAGAGGCATGAAAGTAGAATAAATGCCGTGGAAATGCGTTCCTTGCGAAGAACGTGCGGTGTAACTTTGAATGATAGATTGAGAAATGAAGAGATTAGACAAAGTTGCGGTTTAAAAGATGATGTAGTGACAAAAATTGAAAGGAGTATGCTTAGGTGGTTTGGCCATGTTGAGAGAATGAGTGAACGGCGATTAACAAAAGAAATTTATAAGGCGGATGTTAATGGGAACGCCGGTAGAGGACGTCCTAGAAGGACATACATCGATGTTATTGGTGATGTTCTTCACAAAGGTCAGGTGCGTAGTACTCTCAACCGGCGTGCGTGTATGACAAGATGTATGAATGTGGATGAAGCGAAAGGGGTATGTAAGAGTCGTAGCATGTGGCGTTCTATAGTTTCTGCCTACCCCCATGGGAAAAAGGCGTGAGTTTATGTATGTATGTATGTATTCATTACTTCTCTATTTAGCCGCTTGTCAAGATACACTGTGCACTCTGTACCAAAGAATTATATGCCTAATAGACTAGTATCCAAAGAGAATATCTAGTGGCATTCTTTGGTCATTGGTTTAAAAAAAACACAAGTTTTAGTTTATTGATTTCTTTTCTGTCAGATAAGAAAAAGTTGTTTTCACCGCCGTTTTCTATCGAAAATATAAAACTAATAAGTAAAAATGGGTGAAAATTATGTTATTAACACTATTTTCACGGACTTTCAGAGAAATATGGATATGGATCAAGAAATACGAGAGGTAAATGTGATGATTCAGTAAGCAAAAAAAGTTTTTTTAGAACTATGCCGCACTTTGTAGGTAGTTTCCGTCCTAATTATGTTGTGAAGCTCGTCAAAATAAACAAGAACCTAACTTAATTTCTTAGTAGAGTTGTAGTTATTGCAAACAAAATGGATGAAACTAATAATTATGTTTAATATTATGTAGGTTATTCGTAACATCTGCAAAGATGTTGGTCAAATATCGCGGGAAGCGACCACAGTTCTTCAAGTTATACACCACAATGAACATGCCAGTAAGTATAAATACTATTACAATAGTTCTTGAGACAAATCTAAAAAGTTTCTTAATACAATATTTACTGAATCATAATGCAAAATGCAAACAAAGCATTTTATAGGTATCATTTTGTTTTATTCAAACAAGAGCATAATGTATGCCTGTGTTAGTGTTAATACAGTGTATTTTATTTAATTAAGTAACTAAGAAATCTGGAACCACAGGAATACTGCAGACATTTTCAATTTTTTATGGAAACAAAATTGCTATAGTTTAATTTTCAGTCAAGCGTTTCTTTCTGTATTTACAGTTGTATTTCTATTTACGTATCCCAGTTTTATGTTGTCTTCGTCCTTATAAACCCATTTGTCTAAAATAATATACTTAATTAAAATTTATTCCAGTTATGCCAGCCTGCCTCAAAGCAAGAGAATTGTTCGAGAAGGCACAGGAGGGATATGCAAAACTGAAAGAGGCTTTGCCCCCAAATGACTATTACAAGTATGAAAATTGTTATATTTATCAAATTTATGTGATATTTTTAAGTAAAGAGTAAAATATTTACAGATAAACGAGAATGGGCTAAAATGTACAGACCCAAGTCTGTGAAATCCTGGTCAAATATCAGGTCAGGTTAAACTTGAATGCCTTCAACGGCTATAGATGTCAAACATAAATGAGCTCGGGCCGCCAATGACATCAATAGCCATAAAAAAGTATGTTGAATTCGTAACGTAGCATGGAGGGAAGTGCGTCAAAGTGTGGTGATTAAAAAATACAGAGACATAAAAACACAGATACAACTGGAATCAATCTCAATCCAAAATCTCTATTCAAACTTTCAATTCAAATACTTCTAAGCTATCTATGACGTACGATGACAGACTTGTATTAACATTTGATTGGTGATTTTTTTGCAGGACACAGTAATTTCTATCTCTTTTAAAAAAATGTATTTTACACATACATACGTGGTATTCACTGCCGGCCAATATAGGTATAATGGGCTGGTGTCCCAAACTCCACGTCTGAGCGCGTATTTTGCGTCACGGGTGGTAAGTGTAGTCACTCGATCCACCCTAACTCCTCGAAAAAGGCCTGCTCACCCTTGATGTTGCTGACGATCTCTCGGAGAGTGCCTGGGTTTCCGAAGTACTTGGCCCTGTATGTGGCGACCTCAGGGCAGCCGTCTTGTCCTCCTCCATGCATGCTCTGCACAGTGGGTTGTCTGTAACTCCAATGACAGAGAAGTGTTTGTTAAACGAACCATGGCCAGTGATGGCTGTCGTAACTGTACGCAGTTGTTGCTTTGACAGTCGGAGAGCTTTCATAGTTTGCCGACCAATATTATGTTACATGAAAAAATACAGGTTGGTCTATAACTGGCTGGTCAACAATTATTATTGATGTGTGTACATTCCTCAGATATCAAGAACACTGGCGGAACATGACCCAGCGTTACTGCTTCCTCATAGCACTCACCATCTGGCTGGAGTCTGGGATCCTCGCCACCCATGACACTGTCGCTCAGGTGTTAGGCAGTAAGTAACTAATATACACTTGTATGTCGTGGTCTTAGCTTATTAAGAATAAGTGAGTTATATTAAGATTTATTGTATCGTTTGACTTCTAGACAGAATATGAATATTATGAATCAGAACGTAAAGTTCACCACTGCGTCTGTCTGTGCGCGATTTTCTGTGACTTTTTGCTACATTGTTAATTGTGCTTAATTATTTACCCATCAAACATAGATAATTCAAAATATTGGCTCTGATTAAACACATACATACAGTTTGTGACGTTATGTTGGTGGCCTACGTAGTGGTTTCCAGCGATTGAAGCATAAGATGCTCTATGTGAATAAAAGAAACACCTCCACCCAGTTCAGTGGTTTATTGGAAAAAAAAGCTTGCTATAATACTAATATATAATATATACAGTGGTGGTCATATAATTAAGAACGATCTGTAGTTCTAGAAATTTTTGAATAAAATCATGGTTTATTATGTAGTATTGTGTTTTTTCATAGAAGTAATTAGTTTTGTTATGAAGTAGCCACATTGATAAAGCAAACTGAATTAGTAATAGAGATATAAAATCGCAATTTTTTATACAAATTCCATTTATGTTCCATAGTAACCAATTCAAACACAAATTAACCTGGACAAATAATTAAGAACGATTAATAAACTGTTCGAGAATTGATTTAAATGGAACATAGATTAAATAAATTACATGAATGTGAAAGAATGCACACTAAAAAAGGCAAATTAATATATTTTGTATTAAAATTAATAGTGAGTAGCATGCCCACGGAATTTAATTACTGCCTTACACCGGCGAGGCATTGACTCTATCAATTTTTGACATTTTGCAAGAGAGATTTAGTTCCAGTCTTCTAAGAAAACGTCATACAGCTCTCTTAAATTGCCACACTGACGATTTGATACACTTCTCTTGACTTCGCACCAAAGATGTTCAATTGGGTTTAGATCTGGGCTGTTAGCTGGCCAGTTTAAGACAGAAACTGATTGTGTTATGAGGAATTCTTTAACGATGCGTGCAGTATATTTCGGATCATTATCGTTCTGGAATGTCCAAATCACCGGCAGCACGTCTTCAGCATAGGGTAACATTGTTTCTTCCAGTATATTTTTGTATTGGAATTGATCCATGTTTCCTTCTATCAGCCTAACAGGTCCAACTCCATAACCAGAAAAGCAACCCCAAATTTTCACGTTTCCCCCGCCATGCTTTAATGTCACTTTTGTGTACTTCGAGTCGAATGCTTTATTCGGCGGGCGTCGTACGTATCGTTTTCCATCAGAACACACTCTATTTATCTTTGTCTCGTCAGAAAAAAAGAACATTTTTCCACTGTCTGACTGACCAGTTTTCATACCTTCTTGCAAAAGCGAGACGGGCTTGCCTGTGGCACCGTTTCGACATGGGTACTTTCCTTGCCATCCTTCCATGCAACTTCTCTTCTACCAAACGCCTTCGAAAAGTGCATGCCGAGATCGCTGAAGGGTTATATTCACCGAAATATTATTTCCTTATCTCATTAGATCCTTTAAAAGGGTTTTGTTTTGCCAAACGAACGATATTTCGATCATCTCGACGAGATGTCTTTCTCCGTTTAGGTACGCGCGGAATATTTGAAGTCGTTTGATACGAGTTGAAATGCTTCACAGCATGGAAAACCATCGTTTTCGAGCATTGCAGATGGTCAGCTATCTTTTTATACGACCAATTCAACTCGCGAAGTTTTATTATGACTTCCCTTGTAGATTTATCGCAAGTTTTATTTTTCCCCATTGTTTTTATATGAAGTTATTACGTTTTAGAGATTTACAGCACTAAATGGCGCCTAAATTATTCGAAAACTGACTTAACCACTAAGTGTTCTCTATTTAAATTTGAATAAAAAAATGAACTATTCAGCGTTCTTAATTATTTGGCCAGCCAGTAAGTAGTAATACTAGGTTCAGATGCAACATATAAAATGTATCTGTTCATTGTTTAATTAATCATGTGTACAAATAAATGTACCGCTAGCATGGAAAAGATTTGCGGTACCCAGAGAATTAAAAAATAATACATGCAATAAGTTATACTAGTTTGTTTAAAAAAATCTTGTCTTTAAATAGGCGTTCTTAATTATATGACCACCACTGTATATATACTAAATTCAAAAATACATTTGGTTCATAAATTATAAGCACCAAATAGTTCTTATTACTCACACAGTGGATTTTCACTCAATTTAAATTGTACTATGCCTGCCAAATAAGAATAGGATCGCGCTTGCTACAACTTCACACGATAGCTGTCAAATTGGTACTGCCAGCAAAAAAATACTATGAAAAAAAAATGTTATATTTTTTTATTCATAGATTTCATTATTATTTACATTCATTTTTATAAAATGTTATTTATTGAATTCCATAAATGGATAATTTTGGATAATTTAATAATATTTGAAAACAGTATTCATTAAAGAAATGAACCAATAATATAGTTAACTTCACGAAATGCTCCTGGTCACCCTAATATGTCGCCATAATAATAATATAATTACTGTGTAATTAATTTGGCGTAAAATTGATAAGAAATACCAAAAAAGTGAACAAAAATAATTAAATTGAATATAATTTCTTTATTTACTTTTTTGCACACCTTACATTTTGGTAATGAAGTTCACGAGTATTGCGGAACAAAATGGCGTCTTAACAGTGCTATTCAGTATTCTTATTTGGCACGCATAGTAGTGTAAATCCTAGCCCTACTTATCTTTAGGCCTTTGAACACCACGCTACAAATTCTTCGTACTTTTTAAATGGCTAGTGACGCGGTTTGCAGCCCGGGCTCATTTTCGTTTGACGTCTATAATTGTTGGCGTCCAAAGGTTAAGCATGTTTTAGTAGCATTATCTTTTGTATTTTCAGTAAGTAGCGTTGAAAGCAAGACTGGTTTCCATCTGGATATAGAGGACTACCTCAACGGACTACTGCAGCTGTGTTCAGAATTGGTAAGATATTTAATTATCATGTTATTTATACAGTCAACTGCCTCGTTGGCGTAGTGGTGGTAAGCGCGACTGCTGATCATGAGGTCCTGTGTTCGATCCCCAGGTTGGGTAAAGTGTTATTGGGTTTTTCCATGTGGAAGTTTTCAATAGCAGCTCGTAGTTTGGATTTGTGCCCGGTTGATGGCACTAGGCTCTCTCCCTATTAAATTTGACTTAAACATAATGGCGAAATGAGGATGTTAGTATACACCTCTGCCGAACCCTTCGGGGAATACACGCGTGATGTTACGTCATCTTTTTTTTCCAATGTATTACTGCAATGAGCTATCTAGCCATAATCAGACGTAGGCCAGTTGTGTTATTGTTCTGAACTAATCTGTAAGGTTCAGAACTAATATGTAAGGTTCAGAACTAATCTGTAAGGTTCAGAACTAATCTGTAAGGTTCAGAACTAATATGTAAGGTTCAGAACTAATCTGTAAGGTTCAGAACTAATATGTAAGGTTCAGAACTAATCTGTAAGGTTCAGAACTAATCTGTAAGGTTCAGAACTAATATGTAAGGTTCAGAACTAATCTGTAAGGTTCAGAACTAATCTGTAAGGTTCAGAACTAATCTGTAAGGTTCAGAACTAATCTGTAAGGTTCAGAACTAATATGTAAGGTTCAGAACTAATCTGTAAGGTTCAGAACTAATCTGTAAGGTTCAGAACTAATCTGTAAGGTTCAGAACTAATATGTAAGGTTCAGAACTAATCTGTAAGGTTCAGAACTAATCTGTAAGGTTCAGAACTAATCTGTAAGGTTCAGAACTAATCTGTAAGGTTCAGAACTAATCTGTAAGGTTCAGAACTAATATGTAAGGTTCAGAACTAATCTGTAAGGTTCAGAACTAATCTGTAAGGTTAAGAACTAACTTAGGCTCCCCGCGCACTAGGCAGCCTGGCTGCCGCGTCCAGGCACCGCGGGCGAAATATTGAGGAGAAATCGTGGTCGCCTAGTGCGCGGGTTCCCATACGCCGTAATATGTTGGACTGGCTGCCTAGTGCGCGGGGGGGCCTTAGTTTACAGTCACATCATAAAAAAATCACCCTGTGCATTAAAAGTGCCTCCATCAAGTTAATATTTAGGCACACACATCTGGTAATACTGGACAGTCAGCCCCGCTACCAACCTTGCTGACTGGCAAACCTTAAGAACATGATAGGAGCCGTTCTCGAATAGCTTGTGACGACACAAGAGAGATCATCAGGTATAGAAGTAGGAACCTTTGAGTTTAATTTGAAAGAATATTTCAAATTGCATCACGCCTGTATTCCTCAAAGGTTTGGGCAGAGGTGTATAGTAACAACACCTTCATTTCGCCGTTATGTTAATGTCCCATGTAGGGGGCGAGCCTATTACCATTAACCAGGCACAAATCCAAACACTGCTACTGAAGAATTCCACACGGAAAAACCCAATAACACTGTTCGACCTGGGGATCGAACCCAGGACCTCACGATCAGCAGTCGCGTTACCACTACTAGACGAACGAGGCAGTTATTATATTGTTACAAAGTAAATGGTACGTGACTTCAACATCGTTACAGGATAAGCTCTCTAAAAATCGTTGATACATAACGGCAGATTACCAAAACAAAATTAAAAAAAAAACTGCAAAAAATATCACAACACATTTTATTTCCAAATAATTTATAAATTTAAATATTTATTTTGCAGGCCCGCTTGGCGGTTAACTCCGTCACACGAGGGGACTACGAGAAACCCTTACAGATATCCAAGTTCGTTATGGAGTTGAATGCTGGATTTAGGTAACTTTATTTAACTAATAATAGTATTATAGAGAAATTATCACGACTATCTAGCTTGTTTCTCTAAGACGGTTGGCAAAACAATAAAAACATGTTCTCTACACGATCTAACGCTTTAAATGACCCAAGCCTAAGAGCCCCCGCAAACTACAGACTTTCTATCGGCCGATAGTTTAGTCGGTTTCTTAATCAGTATAAAGATGTATGCAAGTGTGCACATTATAATGTTTAGGTTTCCCTTGTAAAAAGGTAATCGGCTAACTATCGGGCGATAGTTTAGTCTGGAGTCTGCGGGGTCTCTTAGTCGGCTCCATGCAGTTTGTCAAGCAGGCATCTCGGCGAAACTGGTGCACTTTGTTGTCATCATAATAAGCCTAGACCTAGTACTTGGCGTGTTCTTGGCCGCAGTCTAAGAGGGCAATTCGGGCAGTACCGAATCAAAGAAAACATTAATAATATCGGTTGCCCAACAGCGATACATACGAGTCGGATCTAACCCCGCGTTCAAGTCGAGTGGACTGATAATCAGCCTTTTTATTACAGGTTACTAAACCTAAAGAACGACCACCTGCGCAAGCGCTTCGACGTACTCAAATACGACGTAAAGAAGATTGAAGAAGTTGTATACGATCTCAGTATTAGAGGGTTACGGCCGAAACCCGAAGCCGCGGCCTAAAATATGATTATTGTAGTGCATATTATAAAACTGTTGACAACATCAATGTTTAGACGATCTACTCTGAACAAAAGATGGCGTTGAATGTGGTGGGTGTCGACGAAACCACATCTGCTGCTGAGTAACATTCGCTTTCTTTAGGCCACGACACCACCTTTTTTTTTTTTTTTTTTTTTTTTTTCGTTGGAAAATCCTCATGGATGTCCCTCGCCCGGTGAAGGCGAGGGGGTCTGCCGGACTCTTACCGGCTAAAAACCAACGGTGCTCCTTCTCCTGACCGTTCGGCCAGGGTCGCGGGATTCGCAAAGCATGCACCGCAACCCCGGCAGGTCCCGGTCCGCCAACCCTCGGCGGACCTCTCCTCCTGAGAAGCGCGCACGGAACACAGCGCGCCGAACGACACCACCTGACCATTATGCAGATGCTGTAAGTACAGCATAGTATTACAACAATTTTTAACCGAGCGATTGCACGGGCTGCACGATGTGTGTCTATGTCTTCCTCCACCTGAGGCTTGCCCTTAAGATTTGAGGGTCGTGCTTATGAACTACATACTAGCGATCTGCCCCGCCTTCGCACGGGTGCAATTTATATACTAATGTGGGGCATATAAACCATCCTCTTGAATCACTCTATCTATTAAAAAAAACCGCATCAAAATCCGTTGCGTAGTTTTAAAGATCTAAGCATACATAGGGACAGACAGCGGGAGCGACTTTGTTTTATACTATGTAAAGAAGATAACTTGAACCCTTCAAACTTGTTATTGAAACTGCTTGGGCGGGATACGATAGAACAGGAAACCAAAACACTATTTAAACACACCGTGTGTGTGTGTGATCCTCACTGTCGTAACAGCGAAGAAAAGTACAATCTGAAGACACAACATTCTAGCAGCCTTTTACGTCGTCACAACTTGCGTGCGCGCATGTCGGATTTACGGCTCGTTTACAGAATCACATGACCCTCGTATTTTAGCGGCTGACGTGTCTAAAATTGTTGCTATCTCGTATTCAGGCAAAGTAAGAAAGAGACTGCAACATTTTGATGCTGTCAAAATAGTTTACATGTTAAACTTTTAGGATTCTTTTGTTCAACTCTGACAGCTCTAATTTCTTTGATCTCTTTTTTGTTTAATTTGCAAGTAAAGGATAGCAATATTTTAGTACAGTCTGTGCTTAACAGAATCGGGGCCAATAAACTATTTATCTATGGGTTCCGTTCTTATTGTGATCTACGGAACCCTAGAAATATTTGTACAACATACATATTTTGGTCGGAACAGCACGCCTACACATTGATGTCGTCACTATTGATTATAACTGTAACATTACTTTACAATAAATGATTATTGAATAAAAAAACATAATTACTAAAAAAAAAAAAACAACTTTTATTTGCACAAAATATGGCGGTAGTTATTATAAAATTTAGTATAGAACGACAACACTATAAATTACACAATTATTCAGAAGCGAAAAATATACCCCTGGCCCGATTTTCTATAACTAAAAACGAATCGTTTTGCTTACCAATCTATACTAATATTATAAAGCTGAAGAGTTTGTTTGTTTGAACGCGGTAATCTCAGGAACTACTGGTTGGAAATGGAAAATTATTTTTGTGTTGGATAGTCCATTTATCGAGAAAGGTTATAGGCTATATAACATCACGCTACGACCAATAGGAGCGGAGCATAAATTAAAAATGCTGTAAACGGGAAAAATGTCCACCCGTGCGAAGCCGGGACGGGCCGCTAGTAGAATTATAAATAGTAAAGTGATTTTCTAAAAATAACAGGTGGCCAATTCTACAAATAACGATTTGATTTCGATTGTCATTTTTGTTTAAATTTATCAATCGAGTTTTGGCTTCAACTAAAATGTAACTGCACATAAAGGCTGATTTAGACGAGGATATTTCTCGAAGCAAGACTCGTTTTCTCCCTGTCTTTCTCTACGATGAAGACAAAGATAGCATGACACTCGCTTTGAGAAACTATCGCAGTGTAAATGAGCCTAAGTTACTGTCAAACATCGTGGTTCCTTCGGCTAGGATTCGAGCGATTTATTGCTTCAGTAAATTTTATGCCTGTGATGGTCGAATGATTGTATGAACCATAAAGTTATAGGTAAAGACGGAGACTGCACTACGAACGCTGAATATGAACTTTGGAATTCTGTCTCTTTCTAAATACCTTTCTTAGAAAAGGATAGAATATGTAGTTTGGAAATCTATCTCTTTCTAAATGAGGTATTTAGAAAGAGTAGGTGTTCGAAGTGTGGTGTCCATTTTTAGCAATACCTTCATGGTCTGAACTATGGTATAAAAACATTTTAACAAAAATAAAACCGACTTCAAAAAAACGAAAAAAAGAATAAAATAATTACCATAGTATAAAATTAACAATTTCAGAAGTCGGTGCCTTCAATTTGGTTCAACGTGGATCAGCACCGACTTCTGAAACTGTTAGTTTTATAATATGGTAATTATTTTATTCTTTTTTTCGTTTCATTGAAGTCGGTTTTATTTTTGTTAAAATGTTTTTTTTTTTTTCATTTTAGTGGCCTTAATTAAAACATGGTTGGACCTACTAAAGACGCTGCTCATAACATAATCACATCATCACATTATGTGTACTGTTCGTCATTGAGGAGTTCCATTGTCTATCTCCGAAGTTCTTCATCAGATCTTCACCAAATTTAAATGGGACCACTTCGAAAGAATACTCTTTAATACAAAAAATAATTTTCCAAATCGGTTTATAAATGACGGTATAGTGAGGTAACAAACATTTAAAAAAAGAAACAGCTGAATTGAAAACCGTCACCTTTTTTTTAGAAGTCGGTTAAAAAGTAGTCTATTCCCGTGACAGCTAGATCACGTTACTGTCATTTATCACGTCATAGCTACTGATGAACCAATAAGCTTCGACTTCTGTTGTTAAACTCTGTTGTCATTGGTGGGCAAATATCATAAATCATGACATAGATGAGGTTATCGCGAGAAGAGAATACCATGCGAAGTTATATGATTAAACCATGGTCTGAACTTCATTGATTCCAATGTTTAATCTAACAATGTTCTTCGCACGAATTTCAGGGGTATACCGCCTTTAATATTTTGTACTAGCGCAATGGTAGGGTCGGTGATAAGTTTCCGGCGACTGTTCTCAGATGGCACCACTTTATACTTGCTCAGGATTGTCGCTAGGCTCGTCAGCGATTGTAGTAAACTTAACGATTGGCCTGCAAATAGAAAACACTTTGTCATATCATACATACATACAATCACGCCTGTTTCTCATTGGGGTAGGTAGAGACTAGATTTCCACTTGCTACGATCCTGACACACCCTTTTCGCTTCATCTACATTCATTAACCTTTTCATGCTTGTCATATCAGGGCAGGTTTTTGTAACATTTTTCATTTATTCTCCTCTCCTATTGGTCGTAGCGTGATGTTATATAATAGCCTATAACCTTTCTCGATAAATGGACTATCCAACACAAAAAATATTTTTCAACTCCAACCAGTAGTTCTTGAGATTAGCGCGTTCAAACAAACAAATTTTTCAGCTTTATAATATTAGTATAGATAAATAATATAATTGATTAGAAGATTATTGAGTTTTTTCGTGTGGAATTCCTCAGTAGCAGCCCGTAGTTTGGATTTGTGCCTGGTTGATGGGAATAGGCTCGCCCTCTATTACATGGGACTTAAACATAACGGCGAAATGAGGGTGTTACTATACACCTCTGCCTAACCATCCGGCGAATACAGGCGTAATGTTATGTAGAAGACACAAAATTACAGTTCATTACGACAACTTATTAAAACACAAAAAAAAAGAAAAATATTGAAAAAGTTTACGACGGTTTCTGGCCCCGTCAACTATCACCTGACGTTTGCGCATGCGCGTCAAGAACGTACTCCAAAAATCGAACTACTCGCACGTTTTTCTACCATTTTTCGAATCCTACGGTCGATTCGATTTTCGAAATTTGACATTTTGTTCACCCTTCTCCCAAACGTTAATTGACATCTAGTAGTCTGTTGTATAAAATTACAATTCTTTGATCGTATATTTAATATGTTTGATGTTCGTCGTTATTTCGTTTCGATCCGAAACTGTGACGTTCGTTTTTCAGAGTTGGCCTAACTAACATTTTTAACAACATTAAGTAAAAATTATAAATTTGTAATTCTGTTGGATAACTACTTGTGTTTTATTAAAATTTTATTACAACGTGACGATTTTTACTGGGGCCCCATGCAATGAATTTGCCACGAGCCTCTGATGGTTACGCCACTGCCGAAAACCATCGTCCATAGTTGTATGGAGTGTCTGGGGTGTGACGTTTAGAGTTTAAGAGTTTAGAGTTATTACGAGTTAGCGTACGGAGTATTCCCAAGGAGGGTTGATGTCAAGCAGGCGGCCGGTCATAAAACAATAAGCCAAAACCTCTAACAACATGGATTTACGAAATACATGTTGTGCCGACTCCATCTAGTGTGGGATAAGGGCAGGGAGATGAATTTGGCGTACGGCTTAAGAGCTTGAGTGAGATTATGGATAACATTTAATAAATATATGCTTACACACATCGGGGCCCCTGTAGCTCTGGGGCCCCGTTTCATTGATACAGCGGTAGCTACGCCCCTGCTAATAACAAAAGACTGCGATCATCTATCAGTCTGTCAGGCGTGATTATTTCTTCGCGACCATTACGAGCAGGCCCATGTTTAGCAGTGGACTTTACGAGCCATTTTATCATTAAGGTCCAACAAAAGGACAAACTTTTACACAGTGTTCAGTACGTTTAACTAAATATGTCTATGCAAAAAAAAAACGAGATCAACGTCTTTTTATACCATTTTTTTTCATCTTTACCTAATCATTTTTTTCCCTTTTTCACTTCTCACTTTAGGTAAAACACGGCGCGGAAGTAGCGCGCACCCCTGCGGCGGTCGATGCATAAAAAATGGATGAGTTTATTCATAGACAGTACAGACAATTTAAAACGTTATTATTTATTGGTTTAAAAAAACACTTAGGTCTTGTTTTTTTGCATAGATACCGTGAAACTAGCTAACTTTGCCAATTAAGGTATCTTTGCCCTAAACGCAATTTATAAGCAAATCTGCTAACATGAGAAAATATTTTAGTTTTATGGCAACATTAATTATGTTTCCATAAAAATTTTTTTTCTCATTTTAGCAGATTTGCTTTTGCTTTTTTTTTAATTGCGTTTAGGGCGAAGATACCTTAGTTGGCAAAGTTGGCTAGTTTCACGGTATGTTTAGTATAACGTATTGAACACTGTAAAAGTGTGTCCAGGTATTATGGTTGGACTTTAAATAAGTCTAATAAAATCTTACCTATACAAAATCGAGGACCAGCACCAAACAGCAAATACGGGAACTGGATTAAGTTTTTTGCGTTTTCAGAATTAAAACGCCCTGGATTAAACTGATCAGGCTGTTCAAAATATTTCTCATCATTCTGAATCGCTTGCAGCGGTATTCTAACCGAGATTCCCTTCTCTATGGTCAAATTTGTCCCTGGAAACGTGTATTCTTTTGCACACTGTCTTATCAAGTAACCTACGGGAGGGTACATTCGTAAACCTTCCTTGATACATAATTCCAAATATTTCATCTCAGATAATGCTTCAAAACACATCTTTCCATATTTTCTTAACACTTCATCGATATCTGTTTGGCATTTTTCTTGTATGTCCGGGTTGTAAGCCAGTTGGTTCAATGTAAAACTTATTGAAGCAGCCGAAGTTTCGGTTCCAGCTCCGAATAAGACGAAGGCTTGTGCTGTTAATAAAGCATTGTCAAAAACAACTTCACATTTCTCTGGCACTCCATTCTTGTCCCGTTTAGTCAGCGATTGTCCCACAAGAGTCTTCATATTTTTCATTTCTAAGAGTACGTCAATAAAATCTTTTCTTCCTACCGGCTTACCGTTTCTATCTTCTACAATACACTTCACAATACTCTCTATAGTATCTTCCACTTCTGGAGCGAAGAATTTAAAGTTCTTAAAAATGTTTGAAGCAAGAAACTTGGATATGTACACCAGATGGTCCCGAAGTTTGATATCGAAGATTCTTTTACCTAATTTTCTGAACACCGATGATTCGTCGTTCAATGAATTTGTGTCGACTCCAAAACCGCCCGCAGCTATCGCGTCCGTTGTAAACTCAACCATTAACTCGCGCACGTTAACTTCTCGACTATTCTTTGAGCATTCCTCCACAATGATATCCAATCTTTCGGCAATCTTTAATAATATAGGGAACGTAGCTTTTCGTTTCCCCGTCGAGAACAAAACACTCAGTTTTTGACGCATTACTTTCCATAAGTCACCATCAGCAGAGAATAAATTGTTCAACAATGGTTCGGTGCCATTATTGTTTATTCCTTTCGGATAAAAATGGAGAAAATCGGCAGCCAAGACATGTTTGATCAACTCCGGATCGCGAAGAACGAGAATCCTATGGCTACAGTCGAAACAGCCGACGAATTTTTCATTCGGGAATTTTCTATACACTTCGGCTAATTCATCCGTTGGACTTATTTGTTGTAAGTGTTTATGGAGACTGTTTCCAAAAAAAGGTAAAGGTTTGCAATATTTAATTCCTTTCTTCTCCCAATATTTGAAGTTTTTTGTTCCTTTTATGTATAGTAAGATGCAAATTAATATACTCGTAATTATAACTACAATCATGTTTGCACGCTGACGATCTTTCCCGAGTGTGGAATAAAACTGGTAGCTCTGCGTGTGATATGCTTACGAATAATTTTTGAATGCATCTTTCGACACGTTTTTATAGAAGTCGTAATAGGACATCAGTTGGTTTTTTATATCAAAATTGTTCAATGACTTATAAATAGTAATATGCACATTAAAATGACAAATAATATCTAAGTAAACATATTTTGAGAGAGATTATTTTCATAAATTATTGTCTGTCAGGCATCTTAACTACTTATACTCGCTTCCTCCCTCCTTCGGAAACATAAGGTTACTGCTCATCACCCACACTCAATAGCGTGATAATTTGTACCCTATAACATGACCCGCCCTTTAACAGATGTGGCTGCCAAATCTCAACTGGATCTGTCCAGTAGCACTGGCGTGAAGCTCAAACATACAAACAGACAAAAATTCTAAAATCGACATTTTTGGTATCAGTAGATATTGTTCCCAGGATGCGTTGCACTTTTTTTAAGAAATATTTAATGTACAGTTTTAGCGATCGTTACGATTTTATTATATACTAGCGACCGGCCCCGGCTGCGCACGGGTGCAACGTAGATACTAATGTGGAGCATATAAACCATCCAGGGCCGCCGTAAGCGGGCGTGCAAAGCGTGCACCACACGCGGGCGGCAAATCTAATTTCAATTTTTTCGGTTTTGTGTCACTCAAGATACAGGAGTAATCGAAAGAGCGAGGGGTCGTCTAAAAAAAAAGCTCGTCCAAGTATCGCTTGGGAATTAATCTTTTTCATTCGGTATTGCACGCGGGCGACGAAACAACTAGCGGCCGACCTGAAACCATCCTCTTGAATCACTCTATATATTGCTGAAAACTGCATTAAAATCCGTTGCGTAGTTTAAAAGATCTAAGCGTACAGACAGCGGGAGCGACTTTGTTTTATTTTTATACTATGTAAAGATATGTTGGCAAAAAATTATACTTATAGTAATAATTAACTTATAGTAATACGAGTAGTTATTTGTAAGTTTAGTGTAAAAAGGTAAACAAACCATTGATCTTGCAAAACATTCAATTTTCTTTAAGAATTCATAACTTTGTGAAAACCTCAACACTACAGTCGACTGCAGGTCAGTGGTAACAGTGACATTGACGCGCCTTTATTCCGTAGCAATAAGGTAGACTTTCGTAATTGTTTCCACCGACGCAGTCGGCTGTTCATTCACCCATAAGTTTTTACCTCAAAGCAATAATAACTAACAGTCTAATCATACAGGGTGTAAATAAAATCATGTAATTCCTTCAAACCTCGTGATGTATTGCTGACATAGATTAACCCTGAATGGCACACTTTTGGAATTAATAAAAAAAAATTACAAGAAGTAAACGTGTGTTTTTAACATGAGGTATTTTAGCGCCCCGAGCGAATTGCGCTGTATCACTCGCCGAGCGGCGATATAACTCGGGGCGCTAAAATGCCTCGCGTTAAGAACACATGTTTACTTCTTGTATTTTTTTTTTATTGGATCCAAAGTTTCACTTGCAGGTTTCATCTATGTCAACAGTACATCGCGAGGTTTGAAGAAATTATATGATTTCATTTACATTCTGTATAGCTGCAGAGTGCAGTGAAAGTACAGTGGACCCCCGGTAATCCGACAAACGTTTTGCAGGGCGGTGTCGAACTATCGAATTTGTCGGATTATAGAGTACTGTCGCAGGCCCCCTATAGTCCGGATCTTTTTACAAAAGAGTACCTTGTAATCCGACAAATTACAGATCCAATGATAAGATTCTAGGTATAAGTTATACTCTAAAGTACAAATGAGGCCCCGAGCGCAAAAACGGCCTACGTATCATTTTTTTTTAAATTGTCTATATGCGTCAAAAACCTTTTTTTTAAAGCAAGATGGCCTAACATTGATTTTTCGACCTACCAAGAGATGGCATTAGTATCACATTTATTGCATTAAAAAGTGAAAGCCTTTACGGCAAAAAAATTAACGAAACTCATAAATTTTAAAATTAATTTCTTTGAATATCTCAATAAGACAAATCAATATACACGCTTAAATTTTGATCGTTTTAATCCCTTGGACTGGTGGTTTAACTTACAAAATACTATTCATCAAAAGCTTGCACAGCATTGTAACTCTTAAAACAAAGAAAATAGCAAGTGATAACATAATACTCGCAAAATGCATGAAACCAGCAGTAGCGCCACGAGTTAGTTACCTACGTCGGCGTCGGTCGTTGCGTACCTAACTACCTAACTCCGCCCGATCAAGTTAAGGTTATTGACTCGCGCTCAGCTGAGATTCACGTAAACAAATTAAATGATTCCAAATTTTCCTTTATACTTTTACGGGCTTAGGACCGTCATAATTGCTTTGTGCCTAGGTTTCGGGCCATACCTAATACTATTAAAAGAATTATGCTAAAAGTGGTAGGTACATGTAATAATAAATCCCTACAGGCCTGCTAGTTATGGCGTATTTAATAATGTGGAATCAAAATTATTTACAATGATTTAAAAAAGAAAAAAGTTCTAATTACTTACACGATTTAAAAAAAGTTCTGTTACATACCTACCTAAATCACCTTTGATTTATTTAACACTAAGCGACACGTAATAATTGTTCATAAAAACGTGTACCTAATCAAATGATTAAAAAAGAATTCTGTTATAAACATAATAATTCATCACCCCTGAATCATCACTGGCTAATACTTCACGATAGCTTAATAATTGTTCAAAGTGCAAACCATTCCTTTCGAGACATAATTTTGCACGTTTAATTAAATTGTCTTTTAATTTCAATATGTAATGTCTCTCTGTCACTTTATAAAACATCGAACGCGTTTACTATCGCACTTTTCATTTGTACACGAGTTTGATGCTCGTTTCTGTACAAAAGATGGCTTCACAAATAAAAATCCAGCGGGGTAAGGTCCGGGCTCCTTGCTGGCCAAACAACTGGACCAACCCGTCCAATCCAGTGATCTCCAAACACGGAAATCAGGTGATTACGTACATTATGCTCGCTTCGCTGTAGACACCGAGCCGCCTGCGCATCAAAACCCGCGATTGCGTAAAATTGCACCATGGCAAGGAACTCCAGGTTGGAGTACGCGTAATTACGAGACGTCATTACTTTCGCGCGACAAGGATAATCTTAACAACAACACACCGATGACGTCCTAAATAAACTGAATTATTTACATGACGTGATCATGTACTCCTGTGCTGCCCTTGGCGCGCGGGGTGCGCGGGGCGCGCGCCTATTGCATTGCCAATCAAATAGGGTTTGGGGGCGGGGTTTGGTCTAGGATTGGCTAATTTTTGCGAGTCCACGTTGACTGTGCGTACGCGTCATTGTTGCTAGAACCGAATGGTGCCTACTAATGGTTCGCATAATTTATTCACTCATGCGAAAATTAATTCGAGTTTTTAAAAAAAAAGTACTTTATTTTTTAATTTTATCTTTACAAATCGATAGTGTTTCATGCACCGGATCGACCCTCCACGGGATTAAAACGATCAAAATTTAACCGTGTATAGGCCGTTCTTGCTCTCGGGGCCTCAAATCATATTTCATTATGTATGTCAAATTTTCAATAATAATAGACATGTCGGATTACAGGGGGTGCCGGATTACCGGGGGTCCACTGTATATGAGTTTGGATGTTTATTACTCAATCACGCAAAAACGGCTGAACAGATTTGGATGAAATTTGGTACACAGATAGACCATGTCCTGGATTAACACAGAATATTTTTTATCCGGGTAAATGAAGTAGTTCCCTTTCTTCTTCTTTTCGTATCGACGGTACTTCATTATGTATGAATTATAATGCTTGCGCCCAGTAGGTGGCCACATTAATTGCAGCTTCGGTGGCGCTCTTCATATCATCAAAGGTGCAGATGGACAGGTATTTGGGACACTTAGTAGTTCCCTTAGGGCGATGCCTCATTAGTGCGTAGCGTTGCGTCGTCGCAACGGATCAACGCATTGTATGCCACACCTGCGTTGCGACGACGACGGACAGTGTTCCACTGCTTGAGGTACGTGCGTCGTCCTCTTGCGCTGCGACGTCGTGCGTCGTCGCAACGCAGGTGTGGCATACAATGCGTTGATCCGTTGCGACGACGCACGTACCTCTAGCAGTGGAACACTGTCCGTCGTCGCACCGGAGCTCCGACAGCGCAGCGCATCACCCTCCCCCCGCTTCGTCTGTCGTCCGCCGATCCGTTGAAACGTCGCGTTCGACGACACAACGCTTTAATGTGGCATGTCATTTAAAATGTATGGAAAACGACGCAGCGTTGACGCTGTGACGACGCAACGCAACGCAGCGCACTAATGAGGCAGAGCTCTTAGGATGAGTGAAATCGCGGGCAACATCTACACTATTTGCGGTGTAGCATGGTGCGGGTTACATTAGACGAACTTTACAATAATGTCTTAATATTTCAGTTGCACCCTAAATATCGCAGTCGTAAAATACAGAATCAGTAATAACTGTGGTAAATTAAATAATTTTATCATATTTTTATTTTTTTATCGTGGGAAAATTCTCATGGCTGTCCCTCGCCCCGGAGAGGGAGGCGTCTTCCTCCCTCCTTTCTCGCGCTAGACGCACCGGGCGACGATCTCCGGCGACCCTAGCTCGTGGCCTGCGGGCGGCGGGGTAGGGACCCATCGCCCGACCAGTAACGGGCACGCCGTGTTCCGCGCGCGCCTCTCAGAAGGAAGTGGGGCAGGGGATAAACTGCCCCACCACTGGAGAGGTGAACCAGAAGAAGCTGGTGGACCAAGACCTGCCGGGATTGCAGTACATGCAATAGCGAATCCCGTGACTTGGGTTAGAAGGAGGGACACCGTTGGTTTTTAGCCGGTAAGAGTCCGGCAGACGCCCTCGCCTTCTTCGGGCGAGGGACATCCATGATGACATTCCAAAGACAAAGATTAAAAAATAAAATGGCTTTCCCTCGCCAGGGGAAAGCGAATATGTTTGCTGGACTCTTACCAGCTAAAAACCCACGGTGTTCCTCCTTCTAACCTAATGCCGGGGTCACGGGACTCGCTATTGCATTCACCGCAACTCCGGCAAATAATTTTACCCTGCCAAAACGTTATTGTCTACAAATAAAATCAAATAACCAAATAGTAAAGTATAAAATAAAACACAAAAACTGAAAATCAAAAAATGAAGGTTTTTAATCCCATATCAGACTGAATTCAACTTTATCGACGCCCGCAAATAACGCAAGGTCTGAAGCATGTATAAAGTTTATAGAAAATTGGTCCATTCTCACCAAAAATATAGTAAAATCGTTATCAATTCTTGTCTCTTCGACTACCCATTCTTTAGTAGAAAGGTCGTTATACAATTCTATCATATGAAACAAATATTTAATATCAAAATCAAATAAACAGTAAAATTTTAAAGACATTTTTTTTACATTTTTAATATCTAACACTTTAACATCACTGGTAACACTGATTAAATTATTGAGCCAATGAAAAGTATTTTCGTTATGGCAAGTGTATATTAGCGCGCCATTTTGGACGCCATGACACTCAAGCAAAGGTAATTCTTCAGTCTTCCTAATATATCCAGCAATTAATTTTTGAATTTCTTTTGCTTGTTGTTTAATTAGTACTTCGTTGGGATAATTAATAGGTACTAAGTATACATTTTTGATTCCTGAGTAGATTTTTTTAAGCAAATTATTATCTATCTCAGAATTACGAGGATCTACTCTAAACTCTTTGACAAGATCTAAACTTTTTTCGTTCAATAACTTATCAATTTTACTTACCCCTAATAATTGTTCATTATCACAATGTTTTTCACTTAATTCTATATTTTGGTTTATAATACTATCAAAATCAGTCTCATCTTCGAAATTAGCTTCCGTTGCTTCTATGACGTCATCATCACGTGGTACTAAAGTTATTCCGAGTTTTATGTCATCATCAGTGCATGGTACTAAAGTTTTTGCGACTTCTATAGTGTTGGGGTCATACGGTATTAAGCGTTTTTCAAGCTTCATGGAGTCTTCATCATTTTGTACTAAGCTTTTCTCGAGTTCTATGGAGTCTTGATTATATGGTGCTATAGTTTTTCCGACGTTCATGACGTCATCATCACATGGTACTATTGTAATACTATGACATAGTATGTATAAACATATTTCTGTTTCTGAAGTATTTTCTGAACCGGTTCTTTTTATAGATTTATCTTGCTTGATAACTTTCATTGTTTCATCTTCTTTATTAATTTCTTGCATTGATTCACAATCCTTATTGATTTCTTGCATCGATTCATGTTCTTGATTAGTTTTGTTTAATAAATTATTTTCCTCATAATAATAAATTGCTTTCATCAAAGTATCATCCTTATTGGTATTTTTCATCGATTCAAATTCCTTACTGATTTCTTTCATCGATTCATTTTTCTTATTGATTTCTTTTATCGATTCATCTTCCGACTTGATTGCTGCCACCGATTTAATCTTATTCATTTCTCTCTTCCTTCTTTTCGCTGAATCATAAACTATTTTTGTTTCATGGACGTCTTTTTCTATATTTACATCAATATTATCAGTTGAAGTGTCGCTAGGATCGTTAAAATTGAAAGTAGTAGTAGGACGTGGACGTTTAGTAGTACATGCTGTTTTGTTGAGCCGAAAATATTTTTGAAGAGTGAAAGATCTGAAAACGGAACATAAACTGTATTCGTCATTCGAAGAGTTTAATGAGATATTTTTTTGTATTGGTATTTATTTTGCTTTGGCTTTATAAGAATTAGTTCCATGCTGTTTCCATCCAGAGAATAGTCCAACCCCCCTCCTTAGGGCCTGCGCTACTGACGGCACGGTACGTCAAGGGATTTTTATGCAACGAATAGAAATATAACTTAATAGTATGATAATAAAATTGAAATTTCAATGATAATCATCGTAGGTACAAATACCATGCTGTAGCCTAAGTTGTATTCGCAGGCAGGCGCAGGCCCTTATACGTGACTGTCGCAGGCCGGTGGCAAACGGGGTGTCTTGCGTAAGCGACGAACGCGATCACGACAACGGCATTCCCTACTAGCGGCCTATGTAGCGAGACGCGACGAAACGCATATTTGTCCCACGTCGTGTCACGTCGCGTTTGTCGCTTACGCAGGACACCCCGTAAGGGTTTACGTCAAGAGGATAGAGCAGCGTTAATAAACTGGGATCACCAATCTGCTAAGCGTGGTAACACCCGTATACAGCAATGGAATCGGAGCGAACAGTTGCTATCGGACGACAGAGTCTGATCTCTGCAACCCAACTATTGGACCCGATTACTAACTAAAGATTAGGCTAGTTGTCGAACACTTTTAACTGTTAAAAGTGTTCGACAACTGGCCTAATCTCTAGTTAAACATTGGGTCAAATAGTTAGACCGTCCCATATGGAAGTAGCCACGTAAAATTAGCTTACGAGTAAATATATATGCCCAGTTTGACTATAAAAAATGCTACCATTAGTAAGCAAAACGATTCGTTTTTCTTTATAGGAACCGCATTAGTAACTAAAATAATACTTACGTATATTCGTGATTAAACATTACACCTAAAAATGCATCTCCAATATGTTTCATAATTTTGACCGTCAACTCTAATTCAGTTGGCGAACATCCGAACCGAATTCGTATGTTAACAGCTTCAATCGTAGATTCTATGTACTCCCGTCTTTTAGATGGCAACACTTCATTAAAAATTACATCCAACTCTTCATCATCAGACTTGATGAAGATGAGAATCTTTACGAGAATTAGGGCTCTAAATTTAACGTTCTTAAGGGCTTTTTTTGAGCCGCAAGTAGGTATGATGGCGTCGATGAAGGTACTCAAGTCGACGTCGTCTTCAACGAGTGTTTCGAGGCAGACTTTGGATGTTGTTTGTGGTTTACCCTTGGCTGTCAACCGATTTATTTGTTCGTCAGAGAAAGGTTGATGCTTTATTAGTTCGACTTCCCTGAAATAATGAGATGGATTAGATTATACACTGAGATATTTTATTATTGTGTGTTTCCCGGCAACTGACTCTTGCCCAACTTGATGTGGAAGTAATGTAAACAAACTATCATGTATTTTAGATTATTGTTACATTATAGATTAGTGTAAGAGGCGATGATTGTGCCCGAAAAATGACAATAGACTCGCCACCAATTACATGGGACTTAGGTCTGTATTACAGAACGAAACTAAGCATTAATCTCTGTTTAAAACTAGTTTTTGAGTAGACTTTTAATTTCCTCAAGCATAGATTCATTGATCATAATTCAGCTGAGTTTGGCTTTATTCTAGATCGTTACTCAGTTCGTAGATTCGACCCCAAGCAGTGATTTGATCTGTAATCAACCAATCGATTGACTCGATTTGAGTCTCGTTTCATCTGAGTATAGATTGATTGCCGTTCTGGAATAAGACCGTTCCTCAAGTACTGATTCTATAATTAAACAGTGATCAACTGATTAAAGATCCAACTGGACTTGAGGAATGTTCTGTAATACAGACCTTAATGCAAGAGGCGAAACGTGGGTGTAGACCAGTGATACCTAAAGTCGTCTATATCGACCCCGACCCCCAGGGGTCGACAACGACCTGCAAGGGGACCATGTGGGTGAAAAATAATAATTGGGGGTCTGTGAGATGTTAATGGGGGGTCCACAATAGTGGATCTCATTTAAGCAGATGGTGACTTTAATTTTAACTTTCCATTAATGGAATAACCCACATACACATATGATTTATTGCTTAGTTTTTACCTGAAGACGTATCAAACAGACCGACAATGAAAGTACTATTGGAGGTACTGTCGTAGGTTTAATAAATGTATGAAATGTAATATGTTTTTTTTTATTGTTTTTTCGCTCTACAGTAAATCAGTCCAAAACACATTTTGAAATCGATGAATTTGCAAAAGTGCAATATTAGCTAAGCAGGGGTATTAGGCAGTCTATCCAAAACTGAAAAGTGGTCTGACACAAAAAAGTTTGGGGACCTCTGGTGTCGACTCCTGTAATAGAAGAACACCTCTGCTTACCCGTGAGTATATGTACATATAGTCACCTTCGTAGTACAAGCAAAATGAGTTATATATTATATCGTTGGATTGGATTTTATTTCTACGTCGATTAGTTGGGATTTCGTAAGATAATAATAGAATAAAATACAAAATCCCAACTAATCGACGCAGAAAAAAAATCCAATCCAACGATATAATACATAACTCATTTTAGCCAAAATGGCGCTTAAGTAGTATTGGGTTTCCGGTGACGATATGTATTTTATGTGGGTATGTATGCAGGTAGTTGCGAATGGATTAATATCAATTAAACTACAAAATCGATGCCAAAAACTTCTGTAACAAACTGTGTTTACTTGCAAACGATTATAAAGTACTATGCGTGCCAAATAAGAATAGGATCGCGCTTGCTACAACTTCACACGATAGCTGTGAAATTAGTACTGACAGCAAAAAAAAAACTGTGAAAAAATATATTTTATATTTTTTTATTCATAGATTTTATTATTATTTATACAATTTTTTATAAAATGTTATTTCTTGAATTCCATAAATAGATAATTTTGGATAAATTAATAATATTTGGAAGCAATATTCATTAAAAAAATGAACCAATATATACACGGTTAAATTTTGGTCGTTTTAATCCCGTGGAGGGTCGATCCGGTGCATGAAACACTATCGATTTGTAAAGATAAAATTAAAAAATAAAGTACTTTTTTTTTAAAAACTCGAATTAATTTTCGCATGAGTGAATAAATTATGCGAACCATTAGTAGGCACCATTCGGCTTTAACAACAATGACGCGTACGCACAGTCAACGTGGACTCACAAAAATTAGCCAATCCTAGACCAAACCCCGCCCCCAAACCCTATTTGATTGGCAATGCAATAGGCGCGCGCCCCGCGCACCCCGCGCGCCAAGGGCAGCACAGGAGTACATGATCACGTCATGTAAATAATTCAGTTTATCTAAGACGTCATCGGTGTGTTGTTGTTAAGATTATCCTTGTCGCGCGAAAGTAATGACGTCTCGTAATTACGCGTACTCCAACCTGGAGTTCCTTGCCATGGTGCAATTTTACGCAATCGCGGGTTTTGATGCGCAGGCGGCTCGGTGTCTACAGCGAAGCGAGCATAATGTACGTAATCACCTGATTTCCGTGTTTGGAGATCTGGATTGGACGGGTTGGTCCAGTTGTTTGGCCAGCAAGGAGCCCGGACGTTACCCCACTGAATTTTTATTTGTGGAGTGAAGTGAAGCCATCTTTTGTACAGAAACGAGCATCAAACTCGTGTAAAAATGAAAAGTGCGATAGTAAACGCGTTCGATGTTTTATAAAGTGACAGAGAGACATTACATATTGAAATTAAAAGACAATTTAATTAAACGTGCAAGATTATGTCTCGAAAGGAATGGTTTGCACTTTGAACAATTATTAAGCTATCGTGAAGTATTAGCCAGTGATGATTCAGGGGTGATTAATTATTAGGTTTATAACAGAATTATTTTTTAATCATTTGATTAGGTACACGTTTTTATGAACAATTATTACGTGTCACTTAGTGTTAAATAAATCAAAGGTGATTTAGGTATGTACCAGATTTTTTTTTAAATCGTGTAAGTAATTAGAACTTTTTTCTTTTTTAAATCATTGTAAATAATTTTGATTCCACATTATTTAATACGCCATAACTAGCAGGCCTGTAGGGATTTATTTTTACATGTACCTACCGTTTTTAGCATAATTCTTTTAATATTATTAGGTATGGCCCGAAACCTAGGCACAAAGCAATTATGACGGTCCTAAGCCCGTAAAAGTATAAAGGGAAATTTGAAATCATTTAATTTGTTTACGTGAATATCAGCTGAGCGCGAGTCAATAACCTTAACTTGATCGGGCGGAGTTAGGTAGTTAGGTACGCAACGACCGACGCCGACGTAGGTAACTAACTCGTGGCGCTACTGCTGGTTTCATGCATTTTGCGAGTATTATGTTATCACTTGCTATTTTCTTTGTTTTAAGAGTTACAATGCTGTGCAAGGTTTTGATGAATAGTATTTTGTAAGTTAAACCACCAGTCCAAGGGATTAAAACGATCAAAATGTAAGCGTGTATAGTTAACTTCACGAAATGCTACTGCTTACCCTAATATGTCGCCATAATAATAATATAATTACTGTGTAATTAATTTGGCGTAAAATTGATTAGAAATACCAAAAAACTGAACAAAAATAATTAAACTGAGTATAATTTCTTTATTTACTCTTTTGCACACCTTACGCTTTGGTAATGAAGTTCACGAGTATTGCGGAACAAAATGGCGTCTTGACAGGACTATTCTTAGTTGGCACGCATAGTATACGCGGTTTGTTTACATAAAATCCACATGTTTAACTGCACTCGATAATGAGAACTTACCTGTAATCATCAGAAATGGTAGCAACGATCGCGAGTCCAGGCAATTCATTGTATTTATTTAATATTTCCGTTATAAGCACTTGTTCTGCGTCCGGCATCTTAAATCTTTCTGCCAATTTGTGAAAGCCATGCAACAAAAAACTTCGATCTTTTCTTAACAACGGAGCCTCATATTTTAGAACTTTTGAAGTCGCATCCGTTTTTAAAAGTTGGAGAACATTCTTCAACACTACTTGTCGGAACGGGCCAGCGTTGCAGGATTCAGAAGTCGTTTTTTTTATATAATCTTTTGTTAATGTATCGAATGAAACGTTTTCGCGGAGTAGTTGCTTTGTTTTTTCAACTACGAAGTCCGAATCGGGTTTGTGCGTTTGATTTTCAGTCGAGCCTTCAGATAGCCATTTGCGTCCGATTTTTGAGTAGGCTGGCTTTTTGGGTAGCTTGTCGCGGGCTTTTGATAGGCTATCCACGTGTCCAAGGCCGGCTCCTGAAACCTTTAGAAGAGTTTGAGTTGATGGGATAGCGTCAGTGGACCCATAATAATAACCATTAGTAATAATGACTAATCTATCATCACCGACAGGACTATTGTTGCCAATAAACCTGACATAGTGGTGATAGATCGATCAGAGCGTCTCACAATGATTGTTGATATCACTGTCCCACATGACGAGAACCTTGTGAAAGCCGAGAAAGATAAAGAAATTAAGTATCAAGACTTGGCTCACGAGGTTGTCGACATGTTGGAGATTGACTCAGCAGTCATTGTGCCGATAGTCGTTACGGCCAATGGCTTAATAGCCAAGAGCCTCGACCAACATCTGACGAGGCTCTCGTTGGGCGGCTGGGTCAAGGGCCTGATACAGAAAGCGGTACTTCTGGACACGGCACGTATTGTCAGGAAGTTCCTCTCTCTGAGGCCCTGACCATCGGTAGCTTGGAACCTGTTCCCGACGCCGGTGGGCTACTATTTTTTATATTTTTAAATGTTTTTTATTGAAATATTTAAAAATATAATAAAATATGTATATAAGGTCTAACCAAAATACCTGGACAAACTTTTACACAGTGTTCAATACGTTTAACTAAACACATCTATGCAAAAAAAACGAGATCCAAGTGCTTTTTTCTAACCAAAAAATAATTACGTTTGAAATTGCCTGTACTTTTTAAGAATAAACTCATTCATTTTTTATGCATCGACCGCCATCGGAGCGCGCGCTAATTCCGTGCCGTGTTTTACCTAAACAGCGAAGTGAAAAATGTAAAAAAAATATAAAAAAAGTAAAATTAAATTTGAAAAATAATTTTTGGTTAGAAAAAAAAAACACTTGGATCTCGTTTTTTTTTGCTTAGATATGTTCAGTTACACGTACTGAACATTGTGTAAAAGTTTGTCCAGGTATTTTGGTTGGACCATAAGTACAATGAACAAACGAATAATAAGACATTTATTTCAGACGTAGTCCATATACTGTTAGTAACTCAAAAAAAACCTTATACTGCTATTGTTAGTGCATACAAAAAAACAAAGCCACAGCAAGAAATAAAAATCACAAAGTGGCACCGCACAAGAGTGCCAGTTTATGCCAAGCCCTGGACGCGACCACCCGCAGTGTGTAGTCGCCCCCAGTGGCGCCACGTCGGCGAGTCCCAGCGGCCCACGAACACGCTCAGAAGGCTGTTCGAGCTGGCCCGCATGCGCTTCATAAGAGACGCACAACGCTTCCGCATGATGGCACGAAAATCATCCACGCTTTTCACCGCAAACATTGCTGAAGCGCTGCAGTGGCGCGGCAGCCCGAACAATATCCTGAACGCGTTATTATACTGTATAAGACAGGGTCAGTGAGCCTACTCCGAAAAACGAACGTCGAAGTTACGGATCAAAATAAAAAAAAATATTTCACATAAACCAATACAGGTGCTTATGAAGTCGAATTTAGATGCACGGTTCCAATTAGTCGTTTCCTATGGAGAAGAGCCGGCAAGAAACTCCATGGTTACTCTTTTAAAAATAATATCTTTAACAATTTCAGTGGATACAGTACAATGATTTAGGATAGTGAGAGAACAATGAAGTCCTGACCACAGACCAATGAGTAATGTAGTACAAAAATTAACAAACAAAAAAAATAAATTAAAAGAAACTATACGAATAACAGTAATTTACAAATTTATATATGCAGGTCCACAAAGTTATCGATCGAAACGAAAGAACGACAAACATCGAACTTATAAATATACAATCAAAGTATTGTCAAACAAAGAACTACTAAATGTAAAATAACATTTGGAAGTAGAGTGAACGAAAGACGAAACGTCAAATCACGAAATACGAATCGATCGTCGGATCCGAAACACTTGTGGTTGGAAAACGTGCGATCCTCTGCCGAAACTTCGTAGTTCGATTTGCAGAGTAGGCTCCCTGAATATGACCTCCACGGATCGGACATGGCTTTTATTACAATGATCATCATCATCATCTCCCTGCCCTTATCCCACACTAGGTGCGGTCGGCACAACATGTATTTCGTAAATCCATGTTGTTAGAGGTTTTGGCTTATTGTTTTATGACCGGCCGCCTGCCTGACATCAACCCTCCTTGGGAATACTGGTTGCGCTTTCGCGCGTTTTTATTACAGTGATAACTTACCAAATCGATTGCCGGCATTATTGGCTCTGTTATGCCTGTCCCTCTCGCACCAAGCGCTCCGCCGCTCCAGCCCATCCCTCGCATCATTCTGAAAGATCGTTCACATTAAAACGATTCCCTGTGACTGAGGTTCTACGCAAAACGAAAGCAGATGGCAGCACCACTTTTTTTAGCGTGGGGAAATCCTCATGGACTATCCCCCGTCTGGGGAAGACGGGGGGGTGTGCCAGACTCTTACTGGCTAAAACCACCACGGTGTCCCTCCTTCTGACCTAAGGCCGGGGTCGCGGGATTCGCTGTTGCATGCACCGCGACCCCGACAGGTCTCGGCCCACCAGCTCTTCTGGTGGACCTCTCCTGTGGTGGGGCAGTTGCTCCCCTGCCCCACTTCCTTCCGAGAGGCGCGCGCAGGACACGACGCGCCATCCTCCCTGGGCCCGTTACTGGTCGGGCGACGGGTTCCCCAACCCGCCGCCCGCAGATGGCAGCACCACTGTAACTACTCATCACAACCAATCAGAACGAGTTAAATTGACAATAGCAATAATGTCAAACCCAGTTTGACAAATGACATTAATTTATCATAAATGAATTTTATTTCTGTAAATAAATCTGTTACAGATATTTTTACAAGTCAATGTAATATTTTTTTTAAGAGTAGATGGCGCCGGCATTTCCTATCTGACTAGCTCTGAGAAGAAAAGCCGAAACAAGCTCAGAGATCAAGGTCTGTTTTAAATTCCAGACATTGTGATATAAAAACTGTGTGAGTGTAACAATGTAGGGCAACGTCTGGAATGGCCTTTTGAGGAAAGTGTCATAGCTGGTTTGAGTTGACCTGTCTTAGGACAGTACACACACACAGTTAGCTGTATTCCTCTAAGGGTTAGGCAGAAGTGTATAGTAACACCCTCATTTCGCCGTTATGTTTAAGTCCCATGTAATAGCGGGCGAGCCTATTGCTAGTAACCGGGCACAAATCCAAACTCCGGGCTGCTACTAAGGAATTCCACACGGAAAAACTCAATAACACTGCCCGACCTGGTGATCGAACCCAGGACTTTAACTTACCAGAGCTATCCATATCATCAACGACCTTCAAACTCAGATTGATGTGTTTACAGGTAGTTGGAGTGAATTCGCAAGGGTATTACTATTTATATTATGCTACAAGCAAAATAATAATTAAATATATAAGTAAGTAATATGTTCTGTTAGATTAGTTATGTTATACCTATTGTGGTAATTATTTTGTTTATATTAGGAGTGTCTCATTTTATTATTGTAAATACATAGTTTAATAGTTAATATGTTTAATAAGACTGACAATAATTTTATAAAAAATTTGTTCTTATCCTTCGCATTAGGGTAAGACCTGTAATGATAGTTTAAGTTGTACAAAAATAAATAAACTATTAAAAAATTAGTTAAAGATTTCTTCTCTCAACACGTTTCTAATTCCTCATAAATTAGTACCTCATCATTAATTTACCTTGTTTTCCCTATCACATAATTATATATCATATATATATATTACAATATTTATAAATGTATATATGTGTGTCCTCTTAGCCTTTTCCCAATTATCTTGGGGTCAGCTTCCAGTCTAACCAGATGCGGCTGAATACCAGTATTTTACACGGAGCGACTGCCATCAGACCTCCGCAACCCAGTAACTGGGCAATGCCGATATCCTAAGGTTAAACCGTTTGTCAGACTTTCGGGCTTCTGACTACCCGTAACGACTGTCATAGGTATTGGTATGACACCCGGGACCGACAGCTTAACGTGCTCTCCGAGGCACGGAGGGGTCTCGATGTGTAACAAATGGTCACCCATCCACGGACTGACCGCGGCAAGCGCAGCTTAACCTCGCAAATCGCACGATCGGCGCGGTTGTTATTTAGCCATGAGCCCCTCTTATAATAATATAATGTATATATATATACCGATATGTAAGTATTATGTCTATGTATGGTGTGTAGTATATATTTTGCAGCAGTACACCATGGACTACCCCCTCTATCTTATTCATTGACTTCCTGTTCATCCAAAGGTTGTCTGGTAGATATCGCTATCAGCGATAAGACCGCCATTGTACCCTTTAATGTTTGTTATTGTATAAGAGCTGTGTTACAATTTTGGTGTACAATAAAGTATATTCTATTCTATTCTATAATAACTAAGCATTTGAAAAAAAGGTACTTACTTCATAGCCTTGTCGCTCTGTACCGGTGTCGACAACCCCTCAATAAGCTGCGTCTTACTCTGTATAAGATGTTCCTTTCTTAGTAATTCATTTTCGCGGCGAGTCAACGTTGCTTTCTTTTTAACAAACTGTGATTTACTTTCACGGTGATCTTTTAACACTTGTAACTCCTTCTCTTGCTCAGCGATCGAAGCTCGAAATTTTTGTATTGATTTTTCCGTAGTTTTTCTAAAAACATGAAAAAAGTTTTTTTTTATGTGACAACGTCTAATAAAACGATGAACGTGCAGCATGCACGAAAAAGCGTGACTCATTTTCACGTTCCGTCTGAGGCGAGCATGCGAGCGAGAGCGCGGAACAAGCGATAGAGAGGCACGATGTTTTGCTATGGCGTTGTCACGTTAAACTATCGTCCGTAAACCGACTTTACAGACAACAATTTTTTTTTGAGTAGCATTTGCTCTTGACTCTAGTCTAGGTCAGAGGTGACAGAGACAAAGTCTACGATGGAGTGAGCTTACTCAGAAGAAGCCTGTTCACTCTAACTTTGAAGAGATTCGGGTTGTATGCGTTCGGGAACACAGACGCAGGTAGTGAGTTCCACTCTTTTGCCGTGCGCATTATGAAGGATGTTTGGAAGCGCTTAGTGCGAATTGGTGGAATGGCAACTAGGTATGGATGGTAACTTGCAGTGCGTCTAGATGTCCGGTGGTAGAAGGGGGCCGGTGGGATGAGGTTGTGGAGTTCTTGAGCATACTCACCGAAGTCACGCAGACAACCTTGGGCGATTAAATTTGATAATGCGTAGGAGTTTAACCTTCAGAAGTAGTGTAGAGCTGTGAGGCATGTGGGTAATTAACAACCGCGCCGATCGTAGCATTTGTAATGTTAAGGTGCGCTTGCCGCGGTCAGTCAGTGGATGGGTGACCGTTTGTTATACATAGAGTCCCCTCCGTGCCACGGAGAGCACATTAAACCGTCGGTCACGGGTGTCATAAGAATACCAATGACAGTCGTTACGGGTAGTCAGAAGCCCGTAAGTATGACAACTGGTCTAACCTTAGGATATCGACGTTGCCTGTAACTGGGTTGCGGCGGTCTGACGGCGGTCGCTCCGTGTAAAAATAATTAACAACCGTGCAGATCATATGATTTGCAAGGTTAAGCTACGCTTGTCGCAGTCAATCCGTGGATGGGTGACCATTCGTTACACATCTAGATTTCTCCGTGCTTCGGAGAGCACGTTAAACCGTCGGTCCCAGATTTCATACTAATACCTATTGACAGTCGTTACGAGAATTCACAAGCCCGTAAGTCTGACAACCGGTCTAACCTTAGGATATCGGCATTGCCCAGTTACTGGGTTGCGGAGGTCTGTTGGCAGTCGCTCCGTGTAAAATACTGGTATTCAGCCGCATTTGGTTAGATTGGAAACTGACCTCAACATAGTTGGAAAACGAATAGCCAGAACACAATATAAACGTACTTGGATGGGTTTTCAATTTCAGAGCCTACTTTTTTTCTATCCAGGATGGTCGCTTGATGGCTGTCGGACTGCTCGCTGCCTGAATCGTCAGAATCAGCCCAGTCATATCTCGGTTGGTTAATATCTGTTTTGTTATTACTGAAAATGTTAAAATTGTTAGTTGTAGAGAGTTAACCTTAGTCTATACTCGAGTCAACGAGAAGAGATAAAAAATTATCCGTGCAACAATGAACCTTAACACCAGCACACATGGTATACTTTCAAATACATCTCTATTTGATTTACCACATTCTCAATTGTTTTAGTTATTGTAAAGCCAACCTTATTTGTGGTAATTAAAGTCGATATTTCGATTATAGCCAACGACTAAGTCAGTGTCAGCGAAAAGTTAACATACCTTAAACCTGTACTAGTTAATCTGTCTTTAGAAGTATGCATAGTTTCATGTCTCTGTTTTTTGTTTTTCTTCTTATTCCTTAAGCTAAAAAATAGATTACAAAATTAACAAAAAAATAAAATTAATTACTTATAGTGTACATATAAAAAAAGATTAGTTTCAAATAATATAACATAACATCACGCCTTGTATTCCCAGAAGGGTTGGGCAGAGGTGTTATTAGTACACCCTCGTTTCACCAGTTATGTTTAAAGTCCCATGTAATAGGGGGCGAGCCTATTGCCATCAACCGGCCACAAATCCAAGCTCCGGGCTGATACTGAGGAATTCCAAACGAAAGACGCAATAACACTTTGCCCGACCTGGGGACTGAACTCAGCAGTCGCGCTTACCACCACTAGACCAACGACGTAGTATGATTATAGTCTGAAGAAAAGAAAAAATCTGTGATAAAATTTGACATACCTTCTACTACCTATTTCAGTATTTGAACTTTCCGTAGATTTATCCGTGTTGATAAGTTTCTGTAATTTAATGTTCAACTTCTTGCTTCCTCTAAAAAAATAAAAAAAACTTTTTTCTAAGTTTATGAACCAACGTCGGATAGCGTTTATCCAAGGAATAACTTAAGGATGATTTCCACCAAACGGCTCGTATAGCATCAGATCGGAACGGATTTTACAATCTTTAAACGGTATTAAATCGTGCACCAGTGCCGAAGGCTCCATACAACTCGATTCCTATCGGCTTCCCTTTCGAAATATGGCAAATACTAGTATCTATTATTTTCAATTATCATTTAAACAAATAATTAGGTATTTACGAAGTTACATTGCAGGTATAATATTTGCTTATGAAAGTAACAATCAAAGAAATAAATAAACGCCTACAATTTTTTTCGCAGCAACGTAACTTGAAACGACGCAAAAGAAAAGCCGGTCAGGCGCGGCAGGAATCCAGTACATTTAATTCATAGTTTCACTTGTAGCGATCGTGACCTTGAGGCAACATAACACCGCTAGATATAGCGACGATGGCAACCCGCGATTCATCGAGTTACGATAAGGACAGAGATAGGAAATGCGTACGCCAGAACGAGATGGAAATAATGCTACGCTACTGAAGTTCGTAATTTGTTCAGATAGTAATATTTGGATGACAGATTCACAACAGATTTTTTTCGCGCTTATTTATATTATTGTTTTCACTTGTTCATTTGCATTTGATTTGATATATTCGTATCATAATTTAGAATCTTATAGCATTATTCATGTATTATTGTTGAAATTGATTTATTTGTGTAAACTAGTGATAGCTTTGCGAAGTGATAGTGCAGTAAAAACAAGGTTAGTGGCGCTGTATTGTTTGGTGATCGTCTATTTAAATAGGTATTTAGGTAAGTAAGGATTACTAAGATAGTTTTTTTAGTTTGTAGTTTCATTAGAAAGTAGTTATTTAAGTAGTGATATTGTTATTATTGAGTAAATTCGATACCATGGCGGCATTAGTGAACGTAGAATGCTGTCTGACAGATTATTTGTTGACTGAGGAAACATCCTTTTCAAAGTTGAGTTTTGAACATGTAATTCAGTTAGGCCGTGCTCGCCCTGACATGATTAATTACAAACGACGCGATTGTTTTTTCAAACATTTTAACAGTTCTTTGTACCTACGACAAATACCCTTCTTGGCTTACGGGAAGTTGTAAATTAAATAAAATGTTTTGTTTTCCTTGCATATTATTCTCAGATTCTAGTAGCTTATGGAGCCACACGGGATTTAAAGATATTAATAATCTTTCAAATTCGCCCAAAAAACATGTTCAGACCGAAAAACATATCCGAAGTTGTTTATCTTTGCATGATTTCGGAAATCGTAGGATAGAAACATTTTTTGCTAATACGTATGAAGTTCATAATAGAAGAAAAGTAGATCGGAATAGAAGTTTAATGAAACGGTTCATCGACACAGTAATTTTGCTAGGTAAAAAAGAATTAGCTTTTCGCGGCCACCACGAAAATCCGGCATCCGATAACCGCGGTAACTATATCGAAACGTTGTTATATTTAAGCAAGTATGATACCGTAATCGATTCGCATTTGGAACAATGTTCCTCAACACAGAATCCCACATTCTGTGGCCTTTCGAGTGATATACATAATGATTTAATACAAAGTATCGCATTCGTTTTAAATTAAAGTTGAAAATAAATAAGGCTCAGTTTGTATCGGTCATGATTGACGAAACGCCCGATGTTAGTCATAGGGAGCAACTAACGGTAATATTTAGGTATTTATCTGAAACTGGAATCGAAGAACGTTTTCTTGGTTTCTATGACGTTAGCGTCAGTCGGACTGCTGATGTTCTTCTCGTATCCATCCCCAAACGACTTTTCTCAAAGCCACTTTTATTATACTTGCAAGACACTGTTTCTATGTATCAGTGCTTACATGTATAGTGAAAGTGAGCTAAAGCCAATTCATCTGTACAAGATTTCGAAGTCAGTCACAGGGCCACAGCTATACGAGTAGTTACTGGAATTCACGCATCACACTTGAGCAAGGTAAGCATTTATTGGTTCGGCTTCCCTTTTAAGAAAATTCACCCTTCGCCACTGTCGTGTACACAGTATTTAAAGTCTATATTACCAAGCCGCGCACAGCAGCTTGACTGCGGGCGTCTTCCGCGACACGCGATCGTAGCCGAAAGTATGACGCGCGATCGGCACCGTTCACCTGTCGTCGTATCCGATCGGATCCATTGGCTATCAACACGGTAGGAATGAAACTATTTGACTAGGCGCAGAAACGGATACGTTCGCAAGCGACGGTACGGGACCGATCGTATGCGTCGACATCCTGCCGGACGCGATCGGCTGTCGCCGCATCCGCTCGTATCCTTTCCGATCCGATGCGATGCGATGCGAGCCGTTTGGTGGAAATCATCCTTTAGACCTTTTGACAGAATTTCTATACAAAAGCTGTGAAAACGTGTAACTTATTCCTGGAATAAACGCAATCCGACGTTGGTAAAATTGGGCCATAAATACTACTAATTGGATAGGAAAACAATAAGGGGTAAATATAAGTACTTATTAACAAAACTCAACGACTTGGAGGAAATCGTGCCTTCGTGCACGGGCCACGGCATTATACTGAGCGTCGGCCGTTTCGCGCGGTAGTGGCGCCTAATATATTTCTGTGCCAGTTATTTTATTTTTATAAAAAGCTATGTTATGTGCGTCACTCTCACGTGAATAAAGGGTTTTTCTCTTTCTTTCTTCTTTCTTGAAATAACAAAAAAACTTCATCCATAAATACGACAATCTGATAAGGGCCGTTGTGCACTGCATTCAATCCGAATCCGAGAAATTACGATCAAAAGTAACTACAGTAATATTTGTAATGTATTATTGTTCACTGCATACATTCACGTACTCGTGGCTAAATAACAACCGCGCCGATCGTACGATTTGTGAGGTTAAGCTGCGCTTGCCGCGGTCAGTCCGTGGATGGGTGACCATTTGTTACACACCGAGACCCCTCCGTGCCTCGGAGAGCACGTTAAGCCGTCGGTCCCGGGTGTCATACGAATACCTATGACAGTCGTTACGGGTAGTCAGAAGCCCGAAAGTCTGACAAACGGTTTAACCTTAGGATATCGGCATTGCCCAGTTACTGGGTTGCGGAGGTCTGATGGCAGTCGCTCCGTGTAAAATACTGGTATTCAGCCGCATCTGGTTAGACTGGAAGCTGACCCCAAGATAATTGGGAAAAGGCTAAGAGGAAGATTATTGTTCACTGCATCCGATTCGCATTTCATAGATAGGCCGCCGTTTCCTCGGATCGTATTTTCCCGGATTCGGAGCAGTGGAGAAGTGCTCTAACTTTGTCACAAGTCGTAGAACAAAGTTGTTTATTTTTAACTTCAAGTAAAAAAATATTTAAATTGAAAAAAGCACTCGCGCTATGCAATTTATTTTTATTTTATTATTTGTAAATAATTTGTAAATGCTTGATTAAAGCTCTCATACCTTCCGTATTTTATCGATGAACATCGAAATTATTTCTCATGATCATCGGAGCTGACAAGCAACTCTCCTTTTTAACTTTTCTTTAGTTACAAATATACAAAACCGAATTAGCAATTTTTCATTTATGAAACCCTGTAGGAACCAATCACATTAAAAAAATAAAATTTCTAGCTTTTTAACCTTTTGGACGCCAGAGCATAAATGCATCGGCGTACCGATGCAAAATAACTGTAATCCCATCGTTTTTGTCACATATTTGTGACGTTGGCGTACAGGGTAAACTTTCATTTGTCGCATATATGTGACAATGGCGTTCAAAAGGTTAATGAGCGGTCTCACCTTGGTGAAATACTTGGCACGTCGACAGGCGGTGGCGCCAATATGGGCCTCTTTTTTTTGTAAGTTACTTCCCTGTGACAATACAAAATAAATACACATTACCATTATGGCTCTCACTAACATAACGACATGGTAAAGGATTTTTTAACCACATTTAATTTTAAACCTTATTTTAATCTCCTTTAGGACTCGTGTTTAATGTACCGCGGGATGCTTCGGCAAGGCGCGGCACAACGAAGCATCCCGCTGTAAGCTAAGCAAATACGAGTGCTAAAGGTATTAAAATAAGGTTTAAAATTATTTGCGCTTTAAAAATCCTTTGCATGTTAGCGAGCGCCGCCCATTACGGGTTGATATGTAAGAGCCAACGGAGACACAATAGAACATCACGAAGTAACATCAGCTAATGGCACCCATAGTGGGACACGGGCTTCTGATTAGTGTTGCTGAGAATTCGGTTCCGAATGCAGTTATTGCCAAGGTTTCTACTTTTGACTTGAAAAAATGTAATGTAAGTTTTCTTAAGACGCGTGTGTGTATACAAGCGCGTAGCTATCGACCGATACGAGTGCCGGTGATGGCTTGCGTCGTGCGAATGCAAAGTTTTGTTTTTTAACTGAGGAGTGTGACAGCCCTAGCTTCGTGATCTGCAGGCTACAGAAAAGCTAGACCAAAAAATTAAAAAAAAAAAGTTATTTTATTTATTTATTCTTGACTTGGTCGCGTTTGGCCCTCGTCTCACCTGATGGTAAGCACATACAAGGTCTAAGATGGAGCACACGAATCTAAGGAACAGAGATATAGAGGGATTTCCGTATACCCCCCTGGCTCTCAAATAAATACGACGGAACACAGTAAACTGCTTGGCGCCGCCGCGCCGGACTTTAATGTTCAGGTGGTAGCTAGCCAGGCGGACCACATAGATTCTACCATCAAGCGTGCTGGGTTTTGTATAATCTTACAACACGCGTCAATTCCCAGCGTGCGGTGAGGAAGTTTTATATTCTAACCCGTCCCAACACAGTGTCAACTTACTTAATTCCAGTCTCTATATTTCTCTTGCTTTTTCGCCCCTTTGGTACTTTACACTTTATAGAAGTTAATAACATCCCTATTTTATTGAACAACTTCTTATATTCTCCATCAAACATTGGACTGTTAGGGCCGAACCGGCCCCAGTCGATGGCATTTCTATAAAATCTCAGTTCATCTTCACTCCTTGGTAATAACAGAAGAGTCCCAGAGTTGTCGTTTGATAAGAACTCTATGATTGTGTTCAAAGCGTTTAATACGAATGTACGGGGAAGAGATTTCACGAAGTTAATCTTTTCTAAAATTTTAATTTCTTGTTTTGCCATTTTCTTTGATATTTCTGGTTGCTTTGGGACCTCAACTTTTTGTTTCCTGTGGACAAAGATCAGCCATCTTTCATTAAGAGTATATTTTTATAGCCTTGTAGGAAAATAAGCATTAGTTATCTATATAAATAAAAATGAATCGCCAAATGTGTTGCTAAGCGCAAAACTTGAGAATGGCTTGACCAATTCGGCTATTTTTTATTTTTATATATTCCTTAAGGCATAAGGAAGGTTCTTATGGAGAGAAAAAACATAAAAATTGCGTGGAAAATAGTAAAAAGAACACTTTTCTTTTTCCACTATAGGCCAATAACTTTTGACAGAACGAAGTCTGTCCAGGCAGCTAGTGGTAAATATATATTGTAAACAAAGGCTATTAATTTTAGATTAAAACAATTATGAGTTGATATACTTACGGCATCTCGTTTGAATTAACAGCAGGGTCAGCAGGTTTATGTTTTAAAAATTTTTCAAACACCAAACTTCTGAAATTGGTAGAAGTATTTTGTATTTACAGCATTCAATTCAAAACAAAAATGTCATCAATTAAGATTAGAATATCTTAATCGATATTTTTTTTGTTGTACAATCACACAGTTGTACAGTCAACATCAAAAGTCAATCAAAATCAAAAAAAAATATATTTCACATAAACCAATACAGGTGCTTATAAAAATTCGAATTTACATGCATGGTGATGAGTGATGAGGAGTGAAGTGATGATTGTATGAAGCTTTATAAATGAAAACTATTTATTATTATTATTTAATATACTAATATAAGAGGAGATAATACTTTAGACTAGTATTATTATAAATTTAGAACAATTATTTACTCCAATAATAATTGATTTTCAAATTCATAAATATCTGACTTTTCCTGTTGACTGTACACTGAAATAACAGTAGCTGTGCTGTACAGTCTAAAGAAATCACATAAGAAAGAATAAACCGAGCATGTTAGCAGAGATTGGCAAAAAAGGATGGCAAGATTGGACCCACAAAATGTTTTAATTAAAATTTAAATTTAAAATACTCTCAAAGAAAAAAATCGTTAAAGAATTTTTTTAAAGTAACAATTAACAATAATAATTTTAATTCATAGAACTGCATAGAAGGCTGTCGCGATAAGTAAACCGTTAACCAAACATCGACACATCGGCACGCCCCGGATGGGAACATGTTTGTTCACGACTTTTACTTAGATCATATTCAGGCAAATATATTAAAACAAGTACTCATCATTTTTGTTAATTATTATACAAGGTGTAAAAAGACCCTTAACAAATACGTCAATATTTTTTTTTTCTCGTTGGAAAATCCTCATGGATGTCCCTCGCCCGGGGAAGGCGAGGGGGTCTGCCGAACTCTTACCGGCTAAATACCAACGGTGTTCCTTCTCCTGACCGTACGGCCGGGGTCGCGGGATTCGCAAAAGTATGCACCGCAACAAAGCCGTCAACCATGCATTCAGTACATCAAACTAAGTAACCCTACGCAAAGATTGTTGCTGGGAAACGACTTTTTTTTGGGTGAAAAATTTCGTTTTACTGTAAAGCTCAATGTAACACACTCAAAACACTATGCTGATAGATACAATGAGTAGTAAACGGGTAATGGAGGTATTTCATTTGCAACCTTCAAAACTAGTATTTTTAAAAAAAGTTGTGAAAAAGTTGGACCTTCAATATCTCCGTAACTAGAAGGTTCCCAGGCATAGTCCAGAACAAAAAAAATATCGCAATGACGTGGAGAATAAGTGCCTTTCGGCTTCGTTAAGGGTCGATTTACACCGTTTATAATATTTTCCGTCAATTTGTGGATAGGTGACTGTTTTTTACAAGTCGAAACACCTCCGTGCCTCGGAGAGCACGTTTTACCGTCGGTCCCGGGTGTCATACGAATACCTATGACAATCGTTATGGGTAGTCAGAAACCCGAAAGTCTGAGCACCATTCTAACCTTAGGGTATCGGCATTGCCCAGTAACTGGGTTGCGGAGGTCTGATAGCAATCGCTCTATGTGAGCACCATATATCTATCACATAATTAATTTGTCATTGCTTCATTTTTAATTCTTTTTACCTATTGTGGTATAGTAATTTTATTCTAGGTGCATTGTCTTCACATATAATTGCATAATTAATGTACCTATACAAAATATTGTAAGACATTTTAAAAGAGTAACGGTGCAGTTTCTTGCACATTCTTCTCCATACGAAACTACGTTTTGGAAGGGGCGACTAGAATCAATTCTATTTTTTTTTGTAATTTTTTACATTCGAAAGAGCCTTTTATGTGCCTAAATGAAATAAATACTTTGACTCTGTGTCAAATACTGGTATTCAGCCGCATCTAGTTAGATTGGAAGCTGACTCTAACACTTGGAAAAGGCTATGCAAAACATTTTCGGTTTTCTCACATACCCAAGCCAAAAGAAGGGAGATCCAAAATAAAGACTTACTTTCTTTCGCCCGTGGTATCTATGGTTTTAATTCTAAACTCGTACTTTAGACTGTAAATTTTGACTGCCTCACACAACGCCCTGTAGAAGCCTTCAAATTCAAAGTCGATATCAAAATCAGCGAAAGCTACAGCACTTTTCAGTAACAAACACATGTATTCAGCCTGATTAGTATTCAGTTCGGAAAATTCTAACTTTTGTTTGATATTATTTTTTACAAATGTCAGTGTTGATCTGAGGCAATGTATTTTGAAGCCTTGAGATATGTTAGATGTTGACCTTTGTAGTAATTCGTCGGGCTCTGCTAATCTTGAAGATTCAGATGACGGCATTTTTCTTTCCAAGCAACTGAAATATTAAGTTGAATAATATTGTCAATTTAATTAAAAATAATCCCTTAACTGCTTAGTTGATCTAGTGGTGGCAAGCGCTACTGCTGATCGTGAGATCCTGGCTTCGATCCCCAGGTTAGGCAAAGTGATATTGAGTTTTTCCATGTGGAATTCCAAAGTAGCAGCCCGGAGTTTGGATTTGTGCCCCGTTGATGGTAATAGGCTCGCCCCCCATCACATGGGACTTAAACATAACAGTGATATCTGGGTGTTACTATACACCTCTGCCTATCCCTTCGGGGAATACAGGCGTGATGTTATGTGTTATGTAATCCCTTAAAACAACTTTTAAGTTAAATGGTTTTATCTTGCAGTTCCCCTGCAGCATCATGATTTGATTATTGAAGGTTGAAATTGTATGTTGTACTAGCTGCTGCCCGCGACGTCGTCTGCGTCAAGTCTCTACGGCACCAAAAATACCTAAGATGCCAGTGTCGCTATAGCATTATAAGTAAACAACTTTTAAAATAGCATTAAAATATAAGTTTTTTTTGCAAGCGAAGCAAGTGAAGAGAGTTATATGGGAATCCTGCTGAGTTCAGTCATAAGATGTGACTGAAGGAAATAGAGAAAATAATGCAGGAATACATTCCAGGACACAAAAGAGTCAGGACTGGTGACGCGGGAGCAATCGAAATACAGTTGCCCGTGTGAGAAGCAACTCGTCCTGAGGTCGACACCCGCTGCCCTCAGTGTCTGCCCCTGCGACTTATTGATGGTCATCGCAAAACAAACACTCACGGGGAACTGTACGCGCTTGAACTGGAACGGGAAGTTATGAGGTATGAGGGGAATGCGTGGTATAAATACTGCCGACGCCACAACCCGTAAGAATTTCCGCCTCAATGGTATGTCTGTGGAGCGAGATGACTTTAAGGCGGGTCCCGTTACACAACTTCGGAGGAGATAGGTTCCGAAGAAACATAATCGGGACACCGACCTTCAGCTTGATGGTATGCGCTGGAAGTCCACTTGCTGACAGGGAGTTCAGAAATTCCACGGGATAATGTGTGGCGTCATCTTGCTCGACAACAGTGTTTATCGAGGTGTAGACCACTTCATTCCCCTCAATTTCCGAGAGAATGCTTTCGTTAATTGCTGCAGCCTGATAATTTTTGGGCGTCAAAATGGCCCGCTCACACACCCAAGAATTCTGCTTTTGCGGTATACGACTGATGTCCCCGTACACACAGCGAATGAGTTCTTCTAAGCTGGATACCACTCTACCGAGAGACTCTGGAAGCACCCCCTGTCCACCTCTCTCTTCTGGTAGAGTGCCTTCGCCAAGACTTAGAAGGACATCGGAGAATTCTTGAGCACGTGCATTGCCGCCGAGCCGAGCTCTCATATTAATGGTCAAGCGCAGCGTACGAACTCGTGACCACAACGAAGATCGTTTCAACGAAGCATTCACCTCGTCAACCCTCGATCCCCACGTCACCACGGGAAGCGTTTGCCGGAAATTGCCACTGAACAGAACTGTGACACCACCCATCAAATGTTCGTTCCTGCGGATGTCCTGCAGGATTCTGTCCACGGCCTCAACTGCCTTCCTATTGGCCATCGTACACTCTTCCCATACGATCAGAGAGCAACCCTTGAGCACGTGTCCCTTATCCCTGTTACGTGACACACCACAAACAGGCGTTTCGGCGCTCTCTAAATCGATGGGAATTTTAAACATGGCATGTGCTGTCTTGCCACCCGGAAGCAGTGTGGCAGCGATTCCCGACGACGCTACAGCAATAGCAATTTTGCCTTGCCTCCTGACCTCTACAAGTATGCCAGTGGTAACAAATGTTATTCCTGTTCCACCAGGAGCATCCAAGAAAAACATTTTACCCTAGTTTTGCCCAACGCTTCAAGGACGGTGTCATAAATTTGTTTTTGCTCTGAAGAAAACAAAGCGACATGGTCATTTCGTATGGTGGTCATTTCGCCCGGATCGTAATTTGTCTCAGCGTTATACTCCCGATTTCCACGGTCTTGATGCGGTGATGATTGGGGAGCTGGTAACTGCATTAGAAAATGCACATTACCATTTATGAATTTTAAGAATAACTAACTACTAACCTCGCCAACATGATCAAATTTAAATTATTAATTTCCAAAAAGTGTTAACATGCAACTTGATTTGATTTTTATGAAATCTCATAGATGGCGCTGCTTCAAAATTGTCTTTATACTACTAACATTAATTAAACTATGTTTCTCTGCCCAAGTTACTTAAATGGTGTAGTTTTTATGTGTGAAGCTAGATAATAGCATGGCTTACTCAAAAACAACATTTAAATATGCGTCGTTAGATTACACGCTGTCACAGAATGCGTAAGAAAAATAAAGATTCACAGCTCCTCCCCCGTAGGTGATAGCGTGATAATATGTAGCCTATATGTTGACCCGACCTCTTAGTAATATTCATGCAAAATTTGAAGTAAATCCATGCAGTACTTTTTGAGTTTAGCCCGGACATACATACAGACAAACAGACAAAAATTCTAAAAACTATATTTTTGGCTTCGATATCGATTGTAGATCACGCCCCAAGTATTCTTTTGAAAAAATATTCAATGTACAGTTTTGACTTTCCTACGATTTTATTATATGTATAGATTGTCATGGAAATTGAATTTGTGTGCAAAGTTAACAAACCTACTAACAAGTTTTACTGCACAAGTTGACTTCTGCCAACGACTTCCAAACTGTGACACAATGCCCCAGCAAATTTTATAAACTAAGCAAGCACTTGTGTGCAAAAAATGTGTAGACAAACTTGCTAGTGGATTTGGTGCTTTATACAAGGTTAGTCGGTAAGGGGGTACTAAGCCGCGGGCCACTTAATGTATCACTGATGACTGTTTTAAAGAAAGTGCTAAAATTTAAAAATTCGATACTAATTTTTTCATGCAAAATGATTTTTATTTTAGTTTTTTCAAAAATTCTTCATCCCAGCTTTAGTTACGAATTCAGAATATGGAGCTTCTAATCCGTGACCCCATATATGACCTAAAACGTAAACACAGCTGATCATAGCTGAGGATAGATAGAATTTAGCGTATTTTTAATGCAATCTTTGAACAACTATTTCTTTTAAACGAATGACGTTTGGGGAAAGTTGTAGAACAAAAGTTATCCATTTTTATAGGTACTCTAACACCCTTTCAGCTTAGTACCCCCTTTCCGACTAACCTTGTGGTTGCGTCACATCTGTCTGTGCAAATATATGTTATAAGACACAGCCCCACCCATGATTTCATACAAAATGTATGCAGGGTGAGTTAAATTTATACTGTTTATTACGCTACCTTTTTAATTCTAATAGTATTTACACCGGCTCACCTAGATGATGATACAGGTCTTTTTTGAACAGACTTCTCTTTTAAAGTTTTATATTCTTTTTTCAACACCAGGACACTGCAAAATATAAAATAAAAATGTGGATAGGCAAAAATTCTCACTATTTTACTAAACATGATAGTTTTGCAATAATTCAATACTTATGTTGTAATATGCAATATTAGATATATAAAAGGAAGATAATGTTGAGATGGAAGTGTAGAGTGACACAAATGGATACAGTAAAAAAATAATTAGAGGGAGTTTGAAAGTGGTACCAGAGACAAGGAAATTGTTCGCGGTGAAGAGGGATGAAATGTGTGACTAAGAGAGTGATGAATATGAATGTTGATGGATGGAGGGCGAGCGGGAGACCAAAGAATATGAAAGATAACGGAGTAAATGATAATGATATGGCTGACAGGGAAGAATGGAAGAGGAAAACATTGCGCCGACCATAAGTAACTTGGGACCAGGGCAGGAAGATGATGATCTAAATAAAAGGAAGATAAAGAAGAAACTTACTCTCTAAAGTCATTTCTATGTTCAATGGCATAGGCCAAGAGGTAGACAGACTTATTCGAGTTCACAGTAACTATGATTTTATCACAAATATCTCTGTAATTGGCATCCAAACTTGTGGATTTCAAAACATTCACGTCCCTCACTATTATTTTAAACAATTCTTCATAACGTTTTGAGATAAAAGGGAAACACATTTCTGTACTGTTGATATTCATCAAAAACTGAAGTAACTTCGTAAAATTCGTATATAATGTGCTGTAATTCAAATCTACTAAAAGTTCGTCGAAAAATACGGTTTTTGGGACAGTTTCTTTTTTATTTTTTGAATTACGAAGTATCTTTGTCGAGTTTTCTGTCGGCTCGTTATTTTTTGGCAGGATATTTTTTGTTACGGCGGGCATTTTCACTTCCAGGTTGATATTATTACAGTCGCCAGCTTTCGTCAAGTTATCATTTGTCGAAGGTACATTAACGTCAGGGTTACAGTTTTCGTAATTTATGAAATTATCGAAGCCCTCCGAACTTCCATTGTTGTTATTTTTTGGCGGGATATCTTTGGTTACCCGGGATACATTGTTGTTATTATTACTTAAACTAACACAGTTGACTGTGGTCTTTATATTATTACTGGAACGATTCATGGTACAAAAGAATTCTGCTGTACTTTCAATAGAAACTTAAGACATCAAAATTAAATTATTCTGTTTTTTAAACACACTCCAACATTACTTTATTTGATAACTGAATTATTTTACAGCTGTATTTATCACGTATTCAACGGTTATCAAATCTTTCAAACCGAAATTAAGAGTTTCAGTGCCTACCTCTATCTCCAAAAAAACTTTTGAATTAAATTGAATCACAACAAAATGTACGAAAAAATAAAAAAAAGTAGCACGGTTCATATACTGATTGTTATATAATATTAAGCATTTGCAACGACGTTCGTTCCATAATTTTACTCTCTATGTACTTGTATAGGACAAAATCTTTACATGCCATCAATTTCCACTTCCAAAGTATATGGAACGCTCGCTCAGGCGCTCAATTTTGACAGATAAAAATATTGCCAGCAATAGCTATAATTACATTACTATTTTGGGGCAAAAAGTATTTTTTTATTACGGAAGGAATGGTTGCTCTTGATTGAAGGTCGAATAACAAGATGAAATGTGTTTGTGGTTTTCCTACTGCTATGGATGCAGGTAGCAAACCAGCGATATTGTCAAAAATCTTTTCTTTTCAGCATGTAGATTGTAAGTGCAGTGCAGACCACAACTGTGCGTAAGAGTAGCCAGGAAGAATTAAAAAGGGTACTTTTGCCTACTCTATTCATAATTTTTACTGCAAGTACCTATAAGTAGGTATTTTTGATTTCAGGATATATATGTGTCGTGCAATATGCAGCGAATTTGTATTTACATTTAAGTAACTCTCTAAATGTCTCAAACTATTGCTGATGGTATGCTGCAGCACATCGTAATGTGAAAAGAGATTCCAATATTGGCACTATTTACACAGATATAAATAAATTACAGAACTATAGATATAGATGGTAGAAATTTGAATTAATAGTACGCAACACCACACAACATTTAGTTGGTAATTATTTTGCGAAAATGTCTAACAATAACAAAAGAATTAGTGGTAATTACTCGGCAATTAACGCAACAGCGGACCCCGACGACAATTGGGACGTTAATAAATACAGAGATGAACACGAGTGTGAGGAACACTGGCAGCTACGCCAAGCTTTCTTGGAAAAATGGAAGGACCATTACCCCGAAGAAAGATTACTTTGTTTAGCCCGAGTATTTACTAATATCGAGTTTATGGGCTGTAGATATCCTGCGCAGGTTATGCAGGAGATTGCCCAACTATCTCTTGAGGTAAACATAACCTAAAACTTATATTAGCCCAACTTTTAGTCTTCGAAATATTTTTGTTTACTTTTTATTAAATCTAGGTTTTGCCTGCTGTTCCATTCATGGAACAACATTCACCTAGCAGCCTTTTATCAATTGTTCAACTAACTATACCTAGCACAATATTTGAGGGCATTTGCACACCATATTAAAAAAAAAACATATTTTCATTCCTTACTCTGTAAAATTACTATTGCTATCTAGTAATCTCCTGCAGTAAATATATTCTCTGAGTAATGCTAACAAGTCATCAAATATGTGCTTTAAATAGAGTTAAAAATTGCATCGATGATCAAGTTCCACAGATAAACAAAAAAATGGAATTACAGTGAAAGCTATAGAGATATAGAAGGAATCCTTACACCATACCACAACAATACCATATTGCCAACAAAGTAAACTTGGAACTCCACATATTTTGAAAGTAATGATTGTACTGACACACACTTCCAGGTTGGACGTAAATATAGGGAACAAAAGAAAACCAGACTGCAAAGAACATTTGTTTCCGCATCTGTAGCCGCTGAGGACAGAGCAAGAGGCGTTAAACGTGTAGGAGGAGAAATTGTTGAGGACAAACCGAGGTCTACAAAAATTGCATTCATACCACAAGGTCACGTAGTAGAACCTCAAACAGATGACAAGAGTGATGTTTCGGATGACGAAGGTCAGAAAAATGAGGTTACTGAAGAAGAAGGTGGTAAAAACAAGGTTTCACATGAAAATAATGATAAGGATAATGCAAATATGGAAGAAAACCAAGACCCATCAACAAATGAAAAGAAAAATCCAGATCTCATGGATGCAGATGATTATATAGAAGAAATGATGAAAATAGATTGTTTGGACGTAAGAGCGTTTAGAGAAAACATGTTTCAATCCACATTTGGCCGTATGGTGCTTTTAATACGACCATGGGCAAGGAAACTTTGGAATATACAAAGTGAGATCTAACTTTTATTTGTAACACTATAGAGCATCGTATCCACTAGGCAACATTTGGCGCACGACATGTTACACAACATGTTGCTCAACGTGTTGAAAGTCGGCTCTGAACTTTTGGTTAGCAACGTTGTCTGTCTACGGAAGTAGTGTTGATTTCAGCGGCGGTAGTTATAATTTTATCGAAAAATTAACCAAAAAGAAGAAATTACTTACAAAATAAAGAAAGCAAGTCGTGCGTCATGTTGCGCGCCAGCTGGCAACGTCGCGCAATGTTGTGCATCGCTGCCGAACATGCTGGGCGTCACGTGTTGCGCACCAATTGTTGCCTAGTGGATATGAGGATTTATTCTTACCTTTTTGAACGCCACAATATAGTTGTATGAGCAGTTCCCTCCACGCCACGTTACCAATTCATTATACTTTTTTTACGTCTATAGGCGTTCATGGCGTTCAAAAGTTTAAGAGATATTTTGGCCTTAGTATCAAGTATTGGCTCTTAGGAAAGTTTTAATCTCCATATTTAAATGCCTATTCCCGAGAACTTTAATCCTTCAAGTGCAGTTCTGGAGATAAACTCCTCTCAAATCAAAGCAATACACAGATATGGGATTTACAGATAGCAGCACGTAAGTTGAACCAAAATGGCGGTCGTCCGCGCAGATATAAATCGCGGCACATAAGTTGAACTATGATTTTGAATGCGCGATAACAGATTTTCGGGTTTCAATCGAAGTGCAGTATGAGGTGCGCCGCGAGGGGCCGCGTGTAACCATAGCTGCCGCGATTTATACCTGCGCGGATGACTGCCATTTTGGTTCAATTTACGTGCCGCTATCACTGCTGATCTTCAGTGTTTTATATGGGCATGGTTAACCATAGAATCATGTTTATCACCCTATTGTTAACCAGCCATCTGCTGGACGTCGGCACCTTGTCTGGAAAGGGGATTTCCATGCTCAGAACAGGTGTATGTTTAAAGTATTGATTGCTTCCCTTTGCTTGCAAGCTGGCATACCACTTTTTTTTAGATGCTAGCAGGTGAAACTGCTCAAGGTCGACATGAGATGACCTTGAATAGTGTATAAGAAATCAACTGTTACATATTGTCAGTGGAAAGGTAAAAAGACTAAAGCGCCAATATATCTACTTTACAGTAGAGAGATTCAAAGTATTTTTTAAAGAAAATAAACAGTTATTTTTCTTAGAGTATACATATTAAATAGATAGTTAAACTATCTACATATATACAATTTAACAATAACAGATTTACTCTAATTTTTACTCCCTATCAAGATAATCGTGTTTACTAAGCCTTTAATTTTCTAGCTAGCTGCCAAGTCTGTGGAGTAAAGTTAACAAATGGCTTTGAAGACAAATGGTATTCGCTTTGTATCAATGGCAAAGTACTGGCGCGAGCTACTGGTGATACCAAAATAGAAGCCAGGAATAATGCTGAGATTATTGCGTGGGAGGTATGTTATATTCCATAACTCATATTCAGCCAGTTCTGTCTCACAACTGTTTAGTTTAAGTCATCATCCTCCTGCCCTTATCCCAACTTATTTGTGGTTGGTGCAGTATGTCTTCTTCTTCCATACATCTCTATTAGCCGTCATCTCAGTAGTTACATAGCCATATCATCTTTCACACTATCCATCCATCGTTTTTTTGTCTTCCTCTACTCTTATAAGCGTATACTTCATATCTATGGTTCACAGCTGTTTAAGTGTAGCGATATAATGCTCATCTTCGTAAAATGTTTAAGTTCTGATATTTATTCATCCTTATTCTGTTTGGGCTCATGATAATTAAGTTTTCGACCTTGACCTTGAAATTACACACCTACGGGAACGTATCCATACTACGTGACCCGTTCAGAGGGGAAGGAGGGTCTTCACAATACCACGCTTGGTCACAGGGGCGGGGGCTTAGGTTTTCGTCGCGTAGTCAATATCCTCTAGGGAAATCTCGAGTTTTTGAGCTATATTCAAATATGGCGCGCAGAGTTTAGCGCTTTTTGAACTCACAGGTGGCAACACTCGCACATATGAGTCAAATATTTCTTTTTTTAACTTTCTGTTTGCAAAAAATTATTTAAAACCATATTTATATATTACCATGTGAAAACTAGAGGGGAAGGGGGGGTATGGGCATATACTACGGGTGGTCACCGAGGGGCGGGGGAGGGAGGTAAAAAATAGTAAAAAATGGGTCACGTAGTATGGGTACGTTCCCTACACTTTTATTGATTTGATACTAATAAGCCCGTAACAATTTGTTTACTGGTAGCCAGGTTAAATTAATTTTTGAGCAGGCTCTAAACTAATATCTATCCTTATCCTCAGGCGTTACGCCGGGAAGTGGTCAGCGTGTTAATAAAGGAGCAATTCATAGCGCAAGGAGACACACGGATCGGGGTTAGTGACGTATCGGGGAGGGGCAAGACCAAGGAAGATGTGTTCGGTACTCCGGTGGAGAATAGTGTGGCTATGAAGTAAGTATTACGATTCCATCTTCTAGCCTTTTAGTTACCTGCAACCTGGTGTTTGAGAAGCGAGTCCGTGAACTTCTACATCACCACATCTAATTATTTGTTTTTCAGAATGATGAAGATGATGGGTTGGCAAGGCGGTGGTCTGGGCATCGACGCGCAGGGTATAGCGGAACCTGTCAGAGCTAACTTACAAATGGTAAGTAGGGAAATCGTGTAAAATTAATAAACGGAATTATAATAATTATTAAATTCTCATTTTTAAAGTTGTTGCAAGCGAACGTAAGGTTCTGCTCTATATTTCTAGGCCAGGCACTTTCCACCATACAAAATATTTGTCTAGATGAACAAAACACATAATTTAGTAACATAGTAATTAGTTCTGGGCAGGAGGTGGCCTGCATTGCCATTTTAACTTGATAATTATTAGAGATATCTCGGTGACCTTGGTTCTCCTACGAACTTCCTCATTCCTGATTCTGTCTCGTAGACATAGAATATATTGTTACAATTATATCTATAGGACATAGATGACATTACAGTGCACGACAAATAACTAGAACCAAGATGGCGTCGACTGCGTGATCTATGTGAGATTCGGGTCATATGATTCGTTTTGATGAGTCCTATAGATTGCACTTGGTGTTCAGGGTCTGATGATGGAGCTACGAGATGATTGTATATTATCGATAATTGATTTGTTGAATTCTATAAAACTGTCAATCACAGGTGGACCGCGCTGGTCTCGGTTCGGCACGCGGCGGTGTCAATCTTCGTAAAGCCGTAAACAGTCTAATGCAGCGGTACATCGCATCCGATACTTTCGACCTTGACCTTGTATTCAGCAGCGAGTTCACCAAAGTGGAGCGCGCAGCAATGCATAATTGTGCACAGAAGATTGGACTTGCGTCGAGAAGTTATAGTGAAGGTGAAGACAGGTTGGTTGAACTCAATTCATTATTAATAGTCATATAACCCAGGAATGTTCTGATTATGGGCGTCCTAATGAATGGGCAGGAAATTGCCGTAATCATCACACTTGGATTGATGGTCACCATATTATGTTGTTATCAGCAGAAAGGAGGACGCTTCTCCCTAAAAAAATAATCCTTTTAAAATAATTATACTTACACAATACCCATATTACCCATACAGACCTTGCTATGATTAATTGTGATTAAAAGATTAGTGCTTGACCTTCTAATTAAGTAAGAAATAATAGATGACACTGCATTATTGTATGCAGGTTTAATTTGTTTCGAAAACCCATGCATGTAGATGTGGTTTAAGATTTTCGACCTTGACCTTGAACCATCATGTTTGGCAGATGTAAACTTTAAGAGCATGTGAACTAAGTTGATTTCAGAATGACAGACAAATACTGAAAGGTCAAAACAATTTTAATTGCAATGGAAACTGAACTATGTGTAGTTTGATTAAGATTTCTAATTCCAAAGCATAAAGTGGCTGAATAAACTAATATCGATCTTCTTTTTCAGATTCCTGGTTGTGAAAAAGAAGTTGGATCCCTTCTCCCTAGCCCGTGCCGTCATAGAAAAGGGTGGGACTACGCCGAAATACCAAGTGTTTATACCGGCAACACTAGCGCGAAATGGTAGAAATACCTAAATTATTTGTATAATAAACTGTAATTAATATTATGGATAAGAACATGAAGTTCCGATAGAGAATATATTTTTTAAAGAAGGTATTTTGTTTTATTTCACACTAGCGACCCGCCCCGGCTTCGCACGGGTGCAATGTAGATACTATTGTGGGGCATATAAACCTTCCTCTTGAATCACTCTATCTATTGCTGAAAACTGCATTAAAATCCGTTGCGTAGTTTAAAAGATCTAAGCGTACAGACAACGGGAGCGACTTTGTTTTATATATACTTCTTTTTTTCTTTCTTTTTTTTTATTTAAAAAAGACCTGCCCCACACTAGGATTTCTCCTGTATCGTGGGTGCGTTTACAGACACAAATCTTCACACGCACAAACACCCAGACCCGGAACTACTATCTGTAGGTCATACAAATATTTGTTCCGTGCGGGAATCGAACCCACGACCCGCAGCGCAGAAGCCAATCGCTTAGCCACTGCACAAACGTGTCGTCAAACCACACCATACTATGTAAAGAAAGATAACAAGATCACGCCTGTATTCTTCTAAGGGTTGGGCAGAGGTGTATAGTAACACCCTCATTTCGCCGCTATGTTTAAGTCCCTATGTAATAGGGGGCGAGCCTATTGACATCAACTGGACACAAATCTAAACGCCCGGAGTTTCTACTGAGGAATTCCACACGGAAAAACCCAATAACACTTTGCCCGACCTTTTCTTTTTTTATTTTTTTTTCTCGTTGGAAAATCCTCATGGATGTCCCTCGCCCGGGTAAGGCGAGGGGGTCTGCCGGACTCTTACCGGCTAAATACCAACGGTGTTCCTTCTCCTGACCGTACGGCCGGGGTCGCGGGATTCGCAAAAGCATGCACCGCAACCCCGGCAGGTGCCGGTCCGCCAACCCATGGCGGACCTCTCCTCTGTGGGGCCTTGACCCACGTCCTCCTGAGAAGCGCGCACGGAACACGGCGCGCCGCCTTCTCGGGCCTGTTACTGGTCGGGTGGCGAGTCCCCAAACCCGCCGCCCGCAGGCCACACACTAGGGTGGCTGGAGGTCATCGCGTACACGCGCCCTCCGGCGCCCGGTGCGTCTGGCGCGGGAAAGGAGAAGAGCACACCGCTCCCTCTCCCTCTCCGCTTCCTCTTTGGTCACCATCACCCCCTCACAAAAGGAGGCGATGGCTTCCCACGCAGTCTCGCTCCCGACCATGGACAGAACCACGGCCGGAAGCGAGAGGTCACCGCCGACCGCCGCGACAAATTCGCGGCGCTGCGACCCCCAAGCTGGACACGCCTGCAAAGTGTGCAGCGCCGTGTCCTCGGGGCAGTCGCAGTGGTGACAACCGGGCGTCTGCCTTATGCCGTCGGCTTATGCAACACAGGTACTTCCCGAAACAACCATGTTCCGAGAGCACCTGCGTCAGCCGGAAGCTGAGGGCGCCATGCCGCCTCTCCAGCCACTCCTCCATCACGGGTCTTACCGCCGCAATTGCGGCGTGCCCCGCGCTGGGTTGCGCAAGTCGTTCCCTCCACTCAGCCACTAGGATCTGGCGGTGCTCATTCCGCCCTGGCGTCTCCTCGCGCTGACAATATCTCAGCGCGAGGGCTCTCGCCTCCAAATCCCAAGGCACGGATCCGGCTAAGAGGCTCGCCGCCTCGAAGGAGATCGTACGGTACCCCCTCATCACCCTGACGGCCATCGCCCGCTGCGGTCTCCGCAGTATAGCGACATTGCGGGCCGTCAGGGTGTCCGCCCAAACAGGCGACCCGTAAAGGGCCCTGGACCGTACGATCCCCGCATATAGCCTCCGGCAGGAGGTATTGGGCCCCCCTAGATTGGGCAGCAGACGCGACAGGGAAGCCGCGGCGCCCATCAACTTCGGCGCGAGCTGCCGAAAATGAGGCCCAAAGTTCCACCGGCTGTCGAGGACGAGTCCTAGGTACTTCATCGTCGACTCGACACCGATGCGAACCCCTCCCACCACGATGTGAGATCCCGAGGGTGGTCCCCTCCGGGGCCCGTGGAAACACAGGGCCCCGGATTTCTGCAGAGCCACCTCGAGACCCAGCCGCCGGATCCTTTCGACGACTTGCGCAACCCCAGCTGTGGCCAAAATGGCCGCCTGTCGGTGCGTCTCTCCCCGCGCCGTCACTAGCGTGTCGTCAGCGTAACAAGTCACGCCGACTCCGACTTTGCCCGACCTGGGGGTCCACAGAGTACTTTTATATATACGGGAAGTCGAACCCAGGACCTCAGGATCAGCAGTCGCGCTTGCCACCAATAGACCAACGAGGCAGTTTTTATTTCCTGTATCATTTTTAGCTACCTCATTGCTGTAACCGTTGGGAGTTGTCAGTTGTGCCGACCAAGGGTTCGATTCGAGGCTATGATACCAGCAGCCCCTGTTACAGAACTTTTCGATAAGTCAGCGATGCGGTTTGCTTATTGCTATCTCGTTTTCTCTCGTTAAGAGAATCGTAGACAATACGAGATAAACTGAATTGGTCGACAACTGACTTATCGAAACTTACTGAATCGCGGTAGTTACATAAGTAGGTACTTTAAAAAATTACCAAGAAATAAATATCTTAAAAAATGAGTAGAAATAAAACTATTATTGAAAAGAAAAACGGTAAAAAATGGAGGTCATTCTTGGTTTCTTAGTTTTGCATAAGGCAGCTGGGAAATTTTCTGACCTTGTGGCCAGGCTAGCTGCCGCCCATCTTCTTGATATAAATCCTTAGAGTCTTACGGGATGTGAAGTTGAGGCCGTTAACGTGGCCAAAGATGGGCTAAACTCACCAGAAAACGTTCCTAAATATGTTCACCGACGCGACGGTATAATGACGACGGATAATAACTTTCTTCAAACAATCCACCAATTTATGAATCTCACGAATTTTTGCGTTCGTGGACTCAAGTTTCTCCAGCATGGGCCATTGTATACAGGGGACTTTGTTTTCTACCTACAAAAGATACCAATCAAACTACCTGCATGATATACACGCAGATAAAATATAGTACTTGTTTAGTATTCTATAAATCCAAATGGTTTTTGATCTGATCTTTAGAAAATAGGGGATCAATCGAAACATTTCAGTATAAATAACCAGAAAAATTCAACCTGACATCATTCAGTGTTCGGTTCTCTACAAAACTCCCGCCACTTTATAAACTTTTTAAAATGAACTCCAAATTGGCAACTGTATTGATGGCATACTGCCTAATTCACTTCTTCAGTGGGGCTGAAAGTTCTTTTATAAAGCCTAATAATGTACCACGGGTTGGGAGAAGTAATGAAGAAATTAATCAATTCGATCAGGGAAGCATGGGCTATGTTATCAAAACGAATAAGAATATACCACGCATGGGCAGAAGGAACTTTGATTCGGTGAGTTACTTTATTCAAATTCACTTACTTTCTCCGCTTTCCTCTTTTTCCGTTGTGGAAGGTGGATGGGGGCTGGATATTAGGATGTATCTTTACTAGCGACTCGATGTTTAGCTACCGCTCTCACTACCGCTATCGTATATCATAGTTGACAGTCAATAGCCCGTCACTGGACATAGCATGAGTTCTCTAAAAGAGAGATAAGACCGCGGCCGTGGGGCTTCTCTTACACTGTTGTGACGATGCTGCTGCCTGTCACCAGTTTGGGATATATTTCTAGTCTGTATATGATGGTTATTCATCACTCAGTCTGTAGCAGGTTGCGCCGCGTCGCGTGCTGTTTTGTATTCAGGGTCAAAGTAACTAATAGAGAATGATGCTAACGTTGGGGAATCGGGGTGTTGAGCGCTAGGTAAAGGATAATAAGTCCTATGGGGACCTAATGGGGTCCTATGAGTACCAAAACATAACAAAAATGTAGTGCACGTGAAGTGTGTGTAGTCTGGTTTATATTTGTGATAGTAAGAGAATTATAAAATTAGTTATTTTCAGGAAAACCGTTACGACATCCCCAAATTCTACCAGCTGCCTACAGAAAATTTTGAAGTATATAACGGTACGGAAGAATATAAATAATCTTATACTTGAGTTTTTAAATATTTGAACATTTTAATGACTGTATTTATTTTATTAAAGGTGAACAGCAAGAATATAATCAGATGCCAATTGAAGCTTACTACCCAAAACAGTTAGAAAACATGAAGCGATAACCCGGAACCTCTTATAAAACATTTTGGAATGCTATACATTTAAAAGTCGTCGATTCTAGTCCTAAATTTAAGTTAAATAAATCATTATAAGCATGCATGCAAAAATCTTTGTTTTATTTTCAATTATTTGAAAGGTATATGTAAAGTTCAGCTATTCTTCAGCGTATAATGGAATGTAATAGTAAACTTATCTGTCAATGTCAAACGCTGTAACCCGAAAAAATTCAAAAACTTCGATTCCTTCATCTATCTCTTTCAGGCACGTACGAAATGTGATTGTTTGTCTCTTTTTACGTGAAGCGAGTGCGTCATCTAAAATTATCCGTTTTATTCTCCAATTTCTTTCACGAATTTCGTGGAAGAAATTTCACTATTTATTTTGGAAAATAATATCTAAATTTCTCGTGTGTATTTAAAAACGACAAAATGGTGATAACCTCGGACGTTCATCTGCCGGAAGAGTCTGAATTGACGGTGGCCGAGCTCAATTTGTCTTCTGCAACTCTATACGCTGGTTCTTTTCATTTAGGAAAATATTGTGAGCAAGCTAATAATGTAAGTAAAAATAGTTATTTTATTTATTAAAAGTTAATTGTTTTTAAGCTTATGTAATAGATTTTCTATTGTTTAGTGTGAGAGTTAAATTGATTGCATAATCAAACTATTATTGAGGTTATGTTGTGATAGCTCTCGTTCTCGTAATGATAAATTAATAATGTTTTTTATTATTAATAGTTGTAGTAATCTCTAACTTAGAATATACGTGTATGTTTATGATTTATTCGTATGTACATGTAACATACTATCAATTAATTAAAGAAATGGACTAGGTGTTAAAAAATGTAGAAAGGATTTTGTGTTAAATTGTTGAAATAGGTCATTATCATTGTTGTAATGCATAGGATTTATATAGTGGTTGCACTTCAGAGCAAAGGCTTCCCTTTTCGTTCTCCATCTGGTTTTTTTCTCTATTATACCTATTTTTATTTACAATTATTTTCTTATACCTATCCATACTATTTACTAAATTTGTTTATTATTTAGCAATGACTCTAATGCCAAATGTTCACATGACATTTTGCTGCATATCTGTCATATACATATAATAACTAGCTGTGTCCTCATGGATCCGCTCGCGTAAGAAGTTTTATTCCAGTAATAAATATGGCCCATGTGACTCAGTGATAACGTAGCTTTCTAACGGCAAAAGAATTTTTGAAATCGGTCCAGTAGTTTTTAAGTTTATTCGTTATACAAAAATACAAATCTTTCCTCTTTATAATATTATTATAGTATAGATGAGAATACAGTGCCGTAACTATGTTTTTGGGCACAGTGTAAGTTTCTATTAGCGAATCCTCTAAAATGCTCTAATGCAAGACTAACCAAGATTTCTGCACCCAATTAGTGTTTGTGCCCCGTACCGCCGCACCGCTAGCACTGCCTTATTACGGCACTGGAAGATTATTGCTTCCTAGCATATTTTCTTAATATAATATTACTTCTACTAAAAATATTTCTCCCATCAAATCTCCAGGAGTTCATGCTCTGTCGCTTGGAGGAGAAAGATCCTCGGAAATGCATCAATGAAGGCAAAGCGGTCACTGCTTGTACCATGGAGTTCTTCCGCAAGGTGAAGAAGTCTTGCCTTGATGAGTTCAACCAGTACTCCAACTGTGTCGACAAGAGCTCTGGAGAATATAGCTTGAAGCAGTAAGTGGATTCTTACCGTATTCTTCACCATATCCATTAATGATAAGAGGGGCCTCTAACAGACAGCACCCACTGCTTAACCTTTTCACCGCCACGGACTTCAATACAAGTTCTAGATTTTCGTGCTTCCAGCGCCACAACTTCATTAGGAGCTCTTCATTTTAACTATGTTATAAAAATAAGTTTACTGTATTTAACAGGTCATCAGCTCATCACTACTGTTTACTATATATTTCGTTATACATTTATAGCTTGGCACTGGCGAGGCATCGCGTTCTGTGTACATTGTTGGTGAAAAGGTTAAAAGGCTTTTTACATGTCGTCAAGGTATCCCTGAAGTTATGTAACCTGCTAAAGTCACACTTACAGTAAAAATGGCCAATTTGGTACGTCAAACCACTCTCAAAATCAAAAACCTATTCAAAAACCCTCCCTGAATCAAGAAGAAAACTTAGTTAGTTGATTTTGGATAATCCGTAACAAAGATGTTTCTTGATATATGAACCTTGCTTGTTTTCAGATGCCGCAAAACTCAGGGTGTGTTTGACAAGTGTGTCTTTGAGAAAATGAACATTGAACGTCCTGCATTCGGTTACTTCTGTGAGGCACGCGTGCATGATTCTAAAAGGTAAGTTTAGTGTACGGTTCAATTTTTAACATAGAACTGTTTAGATTGGTGTAACAGAAAAGAGGTCTGTAGTATGAGTTAGAAGCATGATGAGGCCAGCATGGGTGTATTCAGGGTGGGGCAGATGGGGCTCTTGCCCCACCATGACACAGGAAAGAATGGGTAAATGGTCTAGATTCAGTCAACTTGCCACCCATGTCCACAGAACAATACCCAAAATAGCAGACCGATGACCGACTCCGTCTATACTTATTTGGACTTCAAAAATAAGGTTATGTGGCAAATATGCCCCATAATCCTATTTTGCACTTCCAGATTTATTGAAAAGACAAATATTTACTGTCTAACTGAGTTTGCCCCTCCCTGGACAAAATCCTGGCTACGCCCATGGAGGCCAGGGTTTAAAGCTGGGATCACATTTATGTATTATTGTGGCGTATCGTAATATTCGTATCGAGCTCCATATCTATAGTGTAGCCAGTATAAGTAGGCATTTCAGAGCGGCACTGCTTGCGAAAGCAAAACGCGTCACGTCGCTTGAGTTCTAACACCGCGTAACTCAAAAAATAGTCGTTTTGAGTTACGTACGTCATTCGATAGGAAATTGAAAAACGCATCGTTTGACCAATCACAATCAATGGTTAGACCCAATAGCAACGCGTTATTTAAAAAAAATCACCGCGTATGTAATATTTTTTCCATCAAGCTATGATAACAGCTAAAACAGTGCGCAAGTCAGGTGAGTTCCATACTGGATCGTGTCGCGAAAGTGCTCCGTCGAAAAAACCAAAAATAAAAATAATTATGATTTGTATAGATATAATTTAAATGGAATTTTGTAGATTAAAAACAATTATATGATAGAAAGAAAGAAAGAAAGAAATTTATTTGGCACGAAAGCAGTCGGACACACAGACAAAAAATTCATAAGAGACAAAACAAAATAAAAAATAAACAAAAAATAAAGTATCTGTGTGTGTAGCGGCTGCGCCAAATAAGTAGGAAAATATAATATATTTTTTGCTCTCCGGAAAAGTTAACTATTTTGAGTTACGCAGTGTTAGAACATAAGCGACAATATACATCAAATTCAATACACTTTCATTTAGTTCTCTGCTTCGCCGCGTGTCAAGTTATTCTGGCCGGAGCATAGCTGTGGACGCCTAGTTTACTCCCATGACGTGTCGCCGCGGCGGTATCAAATAGAGCTCTGTAACAAAAGCCGACGGCAAGAGGGATATCATGACCGTATATTCCGTCCACACTATCGCTCATACGACGTCGGCGATACGAAGGCAATGATCGGATCTGCCAAATAACTCGTATGTAGACTATGAAGGGATAGATTAAAATGTAGAGCATACTACGAACACCGAACTGAAGTCGAAAATTTAATCTGGAAAAATTCTACACATAACATCATGCCGGTATTGCCCGAAGGGTTGGGCAGAGGTGTATAGTAACACCCACATTTCGCGGTTATGTTTAAGTCCCATGTAATAGGGGGCGAGCCTATTGCCATCAACCAGGCATAAATCCAAACTCCGAGCTGCTACTAAGGAATTCCACACGGAAAAACCCAATAACACTTTGCCCAACCTGGGGATCGAACCCAGGACCTCACGGTCAGCAGTCGCGCTTGTCACCACAAGAAGAACAAGGCAGAAAAAAAAATAGTTTAGAAATCTATGTATATCTCTCTAAATATGGTATCTAGAAAGAGATAGACAACCAAAGTAAATATTCAAGGCCGAATGTTTCGACTTTCAGTAGGTTCCGTAGTTTGGTCTCCATTTTTATGTAGAACCGTGTAAAGGCAGTTTGGGGATTACATTAAAAGGATTGGGAGCAGTGATTTGTTTTCTACTAATAACAACAAACTGCAATCGCCAATCAATCTGCTAAGTAACTTGCACAAGCAAACTTAATCGTCATAAGCCCAGTTATCCAAAATATACTGTTCTGCCTAGCCTTTTCCCAACTATGTTGCGGTCAGCTTCCAGTCTAACCAGATGCGGCTGAATACCAGTGTTTTACACGGAGCGACTGCCATCAGACCCCCGCAACCCAGTTACTGGGCAATGCCGATATCCTAAGATTAGACCGATTGTCTGACTTTCGGGCTTCTGACTTCCCGTAACGATTATCACCCGACTTTCACCCGGTACCGACTGCTTAATGTGCTCTCCGAGGCACGGGGGGGTCTTGATGTGTAACGAACGGTCATCCATCCACGGACTGACTGTGGCAAGCGCAGTTTAATCTCGCAAATCGTATGATCCGCGCAGTTGGTTTTTAGCTACGAACCCCTCCTATCCAAAATATAGTGTATGAAGTAAAACTTATAAATGCGCTAGAAAAGGGGAGGTTATAAAGTAATGACACGTCCCGAATCGCACTTCGGTAACTCGGGATTTAGAGATAAACTACGATAACATGTCCCGCCCCTCCAAATTACTATTTCAATGTGTTTAGTGACATCTTTACTAAAGAGTGTGTATGTAGTTGTAGTTTTTGTTTGACGGCTGTCTCAACACGCACACATGCGTTGGGAGTACTGGTGGTGCTTTATAAATACTTTCACAAATATATTGAAGCATTTTGAGGGGCGGGAAATGTTATCGTAGTTTATCTCTACTTCCGCACCTTATTTTCTGAAAACTTGCTTTGCTATACGAAAACGCTCACGTCGTCCTTTATGGGGTTAGATATAGATTAGACCAGGCAAGGGCGTCGCCAACCAATGGCCCGTGGGGGGAGTGGGGGGCAAGTTGATATATGGAGGATGGGAAAAGTATGAATTGTAGGTACATACAAGAGCACATGAAGCTTGTACTTGTAGTGCGAGTCTTGCCTCTACGGCGAGTGTAATAAGAACGGTACAAAGTCCAATGTGTCTTTTCTTGAATCTCTAAGGACGGGCAGCTGCCCCTCCCTGCCCCCCCTTGGCGACGCCCTTGAGACCAGGCATTTAAAAATAAGACTGTTCTTTCTGATTTACAGGCCAAAGCCTTTGGAGGAACCGAAGGCGGTCTACCCGGATGCCACCCCGGCGTTACCCGAAAATGCCGAAAAGAAACCAGCAAGATTCGGTTCTCGATTCTACTGGATGACCGAATAAATGGCGGCAGCCGTGCGAGCGGATGGAAAACAGTGGTTATGTGTGTGGGAAAGAGATGGAACGAGGTCTATTTATAAAATCAGCGGGAATTTTTGACATTTATTTGGACTGACTGGGTTTTTTGTACATAATAAATCTAAACTAAATATTTATGCTGTAGCATAAATACGTAAAACAAAAACTTTATGAAAAAAAAAAAGTTTTTGAAATTGGACCTCTTTATGTACCACCCTGTAACTTTCACACACTACCATTGTCTTTAGAAGTAAGGCGTTGGATGAGTTTCTTTATCATCTTAAAACAATTTAAGTGTAATTATTTAATTTATAAGTTAACAGTGTTCACAGATCAATAAATCATGTTTTACAGCAACTTGTCTAATGTTTTACTTTGTAAATCAAATAGCTATTATCGATATGTAGAGTAATAAATGTTGAAATTTATAATTGTGTTTAATTCCTAGTCTTGTAGGTCTTTAGTAGTTTAGTGGTCTCCATGCGGGTATGCAATTCGTCTTTCAACTTAACTGCCTTTTGCAGTTCAGTTCACTGCTGGTAAAAGGTCTGTCTGTGCCTGCGGCCTCAAAAAGCCAATGCACCAATAGCACTGAGCCGCGCCACGTGAAAATTCAGTACATTCGGATCATCGACGATGACCTAAATTTATAAATTAATTTAGGTTTTAGCTTAGTAGTTGACTTTATAACTTTGATTACGTTATAGTTTTACATATTCTTAGGTTGACGAGATCATCCTTGATTCCTTGTAACAGTTCTGCCGATTCTGTGTGAAAAGAATAATGATTCACATATGCAGGTACTTCAAGGGCTCTTACTTCGATTCAAAGGGCAACTATAGAATAGAATATACTTTATTGTACACCAAAATTGTAACAGCACTTATACAATAACAAACATTAAAGGGTACAATTCTCTACAGTACAATAGTAGTCTATGGGTACAATGGCGGTCTTATCGCTGATAGCGATATGTACCAGACAACCTTTGGATGAACAGGAAGTCAATGAATAAGATAGAGAGGGTACCTTGTCCATGGTGTACTACTGAAAAATATATACTACACACCATACATAGACATAATACTTACATATATACCATGTTATTTCATTAATCTGATTCATCGCTACACACGTAGTCAATTATTATTCATGTCAAGCATGCATAAGTTTAAAAATAAAATTAGATGAATCTAGTTTTATCTAACTAAAACTTGAATAAGATACGTGTGCGTACATTGGAACGTGGCCATAAGATGTCGATGTCATTAGATGTCAGAGTTGACAGATCAGAGCAGGTACTGCGTTTCAGGTCACGGCTAATTGAATGTTAAGTTTTATTATTTGCGTTCCTACCTTATCTTACATAACAGTAGTTTATATAGCTATCTCTGTCTAACATATGATTTCCAAAGCAGTTTGTTGATTTCGAAATGAATGAACTTATTACAAACCTTGAAATATTGAAACGCATGAGTGTCATTGAGTGTACATGATCGATCGAATCAATAAATATTATTATAAATAAATAGTAAAAACAGCTTAATTTCATAAAAACATTACATCCGTTCGTTTTGCTAGCATTCCTTAACATAACATTCGAGTAAACAGTGAAAACTAACTTGATATAATGTGAAATCACGCGTTTCACGTTCAATCCTAAAGTATAAACAAATGTTATGATATAGTGTTTTTCTTGATAAATAATGAGTGATATGTGCGATGAGCAGGTTATTCACGATAATAATTACACGAATACATACAGCCTGTGGGGAAATTCCAAGTATTATGATATAAAAAATCTGTCCCCGCAAAATTTTGCGAATCGTAATGGCACTATTGGGAGTGAGATCAGTCAGGAGTTCAAGGCTTCGCGATGGTCGTCGAGCCCTAGCGAGGGGCAGGCGCCGGAGCCCCCGGACTACCGCAACCGGAGGACTGTTGAACGAGAGTCACTGTATGAAGACCCAGATACATTTCACAAGGAAATAAAGTGAGTTTGTTTTTGTTTACGTTAGTATTAAGTGCGTCAATGTTTTGGTACCGCTGGGTAGATAAATATGCGTGTTGTCTTTAGTTAAGAATACCTACACAGACTCTATAATGTTAGCCATAATTGTTCAACTTTTATTGTATAATAAATGGATGACATGGGGTTACATGAATTTATTTATTACATATATGCAGATGTAGTGTGATTCTCATGTCAAGAACAAGCCTAAAAAGTACGGATTGTCGAGTAAATGAATAGTAACATTTAGTAAATTAACAAAAAAATTACATTTCATAAAAATACCACATAGTTCAACAGACTTATTCTGCAAGACATTTCTAAGGAAATTATGTTATTGTGTTTCTAATGTTAGGCAGATTTCGCAAAGAATCAAATTCATACCACTTGAATTCACTATGTAGTTTATCGTTACTCTCACATGGCTAAATTATTCAGACTAGATAGATAACAAAAAATTCAGTGTTTTACTTTTATTATAAACTAGCTGTGGCCTTGTGGCTCCGCCCGCGTTAGAATTTTTTTTCATAAATATTCTATCGCCTATGTTCATCAGGGATAATGTAGGATTCTAATGGTGAAAGAATTTTTCAAATCGGTACAGTAGTTTCAGAGCCTATTCAATGCAAACACACCATCAAATCTTTCCTCTTTATAATATTAGTTTAGATAAATTTTCCCTTTTGCACAACCATATTAAGAGATACTGTCTACCAATAGCTGTAATCAATATATGTCAATTTATCAATTCATGTATTACTCCATGGGTCTGATCGATAGATGTAAGATTAGTATGAAGCAAATAGCAAATGTCCAACATGGTTACCAACAAAGAGCAGATCACCCGTTCTGTTGGTGTCGTAAAATGTGACTAAGTGATACATCAAGAGGAATAGGTAACAGCGTTCTCCCGCCTGCTAATAACAACAAGACCGTGATTACCAATCCGTCTGCCAAGTATGGTTATTACGGCAATTTTTCCCTTTGACCGTTCATTGTAGTTCAAGGATGTATACGGGCTGATCGCCTCGTTGGTCTAATGGTGGCACGTGAGACTGCTGATCGTGAGGACCTGGGTTTGATCCCCAGGTCGGGCAAAGTGTTATTAGGGTTTTCGGTATGGAAATCTTCTGTAGCAGCCCGGAGTTTGGATTTGTGCCTGGTTGATGGTAATAGCCTCACCGCCTATTACATGGGACTTAAACAGAACTTAATCTCTGCCCAACCCTTTGGGAAATACAGGTGTGATGTTATTGTACATGGGCTGACACTATGATGATGATTAGCATCACTCAGCATCCTTCCTTATCTAGTGAGGAGAGTCCCAGCAAGAGCCCAACGTTCGACTGGACCCAGTTCTACTGGCATAAGGCTACAGAGAAGGCGCAGGAGGGCATGCAGGATGCTGGCCAGGGCCCCAGCGGTAGGAACAGGAAGCAGCAAGTAGTTGGGGCCAACAAGATCCAGAAGAAACTTGATAAGATGCTTGCTAAGCCTGTGAAAATGACTAAGGCTGAGAGGTAAGAAGAACTCTTTTGTCTATGTGATGTTCCAGTTATCAAATAGCGAGGTTCCAATTCAAGAATAGACCACACCTCATCTCTGTCTATGGATGTTGTAAATGGCGACTATGAAATTATTTCAGAAGCATCTTAAATACTAATAACAACATACTGTTGTTACTGTTGTTGTAACTGCCTCATTGGTCTAGTGGTGGCAAGCGCGACTGCTGATCGTGAGGTCCTGGGTTTGATTCCCATGTCAGGCAAAGTGTTATTGGGTTTTTCCGTATGGATTTCCTCAGTAGCAGCCGGAGTTTCGACTAGCGTCTGGTTGATGGCAATAAGCTCGCTTCCTATTACATGAGACTTAAACATAACGGCGAAATGAGGGTGTTACTATACACCTCTGCCCAACCCTTCGGGGTATACAGGCGTGATGTTATCACTGTTAAGTTACTGTGGGTATAGACATACTCGTTCATGAGTATTCATTGTAACGATCTATCAGGTGGCCCACGCACAGCAGTGGACATTTACAACAACATCTTCTTTACATTTATTTTGGCGAGGCTTCAGTCACTCTGTGACTGGCATAGTCACCGAGGGTAACCCTGCTAGCCAGCCTCGTGGGAGATGGTAAATCAAAAGGCATAAATTATCTAATTTATACTTCATTATTCATTCGACCTTTCATTCATACACATTCTCACAAAACTCAATATCCATGGATACAATCATAATTATGTCTGTGAAATTGGTTTACTTTAGACAAAAGAATATTGAGAGCGAAGCTGATATAATTATTACTTCAGTAGGCTTATTTGTTCTATGATAACATAAGGATGAGGTGGACATAAAATTTTAAAAGCAATGGTTAATTAGTGAGCTCCCCAATAAGGATCAAAGCTAAGGTCGTAACAGATGTTGTTCAGCGGACGAGGTTAGTGAGATGATCGGTTTAGAGCAGGGTTGTCCAGGCAAGAGACATTTACAGGACAATATAATTTACTAGATGGATTGGCGGGTCATATAAACTAAAAATGATTAATCTTCAAGGATAAATTAAAAATATATTAAGAATTTAAAATTCCTTCACGGGCCGCACAGATATGAAGAGAGAGAGATAATACGAATTTGTATCCGTCCGTCCGTTTGACCGTATGTCAGTCACAGAGCTGTACCTATCTTTTTAACCGTAATAGGTAGCTATTTAAAAATAATAAAAAGTCTAAACACAAAGGTGCTTATTGCCTAGTAGGTGGTTAATAGGTCTTAGTGCGCGAGTCCGACTCGCACTTGTCGGTTTTGAGGATGCGGATGCGGACGTGGATACGGATGTAGTACAAAAAAAAAAAAAAAATACCCTACCTACATCTTCGGCTCGGCACGAGTTTTTAAATTGTCAATTTGTGCGTAGGGGCACATCTTCATAGAAACTATGAGGATGTGGATGAGGGTGCAGAGCTTTTACAATTAAACCTTGCGGATATCTTGTATGAGGATGCTCCACATTGTGGATGCAGATATCCGTTACCACCCAGTAGGGTTCTCTCAATTTGGATGACAATATGCTACTACCAGCACTGTCATCCAAATTGAAAGAACTTTAGCAATGAAATTTTGTTAACAGCATGATGCAGAAGATGGGTTGGTCAGGTGGAGCTCTCGGTAGGAGTGGGGATGGGATCGTAGAGCCGATCGCTCCGAACGCTGTTTATGTAAGTGATCACTATCATATTATTTATAATCTTCTGTGTTTTTGCTGGATGACGTTAATAGTAAAAAAAACTATAGTGCTAGCTCTTTACTTCCACAAAATATTCTAAACGAAAGGTCAGTGGGCATCACAGATATCCAAGAGATAAGTCGTCTGTATATTTTGTAATACGCGATCGAGTTTGACCACTTGATTTGCTGACGCAAATGCAATTTTCACGCATCATAAAGTAAGCAGCATCATAGATTCATTGATTGCGCACGCGCAGAAAGGGGCGGTGTCGCTTCGACACATGTCACACATGTGCGCCGTGACTTATGCGTCGAGACACCGGCCTACGCATAAGACTGCCTGTCCACTGGAGCGGAGAGGAGCGGAGCGTTGTGGAGCTAATCAATAGAATTGCATAAAATTCAGGTCTCCGTTCTACTCTATGAATATTGTGCTTTTCTATTGGTTAGCTCCACGCTCCTCTCCGCTCCAGTGTACAGACAGCCTAAGATTAATTCAAGTCTATCGTGGCGACACGAGCGCGCCCGGGGCGTATCCCTATACATCCATAGTGGCAGTTGATGAAGCTAGATTGATGTAGGCTTGTTGCTCCTCCCTGAACACTTTACCCACGATGATTTGACGTTTAACTTGAAAATCTGACAAGGAGCAGAATGAGAACGAAGAAAGAAAGGCCAGTATAGAGTGATACCAAGTACCAACGTGACCAGACTTCTCTCGTGGTCTACTTAGGGTCAGTTTCAACCAAACGAAAAAATTCTCGCGCACTTTTTTGGCGTCACTGAATAAAAAACTATATTAGTGTTGCATTTAAGTATAAAATTCGACGCAGACATCAAGCGTTTCCTCGCGCATGCCTGAGCATATCCGAGCATCGGGTTTTATACTTACAAGCAACACCGATACAGTCCTTTATTCAGTGACATTAAAAAAGTCCGCGAGGATTTTTCCGTTTTATCTAGTTTCAGTCAACTCCATACAAAAGTATAAAATCCAGATACACCTTTATTGTATGTGATAGTAAAATTCTCTTTGACGGCAATTTCAGGCGAAAAAGAAAATAGGCTTCGGCCAAAACCACGTCCTTTTAAAACTACCAAAGAACAAGAAAGCTGATAGCAAACAGTTTTACGATATGAACGTTCTCCTTAATATATACGAGTTCGTCAAAAACAACTCTGAGGTCGAACTTCTCTTCGACAAGAAGTTGAAGAAGGATGAACGGAAGCGTATTCATCATCTAGTAGAGTTTAAACTGAAGCCTGACGACTTGGCTTCGGTGGACTTCGACAGTCCAGCTCAGATGGACCTCGTTTTGCAGATCAGTGATAAAAACTGTTATATTTTGCAAACGCAAAGTGCGGGAATGCATCCTCATCGGTGAGTTTTTTATTTTATGTTTTGTTTAATCCTCTGAGGACTTTGGTAGGTAGTTGGGTGAGATTAGGGTGTTGCTATAGATAGGGGTCTAGCATCGTGCTAATTCAGGGTCGAAGCCTCCCTCGGTATAAGTACAACCATCATCTATTTTGTTTAATTCAAGATGCTCAAAATTCTAGGTATTAAATTCGTGTTCCAAACACTTCTAAGCACAAGACATCATATATTGCAAAGTTCATCTTCACACTAGCTGAAGAATCTTTTTAAATGAAGGGGGTTCTTTGCCTAACAGTGAGATGAAATTAGTTAAACAGTAATAGCCATCTCCGTTTTAACCCTCCACTGGTTTTCTGATCGTTGTTTAGTAAGAATTCCTCATGGAATATGCACCAAAACTATCTAGGTTTATGGAAGTACGCAATCTTATCATCACCATCATCATTATCATTCAAATCATCACATAAACGTCCACTGCTGCACATGGGCCTCCAGATGACCGCCACAATGAACGGTCAAAGGGGAAATTGTTGTAATCATCACGCTTGGCAGATGGATTGGTGATCGCAGTTTATTGTTAGCAGACAGGAAGATGCTGTTGCCATCTTCTTGACATATATCCATATTCTAAGAAGTTCCTTCAAAACTTACTCGACTCAGAACGGCCTCGAAAACACCTTCAAAATTGTATTCTTAGTCACAATTTCGAGTGAACTTCGAGGTTCCTCGAGAAGTCATTACGTCATCATTTGAATTATCTGCATCGCGCAAATAACACCGCGATAAATAGTTGTAAGGGTTATCGTAAGCATATTCGATAAAGTCTTCAAAATTAATTTTTGTTACATACGAACTTTGACACTTCCTTCTTTAAGGTAGGTTCCGAGGTACCTTGAGCTTGTCAGATGATTCCTTACCTCGACTGAGGAAAAATCTCGATTCGAGGACGTTTATGTCAACTATAATTACCGATGGTAGTGAGTCGAGGTGGAGTCGAGTCGAGTAAGTTTTGGAGGAACGTCTTAGAATATGGGTGATAATTCCGAAGACTCAGTTCTCACCAAACAGAAAAATCCTCGCGGTCTTTTTTGATGTCACTGAATAAAGAACTGTATCAGTATTGCCTTTCCGCTGCCCTATTCACAGAATGTTGGAATCCTATAATTCAAATTTCATTGACATTGACATATTTGCATGCTCAAAAAATAAATTTAAATGTACTATTAATAAAAATATTATCTTAATTGTAATCGTATTATTATTATTTATTTGTTTATTGTATAATTTAAGTGAAATTGTTTATTATCTGATTCGATTTTGTATCTATAGCTTGCTTTATAGTAACTTACTTTACTATTTCAATTTTTTTGTTAATTTTGGTAATGCTCTTCTAGTGGCAACCACTGATACTAAAATATGTTTTATCTGCGGATAATGCAGTTGACTGCAACATTACCACCTAGTCCTGTTAATTTTATGTCTTATATATCTTGTAGTTGTTTATTATCCCTCAATAAATAAATAAATGAGTATAAAATCCGATGCACACATCAAGCGTTTCCTTGAGCATGCCCGAGCGTCGGATTTTATCCTTAAAGGCATTACTGATACAGTTCTTTATTCAGTGACGTTAAAAAAGTGCGCGAGAATTTTACGGTTTGGTGGGACCTGAACTTTAGAAGCCTTTTATTAATTCACGTATGGGCAAGGTGTGGCCTATTCTTTATATGTACAAGTGCGCCCTATCTTACGTCACTCACACAAAGACACCGGCTAGTCTATTATTACTTTTTTTTCATACCATAATGATTTATATTCCAGTCAACTTTGTATCTACAAGGAGGCACCACCGCACGTCTTCTTAATCATCCCAGACGACTTAAAAGATGAAGCAGAAAGAGACAAAACACCTGAAACAGAGAACGGAGAAGAAATACTTACAGTAGAAGTTGTAGAAGAGCCTGCGAAAGTAGCAGAAGAGTTGGAACCGGAGGAAGAAACAAATCCCTTCTTGATAAGCATAACGAGGAATTTAAAGAAGAAGTCGGACTCAGAGTGCCAGGATGCAGAAGAAATTCCAGAAATCCCAGAAGAACCGGCTCCAGCTCTTCCAGAAATGTCAAAAATTATGACCAGAATCGTGGATTATTTTAAAGAGTTTGTTGAAGATAAGAAGTTTTCTCAATTGAAGTTTTTGGGCCCGTTCACCGAGGAAGAGATTGGTTCCATCAATGAGTTCATAGAGCAAGCTGTGAAGTTTTTAAGTAAGGAGGATGAATGCCCTTTGGCGTGCATTTTTGAGAAGGTTGCCTTCGAAATCAACGAAGACTGCACTGGGAATACAGTGTGAGTATCTTTGGACCAGTTTTTTTTCCATTGTCTAGCTAGTAGGATCAGGATATAGGTCAGTCTGTGGATGGGTGACCGTTCGTTATACATCGAAACCCCTCTGTGCCTCGGAGAGCACGTTAAGCCGTCGGTCCCAGGTGTCATACGAATACCTATGACAGTTGTTACGGGTCGTCAGAACACTGAAAGTCTGACAACCGATCTAACCTTAGGATATCGGCATTGCCCAGTAATTTGCGGAGGTCTGATGGCAGTCGCTCCGTGCAAAATACTGAAATTCAGCCGCATCTGGTTAGACTGGAAGCTGACCCTAAAGCCGGGTACAGACTTACGAAATGTAACATGCAATGTAACACTCTATGAAAGATTTTGCCGTCCACATTGTCGCAATGTATCATGCAATGTAACAGAATTTCCATAGTGTGAACGCCTTGCGCGCACGAAACGTGCACACTATGCGTGCGTACTACGTACCTTTCATGTTACATTGCATGTTACGTTACAGCAGCCTGTACCCGCCTTAAAATAGTTGGGAAAAGGCTAGACAGAACAGTTGGTTTACGTAGAAATTACCACCCACCCAGGGCGCTATCCGCTTCCGAAAGTCAGTCATGTGGCGTCAAAAGATTTGAATTTGTTTTAAGGTTTATTTTTCTTTTACAGGATATACAAGAGACCGGTGTAAATGGATGGATCGTAAGATTTAATTCTAACGATTTTTAATCTTAAGTTTATTCTGTTCATTGCGGAAAGTTAAGACTAGCGGTAGACCCGTGCCCACACAACAACAAGTGTATGATTTTTATTAAAAGCATGTCTTGTATGGTATTCTTCCCATTAATAATGCTAATGGTGAGATTATGATCCCATAATTTTTTGGTGGGCAATGTTAGCTTTGCCTGCAAAGGCAGTACTGCCCGGGCAAAGTCTGCAGATATTGATATAGGGTTGACTCACATCTGTCAGCACGGAATCGCGTTTTTTCATGGTCTATCATTTTCTGTCACTACATTTAATAGAGCGAGAGACAGCGTCAGTGCTATCGCGTGCAGTCTTCCTCGCTCTATTACACGACGTTTCTGAGCGATAGAAAAGGACAGAGCATGAAAAAACGCGATTCCGTGCTGACATAATATGTGGGTCAAACCCTTGAGCAAAATTAATCGTTCTGGCGACTACCAGTTACTGCAGATTTTGTCTTAAAGTTTCTTAAACACAGTCTGCTCTGCCCGGGCGTGTCCCGCAAACTTTGCCCGTAAAGCATCCTTCTACACGTTGCTTGTAAGGTAGGCGCGGGTTTAAACTAGTGTGTTTTGATTTGTGATTGTATACCCACCGTTATGACTACCCTACAGTTAGAATTAGAGGATGATGATATTGATAAGTGAACACAATACAGGGTGATTTATTGTGATGAGGCAGGATAAATCTTAAACTAGATATTAAAGTTATAGAAAATTTTAAGGGGTCATGGTGTCGATTTTAGTGTAAAGAATCTCAATGCGTCACCCTGTATAGTTGTTAAACACATATAGGTTGTCCCAGAACATGTGGTCATAGAAATAAAGTACCTACTTTACATATTTTAAAGATACTTAATTTTATTTTTAAAAGTAAAACAAATAATAAAATGCATATAAACCGGGTATCGTACTGACGAAACTGCGAAAAAATATTTTATAACAACTGTTACAGATGTTGATAGTGTCAATAATTAGAATTAAATCTCTCAACAATAGTGTCTAAAAAATACATACGAAAATAAAATCAATGTATACATATCCAGTATAAATTGATCTCTCATTGTAAATAAATTGCGTATAATGAGAGGTCAGCATAAACTGGACACTATAGCTTGATACGTCGTTGTGTGTACATACCCTCTATGACCACGTGTTTTGGGATACCTTGCAGGTGGACCAAAGAGCTGTCTGTATGTGCAAATGAAGGACGAAGAACCCTCCAACACATTAAATTAGTGTCATATGATAGGTCTTATCATAGTACCTAAAAAATAAAACTGCTAAAATTCGCCGGGTATTTGTACACTCGCGTATAAAAGTTTTTATGAAAAATCTTGTTCCCTGCGCTTATACACTTAAAACATGGCACAGACGAGAAATATTTATTTATCGATTTTCTAAAACAACCCTAATAAGGGGTGCAACGGGGTGTTAAAGTTTGTATTGCAGAATCTTGATATAAATAATCTTTAAAGAAATTAATGAATTATTTTTCGAAAATCCAACACAGACAGTAACATTTTTCTTAAAAAAATTATCCCCCCGTTTCACCCCTTAAGGGGTTGATTTCCTTAATCTAGTGATTATGAGGCTAATTTACTTATCGATATTTTCACCCCTCTAATTCTAGCTTTAGAGTGGTGGGTTTACGGGTAATTCTCATTGCCCCATGAGCATGGGTCATAGAATAAGGTGCACGGGTAAATAAAACCGTGTTTCAACCCTTTTACTGCCACAGACGTCTAAACATGACAGCGCCGAAATGTCAAAGCGCAGATGACGTAACACGTCACCAAAAATTTTAATAGAAACGCACTAAAACATAAGATGGTGGTCGTTTTAACTAAAATGATGTTTTCTGCATTTATTATTTTTTGTACCGAAGAGCGTTGAGCTTAGATTATACAGTGTGTAAACGAAATCATGTAATTCCTTCAAACCTCGTGATGTACTGCTGACATAGATTAACACTGCAAGGCCTAATTTTGGATTCATTAAACAAAAAAAAACAAGATGTAAACATGTGTTCTTAACGTGAGGTATTTTAGCACCCCGAGTTAAAAGATCGCGCGGCGAGCGATAGCCGCACAATTTGCTCGGGGCGCTAAAATGCCGCACTGGTATTTTTTTTATTGAATCCATTAGTAGCCCGTTCAGGGTTAATCTATGTCAGCAGTACATCACGAGGTTTGAAGGAATTACATAATTTCGTTTACACCCTGTATTTGTGGGTGGGAGAGCGGTGTTGCATACTGCATTCAAGTTTGATCAACTGTTTGGCGGAATTAACACTAAATGTTATTATTATATATTTGTACCGTAAAACACGTTAAACTGTAAGCCCCCTGATTCAGAAATTTTCGATAAGTCACTTGTCGAACGACTCGATTTGCTATCTCTTTTACTCTTGTTACAACAATCGTACGACGACTGACGCAGCGAAATGTTCTGAAACTGAGGGCCAGGCGTCATACGAATACCTATGACAGTCGATACGGGCAGTTCGGAATTCAAAAGTTTGACAAGTCTGACTAGATACCGTTATGTCCCAGTTACTGGGTTGCGGAGGTCTGATGGCAGTCGCTCCGTGTAAAATACTGGTATTCAGCCGCATCTTGTTAGATTGGAAGCTGACCCCAACATTGTTGGGGATAGTTTAGCTAAAGATGACGTCATTTTAGTTAAGACAATCACTGATACTTCTCAACAGTTTTGATTGGTTAAAATTATGAAGTGCCTAAAAATATTGAAATATCGATTTACATCCAATATTAATAATCGATCTCAGTCCAAAATCTTAGGATTGATGTAAGTTTAACTGTCTCGTTGGTCTAGTAGTGGCAAGCGCGACTGCTGATCGTGAGGTCTTAGCTTCGATCCCCAGGTAGGGCAAAAGAGAGGGTTTTATGGAATTCCTCAGTAGCAGCGAGTTTGGATTTGTGTCCGGTTGATGGCTACAGGCTCGCCCCCTATTACATGGGACTTAAACATAACGGGGAATACAGGTGTGAATATGATTTTTTATGATGTAGGTTTTTGAGATTACTTCTATTGAATTTATGTCAAAAATCTACATCAATTGGCGCCCCGTACACAGTCAATCTCGATCGCGATCCGCAATCGCAATCAATGATCGCGATCCAGATTGATAATGTACGAATTAGATTGACGGATTGATGCATCTGATCACAAAACAATCTGGATCGCGATCATTGATTTTGATCGCGGATCGCGATCGAGATTGACTGTGTACGGGGCGCCATATAGGAATTTTGGTTTGAGATAGGATATTAATATCGGCCGTATACATACAATAATATTGGTTTTTTACTATTCCATTTAGAAATGACAATAATATCAATAAATCGTTTTTATTTTTTTATTTAGGTATAGGGTACGTTGGGGTAAGTCCAGACATAGGGTAAGCCCGTTTAAATGAATTTGCCGCAGAATGATTTATTTTTTATTGCTGGCCAGAATAGCATGTCACTTCAGTCCGCGTCATAATATTTTAAAACAGATTCTGTTGAAAATCCATGTGAGCGAACTTACCCCATGTTCGGACTTACCCCAACGCACTCTACCTTACTTTGGCGTCTGGATGGCTTTATGACGTAAAGTGGCAGTAGAAAGGTTTAATAGTTAAAAATTAACTTAATAAAATGCTGTATCGGCTTTAGTACATAATTGGAAATGATGGTTGCATTTCGTTTCATTGTTCCATTTGTTTTAAAGACGTCAATAACTGTGGTTTTTAATTTGCCAGTACCCACACGACGATATATCAAGCTATAAATTTCTAATTTATGCTGACCTCTGATTGTACAGAATTCCCGTACATTGAGAGGTCAGCTTATATTGGTGGAGTATAGTTTGATTTGCCGTCGTGTGTACAACTTGATAACTTAGGCCCAAGCCACACAGGTAGGAGCTTCTCTTGGTGGTTAGAGGTATGCTGCGTTTTAGGTGATATATCCTAGCTAACCAACGTACAGCGCCAAATCCACTAGCAGACTGCGCAAGTTATTGAATTCCATTGCTCGCTTAGTTCGTAAAACTTGCGCAACAATTTTGCTAGTGGCTTTGCGCTTACGGTTTACTATCGCAATGGCTACATTGGCGCTTGGAGAGGGTATCTTGTAGTGTTGGCCCTACTTAGGGGAAGGTTAAATTAGTAAATTCATGAATTGATGATTTATTAACATTGTTATGAAACAATTATAAGTACATGTCTGTTTTCAGAAATATACAAAAATCTGTATTTCTTGAAAATAACATTGTAATTTTACACAAATTTTTTTTGGTACGATTTTAATCAAGCGAATCTCCTGCCTGTGGCATAGGGCTTAAAGAATGGGATTGAAAATTGCGTCGCTACTATTGTGGTCGTTATTTACCTCTCGCTCACTTTGGTCCCTATGAGCGAGTTAGTAGCGGACCCTACTTGGGTGCGCCGGATGTACTTAAGTATCATCACTCGTCGAAGCTCTTTTAATGTATCGTCAATTTCGTTTGCATAACTTATGCAAATGTATGGGACTTTTTGAATTTTAAAATACGTATTTTTGGTACACGAGTCGTAACGAGAAGTCGGAAGAGCTCGAAAGTCTGACAACCGGTCTAACTTTAGGATATCGGCATTGCCCGGTAACTGGGTTGCGGAGTTCTGATGACAGTCGCGCCTTGTAAAATACTGGTATTCAGCCGCATCTGGTTAGACTGGAAGCAGACCCAAACATAGTTGGGAAAAGGCAAGGTAGAACAAGTACGCATAATACGTATAATTTTAGTAAATCATCATCATGTGACCAGCCCGTATACGTCCACTACTGAACACGGGCCTCCCAATTTGCGTTAATGTTATGGCATTTTTTGACATACAAAATCAGCCCATTTCTGTCCCACTGATGGGCATGGGCCTTCTCTAAGAATGGGTTTAAGCTTTCGTCCAATATGCTGGCCTGGGCGGGTTGGCGGACTACGCACACCATCGAGGACTTTTTTTATCCCACTCTGGTGTGCAAGTTCCCTCGCGATATTTTTTTTTTTTTTTTCCCTCACCGCAATTGATAATCATATTCAACATACATACAACGATGTCGATTCTTTTGCGCACTTTGACGGGACTAAACTAAACTAAGGGTGTTTGTCTCTTTCTGTTTCAATAGAAAAAGAAAGTGACAGTTGCGTTTAGTCTAGTTTCGTACTTTCAAAATGTGCAACAGATTCGACACCACTGACGCATTAAATAAATACTTTTATTGACGACTTTAATTAAAAAAATCTAGTTTTTGAACGTCGAAGTGTCAACTATCGTAAGCTATTGTGTACTAGAGTTAACCGCGCGTGTGTAGCCAGCACACGACACGCGTTTTTTATTTGTATAGAGACAAAGAAGGATTATACAGGGCGTATCTTCCTCAAATAACGTTTTAACTCTTTCCTTACGGCGCGTATTAGTTTAAGGTGAAAACAGACTAGTAGCACAACCCGCGACGTGAAAAACGCGCGTTCGTGTTCAGTGGCCACATTTTATGTTGTGGTTAAAACTGGCCTACATTTTGAAGGAGTACGTTTGCAGCATGTTTCTTTACAGCACTGTGTGATATTATTCTTCAATTTTTTATTTGCCAAATTGAAATGTAGCCACAAATAATACTTATATTAAGATTTTGTTCATAGTAAAAGTGAAAATCCGCCTTGCACGCTTTTTCTATGCCTAGTCTTCATAGTATGTGAGGCCATGGAAACTTTTACCGTTTACAACACGCATCGCCATCAATCGCGTCGCGGGTTACAAGTCTGATACCGACGAACTTTTTAAATAAATTAGTGCGGTGAGTTCAAAAAATTACAATTTGATACTCGCTTACTTATTGTTTTAATTTAATTCACAATATTTAGATTTGTCAAGATGTAAGATTCTAGATTTAGAACTGGGTCAGTTTTTAAGATTCTGAATTCATAAAACAAGGAGTATACGGCCTTTCTTACACGACGTTTATGTCTCTAGGCAATTACCGCAGTTCATTTGACACATATCGGCGACGCGTGCACTTGTACGTAACTCCGAACCAACGTATTGCAGTAGTTGTCGGCTTTCGGTCCGGCTACACACAACGACTTGCATGCGCAAACAGTTTTTGCAAACTTTTGCGCAAACGGTACTATCTGTAACAACAATTCCGTTTGCGCAAATATCTTGTCGTTTTATTGTACATGTTTACTTGTGGAAATTAGAATTTACGCAAATAAGATTGAGCGTGTTGCCGGACACAAATTATCGCGTATCGTAGATTTGCGTAAAGTTGTGTATGAAGGGACTTTGTACACGTTGTTTTCTGCAGTTTTATAATCTTATTATCTAAATTTTACAATGAAATGTTGAAGGTTTATTGAATAGATTCATAATGTAATTATTGTCGCAGTTATCAGACTTTAAAAAGTTTTGATTGAATTAATTAATTTAGTATGGAATTCTTTAAACGTAATTTAAGATTAAATTATGTGGAGAATAAATAAGGCCAATTTTGTACTAACAATATTATTTAAAATCGCAATTGAATCGCAGCTCAACGGGCTGTAAACGAAATCATGTAATTCCTTCAAACCTCGTGATGTACTGCTGACATAGATTAAAACAGCACGGGAAATTTTTGGATTCAATAACAAAAAATTGCAAGAAGTAAACATGGTGTTCTTAACGTGAGGCATTTTAGCGCCCCGAGCGAATTGCGCGGCTATCGCTCGCCACGCGGGTAAAATGCCTCACGTTAAGAATACACGTTTACTTCTCTGTAATATTTATTTTATTGAATCCAAAATTATCCCGTTCGGGGTTAATCTATGTCAGCAGTACATCACGAGGTTTGAAGGAATTACATGATTTTATTTACACCCTGTAGAGATAACGGTCGTGGTTTAACAGCGGGTCGATTGCGATTTTAACCAATTTTGTTAGCAGAATAAACCTCCAAACAGCAGTATAGTCATCACATCACTGAATAATAATTATGGCCACTATTTGGGGTAGCGATGGTATTAGGTCCGAAGCCGGAAGAGGCAATACGTCTTTCATATAGACGATTATTCTTAAAGCTTAAATAAATATAGAGATTATACAAATAGTGTATGCTAGCCAATGAGAAATGTATCCCGTCAATTCTGTTTTTGCTGGTGAAATTACAGGCACATGAGATTTTTTAACTTTGTCTCTAAGGTTGACAATGCATCAGCAATACTCTTGGTATTGTATGTGTATATAGGCGGCGATAATCACTTTCCATTAGGTGAGTTGTCGGCTTGTTTGTCAACATATTACTAAAAAAAAGTGGCAACTAGGTGGCCAACGACGTTGTGAATAAATACTTCCAAATACTTTGAAACTTATGCATTCTTTCAAGAAACTTATGAACCTGGTTTTAGTCTCAGGTCCTATACTAAAGGCTAAAAACCAATTTTAAAAAGTGTTTGTTACAGTATATTGTGATGTTGAACATTTCGATTTTATATGACCTGTCAGGTCTTGCTACACGCAGTGACTTGCATGCGCAAACGGATTATGCAAACTTTGCGCAAACGGTATTGTTAATATCGTTTGCGCAAACTTTTTGCCGTCTTAACGTACTACATGCTTACTACAAATAATATTGGGTGTGTAGCCGCACCATGAGGCTATTTAACGACAGCTCACGGCATGACTCGAAAAAATATGGTGATGACTCCGTTCGCCATATAGATATTTCTATGAACCGTTTACTGACGTAACGACATGACAGTACCAGTGTCGTAGTGAACGGTTCATAGAAAATATACGGCGCTCGGAGTCGTGACAACATTTTGTTGTGTCATGCCGTCAGCAATTGTAAAATGGCCCCGTAGTGCGGCTACAGGCTCAGTATTTTATGCGCAAATTCTAATATGCACAAGTAAGCATGTAGTACGTTCTGACGGCAAAAAGTTGTTAAAGATAGTACTACTACTATCACTAATAGATTTTTTTGACATCACACTTCCTACAATTGCTCCTAAGCTTGCGCACTCTATGTGTATCATCTCTACAGTAACAATAAAGTCGTAAGGAAAGGGTTTATTCTATTTATTTATTAATTATTTAAATTAAAATATCCATGGGTGTAGCCGGGATAAAAAACTTGTATAGATTTTAAGTAGAAAACTAAAATGTGGATATGGTGGAGCCAAGTCCATATTTTATTTAATATTTATTGTATAAGAAAATATGGGTGATGCTATATTGGAGCACGGCTGGTTGGGTGTTACGTTTAACGTTATTATACATGAGACACAGATTAGCTAACAAATGAAGTGGTAAGTCTTTTCTTACCAGGTGGCGTATTATGACTTGTTAAAATTATAATTATACCGTTGCGAGAATGTGACGGCGCTTTACCACTTGCATAGCCGCGTCACTTTCTCTCACTGGAACAGTGATGGTTTTAACACGTCATAATACGGCCCAAGGAGGCGCGTGGCAGGAGTGAGACGTTTATCAATGGGTAATCGACCGACTCGTTATAAGCATGGTATAATAAAACAAGGTAATCTCGTCCCATGACAGCTAGATCAGCTATAACACGTTACTGCGTCATAGTTAGTATGAATCAATAAGTTTCGCCTTCTGCTGTCAAACTTTGTTGTTATTGGCGGAAAAAAATATCACGAATGGTGACGTAACTCGGGTCATCGCCGGAAGAAAATACCTTGTTTCATTATAACATGGTTATAAATACTTTAGACAACATGAAAATATCAGTTCGCTGAGGTATATAAAGCCTGTGAAATTTATTGTAATAATGACATAAACGGGTTGATAGGTCATGGCAATCTTAAGCCCGAGACGATATATCTATCCTTAACTTTTAAAATCAAATAGCAAATGACAGTATCTAAGTCTCAGGCTATTTCGGCGAGAGACTGGAGGAGCTACTATATCCCTTGGCGATCGTAGGCTGTCATCTGGTCTGAAGAGGATGACGCTTTCCGACTAGCTGGTGTCTGACGACAGTCGGGCATATATAAAATTTCTACAGACATTACAAAGGCACGTTTGTCCACTTCATTTGTTTTCTCCACTGTGACTTGGTATCAACTCGGTCTTCTCCTACGTTGTCATTGCCCCACTACTGAACATGACCATATTCGTGCATGATCACGAAGTTGAAGTGTTCTGTGTCATTAAATTAAAATGTGAAGGCTCCTGTTACTTTTATCAATACAATGCTGGGTATAGACTAGGCTAAAAAACACGAACGAATAGGTATCGAATGATGAAACTGTTAATTGAAACCATCTATACGTATTTGTTCGTATTGCCGAAAAACTTGATTGATGGATTGATCTGCCATCCTGTCGGATCGTACACAAGGCGACACAATGTACGAACCTCGGGAAACAAAGCAATATTCGTCAAGAGATTAAAGGTTGACCCACATCTGTCACCACGAAATCGCGTTTTTTCATGTTCTATCCTTTTCGGTCGCTCAGGTACTTCTTTCTCGCTCTATTAAATGACTTTCCTGAGTGACAGAAAAGGATAGAGCATGAAAAAACGCGATTCCGTGCTGACAGATATGGGTCAACCCTTAAGTCGTTCAGCCGGGCTAACATGCGTAGCGTGATATAATTTTGCTGTGTTGCGCATGGTAGGGTGCAGGATTCCAATTCTACAATCATAATTGTTCAAAATCGCAATCGAATCGCAGCTTAACTTTTTTCTTGTAGAGATAACGGTCAAACGGCCGTGGTTCTATTGCGATTTTAAACAATTTAATAGTAATAAATAAATACTGCCTATTGGCAGTGCCGTAGTCACTTTTTGTGCGCTCAAAGCGAATTTCTATTACTGTGCCCTCTAAAATGCTGTATCACAGGAATGACCAAGATACATGCGCCCCCTTAAGGCTCATTTATACGGAGCAAGTTTCTTGAAGCAAGTTTCATGCTATTTCTGTTTTTGTCGTACAGAAAGACAAAGACAGAACGAGTCTTGTTTCAAGAAACTATCCTCATGTAAATCAGCCTTTAGGGTCTACGCCCGGTCCGACCGCGCCGCTGGCACCACCCTAGGTAAGGCACTTGTAGTAGTAGTTAGTAGAATTGGTCTCCTGTATCGGACACTTGTGTAGCCTTGTAACTCGTTTGTCGGCCTAGTCTGTACAAAGTATTCAAAACCTCAACGTCTGTATACGTATACAAAACGTTTACCAAAGGCCTCTGTGTGCAGGAACCTAATAATATAAATAACATAGCTATTTTACCTTTTGATCGCAAATAAATTTGAATAGGATTGTCGTACGAAGCTTACAATAAAGAATGGAGTCCATTTCTTTCTAGTCTGTTTAAAAATGTACGTGTCAAATGTCTGAATATTTGTCATTGCTGTGTGAGAGCATTTTAACCCATTTTTGTCCAAACTTTACGCAAACAGTATTGTCGAATCACAATACCGTTTGCGCAAACTTTTTGCCGTCTTAATCTACATGCTTACTTGTGCAAACTAGAATTTGCACAAATAACAGACTGCACAAACGGTATGGTCGGATAACAATACCGTTTGCGCAAACTTATTGCCGTCTTAAATTACATGCTTGCTTGTGCAAATTTAGAATTTGCGCAAACAAGATTGATTGAGCGTGTAGCCCGACTACTATCCATTTTTCAAATAGTAGTTATTTTTTAACATACCTAAAAAAGAAACGTGTGTTTATTTATGTGATAGTGTTCTCCGAAAAATAATAAGCAAAATTATTGGATTGTGCTCTAAATGGCAAAGCGGCTAATTAAACCTTTTTTGACCTCATAAGGTCAATATTACTATAGCTTTTTCAAAGCGTTCAAAAGGTAAAACTTTTATCAATGAATTATTATAACGATAACCCTTTTATAAATAATTTGACATTTATGTATAAACGCTCAATAAGGTTCGCCGCATACGAACCACTCGTTGATTAAATCTTTCATTGTTTTGTAGACACAACGTCTGGCCAACAAGGCACGTATGTATACGGCAAGTTTCTTACAAAATGTATGAAAAATTGGGCCTCGCCAAACAGAAAGAGTATTTAACGCGCGTCAGGGCGTTCTTACGTCCTAACGCGCTACCGCCGCGTTGTATTGTTCTATGTCAGTACATGACTGTCATACAGAGCGCGTGGCGTATTTGCGCAGCGACAGAACGCGTTCTGTATGACAGTCATGTACAGGGCGTTTTTAGTGACGCGCGTTAAATACGCTTCCTGTTTGGCGAGGCCTAAAGGCTTTTTCAAACAGAACGCGTTATTATCGCGCGTCAGGGCGCTAACCTAACGCGACGCTATGACGCCGAGCTGTGTTGTACTGCGATGGTGATGTACCGCGAAACAGAGCGCCAGCGCTAGCATTACGCAGCGCCTTTACTCTGTTTGGCGGTACATCACCATCGCAGTACAACACAGCTCGGCGTCATAGCGTCGCGTTAGGTTAGCGCCCTCACGCGCGATAATAACGCGTTCTGTTTGACAAAGCCTTTAGGTCTGCAGCTAGTATAATAATATGACAAGTGGTTCTTATGTGGCGAGCCTAAAGCGATCTTTTAATTAAGCTAAATACAGTGCACTAACTTTATCTCCGCTACGGTTGGAGCTCCTATGCAGCCGAAACCAATTACAATCCAAAATCTCTAGATTGATTCATGAAGGTATAGGTAGGTAAAAAAGTAGAGCACACTACGGGTACCTACTGATAGTACATACATTTGGCCTTGAATATTTACTTAGGAAATCTGTCTCTTTCTAAATACTCTACTTAGAAAAAGATAGAATATTTAGTTGTTAGTAGTGTGCTTTTCATTATTACCTATCTTCATGGATTGATGTAAGTTTCTGACAATACTTCTATTGAATTTCTGTAAAAAAACTTTCAATCCAGAGATTTTGGGTTACGTTCGGTTATTGGTTTCGGAGGTTTGCGTAAGGTAACGCAAAAAAAAACTAATCCGTTGTCAAATCTGACAAGTGATGTGATTGTTTGTTAGTATGTTGGTCGACCAATCACATTAGTTGACATGATATTTGACAACAGATTAAATTGATCAGCCTTTAAAAAATCAGGGGTAACATTTACTTGTTTATGGCCAAATACTGAAACGTCAAATTTCGTGCTGTCAATGTCACTTCGCCTTAAAGTGACAGTGACTTAATGGCAACTTAACCTTTTGGACGCCATTGTCACATATATGTGACTAACGAAAGCTTGCCCTGTACGCCAACGTCACAAATATGTGACGAAAACGATGGGATTATAGTTATCTTGGCGTGGAGGGTACGCCGATGTGTTTATGCTTTGGCGTTCAAAAGGTTAAAATTGATTAGTTTTTGAGTATTTCGCCATTAGTACATTACATTTAGCATAATGTAAGGACCGCTTTAGAATCTCCTGTCATTGTCATATTCTCTTAAAAGAAACGAGAAGAATATAGAGCGTTTTAGTAATAATATTCTTATGGAATGTTCATGATTTAAGTGGTGTTACACATTCTTCTATCGGCCGATAGTTTTTCTATCCATAGATATATGTGAAACCATTGGTCGGCGATCGAAGATAATGTACGCATTAAGGTTGGTGTCACCACTATTAATTCTTTGTTTAAACAAGAGTTTAACTAAAATTCTAGTAAATTTTTAGGTTAAACGGTTGTTTAACTAAAGAATTAATATTGGTGAATACCAGCCTAAAGTGGTTAGATATACTCACCCGGCTACGCCTATTTTAATAAGTAAAGGCCAGTCCCCAGGAAACGGGCGATTCTTATATAGATTGTATGACTAATTAGTACCACTGATATTGGTACTTATTCTGTTGCAAACTAACTAAACTTGACTAAAAATATTGCTATCTTTTACTAACAGGTAAAACAAGAAAGAGATGGAACATTTTTAGAGCTGTCTAACTAGTTGACTTGTTGAACATCAGCGTGTTTTTAGTCGGCATGCTGAGGTGTTGTCTAAATATGTTTAAAAATTTTAGTTTAACCTGATTTGATAGTTCTAATACTCTTCCATCTTTGTCTTGTTTTATCTGTAAGTGAGGGATAGCAATAGTTTTAGTTAAATTTAGCTGGTACTCTAGAGAGTCGGCACCATTGTGGATTTGGACTCGTTCTTGATTGAATTCGATGTATGTTATTCGATCTTGTATGTGATCTGACATGAAAAACTACTCAGTGGCTAGAAAACTCTATACTTAACTTGCCCAAAGGGCAACCCTTTTGGACGCCATTGTCACATATATATGACAAACGAAAGCTTACTCTGTACGCCAACGATAAATATGTGACAAAATCGATGGGATTACCTTGGCGTGGGGGGTACGCCGATGCGTTTATGTTCTTGCGTTCAAAAGGTTAATTCGCAACTCATGCCCGGTTCCTATAAACAAAAACGAATCGTTTTTCTTACCAATGGTAACAATTTTTATTGCCAAACTGGGTTTATAAACGGACTCGCAAGCTAATTTTACATGTGATAGTTTCTTCCATATAGGAGGGTCTACTATGATACAGAAGTTTTAAATTTAACCGATAACCGCTCGGTAAGTTATAGGAATCGGCCAAAGGCAATCAAAAGACATCGTAACATTTTCAATCAGAAAATATTACGAATATTAAAATGTTTGCTTCAGCTTTCGCATCATCCGTCCGAATATAGGGCGACACCTAAAAGGCTCATTTACACGAAGATAGTTTTTCGAAGCAAGACTCGTTCTGCCTTTGTCTTTCACAGCGGTGAAGACAGAGACAACATGAAACTCGCTTCAAGAAAGTATCATCGAACGTTAGTATAATATGACACAACTAAGAAGTCGCATCGGCAAACTTCGTAAAACCGATCAGTTCCGAACTGAGTACGACTTCAAGACCACGAATTTTTATTACTAACACAATAAAAAAAATTCTTTACGATAACGCAATAAGCGTGAGTGGGGCCATTCAAGTATTACGTAAGCACGAAAGCGTGACCCTTTGCTTAGCTTATTTTTGATGACATGGGGGACGGGGGTGTCTAGATGATGAATATGTTATAATTTTTTATTTATTTACTTATTTTTCTAGACTTAAAAACTGCTGCTCATGAATAACAATAAAGAAACCTGATCAGTTTCAAAAAAATATATACCAATGTTACCCTACAAAAATATATACCAATGTAACCTAGTATGTTTACGTAAAAACATACTAGGGGGGGTAAAAGCTTTGCTTTCTTTTGCTGACAAGGGGAGAGGTGGGTCAAAAATACTAAAATTCTGCTTACGTAATACTTGAATGGCCGTGCTGCGAAAATGAGCGACTGCCATTGGTTGTTCGATCAAGCTTGTCGATGCGACTTCTTAAGCGCAGGCCACACCGCGAGCTGGCGGGCGGGCGAACAACATTTCACCGAACCTATCTACTTCGGTGACTCAAACGATGTGAACCGAAGTATGAAAAAGCCAGCTCGCCCGCTCGCCGGCACGTGGTGTGGCCTACGCTTTAGTTGTGTCGTATTATACGATGAATGCGATGCGGTCATTGCACGCTTGTCATTTAGAACGTTTGTGGGTTGGCTGCAATTTAGAGCGAGCGCTTTGCACAGGATGGAGTGCACTAGAGTCTGGCAAACGAAAGTAGAGACTGAAAAAGCGGGGCAAATTTAAAAAAATATCAGCATAGCAACCCTAAAATAAAGGAACAACCTAATTTTATACTTTAGAATGATTTGTTTTTGTTGAAAAATAGTTGCCATATAAAAAGTTTGCAAATAATTCGTCTACTTTAGTTTGCCAGACTCTAAATATCTTTACATTACTTAACACTTAGCACCTAACTCAGTGTACTATGGTCCGCGCGGAACTAGTTGTCCGCGCCTTAGGTATGTGAGCGGCAGGAGGGGGGTGCGAAGCAATAGTCGCGCTCTGTCAGTTTGCTTTGTCTTGTCTACCGTGCACACCCCCCCTCCTGCCGCTCACATACCTAAGGCCCGGCCAACTAGTTCCGTGCGGACTATAATAGTCAAATACTCAAACGCTACTTAATTTTAAATTACCATTAATTTCTTGCTGTCACTGTCACTTCGGCTTAAAGTGACAAGGACAGAACGAGAATAAACGGCAACTTAAAAATAAGTAGCGTTTGTGTATTTGATCATAAATATTATCATAGCGTAAAAAGCGACTATTAAAGCTTATCGTTCTTCTAACGCCGCAGTATCATCCCAATATAGAGCACTGAAAAATGGACTTTCAAGTTGTGGTATACAAGGTTAGTCGGAAAGGGGGTACTAAGCCGCGGGCCACTTCAAGTATCACTGATGACTATTTTAAAGCAAGTTTTAAAATTCGATAATTTTTATTTCCATGCAAAAAGATTTGTATTTTTGTTTTTTCAAAAAAAATGTTACCTGCTAAAGCAGCATTTTCTGAATTCATAACTTTAGTTATGAATTCAGAAAATTCATTTTTTTATTTTTTATTAATTTTCTAATCCATGACCCCAAATATGACCTCAATTGTAAAAACAGCTGATCATAGCTATGGACAGATAGATTTTAGCATATTTTTTACGAAATCTTTGAAAACCTATTTCTCTTAAACTATCGAGTTTTGGGGAAAGTTGTAGAACAAAAGTTATCCCTTATTATGGATACTTTAACACCCTTTCGGCTTAGTACCCCCTTTCCGGCTAACCTTGTATACAGGGTATAAACGAGATCATGTAATTCCTTCAAACTTCATGATGTAGGTACTGATGACACAGATTAACCCTGAACGGGGTACTTTTGGATTCAATAAAAAAAAATACAAGAAGTAAACCTGTGTTCTTAACGTGAGGCAGTTTAGCGCCCTTTTACGCGAGCGAGACATTTAACTCGGGGCGCTAAAATGCCTCACTTTAGGAACACATGGATACTTCTTGTATTTTTTTTTATTGAGTCCAATAGTATCCCGTTCAGGGTTAATCTTTGTCAGCAGTATATCAAGAGTTTTAAAGGAATTAGGTACATGATTGCGTTTACATCATGTGTATCCAAATGCAGAATTTGTCGGATCAGCTTCGCAAAATGTCCTATACAGAACATTTTGCGAAGCTGATTCGACGATGATTGAGTTTCACTATTTGAATACTTAATAATTTTATCTTTAAAATGTATTTTTTCATTTTTTGTTGGGGCGTGCACTTTGTGGGTAGTTAACTTATTGTGTGTAGTGGTGAATTATTGAAAATCTTGGTGGACAAATCGCCAGATACTTCAATATAATAATACTATAAAATCGAACTTTACATAATCGATTAATTAAAATTATAGAAATCAACTGCCTCGTTGATCTAATGGTGGCAAGCGCGACTGTTGATCATGAGGTCTTGGGTTCGATCCCCAGGTCGGGCAAAGTGTTATTGGGATTTTCCGTGTTGAATTCCTCAGCAGCAGCCCGGAGTTTGGATTTGTGCCCGATTGATAGCAATAGACTCGCCCCCTATTACATGGGACTTAAACATAACGGCGAAATGAGGGTGTTATTATACACTTCTGCCCAACCGTTCGGGGAATACAGGCGTGATGTTATTGGAATCAGTGTTGTCAATCAATAAATTAATGTTGGGTTGCCAACATTTTTCAGTGCTCTATTTGAGGGCTAGGTTTTGCCGCGTAACGAACTGTAGGCTTCAGCCATTTTTCTTCTAATGTGAAGAACAGCCATTCTGCTTTAACAGCTTCTGTAATTCAGTGAAGTATAAATTAGTTCACGTTCATTAAACTCTGAGGACTGGCCTTTTATGTAAATAAATGTAATTAATTTATTATTTAAGAAATATACACTATATTGTCAATATGTCTTGTGTTTTATTTGTCTTCCTATCTCGAAGCTTCTTTTAGCAAGGTAGAATAATCGCGTTTAGGAGGCGAGAGCACAAAATTCAAATCTATTGTTACTTATGACCACAGATATTATTCTGTCAATCTGTGCTTAATACTAACCCATATTCAAAGACGTTCCTCCAAAACTTACTCGACTCAGGACGGCCTCGAAAACACCTTCAAAATTGTATTCTTAGTCGCAATTTCGAGTGAACTTTGAGGTTCCTCGACTGAGGGGTCCTCAAATGAGTCGAGGTAGAGTGGAGTCATTATGTCATAATTTGAATTATTTGCATCGCGCAAATAACGCCGCGATAAATAGTTGTAAGGATTATCGTAAGCATATTCGATAGTCTTCAAAATTATTTTTTGTTAGATACGAACTTTGACACTTCCTTCCTTAAGGTAGGTTCCGAGGTACCTTGTACTCTACTGAGAAAAAGTCTTGAGTCGAGGAAGTTTATGTCAACTATAACTACCGATGGTAGTGAGAAAGGCCGAGTCGAGGTGGAGTCGAGACGAGTAAGTTTTGGAGGAACGTCTTAGACTCACCATTGTCCCCAGTCTGTTCACCTGGTCTGATCGCACACGGGCCCGTAAGTGGCCAAGCCCCAGGATGGTCGCCCGAGCGATCAAGACTGTAGCATACACTGAATGGTTGTTGAAGCTAAAAACAAAGAGTGATCAACTGTGCAGCTCAGAGCCGGCGCACATACGGCTAAACTATTATGGACTTTGCCAGCGTTTAAATAATATCGAAAATTTATTAACAACAAATCATCGCCGTCGCAACCGAATATCAAAGTTATATTTTATAAAATTTATTTTTCGGGTTTTTTTTTAAAACATTTAGATTTTGTTAGTACCTATAAATCGTCGTTTATTTCAATTGTTAACGATGTCGAATACGGAGTAGGAGAAGTTTCAAGTTTTTACAGAGACGCTCACGGTGCTATATTAGTTTACGATGTGTCAGAACCAAATTCCCTAGCAAAACTGAATGAGTGAGTCGAGGAACTTCAAGTATACTCCACCAAGAAGAACATAGTCTACTTAGTTGTCGGCAATAAGATTGACAAGCATATTCATTTTGGGATCCAGTGCATAATATCAGCAAGCATTTTGAGCAACCGCGCGAACGCTCAACGAGTATTCCCAAGGAGGGTTGACAGGGTCATAAAACAATAAGCCAAAACCTTTAACAACATTGATTTATGAAATACATGTTGTGCCGACCCCACCTAGTGTGGGGTAAGGGCAGGGAGAAGAAGAATTAACACAAGTACTAGTTCCCGAGAGCATCGCAGCGAGTAGAGGCGGAAGGTGATTTTCGATATTAATATAAAAGCCAGCAAAGTCGATAATGGTTTGGCAGTGAAAAATGCTCTGCGCTGCGCCTCACCAGACCTTCGCCAGCCCGTAGTCCTATCTGCGGTCAATTTTATTTCAAAATTGTAAGTTCTTTCAAAAAAATTGTTTGTCTATAAAGTCGGTTTACTGACGATAGTTTAACGTGACAACATCATAACAAAACATCGTGCCTCTCTATCGCTTGTTCCGCGCTCTCGCTCGCATTTTTTCATCGTTTTATTAGACGTTGTCACGTCAAAACAATCGCTAAGTACTTCTGGAACCAGTTGTTAATAGCAAAGATAGTGTTCCTTTTAATTTTACAATCAAAGAAAACAATAGGTTCTCGTAACTACCAACCGCGTGGAACATACGACTTACGAGATTAAGCTGCGCTTTCCGCGGTCAGTCTGTGGGTGACCACTATTCGTTACACATCGAGACCCCTCCGTGCCTCGGGGAGTACGTTAACCTTTTGGACGCCAGAGCATAAATGCATCGGCGTACCCCCCACGCCAAGGTAACCCATCGTTTTTGTCACATATATGTGACAATGGCATCCAAAAGGTTGAACAGTCGGTTCCGGGTGTCATACGAACACTTGACAGTCGTTACGGGAAGGCAGAAGCCCGAAAGTCTGACAACCGGTCTAACTTTAGGATATCGGCATTGCCCGGTAACTAGGCTGCGGCGGTCTAATGGCAGTCGCTCCATGTATAATACTGGTATTCAGCCGCATCTGGTTAGACTGGAAGCCGACCCCAACATAGTTGGAAAAGGTTAGGCAGAACATCAAATAAAACAACACATAGTAAATATGAACATATTTGATCTTTATTTACACACATCAGATGATAAATACAATTTTCAGTCTATATCGTCTACGAGCCACACGTAACATAAATGCACCTTTACACAATGGCCCATGCTGGCCAAACTCTGGGAGGAGGTTAAACCAGAGTGTAAATTCGAAATTACAAATGGCGGCGTGAGGAATTTTCTTACAAAGAAAAAAGCCAACAGCACCAAGGTACCGGGAGTGAGTGTACCCTGATTCTCCTTCCATTTGGTACGTCTCTGAAACTCGGAGATGTAGTCCGTGGCCCAGCGTTTCCAAAAGTGCTGCCTTTATTTTTCTCGTTAGAAAATCCTCATGGATGTCTCTCGCCCGGGGCAGGCGAGGGGGTCTGCCGGACTCTTACCGGCTAAAAACCAACGGTGTCCTTCCTTCTGACCTAAGGCCGGGTCACGGGATTCGCAAAAGCATGCACCGCATCCCCGGCAGGTCGCGGTCCGCCAACCCTCGGCGGACCTCTCCTCTGTGGGGCTTTGCCCCACGTCCTCCTGAGAAGCGCGCACGGAACACTGCGCGCCGCCTTCTCGGGCCTGTTACTGGTCGGGCGGCGGGTCCCCTAACTCGTGAGCTGCTCGACACATAGGTAGCGAGGTAAAGCGTATGGAGGCCTCGTCGTTATATTTGCGCCGGCAGGAGCAGTCAGAGGCCGGCCGATGAGGAAGTGATCTGGCGTCGGGGGCGCAAGGTCGTCAGGATCTACGGACATTGGGTGCATAGGACGGGAATTCAGGACGGCCTCTATTTGTACTAAAACCGTGTTGAACTCTTCATAAGTTAAATGAGCCTTCACATCCTATCACGCGTGTTGTATGGTGCTTGCAGGATTTGACTCCAGCTTCTCACAAGCCGCCAAAGTGAGGTGTACGGAGGTATAAATTTAAGTTTTTTATTGTTATCTTGAGATACCTTGCCATTCGAATTATTGGAATGATTTGCCTTAACTAGGGTTGCCATCTCTAAAATTTGGCAACCAGGACAAGACGCGTGAGAACCCCGGATTTTAGAGCCCAGAACCCGGACATGTCAACAGGTTTTTTTAAACATAGTCAGTGTTATAAAAAACACGAGACACAAATGTGTCGCGGCCGGCCCAAGACTTTAAATTTTTAAACCCGGACTACAAATGAAGCCCCGCCCGGACGCTCCCCGGATGCCCTCTAAACTAGGATAAATCCGGGGAAACCCGGACGGATAGCATCCCTAGCCTTAACCAAGTCTAAGGTCCGCATTACAGAACATTCCTCAAATCCTCAAGTCCAGTTTGATCTGTAATCAGTTGATCACTGTTTAAGTATAGAATCAGTACTTGAGCATCGATCTTATTCCAGAACGGTAATCAATCTATCAAGCAGTGTTATGTGTTGTCTATGCATCAGCCTGTTTTCGTTTACGATTTTTATTTTCTTTACAAACTTTGTTCCGGATTTCACAGGATTAGAATAATGAAATGTACCATAAGAACCCAATTATTTAGGAAATGTACGTAAAGTCATAAAATGTGAGAACCCTTTCACAACACAGATAGGTACAGAAGTCAATCTACATACAAGTGCGCTCGAGCAACGCACACATTGATACTGCTCACGGACACGATATCTCGGACTGTTTGGGACTAGAATGCGAGTGAGTGCGAGCGCGAGCGCCATGTGCTTGAGAGAGATAGATATATAGATAGAGCGACCGCCGAGCGTAGGTATGAAAAGTGAAGTACATACATGTGATTGACTTCTGTACCTATCTGTTTTGTGACGATGATTAATAAATGCATAAGTGTGAGAAAGAGACAAATTTAAAGGTGGGAGTGAGATACCAAATAAATGCTAAAGATGTACGCTTGTGATGGAGTGTTTTATAAAAAGTAGATTTAAATTTTTTGAGTTTTTTTGGTGACGATAACAATATAAACACGACAACACAGATAAATTAAATAACTATATAGCAAGACAACAAAGAAAGAGCTCAAGCGCGGTGTCGACCATACTTGGGTGATTAACAGATCAAATCACTACTTGGGGTCGAATCTATGAACTGAGTAACGATCTAGAATAAAGCCATACTCAGCTGAACTATGATCAATTACTCTATGCTTGAGAAACATTCTAAAATTAAAAGTCAACTCAAAAATAGTTTTAAACAGAGATTAAGGCTGGACATCCACCAAAGCTGTGCGAGGAAAATGTGTAATGCGAAAATGTGTAGCGAGGATGTGAAAGGGTGTGACCCTTTCCACCAGAGCTGTGCGAGGAATGCGTAATGTGTTAATATGTACAAATGAGCCGTGGTGGGAGCGGTACACATTCCTCGCAACACATTTCTCGCTTGTTTTGTATGAACAAAAACCTCGCACTGCTAGACCCATATCCACCAGAGCTGTGCAGAGCAAAGCTAGGTAAATGAAGTGATTCTATTGGTGCTTACAAAACACATTCCTCGCTATGCAGCTTAGCAGAGCTCTGGTGGATGCTCAGCCTAAGGCTCGAGTTTCATTTTGTAATACGGACCTAAGACTTCAGCTTTTTCCTTTAAAAAGGCAATCAATGTGTCAAATTTTATGGGCAAGTTAGTAGTTTTAGTAAAATTAATTTTGTACTGCTGCCAGTCCCTATCTATGGCCTCATCAAACTTAGACACAATGTTATAAATTAGTAATGTATCCCAATACTCGATGGGTTCCCCTAAAACTTTTAAAGCACGTAGATTTTTATAAATTGAATCAACCATTTTACTAATATAAGCAGCCGATTCATTTGTAAGGGGTTGTATAGAAAAAATTGATCTAACATGATTATGTACTAGCAAAGTTTTGTTATCATACCTACTCTCGATCAGCTCCCAAGCTATTTTATAATTACGGGCAGATAATTCTAGAGATTCAATTACCTGAAGCGCATCACCTGTAAGAGCAGATCTTAAATAATGGAATCTCTGTATATCATCTAGGTCTTCGGAGTTGTGAATCATTGACAAGTATGTATCTCTAAATTCTAGCCAATTTTCATAAGTTCCATCGAACGAGGGCAACGATATAGTGGGCAATTTAACCGGTAACTTGTTTTTACAGTTATGAGAATTATCACTACTAGTAAAACTAACTTTTCGATCTGCTAACAAACTCTCAATAGTAGACATAATACCGTAATAAGAATTTTCAAATATTTCACGTTCTAAAAACTGTTTTTCATACTCAGTTTTATCTACTAATTCCAAAATAGCATTTTGAACAGTACTAAAGGTGTGTAATAAGTGACCTGCCGACTGCTGACGTAGTTTTAATTCGTTTATTTGTTGGTCAGTTAGCTCAGCGGAATTTGGCAAGGAATCTACACTTTTTATAAACAGCGTCAATCTACCCTTAATATTACCCCGTTTTCTCACTAATTCCTTAAACGCCTCACTCATATTGACGATTTATGGGAAGAACGAGTACTCACGGTTATCCTGCAACCACTGTGGTGAATAATGCGCTCCACACCCCTTATTCCTATAAAGATATAAGGCGTAGTACAAATAGGACAAAAGGGTATGTAGGGTAAGGATTTGGAAAGGTCTGACGCCCCTGAGTGAAGTCACTCCTGGCCGGCCGCTAGTGGTGGACTTTCTCCAGGCTGGTCGCTGGTGATCGCTTTAGATGTGGCTCGATGGACCAAATGTTATGGCCTTGAAGTTTGAAGGGTTTCACAAGGCGAAGCTGTTTTCCGGTCTCAGAGATGTAGGAAAAATAATAACGAAGCTCTCGTTTCAACACTTTTTTAATGAGTGTTTACAAACTTTTGTTTATGAGTTGGACCATTAATTCGATGCAATAACTTGACAGTTAGAGGGAATAGGGATACCAGTTATTGACAAAAAAAAGGTAGTGAGGTGAAAAAAAGAATGAATGTAATCGAACGAACTTAATAATGTACATATATGCATACTTTTTATTTAATTTAATAACTTGAGGATCAAAACACCAATCACTATTAAAAATAGCTTTAACCTGACGTTTTGAAGCGTCAAATAACTGAACACAAGGTTAATTATTTATTTATTTAATACTTCAATCCATAATTGAAGCATTGGGTGCAACAAGGGCGTTACACAAAAAAGTGAGTTCTGAGATAATTTAAGTTAAAGTTTTTGATGTATTATAACTTTTAAATAGATTAGGATAAATCTCAAGTACTTATAAAATTTATTGGTACCATGATTCAGTTATAAGATTCTAGTATTATTATTATTTTAAGATTGTTAGAAACTTCAAAATAACATATTTTTTGAATACATGTTATCCGCCCTTGTTGCACCCAACCCGTAAATTAATTGGGCTTTCATATTTTTAAAGGATTTCAAGGCATAAATAATGGCTTTGGATACCTGAAAGAATCATTTTTATTTAAAAGTGAATCACAGTATTCATTTGGACTCATTATTAAAAGTAAATCATAGTAATCATTTGTTTTAATAATTAAAATTAAATTACATTTTTTCCGTTAACTTTATATTCTTCAACTTCTTTTTCCTTTATTTTTTGGGAGAACATAATCAGTCTGGTCATTATCTGCACTGAAATCACCGATTTCGGACATGTTTTTACATTTATATAAACTATCGCAACTTTCGGTCGTAACGTGTTTGAAATTCAAATGCATATAAGTAATCCATGCACCAACGGCATAGCGAAATCATCTTAATAAATACCTATCACGCCATCTAGAATCAATGAATCGAAATGAGTTTTTGCCATATGAAACTAGATGGGGCAATGCTTAATTTGATGCAATAATATCAAAACGGTCATTGGGTGCCGAACGCCCTTGTTGCTCCCAGTGCTTCAATTGTGGTACATAATGTGGACTTAATGTCATAAGGCATTCTCTATCAGTCAATTTGGATCTAAGAAAACATCATCATGAAAAGGTAAAAAGAATTTGTAGACATTTGTTTAAATTGAACTATTTTTCGTATTCGTTCTTTTCGTAAAATCGTTCACTACCCTAACACTATTAGTTTTAGTATGGTATCATTATTTTGCTTTGAACAGTTAGGTTACAAATATAGGTAAACAAAATCTACGTAATTGTCGATTTCTTAAGGAAAGTGGTGCCATCGAACCGCGCTGACATGAACCAATTAGAGGGCCGCACTGGGACCTGGAAATCGGCCCGGGCATTTTTTTAGACACTCCCCTCACTCTTTCTCCTGTAGCTTGAGTGCATTTACAACTTAAACAATTTTGCGGCTCCTTTTTCAAGCGATAGACGATAGTAGGACGACCTTTTTTTTTGACATTCCCCTCACTCTTTCCATTTCTCCGACTGTGTGACCGGCCCATCAGGCCACACCGGCCCATATCGGGCATCCGGCCCATCGGGCATTTGCCCGTATGACCGGTCCGGTCGGTCAGTCCGGGCCTGAGAATGACGCTTAACTACAATAAGATGTATTGGTTTTAATCAACGATCGAATTATCTTCATGGTTAGCTGTGGTAGTGTCGTTCGGAGGTCAAAGATAGCGCTGTCTTAACATACAAATCTTTAAACGAGAAATTCTTGTATAGAGTCTGTACAAAAATACCCCTAAAGCCGAAAGGTGGTTCAAAGGCCGCTTGTAAAGAACCTATTGGCAATATTTGAAAATTGTAGAATGACCCAAAAAACAAGAATTTGGTTAAAACATAAAATAATCATCATCGAAACGCAACCCTGAAAATATAAAACTAAAGAGTAGACTACCCAGAAAGTTATATACGTTCTTACCTAATTTCCTCTGAGAGGTAAATGACAACAACTATAAAAGACTAGTTGATTACACTTGTAAACACTGTTTTTGTCACACGGACTTTGTGATGATTTTTGTCTATGTTGATGTACCCTCATTCAAACCCTCATTATAAATATAGGTATAATCATTTTGTTTCAATCACATCCAGTTTTTTTGTGACAGCTGTTTATGACCATATACGTGTATTTGTTTGAATAACTTCATTTAGGCGACTGTATAACTATTGCATCAACTAACATACATTTTATTTTCATTAGTTACATCGTGATATGGGAGATCGTGATATGGATTCTTCCACGCTGATATGGGAGAGAAAGAAAAACATAGAATGTATCAGCTGCTTGTCATCCCGCGCATGTCGTAAAAGTCGACTAAGGGAAATGTGTATATTGTACATAATATCAACCAGTAAACACCAGCCAACTTAGGGCATGCGAACTGCCACAGTAGGTATGCAAATGGCCTAGTTGGACAATTGGCGTTAGAACAGGACGTCAATTAAGGGTGGTAGCGGAAGAACATTATCTAAATGTCAACGGTAGCACCCATAGACCGAGTAAGTAGGTTTACTGTTTGCCCATCAACCCGCATCGGACAAGCGTGATGGGTTAAACGTCCTTACCCCTCCACAACATGAAGAAAACAAAAAGCAACAGGCCCCTAGTGCCCGGCGGCTCCAGTGGTGATGTTGCTGATGACGGTAGGCAAAAACACTCTGGAGCACGGGGTGCTAAGAATCCCCGGGCGGGATCGTCCCCCCGTCATACGACCCAGGCAATTTACAAACCAGACACTCAAGAATCACTGCACATTATAACTCATAACACACGTACCTTGCGAACGGAAGATCGGTTACTCGAGCTTGAAAATGCTCTAATCGAAGTCCATTGGGACATAGTAGGCTTGTCAGAAGTTAGAAGAGATGGAGAAGACACAATAGAGAGAGAAGGGAATATATTCTATTATAATGGACAAAGTGGAGGACAATACGGTGTACGCTTCTTAGTCGCCAAAAAGTGGAAAAATAATATTCAAGAATTTGTTTCGTACTCAGACAGAATTGCAGTTTTAAAATTTCAAATTTCTAATTCCAAAACTTTAACCATCGTCCAAGTTTACGCACCTACGTCGTCCCACCATAATGAAGAAGTAGAAGCCTTCTACGACCTACTCAACAGGGCATGCGATGAACATAACCTGGAATATTATTTTAGGCGACTTCAACGCAAAAGTTGGACTGAGGCAAGACTTAGACAATGGAAACGTCGTAGGACCATATTGTCTCGGAAACCGAAACGAACGCGGTACCCGCCTGCTTCAGTTCGCATTTGGTCAAAATTTGTGTGTGGGTAATAGTTTCTTCTATAAAAAACCACAAAGACGATGGGCATGGATATCCCCGAACAACAACACGAAAAATGAAATAGATTACATACTGACCTCTGACAGACAAATTATAAGGAACATACAAGCCATAAATCAATTTAAATTCAGCTCAGATCATAGACCCGTACGAGCAACTATTAAATTTAACACTAAAATCCACCGCGAAAAGATATTTAAGAATAAGATTAGAAAGTTAAATAAAGAATCATTAATTGTATGCAAAAAAGAATTTAATTTAGAGCTTAAAAATAGTTTTGATATCATCGATACAGACAGTGAAGAAAGAGACATAAATCACCAGTTCAACGACATTTTAAATGGTATAACAAAAGCTAGTAAAAAAATAAAACCAACCAAAAATAAAACTAAAAAATTATCTAGTGAAACAAAGATACTAATAGAAGAAAGACATGCTTTAGATAAAGGAAAACGAGACACAGTACAGATTAAAAGACAAGGAAGTCAAGCGTAGCATTAGAAAAGACGTGAGAAGTTACAACATGAAAGTCATACAAAACGCACTAGAAAAGAACCGTTCACTTAAAATAGCTAAACAAGGAATAAATAATAGTAAATCATGGATAACATGCTTAAAAGACAGAAATGGCAAAAAGCAAATCAATCGAGAAAACATATTAGACATATGCACAACATTTTACGAGTCCCTTTATTCTGATACATCTCAAATATATACCATACCATACTCTTATTCCGAAAATATACCACCTATATCCAATAGCGAAGTCCATTTTGCATTAGGTAAAATGAAGTATAACCGATCGTGCGGCGAAGATGGCATAAGCACGGAAGCCCTAAAGATAGGTGAACCTACGCTTCTTCCCCACATTACTAGACTATTTAACGACATTCTCCGTTCGCGTAACTTTCCTACAAACTTTTGCCATTCAAATATTGTTCTAATTCATAAGAAAGGAGATAAACCTGACATAAATAATTATAGACCCATTAGTTTAGTCTCTCATATGTACAAAACTTTCATCAAAGTCGTAGAAAATAGAATAACCGGTAAACTAGATCAGCAACAACCTCCTGAACAAGCAGGCTTCCGTCCCGGACTCTCCACCACTGACCATTTACACACAATCAATCAGATCATTGAAAAATATCAAGAATTTATTCCTCTCTATCTCGCATTTGTAGACTACTCTAAAGCCTTCGACAGTATCTCACACTCCGCAATTTTTAAAGCTCTTGAAAAACAGCAAGTTGCTTTTACGTACATACAACTGTTACAAAGCATATACACCCATAGCACAGCTGCAATAAAGTTAGAGAGAATAGGCCCGAAATTTAACATCTTGAAGGGAGTCAAACAGGGTGACCCACTATCTCCTAAGTTGTTCACCAGTACCTTAGAGGAGGTCTTTAAGACACTGGCGACCAAATGGCAAGACAAAGGCATTGTCCTCGGCGGGGCAAGATTGACTAATCTTCGTTTCGCCGATGACATTGTCCTTTTTTTTTCCGCAGCCACTGGACTAGAACAGATGCTACAAGAACTGAGCAATGCAAGCCTTGAGGTTGGACTGAAGATGAATATGTCAAAGACTAAAGTCATGACCAACAGTTCACCACGAAACGTGCAAGTAGATGGGGAGAAAATGCATTATGTCCAAGATTACATCTACCTGGGCCAAGTAGTCTCCTTCCAGGACAGACAAGATAAAGAAATTACAAGACGTACCGAAAACGCCTGGAAGAGCTACTGGTCCATGAAAGAGCAATTCAAGAGCAATTTGCCCATATCACTAAAGCGCAAGCTCATGGACATGTGCATACTCCCCATCTTGACATATGGTGCACAGACTTGGTCTTGGACCAACATCCAGAAGTCTAAACTCAAGGTTTGCCAAAGGGCTATGGAGCGCAGTATACTTGGTGTTAAATTAACAGATCGTGTTCGAAACACAATGCTGCGCTCCAAAACTCAAATTGTAGATGTGGCTCAAAAGGCCGCCCAGCTGAAGTGGGACTGGGCAGGACATGTCTGCCGTATGCCGAACGAGCTGTGGGCCCGTATAGCACAAGACTGGAGCCCCGAGACAGCGAGACGCGGTCGCGGCAGACCGCGGAGAAGATGGCGGGACGAATTGGATGCCTTTAATGATAATTGGCATGAAACTGGACAGAATCGTGACAGATGGAAGGAATGGAGGGAGGCCTTTGCCCAGCAGTGGGACAGTACAGGCTAATTATAATAATAATATAATAGTTACATCGTAAATATGCCACGAAAGTATTTGTTGTGTGTGGAGAATTAACTTTTACATCTCAGCGTCGAAATTTTACCCCATTTATTGAACAGTGCTATTTAGACTATTTTGGATTTCCTGTGCAGCATGAAGATAAATCCTGGGTTCCACATAAATGTTGGGTAACGTGTGTGAGACATCTGTTAGGTTGGGCTAAACAAGAACCTAGATATTTGTGAATTGGTATACCAATGATTTGGACGGAACAAAAGGATCATGTAGGTAAGTAATTGTTATTTTTGTTTGACTCAAACAAAAGGCATTGCAACGAAGTCCAAACATACTATCCAGTATCCAAACTTGTCTTCGGTCAACAGACCCATCTTACATCGTGCCTACCAGGCAGGACTGGCCATACGGGCAAATCGGGAAAATGCCCGATATGGGCCGGTGTGGCCTGATGGGCCGGTCACATAGTCGGAGAAATGGAAAGAGTGAGGGGAATGTCAAAAAAAAAGGTCGTCCAAGTATCACCTATCGCTTAAAAAAGAAGCCGCAAAATGCACCCCAAGATACAGGAGAAAGAGAGAGGGGAGTGCGTAAAAAAAAAAACCGTCCGTGTAATCGCTTGGGAATGATTTTTTTTGCCAGCACTGGGCCGACCGTCTCTCAAATGCCCGGGCCGATTTCAGGTCCTAGTTCGGCCCTGGTGCCTACCCATGCTAGAAATTCGCGTCGGATCACTGAGGGCGTCGGACATTACCGAAAGTTCCACTGACAAGTACGGATAGCGTCGGTCGTACGTAATGTATGGAACAATGTCATTTTTCATTGACACTAGTACCTATCGATTCTGTTGCATTTTTTGACAGTACTAAACTAGACTAAACGCAACTGTCACTTTCTTTTTCTATTGAAATTTGAAACAGAAAGAGAAACGCCCTTAGTTTAGTCCCGTCAAAGTGCGCAACAGAATCGACACCATTGAATGGTATGGCACTGATGTGTGCGGAAAGGCCATAAATATTCCATATAAGTAACATTTTGACTTGTCTTTCAACATTTGTCCAAAATGTAGTAAGTAGGTATATCTGGATTTTGAGTACCTACTAGAACCAGAGCAGTACGGCTAATATTTTAGGACCTGTCATTTGACTACGTCAGTCAAGAAAGCGAATGACATAACTGCGGAAAGTAAGCTTGACCGCAGGTACCACAGAGTACTTTTAGTAGGTACCTACAAGGCAAGGTTCACAGACATTAATTCTCTGATTAAAAAATTGTTTATTTAAAATTTTACTACATTTAAACGAAGAGTGAATGTTGGTTGAACACCAGCTTAAGTTGCTTCACACACAGTTGATAGCTGTTGGTGTTATCAGCATTTACTGGGCTACTAAGTTGCTCAAGATTGGTCACTGTTTATAGCTGTAGGCATCCCCGGATCTACATTTATCAAAGGGGGGTGCAGAGTACCTATTTGCCGCACTCTAGACATTTTTTTTAAACAAATAAATTAGGTAGCGACTAAGTCTTTAAAAAAATGTTTATTATAGTAGGTAATAAAATTATAAATCATTCTAAAGGTTTATTCATATACAAAATGTTCCACAATTCCCAATAAAAAGAAAATATTTATTAAACCGAAAACCGGATTGCGTTTCAATGATGATTATTTTATGTTTTATCCAAATTCTTTTTTTTTGGGTCATACTACGATTTTCAAATATTGCCGATAGACTAAAGAGTCTATTCCCTTGCTCTTCCTCTAGTCCCTTGTAAAGACAAGGGACCTTTAACCCCCTTTCGGCTTTAGGGGTATTTTTGTAACACGTTGTATAACCGGGTCCAGCATAGTACAGACAGCGAGACTAGCTGGTGGCGGGCCGCCCCTTAATTTTCGCCGCCCGGGGCAAGTACCCTCATCCGGCCCCCTTAGATCCAGGCTTGGCTGCAGTTACTGCTTGGTGAATGGCCTGCGACTAGAAACAATAGTCATTAACCTTCTGGACGCATTGTCACATGTGACAAACGAGAACTTACCCTGTAGGTACGCCAACGTCACAAATATGTGTCCAGAACGACGGGATTCTAGTTACCTTGGTGTGGGGGGTACGCCGCGCCGCGCCGATGCGTTTATGCTGTGGTGTTCGAAAGGTTAACTGTGTCTCGAACAACTTAGCGATCAATGTGCGGTCAGTCTACTAGGTCCATAATATATCGCACCTTTAGAATTATAAAGACCGATTTCAAAATTTTTAGATTTTAAGTTTGACTCGTAAAGTAACGTTGAATGACCATCTTCATCGACTCGTATTAAAAGTGATGATATATAATTAAAATCTTACCTAATTAATTTTATGAAAGTAGGTACAACCGAATAATCTCTGTTTTCTACAAAATTCATAAAAATACAAAAACCTTTATCAGACGTTCTCCAAAAAACTATCTTTTTTTAGATAGGTCTCTATAATTCTAAAGGAGCGATATATTTCCGTCGAAGTTATAGATGATTATACAGGGTGTAAACGAAATCATGTAATTCCTTCAAACCTCGTGATGTACCTACCGCTGACATAGATTAACCCTGGACGGGATACTCATGGATACAATAAAAATAAATTACATAAAGTAAACATGTGTTCTTAACGTGAGGCATTTTAGCGCCCCGAGCGAAATGCGCGGCTATCGCTCGCCGCGCGGTCATTTAACTCGGGGCGCTAAAATGCCTCACGGCAATTGAACCCACGACCCGTAGCGCAGAAGCCAATCGCTCAGCCACAGCACCAAACATGTTGTCAAACTCAGAGACTTTGCTAGCGTTTAAATAATATCGAAACACAACTACTAGTCCCCGAGAGTATCGAAGCGACTAGAGGCGGAAGGTGATTTTCAATTTTATATAAACGCTAGCAAAGTCTATAATGGTTTGGCAGTGAAAAATGCTCTGCGCTGCGCGCCGGCCCTTAGTGTCCTATCTGCGGTCATCTTTTAGGTCCGTATTACAGAACATTCCTCAAGTCCAGTTTAATCTTTAATCAGTTGATCACTGTTTAAGATAGAATCAATACTTGAGGAACGGTCTTATTCCAGAACGGCAATCAATCTATACTCAGATACAATTAGATACTATCATTGAAATAAGATCGTTAACTAAAAATAACTTGCAAAAATTTAATAATAATGTTTTAAGTTACCTTTCATTATCCCACTTCAATTCAAGGGACCCAAACATAAATTATTATACATTGTTTACTACAGTCTGCAAAGAATTTAAAAACACATGTCCTGTTAGAAAATGCAAAATTAGTTGCAAATCTAAATTTAGTGAGTGGGCCACCTTAGGCATAAGAAACAGTAGAGAAACTTTATATAGTCTATATCACGAAAAATCATTGACCTCTGATCAAGCTTTTCATAGTTACGTTAGAAATTATTCAAAGATATTTAAGAGTGTTTGTATTCAAGCTAAATCTAGATTAATTAGTAAAAAAATTGATGCGTCTAAAAACAAGATAAAAGCTGTGTGGCAGGTAATAAACAAAGAAACCGGAAACACAAGTCAACGGGATAACGAACTAGCTTTAAAATATGACAATAAGTCTATTACAGATAAATTTGAAGTCGCTCAGACACTCGAAAACTTTTTCACGAACATCCCGGTAGAGGTTACAAAATCCCTTGCCTCGTCCTCTATATTAGCTGAATCGCTACTTAAACAGAATTTTTGTAAAGATATTCCTATCTTTGAATTTAACATATTTGTACTGCTTCGATTAAAAAAGCATTTAAAAGTCTTAATATAAAAAACACTGAAGACTTATGGGGCATTTCTGTTAGGGTTCTTGGAGTTATCATTGACACCATTGCCCCTATACTTGCAGGTATATTCAACCAATGTTTAGATAGCGGTACATTTCCCGATTTGATGAAACACAGTAAGGTAATACCAATCTTCAAATCGGGCTGCAAGAATAATCCCTCTAACTACAGACCTATCTCTGTGCTTCCAGCACTAAGTTAAATTTTCGAGAAAATTATGCTTGATCAGATGATGCTTCATTTTAACCTGAATGGGATATTGCATAGTCGCCAGTATGGTTTCACGAAAGGTAGGTCGACTACAGACGCAGGAGTGAAACTAGTCACTCAAATTCTGGAGTCCTGGGAGAGCTCTCAGGATGCTGTAGGTATCTTCTGTGATCTCTCCAAGGCATTCGACTGCATTGACCACAACACACTTATCTGTAAATTACACCACTACGGAATTCGTGGACGCGCTTCTGACCTCGTTTTTTCCTATCTATCAAATAGACAGCAAAGAGTGGGCGTCAATGGTGCTATATCGTCCGGGTCTCTGGTTAAGATGGGCGTGCCTCAGGGCTCAATTCTTGGGCCTTTTCTATTTCTAGTTTATATAAATGATCTCCCTTATATGATGTCCAATTTAACTGATGTAATTTTATTTGCTGATGACACTTCCCTAATTTTTAAAATAGATAGAAAAGATAGGGACGTTTTACATGTCAATGAGAGCCTAACTGTTCTTTCTAAAAGGTTTACAGCCAATAATCTATTACTCAATGCAAATAAAACAAAATGCCTTAAGTTTTCAGTACCAAATGTACCCCAAGTAGGTTTAAATTTAATGCTCGATGGCAACAAACTTGATACAATTAATGAGACCGTATTCTTAGGTATAACTATCGACTCTAAATTGCAGTGGGGTGCTCATATTACTGCCCTGTCGGCGAGCTTAAGTTCTGCTGCTTATGCAGTTAGGAAAATTAGGCAGCTGACTGATCTGGCTACAGCTAGGTTAGTGTACTTCGCTTATTTCCACAGCATTATGGCCTACGGCATTCTGTTGTGGGGCTCAGCAGCTGACGTCGATTCGATTTTTATTTTACAAAAGAGAGCAATCCGTGCGATTTATAACCTGGGTTCCCGCGAGTCCCTTCGAAACGTGTTTAAAAATATTAGCATACTAAATTTGCCGTCACTTTACATCTTTCAAAATATATTGTATGTTAGAAAAAATTTGCATTTGTTTAATGTCAGGAGCGATTTTCATGATAAAAACACACGGCATAAACATAAAATTGTGGTACCTAAATTTAGATTAAGTAAAACTAGTAAGTCATTTTTAGGAAATGGCGTACGTTTTTATAATAAGCTGCCGAAATCTGTAACTGATCTTACCGAGGGAAAATTCAAAACCTATAATAAACGTGTCCTCACTCAAAAAGCATATTACAAGACTAAGGACTACGTTGACGACAGGGATGTTTGGCATTAGTTCTTGCACATGTGGCTTCCCTGGAACCTCATTAAAAACATATGTGTACGTCTACTAACTATCCTCAATTAAGATTATATATTTTTTTTTTTATTGCTATCATAACTCTCAAGATATCTTTATCTTATTTTACAATGATTTTTTAGCTAAGTTTTGATGACATTTAATTATGTCAATTGTTTTATATAGTTTAGCTTCCTTTTCACTTTTGTAAATGTGAGAACTTTGTGGACCTGCATCTATAAATTTGTAAATTACTACAATATTATTCATATTACTTTTTTTAAAATTTTATTTTTAACCGACTTCCAAAAAGGAGGAGGTTACTATGTTCGTCTGTATGTATTTTTTTTTTTTTTTTGTGTATGTTCATCGTTATTTTCGCCAATTGTGAAGCGATTTTAGTGATTATTTTTTTAATGGATAGGGTATACTTCGAAGTTGGTCCCATTTCAATTTGGTGAAGATCTGATGAAGAACTTCGGAGATAGACAATGGAACTCCTCAATGACGAACAGTACGGATATTGTGATGATGTGATTATGTTACGAGCAGCGTCTTTAGTAGGTCCAACCATATTTTAATTATTAAGGCCACTAAAACGAAAAAAGTAAAAGCTTTTTTACAAAAAATTTAAACCGACTTCAAAAAAGAATAAAATAATTACCTTATAAAGTTAACAGTTTCAGAAGTCGGTGCCTTCGATTTGGTTCAGCGTGGATCAGCACCGACTTCTGAAACTGTTAACTTTATATGGTAATTATTTTATTCTTTTTTGAAGTCGGTTTAAATTTTTTGTAAAAAAGTTTTTATTGTTTGTTAGTTTTTGTACTCAAGTCTTTTAGTACTATATTACTCATTGGTCTGTGGTCAGGACCTCATTGTTCTCTCACTATCCTAAATCATTGTACTGTATCCACTGAAATTGTTAAAGGTATTATTTTTAAAAGAGTAACCATGGAGTTTCTTGCCGGCTCTTCTCCATAGGAAACAACTAATTGGAACCGTGCACCTAAATTCGACGTTTCATAAGCACCTGTATTGGTTTATGTGAAATAAAAAATTTTGATTTGATTTGATGAAACGAGACTCAAATCGAGTCAATCGATTGGTTGATTACAGATCAAATCACTGCCTAAGCAGTTCAGTTCGTAGATTCGACCCCAAGGTCGAATCTACGAACTGAGTAACGATCAAGAATAAAGCCAAACTCAGCTGAATGAATCTATGCTTGAGGAAAGTCCAAAAATTAAAAGTCGACTCAAAAATAGTTTTAAACAGAGACTAATGCTTGAGTTTCGTTCTGTAATACGGACCTTAGCCTGGTTTATACAATGGCAGTGACTAGACCCAGTAACTCGGAATTTCGGACGTAGTCACTGGATACATGTAGACGGGATCGGCAGTAAATCAGTTTGCTGAGGATTATTGACACCGACTGCCCGAAAATAGACATGTAAGTTCGTCAATTGGATTGATTTGAATGCGCGAAGTCAGCACTGGACTGGGTTGAAATTAGTGTCTACACGAGCTAAGTACCAAGTCAATGCTGGACTGGGTTACTGTATAAACCAACCTTTATTTCCAAATCGTAAGTTCTTTGAAAAAACAATCGCCAAGTACTTCTGGAACAAGTTTTAGTAGCAGAAATATATTTTGTGTCCCTTTTAATTTTAATCCAAGAGAACTAGTAGGAGGGGGCTCAATCAACCACCAATCGCGCTGAACATACGATTTGCGAAGTTAACCTGCGTTTTCTGCGGTCGGTCTGGATGGGTGACCATTCGCACACAGAGACCCTTCCGTGCCTCGAAGGGCACTATAAACAGTCGGTCCCGGGTGTCGTACGAATACCTATGACAGTCGTTACGGCAAGTCAGAAACCCGAAAGTTTGACAACCGGTCTAACCTTAAGATATGGCATTGCCCAGTAACTGGGTTGTGGCGGTCTGATGGTAGTCGGTCCGTGTAAAATAATAATAATAAAAGAGTCTGTCGACATGCTGGATAGATTATAAGAAGGCCTATGATTCGGTGCCACATACATGGCTCATGAGGGTGCTAGAGCTGTATAAAATAAATACAACACTACGCACCTTCCTGAGGTCATGTATGGGGCAATGGAGGACGGTGCTTCGCTATCCAGGGTGTCAACCGATTCGGGGGAGCGGCGAACCGATTAGGATTGAGCGGGGAATATTCCAGGGCGACAGTCTGAGCCCACTATGGTTTTGTTTAGCCTTGAACCCTCTTAGCACATTGCTGGAGGGGTCGGGGCTAGGCTATCCGCTGCGGAGAGGAGGTCAGGTAGTATCCCACCTTCTCTACATGGATGACCTAAAGCTTTTTGCCCCCACTAAATTGCAACTGGTGGATTTACTGAAGGTAACTGAAACTTTCAGTAATTCTATCAGGATGGAATTTGGTGTGGACAAATGTGCAGTCATGCATGTAAGACGAGGGAGGATTATGGAATCCGAGGGACTACAACTTTCGGATTCCATACACCTCAGTCCGCTCTCCGCAAACGATACCTACAAATACCTTGGTATGTCGGAGGGGTTGGGTATCAGCGAGGCCGACATGAAACAATCGTTGAGGGAGCGCTTCTTTGGCCGCCTGAAAAAAGTCCTAAAAAGTCTTTTGTCAGGCGGAAACAAGGTGCGCGCCTTTAACGGTTGGGTCATGCCGGTCTTGATGTACTCCTTCGGCATACTGAAGTGGACTCAGACTGAATTAGATGCCCTGGATAGGAGAGTCCGGACTTTGCTGACCGCAAATCGGATGCATCACCCGCGATCATCAGTAATGAGGCTGTACATCCCGCGAAAGTGTGGGGGTCGAGGCTTATTAAATGCTAAGACCCTCCACAATCGTGAGGTGTGCAGCCTAAGGGAGTTTTTCCTCCATGCTGACGCGGGGATGCACCGAGATGTGGTCGCAGTAGATAAAGGACTCACCCCACTATCCTTGGCTAGAGAGAACTGGCGCAAGCCTGTAGTACTTAGTACTAATGACCGCAGGGAGATATGGCAGAGCAAGGAGCTACACGGACGCTTTTACCGGGCCCTCCATGGGCCCGACGTTGATTTCCTCGCGTCCGTGTCCTGGCTACGGTTCGGTGACCTATTTGGGGAAACCGAAGGTTTTGTCTGTGCGATTATGGACGAGGTTATCATGACGAATAACTACCGGAAGTATATTGTGAAGGACGGGACGGTTGACATATGTCGGGCATGCCACTGTCCCGGCGAGTCCCTCAGGCATATTATTTCCGGATGTTCTCGTCTTGCTAACGGCGAGTACTTGCATAGGCATAACCAAGTGGCCAGGATTATCCACCAGCAACTTGCTTTGAAGTATAACCTTGTGGAATCGGAGGTACCGTATTACAGGTATGTGCCCGACCCAGTTCTTGAAAATGGTCGTATCACGTTGTATTGGGATCGATCTATCATCACTGACAGGACTATTGTTGCCAATAAACCTGATATAGTGGTGATAGATCGATCAGAGCGCCGCACAATGATTGTTGATGTTACCATCCCGCATGATGGGAATCTCGTGAAAGCTGAGAAAGATAAACAAATCAAATATCTTGACTTAGCACACGAGGTTGTCAACATGTGGGATGTGGAATCGGCAACCATTGTGCCGATAGTCGTAACGGCCAATGGCCTAATGGCCAAGAGCCTCGACAAACATCTCATGAGGCTCTCGTTGGGTGGCTGGATCAAGGGCCTGATACAGAAAGCAGTCCTCCTCGATACGGCGCGTATTGTGAGGAGGTTCCTGTCTCTGGAGCCCTAACTGCCGGTAGCCTGGACCCTGCTCCCGCTGCCGGTGGACCCCTATTTTTTATATTTTTAAATATGTATTTTGTTTTCTTTTTATATGTATTTAAAAATGTAAATAATATGATACAGTGTGAATAAAGGAGATAATAATAGCCACATCTGGTTAAACTGGAAGCTGTCCCCAACATAGCTGGAAAAGGGTAGGCAGAACATCAAATAAAACAAGTAATACATAGTAAATATGAACATATTTGATCTTTATTTACACACATCAGATGACAAATACAATTTTCAGTCTATATCGTCTACGAGCCACACGTAACATAAAGGCGCCTTTACACAATGGCCCATGTTGGTCAAGCCCTGGGCGGTAGGTACGGGGAGTACACTCGCAAGTACCAATAACGGTGTGAGGAACTTTCTTACAAAGAAAAAATCTCATTAATCATTTGACCGGTACAGTATATCTGACAAAAAAATCGTGTCCTTATCGCCCATGTCGGGTATATACGAGATAAAATCTGTGTTTAAAATTTATTTATTTATCGATGTAACACAGGCGCTAGGGGCACGACAACTGATATAAAACTAAGCGGTCAAAAGATTACCTAACACTTCGCCCGACTTGGGAATGCAACCTACAGACTTGCATTTGACAGACCATCTTGTAACCACTGGACCAATGAGACGGCAGCACACTAATATTATAAATGCGAAACTGTCTGTCAGTTTGTTACCTCCTCACGCCCTAAACTACTGACTCAATTTTGATGTGACTTGCAACAGTAGTAACCTGGATTCCAGATACTTTTTATTGACATGTCAAACGAGCGAAGCCGTGTGCGTCAGCTAGGTTATAATGTTCCATCATTAACCATTGTGTAAAGGAGCCATAACAATACTTGCCGAACATCGCCAATAGATGGCGTTATTATCAATAAACTTAACTACGATATGCAAGAATGCAACATTGAGTATGTTGATAATGTATGAGTTGTTTTTCTTGCATTGTCTTGCAATAGTATAGCCTCAGTGATCAGCGCGTATTGTTATTCAATTACTTTGAAAACAAGGTAAATGATAATATTTTGATTTTTAGCGATTCTTGCAACTAAATTTATAATTCAGGTCTGTAGTTATCGCAGTCGGATCAGTACCCTGGAACCCCGAAAAGGGGGCTCCAGATGCTATGACTCTGATTAAATGACTGTGAGAAGAATGCAAAAAAAATATATATGAAAAATACCTCAAGGTATTCTTTTTTTAATAAAATAAATGCTCACACAAATAAAAAAATGCAAGAATCCATTCTAACATGCAAGAAATTCGCGTACATATCAAATTATTATCATTGAATGAATTATTGTAATAAGCAAGTAACATTTTGCCTAGGTATGTTATTTATCAAATTATCATCATTTATCTCAATAAGATAATATCCTACCTTACAATAAATTTAAATTAAACTCGTTCATTGCGAACTAAATATTGCGTGTAATATAATTATACTAAAATTATTACAAACTTGGCATGTGTGTATATAAAAATATAATTGGGTTTACGTAATATATATATTTTACAGCCCTAGTACCTACAACCACAAAACAGATAGGTACAGAAGTCAATTACATGTATGTACTTCACTTTTCATACCTACGCTCGACGGTTGCTCTATCTATGTATCTATCTCTCTCAAGCGCATGGCACTCGCGCTCGCACTCTAGCCCCAAACAGTCCGAGATATCGTGTCCGTGAGCAGTGTCGATGTGTGCGTTGCTCGAGCGCACTTGTATGTAGATTGTCTTCTGTACCTATCTGTTTTGTGCTACAACGTACAACCAAAAAACAATAACTGAGATGACAACGTCACTTTTATATTTGCATCTCGTTCACACACATGGGGTGCGAATGGAAGGCGAATAGTTAGACATTTAATGCCATTCTTTTAAATATATGATGGAATCAGGCGTTATTTTGCGGAAATCCATGATCTATAAATATACAATAAAATATTTAGTGTATATACATCGATGTATAAAGGGGCGCGCGCTACGCAGTCGTGCCATTCGCGTCCAAGCGGTTGACGAGTCAACATCACCTGAGGATGCCCCGTGGAGGGGCGAAACGCGTGTCGTATCGGTTTGTTTTGCTTGTGTTGCATGTTATTAATCGCACCTTCTGCATTTGCATATATTCGCGGGCGGGAGGGCGGTGCTGCATACTGCATTCAGGCTTGATCAACTGTTTTTTCGCGGAATTAACACTAAATATTTTATTGTATATTTATAGACATTCTTTTAGTAAATAGTCCTAGCACGAACTTTTGACGTATAGTATCGTAAACATATCGCTAATGTAAGCCAATTTTGAATCGATAATACAACTGTCCTATAACATTTTGATTTTGTTTTGCGACATGCCCAATTTGTTACTATACTAATATTATAAAGCTGAAGAGTTTGTTTGTTTGAACGCGCTAATCTCAGGAACTACAGGTTGGAATTGAAAACTTATTTTTGTGTTGGATAGTCCATTTATCAAGGAAGGTTATAGGCTATATAACATCACGCTACGACCAATAGGAGCGGAGCATAAATTAAAAATGTTGCAAAAACGGGAAAAATGTCCACCCGTGCGATGCCGGGACGGGGCCGCTAATCATACATAAGTTTTCAATTTAATTTAAAAGTGTTGTCGATTCTGTTGCACATTTTGACAGTAGTGAAGAAGACTAAACGCAACTGTCACTTTCTTTTTCTATTGAAACAGAAAGAGACAAACACCCTTAGTTTAGTTTAGTACTGTCAAAATGCACAACGGAATCGACACCAGTAGGTACTATGCGTGCCAAATAAGAATAGCACTGTCAAGACGCCATTTTGTTCTGTAATACTCGTGAACTTCATTACCAAAGTGTAAGGTGTGCAAAAAAGTAAATAAAGAAATTATATTCAGTTTAATTATTTTTGTTCACTTTTTTGGTATTTCTTATCAATTTTACGCCAAATTAATTACACAGTAATTATATTATTATTATGGCGACATATTAGGGTGACCAGTAGCATTTCGTGAAGTTAACTATATATATTGGTTCATTTCTTTAATGAATACTGTTTTCAAATATTATTAAATTATCCAAAATTATCTATTTATGGAATTCAATAAATAACATTTTATAAGAATGAATGTAAATAACAATGAAATTTATGAATAAAAAAATATAACATTTTTTTTTTCATAGTATTTTTATGCTGGCAGTACCAATTTGACAGCTATCGTGTGAAGTTGTAGCAAGCGCGATCCTATTCTTATTTGGCACGCATAGTATGTGCGAAACGAGTATTTCCGATTCAAAATTCACTTACATTACCGTTACGTTTTACGTTAGTAACTCGACAGCATTCGTGGTAGCCTACAGGGGGGCTAATATCGTCACATTTGTATTACGTAAGCAGAATTTTAGTCATTTTTGACCCACCCCTCCCCCTTGTCAGCAAAAGTAAGAAAAGCTTTTACCCGCCCCCTTTATGCTTACGTAAACATTGGTATATATTTTTTTTAAACTGATCAGGTTTCTTTATTGTTACCTACTCATGAGCAGCAGTTTTTAAGTCTAGAAAAATAAGTAAATAAATAAAAATTGCTGACGTAATCACCATCTAGACACCCCTGTCCCCCATGTCATCAAAAATAAGCTAAGCGAAGACCCCCTCACGCCCCTCTTGTGCTTACGTAATACTTGAATGGCCCCATATTCGTTATTATATCTGCAAGTGGACTGCACACTCAGTTGGCAGTTGTCGCGCACTACATCTTACCTGCCTTCAAGCTGCATATGAAACGAGATGTTACACCAATAGTGACGTCATTAGCCTTCTAGATCGTTCTTAAGGTCTATCCACAAACATCAGTACCGACACGTGACGATCAGTGTCGTACCGTTCAGTACTTTGACGTGCTATTCACACTCGTCAGTGCTGACGCTGACGCGTTCCGTGATTGCTCATTAATTTTGACACTTGTAGTATCGTAGTCACATGTGTTTGAAGAAAATTGTTCGGGCATTTAGTGAACATATTCTCAACTACAAATTAGCGTCGGATCACGGAAGGCGTCGGACATTACCGAAAGTTCCACTGACAAGTACGGATAGCGTCGTACAAAATGTATGGAACAATGTCATTTTTCATTCACACTAGTGTCTATTCTGTAGCACATTTTGACAGTACTAAACTAGACTAAACGCAACTGTCACTTTCTTTTTCTATTGAAACAGTACCACCCATATTCTAAGACGTTCCTCTAAAACTTACTCGACTCAGCACGGCCTCGAAAACATCTTCAAAATTGTATTCTTAGTCGCAATTTCGAGCGAACTTTGAGGTTCCTCGACGGAGTCATTACGTCATAATTTGAATTATCTGCATCGCGCAAATAACGCCACGATAAATACTTGTAAGGATTATCGTAAGCATATTCGAAAAAGTCTTCAAAATTCGTTTTTGTTACATACGAACTGACATTTCCTTCCTTAAGGTAGGTTCCGAGGTACCTTAGTTTGACAGATGATTCCTTACCTCGATTGAGGAAAAATCTCGAGTCGAGGACGTTTATGTCAACTATAACTACCGATGGTAGTGAGAAAGACTGAGTCGAGGTGGAGTCGAGTCGGGTAAGTTTTGGAGGAACGTCTTAGAATATGGGTGTAAGAGACAAACACCCTTAGTTTTGTTTAGTCCTGTCAACGCGCAACAGAATTGACACCAATACTAAACTAGACTAAACGCAACTGTCACTTTCTTATTCTATTGAAACAGAAAGAGACAAACACCCTTAGTTTAGTCCTGTCAATGCGCAACAGAATCGTCACCACTGAATGGTATGACACTGATGTGTGCGGATAGGTCTTTAATATTCCAAATAAGTAACATTTTGACTTGCCTTTTGAATATCTTGAATATTTGTCTAAAATGTACTATATACAAGTTTAGTCGGAAAGGGGTACTAAGCCGAAAGGTTGTTAAAGTACCTATAATAAGGGATAACTATTGTTCTACAACTTTCCCCAAAACTCGATAGTTTAAGAGAAATAGTGCACAACAAAGTGACTTTTAATTAAAAAAACTAAAATAAAAATCTTTTGCATGCGAAAATTATTGAATTTTGAAATTTTAACACTTGCTTTAAAATAGTCATCAGTGATACTTTAAGTGGCCCGCGGCTTAGTGCCCCCTTTCCGACTAATCTTGTATATTTGGATTTTGAGTACTAGAACCAGAGTAGTACGGCTAACATTTTAGGACCTGTATTTGACCGCGTCAGTACGCGAATGACATAACTGCGGTAAGTAAGGCTGACAGCACAAGGCTGGTGTTAACAGAACTCTCAGATTCAACTGTTTATTTTAAATTCTAGTACATTAATGGTCGCACGGTTAAAATTGACTCTTGTATCTTTACCAATAATGAAGCAAAGACATCATAGCTTTACATATTAGACCCTCCCATACGGGAGTAGCTACAACTGGTAAAATTAGTAGTCTCTTTACATGTTTAGTTTGACATAAAAATATGCTACCTTTGGTAAGCAAAACGATTCGTTTTTGTTTATAGAAACTGCGCATTAACCTTTTGGACGCCAGAGCATAAATGCATCGGCGTACCCCCCACGCCAAGGTAACTGTAATTCCATCGTTTTTGTCACATATTTGTGACGCTGGCGTACAGGGTAAACTTTCGTTTGTCACGTATATGTGACAATGGCGTCCAAAAGGTTAAACGGTTGAAAGAGAATTCATGTTGATGAACACCAGCTTATATTGCTCGAGACAGTTGATTGCTGTTTGTAGCTGCAGTTACTGCTTGGTGTATGTCCGGCGGCTAAAAACAATAGCCATCAACTGGGTCTCGGGAATTAGTGACCAATGTGCGGTCTAATAGGTCCATATATATTTCCGTGGTTATAGATGATTATATAGTGTATAGTCTGCGTCATAAATATGTCACACTTTATACACAATTTAATAATAAAGTACCTGGATGACCGAGCTTTGCACGGTTTTTATTTTTTGGTAAATCGACGTTTTCTAAAAATGAAACCTAGCTAGATCGATTTATCGCCCCCGAAACCCCCTGGATACTAAATTTCATGAAAATCGTTGGAGCCGTTTTCGAAATTCAGATCATATAATATACAAGAATTGCTCGTTTAAAGGTATTAGAGTACCTGGATGACCGAGCCTTGCTCGGTATTTTTTTTGGTAAATCGTGTTTTTTGAAAATAAAAAAAGGGGAAATAGAAAAAGAAGGGACTTGAAAACAAAAAGGGAAAAAAATAATCGTCTAGATTCGAACCGAGACTTCCTGGTTTCGGGACCACCCTATTTCCCACCTGAGCTATTACAACCTTGAAGATGGTGGCGAAGTTTACATTCATATTCTAATGTTATTGTAGCAGTTTTTCATTGCCTGAAAACACGGATAAAACAACGTTTTCTAAAAATAAAACCTAGCTAGATCGATTTATCGCTCACGAAACCATACTAAATTTCATGAAAATCGTTGGAGCCGTTTCCGAGATTCGGATTATACAACGTGTAACGGAAGGGGTATATACATATCAAGCGCACGGCTTCTTTGGATGATAACAAAATATACGGCAAGGGTTTTCAAATCGTATATCTACATGTTAGGAACATATGAGAAATTTCAATACATGATACCAAGAAACCAAACATTTCAAATTGAAATTTACACATCACTAGCACTAAGTCAGCTGATTGGTGTCAGTAAACTATTTAATTTATTTTGAGCTGAAACTTTGCATAGAGATTCTATACCTGATATACTCTTCACCCCTTTTGGATAGATATACCCCTTCCGTTACACGTTGTATATATACAAGAATTGCTCGTTTAAAAGTATTTACATTAGATTAGATAGATGAACGTTGACATTGGTAGAATGGTGGTGGTATGTGTAGCCTGCCAATCCTCTGGTGCGGTGCCTGGTGGCCAGCGTGGTGGACTCAGGCCTTAATCCTTCTCATACTACACACATACATACACAAGAAGTGGTCCGTGCCCGGCAGTGGGACAGTAATGTTAATTTTTTGTTAACATATTTCCGACGCAAACTACAAGGTTAGTCGGAAAGGGGGTACTAAGCCGCAGACCACTTAATGTTTCACTGATGATTGTTCTAAAGAAAGTGTTAAAATTTAAAAATTCGATGATTTTTTTTATATCATAAATTATTTTTATTTCAGTTTTTTCAAAAATTCTTCATCCCTGCTTTAGTTACGAATTCAGAAAATGGAGTTTCTAATCCGTGACTCCAAATATGACGTAAATAGAAAACACAGCTGATCATAGCTATGGACAGATAGATTATAGCATATTTTTTACGGAATCTTTGAAAAGCAATTTCTCTTAAACTATCGAGTTTTGGAGAAAGTTGTAGAACAAAAGTTATACCTTATTATGGGTACTTTAACACCCTTTCGGCTTAGTACCCCCTTTCCAACTACCCTTGTATACATAGACAAGAAAATCATTTTTATTTAAAAAATAAAAATTGACTAGGGATAAATGGCCTAAAGGCTTTGTCAAACAGAACGCGTTTTTATCGCGCGTCAGGGCGCTAACCTAACGCGACGCTATGACGCCGAGCTGTGTTGTACTGCGATGGTGATGTACCGCCAAACAGAGCAAAGGCGCTGCGCTGCGTAATGCTAGCGCTGGCGCTCTGTTTGGCGGTACATCACCATCGCAGTACAACACAGCTCGGCGTCATAGCGTCGCGTTAGGTTAGCGCCCTGACGAGCGATAATAACGCGTTCTGTTTGACAAAGCCTTAACATAAAAGTTTTCAGTCGCATCTAAAGGAATGCTAAACATTTGAATTATTAGGTCCCCACCTATGAAATCAGCGTTTTGTATGGAGAATTTTAAAGAAATTGCATTTTTCATACTAACATTTTCTTAATTTATTTAACAACTATGAACACTGATGTTTTAAAACTTTTATGCACTAATGTTTAAAAACTAAGATAACGTATGCCACTTAGATTATGCGACAAAAATCAGTTTTGGCTAAGTTAAAACAAAAATAGTGTTCATTTCTGCTAACAAAAAGAGGAGGCATTTTTAAGTTATTTTTTATGTTTAGAAAACTATAAATAATAAGGTTTTTTTACTATTGGTAGTTGTCTATGATGGTCATTATTCGATATAATATCAAGCAATTGATTAATATTTTAAATCATAGAAGTGACGAGGTTCTCTATTTGTGAGAAAAAAACGCCAATTTCATAGGTAAGGACCTAATATTATACAGTATGTGATATAATAGTGATCAGTAAAATATATTTAATAGCTAATAAGCTGATTTGGGCAAGTGACTTCATAACAAAAATATGAAATAATTCATGTCTGTAAGGCTTCAGTTAGATTATGATGTACAGACAATTGTACTAGCAAAATAAAATTGTTGTTAAACCGCAAACGATACGCAACCGTCAGTCAGATTACTGTCAAAATGTTTGCTCTGTCAAACAATTTGACAGTTTTTTGTAAACGTAAATGCGAGCGCGCACTGCGGTGCGGTGACTTGCAGTGCGTTTATTTTCACCGCAACGAATAAAATAAATACGCGGTATGCGGTGAATAATGGCCTGCGCAGACATGCGGACGGGACGGCAGAGGATATAAAATTTTAAATTGAATTTAATAGTTATCCAATCGAAATAAGGTATATAAGGTCCAACCAAAATACCTGGATTAACTTTTACACAGTGTTCAGTACGTTTAACTAAACATCTCTATGCAAAAAATAACGAGGTCCAAGTGTTTTTTTCTAACCAAAAAATAATAACGATTTAAATTGCCTGTACTCTCTAAGAATAAACTCATCCATTTCTTAAGCACCGACCGCCATTACGGCGCGCGCTAATTTCGTGCCGTGTTTTGCTTAAACAGCGAAGTGAATAATGTAAAAAAAATTTATAAAAGTAAAATTAAAGATGAAAATAAATTTTGGTTAGAAAAAAAACGCTTGCATCTCGTTTTTTTTTGCATAGATATGTTTAGTTAAACGTACTGAACACTGTGTAAAAGTTTGTCCAGGTATTTTGGCTAGACCTTATATATTTCATTTTATTGTTAGTCTCGACACTATGTAACTAGTGACTAAGGGAAGTTGCGAGGCAACCCCAACACGAGTATCCTTTAACTTCCTGGGGCTGCCTCAATTTTTGTAAGTAACCATATCTTTGAGACACAATAAATATTGTTATTTTTTAATTATTTCAACGCTCAGTGATCGGCCTCGGAGCATTGTAGCGCAGTTTTCTCTAGAGCACCGAGCATTTAAATATATACCTTATTTCGATTGGATAACTATTAAATTCAATTGATAAATTTAAATTCGTCTGCCGTTCCGTCCGCCCGTTTGCACAGGCCATTATTCGCAATACTCGCTCTTCTATGACACTCCATATTTCACAGATTATGCGTTAAAAAAACGCAAGGCAGTGCTCGCTAGCCCATATAGTGTCTAAAATATAATAGGCCCGTTTTGACAGCTGTCAGATTAGAACATGTTATGTCAATTTCGACATAAAATGTACTTATCTGACAGCTGTCAAAACGGGCCTATTATATTTTAGACACTTTAGTCTGTCTAATTGAACGGTTCTGGTTTAGTTCGGTTGTGGTTGATCGACGTGTCTGTAAGTAGAATTTTTCGACAAACTTTATCATCAGCAACTGTAACTCATATCTAACAACAGCCTAATAAATTTAATTAAGATTATTTAGCTTAAAAAAGACACAAACAAACATTTATTTATCAGGGAAATTTCGTTTTCCAAACGAGTTTTTTTACACAAATTTTGTTCTTACCATTATTTTATTAAAAAATTTCATCACAACATACAATTCAATTTCATAAATCTACTGAACGACGATTAGAATTCTCCCAAAAACCACACTTACTATTGCCAATGTACATTTTATAAATTCTACCAACACATTCAATAAAGAAAATTTACAACAATTTCAGAAAATCAACTTCATTCACCCATATTATAGCAATCATAATCGATATTACTTAATATTAAACTATATTTCATGTAGGTATATGAAAAAAATGTCTTTTCAATTTAATCTAGGAAATAAGCAGTCTATAATAATATCACTTAAATCAAGATATGGCAACACTAAATTTATGTTAATGGCAAGGTGATAGTATAGTCGCTCACTGGATAACATCATTATTAAAAAAAAGAGCCAATATAATATTTTCTTCAAGACTTCCCAAATAATAAATAATACAGTATAGAACCGAAACTCGGGTGTTTTGCCCAAATACCGCTTCATAAACACCTACTACCCCCCTCAGCCCGCTTCACCCCGCTGTCGCCAATGGATACGCGGTGTTTTGACTGATTTGTTGGTTAAGCCAACAAAAACGGTAGGGTATTATCAGTTTCGTTTTTATACAATTAATTATTTATTCTTAAGGTTTATGTTAAATTTTTACATTCATACAAATATATCAAATCGTTGAAGTGACTATTTAAAATAACTGAAATGGCACGTCATAATATTGAGCAGATACTAAAAAAATAAAAGCATGAAAATATTAAATACTACGAAGCCAACATTTCTTAGCGAAACTGGGTCATTGTTAGTGTTTCGACTTTTGTACATAAAAGTCTATATTGGCCACATATCAATGGCTCGCAGCTAATTACCAAATGTGCGGATCATATAGTCAGTCTGTGGATGGACCATTCGTTACATATAAACCCACCGTGCCTCGGAAAGCACGTTGAACAGTCGGAACACAATGGCAATAAGTATAAAACACGTAACCGACGTTGATATGAAGAAGAAATGGACTAAAATGTACCAAAGTCTAACTAAAAAGTAGAAATCCAAGGTTTTGCCAACAAAATACTTGAATAAAAAAACTCAATCGATTTGTCGACTATCCTGTCACCTCATATTGAGTAAATAAATTGATATTGACAAAAACAAAAACCTTGATATTGGGTGGCTACACAAAAAATTGTTTAAGTTTCATGATGCAGACATTGTTATGGATAGGTTTAGTATTAGTTAAGGTGGACTATATACTTCTCATTCTGACAGGCCCACGCCCAGCAGTGGGACATTAATAAGGCTAAGGTGCCTAGAGATGAACTCAAGTTTTCTTGATCGGCACTGTGATGTCAAAAATCGATGAAATATATGAATGGATATGTCGCATCGATTTTATTATAGATTTATCTGACAATAATCGCACCAATCAATCTACCAATTAAATGCATTTTCAGTTTCCTCGTGATATTATTATATTTTTCATTCTCATTTCAAGATAAATATAAAAATATTAAAAACCTTAACACAAAACTCTTTAGTTAAAACCTATTTTTTGTGTAACCATCCTCTTTGTTACAATTAGGGGTAATAAAAAAAAGTTACAACCTTTACATTGTCATCATCGATATGTTCAGCCTCGTATGTACACAACATACGTTTATATATTTATTATAATAATTGAAAAATACTAAATTTAAAGCTACCAATAATTTTACATTAGAGGGGAATTTTCTACCATTTCGTCATTGAATATTTTTATATGGCAACACTTGTCGTATAGCCATTGGATTTTATTTAAAAATCGAATATTTAATAAAATAAAATAGAGAGAACTTATCATTTACTCACCACCGCCGCGACGGTGGTATTCTCAGCCACATATGAAAGAAGGTATTCACAAAAAAGACTGAATTATTTTAAAAAAAATGCATTAAGGGTATTTAAATTAGTAATATCCTTTTTGATGTTACTTTCTAATGACTATACGAATGAGTTTGACTGCACATGTGACTGAAAGTTTAAATAAACGACTTTGTTATTAAAAAACTGAAAAGAATATAAGAAAATTAATGTCGTAATATCTCTCAGGCATGCCAGTTTCCTCACGATGTTTTCCTTCACCGTTTTTAAGCAAGTGATAATTACACAATACGCACATGAATCCGAAAAGTCAGAGGTGCGTGCCTTGGGGTTGAACTTTAGACCTATGACTTGGCAGTCCGACGGTCACACAACTAGTCTATCTCTGCTTGTTGTGATGTTATGTATTCAGAAGTATATAATTAGCTGTTGAATCACAAAGTCGTTTATAAAAACTATGTATTTGTCTACTAGAAGCAGTGATTAATTATTACGATTGTATTTGTACAAAATCTATTTTATATAATGGAAAAATGTTAATTTTATTTACTTATGATATTTCCTTGATAATTGGTTTGCACTGAAATTGTTTTTTGAAATATGGCAATATCTATACTAATATTATAAAGCTGAAGAGTTTGTTTGAGCGCGTTAATCTCAGGAACTATTGGTTGGAATTGAAAAATTATTTTTGTGTTGGATAGTCCATTTATCGAGGAAGGTTATAGGCTATATAACATCACGCTACGACCAATAGGAGCGTAGCATAAATGAAAAATGTTGCGAAAACGGTAAAAATGTCCACCCGTGCGAAGCCTGGACGTGCCGCTATTTTAAATACAAAAATGGCTGCATCTAGAATAAATTACATATCCCCGATTTCTGAACGGATAATCAATTTAATCTGTTGTCAACTAATGTGATTGGTCGATCAAAATACTAACAACGAACTATAGACTATGACATGACATTTGACAGGTGTAAATAAATAAGTAAAGGGGTTCAAATATTTTTTTATGGAAGCTGTCATAGCCACCCTGCCACCATTTTAGTTTCTTTATTCAAAGTTACGGCGCATGCGTATTAAGTTCATCTATACTAATATTATAAAGAGGAAAGATTTGTATTTTAGTATGCAACGAATAAACTTAAAAACTACTGGACCGTTTTCAAAAATTCTTTTGCCGTTAGAAAGCTACATTATCACTGAGTAACATAGGCTACGGGCGGAGCCGTGAGGACACAGGTAGTTTTTAATAATTGTCATTGTTCTCATATGACGATCTTTACCTCCAAATATCTCGGCAACGTGACACTTTAGGGCGCCATATTGCGGACATTTTTTGTTTGTTTAAGTGTCCTCTACCCATATATACCAGTTCGAAAGAGAGCCACTACTTTGAAAAAACATAATGGCGGCATGGTGACTATACCACAAAGGTTCTATTTCAGTGCAATCCAATAATGATGTGAAAAAGTCACATGTGCAGTATTTAGCGTAGCTATGGCATGGGAGTGACGCAGATATCAAATCTTATGACACTTTATTAGATCAAGACTAGGAGTAGACGGAGAGATACAATTCGTTTTTAGGGTTCCGTACCCAAAGGGTAAAACGGGACCATATTACTAAGACTCCGCTGTCCGTCCGTCCGTCTGTCACCAGGCTGTATCTCATGAACTGTGATAGACAGTTGAAATTTTCACATATGATGTATTTTTGTTGCCGCTATAACAACAAATACTAAAAAACAGAATAAAATAAATATTTAAGGCGGCTCCCATACAACGTGTTCTTTTTTGGCCGGTTTTTAAATGCATAGTGACATTCTAAGTTACAAGTGAAGGAAAGCTTGTTAAAAAAGTAACTTTAAGACCTATAGTTTACTCGATAAGAGTGAAATTCAACTGTTTTTAGGGTTCTGTAGGTACTGTCATTACCTGCCGGGGTTGCGGTGCATGGTTTTGCGAATCCCGCGACCCCGGCCGACGGTCAGGAGGAGGAATACCGTTGGTTTATAGCCGGTAAGAGTCCGGCAGACACCCTCGCCTTCCCCGGGCGTGGGACATCTATGAGGATTCTCCCACGATAGAAAAAAAGGTACTGTCATTACCAACGACGTTGAAATAAATAGACGCGCTATCTCGTATAGACAACATGTGCCAAATGCATTGACGCAATAAGGTTCAAACTACCGCTAGTCAGCTGTCAAGTTCTATGGCACTGTGGTTCCGGAACCACAACTCGTTGATACCATGTCGTCCTTCTAATCAGCGCATCTAGTACGTAAGTACATATCTTCGCTTAGGTAACAATACCGCCTAAGTCGAAAATTGGTCATTTGACGTTTTATACGTCATTGGATAGATATTTTCGGAGCGCATCGAATGATGTTAGAAAAAAATTAAAATTATCCAATCACAGCGAGTTATTCAAACAGTTCTGGCACCGCGCAAGTCGTTTGATGTGTAATTTTAAAGATAATAAAGGCTCATTTACACGGTGCAAGTTTTTTGAAGCAAATCTCATGCTATCTTTGTCTTTCTCTCCGACAAAAAGAGATAGCATGAGACTTGCTTCAAGAAACTTGCACCGTGTAAATCAGCATTAATCAGTTTTTTGTCTCTCCTGAAAACTTGTATGACCGGTATTGTTACCTAAGCGACGATATTGTATCTCTCCACCTCTCCATACTCCTGAACTAAAATCGATTATGGCACATCACTGGAACAATCGATTACTCGACTATCAATCTGCGTACTAAAAGCGTCTATTTACACTAGTTTACACAAGCATTACAATTAATTTAGCCATCAGTTTATATTTTAGCTAAATATAAACTAAATTGTCTTTTCATTGCTATTTGTCTGTTTTCCTTATTGCTGTGGTTAATATGTCAGTTTATAATAAATTGCGATTAGTCCCCTGTGTGCTCGTAGAACTTTGCAACTGCGACTGCGATTTGCAATTGCGTTCAAGAAATATGAGATAATGGTGTCGAATCTGTGGCACATTTTGACAGTACTAAACTAGGCTAAACGCAACTGTCACTTTCCTTTTCTATTGAAACAGAAAGGGACAGACACCCTTAGTTTAGTTTAGTCCTGTCAGAGTACGCAACAGAATTGACACCATTGGTGCTGACTTTGTCCCGCACTAACTAAACTTGATTAAAAATATCGCTCTCTTATTAACAGGCAAAATAAGAAATAGATGGTTTTTTTTAGAGTTGTTTAACTGTAGTACGGCCGTCATCATCCGAGTCGTCTGGTCAATAAATATTTGTAACAATCTGTCTAGCTCGCACGTTTATGACGGGACGACTCAGATGGAAACGGCCGTATTATAGTACAGATAGTGCCATCCTCGACGACGCGCCCCACTCTTCTTACATCGCGTGTTCTCTCTCACTCTACAATGAAAAGTGAGAGAGAACACGCGTTTAGGCGAAGAGTGGGGCGCTTCTGCGTGGATTGAACTCGTTCCGTGGATTGAATTCGCCCCGTGGATTGAACTCGCCCCGTGGTATGAATTCGCACCGTGGATTGAACTCGCCCCGTGGATTGAATTCGCCCCGTGGATTGTACTCGCCCCGTGGATTGTACTCACCCCGTGGATTGAATTCGCCCCGTGGATTGAACTCGCCCCGTGGATTGAACTCGCCCCGTGGATTAAATTAGCCCCGTGGATTGAACTCGCCCCGTGGATTGAATTCGCCCCGTGGATTGAATTCGCCCCGTGGATAGAACTCGCCCCGTGGATTGAACTCGCCCCGTAGATTGAACTATCTATACTAGTTGAACATCACCGTGTTTTTAGGCAGCAAATGCTGAGGTGTTATCGAAATCTGTTTGGTTTTAGTTCAACTTAATTTGGCAGCTCTAATATTCTTCCTTCTCTTTCTTATTTTATGTGCAAGTAAAGGATAGCAATATTTTAAATTAAGTTAAGTTAGCAACAGAATCGCAAATGAAGGTGCCTTGGAGCACTTGTTACGGTTACTCTGAAACGCAACCAATCGCGGTCACAGTCGCAAAGCTACACGATCCACTCACATTAGTCGTTAATTAAAATCATATTATCGTAATTCAGTCATCAATACTTTGGTATGTCATTCGTAATGGCAAGCTTTTTGCTTTGGAAGTTGGGTTTAAAATTTTCGATTAATGAAATGATATAAACTCACTTTACAATGCAGATCTGGTAGGAATAATTGTGGAATGCTAGGTTGGGGCACGCACTTCAGAAAACAATATACGCGGTGTAAATGCAATAACTTGAAACCTCTTAAAGGCTCATTGAATTCATCATTATGAACAACTTCTACTAGGGACCAACCCAGAAATCGCGAAAATAATTTGCTGCTCCATACATTTATGTTCGCATAACTCAACAAAATATAGGGAACACCTTATTTTATTTTCATAATTTCTTGTTTGGTGCCGTAGTTATTTATAATGAGCGCTGAAGTGGTTTTCAGTTTTTGCATTTACACCTTGTATAATTAAAAATCATCCTTGTTGTTCCTCGTGCGTGACCATACCTTCGCGTCTTGTCCAAATACACCAAAGCGTCTTGTCCACGCTAAATTAAAACCACGTAGGGTGCCTCTCGTAGACCAAACTTATGACGTGTACATAGTATCGAGACTAGCTTAGTTAGAGCATGACTACAGTCTATGTGGTCTACAATAGACAGGGTCGGAGGGCCACGTGGACGCAATCTCTTGTACGTAGAAATACGAGATAATATATTAGACTAATCTCCAAGCCCCCTAGATCAATTGAAATAAGATTCATAATCGAATGGCAGCCATCACTACCGATCTGTCAATAGAGAGACAATATTTACGTTAATTTCAGTAAAAAATCTATTCTTTTATGAGTTTTTTGGGAATGATGTCAAACGAGGCTTTCAAAAATTGAAAATGTTAAACCCAACTTCAGTCATTTTAGTAATTTAATATAACGTTTTAATTACAACCTCTTTGATTGTAAAGACAACAATTAAAATTTTCATCGCATTGTAGGAACTCGTTATTCCTTGGAATATTCGTTTTATGTCCACAGGACATGTTATACCTGTAAAGAAACAATAATAATAATAATTTGTTGATAGCACTGTTCCACATGACGAGATCCTTGTGAAAACCGAGAAGGATAAAGAAATTAAGTATCAAGACTTGGCACACGAGGTTGTCGACATGTGGGAGGTTGACTCAGCAGTCATTGTGCCGATAGTCGTTACGGTCAATGGCTTAATAGCCAAGAGCCTCGACCAACATCTGATGAGGCTCTCGTTGGGCGGCTGGGTCAGAAACAGAAAGCGGTACTTCTGGACACGGCGCGTATTGTCAGGAAGTTCCTTTCTCTGAGGCCCTGACCACCGGTAGCTTGGACCAGTGCTTCCAGATCGCGAAATTAAAATTACAGTTTTACGAGCTAAAAATTACAGAATGAGTACATTAATTAGATTTGATTTCTATGAAATGAAATACAGTGAATCTCTATACTGTATTTTAATTTTTATAGCATACAGTAGGAAAGTCAACATGACATTTAAATCTACTGTAATTACAGTAGATCTGGAAGCACTGGCTTGGACCCTGTTCCCGATGGGCTGCTATTTTTTATATGTTTTTTTAATATTTTTTATAGAAATATTTAAAAATGTAAATAATATGTATAGGGAATGAATAAACGACATAGTTTGTTGCACTCATGCAGCGTTTTGAGGGGCTCATGGCTAAATAACAACCGCGCGGATCATATGATTTGCGAGGTTAACACCCATATCCTAAGACGTTCCTCCAAAACTTACTCGACTCGACTCCACCTCGACTCAGTCTTTATCACTACCATCGGTAGTTATAGTTGACATAAACGTCCTCGACTCGAAATTTTTCCTCAGTCGAGGTAAGGAATCATCTGTCAAATTCAAGGTACCTTGGAACCTACCTTAAGAAAGGAAGTGTCAAAGTTCATATGTAATAAAAATTAATTTTGAAGACTATCGAATATGCTTACGATAATCTTTACAACTATTAACCGCAGAGTTATTTGTCGATGCAGATAATTTAAATTATGACGTAATGACTCCGTCGAGGAACCTCAAAGTTCACTCGAAATTGCGACAAGAATACAATTTTGAAGGTGTTTTCGAGGCCGTCCTGAGTCGAGTAAGTTTTGGAGGAACGTTTTAGAATATCGGTGTAAGTTGCGCTTGATACGGTCAGTCCGTGGACGGATGACCGTTCGTTACACATCGAGACCCCTCCGTGCCTCGGAGAGCACGTTAAATCGTCGGTCCCAGCTGTCATACGAATACCTATGACAGTCGTTACATAGTCAGAAGGCCGAACGTCTGATAACTTGTCTAAGCTTAAGATATCGGCATTGCCCAGAAACTGGGTTGCGGAGGTCTGATGGCACTCGCTCCGTGTAAAATACTGGTATTCAGCCGCATCTGGTTAGACTGGAATCTGACCCCAACATAGTTGGGTTAAATAAGGAAAATACTTGCTTTTGTGGGACATTATGTCCAGCAGTGGACTACCATAGATCAAGTTGCTTCTTACCTTGTATCTAACGTATGTTAGCAGCGAGCGCACTACCGGTAGCGGCGGCTCCCAGTATAGCACACAGTATCGCGCTAACTATCGCGCCGCCATCGCCTGCGCCGCGTGTTATAGCTCCGCCCATGTAGGTCACAGACAGAATCAGCCCGTGAGCTGTACATCTGTAGAACAATCATGGAATCATTATATCATGCAACAGTGATTGTGTGAACAGTGAACAGCAGTGATAGCCTAGTGGTGTGACCGTCGGATTGCCAAAATCAAAATTCAAAAACATTTTTTTTTTATTTCATATAAACCAATACAGCTTATGAAAAGTCGAATTTAAATGCACGGTCCCAATTAGTCGTTTCCTATGGAGAAGAGCCGGCAAGAAACTCCATGGTTACTCTTTTAAAAACAATATCTTAAACAATTTCAGTGGATACAGTACCTACAATGATTTAGGATAATGAGAGAACAATGTCCTGACCACAGACCAATGAGTAATGAAGTACTAAAAGACTTGAGTACAAAAATAAACGAATAATAGTAATTTACAAATTTATAGAAACAGGTCCATGTCATAGGTCTTGAGTTCGAACCCAAGGCACGCACCTCTGACTTTTCGGATTCATGTGCGTATTGTATAATTATCACTTGCTTAAAAACGGTGAAGGAAAAGATTAGAGGAAGCCGACATGCCAGAGAGATATTTCTCGACGGCATGTGAAGCCAAGTCAGAGGCTCATGGGCGGCATAAACTCTGACACCAGGTTAGTCACTAACCACGTGAAAAGATTATATCATAACTGCCTCGTTGATCTAGTGGTGGGAAGAGCGACTGCTGATCGTGAGGTCCCGGGCTCGATCCTCAGGTCGGGCAGTGCTGTTGGGTTTTTCCATGTGTAATGCCTCAGTAGCAGCACTGAGTTTGGATTTGTGCCTGGTTGATAGGCTCGCTCCCTATAACACCGGACTTCGAAATGAGGGTGTTACTATAAATGCCCAACCCCTAGGGGAATATAGGCGTGATGTTATCTATATTACTAGCTGTGTCCTCACGGCTCCGCCCGTAGCCTATGTTACTCATTGATAATGTAGCTTTCTAACGGCAAAAGAATTTTTGAAATCGGTCCAGTAGTTTTTAAGTTTATTCGTTACATACAAAAATATAAAAATACAAATCTTTCCTCTTTATAATATTATAGTATAGATTAGTATAGATAACAGCATAGCTTACCTTTACCTTGTTAATTTTTTTGCATGCAGTGTTTACCTCATGATATTGTACACTTAGTTATAAATTTTGAATGAACTTAAATCATTGCTTGTATTTTAAAGTGTAACAATTGTTGGTGAACCAATAAATAAATAAATAATAGAAAAATACTAATTTTAGATCAATAATCAGTTACAAGTAATATTTCATAGGGTCTCATTGGGAAGAAAATCTTCTGCCGGAAACCAAAGCATAAGCACATCAGCCCATTATTGTTCCACTGCTGGGCAAGGGCTTCGTCTCAAAAAGAGAAGGGTTTTGGCCTAAGACCACCACGCTGCCTTGGTGCGGGTAGACGGACTACACACACCATCGATATCTTTTGGAAGTCCTCTCAGGCGTGCAGGTTTCCGCACGATGTTTTCCTTCACCGTAAAAGTGATAGTCAAATTCTGATTCGCATATGAATTCAAAAAGTCACGAGGTGCGTTTTAGAACTCAGACCCCCATGAATGGAAGGCAAGCGTTCCACCGCTAGGCTGTAATTGCTGCTTTTAATATACATAATATGACGCTTATATTCCCCGAAAGGTTGAGCAGAAGTGTAAAGTACACCCTCATTTCGCCGTTATGTTTAAGTCCCATGTAATAGGGGTGAGCCTATTGCCATCAACCGGCCACAAATCCAAACTCCGGGCTGCTACTGAGGAATTCCACATGGAAAAACCGAATAAAGCTTTACTCAACCTTTTTTTTTTTCGTTGGAAAATCCTCATGGATGTCCCTCGCCCGGGGAAGGCGAGGGCGTCTGCCGGACTCTTACCGGCTAAAAACCAACGGTGTTCCTTCTCCTGACCGTTCGGCCGGGGGCGCGGGGGCGCGGGTCGCAGGTCCCCCCAGCTCTCCGTGGGGCCCCACGTCCTCCTGAGGCGCGTTACTGGTCGGGCGGCGGGTCCAGGCCACACACTAGGGTGGCTGGAGCACTTCGGCGCCCGGTGCGTCTGGCGCGGGAAGGGAGAAGACCACACCGCTCCCTCTCCCTCTCCGCTTCAAGCTTTACCCAACCTGGGGATCGAACCCAGGACCTCATGATCAGCAGTCGCGCTTGCCACCACTAGACCAACGAGGGTTCTAATAAAACATTGTATAATTACCTCAAGTTGTGTGGGTAAGAGTCAACGACGTTCAGTCCCACCGCGAAGAATACTAGCGTGATGAACAGACGGTACACCGCCTCCACCATGTAATGCGCTGTCTCGCTCTGAACTACGTAGAGTAAGGGAGACAGCAACATGCAAGCCCCACACATTGCCACTGCAACAAAAACATAGAATAAGAATATGATATTAATAGCGACTGCTGATCGTGAGGTCCTGGGTTCGATCCCCAGGTCGGGCAAAGTGTTATTAGGGTTCACCGTGTGGAATTCCTCAGTAACAGCCCGTAGTTTGGATTTGTGCCCGATTAATGGCAATAGGCTCGCCCCCTATTACATGGGACTTAAACATAACGGCAAAATGAGGGTGTTACTGTACACCTCTGCCCAACCCTTTGGGGAATACAGGCGTGATGTTATGTTATTAATAGCACTTAGCCCGCGACTTCGTCTGCGTGAATTTTCATACAAACTTCTACCCCCTATTTGATCCCCTTAGGGGTAGAATTTCCAAAAATCCTTTCTGAGTGGATGCCTACGTCACAAAAGGAACCTACTGTCCAAATTTCATGTTTCCAGCTTTAGGGGTTTAGGCTCTGCATTAATCCATTAGTCAATCAGTCAGGACAAGTAATTATAACATTACGCCCTGTATTCCCCGAAGAGTTGTGCAGAGGTGTATAGTAACACCCTCATTTCGCCGATATGTTTAAGTCCCATGTAATAAGGGGCGAGCCTATTGACATCAACCGGGCACTAATCCAAACTCCGGGCTACTACTGAGGAATCCCACACGGAAAAACCCAATAACACTGCCTGATCAAGGGAGCGAACCCAGGATCTCACGATCAGTAGTAGCGCTTGTCACCAGTTGACCAATGAGGCAGTTTCTCTTTATAAGTAGAGATATAGACGAAAGCGTGCACACCAGATTTAGGAGCCATTCAAGTATTACGTAAGCAGAATTTTAGTAATTTTTGACCCATCCCTCCCCCTTGTCAGCAAAAGTAAGCAAAGCTTTTACCCCCCTCCTATGCTTACGTAAACATCGGTATATATATTTTTTAAACTGATCAGGTTTCTTTATTGTTATTCATGAGCAGCAGTTTTGAAGTCTAGAAAAATAAGTAAATAAATAAAAATTGCTGACGTAGGTAATCATCATCTAGACACCCCCGTCCCCCATGTCATCAAAAATAAGCTAAGCAAACCCCTCACCCCCCTTTCGTGCTTACGTAATACTTGAATGGTCCCTTACACGACCCGTAATTGTAAATCGGTCACTCACCAGTGGGTCTTATAACATGTGGCAGCAACCCTAACAACGCGGCCAGGAACATCGCATGCGACACATAGCTCTGTTCCGCGATCATCCCCCCCAGCTTAGACGTCAGGTCGGCATGTCGCGCGCACCCCCCCCTCATCCCCCGTATGATGGTGCTGTTAAACGAGCACCATTCGTCTAATTCTCTGCCTACTTCCATGTCTGTGTCGATAATTCTGTGGACAAAAGAATAAAATGTTTCAACACTGGTATCATAAGGGAACGTACCCATACTACGTGACCCGTTCAGGGGGGGTCTTCAGAATACCACGCTTGGTGACGGGGCGAGGGGGGGGGTCTTAGGTTTTCGTCACGTAGTCAATATTCTCTAGGGAAATCTGTGTTTTTTCGAGCTATATTATATGGCGCGCAGAGTTTAGCGCTTTTTGGACTCACAGGTGGCAATACTGTCGCACATGAGTCAAATAATTTTATTTTTAACTTTCTGTTTGTAAACAAATATTTAAAACCATATTTATATATTACTACGTGAAAACTAGAGGGGGGGGGGGATTGGCATATACTACAGGGGGGAAGGGGACAAAAAATAGTAAAAACTGGGTCACGTAGTATGAGTACGTTCCCTAAGAAATCAGTGTCTCATAGATTTTGAGTTCGAACCCAAGGCACGCACCTCTGATTTTCTGATTCATGTGCGTATTGTAGAATTATCACTTGCTTAAAAACGGTGAAGGAAAACATCGTGAGGAAACCGGCATGCCTGAAAGATATTTCTCGACGGCATGTGAAGGCAAGTCAGAGGCCCATAGGCGGCATAAACTCTGACACCAGGTTGGTCACTAAACACACGAAAAGAAGAATTGTATCTTCTATTTAGTGGTGAATTTCATAGTTTTACTGAGAAAAAGTGTCATGTTGTCATATGTTAAGAACAATATTGTGCTATTATAGTTGGGCCAAGATGGATAGAAGCGTCACTTAATGTGGTATTTTTAGTTATGTTTTGTATTAATGACACTTAGATATTTTGTCCAATAGTGTCAACTTGTCATATTGGGTAGCAGTAAGCAGTAGTGTCGTGTTGTCGTATAATGCAATATTGTCATTGTGTAGTAGTGATGCATGACAATTTCGCGACATAACAATTTTTATGTCAGTTCCTCCACAGATTATTAATTTTGTACGGTTTTTATTTATAGAAATAAAATAGTAATACAGTACTCACGTGCTATTAACAAACAGGCACCCCTCAAACGTTGTAAAAGACGTCTTAATATTGGACAGCGCCACATTACTGAACGAACAGTTTTTGAACGCAACATGCGACATCAGCATATCTCTCATAGTACAATTGGTAAATGTCACGTTGTAGTATACGACATTTTCTAGTGTCGCATTGTAGTGGACGTCGGTGTAGCTGATGTTGCCGATGCTACGTTTTGAAGCTTCGTAGAGATCGCTCTCCATTTTAACGATTGTGGCTGGGATGTAGGAGGCTAGGTAGTACTGTAAGAAAATTATTTTATTATTTATTTAAACATAATATCACCCCTTGTATTCAGTGGGGCTCGTGGCTAATTACCAACCGCGCGGATCATACGATTTGCGAGGTTAAGCTGCGCTTGCCGCGGTTAGTCCGTGGATGGGTGACCGTTACACATCGAGATCCCTCCGTGCCTCGGAGAGTACGTTAAACAGTCGGTCCCGGGCGTCATACGAATACTTATAACAGTCGTTACGGGAAGTCAGAAGCCCGAAATGTCTGACAACTGGTCTAACCTTAGGATATCGGCATTACCCAATAACTGGGATGCGGAGGTCTGATGGCAGTCGCTCCGTGTAAAATACTGGTATTCAGCCGCATCTGGTTAGACTGGAAGCTGACCCCAACATAGTTGGGAAAAGGCTAGGTAGATTGGTTGTTCACCCCTTGTATTCACCGAAGGGTTCGGCAGAGGTGTTTTTAGTACACCCTTGTTGCGCCAGTTATGTGTAAGTCCCATGTAATAGGGGGCGAGCTTATTGCCAGTAACCGGGCACAAATCCAGACTCCAGCCTGCTACTGAGAAATTCCGAATGGAAAAACCCAATAACACTTTGCCCGACCTGAGGATCGAACCCAGGACCCCATGCTCAGTAGTCGCGTTTGCGACCATTAAACCAACAAGGCAGTCAATGCAAGCGTGTAAAGTTATTAATTTAAATTGTTAGATAATACATACATATACCGTGCCTCGGAGAGCACGTTAAACAGTCGGTCCCGGGTGTCATACGAATACTTATAACAGTCGTTACGGGTAGTCAGAAGGCCGAAAGTCTGACAACTAGTCTAAACGTAGGATATCGGCATTGCCCAGTAACTGGGATGCGGAGGTCTGATGGCAGTCGCTCTGTGTAAAATACTGGTATTCAGCCGCATCTGGTTAGACTGGAAGCTGACCCCAACATAGTTGGGAAAATGCTAGGTAGAACGAACGAAATTAAAATGTATACAAGGCTAGTCGGAAAGGGGGTACTAAGCCGCGGGCCACATAATGTATCACTGATGATTGTTTTAAAGAAAGTGTTAAAATATAAAAATTCGAAAAAAAAAATACCATGTTTTTTTATTTTAGTTTTTTTCAATAATTCTTCGTCCCTGCTTTAGTTATGAATTCAGAAAATGGATTTTGTAATCCGTGACCCCAAATATGACGTAAAATGTAAACACGTCTGATCATAGCTGAGGATAGATATAATTTAGCGTATTTTTTATGAAATATTTGAACAGCTATTTCTCTTGAACTATTGACTTTTGGGGAAAGTTGTAGAACAAAAGTTATCTATTATTATGGGTACTTTAACACCCTTTCGGCTTAGTACCCTCTTTCCGACTAACCTTGTATGTAATCATATTTTACCTGTATCGCCATAGTAAATAATAGTGTGCCTCCAAGCGAGAGAGTGGTACTTCTGTACGCGTTCGAGAACAACTGGAAGAATGACTGCCAGAACTGCAATGGGGACAAAGGCAAAACCGGGTTAGGGCAGTATTGGTTAAAATTGTGACTTATAACATAACATCATGCCTATATTCCCCAAAAGGTTGGGCAGAGGTTTATAGTAAGACACACATTTCGCCGTTATGTTTAAGTCTCATGTAATAGGGAGCGAGCCTATTGCCATCAACCGGGCACACATCCCTCCGGGCTGCTACTGAAGAATTCCAAACGGAAAACCCAATAACACTTTGCCTGACCTGGGGATCGAACCCAGGACCTCACGGTCAGCAGACGCGTTTGCCACCACTAGACTAATGTGGCAGTCTTATATCATTACCAATAATGAAGCAAAGACCTCATAGCTATACATAGTAGACCATCCCATATGGAAGTAGCTATCATAAGTAAAATTAGCTTACGAGTCTATTTATAGGTATATGCCCAGTTTGGCATTAAAAAATGATACCATTGGTAAGCAAAACGATTCGTTATTGTATATAGGAACTGGGCAATAGTAAACTATATAAGCCAATATAAATGACATTTTATTGTAACTTACCCAAGTATCAATTTTAAGAACAAGTGAATTAAGTCGATTTCAGAATGACAAAAACTATGAAAAAAGTCACAATACAATTTCAGTTGCAATAGAAATTGGACTATGTATAATGGAATGAAGGTTTTTAATCCTGGAACATGTTAACTCTAATGAGTATCAGTCTTGGGCCTAGACCGTAAAAATGATATATTTAAATACATATTAGATATATTTTAATATCGTCACCGGAAAGCCAATACTACTTAAGCGCCACTTTTGGCCAAAATTAGTTATATATATCGTTGGATTGGGTTTAAAAAACCCAATCCAATGATATATATATAACTCATTTGCATCTCAATGATAGCCTAGCGGCTATCATTGTTCTGCCGAATAAAATAAAACTAATTTTGAATTAAATGCTAATGAAATACTCTGTGCTTAGGTATTACTTTCATATCTGTAAAGCGGGGTTTGTCGCGACAAAAATCTAACAAAATATGTTTAGTGAACAATCGGACTGTTAAATAAGACACGGCCTTCGGTAACAAAGCTATTTATTGCACAGAGTCAAGCACATCGCACGACTCGTAGGGCGCGCTCCTATACCTATAGCTAGCTACTGGCTAACCTAGCACGGACCAATTACAACAGTCAACAGGCCATGCCCTAATTTTGTTAGAATAACATGTTAGGGGCTATTTCTAACAAAAATATGTTCGCAGCAGACCCGGGTTTACGAGTGAGTCTCTTGCCTGGTAGTGTGTTCTCCCGGACCGTATTCAGTGTACATATGCTACTCAGTAGCGCCGGTGATTGAGAAGTTATGTGGAAACCGGTTGTCATGGTATGGGCATGTAGTGCGGAGGAATGAGGAAGTCGTGAGGAAAATTTTGAGTATGAATGTGGATGGTTATAAGGGTAGAGGAAGACCAAAGAAACGATGGATGGATAGTGTGAAAGATGATATGGCTAGAAAGGGGGTGACTACTGAGAGGACGGCTAATAGAGATGTATAGAGGGTTCAGTTGAAAACCAGCGTCAGGCACTAGTGGTCTGACATTTATGCTGAACTGAACCTATTTGGCGCAGCCGCTAGACATACAGCTACTTTATTTATTTTTTATTTTTTGTCTCCTATGGTTTTTTTTTGTCTGTGTGTCTGACTGCTTTCGTGCCAAATAAATTTCTTTCTTTCTTTCTTTTAGAAGAAGAAGACATACTGCGCCGACCACAAATAAGTTGGGATAAGGGCAGGAGGGTGATGATGATGCTACTCTGTTATATAACACTTACCATCTTCACGCTATGCCTCACGTGGTGCAGGGCGGGCGGGCGCCTCTTGCCCGGCAGTGCCAGTTCCCCCAGTCTGTATTCAGGATCTGCAGTGGCACCCACGTGGGCCTTGCCGCATATACGAAATTGATTGCTGCTGTGTATGGTCTAGGGAAAATGTTTGTAGATATTAAATTGCTCCGTATAAAATACTGGTATTAAACCGCATCTGGTTAGACTGGAATCTGACCCAAACGTAATTGGGAAAAGGCTAGGAGGAAGAACCCTTATTCGACATCGCTTACGTCAAGTCAGTACAACATATAGATTTTATGATCTCAATGCAAATGTGTCGTCTAACTAACCATTTCTTTCTTGCTTGTCTAATTCATAACCATTGTATTGTATATTCTAGAATTAGCCATTTATTTTTTATTAAAACGTTTCCCACACTAAGATTTCTCCTGCATCGTGGGTGTGTTTACAGACACAGATCTTCACATGTACAAACGCCCAGACTCGGAACAACTATTTGTAGGCCATACAAATATCTGATACGTGCGGGAATCGAACCCACGACCTGTAGCGCAGAAGCCAATCGCTCAGCCACTGCACCAAACGTGTCATAAAAATACAAATAAAATCAAAATTTTGCAGAATAACATTCATACCTGATACACCATCATAGCGTCGACTTCCCTGCCAACGTCCAGCAGATACCGTGGTGACTCCTGCGTCCAGATGAGACTGACAAGCGATGCTAAGATCGGCAGAGTACATAGCAGGAGATATCTGTGAAACAAAAATAATATTTAAGCCTGTCGAACACGCTGCAGATACTTGTACTCTTCGAAGAGATCGGCAGAGGTGATTTAGTACACCCTCGTTTCGCCAGTTATGTTTGAGTCCCATGTAATAGGGGTCGAGCCTATTATCAACCGGGCACGAATCCAGACTCCGGGCTGCTACTGAGAAATTCCTAATGAGAAACCCAATAACACTGCCCGATCTGGGGATCGAACCCAGGATCTCACGATCAGCAGTCGCGCTTGCCACCACTAAACCAACGCAGTCTTGTATCTTTACCAACTGTAGGGGAACGAGATATGGTGTTCCTCCTACGAAAAGGGAGGATGCTCCTACCAGGCGGGTATTATGCCTGTCGGCCCACTTCCCAACGGTTGATGTTGGGAAGTTGTACATATACAACTCCGTGTCAGATCTTGATATCGCGATGCAGGACTTGTGACATTTGCTTTGAAAGCTGTCATTGTTGTCGCTGTAGTCTGCTAGACATTCGTCATGCTGCGTAGTTCTCATGTGGCGTGGTAGATGCCGCCACACAACAATGAGGCAGACCTCATAGCTTTTCATAGTAGACCCTCCCATACTGCCGTTTTATTTCTAAGAAACTGTGAGTAAACCTAATTTAGAGTAATGAGCAAAAATGTGGAAAGTGTTGTCCTTAGAAATTCTGGACACATACAGGTGTTTTTGTTATCACAAATTATTTGAGGGGCCTTGACTGCCCTGTTGGTCTAGTGGCCGTAAGCGCGACTGCTGAGCATTGGCACCTGGGTTAGATCCCCAGGTCAGGCAGTGTTATTGGGTTTCTCCATTAGGAATTTCTCAGTAGCAGTCTGGAGTCTGGATTGGTGCCTGGTTAATGGCAATAGACTCGCCCCCTATTACATGGGACTTAAATATAACTGGCGAAACGAGGGTGTTTTAACAAAAAGATCTCTGCCGAATCCTTCGGGGAATGTAAGGCGTGATGTTATGTTGAGAGGCAGTTTTGAGGGTCACAATCTCTCTTATCCAGCATACTGACTGACCAGCATATTTCCAACAGTACTCTGCAAACGGTTGAGTTTGGTACAATCAAGTCCCCTCACCTATGCCAAGCGCTAAAATGTTCCTTATTCTCAATGAGCGTGGCGGCCCCGTTCTGCGGCAACACGGCAGCCGATAGCGCCGCCGCCAGCAGCGAGCCCGCAGCGGCCGCGGCAGGCAGTACAGCCAGGCCGTGTCTTCGACGAGCTCGCCACCACATCTCACCAGCGTATGTGTAAGCAGTGGGGATGATGCCACCTGAACCAATGGATGAACAGAATCTGGGGAAAAGGAGTTGTTATATTGACAGATGCTACTGGCTCAAGTCTTGGGGGTGGTGACGTCACATTCGGTAAATCATACTTCGTTCAAATCGTGGATTTGTAAGGGCTCAGACAGATAGAGATGGACTGCATCCCGACCGCAACTGTAACTACTTGACTTGGTCGCGTTTGGCCCTAGTCTCACCTGATGGTAAGCGCAGACAGAGTCTAAGATGGAGCACACGAATCCAAGTAACAGAGATATAGTGGGATTCTCTTATACCCCTCTGGTTCTCACATACACACGACGGAACACAGTAAACTGCTTGCCGACTTTAATGTGAGGGTTGTAGTTAGCCAGGCAGACTGTGTAGATCTTACCACCAAGCGTGCTGGGTTTTGTTGAATCTTAAAACACGCGTCTATTCACATGTACCCAAAAGGCTTATAATGCTCTGCGTATCCAGTATAATAATGCGTTCAGGGTATTGTTGCGATTGCCACGCTTCTGTAGTGCCTCAGCAATGTTTGCCGACGCACGCACTGAAAGTTTTGACGCGTTGTGGCGAAAGAAATCTGCATCGGTACTCCACAGGCTGCGTGGCAGTCCCAACACTATCCTGCAATCGATAGCAGCCCGGGCAGATAGCCCGCTAGTGTGGGCGCTAATTAATTGCACCCGATCTGTTCTAGTTATTAAGTACTAACATAGGCTAAGTTATATTGTTACTAACACAGTGGACCTCTCTGTAGTCTGTTAAATAAATAAATAATAATAATATTCCCAGCGTGCGGTGAGGGAGTTTTATATTCTAACCCGTTTCCATACGGTGAAGGTGACAACTGCCGACTGGATGTGCAATCTACTTGCAGTTACGATGTGGTATCATTTAACGAAATATGACATTATTAGCTACCCTCGTCATAGTATAAAGATTTTTAACAGAAGTCACATTAAGCCAAGAGCGAAGGTTACTATCACAAAGGTCACGTTCCCACATTGTCGTGACGACAGATAGTCGTGTAGTTTTAACACCCATATTCTAAGACGTTCCTCCAAAACTTACTCGACTCGACTCCACCTCGACTCACTACCATCGGTAGTTATAGTTGACATAAACGTCCTCGACTAGAGATCTAGAGATTTTTCCTCAGTCGAGGTAAGGAATCATCTGTCAAACTCAAGGTACCTCAGAACCTACCTTAAGGAAGAAAGTGTCAAAGTTCGTATGTAATAAAAATGAATTTTGAAGACTTTATTGAATATGCTTACGATAATCCTTACAACTATTTATCGCGGCGTTATTTGCGCGATGCAGATAATTTAAATTATGACGTAATGACTCCGTCGAGGAACCTCAAAGTTTACTCGAAATTGCGACTAAGAATACAATTTTGAAGGTGTTTTCGAGGCTGTCCTGAGTCGAGTAAGTTTTGGAGGAACGTCTTACAATATGGGTGTAAGTGTCGTGGCTTATACAAGGTTAGTCAGAAAGGGGGTACTAAGCCAAAAGGGTGTTAAAGCACCTATAATAAGGGATAACTTTTGTTCTACAACTTTTCCCAAAACTTGATGGTTTAAGAGAAATAGCTTTTCAAAGATTCCGTAAAAAATATGCTAAAATCTATTTGTCCATAGCTATGATCAGCTGTGTTTACTATTTAGGTCATATTTGGGGTCACGGATTAGAAACTGCATTTTCTGAATTCATAACTAAGTCAGGGATGAAGAATTTTTGAAAAAACTAAAATAAAAATAATTTTAGATGGAAAAAAAATCATCGAATTTTTTAATTTTAACACTTTCTTTAGAACAATCATCAGTGATACATTAAGTGGTTTGCGGCTTAGTACCCCCTTTCCGACTAACCTTGTATATTTAAATGGAGGCGTTCACATAATTATAAGACAACACTATTGACTGTCGTTCACGACTTGCTTTTGCAGTAACGACAGATTGTCAAGTCAATGCTAGCACGACAGTCGTAAAACGATAAGAAAACGTCACGACATCGTGACGGCAAATCATGTGTCGTTGTTACGATTATTCGTCGTGGCCACGATAAAAATATCGTCTCGTCTTGTAGCTTGCTACTGGTGTGCAAACGACAAAGCGACTGCCGTGAAACGATAAAATGTCGTCGCGATCCAATGGGAACAGCTAGAGACGACAGTCGTCCAAAGATAAATTAATCGTCACGACATAGCGGGATCGCGCCCAAAGGAGACATAAATATTTGCAGTCCAGAATCTTCTTCAACATTGAAGGTTGTACCAGCTACATTACCTGGCCATCATGAAGGTGCCGTAGGTGGGCATGAAGGCGGCGATGGCGGCGAACACGGCGTTGACGGCCAGGCACGAGAGCAGCGTGCGGCGCCGCCCCAGCCGCTCCGACAGCGCGCCCCAGCCCACCGCGCCCAGCGAACCGCCCACCAGGCTGATCATCACTGGGAAACATCATAATTATGTAATAACAAAAAGCCGACCTCAGCAAAGTACAGTACTACTACATGAGTTAAGCGCAGGCCACACCGCCAGCGAGCGAGCAAGCGATCATCGTTTCACCGATCCTAGCTACTTCAGCGAGTCAAACGATGTGAACCGAAGTATGAAAAAGCCAGCTCGCCCGCCCGCCAGCTCGCGGTGTGGCCCGCGCTTTATGCCCCTCGGCAATCTTCGTGTATCTTCGGAAGTACGAATGCACGGAGATGGTATCTAATATAGAGCTGTTACAACACTTAAGTTCTTTTTTTTGCATTATGTAATATATATATATCAGTTCAGGAAGTAAAATTAAAATTAAGCCAAATAATTAAATTTCGTCAAATTTTATAATCATTATAATTATTAGACAAAGTTGCGGTTTAAAACATGATGTAATGACAAAAATTTAAAGGAGTATGCTTAGGTGGTTTGGTCATATTGAGAGAATGAGTGAACGGCGATTAACAAAAGGAATTTATAAAGCGGATGTCAATGGAAACGGTAGAGGACGCCCTAGAAGGACATACATCGATATTATTGGTTGTGTTCTTCACAAAGGACAGGCGCGTAGTACTCACAGGTGCGTGTATGACATGATGTATAAATGTGGATGAAGCGAAAGAAGTATGTAAGGATCGTAGCATGTGGCGTTCTATAGTTTCTGTCTACCCCCATGGGAAAAAGGCGTTAGTTTATGTATGTATAAATAATTTTATTTTAGCCCTAATAATTCGCTACTTCGTAGGAGCAGACAATACGTACCGAGCCAGTTTTTCTCGTGTGGCAGTATACACAGCTCTATCTCCGCCGAGGGCAGGATGAACGGGATGGCCGACAGCTCTAGTGACGCGCCCGCTACTGCGAGGCCGACGGCCAGCATAATGCGCGCCTGGGAAGCACCGCAGCCAGCCTGGGAAAGTATTACGTAAATAAAATAGTGATTCAACTAAACAGCATGAAAGATATACAGGGTGTAAAAATAGCCTTAAAGAAGCCGAAGTCTACGCATACTGTACATAAAACTAAGTAACATACAGCAAAAATAATTGCTGGGAAACGACTTTTATTTTTTTGGTATTAAAAATCAGCTTTTAATTGTAGGGCGCAATGGAAGCGCGCGCGCAGCAGACTGTGCCTACATTTCAAAAATGTTGATAATGTTTGTATAGAAGAATGTTTAGTAATAACATTTAAACTTAGTTTTCGCGAAAAATGTACAAAAATATAATGACTTTGACCTTCAAGATCTCCATAACCAGTCGGTTCCCAGGTATGGCCCAGTACCAAAAAATCTTCGTAATGATGGGAAGAATACGTGGCTCTCGGCTTCGTTAAGGGTATTTTTACACCCGGTATACTGCAAAAAGCTTTGACAGTTTTCTGCTATAGAAATAACAGTTTGGGATCAATTTTAAAAGTTTATAATATATATAAGTATAGGTGCTGAGGATGGGGTCCTGGGTTCGACCCCAGGTTGGGCAAACTGTTATTGGGTTTTTCCATTAGGAATTCCTCAGTAGTAACCCAGTGTCGTCTGGATTTGTGCCCGGTTAATGGCAATAGGCTCGCCCTCTATTACATGGGACTTAAATATAACTGGCGAAACGAGGGTGTACTAAAAACACATCTGCCGAACCCTTCGAGGAAACATGCGTGATCTTCTTCCTCTTTTCGTGTGGTGACTGACTAACCTGGTGTCAGAGTTTATGCCGCCCATGGGTCTCTGGCTTGGCTTCACATGCTGTCGAGAAATATCTTTCAGGCATGCCAGTTTCCTCACGATGTTTTCCTTCACCGTTTTTAAGCAAGTGATAATTATACAATACGCACATGAATCCGAAAGTCAGAAGTGCGTGCCTTGGGTTCGAACTGGAGACCTATGACTTGGCAGTCCGACGGTCACACCACTAGGCTATCACTGCTATACAGACGTGATGCTATGTTATGATGTACGGGGGTAAGGGTCTCACCTGCCGCAGCGCATCCTCGTGAAACTGTTCCAGTACACTAGAGTCATTATAGTCTAGGAGCTCGCCGCTCTCATTAGCATCGGCGGTGTGGTCGGGCGGGCTGGCCGCCATGTGGCTTGTGTTGCCGGGCTCTCCACCGCCGCTTTCAGTGCCTGTGAGAAAACAAAAATATGATTAATTTCTTAATTTCGGATTTACGCGCCCAAACGTAGCCCAGTACGCCTAGTACGAACGTCTGACGCATAGTATCATAAACTTATCGCTAATGTAAGCGAATATTGAATGGAAAATACAAAATGTCATATGACATTTAGGCCCATATAACACTATCATAGAAATATGATCATAGATGTACGAGTCATTTTTATATGAAGAACCTATGACAATGTAATAACTACATATGATTCATATATCTATGATCATAGTTATGGGGTCCTATTTGACAGCAAGCGAACAAATATGATCATATATCCGTCGAATCTCAAAAATGGCGTCAAAATGCAAGAATTTCGGCTGGAATATCGAAACGACAAAAATATTAATTATTATTATTACATTTTTATCTTCCAATCTAAGTTCTTCGAGTAAGGTGTTATGGACCCCTCTCTTTGATCGCCTTGCTACCCATGATCTAACCCAAATACATCTTTTACTTTTTGTTTTTTTCTTAAGCGTTTTTATCTTCTTTTTTAATGCAATTAATAAAATTGCACTCATAGCAACGGAAAACACGGCTAAATCGTTATCCATCATGATTAAGTATGACGTTTATATGATCATAAGTGTAATATGTAGATATGAAGTACAGCATCATGTAACTATGATCATAGAATTTGACAGATATGACATCATATTTATATGATGAATATTAAAAGTTACTACACGGCTAGATTAATACTGAATCAACTCAAAATTTGATCAATTTGAGACAGCTCTTATCTTTTTCTTTTTTTTTAAAACGTTTCCCTATACTAGGATTTCTCCTGTATCGTCGGTGCGTTTACAAACACAAATCTTCACACGTAATTCATTTCATTCACTTCATTTGTAATCATTCTATAACATGAAATAATTAATCAGTTTTCTGTCGTTTCTGAAAAAAGCTTCATTTTGAGTTGATCTAGCAGTGCGATATGATAGTGTAATATGGGCCTTTCGTTTATTTTTGCGACGTGCACAATTTGTATCATACATAGATATGAATAAAGTTTTCAATTTAATTTAATAGTATGTGCGAAACGAGTATTTCCGATTCAAAATTTACTTACACTAATGTTACTTTTACGTTAGTAACTCGACAGCATTTAATCGTGTTACGCCTTTTTTATCGTTTTTTCATGGATGTCCCTCGCGCGGGAAGGCGAGTGCGTTTGCCGGACTCTTACCGGCTAAAAACCCACGGTGTACCTCCTCCTGAACGTCGGCCGGGCTCGCGGGATTCGCATAAGCATACACCACAACCCCAGATTCATGCTAGGCCTACTGTTTCCGACTTGTGACCTTGTTCAGCTCGTGATAAGGGTTCTGTTTGGATCGGAAACTAGTTGGGCAATCACGAAAAATGTATGCGAGGGAACTGTTAATAATAAGGGCTTGCGCCTACAGGCGGCATGGGATGGGAAAGGATTTTTTAAGCTCAAATAATTTTAAACCTTATTGTAATACACTTTAGATACAGAACACTGACATCAAGTTTTTACAGATACGCCCACGGTGCTATATTAGTTTACGATGTGTCAGAACCAAAGTCCCTAGCTAAACGAATGAGTGGGTCGAGGAACTTCAAGTATACTCCACCAAGAAGAACATAGTCTGCTTAGTTGTCGGCAATAAGATTGACAAGCATATCATTTTGGGATCCAGTGCATAATATCAGCAAGCACATTGGGTCACCCGCTCGACGGCGCAACGAGTATTCCCAAGGAGGGTTGATGTCAGGCAGGCGGCCGGACATAAAACAATAAGCCAAAACCTCTAACAACATGGATTTATGAAACACATGTTGTGCCGACCCCACCTAGTGTGGGATAAGGGCAGGGAGAAGAAGATTGTAATACCCTTTAAGGCTCCTACACACAATGCCGCCGGCATTGCCGCGCGGCTTGTCGGCGGGTGTTTAACCAGGCCGCCCGGATATAACGCCTATAGAGTTACACCCGCGCGGCAATAAGCCGGCGGCATGTGTGTAGAAGCCATTAGGACTCGTATTTACCGTACCGCGGGATGCTTCGGCATGCCGCGGTAAGACCGCTCATTGTACATCTCTATTTTTAACCGACTTCCAAAAAAGGAGGAGGTTCTCAATTCGTCTGTGTTTCTTTTTTTTTTTTTAATGTTTGTTACCTCATAACTCCGCCATTCATATCCCCGATTTAGATAAAAAAAAATTGAAAGGATATACTTCCAGATTGGTCCCATTTAAATTTGGTGAAGATCTGATGAAGAACTTCGGAGATAGACAATAGAACTCCTCAATGACGGACAGTACGCATAATGTGACGATGTGATTATGTTACGAGCAGCGTCTTTAGTAGGTCCAACCATATTTTAATTATTAAGGCCACTAAAACGAAAAAAAAAATATTAAAAAAAAAACCGACTTCAAAAAAACGATGAAAAGAATAAAATAATTTTCATATTATAAAATTAACAGTTTCAGAAGTCGGTGCTAATCCACGCTGAACCAAATTGAAGGCACCTACTTCTGAAACTGTTAATTTTATAATATGAAAATTATTTTATTCTTTTCATCGTTTTTTTGAAGTCGGTTTTTTTTTTTTTAATTATAGTAATGTTTCTTGTTTGTTTTGTGTACAATAAAGAGTATTGTATTTTACGATGTAGCATCCCGCGGTATGCTAAGCAAATATGACTGCTAATGATATTAACATAAGGTTTACAATTATTTGTGCTTAAAAAATCCTTTGCCATGCCATGCATGCTTAGCTAAGTAGTTCATGTTACAGCTTACCGCTAAGTCTATCTTCGGTGTACGTCATGGTCCCGAAGCTGTGTTTGGACGAGCCCTCAGAATCGGAGCGCGCGCGCACCAGGCACGCGTGCTCTTCCGCCATTTTGCGCGAAGCGCGTCACGAGTCTGCTAGCGCAAGCGAGATGCATCTGTAATTGATAATTAATTAGTTGTGTAAGTATAAAACGGGTAGGTGGACCGTAGTTGTAGATTTGATTCTTATGGTGCGTCCAGACCTGACGAACGCGCCGCTCGCGTACCGCCCGCGAGCTGCGCGCGTGCATTTCATGTTCGTACAAAAGCTCGCGCGCCGTCCGCGCGCCGCTCGCGCACAGCTCGCGAGCGGCGAATTAGCGGCGCGTTCGTCAGATCTGGACGCACCATTAGACGAGGGAGGGAAGAGGAGTGGAGCTGTGTGGAACTAACCAATAGAAATATACAATATTCACAGAGCAGAGTGGAGACGTGAATTTTATGCAATTCGATTGGTTAGTTGAGCTCCTCTCCGCTGCAGTGGACGGGCAGCCTTAGAGCCTTTCAATATGAGAGGAGGGGGGAAGTTCCTATCAAATCGCCGATTTATATTGCAAATGTAAAGCTTTGTATGGTGTATGTGTACGCGTGCCTGATTTGAGAATATACCGCATTACATAAATAATCGGATTAAAAAATAGCGGCGCTACTGTTGTCGTTATTTCCATCTCACTCTCTCACGTTCTCTGTAAGTGAAAAGCAAATAGTGGATCTGCGATTTCTAATCCCATTATCTAAGTAAGCGGGTTGTATGCTACACCCACGACTGATGCAGACTGAACCCAGAGTTTAATGGATGTGGATAGGTGTTATTCAAGTATTACGTAAGCAGAATTTTAGTAATTTTTGATCCACCCCTCCCCCTTCCACCGACCCCCCTTGTCAGCAAAAGTAACCAAAGCTTTTACCCCTCCCCCTCCTATGCTTACGTAAACATTGGTAAAAAAAATTTAAAGATCTGGTTTCTTTATTGTTATTCATGAGCAGCAGTTTGTAAGTCTAGAAAAATAAGTAAATAAATAAAAATTGCTGACGTAATCATCATCTAGACACCCCCGTCCCCCATGTCATCAAAAATAAGCTAAGTAAAGACCCCCTCACCCCCCTTTCGTGCTTACGTAATACTTGAATGGCCCCATAGACATTTGTGGTGGTATATAACATCCCATAGTAGATTTTTATTCGCTAAGTTGATTAATTAAGGTGTAAGAAGGCTAGATACTGCAATTATGCTTGTAGTGATAAGATTTGCGAGTTTTCCTGGATATAGAATAGAATAGAATATACTTTATTGTACACCAAAATTGTAACACAGCTCTTATACAATAACAAACATTAAAGGGTACAATGGCGGTCTTATCGCTGATAGCGATATCTACCAGACAACCTTTGGATGAACAGTAAGTCAATGAATAAGATAGAGGGGGTAGTCCATGGTGTACTGCTGCAAAATATATACTACATACCACACATAGACATAATACTTACATATATATATATATATATAAATATTGTAATATATATATATGATATATAATTATGTGATAGGGAAAACATGGTAGATTGATGATGAGGTACTAATTTATGAGGAATTAGAAACGTGTTGAGAGAAGAAATGATTTGTAACTCATTTTTTAAAAGAATCCATTGACTGAGCTTGTCTTACTGGAATCGGCAACGCATTCCACAAACGTACAGCTTGGACTGTGAACGATTTGTCATAGAATTTGGTAGAATGCGAGGGCATCGAAAGTCTCAAATTTTCCGATGATCATGAGTGTCATGAAGGAACTTAAAACGTTCTTTAAGATAAGGGGGGGTTGCAGGGATGAACAGAACACTGTAAAGCAATGATAATATATGAGCATTCCGGCGAAGGCGGATTGGCAGCCACTTGAGCTTAAGCTTAAGAGCACTTGAGCTTAAGAGCACTTCGGAAACATGATCATATTATATTATAATTATATGTATAACCATAAATGTTTGGGTGGCTAGATATTTGTTCCAAATTTGGATGACACACATGTTGTACAGTCATCATCAGAGTAAGTTATGATTACTCAAAGTACCTATAAAAGTTGTTACAAGGAAAATTGGCAATTATTATTTTTGTGTAAATATAACGACCAGCAGTGAATTCTTGTCTATACTAATATTATAAAGAGGAAAGATTTGTATTTTTAACCGCCTTCCAAAAAAGGAGGAGGTTCTCAATTAGTCTGTATGTTTTTTTGTTTTTTTTTTTAATGTTTGTTACCTCATAACTCCGCCATTTATAAACCGATTTAGATAAAAAAATAAATATTTGAAAGGATATACTTCCAGATTGGTCCCATTTAAATTTGTTGAAGATCTGATGAAGAACTTCGGAGATAGACAATAGAACTCCTCAATGACGAACAGTACGCATAATGTGATGATGTGATTATGTTACGAGCAGCGTCTTTAGTAGGTCCAACCATATTTTATAATTAAGGCCACTAAAACGAAAAAAATAAAAAACATTTTAACAAAAATAAAACCGACTTCAAAAAAACGATGAAAAGAATAAAATAATTACCATATTATAAAATTAACAGTTTCAGAAGTCGGTGCCTTCAATTTGGTTCAGCGTGGATTAGCGCCGACTTCTAAAACTGTTAATTTTACCTAAATAACTATTTTACCTAAATAACATAATTAGGTAAATTAATTATTAGACAACAAAAACAAGTTTGTATGTCAAAGCTTCTATAATATAATATTTTTTTATTTGCCATACAACGTGGCAATGCTGCCAGCCTTATGGGCACTTTTCCTGTTGACAGCGAAGCGGACGAATTTTTTGATGCCCTTTGATTCTTTTACTTTATATTTGTATTTTAGTAGTTAAGATTTATATTGTATAGGTATATTAGGATAATTCTGTAAATAAATGTTGTAGATATTTCTGTAAATAAAAAAGATCAAACATTCATATTTAAGTACTAAAAATGTTCTCAAGTAAGTGAAACCTTTGTAATTTCTTATTGAGAAATAAATTTCTTTAACCATAATTTTATAATATGGTAATTATTTTATTCTTTTCATAATTTTTTTGAAGTCGGTTTTATTTTTGTTAAAATGTTTTTTATATTAATTTTATTTAAGTTATTATTGTATGTAGCGAATAAACTTAAAGACTACTGGACCAATTTCAAAAATATTTTGCCTTTAGAAAGCTACATAATCACTGAGTAACATAAGCTATATTTAATACTAGAATAAAACTTCTTACGCGGGCGGAGCCGAGAGGACACAGCTAGTAGAATAATATAATGGTAGATTTAGATAAACTCTTGAAATAATTAATTTTAAAATTCCAAAATATTCATTTACTTTTACGGTTGACTGTGCTAGTGTGAAAGCTACTTATGAATTTGAAAATTAGTTTTTACTCATCTGTTTGCCAAGTGCAGTGATTATGTGATTATGGGCTTCCAAAAAATCCATCTCGGTAGGGATTTTGAAAACTCATATTCAGTTGTGGATATTTATAATGCTGATAGTAAATTGGAATTTGAAATGGTTAGAAAAAATATAATTATCAGTGCAAGTGTGAAATATATGAAATTAACATAAAGCTGTCAGCTTGTTATCTCCGTAAAGACATATTATTGCTAAATATAGACTAGCTGCAATCTTACCATTTAATTCATTGAAATTATTGCTTAATGATACTTACAATATATTTTTTTATCTATGTTACTACATTTTTAAGACATATTGCACCGACCCCAAGTAACTTGGGACCAGGGCAGGAAGATCATGACTACATTTTGTTTACCAACCACGAGTAGGTAAAATAGGAGGCCAGACTATGAACACCTAACTGAAGTCGAAGAATTGGAACTTGAATATTTAGTTTGGCTCTCTTTCTAAATAGGGTAGTTAGAATAGTTAGGGTATATAGGATAGTTAGGTAGTTAGAATTAGATAATGGATACTCTACAATATTACTATGCGTGCCAAATAAGAATAGGATCGCGCTTGCTACAACTTCACACGATAGCTGTCAAATTGGTACAGCCAGCAAAAAAATACTATGAAAAAAAAAGTTATATATTTTTATTCATAGATTTCATTATTATTTATACAAATTTTTATAAAATGTTATTTCTTGAATTCCATAAATAGATAATTTTGGATAATTTAATAATATTTGAAAACAGAATTCATTAAAGAAATGAACCAATATATATAGTTAACTTCACGAAATGCTACTGGTCACCCTAATATGTCGCCATAATAATAATATAATTACTGTGTAATTAATTTGGCGTAAAATTGATAAGAAATACCAAAAAGGTGAACAAAAATAATTAAACTGAATATAATTTCTTTATTTACTTTTTTGCACACCTTACACTTTGGTAATGAAGTTCACGAGTATTGCGGAACAAAATGGTGTCTTGACAGTGCTATTCTTATTTGGCACGCATAGTACTAGTTTTAAGTTATCTTGCTGCATCCTAATGGGGTCATGTACTCACTAATTTAAGCCTACTGTGTAACTACGGTTGTGTACATTGTGCATTAAACAAATAGAACGAGATAGACAGCCAAACTGAATATTCAAGGTTGTGTTTGAAGCCTGATCTCCGAAGCTTCTTGATATCAACTGCAAGATGTGGTCAGCTTGTATTAGTAAATGTATGGCCATTAGGTTTTGGGTTTTTATGGATTACTACACACTAGGATTTCTAGTTTCATGAAGAGTACAGTCTTATAGTATGTCTATTATAATTTTATATAAAAGGTAAACAAAACTATGATTGTGAAACATTTATGTTTTGCTTTAAGACAAGATTAAACATATTTTTTTAATTTATTGAAGAATAAGTGTGAGGTGTTTATAAAATGTGTATGTTTAATGGATTCTTAAAACAAAATAAATGTTTCATGATCAAAGGTTTGTTTACCTAATATAGAAAATTTGAATGGCTAGACTATAGTTGTCTTACAATTGAAATGTAGTGTGTCTGGATATGTACACTCTATTTAAATCATGTGTTTTTAAAATGGTAACTATAGGTGAGATTTGATAGGTGTTTAAAATTACAGTTAATATTTATTTTGAAATTTACAGGTAATTTTTAAAACAGACAATTTACAGCTACTTTTCCTACTGTTGTGTCAAAAATACGAGAAGATAATACATAATTATTATCATGTCGGCTACATTTAAGAAAAACAAAATTTATACACTATCTTACAAAATACAAAAACATTATTTTCCTCGTATTATTTAGGTAAGGTACATGCAAATAACAATGACGAAGTAATCTTCACATTACAATAGCCATATTTTACGACACAATAGATAAAAAGCATATTTCTATAAACAAACCTGCTATGTAAACAATATTACAAACAAAACACCTCTAAGGAGACAAAGGGCCTATACTAAAACCTATTTAACGCAGGAAGAACAAATTAACACGAATTATTACTACCAACGCTTTTTATATGAACAATAACCACTCCCGATAAGTTATAGATAAAGGTAACTTTAATATAACACACGCTCTATTTACGAAACGCCGATAACAAATCAATTTACTCTCACGCAAAAATAGTACAACCTTATGTTATTCATAATTTTCTTATCGCAAAATATAAATAAATGGTGGAAACTTACGTTTTAAGAGATTACAATAACGAATATATATTTTAATCAACCGATTCGGAAACTAAACATTTCAATTCGCTAGTTTTTTAATAATAAAAGTCCAAAATAAAAAATATAAACACCCACAGCAATGAACAATACAATTATTATTTTGATTATCTTATTTATAGCACGGTTAAATTGAGTGTATGTAAAGCTAGAGCTCAAGGTTATTCTATCCTTGTCTTATTACCACGAATCCTTCAGATTATAGAGATGGAGATAAATCTAGTCTAGCCATAATAGGTCTATACTTTTTGTAGGTTTATCATAGAGAGTGAATGATTTCTAATGCTTGAATGAATGGATTAAATTGTTTAAATTGTTCCTAGTGATGTGATGTAATCACTCATCCACTCATCATGACAGTATATTTATCGCATTATATAATTATTATCATTTATCTTAATAATAAACAACGGATGCTGTTTGATGCTGCAAAGGCTCGTTGTGATAGTATAAACTGTAAAATATAGTAGTGATTCAGTACACTGAAAATTAAAATTATTTAACAGAAATGTACTAAATAGATAAACCGCAGTAGGAAACGTGTGGTGGGCAATTTTTTTTAAGGATGGTTTGTTAATATTAATTCACAATATATAACTAATTTATGAATTAATATTAATAAATAAATAATAAGCCAAAAGAAATAAGAAAACTCTACTCCAGCTGTGCGTCCCGAACGAGTACGTGGGGCGGCGGCGGCGGCCGGAGCTGCTGGCCGTGCCACGTGCGCGCACATGCCTCCTGCAGCGCGCACCGCTTACGCGTGCGCTGCGTGCGCTCAACACGTTGGCTCACAGAATTGATCTCTTTTCGTGTGCACTGAACGAATTCACACGGGCCGCTTATTGTGCAATTTGTTTAGTTTAGTTATTTTGTTTTTGTTTTCTAATATTTATGTACATAGACTATTGCATTAGGCAGCAAGTACCTGTAATAATAGTTTTATGTTTGGGAGAAATAAATAAATAAAAAAATAAAAAAAAAAAATAAAAAAAAAGCTTTAATCGGAAATTAATCATGAATAATTTCCATATAACAAAATACTTACCACTCAAGCGTTTAATGTTTCATAAACATGCAAAGAATAGCGCAAAACTTAATATTAAAACGTAAAATAACCTTGACTTGATAATTACTTTCCATGTGAAATACAGCAATCAAACAAATATTTATGAAGGCTAACTTTCAAGGCTTCATTTTTACATTGTAGTCTATAGAGAACTTACTAATTAATTAACTCGTACATTTTACCAATAGCTCAAATTAAGCTAAAAGGCTGATAAGATAAGCGATGAGATTGTTATAATGTTCAGACCTTGAACTAGAAAATGAGCTAACCAATCAATGTATTGATTTGGCGGGATGGTTCAATTACTCTTTTAACGGATTAGTTAAAATATGAGTTTTTTTTTGTTTCATTAATTGTTTCATTTCATGACTGGAAATATATACTATATTCACTATTTGTATTAACTTTATGCGTGTTGTATTATTGAAATAATATTTCTTTACTATTTTTCTAGGCTCTAAAACTACATATAATAATTATATTATAGAATAAAATGCAAATCAATCATAGAAACGCGTTACCACTTACAATTTTGAAGCATTAAGCAATTTTGCGACCTATTACTTTTCACTGTTAAATTAACACTGAAAGCGGTGCCACACTGCTGTTCTCTAATTGTATGAAATATTATATTATACAAATTACATTGTGATTATTTATGGCTGGTGTCGTGTGCGAAATTTGCAATAAATAATTGAACTATTTTAAAACCTGATGCACTGTTTAGCACTCATTGTTATTGGTTTTTTAATACAAACACTATAGTTCATCACTTATATGCCTATCCACTCAACCGCCACCGGGTACTACAGTACCCAAAGTCAAAAAGCAGTAAACCGCCATGGGTACTACAGTACCCAAAACGAAACAGTTTAAAAAATCCTTATAAAATCGACTACCGTGTTTTGTCTACGAAAAAACCTTTAGTAGAGTCGTTCTCTATGAAATTATACAACGAAATAATCACACTTGTTAGCACTACTTCAAACAAAAAGTCAAACAAAAAAATTGTCAAACTTTGTAAACATCTGTTATCGCTCAAGTGGGTGCGGCGCGGCGGGGCGCCGGCGGGTGGTCGTAAATATGTCATAGCTAATCTGACATCATTGTTTATTTTTAACACTATTATACATACAAAGGATCGTAAAGAATAGTGCTACAATATTTTATTACACGTAGGTAGTTTTAGAATCTCAAGTTGCAATATTTCGCTTTTGTAAATGTTATTGTTCGCGATGAGAACAATGGCTGCCGGTTGATAAGGTAAACACAAAGAAATGTGTTTATTATGACCAAAAATGTGTGAAAACGGAAAAATAGTTCATTATTAGTAAAATACAGGTAGTAGTAATTAAATAAATACAGGTAGTTTCGTAAAGATTCTATCTTGACTCGATATACATAGTATATACAGTATACGGGCGCGCGAGGCCGCGTCAAAACCAGCAAGGAGTTTCTAACTTCTTATAAGATTTTCTTCTTATTGGAATAAAATAAGTTTATACATTCTGGTATTGTTAGAAAGGAAATATAATCTAGTTTATTTTAATATTGTTAAAATGGATATAAAGTTAAGAGTTATCCATCAAAAATTTCCAATTTTCAAATTTTTTCCAATTTTCCATCACTGTTTTTCAAGTTAATCTTTTTTTTTTGAGTTTCAAATTATAATTATATCTTTTGGTTTATAGATAAGTATGTTCCTTAATTATTCAGCTTTATATCTGTATTTTTTATTTTGATATAGCACTTGTAGTTTGCGTACGTCAGGTGTTTTTATCGCTAAGGTCAGAAGGGGTCAAATTACATAAACAAGACCGCGCGATCCGTGGCGGTTGGCTGAAATTCGGCGGCGGGGGCCGGGCGGTTGAGTGGCTATAAAAGGAATAAAAATATATTATGTCTGTATCAAACATTTTCGATTTTTTTTGCGACACTGAATTCAGAAGTGACATGGGAAACTGTGTCACCCGTTGAGAATGCGGGAACACGATATCGAATTTACATAACGATACACTTATTCACTTGGCATATACATTATAATTAAATTTACAACCATTTTATGAATGTACGTGCAAGGAGCGGTTTATGATATTTTAAAATTATATATTCAGTCTGATTCACTCATAAAATGTGTCTCATATGGGACACAATGAAATCTGCAAGGTTTAAGGTCAGGAAAGGGATGGGAAACTTATTTTAGGAAATGATAGAAAGAGAGGCATAGTGAAGATCAAGGTAATATAAATGATCTAGAAATCTTCGCATAAAACTTTTGCTAAATTTGGCAAATTATTTTTTTGATTTAACTTTTACTATGTTTAATATAAAATTAGCTATTGTAATGATTTTTTACATGAAATAGGACATAATAAGCAAAAACGTGGCTAATAATTTTTTGACAAAAATTGTTCTTTATTTATTTTATTTTAATAATATCAATTGTTTAACTCAATTGTCAAATCTACTTTACTTTACATTCTAAACCAATATCAGTAGGGCATATTTTTGTCTTGTGAAATATCTCTAGATGCAGATACCTTGTGTACACCTTTTCTTTTATCGATTGCTAGTCCGTGTTGCGCAGATAGAATAGTGGCACATGCGCAGTATGTTTACTATCCCTGTTATTTAGTTATCTGCCATGTTTTTCAAAACATTCACAATAAAACGTAAATATAAATAGAAATTAAATATTATATGTAATGTATTTATAAAATTATTATATAAACAGTTTTTGAAAAATATTTAAGTAACTTTATCCACGTAGTTAATCGTTATTGATAAGTATAGTGTAGACAACACTAGGTCACAGAAACAAAACAAAACAAGTTGATTGAATCATTCAATTGACTGTCAGTGTCAGTGGACTGTCGATTTGACATTGACATAAGATATTAAAGGCGGGAACCGTATTTTTGTTACTATTTGTGTTTTGTTATTCATATTAAATTTCAATAAAATGTGCGGACTCAACACAGAGAATCCACTTGCTGAGCAAATAAAGTTAATAAGAAAGTATCTAAAGCTGAAAATAATGGCCGATAATGTGTCGTTTCGGGGTCATAGCCAAGAAAGGAACCACGTTTACGATTTGTTTAAGCGGACTGTCGCTCATGGTGAATCCCACTCTGCCCTGATGATTGGACCTAGAGGAAGCGGCAAGACTACTGTAAGCTCTTTAGTCTGGAGCTTTTATCTAACTGTGGGTTTCCAAGCAATAGGGTTCCGGTTGTCGGCATCTACATCTCACTTTATTTTTGTCATTTAATCAGGTAGGTATCTATAGAACTTGAATCTGGTGTCAACTGAATATCGTACCACTGGACCCTATTGCCTTGGAACACCACAATTATCAGTGATGAGCCGAATAAAGGTTTCACCGAATACGAATAATCGGCCGAATGTTCGGTTAAAAGTTTACCGAACCGAACATTCGGCCGAATATTTGGCGGATGTGGTGCGGGTGCGCTCTATCGTACATTTCAAAAATTCAAGTCTGTACTTGTCGAACACATTGAATCGCGCCACCCTGCCGACCGCTGACGCCGCTGCCCACAACCGTTATTTTGTCATCTAGTTATCGACAATACATTGGCACGCGCATTTGTTTATGTGTGCAAAATCCATAAAACTCAGTAAATTGCCAAAAAAATTATGAAATGAGTGAAAGGAAGAGGTCTAACATTTGGACACTTCCCTCCATGCCATGCTACAAATTTATCATACTTTTTTTATGGCTATTGACGTAGTTGGCAGTCCGAGCCAGGCCCGGACTGGCCATACGGGCAAATCGGGCAAATGCCCGATAGACAGGTGTGGCCTGATGGGCCGGTCACACAGTCGGAGGAATCGAAAGAGTGAGGGGACCGTCGAGAAAAAAAAAGTCGTTCAACTATCGCCCATCGTTTGACAAAACTTGCCAGCCTGGGCCGATCGTCTCTCAAATGCCCGGGCTGATTTCAGGTCCCAGTCTGGCTCTGGCCCGAGCACATTTTTATTTGTCAAAGGTTAATAAATGCAATTATTTCCAGCTCATTAACTCCGTGCTCAATCAGATTGGCAAAGAAGTGGATCTATCAAATGATGCCATCATAGTGAGGCTGAATGGTCTGATCCATCATGATGATAAATTATCCCTAAAATCTATTACTGCACAGGTAAAATTTTTATAAAATCTTGAAGATATCATAACATAACATCATGCCTTGTATTCCCTGAAGGGTTCGGCAGAGGTGTTTTTATACACCCTCGTTTTGCCAGTCATGTTTAAGTCTCATGTAACAGGGGGCGAGCCTATTGCCATCAACCGGGCACAAATCCAGACTCCGGGCTGCTACTGAGAAATTCCTAATGGAAAAACCCAATAACACTGCCCGTCCTGAGGATCTAACCCAGGACCCCATGCTCAGCAGTTGCGCAGTTAAACAATACTATCATCTCCCTGCCCTTATCCCACACTAGGTGGGGTCGGCACAACATGTATTTCGTAAATCGATGTTATTAGAGGTTTTGGCTTATTGTTTTATGACCGGCCGCCTGCCTGACATCAACCCTCCTTGGGAACACTCGTTGCGCCGTCGCGCGGGTGACCTAATATGCTTGCTGATATTATGCACTGAGTCCCAAAATGATATGCATGTCAATCTTATTGCCGACAACTAAGCAGACTATGTTCTTCTTGGTGAGTATACTTGTAGTTCCTCGACCCAGGGAATACAAAGTTACACAATAATACTATAATATAATTACTTATTTCTTCAGATGCAACTAGAAAACGCAGTAGGCGACCGTGTCTTCGGTACCTTTGCTGAGAACCTAGCTTTCTTACTGAGTTGCCTACAAAGTGGTGTCGACCGTCGCTGTAAAAGCATGCTGTTCATACTAGAAGAGTTTGACATGTTCTGTCATAGCGGACGCACGCAGACGTTATTGTACAACTTGTTTGATATTACGCACAGCGAACAGGCACCGATGTGTGTGCTAGGTAAGATTTAGATTATCATAATATCCCACAGAGTTGTAGCATGTGGCGTTCTATAGTTTCTGCCTACCCCCATGGGAAAAAGGCGTGAGTTTATGTATGTATGTAATATCCCATTTTTATTATAAACTTTATAAAATACTAGCGACCCGCCCCGGCTTTTCACGGGTGCAATGTAGATACTCATGTGGGGCATATTAACTTTCCTCTTGAATCACTATCTATTGCTGAAAACTGCATTAAAATCCGTTGCGTAGTTTCAAAGATCTAAGCGTACAGACAGCAGGAGCGACTTTGTTTTATACTATGTAAAGAAGATGTGAACATTTGTGAAGATGTCTGTAACTCAATCAGGCATAAACGGTCATACGCCGTTGCAGTGAGTATAGTAACGAACGGACCGTTTTTTGCCGTGCATGACGAGTTCCTATCACGGTCCTAATATCGTCGCTTAGGTAACAATACCGCCTAGAGTGCGCGCAAGATAATTCTGCGCGCGGCCAAAATCGGAACTAATCATGGTCCGCCATAGTGTTGCCGTTTTATTAACTTTGTCACTAGATCTACCTGATTTTAGGAATAAAAGAAAATATAATAATAAAGATTACCCCATCAGACTATAATAATCATAATGCATTCTTATTCACTCATGCCACATTTATCAGCTTAGTTCTTTTCCTTTGCAAATTACGTAAAAATACTAATTAATTTAATTGATAGGTAGTAAATTTAAACGAACATAACTGAGCTCAATTAAAATATAATAAACCGCAAGAGGGCTGCCCAATTTTAATGCTCACGAATATATTACTTTTCCTTAAAAAGTAGGACTTTGTATTTTTGCGATCATAGCAACATTTAGCACGCCCTCCGTCGCGCGCAGAGTTATCTTGCGCGCACTCTAAGTCGAAAATTGGTCATTTGACGTTTTATACGTCATTGGATAGATATTTTCGGCGCGCATCGAATGATGTTAGAAATAAAATTAAAATTATCCAATCACAGCGAGTTATTCAAACAGTTCTGGCACCGCGCAAGTCGTTTGTTGTTTCATTTTAAAGATAATAAAGGCTCATTTACACGGTGCAAGTTTCTTGTAGCAAGTATCATGCTATCTTTGTCTTTCTCTCCGACAAAAACAGAGATAGCATGAGACTTGCTTCAAGAAACTTGCACCGTGTAAATCAGCATTAATCAGTTTTTTGTCTCTCCTGATAACTTGTCAAATTTAACTTGAGCCGTAATGTTACCTAAGCGACGATATGATATATTGTAATGGACAGCCTTATTAAAAACGGCAAACTTACGAAGGCTCTTCATTTGCTAAACAATCCGTTTCCCTGTAAATTTATGCTTCTCCACATAGCATCACGCCTTGTATTCCCCGAAGGGTTCGGCAGAGGTGTTTTAGAAGATTTTTCGCTAGTTATGTTTAAGTCCCATATAATAGGGAGCGAGCCTATTGCCATCAATCCGACAGTAATCCAAACTCCGGGCTGCTACTGAGAAATTCCACACGGAAAAACCCAATAACACCGCCTGACCTGGGGATCGAGCTCAGGACACAACGATCAGCAGTCGCGCTTGCCACCACTAGACCAATGAGGCAGTTATCTTTATTATTCTGGATATTTTAGGTATAACAAATCGCATAGATGTGATGGAGCTCCTAGAGAAGCGCGTCAAGTCCCGGTTCTCACACCGCCATATATTTATTTTCCCTAACGAGGACAACCCACAGAGGGCAGCACATGACAAGTATAAAGATATTCTGGTACAAATGTTGAGTATACCGGTTGTGAAGGTGAAGGCTGTTGCTTCGCCTAAGAAGAAAGGCAGGAGTAGACGGACTACAGGTAAGTTCCATCCTTAGGCGTATTCAGGGTGGGGCAGATGGGGCGTTTGCTCCACCCTGGCACAGGAAAGAATAAGTAAATGGTCTAGATTCAGTCAACTCGCCACCCATGTCCACAGAACAATTACCCAAAATAGGCAGACCAATACCCGACTCAGTCTATACTTATTTATGCTAAGGTTATGGGGAAAATTTCTCCATAATCCTATTCTGCACTTCCAGATTTCTTGAAAAGACAAATATTTACTGTCTGACTCAGTTTGCCTCGCCCTGGACAAAATCCTGGGTATGTCCATGGTTCCATCCATGACGGTATAGGTAAAAATGGATACCACACTTACCACACTACAAGCACCTACTGAAAGACGTAACATTTGGCCTTAAATATTTACTTTGATGGTCTATCTCTTTCTAAATACTCTATTTAGAAAAAGATAGAATATTTAGTTTGGAAATCTTAGAAAGAGATGCACCACCAAAGTAAATATTGAAGGCCAAATGTTTAGAGTTTCAGTAGGTGTTCGTAGTGTGGTCTCCATTACCTATGTTCCATCTGTTTTTGTGTCTGTGATCTTTGAAACATTATTCAGAGTACAACACTTGAAGACAATATAAAGTTACATAATTATCGTACATTAAGGGGAATCAGGACAAGTTTTGAAACCATTTGTTAAAAAAAAAACAACTGATATCTTGAAACTTAGAAAGTCTGTTAGACATATGTTCTAAATCTGTTTAAAATATGAACGTGCACAATTTCAGAACGATTGCAAGTAAAATAGTAAGTACCTACCTATTTTATTTGGATTGCATTTTTTTTTTCTTTTCTAATTATATTTTTTGCACAAATAGTTGGCAACCCTAATTATACCTCTGGTACAATTTTCACGACGTTGGTTTATCGATCTGTCATAGAACTTAGTGAAACGTAGGTGCAATTCGTAATCACAAGCTTACATAACATAATCTTCCACTTTCTCTCATTTCAGTAACCACAGAAGACATGGAAACAGACCAAGACACCCCACACCACTCGTTACCACCACACATTCTCTCCCGCCACAGCGACCTACAGTCTTTGGATCAAGACTTCATATCTGACTGGAACGCACACATCAGTAGCTTAGCAGGGGATCACAAAGTGACGGACTGTTTGGAGAAATTGTGCTATTATACTGTCAATGAACAGCTGTTTAGGAATATTATGGTGAGTTTACTGTCATGATGTGGGCTGCCAGCTCTGTACAAGGTACTCTGTACAAGGAAGTTTGTTCAAGAAACTTTGTACAAGGTACTCTATACAGGGTATTCTGTACAAGGTACTCTATACGAGGTACTCTATACGAGGTACTCTGTACAAGGTACTCTGTACAAGATCCTCTGTAAAAGGTACTCTGTATAAGGCACTCTTTACAAGGTACTCTGTTCAAGGTACTCTGTACAAGGTACTCTGTACAAGGTACTCTGTACAAGGTACTCTGTACAAGGTACTCTGTACAAGGTACTCTGTACAAGGTACTCTGTACAAGGTACTCTGTACAAGGTACTCTGTACAAGGTACTCTGTACAAGGTACTCTGTACAAAGTACTCTGTACAAGGTACTCTGTACAAAGTACTCTGTACAAGGTACTCTGTACAAGATCCTCTGTGAAAGGTACTCTGTGCAAGGTACTCTGTATAAGGCACTCTTTTCAAGGTACTCTGTACAAGGTACTGTGGACAAGGTACTGTGTACACGGTACTGTGTACAAGGTACTCTGTAAGGGTACTCTGAACAAGGTACTCTGTACAAAATCGATGTGAGGTGAGTAAGCGACATTTGTCGAGCGAAATCCGTTCGCCGCTGCCACCACCTGATTTGGCGCGTATTACATTCCGGGAGATTTTTACAGGGATCGGGAGACTTTCAAAATTTGACGGAAGATTCCGGGACAATCGCGGACATGTCCCAAATTGCATTTTGGCAGCTAATAACGTTTTCATAGAGTTAATTTTTTCAGTAGTAGAGCTTCTTGCGAATGAGTTTGTCTGAAAGAGTACTACTACCATATCTATTTCTACATTCAGCATTGCTGTGTACCGCTTTGAAGGGTATGAGTGCCGATGAAATTACAGGCACATGAGACAACTTTGTCTCTAGGATTGACAACGCATTGAAGTATACCCATGAGGATAAATGTTAATTAGTAATAAAACGGTTTGGAGTCTAGTTTATTACTCAATTAGCGACCCACCCCGGCTTCGCACGGGTGCAATGTAGATATTAATGTGGGAGTGTAAACCTTCCTCTTGAATCCCTCTATCTATTAAAAAAACCTGCAACAAAATCTGTTGCGTAGTTTTAAAGATCTAAGCATACATAGGGACAGACAGACAGCGGGAGCGACTTTGGAAAATACACCGAACTTACAATGAACATCAAATTACTTACTAGAATAATAATGCTTAGCTTGCAAACCATGACGTTATTGCACCGACGACAGTCATAATAGGGATCAGCAAAGGCATGTCCTTACAGTATCAGCAATTCTCCTGGGATTGTAGGTGTATAGGCGACGGTAACCATCAGGTGGGCCACCGCACCGGCTTGTTTGACATTTAAAAACATAAAAAAATAAGCATTCATAATTATTCTTTTCAGTTCGAACTAGTCTCAAAACTATCGCTAGACAATCCCTACATAGAAGTAAACGATCTATCAGCAATCATAGACAAGACCGTCGCTCCGGAGCATAGAGTAAAGCTGTTACAATCATTGTCTATACTCGAATTGTCTCTGGTCATCGCTATGAAGCATGGCATGGAGATTTTTGATGGACAGCCTATGAATTTTGAAATGGTTTTGCATAGGTGAGTAAGAAACATAGAATTAATTTTATAATGATAATTTTTACAGCTAACATAACATCACGCCTGTATTCACCGAAGGGTTCGGCAGAGATGTAACACTCTAATTTCGCCGTTATATTTAAAGTCCCATGTAATAGAGGGCGAGCCTATTGCCATCAACAGGCCACAAATCCAAACTCCAGGCTGCTACTGAGGAATTCCACACGGAAAAACTTGAAAAACTGGCAAATCTTGATATCGCGATGCAGGATTTTGTGACGTCATATTTGGGAGTTGTTATTATTGTCGCTGTAGTCTGCTAGAGTCTAGAAGCTAGACAATCGTCGTGTTGCTTAGTTTGCATGTGGCGTGATAGAGATGCCGTTACGATAGTAAGCATAGTAAAGATTATAAAATTCTTGTTCACAGATACACAAAATTCGCGAATTCAAACTCGTCAACACAAACCGTACCACGCCCAGTCATTTTAAAAGCTTTCGAGCATTTACAGGAATTAGAAATTATTATGCCAGTAAGAACTACAGACTCCATATACAATGGCGCCGATACTACGGCCAGTCGGGTGCAAAAAGAATATAAATTATATACTCTCGCCGTACCCAATGAGGATATAAGCGATGCCGTGAAGAATTTCAAGGCTCTACCTACAGAAATTAATCATTGGTTTAATAATTCTGTTGTTTGAATTTTTTTGTGTGGCAACATTGTGTGTGAAATGTCAAGTTAGCATGTTGGTCACACTTTAACGTCTTTTTGGAATACTGAAGGTGTTTACAGGTTGATGAATCTTTTATGGCGATATGTGAGATGAAACAATGCGTAGGCGCCGTTTACACAAACGTAATAGTTTTCAGATTTTTTAACGGAAGCCGTAATGTTAATTTCAATGATCATGGATTTAGATTTCAATGTATCTTCGAAGTGTAGTGTGTCAACACGCTTTTGTGGGGCAATGTTATATTTGTAAGAACACAGTCATATCATGATGTATTAATAAATAAATAATAAATAAAGGCCCAATCGAAAATATTGCGCGACTATCGATCGATAAAATATAGCCAATCTCTAGGCAATTTTTACTTAGCTACCTCTTTTCCGTGTAGTGTTGCCGAACAATCGATAGTTTCACTATAAATAGTTTAAGTCGATAACCAGCTACTCTATCGATAGGCTTATCAATAGTATTGCTTTTCTGCACTTCGATACTATCGTTAGTTTGGCTTTTCTGAACGTCGATACTATCGATAGTATCGATAGTATTGCACTCTGTCAATACTATTGTCAGTTTCCGAGCTACATCGCGAGCGACAGTATATACTACTTCCGTGTATTCGAATCAATCAATGTCACAACAAGATGTGTACTTATTTGATGTATAAGACTGATGTCAATAAAATTAAACTAATTTATTAATTTGTACTTCGTTTTATTTATTATCTATTCTAATATATTAGTAACTTATTACTAAATAATAACTGTAGTTATTAGTGCGTTATACAAAAAATGGATAGACACTATCACAATTAAAAAATATATATTATTATATCTAATTAGGGTCTCTAGACCTCATACTATTATTAATTAAATGCTATATTTTTACAATTGTACCATTTACTAAGTAACATTGTGATTTATTCAGTCAAAACTATATTTACCATACACGCATAACATAACATCACGCCTGTAATCCCCGAAGGGTTGGGCAGAGGTGTATAGTAACACCCTAATTGCGGTCAAGTCATACAAAATTTAATATATTTTAATTTCCTCTCTGTGCGTTAATATTGCAAACTACCTATCAAAAAATTATTGCTAGAAAAGCTGTTTTTTTTATTAGCGTCAGTGTCCACAATAAACAGCATATCATTTTTGGACCCAGTGTATAATATCAGCAAGCACATCGGGTCACCCGTGCGACGGCGCAACGAATATTCCCAATGAGGGTTGAAGTCAGGCAGGCGGCCGGTCATAAAACGATAAGCCAAAACCTCTTAACAACATGGACTTATGAAATAAGTACATGTTGTGCAGACCCCACCTAGTGTGGGATAAGGGCAGGAAGAAGAAGAAGTGTCCACAATAACTGGGACACAATTATTATAATATCATATATTTTTTCTATTAGCAGTATTTTTCAATCTAACCACCTTATATTAGCACTAGCACTCCTCTCAATATCATTTTTATAATCATCTTCATGAAATCTATATCTAAATCTATCTTGACTCGCACTGATTTGGCCTAAATCCCGCAATTCTTTCGGTGTCAAATCCTTATATCTTCTATTTTTAAATTCTTCTGGATTAACATGGACGACATTACTTTGCTCTTTATTTTTTAGTGTGGCATCATTGATTTCGTGGACCATAGAGTCTAGAGTTTTGTGGGGGTCGTTTTCAGGGTTGCCAGGTCGTCTGTGTAAAATTCCCGGGTTTTTTAATGATGATGCAGTAGGTTCATGGTCGCTCACGAATGCTTTGTTGGTGAACATTTGGAACATGCCTTTCTTTTTGTTTGCCTGAAAAATAAAGGTTTTACGTTAGAAGCATTACAAACGCTTACGGCAATTCGCTTTGTGTTGGTAGCCTAAAACTTAAATATTGGAGTGATTCTTCGGTTCCCTATAAAAATAGAAGCCTATTAGAATTTCAGTGTTGTGGTACTATAAATTGATATTGTTTAGGGCATTCTGTCATCTATTAGTATTTATAAAAGAAATGAAACACCAAAAACACGGTACGGAGTTGTTAAAGCACATGTATCGCTGCCACAGCAGCTAGATCAATTTATAATCAATCTCAGATGGTTCTAGACGAAATTATATATCGTGTCGAGCATATAATAAAGCACATGTCTAAGTTATGAACCTGTTTGGCGCAGAGAGTGCTGGTGTCTTGTTTGAACGAAATAATAGCGTGTTCTTTTTTCCTATAGGTTAAGGAAACTAACGTAATGCTTCGTGCTTCTAAGGGCCGAATTAATAGACAGCTCTCATCTGAGAGATAAGCGTAGTTTTAAAATGACGAACATATTTAAAAAGAAAAGTTGTCAAATGTATGGAATTCTACTTTATGGTAGCTGTTGTTCGAAGATATTTCAAACGAGAACTATCTATTAAGAGGAAATGCGGTCGGCATTTAGTCCATACAAACGTATTCCTCAGTTTCCTCCTTGGATAATGTCACTAGAGCAAATATTTTTTACCATATGATATATATTTACCACCACTATGTCCCTATGTTTTGTTTTTGTCAATAAATTAATTTATTAAAAGAACTAGAATCGTTTAAATTTTACAAAAATCGACCGGTTTTACCACCGTTTTGAAACATCTGGCAAACAAATTTGACAAGTATAAAAAATAAAAGAAAACCATACAGACATAACCAAAGTGTTTCTTAAATTATTACAGAAAAAAATATTAAAATCGGTCCAGATTTGAAGAAGGAAACAGGGAAATACGTAAGTACGATTTCGCTAATATTGCATAGGAGAAATCAGTCAGAGATGCAGGTGTCTCTTTCGCGCTCCAATTGGGAAGGTTTGCAGGAGGGGTGGGACGGAAATAGATCGCAAAAACCTATTTAAATTATTAATATTTTGCAGTCCGCGTTTCCTCTTAATATAGGCTGAAAAATTTAAAAAAGCGCGGCAATAAGCATGTCCATAAACGCTGTAATATATCGTCATGTTTGAATTGTCCTGCGATAAGCTCCACGTCTTTATAAACGAGGCCTTACGTGTGAAATACGTACATATAATCACAAATAAGTACTAGCCTCGTGCAACCTGTCGACAACGTATCCGTGACCAGTGTTCATGCCGACGTTGGCCATATGTTCTATACTGTTTGTGCGGTGGTACGGACGGAGGGCTGAGACAGCGCGGGAAACGCCGACCTGCGAACGTAAGAAAGATTAAAAATACATATCAAGTAACTAACGGTAACCGGTAAAGTATGGGCGGGTCTACTATCGCATAACGACGTTAAGTTCACGGAAATGGTATTTGAGGGGTACACAGGTCCCCCTTTGTGTTTTTTTTCTTTTTAAAAACTTTTTACCACACTAGGATTACTCCTGTATCGTGAGTGCGTTTACAGACACTAATCTCACATGCACACACCCAGACCTGGAACAATTATCTATAGGCCATATAAATACTTTTTCCGTGCGGGAATCGAACCTACAACCCGCGGCGCTGAGGCCAAGCACTCATCTATTGCGCCAGCCGTGTCGTCAAATGTGTCAATTTCCTCTTCTACAACCCGCAGTTCCTGTCCTGATATGCACTTATGTGTCTTCTACTACAATATCCTAGATATCATTAATAGCATTCGATAAAGTCAGCATTGATAGCCTAGTGGTGTGATCGTCGGACTGCCAAATCATATGTCTCGAGTTCGAACCCAAGGCACGCACCTCTGACTTTTCAGATTCATGTGTGTATCGTATGATTATCACTTGCTTAAAATATGGCGAAGGAAAACATGGTGAGGAAAACATGCCTGAGAGATATTTCTCGACGGCATGTGAAGCCAAGTCAGAGGCCCATATGGGCGGCATAAACTCTGACACCAGGTTAGTCACTAACCACACGAAAATAAGAAGTCAGCAGTCATATGGTAAGAAATTAAACCAATCAACTTAACCCATTCGAGTATTTCGACTCCACAGCTAGGCATGGCTTTACCAAGTCAGCACCACACAATGTTCTTCGCATGTCACATCTATGCAGCTTTACAGCTGGGAATTTGCTAGTCAGTGTTCGTTTGTGACCCAGAGACAGGGGCAGCCTTAGCCATTGCGAGGCTCCGGGCAGTTAGATCTTTGCGAGGTCCTCGTCTTTGTGGAATATATTTTGATGATGATGTTTGACGAGAAATGCAACGTTTTATAATGCGCGGCGTAAGGCGCGAAATTCAAATAAACATATTTGAATATAGCTCGAAAAAACTCGAAATTTCCCTAGAAGATATTGACTACATGACGAAAACCTAAGCCCCCCCCCCCGCCCCTGTAACCAAGCGTGGTATTTTGAAGACCCCCCTCCCCCCCTGAACGGGTCACGTAGTATGGGTACGTTCCCTTAGTACTGTTAGTACCTAATATTTTTCTACTTGGGTTGTTGCGCGAGTGCGCGAGGCCCCTGCACGAGCGAGGCCCCGGGCAGTTGCCTTGCTCGCCACCCCCAAAGACCGCCCCTGCCCAGAGATGCAGAAAAATGATCGTTTCTATTACCTGTCCATGTCTGATTCTATGTTCAGTAATATCAGCGCCGAGCAGCTCAGTGTAGGGGTCCATTCGTATCGGCATGATCTTGTCTATGATCCAGAGTAGCGTTATGGTCACGAGGATTCCCCAAGTCATGAGGCAAAGGCCTGTTAGGGATTGGACTCCTAGGAGATACCAGCCGCCACCTGGGAAAGAATTGGGCGTGAATTCTTGTGGTACTGCTGAACATGAATTTCTTCAAAGCCACACACAGTGTATTGCCAAATAAAGTCGAAATTGCAATTATCACCACTCTTACACCCATATTCTAAGACGTTCCTCCAAAACTTACCCGACTCGACTCCACCTAGACTCAGTCTTTCTCACTACCATCGGTAGTTATAGTTAACATAAACGTCCTCAACTCGAGATTTTTCCTCAGTCGAGGTAAGGAATCATCTGTGAAATTCAAGGTACCTCGGAAACTACCTTAAGGAAGGAAGTGTTAAAGTTCGTATGTAACAAAAATTAATTTTGAAGACTTTATCGAAAATGCTTACGATAATCTTTACAACTATTTATCGCGGCGTTATTTGCGCGATGCAGATAATTCAAATTATGACGTAATGACTCCGTCGAGGAACCTCAAAGTTTACTCGAAATTGCGATTAAGAATACAATTTTGAAGGTGTTTTCGAGGCCGTCCTGAGTCGAGTAAGTTTTGGAGGAACGTCTTAGAATATGGGTGTTAGCTTGATGTATTGGTGATCGCAGACGCTGTTGTCCAATCTCATGATATAATCTTACCATCGCCTTTTACAACAACCATGGGTAGAGTTGCGTTGGCCCATTCTTTGCAGACTGACAGAACTACACGAAACTTGTTGGTTTACACTGTCAACTGAGTTTATCACAGTCCAATGTTGGTAAGTGTTTGAATGCCAAGATTCAGGTATGCTGCTGGGAGTCTTTACTGACCATTAAAATCACTAGACTTCAATATAAGTACTATATTTCGATAGGTAGCTGATTACAATGAAAAGACAGCCGATGCGTGTGCGCACGCTAAGGTAACGGCGGAGTGTCAAAGCTGCAGCCGGTTTGCGGCTGAGTCTAAGCTGAGGGCCGGCTTAGAAGGCTCTGGAAGCCCGTAGAATGTTCTGAAGTGACGTCAGGAACAGTCAGTAATATCTAAAATGACCCTACAACAGTTCACTCATTAGGCCTTTTTTTATCGTTTGAAAATCCTCATAAATGTCCCTCGCCCGGGGAAGGCGAGGGGGTCTGCCGGACTCTTACCGGCTAAAAACCAACGGTGTTCCTCCTCCTGACCGTTCGGCCGGGGGCGCGGGATTCGCAAAAGCATGCACCGCAACCCCGGCATCACTCATTAGGCCTACCTAGTGAGTGAACAGTTACTGTTACTGTAGTTGTAATATTATTGCAACTACCTACCTATAGTTTCAATAAAATTATGTATTGATTCTAATAAGAAATAAGTTCAAAAAATACCTTTAAAAAGTCCGGATCTGCCATTAGTAGTTTCCATAGGTATCGGGTTGTCAGCGAAAAGTCCAACAGCCAACACACCTGTAACAATATTATCATTGTTACTGTATTTTAATTATCAACATATTTATATCATTCTACAGCGTATACAGTGGTGGTCATAATTAGAAACAACCATTACTGCACACATTGTTATTATAAAAACTCGCTATAATTTTTATCAGGCTATTATTGATGACTTTTAACTACGTCATGTAGGCGCATCAATAGTGTTTAATACATGAGAACAAATCGAGGGAAACAACAAACTCCTAATAAAGCTAACAATCACTTTTTTTTTTCTTTTTTTTTATTATAAAAACGTTGCCACACACTAAAATTTCTCCTGTATCGTGGGTGCGTTTACAGACACAAATCTTCACACACACAAACGCCCAGACCCGGAACAACTATCTGTAGGTCATAAAAATATTTGTTCCGTGCGGGAATCGAACCCACGACCCATAGCGCAGAAGCCGATCGCTCAGCCACTGCACCAAACGTGTCGTCATAATAACAATGTGTGCAGTAATGGTTGTTTCTAATTATATGGCCACCACTGTATATACATATAGGCCATATTTAAGTAGTTGATCGTTCAAATGCTGGGAGCAGAAAGCATCCATTGACATTTATTTTCTTACAATCCATACGTGCTATACAGTTCACAGGTATTTAAGAATACCATTACTGACATAATGATCACCTTACCCCAAAGTCCACACGCTCCATGTACAGCAGACGCCCCGACAGGATCGTCGACGCCCATCATATCAAACAGCGGCGCGCTTCCAGACGCTATGGCAGCGCCAATGAAACCGATGAGTAATGATTCCCATGCGCGGTAGAGGAAACAACCAGCTATAATGAAATTAAATAATGGAATTAGGCGTTACTTTGCTGAAATCCATGACATACAAATATGCAATGGTGCTGATTCTGTTTTGCACAAATTAACTTAAATTAGACTATTGCCATCTTTTTTACTCTGATAAAATAAGAAAGAGACGGACAAAAATAACAGCTGTCAAATTTAGTTGAACTAAAATGTCCATACTATGCGTGCCAAATAAGAATAGGATCGCGCTTGCTACAACTTCACACGATAGCTGTCAAATTGGTACTGCCAGCAAAAAAATACTATGAAAAAAAAAAGTTATATTTTTTTATTCATAAGATTTCATTATTATTTGCATTCATTTTTATGAAATGTTATTTTTTGAATTCCATAAATAGATAATTTTGGATAATTTAATAATATTTGAAAACGGTATTCATTAAAGAAATGAACCAATATATACAAGGTTAGTCGGAAAGGGGGTACTAACCCGAAAGCCACTTATAGTATCACTGATGACTGTTTTATTGCGGGTGTTAAAATTTCTAAATACGCATAATTTTATTTCCATACAAAAGTAAATAAATATTATTTATTTCAAAAACTCCACAACCCTGACTTTTTTATCTATTCAAAAATGGCCGCGCACGTGGTCGTCGGTGCCTAGCCGCTCGGCGGTAAAACACAAAGCACCGGTAGGTGCCTACGAACGCTGCGCCGCCGCGCCGGCGCCGAAATCGTAGGTTACTATGGTACTGTGTATGAGGGTGTGTGCATGTGTGTGTCGTGTGTCGGAACATATCATTATCATCTAGGAACTTACCATTTCTGATGTTGACGCTGTTCTCGGCCAACGAAAACGTCACACACGTGTCGTCTTAATATCAAATAGGTACTTAAAAACACAAGAAGCACTTTTGTTTATTAACTACTACTGTATGTACGTAGGTAACCTACCTACGAATGAAACAATCACCAGTTTTATGTACTTATGTTAACACTTAATTAATCTGTCACCACGGACACTACAAGAAAGGTTAATTTCGAATTGAAACACAAGAAGCACTTGATATCACTGTTTCAAGGCATAGCCACCACAAATGGATCTCCACCGCTACAAAAAAGGTTCAATCTGCCACACTTATCGCTCGATTTACAAGGTCGCGCGCCGATGTACCTACGAATGCGATCGCGTTATCTACCATAACATCTACGGATTGCTCATGATGCTCTCAAACGGAGATGCTACTCTTAGCCGCATCTAGTCTTCATTGTTCGTCAGCGTAAATCATAATAATTATCCTTAACGTGACTCCACAAGCAAAAGTCCAGCGGAGTCAAGTCCGGTGAGCGAGGTCTGGCTACAGGATCGCCACGACCGATCCACACGGGGAATCGCTCATCCCAGTACGCTCTGCAGCTGCTGCTGCGAGCATAATGAGCCGGAGCGCCACGCGGCCCGTCGTACTGGAACACAGTCCTCGAACTCGATCAAAGGAAGGACGGTTACAATCATCACGGTACAAATCACGGCCCGCCAAGAGCACACCATCACGACAACCAATAAACATCACCATGTCGTAATACTTCGTACCTATCCCTATACGTACTCAGTCGATATTTTAGAAACAACAAGAAATAATACCACGACTCGCGTAAACAATCAAAACATCGACTGTTTCCCGGGAAGCGTTGCAAGCGACTAAAAAATCTTAGAATAATAAATAACGGAAATAAAATGTTTAGGCTAACATTGCATTTTAGAGATGCGCAATGTTAATCCCCTAAATTAAATCCCGGAGAATTTAACAACTGATTTGAATTTAGTAACTTTTTGGGATCTACCCCTACGTCATACGGGATTCGAACACACATAAGCGTTGGGTCTTGGGTTAGCAATAGGAAGCTGATGAAACTGGTTTACTTTAAGTTTGAGAGGATGAAACCTCAAATGGTCGCAATGTTTTTCTTTTGTAGTACTCCATAACTGTAAGCAGCATCTTACATGTCAAAATGTAAACAAAGTTATGAAATACGATACCACAAATTAATAAATCTATCTCGTTGAGTTCATGTGTTTTCAAAACTTAGTGCATACATTTCTTAGTACCTACACACAAACTAAGTACGTACGTTAATAATCATTAACTTGTTAGTCTTGTGGCGGCATCTATCACCTCTATCTTCCATAGTCTAACTAAATGACTGACATACATGTTACAATAAACTTACAATATTCACGCATTTCCAAAAAAAACAATGTATTGAACCCACCTCTAAAGCGGCAAGCAGACGAAATACAACAGACAAGCCTAGTACGTACTTTAATAATCATTAACTTGTTAGTCTAACTAAATGACTGACATACATTTTACAATAAACTTACAATATTCACGTATTTCCAAAAAAACAATGTACTGAACCCACCTCTAAAGCGGCAAACAGCCGAAATACAAAAGAGTCTAGGCAAAAGCGCGCCGCGTGCCGCGCTGTCTCGGCGGCATCTCTTTGACAATGTTTTCACTACATTTCGGGGAATTGTGACGTCATATGATTATTTATTGCAGAAGCGACATCGTGCTGTAAGTTTATTTTTGACGGTTTGTTTGTGATAGATAATAACTTACTTATTGTACTGCAAGGCCGTAATTAATCGGGATAGTTTTCAGTGTAGGATAGATCATATGGAATTACGTGCTTTAGTGATCAAAACCTTTGATATCCAAGTTGAAAGTTTTTTATTGCCTGTTATTATGAATATTCTAGGCAGGTAGGTAGGTACAGGGAACTAAAATATCAGGTCAATTCGTTTTACACAAAAATATGCCGATAAAATTAGTCTAACAGAGAAATGCAAAATACTTTGAGGTGCAAAAGATTTTTAGGAACCTACCTATTATAATACGCGATTGCGAATCGTCGTGTCTGCGCTTTATTTAGTCACGATTACCTATAATTCTGAGAAATGCTTCGAAAACGCGAGGGGAAAAGTCGGCCTTTTTGTATTTAAAATATGACCTCAAATGTAAACACAGCTGATGATAGGGTTGGCGTAGCGTATTTTTAATGAAATCTTTGAACAGCTATATCTCTAAATTTATTGACTTTTGGGGAAAGTTGTAGAACAAAAGTTATCCCTTATTATGGGTACTTTAACACCCTTTCGGCTTAGTACCCCCTTTCCGACTAACCTTGTATAGTTAACTTCACGAAATGCTACTGGTCACCCTAATATGTCGTCATAGTAACAATATAATTACTGTGTAATTAATTTGGCGTAAAATTGATAAGAAATACCAAAAAAGTGAACAAAAATAATTAAACTGAATATAATTTCTTTATTTACTTTTTTGCACACCTTACACTTTGGCAATGAAGTTCACGAGTATTGCGGAACAAAATGGCGTCTTGACAGTGCTTTTCTTATTTGGCACGAATAGTACATATTTAGACGACAGGTCGGAACGTGTCGACTAAAGACACGGTGAAGTTCAAGGCGTAAACTAGTTTGACATCTCTAACTTAGTTCTTATCTATCACCGTCCTTTTCTCGCGCTGCCTGTTAGTAAAAGATAGCAATTCTTTAATTTTAGTTTGTGAATAAGAGAATCGGCTCCAATAACAATTTTTAGATGGTCGCGTCCAAGCGGCCGACGACTCAACATCTCTAGAGGATTGTTACAGTACAATATCTTTGTGCTGTATCTACAATCTACATCGCAATCTTATGATCTTTATCGCACGTTCAATATCTATTAAATGTTTCTACTATCCGTGATCAACACGTAGTCGTTAGTATATAAGATGCACCTTTGGATAATTATAACCAGACTATACTACAACTTTGTCTCATTTATACCTAATCATATACTGCCAAGAAGTTTGGCAAATTGGTGACCCCGACGAACGAATACGCAGCAAGAAACATGGCACAATCACCATGCAAGGCGAACATAAATCAGCAAGGAACACTTGAAGTAGCTGCTGGCACCTCGGTTTTATCTCGCATTCCGGAATTTTGGAAAGACCAACCAAGATTATGGTTCACGCAACTAGAAGCCATATTAGCACCACAGAAGCAAGGAGACGAATACAAATACTGTACAGTAATAGCAAAATTATCCAAGGAAGAAATACTACAAGTTAGTGACCTAATCACTTCACCACCGACTACAGATAAATATAAAAACATCAAGGAACGTTTAATTGATTGTTACGAAGAAACAGAACAGCGACAGTTTCAAAAATTAATATCAGAGACAGAACTCGGTGATCAAAAACCTTCGCAGTTATTACGTCAAATGCGAGTCCTCGGGAGAGGAAAAATCAGTGACGAAACAATTAAACTACTATGGTTCAGGCTTTTACCAACATCAGTTACTACGGTTCTAGCAGTTACGGAAGACATGGAAATTGACAAACTGAGCCAAATTGCAGACAAAATAATAATGAATTCAAAAGTAACCGAAATATCAGCTGTTAGCAACGACACTTCAAACGACAACAATACAGCATGCATTTTAGCCCAGCTAGCAAAATTACAGATAGATATTGACGCAATTCAGCAAGGTCAATATGGCTATCGACCCAGCACGCACAATCATTTCAAGAAACGTCAACAATTCCCGATTATGAGGCCGAGAACAAACTATAGAGGAGCAAATCGATTTTGTTACTACCACGAAAGATTCGGAAAATATGCAAGGAACTGCATTAAACCATGCGGTTGGAAACCAATGACTTACGTACGGAACCAGGGAAACGAATAAGAGCACAGACAACGGCGAAACTCTGTGCAATCCACCCATCCAATCGCCTCACCATTACCGACCGAAAAAGTGGTATGAAGTTTTTGATTGACACGGGCGCAAATATTTCAGTCATTAGCAAGCAACAGAGATATTCAATTTTACAAAATGAACAATACACACTATACGCTGCAAATGGGACTAAAATTAGGACTTACGGCGAGAAGACGCTTACCTTGAATTTAGGACTACAACGATGTTATAAATGGAATTTTATAATCGCCGATGTTACACAACCAATAATTGGAGCAGATTTTCTAGAGCACTATAAACTATTAGTCGACATAGCAGGTCGCAAACTTATCGACAAAGTTACAGAGCTGACAACGCATGTAACTTCAGAAAAAGCGACACAACAAACAATTCGTACTATCGCAGTGGGAACGAATTCACGTATTACGCAACTTTTAAACAAATACGAAGACATCACGAAAGAGTCCTCTCTACGCAATGCGCCCAAACATAAGATTGAACACCACATTATCACTACAGGACCACCCGTCGCAGCTCGGGCAAGACCATTACCTCCAGAAAAATACGACATAGCCAAAAAGGAATTTCAAAATATGATAGAGCTCGGAATTTGCCGACCGTCAGATAGCCCATTACATATGGTAAAAAAGAAAAATGGCGAATGGAGACCGTGCGGAGACTATCGAATGCTCAATAGCACGACAGTACCGGACAAATACCCACTACCAAGATTAACTGACTTTACATACATATTAGAAAATAAGAAGATACTAAGCAAGATAGATATACGCAAAGCATACCACTGTATTCCTGTTAAAGATATAGAAAAAACAGCCATCATCACACCTTTCGGACTTTTTGAGTACTTAAGAATGCCTTTCGGATTACGCAATGCGGCACAAACATTTCAACGATTCATGGATTCCTTATTTAGAGATTTAAACTTCGTATTTATATTTGTAGACGACTGTCTCATCGCATCGGACAACGAAGATTTGCATTATCAGCATTTAGAAACGGTTTTCAAACGTTTACACGAGAATGGAATAACCATTAATCTCGAAAAATGCGAATTTCTCAGAAGGGAAATAGATTTCTTAGGTTATCATATAACGAGCCAAGGAATACAACCTACCGAAGAAAATTACAAAGCAATCATGGAATTTCCCAAACCGAAAACAATTCAAGAATTAAGACGATTTTTGGGCATGGTCAATTTCTACAGAAGTAATATTCCACGCGCAGCGGAAAATCAAAGAATTTTAAACGAATATCTACATGGTTCAAAAAAGAACGATAATTCACCTGTTCCTTGGACAACGGAAGCAGACAAAGCTTACGAAAAATGCAAGGAAAGCATGAAAAACGCAGTGTTAACAGCGCATCCTTCCCGCAACGCATCACTAGCGCTCATGACCGACGCTAGTGCTACTTGCGTTGGTGGAGTTTTACAACAAAAATCCGGACGCAATTGGGAACCATTAGGTTTTTTTTCACAAAAATTGAGCGAAACTCAACAAAAATATTCTACGTTTGACAGAGAGCTGTTAGGAATATACATGGCCGTCAAACATTTTCACAGATTAATCGAGGGAAGAGAATTTACAATATTTACGGATCACCGACCTTTGACATACGCATTCTCCCAAAAACCATCATCAAACGATACACCGCGACGGGTCCGGCAGTTAGATTTCATTTCACAATACAGTACCAACATTCAACACATAAGCGGACGTGACAATATTACCGCCGATGCCTTATCTCGAATAGAGGAAATATACGTGCCATCACCTATCGATTACGCTGAATTGGAAAAATGTCAATCAACAGATAATGAACTAAGTAAATTACGTGACAATAAAAGATTAAAATTCAAAAACATTACGCTTCCGGGTTCCACAATAAACATCACCTGCGACACGTCTACTGGAAAAAGCCGCCCCTACTTACCAAAGCAATTTCGCAAACAAATTTTCGATACCATTCATGGTATGAGCCATCCAGGAAAAAGAACTACGAGAAAAATGATAACCCAAAGGTATTTATGGCCGTATATGAACAAAGATATCAATAATTGGTGTAGATCATGTATAGCCTGCCAAAAATCAAAAATACAACGACATACGATATCACCTCCTGGTACATTTATGACAGCGCAACGTTTTGAACATTTACATATTGACATCGTCGGACCACTTCTGATTTCACAAGGGAAGAGATATTTAATCACAATCATAGATCGTTTTACGTCATGGCCCGAAATATTTCCGGTAGAAGATATAACTGCAGAAACAGTAGCCAAGACACTTTTCGAAGGATGGATTACTCGTTTTGGATGTCCATTGCGCATTACTACGGATCAAGGCCGACAGTTTGAATCAAGAATATTTGAGTCACTCTCACAATTTTTGGGAATACATAAAATTAGGACAACACCTTATCATCCGCAATCCAATGGAATGATAGAGAGATTTCATAGAACTTTTAAGGTGGCGTTAATGACAAGAGAATCCAACGAAAATTGGTTAAAAGAAATTCCAACAGTTTTACTCGGGTTGCGGAGTAGCTTGCGAGAAGACACAGGTTATAGTTCAGCAGAGATGACATATGGAACGCCAATACGACTCCCTGGAGGATTTTTTGAGTCATCAGCAGCACAGTTATCAACGTACGAAGAGTTTGTAAAACAAATTCAAAAGGACATCACACAAATGACATCAATTCCGAAAAGAAAAAACCACAACCAAGCTATATTTGTGCATCCCGAACTCAAAGAATGCTCACACGTATTTGTTCGGTGTGATAGAATTAAGAAAGCCCTGACACCGCCGTATGAAGGACCCTACCCAGTAATTAGTAAAACAGATAAAACATTTTGCATTAGAATTAGGGATAAAGAGACAGTGATATCAATTGATAGATTGAAACCAGCATTCATGATCAATGACGAATCAAACTACGTGCCAGATTCAAAGGATTTCTACAGACATTCACACACGTACACTACACGATCGGGACGTAAAGTAAAGCCAGTAGTACGTCTATAAAAATCGCTGATATAAGCAAGCTATTCGTATATATATTAACATAGATCTTAACATATACCATTAATTCACAACTACTCGTAACAACAAGACATCTAAAATGGGAAATCAAAGTTCTAAGGACCAGATAACATACAATACGGACAGTTGCCTCAATCAAAACGAAGCGGACAAATTCCGTAACCTGATCCAGGAGGACTTACGGTGGACAAGAAATGTTGCAATGGGACAGATTATTTTAACAATCGGCGTGATCCTACTTTACGGCATAATGAAAACACTGGACAGAAGAATGAAGAGTTTAACGGAAAAAAATAATAAACACTCGTGCAACAGCTAAGTCAAAATTACATACGTCAGCAAATCACACCACAACAGGCGTCATCAAATTCCACCGCGTACAATAGCATTATTATTTATATACATCAGCAAATAACTAGTAAGGTCTAGGTCAAATTTATATTGTAAACACTATTACCATAATAAATTTTTTTTTTAAAGGGGGGTGTACTGTTACAGTACAATATCTTTGTGCTGTATCTACAATCTACATCGCAATCTTATGATCTTTATCGCACGTTCAATATCTATTAAATGTTTCTACTATCCGTGATCAACACGTAGTCGTTAGTATATAAGATGCACCTTTGGATAATTATAACCAGACTATACTACAACTTTGTCTCATTTATACCTAATCATATACTGCCAAGAAGTTTGGCAAAAGGATGTCCCGTGGAGGGGCGAAACACGTGTCGTATCGGTTTGATTTATTTGTTTGTTGCATATTATTAATCGCACCTTCTGCATTTGCATATACAAGGTTAGTCGGAAAGGGGGTATTAAGCCGAAAGGGTGTTAAAGTACCCATAATAAGGGATAACTTTTGTTCTACAACTTTCCCCAAAACTCGATAGTTTAAGAGAAAAAGCTTTTCAAAGATTTCGTAAAAAATATGCTAAAATCTATCTGTCCATAGCTATGATCAGCTATTTTTACAATTTAGGTCATATTTGGGGTCACGGATTAGAAAATTAATTTTCTGAATTCATAACTAAAGGAGGAATGTTATTTTTTTTGAAAACACTAAAATAAAAATATTTTTTCGAGCAAATAAAAATTATCGAATTTGGAAATTTTAACACTTGCTTTAAAATAGTCATCAGTGATACTTTATGTGGCCCGCGGCTTAGTACCCCCTTTCCGACTAACCTTGTATTTGCGGGCGAGAGGGCGGTGTTGCATACTGCATTCAGTCTTGATCAAGTGTTTGGCGGAATTAACACTAAATATTGTTATAGTATATTTAGATATTGTCAGTTTTTTTCAATTCAGCCATAATCACCCCGAAAAAAAATTTTAAACTGAAGAAAAATTAAAGATGCCACATTTCCGGGGTAATTTTTCCCACTTGACAACACTGATGTAAATAAACCCCACTAAAAATGTTGCCACGTAAGACACTATGACTAAAATAGTAGAAAACTAAAAAGAGTTAAAACAATAACATAACATCACGTTTGTACTTCCCGAAAGGTTGGGCAGATGTGTATTTTACAATGATTTTTTAGCTACGTTTTGATGACATTTAATTATGTCAATTGTTTTATATAGTTTAGCTTCCTTTTCACTTTTGTAAATGTGAGAACTTTGTGGACCTGCATCTATAAATTTGTAAATTACTACAATATTACTCATATTACTTTTTTAAAATTTTTGTTAGTTTTTTAGTTTTTATTTAGTGTTTGTTAGTTTTTGTACTCAAGTCTTTTAGTACTATATTACTCATTGGTCTGTGGTCAGGACCTCATTGTTCTCTCACTATCCTAAATCATTGTACTGTATCCACTGAAATTGTTAAAGGTATTATTTTTAAAAGAGTAACCATGGAGTTTCTTCCCGGCTCTTCTCCATAGGAAACAACTAATTGGAACCGTGCACCTAAATTCGACGTTTCATAAGCACCTGTATTGGTTTATGTGAAATAAAAAATTTTGATTTGATTTGATTTGATTTGTACATTAACACCCTCATTTCGCCGTTATGTTTAAGTCCCATATAATAGGGGGCAAGCCTATTGCCATCAACCAGGCACTAATCCAAGCTCCGGGCTGCTACTGAGGAATTCCATACGGAAAAACCCAATAACATTTTGCCCGACCTGGGGATCGAACCCAGGTCCACACGATCAGCAGTTGCGCTAGCCACAACTAGACCAACCAGGCCGTTAAAATAATAATAGTAAATAAATTACCAGTGATTGAAACCAGCGATCCAAGGACACTATTAATCAGCTCCATGACTTCTGCTTTGCCTTTGTTCTTTACAAGCGTGAAACTGAAATTAAAAAAAATCTAGTCACATTTTTTTTTGTTTTTTAAAAAAAACATTGCCCCACACTAGGATTTCTCCTGTATCGTGGGCGCGTTTATAAACACAAATCTTCACATGCACAAACATCCACGCGGAACAACTATCTGTAGGCCATACAAATATTTGTTCCGTGCGGGAATCGAACCCCCGACCCGTAGTGCAGAAGCCGATCGCTCAGCCACTGTACCAAAAGTGTCATTGAAGGAATTTTGAGACGAATAGACTGGTCATATTTTTATCCTGTGTGGGGACGGCCTTTTATAAATATCTTCCTCTCCGCATGCTGGGAATAGCCCCCGATCCACCGTGCTCACCCGCCGCAGTCGTGGAGCCGGTCGTCCCTTCTGACTCCGCGCAGTCACACCGTTGTTAATGCAGCCCTCATCAAGCTGTCGTATCCCTCCCAGTCCTCTCGCATTCAACACCCTAAGAGGTTCGAGTCCCCCCTGAGGGACGCCCTTAGAGTTGTTGCTGCTAGATGTTACAGTAGTTACCGTAGTTAGCTAGGTAGTTAGTTTAGATATTGGTTCGGAGACCCTTCTGGTCTCACCAATAATAGCCCGGTTACGTAGAAAAGGTCCGCAAGACCATCTACAAGAGTCGATTAGGAAAAAAAAAAAAAAAAACGCTGGGAATAGACGCGTGTTGTAAGATTCAACAAAACCCAGCACGCTTGGTGATAGGATATATACGGTCCGCCTGGCTAGCTACCACCTGAACATTAAAGTCACCAAGCATTTTACTGTGTTCCGTCGTGTGTATGTGAGAGCCAGAGGGGTATAGGGGAATTTCTCTATATCTCTGTTCCTTGGATTCGTGTGCTCCATCTTAGACCGTGTCTGCGCTTACCATCAGGTGAGACTAGGGACAAACGCGATCAAGACAAGAATAATAAAAAAAAATATAGACACATTTATGTAAAAAAAAAATTGGTTGTCTGTAAAGTCGGTTTACGGACGATAGTTTAACGTGACAACGTCATAACAAAACATCGAGCCTCTATAAAGCGTTCCGTGCTCTCGCTCGCACGCTCGCCTCAGACGGAACGTGACAATGAGTCACGCTTTTTCGTGCATACTGCCGGCGTTCGTCGTTTTATTAGACGTTGTCACGACAAAATTGGCCGAATCTAACTGAAGAGAGTCGACGAGTTACGAAGGTCTGCCGTGGTGTATCTGCCATCGCGAGCGTCGCCACGCAATAGCCCCTCTCACACCCGTACCGCCGCATTACATGTTTCATATCAGCATACCAAAACTTTAAATGAAACTTACAGCAGTCCGAAGCAGCCACCACCGAAGGAGCCCATCATTGTCATGACAGCTGCTCGAGCTGCGTACTGCCACTTAGCACCGCTCACCTGCGAACAAATATTTTAGAATAGTGATCAGAATTACAAAGGCCATGTTCGCCAGTGACGGCAGGTCATGTCGTCGGCGGGCCCGCGTGATTTGTATCCAGGTGATAAAGCATGTCGCATGAAATGCGAGCGGGTCGTGTCGTGGGCCCGCTGACTTTTGGTGAGACAAACTCATGACTGACTCATGTGGTCAAGATTTAAACACAGCATCTTTTGTTTCGAGTGTGTGCTAAGAGACGGGCAGATGTCCGTGGTGTCGTGCAAGGTGTTTGTTCCCGACAAAATATACATAAGTACAGTCACGTGTAATAATATGTATACACATAGCGAACTTAAAAAGCGAATTTCTTTTAGAGAATAGTTTGTATTTAAGAAATATTCGATACCATGATTCGTATGTATTTGTAGAAACTAAGTGTGTAATATTTCATAATTCTAATAGATATGTTAGAAGAAAATCGCCTTGAAATATCGCTATGTGTACACGTATATTAGTACACGTGACTGTACGTCATATTGCGCTCACAATAACACACTTTGATCAACCAACAATTGGTTAATTAATCAGCACGCTTGATAAATTATTACAAAATTGTAAATACATACATACATACATAAACTCACGCCTTTTTCCCATGGGGGTAGGCAGAAACTATAGAACGCCACATGCTACGACTCTTACATACCCCTTTCGCTTTATCCACATTCATACATCTTGTCATACACGCACGCCGGTTGAGAGTACTACGCACCTGACCTTTGTGAAGAACATCACCAATAACATCGATGTATGTCCTTCTAGGACGTCCTCTACCGGCGTTCCCATTAACATCCGCCTTATAAATTCCTTTTGTTAATCGCCGTTCACTCATTCTCTCAACATGACCAAACCACCTAAGCATTCTCCTCAAAATTGTAAATAATGGTGGCTGATAAAATGGTACAAATTAATAATTAGAATTGAAAAAGCAATTATTGAAAAATAAGTTAAAATTTAAATTGTATAAGTGCCTCGTTGGTCTAGTGGTGGCTAACGCGACTGCCTGATCGTGAGGTTCTGGGTTCGATCCCCAGGTCGGGCAAAGTGTTATTGGGTTCTACTTTAGGAATTTCTTAGTAGCAGCCCGCAGTTTGCATTTGTGTCCGGTTAATGGCAATAGGCTCTCCTATTATATGGGACATAAACATAAAGGCAAAATGAGGGTGTTACTATACACCTCTGAGTAACCCTTAGGGGAATACAGGCGTGATGTTATGTGAATAATTATAGTTTTAAAACAGTCTTCAGTTCCAAATTATTCATAACTCTAGAAAATACAAAAAAAAGTAAATTCTAATTTGCAATAACAAACTCCCCCATTCGTACCCACGTTTGTCAGTACCTCACCACATACGTAACCAACATAATGATGTATTCAGACGAACAATTAGTTGACGTAGACATGCAACACAAATTGCCGGTGATTTGTCTAATTTGTTCAAATGCCCGCCGTTTACCGACAATCTTGTTGAATGGCAGGTAAACGTGATTCGCATGTAGAGAGGATAGTTCTTTTGTTAGTGTTAGTTAGTGTTAGCTAGACATAAATAAAGAGAGACGTCATAAATGCTGACTTCTGCTTGTAAGATATTACGGGGTAAATCTGATTGTCCAGAACTAGTATCTCAGGTAGTGCGTCTTTTTATACCTTTCGTGCCTACATACCAGCTTAGACCACGTAGCCACCCATTATTGGCTGTGCCAGAATAACGCACTGTGTCGCATGCTAACTCTCCACTCGTTCGTGCGCTTACAATGCTAAATGCTTTCCTGACTTCAGCACCGGAGTGCGATTTGTTTGCGACGAGATGGATAGATGTGTGTCTTGAATGTTTAAGTTTTTGTGAGATGATGGATGACAGATAAATGTTATTATTTTATTCCTAAGGTTTTTATGTTTCTTTTTTATATTTTTAATAGTTTGTTTTGGTGTATTTTTATCCTATTTTATAATAGTTTATATTTTATATGTACTACGCATTAGTTTTAACTGTAATGTTGTCCATGTTATATTTGAAATAAAATAAATTATTACCTATTTTGCAAACCACACCGCACACCATTGGTTGGTTTAAGATCAAGCCAGGAATTATTCTCAGATAATACAAAGCGCCTTTGGCTTTTCCTATAGAGAATTCTCAATTATACGTAGGCTCGAGTTTGGAATTGCGCACGGACGACTCGCCTTTCTTTATAGGTAAACTAAAAGTACTGTAGTACCTACAGTTAGGTTAACCCTCTGGGTATTTTAGTAACATATTGGTACGTAATTATGATATGACAGCAAGTCGTTTTAAATTGACATCTAATTACAGTACGGCCAATTTATCTTGAGCGCTCTGAACATCGTGCAGCAGGTGGTTGCGGAATAGATTTTTTTGCAACAAAATAGCTTTTAGTTATCATTTAACAATCTTAGGATTGGCCATTAGTTAAGTAAAATTTATTTAATAGTTTTTACAGTGATTGTTTTCTTCACGAGTGTCGCGAAAGTTCGCAAAGGCTATGTTCAGAGTAGCCACGACTCGTCGCTCAAACTGTACCACAGAGTACTGTAGTTACCTACGCCCATTTCTTATTTTCTTCAAAACCAGCGTGGAACTACATATTTAAAATAAGTCAAAGCATGACGTGTATCTATTATTGAACGTTCCATAAAGCTGTTACTTAAGGAAGTTGTCTTAGGTAAATAGGAGCAATTTAAAAGATTACTGTTTGTGTCTACGGTAACAGGTAACGATGATTTTGTAAGTAAAGTAGGTAAATTATGCAAAAATATTGGCTCAAGTAATTGTGTTTTGCAGTGTATCCTAGACAACTTTAAATAATAACGTAATTACTAGTTGAAAGAGTTAGCGCTATGTTCTACTTCACTTACGATTTATATACGTAGCTATTATAGCTATGTCCAAAGTTACAAAATACACATGAAAAGATGATAATATATGGTTTATTTTTAACAGAACGCACAATAAAATATACTTAAGCTCCGGGTACACGCTCCATCTTACATGCGCAGTTAAAACCGCGCAGTCCAATTTTTAGCAAGTCAACGAACGTACGAGCCGCTCTTTTGGGCTTGTGCGAGCTACCGTCTTGCCGTCACACGCACACACTTCATTGCGCAAACTGGTTTGCACAGGCTAGACGGAACGTGTAGCCGAGGTTTTATGGATATTTTTTCTTTATCTATTCTGCTGCTATGATTAAACAATAAGTTTAAAGTTTCAACAGTCTAAACGATGAAGGCAATAAGTCCTTATCGCACCTGAACATAATTTATTTAATGTAAAACTATTCTTACATTTAATAAATCTTCTCATCGCGCCTAACACCGCATCATTAAGGATGACTCATACTAGACCGTGTCGGGTCCGAGCCGAGTGTCAGCCGTAGCACGGTCAACTAATATTACATATCGCACCCTTAGTAATGCAAGGGCACAACTCGAAAATATCAACATTTGGGAAAATGCGTTAAAAGATTCAGGGAACCCGATGTTTTCACGGTATTTCTTACAATATAATTACAGTATTTGCTTTAATATTGTCTTTTTTCTCTTTCTGTGAAAGCCAAGTGGTAGAACAGTTGATATTGAGACCGTCTAACACAGAAACTCAAAAACTCAATATTTCGAGTTGTGCCCTTACATTACTAAGGGTGCGATATATTTTGTGTGGACATACTCACGCTACCGAGCGGCAACCGAGACAAAATATATGTAATATTAGTTGACCGTGCTACGGCCGACACTCGGCTCGGACCCGACGCGGTCTAGCGTGAGTCATCCTTTATGATTCAGGAGGCGTGCCCGAGTCTGTCTCGTCTACCCAGCACTAACATTACCAATCCAAGTTACTACTTAAACAAATTGATTCTTCGTCCGTTCAACATTGTGTGTCACATAATTCTTTATTTTAAACGGAGTAAGTAAATCACGTTTAGTTAAAAAAAAGTATACGTCTTTCTACAATCATCAATCTTGCAATTCTATTTTGAACAACTTCCACTTGTCCCATTGGCTTGAAATTTTGCGTATACAGGGTGTCCAGTAAATAGTACGATATACTGCGGGATGTGATAGCTTGGGTCAATACCTACCAAAATAGCACATAATATGTTCCGCAAAATGTTACGGTTTTTAAATTATACAAAATTTTCCAAAATAACGAAAAATGGAATTTTTTTGTTTGTAGAACACTTTCTTCTTTCTGATAAAAAAAAAACTTAAGTACCAATGAGTAGAGTAGGTAACTATTTACAAGTAATCTGATGTAAACAAAATACGAGAAAAGGAATTTTATTACAAGATAGTAAACAATTAGATTTTTTCATATTTAGGAAAATTTTGTATAACTTAAAAAATCGCAATATTTTGCAAAAAATATTATGTGCTATTTTGGTAGGTATTGACCCAAGATATGACCCCCCGGAGCATGTCGTACTATTTACTGGACACCCTGAATAGTCCTATAACATTTTGGTTTATTTTATTGCGATATGCACAACTTGTATCATACATGGATATGAATCAACTTTTTAATTAGATTAAATAGTAGGTATGTGTGAAAAGAGTATTTCCGATTCAAAATTCTCTTACATTAGCGTTACGTTTACGATAGTAACTCGACAGCATTCGTGCTAGTCTTGTTTATACAAGGTTACTCGGAAAGGGTACTAAGCCACGTTCCACTTAATGCATCACTGATGATTGTTTTAAAATCTGTATTTTGTAATGTACTTACCTGTGATCCACAATAAATATTATGATTGATTGATTGATTGAGGGTTAACATTACAAAATTAGATTAAAAAAAAAATGCAAAACCTATTTTTTTTTTTCAAAAATTCTTCATCCCTGTTTTAGTTACGAATTCAGAAAATGGAGCTTCTAATCCGTGACCCCAAATATGACCTAAAATGTAAACACAGCTGATTATAGCTGGGGATAGATAGAATTTAGCGTATTTTTTTATGAAATCTTTGAACAGCAATTTCTCTTAAACTAATGACTTTTGTGGAAAGTTGTAGAACAAAAGTTATTCATTATTATGGGTACTCTAACACACTTTCGGCTTAGAACCCCCTTTCCGACTAACCTTGTATAATATACTATAAAATTTTTGTCCGAAACTCGTGTTCCGAGTATCGGACAAAAATTCCCTTTTTTTGACTCCACAAAACATTGCTGAAAATCTCTTTTCTCCTTCTAACTTACCCCATAAGTGCTTCCAGAGTTGAAAGCCAGCCACCCCCACCAGAGTACGAAGGTTCCCATCACCGCGTTGACGGGGTTGCCCATGGGTAGTGGTGCTATGCCGTGCGCGTAGCGACCGAGGCGGGGACCCAGCATGAGAGCTGATGCGAAGGCTGATGCTCCACCTGGGAGAACGAGAAGCTTGGTAAAGACCTTTCTGGACCTTTCTAAATAAGTCTTCGGAACAAAGCCTAGGTCCTGCCTAGCTTTTTCCCAAATATGTTGGGGTCAGCTTCCAGTCTAACCAGATACGGATGAATACCAGTATTTTACACGGAGTGACTGCCATCGGACCTCCACATCCCAGTTACTGGGCAATACCGATATCCCCCGGTTAGACCGGTTATCAGACTTTCGGGCTTCTGAACAGAGCCACCCTGTTGCAGCCACGTGGTTTTCGTAACTCGTGTGCCATTCACTTGCTCGCCAGTTTACTTTTTGTAAATCCCAACTCTCACGACATCGAATTACGGTTTAAAAGGGTTACAAATAAGAACGTCTTACCCATCTATACTAATATTATAAAGCTGAAGAGTTTGTTTGTTTGAACGCGCTAATCTCAGGAACTACTGGTTGGAATTGAAAAAATATTTTTGTTGGATAGTCCATTTATCGAGGAAGGTTCTTATATAACATCACGCTACGACCAATAGGAGCGGAGTATAAATGAAAAATGTTGCAAAAACGGGAAAAATGTCTACCCGTGCAAAGCCGGGACGGGCCGCTAGTAGTAAAGATGGCTCAATAGGCTACGTCATTATCAGTGTTGCCATTAATCTTTAATACAATTAAAGAGATTTTTAATTCATAATGAATGATAATTGATAATTACTTAGTGATTTAGTTGATTGTCGATTTTTATTAGGTTATACGTTTGTATGCTGCAAACTGCCCTATATAATATTTTTCTTGACAATTCTTTCCATCCAAAGGTTGTCTGGAAGAAATTGCTTTAAGCGATAAGACCGCCATTTGTACTGTTCTTAATAATGTGTACTCCTTCTGTTTTATTTTTTTTAGTGTACAATAAAGTATATCTATCTATCTATAAAATAAATTGCTAACAAGCCTAAACTATTTGCTATCTCGTGTTATTCATCAATTTAGTTAAAAAAATTGACTGTATAAAATGACTAGTTTAAAGCGTAATAATCACTTTTTAACAAAAATAAAACCGACTTCAAATTGTCTATCTCCGAAGTTCTTCATCAGATCTTCACCAAATTTAAATGGGACCACTTCGAAAGAATACTCTTTCAAACAAAAAAAGAATCATTAAAATCGGTTCACAATTAGCAAAGATAACGCGGAACAAACATACAAAAAAAAAAACATACATTCGAATTGAGAACCTCCTCCTTTTTTAAAGTCGGTTAAAAATGTTTTTGCTCGTGTAATTTATTTACATACAGGATGTAAACGAAATTATGTAATTCCTTCAAACCTCGTGATGTAATGCTGACATAGATTAACCCTGTACGGTATACTTTTGGATTCAATCAACAAAAAAATTACAAGAAGTAAACATCTGCTCTTAACATGAGACATTTTAGCGCCCCGAGCGAATTGCGCGGCTATGGCTCGCCACGCGATCACTTAACTCGGGGCGCTAAAATGCCTCACGTTAAAAGCACATGTAATTTGTTTTGTTAATTTAATCCAAATTTATCCTATGTAGTGTTAATCTATGTCAGCCATCACGAGGTTTGAAGGAATTACATGATTTCATTTACACCCTGTGTGGTGGCAGCACACCACAGCGATGACGTAGTCTTGGGTCAATCACGCGACCTGGCTGTTAAGGGATGAGAATACTTATTATTACCTATAAGACCCACAGGCTCAGCCCAGCAGTGTCAACGGCCACTTCCAATTAATTTAGGAAACCATGAGAGCCCGACAGCCAGCCCAATGGCACGCAGTACCCACTATACAGAGTGTAAACGAAATCATGTAATTCCTTCAAACCTCGTGATGTACTGCTGACATAGATTAACCCTGCACGGAATACTTTAGGATTCAATAATAAAAGGATTACAAAATGTAAACATGTGTTCTTTATGTGAGGTGTTTTAGCGCCCCGAGTTAAATGACATAACTGCGAACTATATCCGCGCAATTCGCTTGGGGTGCTAAAATACCTCACGTTCAGAACACATGTTTACTCAAAAAGTATCCGTGCATTGTTAATCCATGTCAGCAGTACATCACGAGGTTTGAAGGAATTACATGATTTTGTTTACACCCTGTATTGGTTAGAAGAAAGAAGACGAAGTACTTTACCTATAAGATGAACAGGTCCCGACCCAGCAATGTCCACAGCTCCTAGTTTGTTGAGGAAGCCGTGGGAGCCCCACACCCATCCGGCTGGCACGCAGTAGACGATTGTGTTGAGGAGGGAGAACAGGCAGTACGCCTTGAAGTTGCACCTGGGGAGACAGGAGGATCATGTATTTGTGGCAACACTTTGTTATTACTAAAGTTTATTGTAAAAAGATTTTTAAATTTTTATAACGTTTTGGCAAATGTGAACCTAAATAAGGTAGTTGACAACCTACTTTGAAAAATTATAAGGAATTTAATATTATATAGGTATACTAGCGGACCTAGCAGACGACGTCCTGCCCGGAACAGCAGCGCCACCTACCGGGTCCAATTGTGAATCTAAACCATCCAGGGCGCCGCCCAAACGCATACAAAAAATTCATTCAAATCGGTCCAGCCGTTTAGGAGGAGTTCAGTGACATACACACGTACAGTCGAATTATACATATACAAGGTTAGTCGGAAAGGGGGTACTAAGCCGCGGGCCACTTAATGTATCACTGATGACTATTTTAAAGCAAGTGTTAAAATTTCAAAATTCGATAATTTTTATTTGCATGCAAAAAGTTTTTTATTTTGGTTTTTTCAGAAAAAAATCATACCTGCTTTAGTTATGAATTCAGAAAATTAAGTTTCTAATCCGTGACCCCAAATGTGACCTAAATAGTAAACACAGTTGATCATAGCTATGGACAGATAGATTTTAGCATATTTTTTACGAAATCTTTGAAAAGCTATTTCTCTTAAACTATCGAGTTTTGGGGAAAGTTGTAGAACAAAAGTTGTCCCTTATTATGGGTACTTTAACACCCTTTCGGCTTAGTACCCCCTTTCAGACTAACCTTGTATAAGGTCCAACCAAAATACCTGGACAAACTTTTACACAGTGTTCAGTAAGTGTAACTGAATATATCTATGCAAAAAAAACGAGATCTAAGTGTTTTTTTTTCTAACCAAAATTTTTTTTTCAACTTTAGTCTTACTTTAATAATTTATTTTTTTACATTTTTCACTTCCCTGTTTAGGTAAAACACGACACGGAATTAGCACGCACCCCAATGGCGGTCGATTCATAAGAAATGGACGAGTTTATTCTTAGAGAGTTATTATTTTTTTGTTAAAAAAAACACTTGGATCTCGTTTTTTTTACATAGATGTGATTAGTTAAACGTATTGAACACTGTGTAAAAGTTTATCCAGGTATTTTGGTTAGACCTTAGGTATATATAGATATATAAAGATTAATAAAACGATCGTTAAAAAAAATTAATAAAATCAATTTAAAAATAGAGGTGATGCGAGTTTTTCAAGTTTTGAATCGCGCATTTTCTTTCCTTATCACACGAAACGGACATTGTACGGAGTAATGTCAAATTACTATGAAGGTTTTGAAGTATGACGTCATCGTTCAATAGTGCGATCTCTGTCTAGTTAATAATTTTAATTCGCTTATAACTTGGGTATTTTATTTATATTTTATTGTTGCCTTGTTGTTGTTTTTTGTAAAAGATTTAAGACAATAAATAAATTCAAAAAATGTCAACTACCCAATTAGCCGCATTATGGTGCGTCCAGACCTGACGAACGCGCCGCGAATGCGCCGCACGCGCGTCGCTCGCGCGCAGCGCGCGAGCCTTTCGCGAGCTGCGCGCGAGCGGCGCGCGGAGCTTTGTACGTTTCGTACAAAGTTTGTACGAACATGAAATGCACGCGCGCAGCTCGCGAGCGGCTCGCGAACGGTTCGCGCGCTTCGCGCGAGCGTCGCATTCGCGGCGCGTTTGTCAGGTCTGGACGCACCATTAGAAAACAGCACCGTTTTGTATAGCGGTTAGGTGGTTGACATTTTTTTTTTAATTATTGTCTTCGACATCGTTCTCAGACTTAGACCGGGGGTTCTGCCACAAAACAGATAGGTACAGAATTCAATCCCATGTATGTACTTCACTTTTCATACCTACGCTCGGCGGTCGCTCTATCTATATATCTATCTCTCTCAAGCACATGGCACTCGCGCTCGCGCTCACTCGCACTCGCACTCTGGTCCCAAACAGTCCGAGATATCGTGTCCGTGAGCAGTGTCTATGTGTGCGTTGCTCGAGCGCACTTGTATGTAGATTGACTTCTATAGCTATCTATTTTGTGGTTTTGCGGTGAAGCAGATGTAGCAGACAGCAAAGTAGAGATGCCCTCTTTTGTGTACAATTCTTCCAGCTCCATACCAATGGCATCCAGGTCTTACTTACTAGTCTTAAAAACCTATTCACTCTTACCTCTCAGCCATAGCCCCACTGACAATGGTGGTAGCAGTGGTCGCAAAGGACAGTTGGAACAAGAACGACGCGAAAACAGGTCCCATGAGAGCGTCCCCCACAGGTGGGTCTAGCAGGAAGTCACCGACGCCTATGAAAGGGTTGGAGTATGCACCCTCGCCGAAGGACATGCCGTAGCCAAAGATCCAGTAAGTCAGACCTAGGGAGGAAGGAATCATTATTTGCGGATTAAAGAATACTCACGTCATGGTGTGTCAAAGGAAACCACACCTTTTTTTTGTTGTTGGAATATCCTCATGGATCTCCGTCACCCGGGGAAGGCGAGGGGGTCTGCCGGACTCTTACCGGCTAATAACCAACGGTGTTCCTCCTCCTAACCGTTCGGCCGGGGTAGCGGAATTCGCAAAAGCATGCACCGCAACCCCGGCAGGTCCCGGTCCACCAACCCTCGGTGGACTTCTCCTCTGTGGGGCCTTGCCCCACATCCTCCTGAGAAACGCGCAGGGAACACTGCGCGCCGCCTTCTCGGGCCTGTTACCGGCGGGTAAGGGGACCCGCCGCCCGCAGGCAAGGAAAGCACACCTGGGGTGCATTAAAATAGCCACCACGAGTCAGCCCCCGATCTTGCTTATCGGCTACTCTTTTTACGACAGAAGAAGAAGACCTGCTTCTTCTAACGCCACCTTCTCCAAATACCAGTTTTGCAAAAGTCTCTGTTACTAACCGCAGAAGCTCTAACGACCGACATAGTGGAATCATAACATAACAACACGCCTGTATTCCCCGGAGGGTGGGGCAGAGGTGAGTTCCATGTCATAGAGGGCGAGCCTATTGCCATCATCCGGGCACTAATCCAATCTCTGTTACTGAGGAATTCCACACAGAAAAACACAATAACACTTTGCCCGACCTGGGGATCGAATCCAGGACCTCATGATCAGCAGTCGCGCTTGCCACCACTAGACCAACGAGGCAATTATTGTACTGGAACTGTTAGTGTAATGGGGTGTCCTGCGTAAGCGACAAACGCTACGCGGTGCGACGCGTCGCGACACGACGTGGAACAAATACGCGTTACGTCGCGTCTCGCTACATAGGCCGCTAGTAGGGAATGCCGTTGTCTTGATCGCGTTTGTTGCGTTCGTCGCGTCCCGTTCGTTGCTTACGCAGGACACCCCGTAAGTATATGAGATTACGATACAGGTGAAATCCGCGTGTGAGGCTATGTTTTATTGTAGAGCGTGATGATTCCGGGTAATTATTTTAAGAGGTGGTCATTAAAATGCAATATCAAACGGATCTATATATTGGATCAAAAAAAGAACCTAGAGTGGTACGGCGTTTTTATTTACGTGATTTCGTAACTTAAATATTGCTTCGGCTTCAAAGATTTGGTTAAAATCAATCTTTACTGTTTTCTTAAAAAAAACAAATTACCCCACACTCGCACTATAGGATTTCTTCTGTGTCGTGGGTGTGTGTCGCGGCAAACACAAATCTTCACATGCACAAACGCCCAGACCCGGAACAACCGTCTGTAGGCCATACAAATATTTGTTACGTGCGGGAATCGAACCCACGTCTCGTAGCGCAGAAGCCAATTGCTCAGCCACTGCACCAAACGTGTCGTCAAATCAAATCATGAAATGTTTTACTCACCACCCAAAGAGATGTCAGCCAAGTTCTTCATCATGATGTTCGCTTCATTCTTTATGGATACGCACCCCGACTCCAACATGCCAAAACCTGGAAAAAATTAGAAAATTAATTTGGTATGGAATTAGTTACTATAGTTTGCGCGCAAGTGCTAGTCATCGTCTGAGATATGAGAGCGGCAGGAGGGGAGTGCGAAACAATGGGTGCGTAATGTTTGGTATAATAACAAATACTCTAATTTCACTTGAAATAACGTTCATATGACATAATTTTCATATATCAAATAACCTAATTTCATATGACCTAATGTTTTATATCATATAATCTTCCTTTAATATAATAAAATTTAGTATAACGTTCATTTTATATAATTTTCAATATGTATAATATTCTTTTTATATAACGTTCATTTCACCTAATGTTCTTTTGACCTAATTTTCATGTTTAATGGTCACAGTTCTAACCTAACTCAAATGGCACCTAACCAAACCTTAAAATATTCTATGCATGGTCGAGGATGGGCTTGGTCGACGGAGCCCCGCATCGCGGGGCTCCTACTTCTGGGTGGTTTATAAAAAAATAACCACGAAGGGGATGGCGGGGTCTATTCGCTCGCTTCGCTCGCTCACACGACCCCGCCATACCCTTCTAACCTAGCCTGTCCGAGTCGGGGTGCCCTAAAGTCCAGATGGCATTCAGTTTCTAGCACCATACTAGCAGGCGTTTAAAATCGTATCAGATTTTCTAAATTATATTTAAAGTTACTTATAGATTATGAATATTATAGTAAAATAATAATATACTAAATAAATATTATGTCAAATGTGCATTTTAGGAAATGTTCATTATATCATATGAAATTAGGTAAAATGAAATTATATCAACAATTCATTATCTCAACTGGTCGTTATATTAAACAAAAGTATATTAACTTAAATTAGGTCAAGTGAACGTTAGATTTTTGTTATAATATCAACCGTTACACACCCCGAAACAATAGTCCCGCTCTGTCAGTTTGCTTTGTGTTGTGTACCGCTCACATACCTCAGGAGGTGTCTAGGACTTGCGCGCGGATATCATCTTCCTGCCCTGGTCCCAAGTTACTTGTGGTCGGCGCAATATGTTTTCCTCTTCCATTCTTCCCTGTCAGTTATTTTCTTTGGTCTCCCTATAATACGAAGCACTTTCCTAAAATGACGACACAGAATCCTACATCGCGATATCAAGATTTGACACGCAGATAGTATAGGTATATATATAACTTCCCAATATCAACCGTTGGTCCCTGATCCACTGTGCTCACCCGCTGCCGTCGCGGAGCTGGTCGTCTTTTCTGACTCTGCAGTCACACCGTTAACTTAGCCCTCATCAAGCTGTCTCCCCCCCAGTCAACAACCTGCCAGCAACGTCCTAAGCCGAGGTCCGAGTCCCATTAGGGGTCGCCCTTAGTGCTGTTGTTGCTAGTAGTCATGATGTTAGTAGTAGTAGTTAGCTTAGGTTAAGTATTTTACTCTCGTCCCCATTGGTTGGTTTCAGCCAATAACTGCAGCCTTTAGGTCTCGCCAATAACTGCCCGGTTGCGTAGAATCGGTCCGCAAGACCATCTACAAGCAGACGAACAGAAAAAAAGAACCGTTGGGCAGTAGCCCGCCAGGCATAAGACCCGCCTGGTACGAGGATCCTCCCTTTTCGTTAAAGAAACACCATCCCTCGTTCCTCCACAGACTAATGCCTAAATCCTTCTGAGAAGAGGCACAAGCCCAGCAGTGGCCCAATAAGGATTATGTAGTATGACTCGTTAGGGGACGTACCCATACTACTTGACCCGTTCAGGGGGGGAGGGCAGTCTTCAAAATACCAAGTTTGGTCACAGGGGCACTTGGTCATATACTACGGGTGGTCACTGAGGGGGATAAAAAATGGGTCACGTAGTTTGGGTAGGTTCTCTTAGTGCAACTCTTCAATGCCGATCACCTTGACTCTCCACGCAATACTTTCCACTTCTTTAGCAACAAATTATCATGTGCAATCATAATATTTACTGTCATCGCCTTGAAACCTATATATTTAACTTATTTGAGGAAAAATCGTAATATTATTATATTGTCGTCTTTCCTTTATAAGATTACCCTTGACCTAGTGAGTTTGGCACCTATTTGGAAGGTTAAATAGAGATTAACTTTGTATTTAGATTAAATGTAATTCACACGAATTTTTCAAAAAACGAAATTCTCTTTGGTTGTTCCTACATCAAAATCAACTACTAATTGTTCCGCCTAGCCTGTTCCCAACTACACTGTCCTGCAAAAATAAGTATCACACTTTTAAAATTGCAATAACTTTGTAACTAAGTACACAAGATATATTTTCGAAACAAAAAGGACTCAAAAAAGAGTTTAACTTTGTTACTATAGTTGCAAAGAAAGCTGATAAAAATTGCTATAAAACGTTTTTTATTTTAAATTTCTAACTTCTATAGTTTAGAAAAAATTGAAATTTTAAATGTGTAATACTTATTTTTGCAGGCCAGTGTATGTTGGGGTCAGCTTCCAGTCTAACCAGATGCGGCTGAACACCAGTATTTTACACGGAGCGACTGCCATCAGACCTCCGCAACCCAGTTACTGGGTAATGCTGATACCCTAAGGTTAGACCGGTTGTCAGACGTTCGGTCTTCTGACTACCCGTAACGTCTGTCATAGGTATTCGTATGACACCCGGGGCTGTCTGTTTAACGTGCTCTCCGAGGCACGGAGGCGTCTCGAATTGTAACGAACGGTCACCCATCTAGGGACTGACCCTCGCTTATCGTATGATCGGCACGGTTATTAATTAGCCAGAATAAACTACTAATAACAATAAATATTCTGTGCCACCTTTTATGAAGGAAAGATATTATGAAGAAATAAAAAAAAAAACTAATTTAACATAATAACATCACGCCTGTATTCTCCGAAGGGTAGGTAGGTGTATAGTGTATAGGTGTGTAAGGTGTATAGGTGTATAGTAACACCCTCATTTCGCCGTTATGTTTAAATCCCATGTAATAGGGGGCGAGCCTATTGCCATCAATCGGGCACACTGAAGAACTGCTACTGAAGAATTCCACACCGGGCCGGGCAGTGTTATTGGGTTTTACCAACCCAATAACACTGCCCGGCCCGGGGATCGAACCCAGGACCTCGCGATCAGCAGTCGCGCTTGCCACCACTAGACTAACGAGGCAGTCAGTTTAATTATCATTATTTAATGTTCTCTAATATTACATGACAGACAGCTGTGTTCCGCTTCGTCCCAGTAAAAATATTAGAAAACGCTGAAGGGTGCCCGTTTTTGCGTGCCTATTTTTGGGTGCCCATTTATGGGTGCTGTCTTAAAAACAATGTTGACTTGGAAAATAGGTACTTCAATACTAAAAATATACTTGTAATGGCGTGATTCTGCAACTTCAAGTTTAATAGAATATCTAGTGTTTGGCCCACAAAAACTAGACTGCTGTCTATAATTAGTGGTCAAATTTAATATTTAATTATAATAAATGTTATTATTATTAGTGTAAAAACTAGAAGACATAAGCGTGACATCAGTATAAAATATACTAGATTTCCCAGTTTTTTCATACTTTATTACCTACAAGGAAAATCTAGACTAAATGTGGTTAGTAATGATCTATAACTAAAGGTGGCTACTCACCGCGAGCATTAGTTAATCCAGGCGAGCATTAAGCGCAGGCCACACCGCCAGCTGGCGGGCGGGCGGGCGAGCAACGTTTCACCGAGCCTAGCTACTTCAGCGACTCAAACGATGTGAACGATGTTTATTTATTTATGGACAACAAACAGCAGTGTAATAATAAGTAAACATAGGTTAGAACTTAATAATAGAGGTAACAAATACACTACTCACAACGTTATCCACATATTACTAAACAGATCTACTAGTTGTTAGAAAGAACAATATAAAATAAACCAAATAAAAGTAAACATTACTTAATTATTAGGGTTCTGATCACTTAAAATAGTAACAATTTCTTTTTTAAATATAGCCTTGCTGAAAAACATAATATCAGTTGAGCTAAATTGCCTATTGTAGGTGGCAACTAATCGATGCAGCGGTGAGCGTACGCCTGAGTTGGTTCTACAAAAAGTAGTTGCAAACATGTAGATGTGAACCGAAGTATGAAAAAGCAAGCTCGCTCGCCCGCCAGCTCGCGGTGTGGCCTGCGCTTAACATTGCGCACACCTAATGACCAGTCGCGTAGCGTGTATTTCTTCCACCCGGAGCCAACCCTAAATTTGCCACCCCCCAACCCTATTTTCGCAAATAAGCAAAAAACTTGTTCAAGCTCTAGCTTCGTTTCATTTGGTCTAAACCCCCCTTTACATTACACGCGAATGCTCCCGGTGAGTGACCGCCTTTAGATGAAGAATATATATATCTTAACTTGGCAAAGTGAACCAAGAAAGTAATGTTACAATAATTATTCGATTAAAATTCAGGATTGCACGAACCATAAATTTGTTGAAAACGACAGAGTTGGCCTCTACTGGCATATGGCCAGGTTACCAAGTAACTTTGTTATGTTCTTTGAGCGAAGCGCCAACCCACTTGGCAGTGGGGGTATTTAAGTGTAAAAACATCTTGTAGGGGTGAATCTATCATTACAGTTATAGCTAATATTGGTATGTCAGGATTGCGAGCACGGTAAATAAAGTAAATGAAAACAACATAGACTCTCCTCTACTCAGAGTACTTTTAATTGGGTTAGTGGTTAGTTAGAGAACCTAGTTCACAATATAATAATTTACCTACACAAGATCAGAAAATAAGGACAAGCAAATCAGATATAAAAGGTCAGACTTCATCGGCTGTTCGACATGGAATCCTTTGCTCCGTCGAATGACCACTGTTTTTATAACTTCGGGTACATACGTTGATTCATTTTGACGATTACCCTCCTTTATCAACTCCTTCGTCCAGAGTTACCAGATACCGATAACATAAGTAATGTAGGTTTTAATCTGCTTAGAATATTTCACGTTTCGTTTTTCTTTGCAAGGTTAAGCTGCGCTTGCCGCGGTCAGTATGTGAATGGGTGACCATTCGTTACACATCAAGACCCCTCCGTGCCTCGGAGAGCAAGTTAAACTGTCGGTCCCGGGTGTCATACGAATAACTATGACAGTTGTTACGGGTAGCCCGAACATCTGACAACCAATTCCGTCTTTACCATAAGGGCACGTGGGGCACGAGCCCAGGGCCCCCGGTCTGATTGGGGCCTCGAAATGCCGAAACCCAGTGCCTAGGTATGTATTTTTCATCCAATACTTTTAAAAAACACATCGGTTTCTTATTTTAACGCATCATTAACAATGCACCCAGATAACCAGCAGTGCACAGCAACACTTTGCTCAGCAGAAGTTATCTTTAATTTACACACTACCAATAAAAACAAGCTGAACTACCTACTAATTAGTGTCAATGTAATAACCAATAATGTCACTAAACAAAAGTACATTCTGATGTTATTACGTTTTTTTGGCTTTCTAAAAGGGGCCTATACTCTGTGTGCCCTAGGGCCCCAGCATGGCCAAAGACGGCCCTGCTGACAACCAGTCTAATTTTAAAATATCGGCATTGCCCAGTAATTGAGTTGCGGAGGTCTGATGGCAGTCGCTCCGTGTAAAATACTGGTATTCGGCCGCATCTGGTTAAACTGGAAGCTGACCCCAACATAGTTGGGAAAAGGCTAGGCAGAACATCAGCAGACACATTATAGTTACGACTAGCTGTGTCCTCACGGCTCCGCCCGCGTATGCAGTTTTATTTCAGTAATAAATATAGCCTATGTTATTCAGTGATAATGTAGCTTTCTAACGGCAAAAGAATTTTTGAAATCGGTCCAGTAGTTTTTAAGTTTATTCGTTACATACAAAAATACAAATCTTTCCTCTTTATAATATTAGTATAAATAAATTGTTAACGTATGTATGTAATTAAAAAGTTTAGCTAGTAAATTAGCCATTTTTATTATTATGTAGGAAATTATAGTTTGCATGGCATACATTTAAAAAGAGATCGTTAAAATTTTAGCCTTTGTAAGTTAATTCTTTTTAAACATTTTGTATTGCAAATTGTTAAAATTGTCTTTTTAAACAAGAATTACGTACACGTGTAAGTTACAAAAGGTAGAAGATATAATGTGCATAGTTGTTGTTGTCGGCAATAATATTGACAAGCATATAATTTTGGGACCCAGTGCATAATATCAGCAAGCACATTGGGTCACCAGCGCGACGGTGCAACGAGTATTCCCAAGGAGAGTTGATGTCAGGCAGGCGGCCGGTCATAAAACAATAAGCCACAACCTCTAACAACATGGATTTACGAAATACATGTTGTGCTGACCCCACCTAGTGTGGGACAAGGGCAGGAAGAAGAAGAAGAAGAGTTTACTGAATGTACTTATATACTTTTCCGGTTTTATGTGCTCGTCACTTTTCCTCATTATGGTTGCCATTCAAATAGGAGGCTAAATCTAAAACTCTGAAGAAAGGCAAACGATATGTTTCGATTCTGGTTGTTTGTGCATCTTAGGTATCTATATCTATACTAATATTATAAAGAGGAAAGATTTGTATTTTTGGATTTTTGTGTGTAACGAATAAACTTGAAAACTGCTGGACCGATTTCAAAAATTCTTTTGCCGTTATAAAGCTACATTATCACTGAGTAACATAGGCTACGGGCGGAGCCGTGAGGACACAGCTAGTGTGATATAAATTGTATTCATAAACGCGTTAAAAATACAGGAGAATTCTTACTGCGGGCCAATTTTTATTATTTAAAATAATTAGATTTGATTGAATTCATGTCAGGCAGGCGGCCGGTCATAAAACAATAAGCCACAACCTCTAACAACATGGATTTATGAAATACATGTTGTGCCGACCCCACCTAGTGTGGGATAAGGGCAGGGAGATTAAGAAGAATGTGTTCATTCTTATTTAAAAACATGCATCGTCAACACTTCAACAAATCCGGCTATGTTTTTATTTTAATACATTATATTATTCAAGTGCAATGCCCGCCAAGTCGTAATGACCGCAACTATGTATTTATTGGGGAAACCCGGCTCTTGTGGTTTTTTATTCATTAATATGTTTATAAAAATATATGTACCTAAAAATAGGTATTGAATTTGCCAATACGGTCAGGTAAGAAAAAACGGTACGCGTCGTTCTAATGATTACAATTGCGGCTGTTGAGCTTAAGGTCTGGGTACGATTCTCGGTTCGGAAAAAATCTTTTTCTGTTCGAAAATTCTTACTATTTCATCTTTCTTTTTCGATTCGACCCATCCAATACTTAGCTTTTGGACAATGGTTACACCACAGATATATATAGGCCCTATATCTGTGGTTTAGGTACACGTTTAATTTTTTTCGAATAATATAAATATTAGTGATGAAAGAAATGATTTTCAGTAATAACAACATAACATAATAAAATCACGCCGCCGGTATTCCCCGAAGGGTTGGCAGAGGTGTATAGTAACACCCTCATTTCGCCGTTATGCTTAAGTCCCATGTAATAGGAGGCGAGCCTATTGCCATCAATCGGGCACAAATCCAAACTCCGGGCTGCTACTGAGGAATTCCACACGGAAATACCCAATATCACTTTTTCCGACCTGGGGATCGAACCCAGAACCTCACGATCAGCAGTAGCGCTTGCGACCACTAGACCAACTTGGCAGTCATGATTTTCAGTAATCTTTCAGTATAAATTGTGTGTTACCTGTCTGCATGGTGAAAATGATGAACGATGACGTCAGGATCCAGTTGGTGTCCTCCAGGTCGATCTCGAAGCTCTCCTGAAGATTCACCGTAGTGTTCGTCAGGTTTGGGGATCGTAACCCCATGCGTGGGTACAGAGTCCAGTTGGCATCCATTCTGAATGCCTTTGCTGGTCTTTAGAAAAAAAAAACCACACAAGATTTTCTTATCTGTATTCGGGATTCGGCGGGAATAGTTTTCAGCACTATTTTTCTATTTAGGTTGCATTTTTACTGAATTATAATTTAAATTGCGCGACTTGAAATTTTTTATTCTAATCCTATATTTAATGTTATTTTCATTATTCATCTAAAAATTTTTAAATCATTTAATTATGAACATGAACTAAATAAATCCATTGTCAAATATATTTTTTTCACAACCAAAATGTCACTTTATTTTTTTTAAAGCGATTTTGCACAAGCCCGCGTCCAAAACGTTGTAATGCCAAATGAAATACGTGTTTTCATTCGAACCTCTTTTATAAGAAGCGACTGAATCGCGTGATGGCTGTCTGTAAACAAATAAAGAATTGATGTGGTCTTGGTTAAATGTAGATTGGTCGCTTCGTCATTGGGTTGTGGTAATTTCCTGTGTTTGATTTCAGGTTCATTATCATTGGTGTGGTATGGATTGTTTTTTTTTCTTTAGCAATTTTATTGTAGTGGATTGTGTTGTGCCTATCAATTCAGTTTCTGGGATAAAAAAAAACTTTAGACGTGTATTTATTAAATAAGGTGTTCAAAAGCCTTCGAATTTTAAATATATCTAGTTGCCTTGAACCTATTAAATGACGGATAAAATACAACATGTCTGTTTTCGGAAAATAAAATCTAATTTTAATATGACCGCAATGTTTTACATTTACTATGCGTGCCAAATAAGAATAGGATCGCGCTTGCTACAACTTCACACGATAGCTGTCAAATTGGTACTGCCAGCAAAAAAATACTATGAAAAAAAAAATGTATTTTTTTTTTATTCATAGATTTCATTATTATTTACATTCATTTTTATAAAATGTTATTTATTGAATTCCATAAATAGATAATTTTGCATAATTTAATAATATTTGAAAACAGTATTCATTAAAGAAATGAACCAATATATATAGTTAACTTCACGAAATGCTACTGGTCACCCTAATATGTCGCCATAATAATAATATAATTACTGTATAATTAATTTGGCGTAAAATTGATAAGAAATAGTTACTAAAAAAGTGAACAAAAATAATTAAACTGAATATAATTTATTTATTTACTTTTTTGCACACCTTACACTTTGGTAATGAAGTTCACGAGTATTGCGGAACAAAATGGCGTCTTGACAGTGCTATTCTTATTTGGCACGCATAGTACGAGTGATTCATCTTAAGCAGCGAACACACCTAGCCTACGAAGGCAAACAAAGGCCAACAATCGTGCGTCATTTTTTGAATTTGACAAAACTGTGTACATAGAACGAATCCGGTTTAAATCGGTTTTTAGCAGTATCGAGCTCCGTTCGTTGGCTAGGTGTGAACGCTGCGTTATAACAATGTTAGATACTACTTGTTCCAAATGCTGTTAGGTTAGGACTTTTTAGTTGAACTTTGAAGTTGATCTTGACGTTAAATTCATCCGATTGTTTTTTTACACATACACGTACACATTACACG